>OU911058.1:8125665-9473277 GCA_918358695.1 Melinaea menophilus ssp. n. AW-2005 | reverse complement strand
TAGTAAAGAACCAACCAACCAACCAACCAACCAACCAACCAATAACATGTGTCTAATTAGTACACATTAAGTTTTATTATAACTTAAAATAAATCAATTAACCTTAAATACGCAAATAGGCAAGTTTATACCAACAATAAAAAAAGTTGTAAAAACAATTTCATGTTGTCATTTTGTGACTTTCCTTTTTTTCTACAATTTTTAAATTTACTTATTAGAAAACATCTAACATAATACTCAAACTTAAAAGTGCAATTCGCCATTTCAAGTTGTAAAGACAGAAGTTTTAGCATGTTTTTGTTTTTGTTTGTTTAGATTTCTTACTTTTTGTAGCTCTTTGTGTAAAAGATATAACTGAAGTCAAATAAAAAAATCAATACTATACTTAATATACTTAACTTTGCAAATACATTGTTTTTTACTGTTATCTAGTTCTTAACACATTTTTATTCTCATATCTCTAAGACACATAAGTCAAGACGAATGAAGACACTCGTTTTAAACCTACACCAACTAGAAAGGTGTAACCAAACTTTAACTGATTGTAAATAGTACGTGAAGTCACGTGCACAAGATGGAGGTAAACTTATCAGTCGATAAGACGTGTGAAAGTTGCAGTATTAAACTAGTTATACGACTTTTCTCAGTTAATCAACTGTTCATTCAAAAACTGATATGGAGTTTCCTAAATATGTTATCGGTAGCAAATATTTAAATAAAAATTGTAAATCAAATTAATTTTATGTTATAATTAATAAACTTATTTTTCTTACCTGTACTAAGATAATAATAAGACTGATACATTTTTACACAGAACATAATAGAAGTAAGTAGTTAGCCAAACTGGTCAAGTGCGTGTCGGGCCACACGCAATGCAGGGTTCCTTAGTTGCCCATAATATACAGATAGATAGATAGAAAGACAACTCTTGTAATTTTTTTAAAGATTTTCAACAAATCTATTAAAATCATAAAGATCTCTATTTTTCTTTTAATTCTGTAAGCATCTGTTCGCTTATTAAGTTTTGTATTTAAACTTCCATCAGGTAGCTTGTCGCGGCTAATTAAAGCCATGGCTCTGGTAATTATCCAACGAATATAATTGCTTTCCTTCATTGGTTCGTTTATCGTTCGTTTTAAATGTTTTCGTAGATTTCTTTTACAACCAATGCAAGAATGTATTTATTTCACTACTTTGATATAAACGAAATAGTTATATATATATATCTGGCTACCCCGCAAGGGATATGGTGTGAAGATAAATAAATACTAAATAAAAAATAAATGTATGATTATATTTTTTTTCTTTTGTTACGTCCCTCAGATTAAATTTTAAGACTTTTGCTTGATTTGTTATTTACAAAAATCTAAGACAAAGCTTAGTTAAAAACTTACCAATATATATGAGTCAATTTTGACTTATTTTATTTTTAATCTAGTGAAATAAGACTTCCAATATTTTCATATTTCCTTCCATCTAAATGAGAGACCACCTTAAAATTTAAAAGTAAAGGTGGTGTAGTAAGAGCAATGACGTTTGATCATGACTAACCACATTTGTGCACAACATCTTTAAAAGAGTACTTCAAATGACAAAAATACTCGAAATAAATATTTAATAAATTTTGAAAATAGATGGAGAACATGAACTCTCTCCGACTTAAACTATGATAAATGTTTGGGCCTATTTACTTCATCTAATTGGCATCCCAATTAAACTAATCAGAGTTAATTAATTTTACACAGTATTCCGCACTTTTAGTTAAAAATGTTACATCACAATAAGTTAAAATATCGATGTTGGTTTCAAAGGTAACTACCCAATGCTATCACTACGTACTGGATAAAGGTACTACGTAACGTAACGTACTACGTGAAGGTAGCACCCAATGCTATCACTAGGTACTGGATGTTTGAAGGTTGATTCAATGCATCGAATTTCGAATGTTGAAAGTTTGTAATAGGTCTACAATAAACAATGTAAACTTCAAATTCTTGTTAAGGACTTCATAATATACATTGTGCTATAGTACTATTTTAATAATAATATTCAGATTGCGTTTTTTTTTTTTGGTAAAATGAAAATGAATCAAAACAATATCATGTTTTTTATTGCCGGTAGTCCAGTGTATAAAATAAAATAGAAACTTCCAACGAGATTTTCTCGTATTCTTAGTCAGAAGACTCTTAAACATAGAGCACTATGGCAATTTTCTTTCACCTCATCCTTAGTGCCTTCTTTAGAAAAGTAACAGCTTATGAAACCACAGCTACCACTAAGAAGAGCAGTAAGTGAAAACGAACTTTATGGCTTTGTAATTGAGTTCTGAATTCCATGATGTTCCGTTTAAGAAGTTTTAATTTTCTACCAGTACTTATTTGCACAATGACATTGGAATGCAAGTTATCGTATTGACTGACATTTTTTTAATTAAAGTTTCTTACAGTATCTTTTAAGGTTATACTTATATCTTTTAAATATATATATCATTCAATACTAAATGTTTCTTTATTATATTTACATTATAGCCACACTTAAGGTACAATTAAAAATAACGATAAAATAAAAATAAATGTATTAAAATCTGTGTTTTTCTTTTAAATTATTGATTTCCCTATATACTTTTTGTAAAAATATTTTATCGATTTGTACAGAAAACCGCAATTTGAAACATTTTATTACATAAAAAAGTATCTAAAATAAACAGAATGGTGGTCGTACCACTTAAGTACCACGTAATAATTAACATTAAAAACTTTATGATGTTTTTTTATTTTTAAGTACTTCACAACTTTTTTTACAACCTTAAAACTTTAAACAATTTACGTTAAGAAAAGTTTTTTTTCAAATACCTTTAACAAGTCAAGAGTTTTATTTTTCAAAATATCCAAAATAGAAATGCAAAAGAATGGGCCAAATAGATTGCACACTTCAAATTCACCCCGTCTACTACTATCTAATTTGTTTGTAATTACTCAGCGTCGCAAATTGATTCTTAAAAAAGTCTTACCTTCTTATGAAATTGCAAATTGCTGTCGAAATGAATAATGCATGTTACATTCTACTGCACTGACCTAACGTTTATTAATCATAGTTAAAGCAATGAAGAAACAAGAGGATCTGCGTAATATATTCATGTAACATTTTAATTATGCTTGAACCAAAAGCCATATTTTTCAAGATACTACATACCAAGGCTCCATATAAAGTCTTCCAATACACTTTTGAATCCCAAAAATTTTAGCTAGTAAGTAGACCAATTCAGACACCACATGTTACACTTTGAAACCGTGCACATTATCAGACCTTACAACATATCATATAACACAAATCTGCCTGTGACAAAACCGTCCGGATGAATACGATTGAACTTTTGATATATACGATATGTCGTGTGTATGGTACTTTATATATCACCCAGTACTACCACATTTAAGTTTTATTATAGCTAATTTTTATGTTGTTCAAGGCAAAATGATATAATTTTCCAGAATGAAGCGCGTCCCATTTTATTCTATTTAGTATTCAAGTCAGTTTTAAAGTAAAAATAATTAAAAATCACGGGATCAATAGAATTGTTATAAATTTTATAGGATATTTTCAATTTGAGGCCAATTTTAATATTACATATATTTTATATTAAAATATATGTACAATCAACAAACTAAAACTTCCTCTAGTATTAAAACAGTATTAAAGTACTTCAAAATTCGCACTGTATAAATGTCTTCTACATTACTTTGGTTTAATCCAAGTTCTGAGAGAAGTTTCAAATGCAGTATCGGAAGCCAGTATTTGATCGATAAATTATTAAAAACCCATCCAAGCACGTTGCTCTGGCGTTCTGCCGTCATAAATTAAAACAATACATTAATTTACTTTTTTAGATCGCCTCTCTTGTTTCAAAGCGATAATTTATGTACAGGTCAGGGGACAGTAATTTCATAGCTTTATATAATACAATGAATATTTACACACTACTCATTAATGGTATATAGAACCACTAAAAAATATTGCTTACTCAGAGGTTGGATAGGATAAGGTATTTAATACAATACAATTCTTGTATATGTTAGGCCCAGAGACCGAAAACGCTCTGAATAATTGAATCCTGTTTTGGTTTTCAGTGGACGTAAAAGTGTGAATTTAGTCAGGTGATCTTGGTAATTCATAATGAAGAGAAAACGGCCATCTGGTTCCGATATCATATAGAATATCTATAAGATCGTGCATATCTATAAGATAGTGCATATCTATCTATCTCATATAGAATATCTATAAGATAGTGCATATCTATAAGATCGACTTGGCAACGACAGTTCATGTAATTGGAAAGAATCGAACGAACAATAAATTTCTTATTCGGATCTTTTTTTTTTCAATTGATATTGTTCACAGGTTGATAGGAACACATCGATGACTTCTCTGGCAATGTTGCAGTACTTTTTTCTTAATTCAGATTCCATAACTACAAAAGAAAAAAATTGTATTTGTAATTATTGCATCGTACAACTCACTTAAATTGCAATAGTACATAATCGGTGGACTGTCGGTGGATTGCTTCTTGATTAATTTTTCTTTCTCATTCGTTATCATGATGTCGTAACGTTTAAGTCGTCTATAGTCCTTTGAAGTCAAAGACTCCTTATTTTTGCCCGCATTTTGAGCAAATTGAACTTCTTTTACAAGCGATTTGTACTTTTCTTTAAATAGCAACACAGATCTATCGTTACAATTATCAAAAATTGTTTTCTCTTCATTGTAAAAAAATCCTATCGCTGATATATCAGTCGAAAGTTAAACTTTTCAATTGAGTTTAATAAATTGCTTGGTCAACGGCAAACTGATCTTGTCCCTGCACTGTCGAGAATTGTACTGATTTTTCATGGACTCCAGTTCGTTGTTATATACTCAAAAGCAATACCCCCTCGGTATTATTGGATGTAATTAAATTGGAATATTTTCGAAAAGGTATCCCTAGACAATAGTATCATTTTGGAAATAATTGAAATAAAGTTTGTATGTAAACATCGGTACGTGCATTGTTCTGAGTTTGCTGAAAAGATCATACTAATTACAGAGAATCGTAAAAGTAAAGGCTCTTTATTACGTGTCCAATAATATGTTCTATTGAAATTATTAGATAAGAAAAGCTGTACATTTCTAGTACCTAAAATTTATAACTATTGCCATAACGGTAGGCCTCTATTGTTCAAAATTAGTTGAAAAAATCCCAAAATATGCACACAATTGTACGAAGGTAGAAGAGGCATATAATACGACTAAAACATTAAGATCGCGTTCTGAGTGCTTGACGAATGACAAAACGCATTCTGGCCGTTCGACAATTACCAGATCGCGTTGCGAGCATTTAATAGAAGCCAAAACGCGTTCTGCGCATTTGAAAACTGCCAGAATGCATTGTGGCTGTTTTTTCCGTCCAATGAGCGTTTTCTGTCTTTTGGCCTAACATATACATAAAAATACCGACATAATTTCATTACTTGTCCATAAACGATAGCTCCTCGGTGACGTCTCATCTCCTTGGTGGTTATTAATAAAGAAAGCTCAAAAGTCCTCCTTCGGTTTAATTAAACCGCCTTTTGTAGGGCAAATTGAATTTTTTGCACCAACTTTAATGTATTGAATGAAGCACCGAAATTTTTAATTTGTAGTTGGAATTTCTTATATAAAACAGTTTTTCTATTAAATTCTCAGCAACTTCTGCTTAGATTTTATTGCTATGTAAATAATAAGAAATCTTTCCATATATTATTGTTTGTAGTATAAGATACAACGTATGAAATCTGTTTTTCACTTACTTATTTACTTAATTATTTTCACCCCATATCCCTTGCGGGGTAGCCAGAGACGACGGAGCGCCAAACGGTACGGTCCCTGCATACCTCTTTCTCTCGACCACAGGCCTCCCCCTGTCTCTCTTACCGCTCACTTTTCCTTTATAAATCTTTTTTACCATTCTTTCATCACTCATTCGTTCGACGTGCCCAAACTACCTGAGCACGTTCTTCTTCATTCTCACCGTAACATCTTCGCTAGTACCTGCCATTTTGTGGATCTCTTCATTGCGGATTCGGTCAGCTAAACTGACTCCGCATATTCGACGAAGCGATCGCATCTCCACAGCATTTATCTTTCTTACATTCTTCTTCTGTGTTACCCACGTTTGAGTGCCGTATAACAGCGTCGGTAGCAAAACTGCATTATGTATAGCCAAACGTGCAGCTATGCTGACGTTTCGCCGTTTTAACAATGCAGCCAAAGCACCGTTAACTCTGTTACCGGCAGCAATACGTCTTTCCACATCCATTTCGTATCTTCCGTCTCTGCTAAACATACTTCCCAAATATACCGCTTCATTCACTTGTTCTATTATCTTACCATTTACGTTGATATACATTCTGTTCTTTCTTAATTTCTTTCAAATATCAGAACCTTCGTCTTATCTGCATTCAGGTTTAGACCATTATTTTCACATCCATCTTTCAGAGTGATAACCAATGCCTGCAAATCGCATTCTGATGATGCAATGAGCACTGCATCATCTGCATATAGCAAGCAATTGACCTTAAGGTCTCCTACTTTCACTCCCATGTCACTGTCTGTCACGCCTTGAAGACAACTATCCAAATACAAATTGAACAACCAAGCTGACATAGCGCAACCTTGCTTAACACCCGATTGGATGTCAAACCAGGGCGACATGCCAGCCCCTACTCGCACACAGGCTGAGTGATCTCTGTAAAGAGATTTTACAGCCTGTTGCAAGGGTCCGTTCACATTGTATCGGGGCAGTATCTCCCATAACTTCTTTCTCACAACCCTGTCAAACGCCTTTTCCAAATCCACAAAAGCACAGAAAACCTTTTGGTTTAGGGCCAAAAACTTTTCCGTGATCATGCGGAAGGAAAAGATCTGATCAATACAACCTCTTCCAGGTCTAAAACCTCCTTGGGCCTCCCACAACAGCCTTTCAGATCTCTCTTGCATTCTTCTCGCTAATATTTTAGCATATACTTTACCGCCCAAGCTAATCAAACTGATAGCCCTATAGCTTGCACAGTCTATCTGTGAACCTTTGCCTTTATACAAAGGTACGATGACTGCACTTAACCAATCGTCTGGGACCTCCCCCGATTTCCACAATAAATTGCACAAAAACCAGCAAAAGTCCAAGACGCGTTGCCCACCATATTTGATCATCTCGGAAGTAACTTCATCTGCTCCACTTCATCTTACCACATTTCAGGCTTCTGCGCTCTCCACTTCCTCCTAACTGATTTCACCATCGGCTACATTGGGACTCAGCATTTCGCTGGTACTCGAGGCCGAGGTGTCCTCACAGTCATACATCTCCTTGTAGAATTCCGCCCACCGCTGCAAAACGTGTGTTTGTTCGGTTAAAATTTCACCGCTCTTCGAAAGCACCCCTTTCATTCTGCAGGTTACCGAACAACCCCGAGAAGCACTAACTTCCGCTCACTCTCATGTGTACATGTGAATTTGTTTGTGATCGAACATAGTGTTTGCCATAAACAAATTTTTCTCCTTACAAAATTCCAAAATAAGCTTTCCAGCTTCATTTAGTCTCTTAACATCGTACTTGCCTGGCAAGCTTTAGTAACCACTTCGCGCGGTTCCAACCTATCCCATTCGTATTAACATTACCAACTCACCTTACTTAAAATAAATGAAAACAAACTGAAAAACTTATTTTTACCTGAACACTGGCTTCGACAACCCATTCGAAGGTACAATGACGAGAAAAAAAAAAAAACCTATCCCATTCATATCTCCACATACTATCAACTTTTCAATATCTCTGACACTGCTTAGAACATCCCTGACACTCTCCCGAAAATCCTCGAGCTCGCTCACTAGAGCTGAGGATACTGGCACATACACGGCTAACAAGAATACTCTTGTTATCCCCAGCTTAAAGCGAACCCAAAGAAGCCTTGGGTTGATGGCCTTGTATTCTACCATTGCGTTAACCATTCGAGAGGACAACAACACGCCTACATATTGGCAACCTCGCTCACTCTCTGGAACCCCAGCCCAGAAGGCGACGCGGTTGCCAGGCAAATCGGTCGTATCATTGCCTTTTCGCTTGGTCTCAGACACACAAATAACTTCCAGATCTTTTTCATCCATCACATCTAATAATTCATTCATCTTCTGTTCCATTCCTCCTCTTACATTCCACGTAGCTATTTGTAGCTCCGTCCTCCACCTCCCGTCGCTTGGAACATGGTGTGTTGGTTGGCGGTCCCCAACGCCGCATTTGTTCATGTTACAGTAATTTAAATATTTTTAATACATTACACAACCATTACAAAAATTAAATAACTATAACAACAACAATGAATTAAATATTTTCAATAAATTAAATGAAATAACAATTATAAAGAAAAATAATAATAATAAAAATTTAATATTAACAAACAAAATAACAAAAATTAATAATAATTAAAAATAATATTGAGACTTTAAAAACGCCAGATATAAAAGTAAAAACAGGGAACAGCTTGGGGCTCTGTTGGAAGTGTTGTGACTGCAGTTGATATCGGTGGAGCTGTCCGGCTTGTAGGCCAGCAGTGAGACGTTGCCCTTGGAGTCCGCGCGTACGTCCAAGCGGATTGACATACCGGCTACGCTGTTAAATGGCGTAGTCAGAATCATCTGAGAGACTTTTGATACCTGTGCTGCCCTCTGTTGACACGACTAGGTACTAGATATCTCGACAATTGTAAGTTTCAAGTAATTCAAGTAATTCCCTAGATGGCGTTGTTTTATTGATCAGATATGCAAAGTCATTCGTTGATTTTATTCTTATGATTATTTTTTATTTTGTACGTTCTATGCTCAAATATCTTAATTATCGTATTTGTACATCTATTTTTGTGTGAGGTCTACTGTTGTTAATGCAGTACGGGAATTCTCACTTTCGGTCACTCGATTAGTCACCCACTTGAGGTCTTTTATACTTTATTGATTTTTGTTTTTAAAACTGTTTTGGTCCTTGTCCACAATGTATTACGACAGTCAGTAGTTTGTAATTCCACTACACTTGTTTTGATTATAAGATATTACTTGTTTATAATTTAACTTTGTAATTATATACGGAGCAGATGATTATCGTGACGTTTGACGCGGGTATCTGTTTTTTCAGTTTAACACTATTTGTAAAAAGTATTTAGAGAGAATTTTAAAGGAAATCATATATGGCATTTGCAAATACGAAGTGATTATATGTATCAAAATGGAGAGTTCAGGTAAAGTTCTCACAATCACATTACATTTTAATTCTTTCAATAAAAATGAGGTTTTGAAAAAAAATATAATTAGATATCCGACCGAAATCACTGTACAATATAATGTGCATTGTACAAGTCAATTTCTCATCTGTTGTCGGAAGTATCCCTTTCATTTGTTTGTTTTTAAGTATTCAAGAAGTTTAAGTCCTTATTTTGTATTTTGTTCCATTCAGCAACAAAATTCTCTCGAAGAAGAGCACTGACAAAATACTTAAAAATATTATGTGCCAGCGATGCAGAGCTATGCAAAGGTCAGCTCAGCTACGTGGCGCTTCAACTGAAACTTTTACGTGTCTCAAGGGAATAATATTATAATAAATTTTAATTTATGTTACAATAAATGTTTGAGACATCTAATGTTTTATTCAAAATCAGAAATTATAATTTTATGAGCTCATAAATTTAATGTTTATTTTGATATTATTTTACCTCGAAATATTGAAGATAAGATTAACATAAACGGACTAAATAACGATCGACCGCTTCCAATACAATTTTAAGTAGGTCTTATTAAAAAAATACATTTGATATTGCAAAACATCGAATCTGAATCTGAATCGAAAAAATCTGAAAATGGTTATTTTATTTATTTGTGATATTCAACAAATTCTTCTATTATTATTAAGTAAAGTTGATACATTTGAGTTTCAACCAAAAAAAAAGTTATGCTCACTTTTTATTTCGTTTTAAAGATAAATGTGTTTTATTTGCATTTTCGTCAATTGTAAAATTATATTTTACAACAATTATTTAGCATTTAATTAGTAACACAATCTTTGTTTATTTATTATATCTTGCTAAAGCAAGCTTACTACCTTAGAAATTCTTTACCAGCAAGCTTTCAAGTAAATAGAAAAGATACAAGTAAGTTAAAAAGTCTAATTAATACAAATAAAAAAAAAATCGAATAAAAACCCATAATATTGTTACTGCAGTTGAGAAGATAAAAATATATCTAAATATATTGACAAGTATTGTGAATACTTGAAAACAAAAAAAAATCATATCAAAAGACAAATTCCATACATTGCCGAATTTCAGAGGAAATTGTTTTTTGATTAAGCATATGAATGTATTTCCATTCAAAAGCCTTGTCAGTAGGAAAGACATTCCACACTGTGCGGCAAAAGAGTTATAGAACAAGTCGGTTTGATAGGAAAAAACTTGAAGAATAATGTTTTTTCTTCAAGTTACGCATAGCAAAGGAAATGAAATTGAAAATGAAATATATATATTACTACGACTACATTTTACTTTCCATCAGGTGGAATGTTGTCTAAAAATCAAAGAATCCAGATGATTGTCCAGAAGTCCAGACAGTTACTGGCCGGCTCTTCTCAGCAGAGCAGCTTTCCAAACTGGTGGTAGCTTGCTCACTACATAGCGAGTAAGTTAATGCCTACTTGAATGAAGATATATGAATTTATGGTTTATTAAATGAAGAGTGGCTAATAATAAATTGAAACAGAGGAAAGAATCAAGTTGAAGTTCTATATTCAAAAGAGCTGAACTACCAATTTACGCCATATGTCCGCTAGATTCCCGCATAAAAAAGGCAATGACCCAGAATTCAGATCTTTGGCCAGCAGATGTGATAGTGAATATCTATAAGACGACAGCAATTAATTGAAATACCTAAAAAATATTTGAAAGCTTTAAATATGTATATTTGTCTTTAAAGGATTAGTTTGTAATTAACCAAAAAAAAAATATAAATAAAAAAAGTCAATATTAAAAAAAAAAACTATTTTTCTTCAAATTTAATGCAGTAATTTCGTTTGTAAGATACTTCCTGTAATGGCAGTATAACTAATTACTGTTTACATATTATACTCGTAATAACTTTTAAAAGAAGTTGTTTCTTAGAGAAATTACGAAGAATATTTAAAAAGTTTAAATTTTCTTGCATTTAACATAAGTAGTAGCATGAAAGTGAGATATTAATGTTTAGTGGTTAAACAGCCTAAACTTTGAGTATTAACTTTGTACAAAAACAATGAATTTAAACAGAAGGGTAAATTGAAAATTCAAGCCGCAATTGTCAAATAAAGGCTGTAACAAAATTTCCTCGTAAATCTCGTTAGTTGTGGTTGTATCACAAGGAAAATTATTATTTAATCATAGATTTGAAACCAATAAGTATTGTAAAATGTTTTTCACTATTCCTTGGTTTTCTATCCTAGACCAAAAAGTCTCACATAGAGCGCTCCGCTCGCTCCACTCCCTTTGCTCAAAAATCATGTTCCATCTCCGAAACAAAGTGACTGATCGATCCCGCGAACCCGTCCTACAAGATAATTTTTCTTCTACTTTCGATTTTTGGAAATTACAATAGTATTGTTTACAATAATTTTTAACCCTTTAATTATTATTTTGAAATGGGAACCGTTGCAATATTATTTTAAAAGACGAAGATTTAAGTCGGACTAGTCCGAAATATTTCAAAAAATGAGTTTTTTGAATAAAAAACAAACAAATAACAATGTTTTGTTTAACTAGCAAGCAAAGATAAAAGGGTTTTTTATGAGTTACAAAATTTATAATATAGTGTAAAATGGACTAACAGAAAGAGTTGCTTTTTTAAATGCATGACGTAGTCCCTAGCGTTTGAAAAACGTTTTGAAACTTAATTGCAATATTGTTTCTGGTTTTGCTATCTCACGTGTATCTGTATTTATTACATGCTTGAGATAGCATGAGTGAGAGGTAAAACGGTACAGAGGAAGAGTTACTGGCACAGTGAGAGCAAGAGACCAAAATAAAATATACAATTTTCTTTGGTTTTTCTTTAACATTTAATAATTAACATTTTTACAAACTTTTATTTTAATTTTTTTTATTTAACATATTATATAAATTATTTTAATACGCAGATGTTACTTTGAGGTGTTGCAATTTAAATTTATGAAAAAATAAACATTGGAAAATAATTCTAATAAAACTATTTCACAATTCTATTTGAAAATATAACATATTGAATAAAGTAAGTACACCAAAAAATATACAATAATTAATATAGACCTATGTGTATTTTCATCTTACGTTCTTCCGTCGGAATGTACGTAATTGGATGAACAGGTTGTGTGGCAATTTTCTATTTGCACGAACACAATCACAACAATTGAGATGAACAATTAATATCAATTTGCTGAACCAAAAGTATTTTTTTAATATAATTATAATATAGCGAAAAGAAGTAATAATTTTATTGTATAAATACCGTACTAGAAATTCCGCACATGACATCGCCTGGATATCAATTTAAAAAGAGTACAAACGAGTATGCAAGATCTTGAAGGAATATAATTATTGCCATCCACCGGCTCTTGCAATATCAGAGGACGCACATTAGATAAAAGTGGCAATAATAAGGAATAGGATGGATACAAAATAAACAATTTTGGTAGACTTTGGGGTTAGGTGATCTGGATGGCTTCCAAGAAAACCAAAATAGTGAAGAAGCAATTCCACTCCCGGGAGATAACTTGTGACTAAAAGACCTAGAACAGATAAGGGAAAATTATTATTTAAAGAAACGAACATTGACAAGAATATATTTCTTTGTAAAAATAAAATAAATTTTAGACCTCCGCGTTGATTTATAAAAGCTTGATACATATGAATTAAAGTCATGTCTCATTTCATTAGTTAAATTAAATTTAATACACAAAACTCTCATGATAGTAATATACTGAAATTTATTTATGCTTTTACTATTATAAATTCATGTGTCATGTCATTGGATATAAATAGAATTCAAAGTCGTTTGTATATTTATCAGTTTTCCGGAACTAAATTTAAGAACTAGCCCTCATGTATTATTCAATGCTTTTCGTTTATTCTTACTTCACTAAATTAATTAAATATATGTTTATCTTTTTTTTACTAATACTAATAAAACTGATATACTCGTAGTTGCATACTTAAAAAGTAAGCCTACTATCTAAAATGCACAATATATAACCTTTAAAATGAAACATAAATATGTTCATGTCTTGAATATTGTGTTGGCTAAATCTAAATTTAGTATTAGAAACTCTTAGTATAACGATACTTAATATATTTTTGCACTACCTATAATACTCATAATTGCACTACTTTGCTATTTTTTTTTATGTAAACGTCTTTAAGGAAAGTTAATACAATATTAACTTATCTTTAATATGAGTGACCTTTCTCTTTCTTTTTATGTAATAAACTAAATTATATTATTGCAACACCGCGATGGAACTCTTAAAGGAAGCCCATTGTTTGTTGCAAAGGCGAAAATTCCCTGTCTTAAAATATATACATTCATTTGAAGGAGGGATTTTACATATATAACAGTCGTAACTAAAACATACTTTAGGGTTTTAGAAATGAAATGCTGCTTGAAGAGCTCTCATATCTCATGATACGCTCATTAGTCGTAGGTGTAACGTGTGATGTAAACTTACCAACATTTTTGTCGTTTTTTGAAGGATTACGATAGAACCTACAATGCTTTCACTTTTAAAATAGTTAACAAATCATTTCATCCATCATCCTGAGCTATTGGAAGATGTTCTTTAACTTAGTTTTTTTATATTCAAAATAAATTAAAATGATATGTTACACAGCTAACATTTCATTCAGAAATATTTTTACTTTTGCTGTTATTTTATTTCAACACACGATGTATGAATGATCAGTTCAAGCTAACAATTTAAAAGTTACAATTTGTAGAATAGTACACTACCGGCCACAAGCAAAATATTTTTTTTTCAAAACTTTATATGTTTTTTTATATCTATTAGTTACTAATGTTTTAGGCACCTTGTAGGTCAGTACCAATCTTTTATACATTGTAAGTGACTTACAAAGTGCCATTGACAACGTAAATTTTCCTTCCTCTCTTCCGGCGAGGTCGCTGTCAAAGTATAGGTCTGTGCATAAGTTCGTAGCAAAATTCCGTGAGATGTCGCTTGCAATAGTTTTTTCCACTCGTACATGTTTCAAACGTAAGATGTCGTACATTAAATGAAAGCTGCAATTTATGGTAATATTTTACGAAAGTGTTCATTGAGATTCGTGACCTTTATAAAGTTTAGTTATATTTTGAACATGAAAAGAAAAAACGTACATTTTCGCTGCATTTCACTTTTTTATTTCCGAAAAGGCAAAAACGAGTCGCAAACTCACAATAAGATATGCTCTAGGTACGGACAGAATGTCGTAAGTGAAAATGTGTCGGAGATGACTCCAAAAGTTTCGTTGCGGAGGTTTTGATCTCCAAGATGCTCCTTTTTCTGGTCCACCAGTCACTACTGATCTCGATCAAATCAAGGCTTTAATCGACTCCGACGGACATTTGACAACTACGAAGATCGGAAGGAACCTAAACGTTAATCATTCAACTGTTTCAAGACAGTACCGGAAGCTTGGGATGGTAAAGAAGCTTGATGTTTGGGTGCCACTGCACGAAAAGAATTTAATCGACCGAATATCAGCTTGCGATTTGCTACTCAAACGCCATAAAAACAATTCATTTTTTATTTATTTTTTTACTAGTGTATTTATTACTCCTTGCATGTGCAATGTCGAACTTGATGATTGAAGTCCTTATCTTATTTTATTAAATATACGAGTATTATTCACATCCTAACGATAGTTCTATTTGTCTTGTGTTATCATTTTGTAAGTTTTAAAAATGTATAGCATGTTGTCAAGAATCTGCCTAAAAACATATATGCCTCCTGGGATGTTTAAGAAAGGTCACGACTAAAAGATTCGATTAGGCACAAAATATAAACTATACGATTAGTTTTAGATATCAGCGTTATTAAATATGTTTATGATATCATTAGATAAGATAAAATATTGTAATAAAATATGTAAAGGTCTGTTTTCTAACTTTTTTATGTTAGGATGTTAATGATTAATGTTAGGAGTAAAGACACTGCTTAGAATTCGTACATGAGAAGCAAAGTTCATAAAATAAAATACTGCTTCGTTTATCATACTCTCTGTCATATCAGTCTTACGTTTCAAATGAACTTAAAATAATGTAAATATAATAGTTTAAGCAGTCTTCGTAATAATACATTGTACTAAAAACCCAGCATACACGACAATAAATATAAAAAGGAGAATAAGACTATCCACTTTATAAATAAGGAAATTTCGTAAAGTTTGTATTTTATTGAAAAGACATTGGTCATCTTTACTATTATCCACTTATAAGCTTTATTTTAAATAAAAGTAAGGTATACATAGTAAAGGTTTATTGAATGATGAACTGGCAATTGAAATGTGGACTTAAAAAAGATAATACATATTTCTGATGCTAAGCTATCTAATAACTCAAGTGCTTATTATAAATTAATTTTTCTAGTCATAATTTAAAAACATTGTAGGTTGTTCTACAAGTCACAAAAGTCACTAGATACGTTGTCTCCTCGTTTCTCCAATACTATTAAAATGTTTAGGAAAGCATAAGAGATGAGTAGACATAAACAGTTTTAATATTATATATGAACATAAATAGAGTACCTAATTAAAAGGACGAGTGATTTTACTATCTGATTAAGTAGGTATCAAAAATGCCTATGTATGACATTTTTAAGTGGAACATAATCCGGTAATGAGGCAATATTTTTTTAATAAAAAAATAAAAATAAAAGTAGTGTAATAGGGAGAAGGTTTAAAATTTTACTTTATATGACTTTTTTAACTCACTTAAGAATTCAAATCTTGTCCTTATACGAAATTTGAATACTTAAAGAAATGGAAGCAACGAAATGTTTATAAAATATTCATATCATTTAATTAGTAAGATATTCTAAAGTCAAAGTTTAAGTCAAGCTTTTAAAGTATATTCAGTTGGATAAGATTATTCACAAATGTGAAATAACTTTTTCTCTAGAATGTCATAAATGCCCTGTGTGATATAAAACAAAACAATTTTAAACGTTTCTAAGGTCCATGAGTTGCTAATTTGACAATTCACAAACGACACACGACTACACTTCTATTTTGTTTGATGTTGACACATTGGAAACAAGGGTTTAAGGGGTGTTTTTATTACAATGAAACCTTCATCTTTTTTATATTCACATTGACGTAGATATGAGAATACAGCATTTTGTGAGTAATTTGAAATTGCTGTTATATATAAATTAAATTGATCTTTTAGATTAAAATCGAATAGTCTATTTATGCTCTTTTTATGTTAAATATAGACAGATTTTAATTATTGAGCATACTGTTGCAGTTGCCTTCGCGGCGCGTTGTTGCGATAATTTCCAGTAGGACTTTGTACTTTCCGTTAAAAAGAGTAAGTAACCTATCTTTTTTTGCAGATCAATGTCGATCCATTGTCTAGAGTGAAAAAACATCGAAACATTGTCTTACAGATCGGAGCACTGCTCTTAAAAGAGATAGTTAATCATTATTAGAAAAACTTAAGCAAATACTCATTTTCACCAAACAAAATCCCTCCGGATGCGGAATGCGGATTCCGGAAGAGTTTAATTCATTCAAAAATTTACAGCATGGGAGCTCGAATTCTTCAACCGACGTCAATAAATAGTTATTGAAGTACTCGGAGGTCGTATACTTACTATAGAATATCATATGGAATGAATGAATGAATGAGAATGAATGGGAAGAAAATAGGCAAGACCTATACCTGTCATATTATATCGATTGGATTTAAGTTACTGAAATATTGGAATACGGAACATTTTATAAATAATTATTAATTCATGCTTGTTTAATATGATAAAGGGATACAGTTTAGAAAAATAAACAGGAATATGAAATAATAAATCAATGCACTGTACACTACATATATATATATTATTTTTGTATTAACTGAATTTTGCAATATCAGTAATTTATGTGTATTTCCATCTTATACATTTTTAAAAGGGAGGAAAGGGAGGTTCAATGTTTTATTTTCTACTTAAACCGACATGAACTGTCTACGAGTTTAACGCTGCTAATTAGTGCCATGGTGCCTTTAATTATCTCAAACCTTTAACAGAACCATTTAACAGAATAATATTCCACCATAGATGATTATGGAGCACCTCAATTATTAATATTTTTTTAAGAATCTAAAGCTCTTATTACGGACATTTGTGAACTTAGCCTTCACTTCAGAAAACAATTATTGGGTTCCTTTAAGGATGTATAAAGTGAAAATGATATAACATCACTGTCAAGAGTTATTTATGATTGACTGTCAACGAACCGGTATTCATAATCAGAGAAGGCCATGATCATTTAGCATCGGACATAGTCATTGCTAAATTACTCAGTATTTTAGGTCTACGTTTAGTAATCTCTATCCACATTAGTATTGAAATGTGAAACCAAGTGTAATTATCCCTTGTTGAAATTCAATAAATATACTAACTTTATTTTGTGGTACACGCTAGCTATTGCACTGAAGTTCATCTAATGGTTTACACAGAATGGTAACATGACAACGTCATATAGCGACTTACGGCTTTCGCACGCATGTAATTGTTATGCCACATATATTACTTATTATAATAAAAGATGATAGTAATGTGTTGTCACAAAAGATATTTATATATTTTAGATGTGTGTGAATGTATACTATTTAAAAAATATTTGAACAAACAAACAAAGAGTTAAATTTAATTATATTATGAAAAATATAATTACAAAAACTTTTTTATAACTTTTAGACTGAGGATTTGTAAGAAGTATTAGTGGAGATTAAGAAATTCGGTTTTTAATTTAAGTGATACTCCGTACCAATCTATTTCACGTTATATTCTATATTATTTATCTAAAGCTATTTTAATGTTATTAATTCTAAAATACACCCCGTAATATCATGAAAGTAAATAAGATCCAATTTTATATGATTTAAGGAAATCTTAGCTCAGTTACTCGCCTGGCACAGTTTAAGTTTTCTTCAATATTAAATTAAATTTATTGTAAACTTTCAAATATCAAATTACATTAAATTATATTTAGGCAAGATTGGTTTTATAAGAGTGATTTATTACAATTATAGTAGCAGGATTACTTTAGCTTAATAAATTTTGATGAAAAATATCCAAGACTCTTATAACGATCAAAGGATCCAAGAATCTTACGAAACTATTTTATATAAAAATAAAAAATAGTTATTTGAATTAAAAAGCAGACGTTAATTCGCATTTTAATACTTATTTTTAAAAAATATTTATATAGTAAAGTAACAAAGAAGTGAAATCTAGACATCAAATTTGGTATGATTTATTTACCTCTTATCTGCTGTACTTGTCTCTTTGTGTATTTATTTGTATGAACATCACACAAATATTACTGGACGGATCTTATACAATTCTGATTTGATGATAACTTATTAATCTTATAATAAATTTAGTGTTGCTAAATTGCAGTAAGAAAATTAAGAAAACCTTTCAAAAACTTGTAGTAACGTTTAAAATAAAATCTATTTCGTGTTAAATGGACATTTCAAATGCTAAATCAATTTACCGTCTGGATTGCGGATGCTAACTTTATAATGGATGAACGTGTACCTGTTTACTCAGTTTAACGGCAATCTTTGGTAACATAAATCCAATATAAAGTATTTGTTCATTTTTAATCGATGGTATACAGCTATAGATTGAAATGGTTATATGCTCAGAACAACCTGTCTAGACGGTTTTCTTTTCAATATAGCTAGCTATAAATTGAAATGGTTATACGCTTAGAACGGTTGTCTAGACGGTTTTCTTTTCTTTTTTCTGTCCTTCTGGTTTCTTTTTTTAGGTTTTATTAATGACCATATATATAATTTTAGTCTTTACAATATTATATTCCAAAGTATATTTGTGATTCCTGTTTTTTGTTACTATTTTAATGTAAATTGAAATATTACGTAAAACAAGATTGCTTTTAAATATAATTTTGATTAGTTCAAAATGTGGAAAACTGTTTGATAAAATGTAATATTGTCTAGGATTTTTTTACGGTAAATACAATGTCTGGTTTGGATTGTAATAAAAAAATAGATATATAGATTTAGTGTAAAGGTTATGATGTGAAAAGTGATGGTTAACAGCTCAAGTCATGCATATTTGTAGATGATATCAAAAACACATAATGTTTTTAACATAAAAGAGTATAGCTCTACTAATATATTGGCAGAAAACGAAGTTCTGTAAAAAAATATTTATTTATGGAAATACTAGTTTACCTCATTAAATCTACTACACGACTGAAATAACATATTATAATTAAATCTAATAACAAACAATGATAAATGCCGACGCAGGAGATTGATGCTTTCCACGTAAGCGGGAATCACAGCTTATGCTGTGACAGCACTTTTATTATTTTTTATTTGATCATTGTATTCCAAAGATACATTTCAGAAATTAAGAGCCAAGTTTAATGGGGTCCTTTTTACGGTAAGCACATACATTTACGTTTTGATGACGTTAAATTGAATAAAATTGGCATTGCTCCAGGCCAAGACTGCCTGAAGTGTGTCACTAAAACTGCATTTTTATTTCTCTTTTAGACTGTACTTGATCGCTATTGGCCCAAGCACAAGACAGATATCTTTCTACCTGTCGACTGTGTATCCATAGACACCGGGTTTAAGCATATCGTTATCATGCCGCAAAAAAGAGTTGCAGAAAAAAAAGGAATCTTGAGCCACCTGGCATTTGGCTTAAGGAGATTCGATTATTTATAACTACCTTTTAATTATTTGTTATGTTTTTACATTTTCTGTAGTTCATGGTATCTTTTCTAAATTTAAATTAATTGTTAAAATTATTATGTTAACAATTGAAATGAAAAAAAAAACCAAATAAATATAATCAAATTATAAATCTCATATTTTGTTGCTAAATGAAGATTATTTCTGAAATAGAAATAATTATGGGTTAATTGGTAAAAGGAAATAAACGAAATGTTTTATTATATATTATTAAGAATTGATGATTTCAAGAAGAAGAATAAATTACACTTAAAATCTTATGTCTTCAAAGTTAATATTATATATTTATTGTTATAAAAATGTGATAACCGAGGAAAAGCGATACTATGTTCTGAAGGTATAAATATAACAATTATAACAAACATTTTTTGAAGGATCATCAGGACTACGGAATAATTCGACAATATTCATGAAACGAAATTTTACTCTTGGGAAGAAAATGAAGAAACAAAGGTGGAGCAATAATGTTTGGTTATGTCTAACCAAATTTGTAAAAATATTTTCAAACGAGTTCTTGAAATGATATAGGTACCCGAAAGAGTTTTTTAATAAATTGTGAAAATAGATGGAGAACATGGACTCTTTCCGATCTAAACGAGATATACGAAGAAAAGATCACAAAAGTACTTAAACTTGTACAATAGTCGGTGAAATTTTTTTTTTTAAATTTTACTAGGTACTTAATTATTTATCTTCATGCCATATCCCTTGCGGGGTAGCCAAAGACGACGGAGCGCCAAACGCTACGGTCCTTGCATACCTCTTTTGCCTCGACCACAGACATTAACCTATTCATACATGCCCTCCGAGGGGTCCTCATGCTTTTTACGTGACCTTCATTCAATATCGTAGCTACTGGGTTTTCGAAGGTCCCTCGAGGCCCCTCCCCCTGTCACTTTTACCGCTCACTTTTCCTTTAAAAATCTTTTTTACCATTCTTTCATCATTCATTCGTTCGACGTGCCCAAACTACCTGAGCACGTTTTTCTTCATTCTTACCGTGACATCTTCGCTAGTACCTGCCATTCTATGGATCTCTTCATTGCGGATTCGGTCAGTTAAACTGACTCTGCATATTCGGTGAAGAGATCGCATCTCCACAGCATTCATCTTTCTTACATTCTTCTTTTGTGTTACCCACGTTTTGCTGCCGTATAATAGCGTCGGTAGCAAAACTGCATTGTATACAGCCAGACGTGCAGCTACGCTGACATTTCGTCGTCTCAACAATGCAGCCAAAGTACCGTTAACTCTGTTACCGGCAGCAATACGCCTTTCCACATCCATTTCGTATCCTTCGTCTCTTCTAAACATACTTCCCAAATATACCACTTCATTCATTTGTTCTATTATCTTACCATTCACGTTGATCTTACATTCTGTTTTTCTTCATGTCTTTCAAATATCAGAACCTTCATCTTATCTGAATTCCGGTTTAGACCATTATTCTCATACCCATCTTTCAGAGTGGTGACCAATGCCTGCATCGCATTCTTATGCTGCAAAAAGCACTGCATCATCTGCATATAACAAGCAATTTTATTAGTAGGTCTCTTTTTCAAATAATAAAAGAAAGAAACTAGAATAAGAAAAGAAAAAAAAAATAAACCCAAGAGTTTTACATTGTATATATGTCAATTATGTCACATTAGCCTAACATGTGATAGGTTTTTTTGGACCTATTTACTTCCAATTTTCGTCCCAATTAAACTGAACACCGTAAATTAATTAAAAACGAGAATCAGAACAATGTCATATTTTTTATTGCCGGTAGTCCAGTCTATGAAATAAAATAAATAAAATAGAAACTTCCAACGAGGTTTTCTCGTATTCTAAGCCATAATGCTCTCAAACATAGAGCACTATGGCAATTTTCTTTCACCGCATCCTTAGTGTCTTCTTTAGAGAAGTAACAGCTTGTGAAATTACAGCTACCACTAAAAAAGCAGTAAGTGAAAATGAACTTTATAGCTTTGTAATTGAGGTCTCAATACCATGATGTTCCGTTTAAAGAAGTTTTAATTTTCTACCAGTACTTACCATGCACCATGACATTGGAGTAATAGTTATTTTATTAACTGGCATTTTTTTAATTAAAATTTCGTACAGTATGATTTAAGGTTATACTTATATATTTTCTATTTATATAACATTCAATACTGAATGTTTCTTTATTATATTTACATTATAGTCATAATTTTAAGGTATAATTAAAAATAATTATAAAATAAAAATAAATCTATTAAAATCTGTGTTTGTCTTTTAAGTTCTTGATTTCCTTATATACTTATACTTACTTATAATTTTCTTTTATACAAATACTTTATCGATTCCTATAGAAAGCCGCAATTTAAAACATTTTATTACATAATAATTTACCTAAAATAAACAGAATGATGGTCGTACCAATTAAGATTACGTTCAGTTATAAAAAATAATTAACATTAAAAAACTTTATGATTTTTTTATTTTAAAATACTTCACAATTTTTTTACAACCTTTAGTTAATAAATAAACAATTTACGCCAACAAAAGTTTTTTTTTCAAATGCCTTTCACAAGTCAATAGTATTATTTTGAAAATATTCGAAATAGAAATGCAAAAGAATGGACCAAATAGATTACACATTTCAAATTTGCATTCACTCCGTCTACTACTATCTAATTTGTTTGTAATTACTCAGCATCGCAGATTGAGGCTTAATAAAAGTCTCTTCTTCTTATCAGCGCTCCCGAAATGAATAATGCATGTTACATTCTACTGCACTGCACTAACGTTTATTAATTTTAACTTAAATTAACGGTTATTCTGCATAATAATTATGCATAATATTCATGTAATATTGGAATTATGCTTGAAACAAAAGCAATATTTTTCGATATACAACATACCAAAGTCTCCATATAAAATCTCCCAATATATGTTTGAATCCCTAAATTTTACTTAGTAAGTGGACCAATGAAGACAGCACATGTAACAGTTTGAAATCACAAACCGTGCACATTTTCAGACTTGCAACATATCATAGGACTCAAATCTGTCTGTAACCAAACCGTCCGGATGAACACGATTGAATTTTGAATATTTACGATATGTCGTGTGTATGAATGATACTTTATATATCACCTAGTACTTTTATATTTTAGTTTTATTATAGTCTATTTTGATGTTAGCCAGTGCAAAATGAGATAATTTTTCAGAATGAAGCGTGTCCTATTAAATTCTATTTTAAAGTTCGCGTCATTTTTTAACTAAAAATAAGAAAAAAATAGGGAATCAATATAATTGTTAGAAATTTTATATTAAAAAATATGTACTATCCTAAAACTTACTCGAGTATTAAAACAATATTAAAGATTTTACAAAATCCGCGCTGTATAAATGTCCTCCTTATAATTATGTACTTTGGTTTAATCCAAGTTCTGAGAGAAGTTTCAAATACAGTATCGGAAGCCAGTATTTAATCGATAAATAGCGTAGCATTAAGCTTAGCATTATCTACGTAATGGTGCTCAAAAAAAGTGAAGATTAGGTCAAAATATAATACGTTTGTAATATATTATCTATAAATATAAATGAAATTGAAATGTTTGTTTGAAATTCCAAATAAACAATTTTTCTCTTAATTCACAAGCAAGTAAGTAAGTATATACGATCCTTACGTAAAAAATCAATTCTTAAAATTTTTCTCTGTATGTGTTCATTCGGCTAACCTCTGAAAAGGGTGGAACGATTTGAACATCACTTTCACTGGCGTATAGCTGATGTTGTAAGTAGTAACTTAAGCTTTTTGTTCAAAATACATAATTCGCGAGAACGAAGTCGTGTTCACAACTTATTTATAATATAAATACATTAAACCAATACATTAATTTTATATGTTAGGTCGCCTCTGGAAAGTAATAAGAATTCATATTTTTGTTTTGAAGGTAGACTACAAATAATAAAAAATAACTGCATATATATAAATTAATCTTCTTTTCTAAGTTTTTTCAATTGAAATAAAAATGTTAGTATTTTTTCGCAGGAAGTTCAATTTATTCAGCAATAACTGTTACTTATACAGTTATATGTTGAAAGCTTACAAAAACAAGCCTACTTAATAATATTTATATTAGTATTGTTCATATAAATAATAAAAATACAACAAAAAATTTACTGATAATTTTGAAATAAATGTAAACTAAAGTTGGTGGCTCTAAGTAAGTTTCGATTAATATACAAAATATTAAATAAGAGGATATAACAATTGGTATGAATATGTACTAATAAAGTATATTTACTTACAGCTAGAATAATAAAATCTTCAGAAAATAGTTTATCTCAGAACTATTATAATTAACAATATTTCTTACAAAAAGGTAAACATATACATTTTCTCTCTGATTGGGGTAACGGACTATAAGGAAAAGTTGTTCTCGATGTGGTGCATTTGAAATATTGCCCCTATAAGTCTTGATTTATTCCTGTGATGCGTGGATATCCTACCTGGGCTAACTCTGTCATAAATAAAAGTGATGTGTGTTGCAAAGCTTGGGTTTCGTAATAATAAATCAACAAGCCGATAATGTGATTTAAATATAATTACATTTTTTATTATTTCAAATTTCTATGGTCATAAATGTTGTATACTTATTATGATGCGACGACACCATACCTCTATCGTAATCTTTACTGTCTTAAGTATATTATTTGGGGCTTATAAATATGATAATATTACTTCGGTCAGTTAAAATTAATGTTTGATTCCAAATAAATGACTACTAGCATTGGGATTCCTCTCGGGAACGAAGAGTAAATTCTTCGACAACCTGGAAAAGATATAATTTATAATTTTTTTGCAAGCTAAAATAGTTTGCCAACAACAATTGTTGGTTTTTGATCAATTTGACTATTTAGTGTACAATAATATTTTATTGATTTTGCTATAATAATTAAGTAAAGTTTTGTTATCAGCGACAGTAATTCAGACAATAACAGAATCTACAATTAGATTTAAAGCTTAACAGTCTTTACGAACTCTAATGTAGATAAACAGGCTTTTAAAAACTGGAACTATATTCTCAGTATGAAAGCTTTTACATCATGCTGTTTTATTTTTTGTATAATAGACTTACGATTAGTAAGTTTAAAAAAAAAAATAGTAGTTATATGAAATATTTTATATTTTTGAATAAAATAAATAAGTTAAATAAAAATGTTAATATAAATTTCCAAAGTCGTTTTGATTAACGTATATGCAATTTTATAAATTTCAAAAACAATAATGCTATTATTATAGAAACATTTAAAAGTAAACCTCAAAAAACTTTTTAATCGTAAACTATGTCGGTCACAACCGGAGGATCCAAAAAAATACAAATTTCTGAAGTTTAAATTTAATTCTTACATTTCATTTACAAACTACGCGTTCCTTGCTCAAAGTTGGAGACTCGAAGATTTAATATGATACAATGCACCTGAGTCTAATCAGCGGTTCCATGGTTCATTAAAATGGTAATTTAACAATTTTGTAATAAATAAGATTATAAGAAATATTTATTAAATGATCACACAGTATATTTAATATAACAAGTAACAAAACGCCGTATTATCTACACTTGTATCTGTCACGATAATGTTTGTGAGTGTTTCCAAAACTTTGTAATCTCACTGTTTCTTTTCATTTCTTCAAATATACGTAAGGCTTTTACGCTCAATTTGTTTTTTGTACCGTTTAAGTTAATGTTATTTATTCCGGGAGAGGCGGATGGGTAATCGGTAATGGTTTTAACATAATGGTTTGAGGGTCCTTGAAATCGAATTACAGTCGTTATAATTGATGAGAGAATACCGATAGTATAATATAAAAGAAGTATATTAAATTATTAAAAACTTTATTTTAAACAATAAACCTTATAATAGGTGTGGCTAAAATATTTTTTTTTATATAAAATTATGCTACCATTTTTATTTTGAGCTATTATTTCAGATAATATTAACGAACGACAAACGAAACAACAAGCTCAAAGCTTTAAAGTCTATCGTTTCATAATTGTAATGGCACAGTGCAGTAGAAAAAGAATTTGTCACGAGCAAAGCCGTAAACAAAGACTAGGTTTATAAATTGTACTGTAAGTCGGCTTGCATGCTATGCTGACGATGAAATGAGATATTATTCACGTCCCGCAGTGAAGTCATACCTCGTTTTATGTTACGACTCAATCGACTCGACATTTCATGTTCATTCAAGCTCGCGGATAAACATAGAATTAGAAAGCTTGCGAAAATTAAACGACCTTATATCTATATGTATGCTTACTGCTCAGTAATGGTATATGCAACCAGTAAAAAATATTGCTTACTCAGAGGTTGGATAGGATAAGGTATTAAATAGATTACAATTTTTGTATACATCAAAAATACCGACATAATTGCATTACTTGTCCATAAACGGTAGCTCCTCGGTGACATCTCATCTCCTTGGTGGTTATTAATATGGAAAGCTCAAAAGTCATCCTTCGGTTTAATTAAACCGCTTTTTTTATGGCAAATTGAATTTTTTGCACCAACTTTAATGTATTGAACGAGGCACTGAAATTTTTAATTTCTACTTTGAAACTCTAAAAAAAAACTTTTTCTATAAATTCTCAGTAACTGCTACTTATTGTTTATTGCTATAAAAATAATAAGACATAGTGCAACATTTTTATTGTTTATAATATAAGATATAAAGTACGTAATCTGGTTTTCAGTTTATTACTTTGTATAAAAAATATTTAAAGAAAATTTTAAAGAAAATCATACATTGCAATTAGTTTCATATAAAAAAATAGGAAATGATTATATTTACAAACAAAAATCTTATATAAAAGTCAATATGAGAGATATCTGTGAACAATAATACCACTTTAACAGTTTGTAATTAATGTGTATATATATACATGCATGTATATGTATATATATATGTACATATATATATACATATATATCCATACATATTAAAATACGTTTTGGTATCCGACCGCAAGTTACTCTGTATAATATAATATGCATTGTATACGTCAACTTCTAATCTGTTGTCGAAAGTATCCCTTTGAGTTGTTTGTTTTTAAGTATGAAAGAAGTTTAAGACCAATAATTTATATTTTGTTCCTTCAAAATTCTCTCGACGAAGAGCAATGACAGAATACTTAACAATATTACGTGTCAGCGATGCAGAGCTATGTAAAGGTCAGCTCAGCTACGTGGCGTTTCAACTGAAACTTTTACTTTCCTCAAGGGAACAATATTATAATAAATTTTAATTTATGTTACAATAAATGTTTGAGACATCTAATGTTTTATTCAAAATCAGAAATTATAATTTTATGAGCTCATAAATTTAATGTTTATTTTGATATTATTTTACCTCGAAGTATTGAAGATAAGATTAACATAAACAGACTAAATAACGATCGACCGCTTCCAATACAATTTTAAGTAGGTCTTATTAAAAAAATACATTTGATATTGCAAAACATCGAATCTGAATCTGAATCGAAAAAATCTGATAATGGTTATTTTATTTATTTATGATATTCAACATATTCTTCTATTATTATTAAGTAAAGTTGATATTTTAAAGTTTCAACTAAAATTAAGTTATGACCATTTTCTATTTCGTTTTAAAGATAAATGTGTTTTATTCGCATCTCCGTCAATAGTAAAATATTATTTTACAACAATTATTTAGCATTTAATTAGTAACACAATCTTTTTTTATTTATTATATCTTGCAAAACAAGCTTAATACCTTAAGAATTCTTTACCAGCTATCTTTCAAGTCAATAGAAAAGACACAAATAAGTTAAAAAAGTCTAACTAATATAAATTACAAAAAAAAAATCGAATAGAAACCCATAATATTGTTACTGAAGTTAAGAAGATGAAAATATATTTAAATGCATTGACAAGTATTGTGAATAGTGGAAAACAAAAAAATTACATATGAAAAGACAAATTCCATACATAGCCGAATTTCAGAAGAAATTGTTTTTTGATATGAACGTATTTCCATTGAGAAGCCTTGTCAGTAGGAAAGGCATTCCAGACTGCGCGGCAAAAGAGTTATAGAACAAGTCTGATAAGAAAAAACTTGAAGAATAATTTATTAATAATATAATATAATAATTATATAAATAAGGTTATTCGCAAAGCGTAGTTGGACTTTATGTGTAACACTAAGAAAATGAAATTAAGATTTTGAATATTTTAGAGTGAAAAAGAATAAATAGTAACATAAGTTTTACATTTTCCACCGTTTTTAATAAAAAACCTGTTAAGTTTAAAGCGATAGTGGGAGATATGTTCGTAGTGCCGAAAACCGAAAATGAAAGAATGCAATTATGCAATTATGCACTTACAAATAGTTAAATCCATAATTTTATTAATTCGCTAGTTAATTATGAAAAATCTGATATATATTTGTAAATGTAAGTAAAAATTTAATTGTGAAATGTGAGTGGCCTTCCTCTGTTTTTATCTAATAAACTAAATTTTATGAGTAAAACTATGATAGTATTCGTTGATTTGCAAAAAAAAACTACAACTCAATGATCGTCAGTGTCTGGGTGTTATAAAATATTTTTTTTATTAAATTTAAAACATTTTCTAATTAAGGAATGTAATGCTTAATTATTTATTATGTTATTAAATTAATTATATAAGAATATGTAACCATACATGTAATTAAGATTAAAATGACAAGATTGCTTTTTTATTGACTATAATATCTATGGTAGTTTGACCTTATTTTTAGCGCATAATACTAGTAAAATGAAATAAAACACTTTTTGTAATTTCAATATTCAAAGAGATTTAAATTTTAAGCCAAATACATTTTAAATAACAGTTAATGATTATTATGCAAATTAATCATCTCTACCACCTACGCCAAAATTCTAGCGGTGTACCTGAATTTGAAGATACCGGCTTATGAGCTTGCTATCCCACAGGGATTGCCTTAAAACTCGAACGCAAATCATCTACTTCATTTTTATCTTGCAACTGATAGATTTTAAATGCATTATCTATTTGTTGACCACGCTTTTAGTGATAAAATTTACTATCATTAAACACAAAAACTTGTCTTCGTCCTCGACAAACACCGTTAACATGAAGCAGATTTATTATATAAAAACAGTAATGTATTTTACATACATTTTTACTTATTTTTCTTATTAAATGTATGTTGTATGTAAATTTTTGGTAGTTTTAGCCAAGGCACGCGCTAGTTTACTTTAATGGACTTCAAAAACACTCCTTAGACTACACTCTCTTCCTATGTACATAATGTAGTGAGCTTTTTAGTGTTCCATAGAATAAAAGGAACAGTTATAGTTTCGCCACGTTCAACTATATGCAGCCTAGCTTACAGGCTTTTAGTAGTCTTTGGCATGAATATACATTATAGCCACCCTGATAAAAAATATATTGAGCGAAGCGAGCAGAGCGGGCGGAGCGTTCTACTGGAGACTTTTTCACATTCTTTGTCACAAATAGGCTCGAAAACTACTTGACGGAAAATTATGAAATTTTGCAATCAAAAAGACAAATATTAGGTGATGGTTTTAAATTTTTTGAAAAATGTCATGTCGTTGCGGAATAATCGTCAAAAAACTGATATCCCATTGAAGTCAATGGGAAACGATGAGCTCGCTCGAAACATTGGGCTCGCTTCACTCAATATGCAAACGGCACCCAAGATTTCGCGAGCGCAGCGAGTCGAAATTGAGGGTCTGTTGTTGCCCCTAGTATATTTTACTTTAAAGCAGCCTATATGACATATCGTTAGATAGGTCTGTAATATGGTGGGTTGGCAAAAACAATTTTTGCATTAAGGAATACGTTTGTAAAATATTAAGCTGTAAAGTGTTATTTTTAAAAATATATCAGTCCCATTATTATTTAAGTAAAGGTAAATAAAAAGAAGTCTATAAATTATAACACAAAAGAAATTTGATTTACAACTTTAATTTAAATTATTGTTAGCAATATCCTTTTTAGGTAACTCTACGTCTGTTTTTGAATGAACAGTTGATTAACTGAGAAACTAGTTTAATACTGCAACGTCACACATCTTGTCCACTGAAAAGTTTGCCTCCATCTTGTGCAAGTGACTTCATGTTTTATTTGCAAACAGCCAAAGTTTGGTTCCGCCTGTCTAGTTTGTGTAGCTTTAAAACGAGTGAATTCATTCGCCTTGACTTATGTGTTTTAAGAGATAAGAGAATAAAAATGTGTAAAGAACTACTAGATAACAGTAATTAACAATATTTTTGCAAAAGTTAAGTTTATTAAATATTATATTGAATTTTTCATTTGACTTTAGTTATGTGTTTAACAAAAATAGCTACAAAAAGTAAGAAATCTAAACAAAGAAAAACGAAAACATATAAAAACGTGCAATGACGAATTGTACTTTTAAGTTTGAGTATTATGTTAGATGCTTGCTAATAAAAAAATTTACAAATTGTAGAAAAAAGGAAAATTCACAGAAACAGTGAACATAACTTGTTTTTACAACTCTTTTACTGTTGGTAGAAAACTTTTATAAAACTTGCCTATTTGGGTATATCAGGTTTATTGGTTTGTTATCAGTTGTAATAAAACTGAATGTATAGTAATCAAGATACATTTTATTTAAATATATTATTTATTAATAATAAATACGTAATGGTTTTATATATAGTATGGTATAAAGTAACTCAAATAGTTCAAAAAAGATTAGTAACCTTCGGAAGAAAAATCATGTTTATAGCCCATACAAATAAAGAACCTCGAATAGAAACAAATTGCCTCTGGAAGATAGTTACTGTTAGTGTTAAAAGGTTCAGTTTTATGATCAGAGAGCGTTTATCCGGCGCAGTTACATATGTTTTATTCAACGTTACAAAACTCTGAAGCAATTTGATTTATGGGTGGAATGATTTTCAGTAGTAAAGTTACTACTTTGTACGCAAAGGAGTACTTTATGTGGTAGTTATTTAAGTGTATTGTTAATCACAACCGTCAATAGACCTTGGTAAAATTTAAAATTTATTAAGACAGTGTATATATTTTTTTATAATGAAGATCGCAAAATACATATATGTATAACATTGACTGTACACTGTATAATCATAAAGATGATTAATAATGATATGTAATTATTATATTATTTTAAAAGCATTACTAAAATGAAATGATGATTTATATACATTTTACAAATCTTCTGGGATATATGAGTCGATTATAAACGTTTTACGGCTTGCGCTAAAACTCCTAAACTTCTGAGTTAAGATTTATAACACTGTATAAATTTAAACTAGTTTTGGCTAAAGTTTAATTTAAATTAAGTTTCCGCTGAGAATATATTGCGACAATGAAGTTATCAAAAACTACTGGCGGTATAATTTGTTTGTTATACATGAAATGAATTTTTTTTTTCACACATTTTAATTCGCTCAAACCTTAAGTGCACACCACTAATGTAAGGACATCTCAAAATAATTGATAAAATCTTTATTGATGTATCAAGTATCTATGGGTACTTAGTTTTAGAATAATGTGTAATTTTTATTTTACTAATAAATCATTTTAAAAGTATACGTCACTCAAACCTACTTTACGACAATGGACCTACGACTTAACATATATTTTGGAACCGATAATAATAATGATATTGTTCGTGAATGGTGAAATACGCTAAAGTAGTAATAAATACATAAGATTTTAACCTTAAACTAGTTTGAATTGAATCGTAAAATAATTTTTTCTAGTCATACCTTTTAAATTGATAATAATATAAAGAAATTATAGATATTTTTATAAGATACTCTTATTATTTAGATAATTTAATAGTTATTTATAAGAGTTTCTGTTTTTCTCAGCTTTGTTGACTTTTTATCTTTATCTTAATTAATGCTGGACTTCTCGATTTGTGCCCTTTCAACGTTTTCTTCAATCGAAATAATTAAAAACTAGAGATCGCATTGGAAAACCTGATTTACATAGTTCATCGTTAGATTAATATACGTATATTTAATCAATAGTGTGTATGACCAAACAAAATAGATTATAATATACAATTAGTCTAACAATAGTGTAATATTAACAGTAAACATTTATAATCGATTAACTTGATAAAAAAACAACTTACAACAATCAGTTATTCACATATTGTTATTCGATATATTAAATTATTTATTATATTACACAATTAATTGAAATAGTGTATAGTAAACCTGATATATCAAAGAAGTTACAAATAGATCCAATATCATAAAGAAACTACTTACACGAGATTAATATTTGATGTTACCATGAATGTGAAGGTCACAGATAAAAATGTTGGTAAAAAACAAGATAAGAATAGAATACAAAGGTTAAATAAGCTTTCTTAAAATATTTCTTGAAGCTAATGTTGGATTTACATCTTTTTTAGTTTGTTTTTATATCTTTGATTATTTTTGTTACTTTGAGCTGATAAACTAAAAAATACTGGACAGCTAATAAAATTTTGCGTACTTAAGAATACAATTTAAACTTCACTGTGAACTCAGAACAGATATTTTATAAAATATCCTAAAAAAAACGAATACATTTCAGGAATAAGCTTTCTGTTAGATGTATTTTTTGAAACCTTTATTGGATTTGTGTCTCTTTGCCACTTTCTTCAAATTATATCCCGAGACTTCCTCAGTTATTTTTAGATCTATTATTCCTTTTTCTGTTATTCTTGAATTTTATGTAGCAATTGTTACGGGAGTTAAAAGTCTGGCTTAAATAGTATTAGTACATAAAATATCAATTAAGTCAGTCTTTACAGCCAGGAAGGTTTACCACCCGTTATGTAATATAACTTATAAGCTGAATCATAGTTTGATCCTAATTAATGACGTCACAATTCACATCCTGAATCAGGTAAACTTTATGAAACTACCCTCGTAAATTATAACCTAATATAATACATTTATAAGTCATTTGTTATACTTAGCACTATATAGTTTAGGGTAGGGGGTGAATAGTTCGTGTGTAGTTAAACCATTTCTCTTTTGGGAAATTTAAACCTAATATCTCGGTAAGAGGCTTAGACAAAGTTAACATAGAATTATCTTATACGTATATAAAACCAAAAATAACTATCAAGAGACTAATCCCAGCCAGAAGGTTTATAATTGCACAATTTTTATTTTATTATTCTTTCATAGTGTTTGATGTTCTCAGACATAAATAAAATGTTCTTGTGTGTATCAGTGGTAGTTAAATTCGACTTAAGAAACGTATTTACGATACGTTTCTTTCGTTTCGATACGATAACTAGTATAAACATTTTCAAAATCTATAATGATATAATACATATTTTAAAAGTTGAACATTATTGAGCTGAGCATAAGCAAAGCTCTTAACCGTTTGGGAGACCTTTTTTTGTGTTTAGTTTTCTCCAGAATGCGACGAGATAATAAGCTAAAAATTTTCTCATGTATGTTTGAGCCGAACGCGAATGTTATAGCGAAAACAGATTTAAAAAATGTTTAGCCATTCCAAAGTTATCAAAAAAAGATCACTCCTGCCATAGACAATACATTAGAGCTGCCCTGCGCTTGCAAGCAATGTGCGGAGCTAGAAGGTGACAATTATTCCTAATAAATCGATATTTCCTGTAGCTATTCAGCTCAACACCCGCCGCGCACGGTTGGCGGATTCTAGTATTTAAGGTTATATATCAAGTAATATTGAGAATATTTATCACCTACCAATTATTACTTTTTTTTTTTAATTAATCTGCAATAAAATTTAACTAAACAATCTAAAGAATGGAAATTTATGTAGTATTTTTAAAACTAGATGCAACAAAGAAACAATTTGTGTTAAAACAAAGTATTTGTAAAATTTAGAAGCTTTTGTCGCCTAATTTTATTAGGTTGGGCTTAAATAATAATTTACAGAGACAAACAGAGAATCATTTTATCACGATCGTCTTCTGAAATTTGGACCTGACCTACCGATAAATTATTGCTACATAGTTCTTGTAAAAGACCACTGATTGGCAATAAAATCTTATTGTAACACAATTTTTTTTATTATTGAAATTGACAATCGCCCTACATTACTCATACCCAGTATGGAAGCCAGAAAGCCGCGTTAGAGACCAGGCTCTAGGGCTCAATATACTGAGGAGTATCTTGCTCTCACATATAATCATTTCTCAATATCAGGTGGTTGATCTGAAAAAATCACATGGTTGAAACATCGAACTTCAGCTTATATAATTTACAGAAACTCGGATAATATTACAAGTTTTTCAAATATTTTTTTTTTATAATAATTTGACATAACCCATTTACCCTTTGTCGTGATCAACTGACCAATAAATCGTCAATGAGCCGACGTAACATCGTCCGGATTTTACAGTATTTAATTTCAGCAACAACAATATTTCTTTCTTTATCCGCAAGCTTGAATGAAGATTAAATGTATTGAATTGTAATTAAACGAAGCTGGACCTTTAATATGGGATACTCTGTGATACACCACCAGTATGATATTAAAAAAAATATCTTATGTAATATAGTTCTCTTTAACAATAATAACATGTTTTTATTTAGTGACACATATATCCAAATTTTATTTAGTAAATGGTTTCTCTGTATTATTCTGTATATATGTCTTACTTCAAGATTAATTGTTACAGAACTAAAAGTAGAGACTATTTCGGAATTCAACAATTTAATATTCCTAATTTATATTAAACCAAATAGATTGTAAATTCCAAAAACTAAAGAGTAAAATTTGTAATTTTCCAAAAGTATTAAAACGATTATATTGACCGGTCACTTAAGCGTCATCAGAGATGTCCCGTAAAAACTTTTTTCGATGATTTGGGACTATTTTTAATTAAATGTTGTACCTTTATAGCGTAATAAATAAAGTAATGCAGTCATTTTAAATTATACCAAAAGTTTTATGTGATGTTATAAAAAAGTTTATTACCTTTTCGTTTTAGTTTTACTTTAATTACTATAAATTTTACAATTTAAAATTTATTATTTTTTTATTTTTATCGACCTTTGAAGAGACAATTGTTTTCTAAGCACAACTTTGTTTATCATACAGTAAATTTAATAAAATAGTAACAAGTTGCTTCCTTAATATTTTATTTTCTTATTATCTGTATATTAAATATATTTGGTCAAATTATTGCTTAATAGTCAGTACGTAAGATAAGATGAAGAAAATATTTTCATTTTAACAATTCAAAAACTCTTCTGTGAATTTTTGTCTAAAACGACATGGCCTTGACTTATTATTTACTTTCTTATATAGGACACAATAAAGTCCAATTTTATTTCTTAATTTCACGGTAATAATGTTAGAGGCTATAATTACATCATAACTAAAAATTTTTAGATTTGTAAACATTTTAAGCGAATCAAGAAGAGAGTGCTTGAAATTACGAAGTCGTTGGCAACGGCAAGTAACTCATACAATTGTCTTATAGCTACCAAACTTCTGCCTTTATTTCAAGACTATTGCAAATATTTTTGTTACAAATAAGATAGCAGTAGTTGTTTATCATAATGTAAAACTAGTCATTCTGTGAACAGTAGACCTCAGTACGTTAGGGGATAAGACAATGTTGGGAAATTATTTATAGTGGATTTCACGAGGTGCAGTGGTTACGATATTTCACCCGTTTACCAAGTATGAGCGCCACACCAGTAACCTCCGTACACTGGACTTAAAACAAAACGAAAAAAAGAATACTTAGACGAAATTTGGCAGCCATTTTGGATTTTGAAATAACAAAAAAATACTTTAGATTTCGGCGAAGAATTCTTAGACGAAATTAGACGGATCAGAAATCCGGCATTTCGAAATTTTTCGCCCAAGCAAAAAACGGCTCGACATAAAAATTTAAATAATTAAAAGAACACACCTACCAATTTTCGTGACCATTGCATAAAAAATACGCCTGCTACTCCAAAACAAAAACTCAAATCACCGCCATTTTGGATTTTTCCTCTCAGTAATAAAAATGGCCGAACAAAAAAATTATTAAATAATTCAAAGAAAATGATTACCAATTTTTGTGGCAATCGGATAAAAATTGCTCCTGCCACGCCAAAAACAAAACTAAAAAACGCCGCCATTTTGGATTTTTTAGCCCAATTAAAAAAACTGCTCGACATAAAAATTTTAAAAATTCAAAGAATATGTCTGCCAATTTTCGTGACGATAGGATGTAAAATACGGAACAAACATACTGAAATACATACGGAAAAATAGCAGAATGGGCCTATCTACTGGGAACGTAGTCCTTCGGACAAAAGCTTCGCTCCGCTCAGCATTCATCCTTCGGTAAATAAATAGAATCATAGGAATTAGTTAACATAACAAGAAAATCAACCAACGAAAAGTAATGCAAATTTGAATATACAAAATACAACACATGCACAACAAAGCAGCACTTACGTAATAGATTTTATATATTCAAAGAAGCTAAAATGTTACATCATACACTTAAAAATAAATCCTTAATTGCGAAACCGGATTACGGTTTTTTATAAAAACAATCCTATAGTATTTTGTAAAAATAAACTTTAAATCAATATTTAAAAATGTTTAACATATTCAACCATTTACAAATATTAATTTGTAGATTCTTTTCAATGTTTTTATACTGAATAATAAAACCCTATTACTACTGAGATTCTTTCTAAGTTTTATTTTTTGTTCAGTTTTAAGTATTTCATAAACAGTATTAATGTTTCAAAAATAACATATAAAATAGTCGTGTTGTATCAAGAATAATGACAGCTTCTATTATAGTTATACATAACATGATGAGTTATACATAATATAACATGATAAAACAAAGAGATCCTTTCCCATTACTAGAATATTTTAATAAAGAAAGCGATACTTTATCATTATAAGAGTATTACATCGAGTTTCGAGCATCGAATTTCGAGTCTAAGTCTCCAAATCCGAAAGCACAGGTGTCATTTATTTGTTATTTTCTTCATTACATTATCGAAATAAATAATAAATGTGATGTCCTTTTTTTGTAGAAGTAATATTCACTTTTTAGTTTTATAATATTCGTTGTATATATAATATATTTCATTTTAATTTCTAGATACTTTAACATCTATAATTTGTCAAATTTTCCCGTCCTTTTTTGTAATGTATTACGCATATGGGTTTAATAAATAATAATTTGAAACAACATTCGGATAGGACGATAGATAGTTATGAGAAATATATTTTGAAGAATACATATTGCAAAATTATATCTATGTATTCTACGTAGATATAATTTTGCAATATGTATTTATATGAAAATGGTTTTTTTTCACGATCAGTACTTTTTAAAGAGTTTAATACATTTTCAAAAGCTTTAGTATTTTTCTTATTACAACTCTTACATTGTCTATATATACTACAAATTCGCTAGTCTGGAACACATTTGTTTGTTACATAATATTTAATTGATAAAGATTATACTAACTCTTAAGATTTGTCGCTACGTTAGTAGTATGTACCTCCCTTTAAAAGCTTTAAAATTCTGAGCGTACTCTAATATAGACGGACAGGCTTTTAAAAACTTGAACGCTAAATTCTCGGCAAGAAAACTTTGCAGCATGCTGTGATAAGGTTTTAATTACAGACTTGTTGGTTTACTTAAATGTAAGTGGTAATATGAATTATTTTTATTTTTTACATAATGTACAATTGTATTAAATATAAAAATAAAATTGACTTAAATTGCAAAAAACTTTTTCTTAACGGGTATATATTTTCATATACTTCTAGCAAAATAATAATTTTATTACTAATATCACAGTAACAAATTATATTTGTCATTACTCACAAAGTGGAAAGGAATAAATTTTTATTGCTTTTACATAATTCGTTGATAATCTAATAAACCATTTTTAATACAGTAAATATAAATATGACAAAACATAAAATGTGACTGCATTTTAATTTTAATTTATTACATATCTTGTATAATTGTATTGTCGATAAACGATAGCTCCTCGGAGACATCTCATTAATATGGAAAGCTCAAAGGTGGAAGACTTTTGGGCTTTTGCATATTAATTCAGTTTAATTAAACAGCCCTTATTATGGCAACTTTTTTTTTGCACCAATCTTAATGTATCGAATAATGCAGAGAAGCTTATTATTTATAGTCGGAATTTCTTTAAAATTTCGACTTTACTATTAAACACTTAATTTCAAAAATCCACCCTCTCTTACTCTTCTCCTCTATTTGATTATTCAAAAATTTTTACAAGTATTTCTCGGATAATGCCGTCCTTATGAATGCATTTGCTATTTATCGATTAAATACTGACTTCGGATACTGTATTTGAAACTGCCAGCGGAACTTGGATGAAACTGGCGTGTAAAGTGATGCAGGAGACATTTATAATACTACGATTGTAAATTTATTTGCTACACTTACTATTATATTTTTTTACATTCCAATGTCTTATTAAATTTATTAAATTTGGTTTTTTAAACCTTGTCAAAATTTTTGTGAAATAGGTTTTCATTATTTGGTGTTTTGTAGTCATATTTAGTATTTTTCTTAAATAAAATAGTATTTAAAATAGATTGATTAAAACTAAGTTGTTGTTTTTCTGTTTTTGTTATTGTCTTTGTACATATTTGATAACTTATTTTATGTCCAACTATAAAAGTATTAAAAAAAACTTTAATACTTAAGCGAGCGAACAAGTTCATCCATCTTGAAGTTAGTATCCGTAATCTAGGCGGTAAATTGACTTAGCTCTTGAAACGTCAATTCGAGATGAAATAGATTATATTGTAAAAGTTGCAAGGAATGGGCAGATGTTTTTTAATATATTTCTATAGATTTTTCTCTATACCATAAAATATAAATACAATTTATATCAGTTACTTTTTCATTTAAATATCATAAATATTAAACTAACGAAGGAAAGCAATTATATCACTTAAATAATTATCAGGGCCATGGCTTTAATAAGCCGCGTCAAGCTGTTGATAGCTGATTGAAGTTTAAATACAAAACTTAATGAGCGAACAGAAGCTTACAGAATTAAAAGAAAAATAGAGATCATTATGATTTTAATAAATTGGTTGAAAATTTTACGTGAATTGCAAAGATATTTATCTTTTATTATTCTGACGTGGTCATTACAAACAATGTATTATTATGTAAAAACAATAATTTATTTTACAAACATTGTAATTTTGCTTAATTTATTTTATTAAATGTATGTTGTATGTTAATTTCGCAGTTTTATTCAAGGCATGCGCTAGTTTACCTTAATTGACTGTAAAAACACTCTTTAGACTACGGTCTCGTCCTATTTACGTAATGTAGTGAACTTTTTAGTGTTCCGGAGTGAAATAGGAACCTTTATAGTTTCGTCACGTCCGTCTGTCTGCAGCCTAGCTCACAGACTATTAGTTTGTCATGAATATACATAATAGAAACGCTGAAAAAAAAATATTTTACTGTCAATCACCATATATCGTGGCATGTCGTTCGATAGGTCTTTAATATGATGGGTTGGCAAAAACATTTTTTGGATTAAGGAATACGTTTGTAAAATATTATGCTCTAAATTGTATTTTATTACCAAACCCGCGTACTAAATGGTTCATTTTGAAGGTGTGAAAAATTCACAAAATTAGTACATATACAGAATTTAAAAGGAAAACTATATAGATTAAGTAGTAGTTGTTTACGACTAATAGTCGGTTAACTTAATACAATTCAGTTAAATTGTATATCTTAAAAAGATTTACAAAAACTGTCTCTCTATCTCTCTATCTATCATGGGCAACTACGGAATGTAGGGACATTGCGTGTGGCCCGACACGCACTTGACCAGTTTTTCAGACTATTTACTTCTATTATGTTCTGCTTAAAAATGTATCAGTCTTAGTGTTATCCTAATGAAGGTAAATAAAAATAAGTCTATAAATTATAACACAAAAGAAATTTGATTTTCAACTTTGATTAAAATTATTGTTGGCAATATCCTTTTTAGGAAAATCCATATCAATTTTTGAATAAACAGTTGATTAACTGAGAAAAGTCGTATAACTAGTTAAATATTGCAACTTCACACACCTTGTCGACTGAAAAGTTTGCCTCCATTTTGTGCACGTGACTTCATATACTATTTACAATCAGTCAAAGTTTGGTTCCCCCTTTCTAGTTGGTGTAGCTTTAAAATGAGTGATTTCATTGTCTTAACATATAAGGGAATAAAAATGTGTTAAGAAATAGATACCTGTAAATAACAATGTATTTGCAAAGTTAAGTATAGTATTGAATTTTTTATTTAACTTCAGTTATATTTTTTACACAAAAAGCTACAAAAAGTAAGAAATCTAAACAAACAAAAACATGCTAAAACTTCTGTCTTTAAAACGTGCAATGGCGAATTACACTTTCAAGTTTGTGTATTATGCTAGTTGCTTGCTAATAACAAAATTTACAAATTGTAGAAAAAAGGAAAAGTCACAGAAACGGTGAATTGAACTTGTTTTTACAACTTTTTTAATGTTGGTAGAAAACTTTAATAAAACTTGCCTATTTGCGTATACACGTATTAAGTTAATTCGTTTATTTAAAGTTTTAATAAAACTGGTACATTCAGTTTTATTAAAACTTTAAAAAATAAAGTTACATTTTATTTAATTAATACGTAATAGCTTTCCATACTTATTTATTAATTAATCATGAAATCAAGTAACTCAAATGGTTCAAAAATGATCAGAATCCTTCGTTAGAAAAATCAAGTTTATAGCCCATACAAATAAAGACACTTGATACTTTGAATAAAAAAACCCCTCTATAAGAATGTTACTGTTAGTGTTATAAGGTATCAGTTTAATGTTCAGTGAGCGTTTGTCTGGCGCAGTTGCATGTTTTATTTAACGTCACGAAACTCTGAAGCAATTTGATTTATGGGTGGAATGTATTTCAGTAGTAAAGTAGTACAAAGGTGTATTTTATGTGGTTGTTATTTAAGTTTTTTAATTGAATAAATAAGATTTATTCCTAAATAAAAATAAATCTTTGTAAAAATCTAAAATTTATTGCCACAATGTACATATTTTTTTTTATAATGAAGATCGCAAAATACATATATGTTTAATATGACTGTACACTGTATAATCATAAAGGTGATTAATAATGATATATAATTATTATATTATATAAAAAGCATTCTAAAAATGAAATTATGATTTATATACATTTTACGAATCTTCTGGGAGATAGGAATCGAATATAAACGTTTTACGGCTTGCGCTAAAACTCCTAAACTTCTGAGTTGAGATTTATAACACTGTATAAATTGAAACTAGTTTTGACTTAAGTTTTAATTTAAATTAAGTGTCCGCTGAGAATTTATTGCGACAATGAAGTTATCAAGAACTACTGGCGGTATAATTTGTTTGTTATTACATGAAATGCAGCTTTCTGAGAATCGTGTTACTGTGTCAAGGAAATTAACAATAAAATTAAAATAATAGTCTTAGTCGAACTATTCCATTTCTTTCAAGAAACAAGTTAGGTGGTAGAACCGAACTATAAATAAGCCAAAGTGAGTTTGAAGGTTAAAACTTTAAGAACCCTCTTTTGGCCTTACTGTCTTCTACACCCATTAATTTTATCGTGTTCATGGATTGCAGCTGTGTTTGTAGAGTGAATACTTCGATTTGTATGACTTCTATATTAATAGATTATTATATGTGTTTTTGGTATGTGTATTTGTGGCATGCATTTTATTATCATGACTCGCACTACATCAATTCCTGTTATGTTTATCTGAGCGCGATAGGATTGTGAACCAATTCTTTAACGCTCGCCCCTCCACTACACTACCGGCGATATCCTGTCCTTCTTTAGCCAAACAGCGTAACGACTCAAACAATACTTTTGTCTTCAGTATAGGATTCACATATCATTCTCCTTTGTTATCTTCTTGATTGAGTTATTCGTTTATTTTGTTTTCATTTTGTTTGTTTATTTTGTGTAAATTTTCTTTTGTAATTGACTCAATACATTTATAAATCAGTTAATATTTTATTTAATAATAATAATAGTAATAATTTTGTTATTTATTTCTTCTTTCTAATAGTTAAATTAAAATTCTTAAAATAAATTAACGCTTCTTACGGTAATAATTAAACTACATATTTGCCTACAGTGCATTTTTGTTACAAAAGCATATTAAGCAATTTAAAATTATTTGGCAATTGTCACAAATTGCTTTAATTTAAATTTAACGCTGAGGCACAAGCAAAATGTTGAATAATTAAATTCCTTTCGGTATTTAACATCAACGAGCGGTTACAAATAGAGTATTTGAGTTTAAACTGAATAATAATTTTAAAATCATTAACCCAAATTGCAATACTTATTTTATTAATACTATTTATTATTTTTGTCCAAGCTGATAAATTAAGCTTGTCATACACTTAGGTAAATCAGTCTTCATAGCCCCATGATCGTAAAGTGTATTCAAAACACAGTGTAGAAGTGTAGTCTTTTGACGCTTATAGTTGTCAACAACATACTAGCGTATTTGATTCTTATGGTAGCAGATAGAAGTATGTAGTAGTAGTTAGTAGTATTTTGTATGGTAGGAGGTAGTAGAGATATTTTAATTTTATTGACAAAGAATGGCAGAAACTAATCCAACTGAATATTTTTAAAGATCTTCAGTCATACTTTCCACATCATTGCGTAAAATTACGTTTGAACCTGCCATCAAAGTCAATTATAATAATTAATTTAAAATCCATATTAGTATTATATTCTATATGTTACAATTTAGAGAGTCTTGTGCGAGTGCCTCCCAAGCAGCGCCTCCAGTGGGTTGCTGCAAGCAGTTTACGCCACGATTCCGGGATTAACGTAAGTACATCTGGTTAAATATATTTAATAGTATCATGGACCGCGATAGTGTAAATACACTTTAACCTTTTTTATTTGCTATCACTTCTATGAGCTACTTTATTAATTTTAGTCGCACTCAGGCTTACCAAAGGGACAAAAAGACCCTCATCCAGCTTAAAGGTACCAATAAACCGGAGGAGGGTAACCGATCACTGGTTATGTCTTTGAGCTCAGGTGGTTCTTAAAATATAATAACTTTTTCACGCTGCTACACAAGTACAAATGAAAATTGACATTTTAGTAGTGTTTTCGATTAGAAATTTTATTAAACACCGCGAGCGAAATTATTCATTTTATGTTGAAAGTTTACTTTTTTATTTATAATTATAAAACTTATTATGCCGTGAGGCTGATTAATGTTGATTAAAATGTAAATATTCAACTAAGTTGCTTCATTTTAAGACAAAGAAATGACATTAAATACTTGTTAAACAATTAACGCTTGTAATGGTATTGGTTAATGTTTAATAAACAATCGGTGATTAAAGTAATACCCTCGATTTAGTGACAAAAAACTTAAATAAAAACTTTTACCGTATTTAAGAAATATATTACTATATGTACTGTATGTATATATATACCCTCTTATGGATCTTTCTCCAACGAAAAGTCAAGAGTGGATTGCGGATATTAAACAACGCGCTCCAATGAGTGCTAAACCGATATTTACTGAAACGTAAAAGGCTCGTCCTGTATAAATTTATCAAAAACAAGTAAACGATAAGAAATTGTAAATAAATTATTATTTCACAGACAAGGATTATACAACTATATATCAATTAATGTAATCAGTTCCTATGGTAGGAAGGTGTCCGCATGCTGGAGAATTATAGATTTCACAAATCTCGATCATATTAAAATATATTTTTTTCAAAATAACAATATAACTTTGAAGAATCTTGTGCAAACTTGACAAAGACAAATAGTTCTTGAATTTTAACAGGCTTGAGTTTTTTTATTTCATGATTTTTTGGTTTATAAAAAAAAAAGATTTGTTGAGCTGTGGGTGTGTATGTAGCTTATTATTTACGAGCACTTATAAAACATATTCCACACAAAGTCGCTGGCAATATTTAGTATCAGATAGGGTCACAAAATAACCAAAATGTATTTTTATATGACTATATATTATTAAACATAAACGCATTATACGATGTATTTAATGAGATTTTTTTAATGTAGATCCAATGCTTAAGGTTAAAAATATTTTGCATAACATAGCTTTAAAAAAAGAACAAATTTCGCCTTTAAATGTATAAACTTGATATAAGCTCTAGAAAGATAATCATAAGCTATTGCTTACTGCAAGCTATATAATAATTTAATAATTTGAATACAAACAAAAATCTATACTTCGAGATCATTATGGACTCCATAAAAGAATAAGACAAAAGAAAACAAAGTATATTAGTAGTGTATAGATAACTAAATAAAATATAATAATAGCAAAGTTGAAAGTAAATTAAGTGCTAATTTAGAGATATAAATGATATTTTTACTATTCCAATACATACTCTATATCACAATACGATTGTAATTTCTTTTACGAAACCTTATATATGATTGCAACACCGCGATGAAACTTTAAAAGGAAGTCCATTGTTTGTTGGATGCGGCACGAATAGCGTTATCTTCTGCGAAGGCAAAAATTCCCTTTCAAAATATATATACAAAGTTCATTTGAAGGAGGGGTTTTCTTTTAATCAGCTTTCACTTATCTCTTTATAGTGCTTCCATATATAATAGTCATAGTTAAAATATACTCGCTGGCTTTAGACACATAGCTAAAGCTCCCTGAAGAGCTGTCGTTTTTTGAAGGATTAGGATATAACCTACAATGCTTTTACTTTTAAAGTAGTTAACAAGTCATTTCATCCATCATCCTGAGCTAGGAAGATGTTCTGTAACTTTGCTTTTTATATTCAAAATAAATTAAAATTATACATTACACAGGAATGTAATTTTTTTCGTATTGACCAAAAAACATTAGCTAAGATTTCATTCAGAAAAAAGATTTTTACTTTTTCTGTTATTTTATTTCAACACACGATGTGTGAATGATCAGTTCAAGTTAATAATTTTAAATTTACAATTTGTAGAATAGACTACCGGCCACAAGCAAAATATTTTTATAGTTTTTTTTGTGTATTAGTTACTTAATTTTTAGGCATCTTGTAGGTCAATATTTTATATATTGTAAATGACTTACAAAGTGCCAAAGATAACGCAAATTTTCCTTTCTTTCTTCCGGCGTGGTCGCTGTCAATCTATAGGTCTGTTCAGAAGTTCGTAGCGAAATTCCGTGAGATGTCGCTCTCAATTGTTTTCTTCCACTCGCACATGTTTCAAACGTAAGATGTGGTACATTAAATGAAAGCTGCGATTTGTGCTAATATTTTACAAAAGTGTTCATTGAGACCCGTGACGTTTATAAAGTTTAATTATATTTTGAACATGGAAGGAAAAAAAATTTCGGTGCAATTCGCTTTTGCAGAAGAAGATATGAACTAGGTACGAAGAGAATGTCGTAAGCGAAAGTGTGTGTCAGAAGTGGCTCCAAAGATTTTGTTGCGGAGATTTTGATCTCCAAGATACTACTTGCTCTGATCCACCAGTTACTTGATCCACCAGTCACTGCTGATCTCGATCATATCAAAGCTTTAATCGACTCCGACCGACATTTGACAGCTACGGAGATCGGACGAAACCTAAACAGTGATCATTCAACTGTTTCAAGAAATTTACGGAAGCTTGGGACGGCAAAAAAGCTTGATGTTTGGGTGCCGCACGAACTGAGCGAAAAGAATTTAATTGACCGAATATCAGCTAGCGATTTGCTGCTCAAACGCCATCAAAACAATTAATTTTTTATTAATTTTTACTATTGAGTATTTAGTACTCCTTACATGTGCAACGTGGAACTTGATGATTGAAGTAGTTACCTTAATTTATTAAATATACGAGTATTATTCACATCCTAACAACAGTTATATTTATCTTGTGTTATCATTTTGTATTTCCCTTGTGTTTTAAAATATATAGCATGTTATCAAGAATCTGAGTAAAAAAGTATATGCCTCCTGGGATGTTTAAGAAAGATCCGACTAAAAGATTCGATTAGGCTCAGCATATAAACTGTACGATTAGTTTTAGATTTCAGCACGATTAAACTTATGTTTGACATCATGAGAAAAGATAAAACAATGTAATAAAATGTATATAGATCTGTTTTTTAATTCTTTTCAAGTTTAAAAAATGCTTAGAGTAGAGATACTCTAAGGAATTCTTCCATGAGAAGTGAAGCAAAGTTCATAAAATAAATAGTTTCTGCTTCGTTTGTCATAAACACAACCTACAGGATCAATATTACGTTACAAATATATTTTATAATAAATAATTCAGGCAGTCTTCATAATAGTACATTGTAATAAAAACCCAGCATACATGACAATAAATATAAAAGGGAGAATAAAATTACCCACTTTATAAATAAGGATATTTCGCAAAGTCTATATTTTATTGACAACACATTTGTCTTCCTTACTTATATCCGATTACAAGTTTTATTTTAAATAAAAGTAAGGTATAAATAGTAAAGATTTATTGAATGACAAACCGACAATTGAAAAGTCGTTACAAAAAAATAAGACTCATATTTCTGATGCTAGAGTACCTGTTAACTCAAGTGCTTATTATAAATTGATTTTACTAGTTGTAATTTAGAAATTTTGTGGGTTGTTCTACGAGTCACAAAAGCCACTAAATGCTTTGTCTCCTCGTTTCTATAAAAACGTTTAGGAAAGCGTAAGGGATGAGTACATATTAACATTTATAGTATTATATATGAACTTAAATTTGGTTAGCTGTAACTAAAATATAAAAATAAAAAGGACGAGTGGTTTTACTATCGAACTAAACTAATTAACTAAAGTAAATTATGAAGTAGGTATGAAACATGTGTTGTTAATTTGACAATTCACAAACGACAAACGGCTACACTTCTGTTTTGTTTTTGGTGTTGACACATTGCAAACGTAAGAGTTTAAATAGCGTTTTTATTATAAAGAATCCTTCATCTTTTTTATATTCACATTGACGTATGGATGAGAACACAGCATTTTGAAAGCATTTTGAAATTGCAGTAATCTATTAAATCAATAATTTAGTTTAAAATCGAATACTTTGTTTATGCTCCCTAATATTAAAAATAGACATAATGTAGTTATTGAGATTGCTGTTGCAGTTGCCATCGCGGCGCGTGGGTATGCATCGTGGTTGTGAAAATTTCCACTAGGAATTAGTATTCTCCGTTATAAAGAGTAAGTAGCCTATCTCTTTTTGCAGATTTTTGTCCATTGTCTATCTATCTTTCACGATGTTTTCACTCTTTATTCTTTTAAACAGTGAAAACATCGAAAAATCGTCATACAGATCTGAGGACAGCTCTTAAGACAGATAGTTTTATGCAATTTAAAAGAAAAACTCATACAAATACTCATTTTCACCAAAAAAAATCCTTGACAAAGATTTCAAATGAGTTTAATTCATTCAAATATACAGCTTGAGAGCTCGAATTCTTCCCCCGGCGTCAATAAATAGTTATTGAAGCACTCGGAGATCGTACGCTTAACATAGAATGGAATGAATGAATGAAAATGAATTGGAGAATCGGCAACACCTGCGCCTATCATTTTATATTGATTATATATAAGTTACTTAAATATTGGAATACGGAACATTTTATTTATAATTATTAAATATTCATGCTTGTTTAATAGTAATAAATTATACGGGTTATATAAGATATAAAGTTATTTACAGTTTAGCAAAATAAACATGCACATGATATCATAAATCAATGCAATGTACATTACAGATATCTTTTATACATATTATTTTTGTTTTCGCTCGACAACACTCCAAATGTAGTCATAATTCCATTCAGCCATACATATTTTAAATTATAAAATTACGTCAAAATCAAATATATTTTTGAAAATGATAATCTACTTTCTAAATAGTTTCTCAGCTTTCATAGTACAAAGTTAAATTAATATTTTTAGTTTCCTTGTATAACTAACAATTATCCCTATAAGTATATAAAAGATTTAAAAATAGCCAAACTTGCTACTTTACCATTCAGCAAATTTGCAGTAAAATACTGATATCGTATCGTTCGTCCCGTAGATTCAAGTTGCATCACAGTTTTGCAACCGTGACGCTCTCTTAACATAAAACTGATACGTTTTAACACGAACAGTAATACTCTTCCAGAGACAGTTTGTTAATAGTCAAAGCGAGAAATGGCATTTAATTTACACGTTCTGAATTATATACTGCTTGTAATTTGCTTTTTAAAATTGGTGTATATATAACAATATACTTAACCAATTTTAAGAGTTTTTGCGATGTATATAAATTTTTTCGTTAAAATAAATGAATGAATTAGTTTAGTTGTCACTAATTATTTGTAAATATATAAAAAAAGGGAGTTTAGTTTAACAAAAAATTTCTTTAAGTAATCCAAAATATTAAAACACAGTCTCTACCAATAATATAAAAAGTAAAAAAAAAACTGTCAGCATATCATCATTAGTTTCTGTGATTAATACTTACTTTCTACTGGGTAATTTTAGCTCTTGAAAGGCGTCCGACCTGATATTCAAACTTAAAATTATATTTTTATTGCATTTCTAAAAATTGCTATCGGTCGATATTTTTTTTTTGCTTTTACTTTTACAATTGGTCATAAGATATACGAATATATTGAAACACTTCAAATTATCACCACATTGTAATGGAGAAGTAAATAATCGTGACTTATGTTGACTTTATTGGACACTTAAACACTCCAGATAAAATTGGTAGTTAGTAAAAATATATACCACTTATATAAATAACTCCAGACTATAATAGCATTAAAATAACTCTTAGGAATAAGAAAAACTCTATATTGCAACGAGACCATACTTAAACAAGTTTCTAGCCGAATGGTGAGATGAGAATCTCAACAGGCTTGCAATTTAACTACAATTATGAAATAAATACACTAGATTTATTTGAAAGTATTTAGTAGATAAAAATAAAAACGTTTTTTTTTTACATTCATAAAATTATATTTAAATTATACTTCACTAGAAGTAAAATAATATCAATGACGTAATTATCGTGTTACAATTTAAACTACAATAAAATAATATTACCTGAATTTTGCAATATCAATCATTTATGTGTATATCTTATTTTTAAAAGGCAAGAAAGAGAGGTTCAATGTTTTATTTTCTACTTAAACCGACTGTCTACGAGTTTAAGGCTGCTAATTAGAGTTAAGAATAAAATTAGGACTTCATCTGTTTTTGTTGTATGACATTTATTTCGAAATCGTATAGATAAAGAGATTTATATAATACCAAACTACAAATTAATCTATCACATGGAAACAAAAACACTTTTATTCATATCAGAATATTATAAAATTTTCATCTTTTTTAAAAGTTTTTTAAAGATTCAATAACCATACAACAATTCAAAAAGTTTGCTTCAGTCATTGCATTAGAATGTAACAGGTCAAACACATTACCTCCTTCACATTCCCCATTTTGTAGTGTTGACTCCTTCTAATGGTTTACTTAACCTAGAAGTTTACATAACATTGTCTTTACAGGTAATATTTTATATATATCGCTTAAAACTTAGTAAGATTGTCAAGTATTGCAGTTATTGTTAATGAACTATTTATACGCAATATTTATAAGAGTCGAAAAAACTTGCAAATATATATACAAAAGTACAAAAAAAAATCTTCTGAATGAAGTTGGTTTCAACTAGTTTTTAAGAAAACTAAGTAAAAAATCCTAGCACCGTAAAGCTCCTGTGATGTAATGTCATAAAATTTGTCAGCTACAGCCACAGTCAAAATAAAATAAGACGAACCGCATTTTTATACGTCGCAGCCAAATGGGACATCATCTTATATATCTATACCCTGCGATATAAAATATGTAAAGGTACGTTGATGAACTAGCGATATTTCATAATTGGATGGTTTTAATAACCATTTAACAGAATAATATTCCATCATAGATGTCTTTGGAGAACCTTACTTATTCATAAATTTTATAAGAAACTAAAGTTCTCATTATGGACATTTGTGTACATAGTTTTCACTTCAGAAATCAATTGGTGGGTTCCTTTAAGGATAAATAAAGTGATATAACATCCCCGTAAAGAGTTATGATTGACTATCAACGAATCGGAATACATAATTAGAGACGGCCATAATCATTTAGTATCGTACATAGACATTGTTAAATAACTCAGTATTTTAGGTCTAAGTTTAGTATTCTTTGGCCATGTTATGATTGAAATGTGAAAACCAATTATCCTTTGTTGAAATTTAATAAATATTTTAACTTTATTTTGTGGTAGCTTCACGCTGGCTATTGCACTGAGGTTCAACTAATGTTTTGCAAAGTAGTAACATGACAACGTCATATAGAGACTAGCGGTTTTCACACTCATATAATTGTTATTCCACGTATCTTATTTTTTGTTGTTGTTGTTGTGTACGTTGTCACAAAAAAATATATATATAAAACAATTTTTACATATTTTAGATGTAGGAGTCTAATAGATGTATACTATTTTAAAAATACTTGAACAAACAAACAAATGAGTAAACTTAATTATATTATAAAATATTTAATTATCTTAACTTTTTTATAACTTTTAAACCAAGGATTTTTTAAGAAGTATCAGTGGAGATAAAGAAAGTCGGCTTTTAATTTAGGTGATACTCTGTGCCAATCTATTTCACGTTATAATTTATCTGACGTTTATTTAAAGTTTTTTCAATGTTATTAATTCTAAAATATACCCCGTAATATCAGGAATATAAATAAGATCCAATTTTATATGAGTTAAGAAAATGTTAGCTTATTTGCTCGGCTGGCGCAGTTTAAGTTTTCTTCAATGTTAAATAAAATTTACTGAAAACTTGCCGATATAAAATTACATTAAATTATATTTAGGTAAGATTAGCTTGATAAGAGTGATTTATTACAACTTTAGTTGGAAGATTGCTTTACCTTAATAAATTTTGATGAAAAATATCCAAGACTCTTATAACTATCAAAGGAACCAACAATCTTATGAAACTAATATATACGTAAAATTTTAGTTATTTGAAATAAAACGCAGACATTAATTTGAATTTTAATACTTATATAACAAATTATCTATATACACAGTTTAAGGGCAATCTTTGGTGACATAAATTCGTTATGTTTTTGTTCATTTTAATCGATGTAATATAGCTATAGATTGAAATGGTTATACGCTTAAGACTGTTGTCGGTTTTCTTTTCTTTCTTTCTTCTTTTTCACGTTTTCTCACTATGTTTGGAATTAATGTTGCAAAATCACTTTAATTACCATATAGGTATATAATTATTTTCTTAACAACATTTTATTCCAAAGTATTTTTGTGATCAATGTTTTTTGTTAATATTTTGATGTAAATTAAAATATTATGTAATCCAAGATTGTTTTTAAATAAAATTTTGATTAGTTAAAAATTTGGAAAACTTTGACGAAATGTAATATTGTGTAGGATTTATTTTACAGTAAACATTATAACTGGTTTGGGTGATAATTAAAAAAAACTATAGATATATATATCTAGTGTAAAGATTATGACTTAATAATAGGTGGTTAAGAGCTCAAGTCCCGGATATCTGTAGATAATATCAAAAACACATAATATTTATTTAACATAAAAAGCGTATAGCTCAAGTTATGTATTGGCAGACAACGAAGTTATTAAAAAGAATATTTATTTATAAAAACTACAAGTAGAAATAACATAAAATAAAACTAAATGATTAAATCTAAATAAATAATAAATGCTAACTCAGGAGATTGACGCTATCCGCGTAAGCGGGAATCACAGCTTACGCTGTGATAACTGTTTTTGATTTTTATTTGGTAACTGTATTCCGAAGATACATTTCAGAAAGTAAAAGCCAAGGGCAATGGGGTCCTTGCGGTAAGAACATACATTTACGTTTTGGTGGCGTTGAATTTAACAAGATTGGCATTGCTCCAGGCCAAGACTGCCTAAAATTTGTCACTAAAACTGCATTTTTATTTCTCTTTTCGACTGTACTTGATCGTTATTAGCCCAAGCATACGACAGATATCTTTCTACAACTGTGCTGTCGTCTGTGTATCCATAGATACTAGGTTTAAGCAGATCGTTAATATGCAGCAAAAAAGAGTTGCAGAAACAGAACCTTGAGGCACTCTGACATTTTTTCTTAAGACGTAAGAAGATTCGATTATTATCACTGCCTATTAATTATTTGTTATGTTATTAAATTTCCGGTAGTTTGTGGTATCTTTCTTTTTTATTTAAATTAACAGGCCGTAGTTTAAACAATTATGTTAACAATTGATATGAAAAAAATAAGTTAAACAAAATAATGCCTTAAATGTGATCAAATTATAAATCTGATATTTAGTTGCTGAATGAAGATTTTTAAGGAGATAGACATAATTAACCCACCAAATGTTTTTAAATATAATATCAAGAAGTGATCTTTCAATGAAATCAAAAATATTTGTAAGATATTTATGAATTTATACTAAGTATATTTCATATTTTAAGCGAAATAAATGCTAACAAAATATTAAAAATTAATGAAAGTATCATAAATACATTTTATACATTAATACCGTACAAAGAATTTAGTTTGAGATTTATTTCCAATCAAATCGCGTTCTTGTTTAACAGAAGTTTTTCCTTTCTTTATTTTTTTAAAGAGTGAAAAACCTGGAAAAATTGTCTTACAGATCTGAAGACAGAACTTCAGACAGATAAATTTAGGCATTTAAAAAAAAAACTTAACAAATACTCATTTTTTCAAACAAAATCCCTGACACGGATTCCCAATGAGTTTAATTCATTTAAATATATTTAAATTCGCCCGGCGTCAATAATTAGTTATTGAAGTACTCGGAGATCGTATCCTTACTATAGAATGGAATGAATGAACGAATTAATAAACACCTTTACCTATCATTTTATATTGATTGGATTTAAGGTGCTGAAATATTGGAAAACAGAATATTTGATTTATAATTATTTAATAGTAATAAGTATATGAAAAATTGATACAATTTAGAAAAATAAAATAGGAAAATGAAATAATAAATCAATGCAATGTACACTACAGATATCTTTCATACATATTAATTTTGTTTTCGCTTGACAACACAACAAATATAGTCATAATTCCATTCATACATATCTGAAATTATCAAAATGCGTCAAAATCAAAGATATTTTTGAAAACGACAATCTACTTTCTAGATAGTTTCTCAGCTTTCATAGTACAAAGTTATAGTAATATTTTTATAACTAATAATTATAACTATAAATATTAAGTATGTAAAAGATTTAAAAATAGTCAAACTTACTACTTTACCGTTCAGCAGATTTGTAGTAAAATACTAAAATCGTATCGTTCGTCCCGTGAATTCAAGTTGCATTACAGTTCCATGTCGTTGCATAAAATATGTGCAACCGCGATGAACAAACGCTCTCTGAACATAAAATTGATACGTTTAAGCACGAACAGTTATTACCCTTCCAGAGACAGTTTGTTTATAGTCAAATCGCGTAAGCCTTTATCTTACACGTTCTGAACTATATACTACCTGTAATTCCTTTTAAAATTAGTGCGAAAATATACTTAACAAATTTTAAGAGTTTTCTAGATGTATGTATATTTTTTCGTTAAAATAAATGAATAAGTTTAGATATCACTAATCATTTGTAAATATATGAAAAAGTTTAGTTTAACAAAAAATTTCTTAAAGGAATCCTAAATATTAAAACACAAAGTCTCTACCAATAAAAAAAAAGTAAAAAAAAAAACTGTCAGCATATCATCAGTAGTTTTTGTGATTAATACTTACTTCTACTCGGTAATTTTAGCTTTTAAAAGGCGTTTTTAATAATTACTACTGGTTAATGTTTTTTTTGCTCTCACTTTTAGAAATAATTGGTAATGAGATATTAAATATATTGAAGCTCTTCGAATTATATTTTTTTTTTAAGTAAGAGGAGGGCAAACGAGCTGGCGGGTCACGGATGGACGTGATCACCGCCGCCCATGAACTCTTGCAACATCCGAGGATTTACAAGAGTGTTGCCGGCCTTGTAGGTAGGAATAAACGCCTTTTTTGAAGGTACCCATGTCGTACCTATCTGGAAATACCGCCGAAGGGAGTTCGTTCCACATTCGAGTGGTACGTGGAAAAAATGTCCTTGAGAACCGCACAGTGGAGGATCGCCACGCATCCAGGTGGTAAGAATGGTATTGGAGGCGATGGCGCGCTGTGCGGTGATGAAATTCGGCGGCAGGCATCAGATCGAATAGTTCTTCGGAACACTCCCCGTTGTAAATGCGGTAGAAGAGGCACAAAGAAGCCACGTCTCTACGCAATGCCAAAGAGTCCAGCCATTCGCAGAACACCGGGTCCCCGACAATCCGAACGGCTCTCCGTTGTACGCGGTCAAATGGTAGAAGCTGATATTGGGGTGATCCGGACCAGAGATGAGAACAGTACTAAATGTGTGGCCGGACCTGCGCCTTATAGAGCGCAAGTCTTTGGCCAGGTTTGAAGTACTGCCTCGCTCTATTGATTACTCCCAATTTCATCGAGGCCAACTTGGCCTTGCTCTCCAGATGACCACGAAACTGACAGTCGCTCGAAATGTCGAGACCCAGTATTCTGATACTTGGCGAGGCAATGAGGGGAGTGTTCTCGAAGAGCGGTGATACGACAAATGGGGTTTTCTTAGTGGTAAACGCGCAAACCTGTGTCTTTAGGGGATTGAACTGAACGTGGTTCAGTTCACCCCACTCAGAGACCATCCCCAGGGAGGTCTCTATTGAAGACACAAGTTTCTTTCGGCACTCGTCGACGTTTTCCCGAGTGAGACCTGCACGGCCGGAATATACCGCATCCCCAGTACTTTCATCCGCATAACAATGTATGTTGGAGATATCCAACATATCATTGATGTGCAGGAGGAACAGAGTTGGGGATAGCACGCAGCCTTGGGGTACACCAACGTTCACGGGCTTGGGGTCCGAGCAAAAACCGTCGAGAACGACCTGTATGCTGCGCCCAGTGAGGAAGCTAGTGATCCACTTGCATAAACTCTCGGGAAGCCCATAGGAAGGTAGCTTCGAAAGAAGCCCCTTGTGCCATACACGATCGAAGGCTTTCGCCATATCCAGACTAACTGCCAGACCCTCTCCCTTGCTTTCAATAACAGCTGCCCAACGGTGTGTAAGATACAACAGAAGATCACCAGCCGATCGACCATGGCGAAAGCCACATTGCCGGTCATTGACCAACTGGTGCTCCTCGAGGTAGGTTAGGAGCTGTTTATTGATAATGCTTTCCATTACTTTGGAGAGCAGAGAGGTAATGACGATAGGTCTTTAGTTAGCTGGTTCCGAGCTATCACCTTTTTTAGGGATCGGATGGACAAGGGCACGCTTCCATGTGACCGGGACTACGCCTTTAAGGTAGGAGTACCGAAATAGACGCGTTAGTACTGGAGTCAACTCAGGAGCACACGTTCGTAGCACCAATGAAGAAATGCCATCCGGCCCACTCGACTTATGAACGTCCAAGGAAAATAGAGACTGCCTAATAGTTTTCTGCCGAAAGACTATTTCCGGCATTGAGCTCTGACACCGCGGGATGATAGGCGGTGTCTTCCCCTGGTCGTCCAAAGTCGAGTTGGAGGCGAAAAGAGTGCCCAAGAGATCGGCTTTCTCTTTTGCCGTGTGGGCCAGATGTGCAACGGCGGTAGGGATGGCTGGCTAAAGTTTCCCAGAGTGGCCTTTGAAAGCGCCCAGAATTTGCGCGTGCCAGGCGGGTACTTTGCCAGCTGATCCCCAATTTTGACGACATGCTTGAACTTTGCTCTAGCGATTTGCCGTTTGAAGAATCTGGAGGCACGATTATATTTCCTCTTCAGAACTCTATAGTTCGGATCCTTAGTGACTAACGCATTGACCCAAGCTTGATAAGCCCGCCGTTTGCCAGCTGCTGCAGCCCTGACAGACGCATCAAACCAAGGCCGCGATCTGTCACCAAGTGGTACCACAGAGCTTGGTACAAATAGTTCCATGCCCTGTAGTATCACATTAGCTACAGCCGCAGCGCAGTCCCTAGGATCATCGGAAGGGAAACAAATCGGCCCCCATGGGTAGGATGCAAAAAAGGACCGCATTCCATCCCATTCCGCTGACTTGTAGTACCAAACGCGTCGAGTCGCAGGTGTTGTGCGAGCCGACCGTTGAATGGGCACTACACTCCGTACCAGACAGTGATCAGAGGAACCTAAGGGAGCCTCGACAGTGATCTGGTACTTTTCTGGATGTGTAGTCAGCAGAAGATTCAACAAAGAGGGCGTGTGGCTGTCCACGTCCGGTAGACGAGTGTGCGTCTTTACCAGCTGGGACAGACCATTTGCCAGAGCAAAGTCAAACACAGATCTCCCCGCGTAGTCAGTGGCATATGACTCTAGCCAATCGGCATGGTGCGCATTGAAGTCCCCGAGAACTACGACTTCGGCGGAGGGAGTCCATGAAAGCAGATCGTCAATCTTCGCCTGAACATGGCCTAAGAGTTGATCCGTTTCTGCATTACCACTGTGGGACTTGTCGAGGCACACGTAGACTCTGACATGGTCGTCCATGTCCAAGCAGCTAAAGTACAGACAGGTCTCGACCTTTAAAAACCTGAATGCGACGGTAGCAGATATCCTCCCTTACGAACACCGAAGATACCCCGGCGTGTGGTATAAAATGGTGTTCTAGTTTATACCCGGGGTATGATAGGTACGCTGTGTCGCTAGGTTGAGATATCTGCGTCTCCGTCAGAAACAACAAGGCCGGCTGCGCCGTCTCTAGATGATAGTGGACGGCGTTCAAGTTGGAATGAAGTCCCCGGATGTTGCAAAAGTCCACATTTAGAGTGGGTCGGGGTGCCGCTGCGTTGACTCGTCGTTTGCCCTCATAAAACACAAAAGGCGATACTTAAAAAAGTTGACACCACAACGCAATGAGGAAGTAAATAATCGTGACTTATGTTGCCTTTATTGGACAATAAACACTCCAGATAAAATTGACAGCTTGTAAAAATATATATACCACCTATATAAATAACTCCAGACTATAATAGCATTAAAATAACTTTTAGGAATAAGACAAACTCCATATTGCGACGAGAGCATACTTAGAAATGTTTCCAGTCGAGTGATGAGATGACAATCTCAACAGGCTTGCAACTAAACTACAAGTATGAAATAAATACACTAGATTTATTTGAAAGTATTTAGTAGACAAAAATAAAAATTTATTTTCTTTTACATTCATAAAATTATATTTATATTACACTTCACTAGAATTAATAAAATTAATGCCGTAATAATCGTGTTACAATTTTAAATCAAATAAAATAATATTATTTGAAACTTGCAATATTAGTAATTTGTGTATTTCCATCTTATAATTTTTAAAAAAAGTTACCGTTAACTGTCTCAAGAATGAAATTGGGACTTCGTCTATTTTTGTTATATGCCATATGATTCGAAAATCCTATAGATAAAGAGATTTATATAACAGCAAACTACAAATTAATGTATCACATGGAAACAAAAACACTTTTATACATATCACGAAATTATTTAAAGATTCAATAACCATACAATGATTCAAAAAGCTTGCTCCAGTCATTATATTAGAATGTAACAGTTCAAACACATTACCTCCTTCACATTCACCACTTTGTAGTGTTGACTCCTTTTAATGGTTTACTTTACCTAGAAGTTTCTATAACGTTTTACCTTGTTTTACAAATTGTTTTACTGGAAAAGCTTTTGTCTTTACAGGTTATATTTTATAGACATTGCTTAAAACTTATAAAGATATTAAATTGTAGTTATTGTTAACGGACTATTTATAAGCAATATTTATAAGAGTCTAAAAAACATACAAATATATATACAAAACTACAAAAAAAATATAATAAAATTATTTCTTAGTTAAAGCATACTTCTGAATGAAGTATGCTTAAACTAGTTTGTAAGAAAACAAAAGACATTAAATAAAAAACCCTAACACCGTAAATCTTCTGTGATGTAATGTCATAAAATTTGTTAGCTAAAGCCACAGTTAAAATAAGACGAACCGCATTTTTTACGTCGCAGCCAAATGGGACATCATCTTATATATGTATCCATGTGTTTACATCCTGCGATATAAAAAGGTAAAGGTACGTTGCTGAACTAGCGATATTCCATAATTGGATGATTTTATTAACCATTTATTAGTTACTTAGAATAATATTCCACCATAGATGATTTTGGAGCACCTTATTTATTCATAAATTTTACAAGGAACTAAAGCTCTTATTATGGATATTTGTGTACTTTTTAGCTTTCACTTCAGAAAATTGGTAGGTCCCTATAAGGATAAATGTGAAAATGATATGACATCACTGCAAAGAGTTATAATTGTCTATCAACGAATCGGAATTCATAATAAGAGACGGCCATGATGATTTACTACAATGCTAAATTACTTAAATGTTAAATTACTCAGTATTTTAGGTCTAAGTTTAATATTCTTTGGCCACATAATTATTGAAATGTGAAAATGAAGTGTAATTATCCTGTGTTGAAATTTTATATATATTTGAATGTTATTTTGTGGTAGCTTCACGCTGGCTATTGCACTGAGGTTCATCTAATGGTTTTCACAGAATGGTAACATGACAACGTCATATAGCGACTGGCGGCTTTCGAACTCATATAATTGTTATTTCATGTATCTTATTTATTATAATAAAAGATGAAAGTAAAGTGTTGTTACAAAAAATATTTATAAAATAATTTTAACATATTTTACATATTGTATATACTATTTTAAAAATACAAAACAAACATACAAAAAAAATATTATAAAATATATAATAACATTAACTTTTTATAACTTTGAAACAGAGGATTTGTAAGAAGTATCAGTGGACATAAAGAAAGTAGGTTTTTAATTTAGGTGATACTATGTGCTAATCTATTTCACGTTATATTCTATCTTATATTTATTTAAAGCTTTTAAATGTTATTTATTCTAAAATTAACCCTGTAATATCATGAATGTAAATAAGATCAAATTTTATAGGAGTAAAGGAAATCTTAGCTTATTTGCTCGGCTGGCGCAGTTTAAGTTTTCTTCGATATTAAATAAAATTTACTGAAAACTTGCAAATATCAAATTACATTAAACTATATTTAGATAAGGTTGGCTTCATAAGAGTGATTTATTACAGTTCTAGTTGCAGGATTTTTTATTTTAATAAATTTTGATGAAGAATATCCAAGGCTCTTATAACGATCAAAGAATCCAACAATCTTATGAAACTAATTTATACGTAAAATTTTAGTTATTTCAATTAAAAAGCAGACGTAAATTCGAATTTTAATAATTATCCAACAAAATATCTATACATTAAAATAACCAAGAACGGAAATATGTAAAGATTTGATATTATTTATTTACCTCCTCTCTGCTGCACTTGTCTGTTTCTCTATTTGCTTGTATGGACATCACACAAATTTTATTGGAAGGTTCTTATACAATTCTGATTTGATGATAGCTTATTAATCATATACTAAATGTAATATTGCTAAAGTGCAGTTATAAAATTAGAAAAATCAAAATTTTGTAGTAACTTTTAAAATAAAATCTACTTCGTGTTTAATTCACATTTCAAAAGCTAAGTCAATTTTCCGTCTGGATTGCGGATGCTAACTTTAATGGATGAACTTGTTTACATAGTTTAAGTGCAATCTTTGGTGATACAAATGCATTATAATGCTTTTGATCATTTTTAATCGATGGAATACAGCTATAGATTGAAATGGTTATACGCTTAGAACGTTTATCTAGACGGTTTTCTTTTCTTCCTTTCTTCTTTTTTCACGTTATTCCCCTGTCTTTGGAACTAAGGTTGCAACACATTAATACATAACGTATATATAATTATCGTGCTTACAACATTTTATTCCAAAGTATATTTGTGATCCTTGTTTCTTGTTGATATTTTAATATAAATTAAAATATTATGTAAGCCAAGATTGTTTATAAAATACTTTTGATAAGTTCAAAATTTGGAAAACTGTATAATAAAATGTAATATTGTGTAGGATTTAACAATAAATATAATAACTGGTTTGGGTGATAATTAAAAAAAACTGTAGAAATATAGATTTAGTGTAAAGATTGTAACGTGATAAAAGATGATTAAATGCTCAGGTCCCGGACATCTGTAGGTAATATCAAAAACAGAATGATTGAGGCACTCTGGTATTTGTTGTTAAGAATTAGAAGATTAATGTCTATTAATTATTTGTTATCTTATTACATTTTCTGTAGTTCGTGATAATTTTTTTAAAATTTAAATTAAAAGGCCGTTGTTCAAACTATTATGTTAACAAATGAGATGAAAAAAAATTATTTATACAAAATAAATGTAATCAAATTATAAATCTCATATTTAGTTGCTAAATGAAAATTATTTCTGAAAAAGAAATAATTAACTCACTAATGGTAGAAGAGAATAAATGAAACGTTTTTTTATATATAAATTATTAAATTAAATAAGTAAAATTAATTTTTAAAATTATTAATGACAACAAACTAAAGGAATAAATTTCACTTAAAGTCTTATGTCTTCAAAATATTAGTATCTTAGCCTTCATATTACAATCTATGTGTATTGAAATAAAAATGTGACGACCGGGAAAGAATGACAGTATGTCCTGTAGGTATAAATATAACAATTATAATAAAAATTTTATTAAAAACCATCAGGGCTACGAATTAATTTGACTAATTCATGAAAATTTTATTCTTGCCAAGAAAATCACGAAAAGAAGGTGTAGTAAAAGCAATAACGCTTGATTATGGCTAACCACGTTTGTAAAAACATCTCCAAAAGAGTTCTTCAAATGATATAGGTACCCGAAAGAAATGTTTAATAAATTGTGAAAATAGATGGAGAACGTGGACTCTTACCGACTTAAATATAGATATACGAAGAAAAGAACACAAAAGTGCATATACTTGTACAAAAGTCGGTGAAAAAAAATATTTTTAATATTAGTAGGTTTTTTTTTCAAATAATAAAAGGAAGAAACACAGGAATAAGAAAAGAAAAAACACAAATCCAAGATTTTTGGACCTATTCACTTCCAATTGTCATCCCAATTAAACTAAACAGCGTAAATTAATTAAGAACATGAATCAGAACAATATCATGTTTGTTATAACCGATAGTCCAGTGTATAAAATAAAATAAATAAAAAAGAAACTTCCAACGAGATTTTTTCGTATTCTAAGTCATAAGACTCTTAAACATAGAGCACTCTGGCAATTTTCTTTCACCGCATCCTTAGTGCCTTCTTTAGAGAAGTAACAGCTTGTGAAACCACAGCAGCCACTAAAAACAGAAGTAAGTGAAAATGAACTTTACAGCTCTGTATAATTGAGTTCTCAATACCACGATGTTCCGTTTAAAGAAGTTTTAATTTTCTACTAGTACTTATTTGCACCATGAAATTGAAGTAACAGTTAATGTATTAACTGGTATTTTTTTTATTAAAGCTTCTTACGGTATCATTTAAGGTTATACTTATATGTTTTAAATTTATCTATCATTCAATACTGAATGTTTTTTTATTATATTTACATTATAGAAATAATTCTTATTCTTAATTAAAAATAACTATGAAACAAAAATAAATGTATTAAAATCTGTGTTTTTTTTAGGTTCTTGATTTCTTTATATAATTTTTATAAAAATAATTAATAATAATTTGTGCAGAAAGTAACAATTTGAATCATTTTATATAAAAACTGACCTAAAATAATTACGAGCACTTAAGACCTTCAGTTATATAAAATAATTAGCATTAAAAAACTTTTGATTTTTTTTTATTTTAAACTACTTTAAAACTTTTTTGAAATTGACAACCTTTAGTTAATAAATAAATAATTTACGCTAACAAAACTTTTGAAAAAAAAATTCTAATACCTTTAACAAATGACTCTAATATGGAGAAATAATTTATGAGGTGTAACAATAAGATTCCAAATCGAACAAAAAAATATCGTCATTATAAATGGAGTTAAAAGTTTTATTATTGATAATATTCAAAATGCAAATGCAAAATAATAAACCTAATAGATTACAGATTGCAAATTTTTATTCACTCCGTCTACTACTAACAAATTTGTTACCAATTACTCCGCATCGCAGATCGAGGCTTAGCAAAAGTCTTACCTTCTAATCAGCGCTCCCGAAATGAATAATGCATGTAACATTCTACTGCACTGAACTAACGTTTATTAATCATAGTTAAAGCATTCAAGAAATAAGAGCTTAGTCTGCATAATATATTCATGTAACATTTTAATTATGCTTGAAACAAAAACAATATTTTTCGAGATACAACATAGAACACAATTGCATGAGACGCAATTATAAATTCTCGTAATATATTTTTGAATCCCTAAAATTTTTCCTAGTAGGAGGACCAATTCAAACACCAAATTTAACAGTTTGAAACTACAAACCGTGCACATTATAAGACCTGCAACATATCATAGGACTCAAATCTGTAATCAAACCGTCCTTATGAATACGATAGAATTTTTAATATATGCGATATGTCGTGTGTATAATATTTTATAAATTACCCAATACTATCATATTTAAGTTTTATTATAGCCAATTTTTATGTTGTTCAGTGCAAAATGAGATAATTTTCCAGAATAAAGCGCGTCCTATTGTATTCTATTTAGTATTCAAGTCAGTTTTTAAGTAATCAGGGGATCAATTTTTTAGAACTGTTTCATTTTCAGGCCAATTTTAATATTATTTTATATTAAAATATATGTACAATCCTAAAACTTTCTCTAGTACTTAAACAATATTAAAGTATTTCAAAATCTGTGCTGTATAAATGTCCTCTACACCACTTTGGTTTAATCCAAGTTCTGATAGAAATTTCAAATACAATATCGGTAGCTAGTATTTGATCGATTAATAACAGATGCTAATATAAGCACACCATTATCTGAGTAATGGTGCTCAAAAAAAGTGAAGATGAGGTCAAAATAGAATACATTGTAATATATTATCTATACATATCAATGAAATGGAAATTTTTGTTTGTGATTGCATATTAACATACATTAAGTATATACGGTGCTTACATAAAAAATCTATTCTTTAATTTTTTTTCTATCTGTATTCATTCGGCTAACCTCTGTAAAGGCTGAACCAATTTTTATATCATTTTCACTGGCGAAATCTGATGTCGTAAGTAGTAACTTAAGCTTTTTATTTAAAAAACATATTCCGCGAGAACGAAGTCGTGTTCATAACCTATTTTTATTTATTACTAGCAGACCTGGTCACGCGTTGCTGTGACTATTATTTTTGATATATTACATTGTACTAAACTATTTAAGGGGTAACGTTCAGAGTACATCTGTCATGAAAACCATAATGTTTTCTTATAGTCAATATTAAGCAAAAATCAAAACAAAATAATTATAATTATTTTTTTAATTTTATCCAAGTTTATAACACTATTTGTATATTACAAAGTTTTTAGTAAATAACTTGGAACACTAAACTTACGAATGAGGTAGGTAGGGTAGATATCTCATTCGTAATTACTCAATCCAGTCAATAGATACCGCCATCTTTTAGAATTGTTAAGAGCTAACTGCAAAATGATAAACTAATAATTTGCAATAAAATAATACTGCGACTATGAATTGAGTTGAAAATTATTATATCTTTTAAGTTAGGTCAAACTGTACGTGGTGTGTAAATTTATTTAAATCAGTTAAGTAGTTTAGGAGTCCATCGCGGACAAATAACGCGACACGTGATTTACATATATTAAGAATTCTGGTGGATTTTTTTTATCATTTAATATTTTAATTATAATTATAATTATAATTTAATTTTAATTTAATTATAATTAATTAATTAATAATTATAATTATAATTTACCTTCACGCCATATCCCTTGCGGGGTAGCCAGAGACGACGGAGCGCCAAACGCTACGGTCTCTGCATACCTCTTTCGCCTCGGCCACAGACATCAACTTCTTCATACATGCCCTCCGGGGGGTCCTCATGCTTTTTACGTGACCTTCCTCCAGTATCGTAGCTACTGTGTTTTCGAAGGTCACTCGAGGCCTCCCCCTGTCTCTCTTACCACTCACTTTTCCCATATAAATCTTTTTTACCATTCTTTCATCACTCATTCGTTCAACGTGCCCAAACCACCTGAGCACGTTCTTCTTCATTCTCACCGTGACATCTTCGCTAGTACCTGCCATTCTGTGGATCTCTTCATTGCGGATTCGATCAGCTAGACTGACTCCGCATATTCTGCGAAGAGATCGCATCTCCACAGCATTCATCTTTCTTACATTCTTCTTCTGTGTTACCCACGTTTGGCTGCCGTATAACAGTATCGGTAGCAAAACTGCATTGTGTACAGCCAAACGTGCAGCTATACTGACGTTTTGCCGTCTCAACAATGCAGTCAAAGCATCATTGACTCTGTTACCAGCAGCAATACGCCTTTCCACATCCATTTCGTATCTTCCGTCTCTGCTAAACATACTTCCCAAATATACCACTTCATTCACTTGTTCTATTATCTTATCATTCACGTTGATCTTACATTCTGTTCTTTCTTCATTTTGTTTCAAATATCAGAACCTTCGTCTTATCTACATTCAGGTTAAGACCATTAATTTAACACCCATCTTTCAGAGTGGTGATCAATGCCTGCAAATTGCATTCTGATGATGCAATGAGCACTGCATCATCTGCATATAGTAAGCAATTGACCTTAAGGTCACCTACTTTCACTCCCATGTCACTATCTTTCACTCCTTGGAGACAACTATCCAAATACAAATTGAACAACCAAGCTGACATAGCGCAACCTTGCTTAACACCCGATTGGATGTCAAACCAGGGCGACATGCCAGCTCCTACTCGCACACAGGCTGAGTGATCTCGGTAAAGAGACCTTACAGCCTGTAGCAAGGGTCCGTTCACATTGTATCGGGGCAGTATCTCCCATAACTTCTTCCTCACAACCCTGTCAAACGCCTTTTCCAAATCCACAAAAGCACAGAAAACCTTTTGGTTTAGGGCCAAAAACTTTTCCGTGATCATGCGGAGGGAAAAGATCTGATCTATACACCCTCTTCCAGGTCTAAAACCTCCTTGTGCCTCCCACAACAGCCTTTCAGATCTCTCTTGCATTCTTCTCGCTAAAATTTTAGCATAAACTTTACCGCCCAAGCTAATCAAACTGATGGCCCTATAGCTTGCACAGTCTATCTGTGAACCTTTGCCTTTATACAAAGGTACGATGACTGCACTTCGCCAATCGTCTGGGACCTCCCCAGATTTCCAGCATAAATTGCATAAAAACCAGAAAAAGTCCCAGACGCGTGGCCCACCATATTTGATCATCTCGGCAGTAACTTCATCTGCTCCCGCAGCCTTACCACATTTCAGACTTCGAATCACGTTCTCTACTTCTTCTAAACTGATTTCACCATCGGCTACATCTTGACTCAGCATTACGCTGGTAGTCAAGACCGAGGCGTCCTCACGTTCATACATCTCCTTATAGAATTCCGCCCACCGCTGCAAAACGTGTGCTTGCTCAGTTAAAATTAAATCGTAAAATTTTCCTTTTTTTTAATATGTTACTTTATCATTTTATTAAGACGTTCATAATTAAAAGTATTTGGTGGTTTTTACTAATACATACAATGAAAGTTAAACTCAAAACATTTAAATTTTAAAAGATTTTTTTTTTTTAATAAATACAATTTTTATACAACTCGGCAGAATTCGTTCTGTCAAATAGATTTGGAATGTGGCAGTTTATATTTCGACCTTTAGACGTTTTTACTCTGCTGATCCTCACACATCGCCCTATCATCATGGTGACGGTTCTGTTCAGGAGAATTAAAGAAAAAGGTCAGCTCGGGTGACTTAAGTATCTTAGCTTCCACGAACTTTGGTCACCCTTTTGAGACCCACTAAAAACCCCGATTGGGATGTCTGCCAGAGGGCTTCAAACCAAGAGGGGAACTTAAGGTTCAAACCTGATTGAAAAATAATCTAAAGGGATAGTGGGAACCTAAAGGTGACAAATATTTATAAAGTGGGTGCTTCAATTACAAAGTATAGAGATAATTAATTATTTATTACTATTATTATTAACATAGGGTTCATAACCGATGAAATAAAAAATAATGAAATAAAACGTACATAAGTATTTTCAGTAATCGCGTTATTGTAAATCCAGTGAATCATAATTATTAACAAAAATCTGTTTTATTTTTATTTTAGTGCTTTATGATACACAATGTTTTTTGTTTGATTACCTGGTGAATATATAAATAAATCTGATGGTTTTCCAACACGGGAACAGGCAACATACAATTGACCATGTGAGAAACATGGGTTTTCTAGATTAATACCACAAACACCTAATGATTGCCCCTGGGACTTATTTATGGTCATAGCAAAAGCAAGCCGCACTGAAAATTGTAGTCGTTTAAATTCAAATGGTACATCAGTCGGAATCATTGGGATGCGTGGTATCAAAACGTCTTCTCCTTTATACTTTCCTTTCAGTATAGTTGCTTCTATCACGTTGTTCAATAATTTTTTTATCGCTAACCGTGTGCCGTTGCAAAGACGCGGTTGGTTGATATTTCTCAACATTATTACTACCGAACCAACCTTTAATTGAAGATTGTGAGGTGGCAATCCTGGTAAATCCAGCGAGTTTAAAAATTCAGGCGGATAGTTAACGACATCATCTTGGTTAGTAGCCGAATCAACTGATTTATATATCCTCAATTCGCCTGTAATTTGTTCTTGAATTTTGAAATTTAATTCACTTACATCTATGTTTTTTGCAGCCAATATAGCCCGTTCGCTCAACCAATCATGGTTTCTATAATTTTGAGCAACATCTGGAAACACTTTTGAATAAGTTCATCTTTTGATCTAGTTAACTGACAAAAACCTTGAGGAAAGTTAATGCAACCAGTCAAGGTGTCTATAGGAAATTTGCCATTACCAATGTCAATGAGTTGTTTAGAGTTTGTTGAATTAATTTGACAATTGTTGATCTTCCATTGTCTGCTGTCGATCGGCGACGATACAAAGGATAACCGTCATTACCAGTGATTGTTTCAGATATTAATGTCCGTGGATATCGCTTTGAACATTTACCATCCACCATACACGGTGAATTTTGATTAAGAGTTCCACAGGGACCATGTATCATGTTTTTAATAACTACCTCATGCAATCCAGGATCTACTTCTACATTAGGAATTTCAGCTGATATTACTGCATCAACTTCATTTGGCCTTATCTTTTCAACTAACCAAATCAAAATGTGTGCATGTGGCAATCCCCGTTTCTGCCACTCCACAGAATACATCCAGCAGCGTGTCTCTCCAAACACATAATGTTTCACAATGAAATCCATCAAAGATTTCAACTTTTGTCTAAAGACTCTGGCTGTAATATCATGACGATCAATAGGTGATTGCCCAGGGAATAACTCCTGCTTGATTTCTATCCAGTGTGGATTGCATGTAAATGTGATGAACAAATCTGCTGTACCATAATGACGAACATATGACATGGCATCTTGAGCATATTCATGCATATGTGCATATATGCATCCGACCAACATTCTGTGCATTTCCATCAGTATTAATCGCATCTCGAAGGTGAATATACTCTTCAGATCTGAGTTTGGTCTGATTCAACCTGATGAATGTTAATCTCTCCGTTTCAATTTTAACATACATGTCTACAACATAATTGTGATATAATCGCCGACATTTGAGTATGTGATTGTCTTCATTTTCACGAATCATTAGGCGGTAGGAATAATAGTTCATTGAACTGACTTTTTTGTTGGTTTCGGAACCTGAAAATAGATTTTTGTTTTCATAATATTGAAAATTAAAAAAATAATAATATAGTGACTGATAATATAGCTCCATAGCTAAACTAATATTTTTTATTACCTGTAATGGGATTTATCATCTTGTTTGAAAAATCATAGCCATCTTCACCTTACCAAAATATAATGGGATATTGCAGTGCGTCATATGAGCGGTGTGTTTCCTTTATACGTTGTAATTGATCATTCCGACGATGTAAAACAATATCACGGGATTCCAAGTTTTCTCCAACTACAACGATGGCAACTTCATCAATAGTTGGTGCATTAAAACGTCTTGCATGTTGGTCAACAGGTGTTTTATCAGCTCTGATTACAATTTTGTGATTATCAGATGGCATCCGATCCAGTGCAGTTTTAAACAACATAACCAATTGATTGTACTCATGAAATAAAGTTTGTAATTGTTCTACAATAGACCTCTTTAGTGAATTGTTATGTGAACAACGCATATCAATTTCTCGTGGTGAATTGCCCATGAAATAAATTTGCAGAAATTTGTAATTGCTATCTGACACTGGTAACAGTGAACCTGCTCTATGATATATTTGGCCTTGTATCTGTAAATTAAAAAAAATGATTTTTGCCAAATAGAAATAATATTTGTTCCTAAAAAGTATATCTGTCTCTTAATTTGAATCACCAAATAATAATTGATATGCTTAGGTATGTCAATATGTAATAATTAGTTGTAACTAATATCCATCGTCAAATAATTATATTGTGTTTCAAAATAATAAAAGTGTTGCTAATACTGAATCACCAAATAATATAATGACTAAGTAATATATGTTTTGGGGTTTAGGAACTGAAGTTTAATGACACATATTTACTTAGTTAACAGGAAATTTTGTTAATTAAAATAATAATGATTAACTGCTATAATACATACCTTAAAAGTTGGCATGAAATTTTCCCGAACTACGTTTGTTGCCCCAAATGATATCATTTGAAAGCAATTGTTATATTGTTGAATATTTGACAAAAAGTGTATGGAATCTGGTTCTATTCCTGAAACCAATGAGTACAATGGCTCTGGTGGTGGATCCAATGGTATCAATTTCACTTTCCCATTTGCGCAACACAATCCATTTGCTTCATTTTTGTATTTCAATGCCTTACAATAAGAGCAAACCAAGTTCATAGATCCAATAGCAACACATTGGTGGTTACTGTAGTCAATTGACAAATCGTAATTGAAAGCAGCTCGATTCAAACTTTCGCGATTATTAGTTGAATCTCTCGCTCTCGCTTCCCGCGTTCGTGATATACGAATTCTTTCGCGTTCATTTCGGTCGTCACGTTCATGTGCAGTATGATAAGATCGGTAATTCATTTGGTTTGTAGCATTTCGGGTTCTTCTACTTAAATTACTTCATCTTATAGGAGGCATATCGTATATAATTACCTAAATTTATTCACATGAAATAATTATTAATCACAGGTATTTATACAATCAAAATTAATTATTAAATATTATAAACGCTTTTTAACGCAGTTTGTTTGACAGATGCAATGACGTGAAAACTGATGACAATTTATGTCGCATTCCGAAACTAAAACAAAAGAAAGAATATTCCAAGGCCAATCAAATCTTACATTTACTTTTTTTGACTTTTCAATTTGGTCGGGTGTACACATTCATTTGATTAAATTTGAACGTTGTGCAGCGACAATAAAGCGCGAATTGACTCTTTGACGTTAGCAAGACACCTACATTGTTTAGACAACAATGAGTGCTTGTAATTTAATATCAACTTTATTGAATAGCAATACAGTTCAAATTGACTCTACATTTAGTTATTTATTCTACATTTAAAATATTTGTATAGGAAAAAGAAAAGGGCTTTTTTAGGGTTTCCCTGGAAATTATTCAAATTTTTCTCGCCGTTAGAGCCATCTTTGGACTTCAAGGAACATTTAAAAAAAAGAATTGTTAAGATTGGTCCATGCGTTGTTGAGTTATGCGCTTACCAACACATTTTGCGATTCATTTTTATATAATAGATTATTATTATCATTATTATTTTTTCTTTTGCTATTATTATTATTACGAGGGCACTTCCCGGCCCGAAGGGCCGGAAAGGGTCAAATGTCACGTATAAGGTTGGCACCCACCCTATTTTGTAGCCTGATCCAATAGCTTTTTTTTTAATGTATTACACATTATTGTGTGATTTGTGGGTGATAAGTGATGCGCGTGCATACAGAGTCAATTAGGTCATTATTATATAGTAAGGATTATTATTTCATTATATTGCGATGGTTCTAGTTGTTCCAAAATAGCTTTTAAGATTGACATTTGTGAAACAGTGATCACAATATAAAAAAATATATATCCGGCTGAGTTTGTTGTGTGGTTCTTCTGGACTAGGACGCGTTTGGAACCCTCATAGCTTTAACATTAAGTTGGACAGTGCTTTCACAGAAGGGCTTATTACGATAAATCTGGTATCGAAATAGGCCCTCCTGATATTTCCATTTTGACGTACACAAGTGATCACTGATAATGATTCAAAGTGGAAAAGATATAAATAAATAAATAAATAAATAAATAAATAAATAAATAAATAAATAAATAAATAAATAAATAAATAAATAAATAAATAAATGAATAAATAAATAACTATTTATAATATACGTTGAACAATACATTAATTTCTCTTGTTTCAAAGCGATAATTAATGTGCAGATCAGTGGATAGTTATTTCATAGCTTTTTAAAATACAATGAATATTTATACTACTACTAGCAGACCCGGTCACGCGTTGCTGTGACTATTGTTTTTGATATATTACATTGTAGTAAACTATTTAAGGGGTAACGTTCAGAGTACTTCTGTCATGAAAATCATAATGTTTTCTTACAGTCGATATTAAGCAAAAATAGAAACAAAATTATTTTTTAAATTTAATCCAAATTTATAACACTATTTGTAAATTACAAAGTTTTTAGTAATTAACTTGGAACACTAAACTTACGAATGAGGTAGGTAGGGTAGATACATCATTCGTAATTATTCAATCCAGTCAACAGATACGGCCATCTTTTAGAATTGTTAGGAGCTAACTGCAAAATAATAAACAAATAAATTAATATTGCGACTATGAATTGAGTTGAAAATTATTATATATCTTTTAAGTTAGGTCAAACTGTACGTGGTGTGTAAATTTATTAAAATCGGTTAAGTAGTTTAGGGGTCCATCGCGGACAAACAACGTGACACGTGATTAATACATATTAAGATTTTTGGTGGATCTTTTTTATCATTTAATATTTTGAATAATATGATAAATAAATCGTAAAATTATCCTTTTTTTAATATGTTACTTTATCATTTTAATAAAATGAAATAAAGAATAATGAAATAAAACGTATATAAGTATTTTCAGTAATCGTATTAATAACAAAAATCTGTTTTATTTTTATTGTAGTGGTTTATGATACACAATGTTTTTTGTTTGATTACCTGGTGAATACAAACAAATCTGATGGTTTTCCAATATGGGAACAGGCAACATACAATTGACCCCTGGGACTTATTTATGGTCATAGAAAAAGCAAGCCGCACTGGAAACTGACAGTCGGAATCATTGCGATGCGTGGTATCAACACGTCTTCTCCTTTATACTTTCCTTTCAGTATAGTTGCTTCTATCACGTTGTTCAATATTTTTTTTATCGCTAACCGTGCCGATGCAAAGACGTGATTGGTTGATATTTCTCAACATTATAAGTAACGATAATTAAAGGTTTAATTGAAGATAGTGAAGTGGCAATCCTGGTAAATCCAGCGAATTTAAAAATTCAGGCGGATAGTTGACGACATCATCTTGGTTAGTAACTGAATCAACTGATATATCCTCAATTCGCCTGTAATTTGTTCTTGAATTTTGAAATTTAATTCATTTACATCTATGTTTTTTGCAGCCAAAATAGCCCTTTTGCTCAACCAATCATGGTTTCTGTAATTTTGAGCAACATCTGGAAACACCTTTTGAATAAGTTCATCTTTTGATCTAGTTAACTGACAAAAACTTTGAGGATAGTTAATGCAACCAGTCAAGGTGTCTATAGGAAATTTGCCATTACCAATGTCAATGAGTTTTTTAGAGAATATGTCTCCAGATTGGTCATTTTGCAACTTGACACGCATATTCTTGCTTAAATGTAATACCTTCACATGCTTCCACAAATTGGAGCACTTTAAATATGCATTAAGTTCATCAGCTGGCGTTGATCGTAGAATCACTGGCAATATTTGACAAAAATCTCCTGCTAATAAAATCATTGCACCACCAAATGGGTTATGATTGCTCCGTAGATCTTGTAAGGTTCTATCTAAAGCCTCCAAAGATTTTTTATGTGCCATCGTGCGTTCATCCCAAACAATCAATTCACATTGCTGCAAAACCTTTGCCATTGCAGTTCTTTGAAATGTTGCAGGTTGTGGTTTCGTTGCTTTGCATGTGTAATGGCAATTTTAGTGCTGAATGAGCTGTTCTACCACTTTCAAGCAAAGTTGATGCGATTCCCCACGAAGCGAGTGCAAGTGCAATTTTATTTTGTGAGCGAATTGTTGCTAATATCAATGAAATCAAAAAAGTTTTTCCTGTACCACCAAGTGCATCTAAGAAGTAAATCCCTCCTCTTTTATCATTTATTACTTTCATAAGTGTATCAAATACATACTTCTGTTGTTCATTCAATAGTGGAAGATTTGTTTGAATTAATTCTTTCAAAGTATTGAGATCATACAGTTTTCCTCGGTGCAACTCTTGGTTAAAAACATCATGCATTGGACGATTGGGCGCGGCCAGGCCTAATTGAAATAATAGTTTGTTTGACATCATCAAGCACATGTCCTCAATTGAAATCAATACTTCATTGTAAATTTCTTCGCTTATTTGTATATTTGGATTTCCCCTTCTAATCCGTATTTGATACAAAATATCATCACACATATTATCTTTGTACTTGATCCACAAATCCTTTGGGTTTGATGGGAAGCATGTAGATATGATTATAGAAAACAATGTTCGTATTTGATGAGCTTGTGATGATATTACAGCATAATTGAGAGTTTGATCCCAGTGAGCACTTTTCTAGCAATCGCAAACGTTGGCAAGCTTTTTTGTATGATCCACACAAATCACCCTCAACAGTTCGTACATGTTGGAATGATGTTGGGCCACGTACATTGTCTAATAGCACTCGTGAATAAAAACTTTCATCATTGCTTTGAAGTACCAAATAAATTCGACCAATCGCATCGGTAGAATATACATCTGGGTATCCTGAAACTGGTTTTCCTTGATTCCGTGGTATAAATCTCCTTAAGGATTGATTCCAAGTATAATATTTTGGCATTTCAGAATATAACAATGTTTGAGCAAAAGCATCGTTTTGGCATGTCAAAAAAAACTGGTTAATGTAATTTATGGTGGCTGTACAGCTCTTTGTAATACGTTCTGTGCTGTAAAATATACTCTTTGTCCATTTTCTAAATGCACAGCTAAATGAACAACAGTTAGGTGTCTCTCATGAATAGGAAAAGAAAATATTCGTCAAACTGCTTAATTACTACTAACATAGCGACCCATTTGGTATTGGGTAATTTCATCATTGGAATTCTCTGCATTAATACCAATCACAGCCATATCACTCCCTTTGGTTACATATTTGCAAATGTATTTAATAGATTTTACTGAATGGCAAGATTCAACGTTGATGTGCGCTTTGAAGGTCTTTGATAAAATGGGTGAATATGGAACAATCCAGCGATTATCTATTTCAATATCCTGTTGATTTAATTTGACAATTGTTGATCTTCCATTTTCTGCTGTCGATCGGCGACGATACAAAGGATAACCGTTAATACCAGTGATTGTTTCAGATATTAATGTCCGTGGATACATTGGTACATGATACGTGGAACATTTACCATCCACCATACATGGTAAATTTTGATTAAGAGTTCCACAGGGACCATGTACCATGTTTTTGATAACTACCTCATTATTAGGGATTTCAGCTGATATTACTGCATCAACTTCATTTGACTTTATCTTGTCAACTAACCAATTCCAAATATGTGCATGTGGCAATCCCCGTTTCTGCCACTCCACAGAATGCATCCAGCGGCGTGTCTCTCCAAAACACATAATGTTTCACAATGAAATCCATTAAAGATTTCAACTTTTGTATAAAGACTCTGGCTGTGTCTATTTCTATCCAGTGTGGATTGCATGTAAATGTGATGAAGAAATCTGCTGTACCATAATGACAAACATATGACATGGCATTTTGAGCATATTCATGCATATGTCGAGGGCTTACGATGTATGTTGCTGGAAGAATAGTTATTCGACTAAGATTCTGTGCATTACCATCAGTATTAATCGCATCTCGAAGGTGAATATACTCTTCAGATCTGAGTTTTGTCTGACTCAACCTGATGAATGTTAATCTCTCCGTTTCAATTTTAACATACATGTCTACAACATACTTGTGATATAATCGCCGACGTTTGAGTGTGTGATTGTCATCATTAGGCGGTAGGAATAATAGTTCATTGAACTGACTTTTTTGTTGGTTTTAGAACCTGAAAATAGATTTTTGTTTTCATAACATTGAAAATAAAAAAAAAATAATATAGTGACTGATAATATATCTCCTTGCTAAACTAATATTTTTTATTACCAGTAATGGGATTTATCATCTTGTTTGAGAAATCATAGCCATCTTCACCTTGCCAAAATATAATGGGATATTGCAATGCGTCATATGAGCGGTGTGTTTCCTTTATAGGTTGTAATTGATCATTCCGATGATGTAAAATAATATCAAGGGATTCCAAGTTTTCTCCAACTACAACGATGGCAACTTCATCAATAGTTGGTGCATTAAAACGTCTTGCATGTTGGCCAGCAGGTGTTTTATCAGCTCTGATTACAATTTTGTGATTATCAGATGGCATCAGATCCAGTGCAGTTTTAAACAACATAATTAATTGATTGTACTCATGAAATAAAGTTTGTAATTGTTCTACAATAGACCTCTTTACTGAATTGTTATTTGAACACCGCATATCAATTTCTTGTGGTGAATTGCCAATGAAATAAATTTGCAGGTATTTGTAATTGCTATCTGACACTGGTAACAGTGAACCTGCGCTATAATATAGTTGGCCTTGTCTGTGTCTTGTGTGATCTGTAAATTTAAAAAAATGATTTTTCTCAAATATAAATAATATTTGTTCGTAAAAAGTATATCTGTCTCCTAATTTGAATCCTCAATTTATAATTGATATGCTTAGGTATGTCAATATGTAATAATTAGTTGTAACTAATATCCATCATCAAATAATTATATTGTGTTTCAAAATAATAAAAGTATTGCTAATACTGAATCACTAAATAATATTATGACTAAGTAATATATTTCTTGGGGATTAAGGAACTGAAGGTTAATGACACACCTTTACTTAATTAACAGGAAATTTTGTTCACTAAAATAATAATGATTAACTGCTATAATACCTACCTTAAAATTTGGCATGAAATTTTCCCGAACTACGTTTGTTGCCCCAAATGACGTCATTTGAAAGCAATTGTTATATTGTTGGATATTTAACAAAAAGTGTATGGAATCTGGTTCTATTCCTGAAACCAATGAGTACAATGGCTCTGGTGGTAGATCCAATGGTATCAATTTCACTTTCCCATTTGCGCAACACAATCCATTGGCTTCATTTGCCTTACAATGAGAGCAAACCAAGTTCATAGATCCAATAGTAACACATTGGTGGTTACTGTAGTCAATTGACAAATCATAATTGAAAGCAGCTCGATTCAAACTTTCGGGATTATTAGTTGAATCTCCCGCTCTCGGTTCCCGCGTTCGTGATATACGAATTCTTTCACGTTCTTTTCGGTCGTCACGTTCTTGTGCAGTATGATAAGATCGGTAATTAGTTTGGTTTGTAGCATTTCGGGTTTCTTCTATCTAAATTACTTTGTCTTATAGGAGGCATATCGAATATACTCACCTAAATTATGTCACATGCAATAATTATTAATCACAGGTATTAAAACACTTTGCACAAAACACGATATAAAACAATCAACATTAATTATTAAATATTATAAACGCTTTTTAACGCGGCTTGTTTGACATATGCAATGACGTGAAAACTGATGACAATTTATGTCGCATTCCAAAACTAAAACAAAAGAAAGAATATTCCAAGGCCAATCAAATCTATAGCTCTTAAATTTGTTGACTTTTCAATTTGGTCTGGTTCACGATATTATCACTTTTGCGTGAACCTGCACACACATATATTTGATTGAATTTGAACTTTGTGCAGAGACAATAAAGTGCGAATTGACTCTTCGACGTTAGCAACACACCTACATTATTTAGACAAAAAGGAGTGCTTGTAATTTAATATAAACTTTATTGTATAGCAATACAGTTCAAATTGACTCTAAATTTAGGTAGAAAATATTTGTATAGGAAAAAGAAAAGGGCTCTTTTAGGGTTTTCCTGGAAATTATTCGAATTTTTCTCGCCGTAAGAACCATTCTTGGGCTTCAAGGAATATTTAAAAAAAAGAATTGTTAAGATTGGTCCATGCGTTGTTGAGTTCTGCGCTTACCAACACATTTTGCGATTCATTTTTATATAATAGATAATAAATCTATTGGCTCTGTTTGTACATTTGTTTTTTGCTTCTTTTATCGATAAAGAATCCATTATTCGTTTCTCTATTCTGTCTGCTTGTCCGCATGTGTTTCTATATTTTAAAACTCGTTAGAAAGATATTGCAAAAATATGTATATACTAAGTAAATGTGATGGTGCAACTGTTAGGTCTTATGAAATAACGATAAATTCTATAATATTATGTTCCAATAAATTTTTGGTTATTTTGTACAGTAGGCGTAAAGCGATCGTGTTCGTGGCGGTCGAGATGAATAGATCTTTAAAGAAATAAAGATATAAAGGCCAATAATGTAAACTTAGTATTAAACAATGATTGTGGAACGAGCAAAGCCGAGAGGAAAGGCTAGTTTTGGATGTTACAAAAAATTCAGTAAATAAAAAATATATATCAAAATTCCTATTGAACAATGAAATAGTGCATTTAAAAATAATACATGCAAGATAGGTATATGTGAAATGGATAATTTGGGACAGGGAGTAAATAATCCCGGTGGGATAGCAAGCTCATAAGCCGGGACCTTGGAACTCGGGGACACTGACAAAGCTTTGACGGGTTTCAAACTTTATAATTAATTTACGAAGAGATTTAGATAGTAGAAATGAGGTAGTGTTAATGGAAGGCGTTTACTTGAATTAATGTATAATTAAGTTAAATGTAATATCTGACTGTTATTTAATACACTCTGCTTAGACATTCAATTTATTAAAAGCTTTAAAGACTTAATTAACTTTGTTATTAATGACGATATTAATTACTCCTTTACATTTATAACTATTTGAATATGCGCCTAATGTAATAAGAATTCGTATTTTTGTTTTGAAGGTAGACTACAAATAATAAAAAATAACTGCATATATATAAATTAATCATCTTTTCTAAGTTTTTTCAATTGAAATAAAAATGTTAGTATATTTTTCGCAGGAAGTTCAATTTATCCGACAATAACTGTTACTTATATAATTATATGTTGAAAGCTTACAAAAACAAGCCTACATTAATAATATTTATATCAGTATTGTTCATATAAATAATAAAAATACAACAAAAAATTTACTGATAATTTTGAAATAAATGTAAAGTAAAGTTGGTGGCTTTAAGTAAGTTTCGATTAATATACAAAATATTAAATAAGAGGTATGAATATGTACTAATAAAGTATATTTACTTCTCAGCAGCTAGAATAATAAAATCTTCAGAAAATAGCTTACCCCAGAACTATTATAATTAACAATATTACTTACAAAAAGGTAAACATATACATTTTTCTCTCTGATTGGGGTAACGTACTATAAGAAAAGTTGTTCTCGATGTGGTACATTTTAAATATTGCCTATATAAGTCTTGATTTATTCCTGTGATGTGCGGATACCATACCTACCTGTGTCATAAATAAAAGTGATGTGTTGCTAAGCTTGGATTTCGTAATAATAAATCAACAAGTCGATACACATTATTTAAATAGAATAATATTATTAATTGATTCGAATTTCTACCATCATAAACGTTGAATGCTTATTATGATGCATATCGTACTATGGTAACCTCTATCGTAATCGTTAATGTCTTAAATATATTATTTGGGGCGTATCAATATGATAATATTACTTCGGTCAGTTAAAATTAATGTTTGATTCTAAATAAATGACTATTAGCATTGCCTATCCTCTCGGGAGCGAAGAGAAACCCTACGAAAATCTGAAAAAGACATAATTTATAAAATATAATGTTTTTGTAAGCCAAAAGATTGCCGTTGTTATTTTGGATTTAAGATTATAGAATCTAATGTAATTCAAATATATTTATTATATAACAATAATTAGAATTATTAAAATAAATTTAATATAATACTAGTCGTTCTGTGAACAGTAGACCTCAGTACGTTAGGGGATGAGACAATGTTTTAAGTGCTTTTTCCAAAAAGGAATAAGTATACCTATATATGTATGTAGCTGCATAACTACCGAACGAAATTTGGCTCCACCAAATAAGAACGGAGTTATTCAACTTTAATTTTTTTTATAATTTGCTATGGCCGCCATTTTGGTTTTTGAAATAACAAAAAAGAACCTTAGATTTCGGCAAAGATTACTATGACGAAATTTCAGCCCGCTAGCTGCCGCAAAAAAACAGCTCAACTTAAAAATTTAAATAATTCAAAGAACACACATATCAATTTTGGTTACGATTGCATAAAAAATACGTCTGCTACGCCAAAACAAAAACTTAAATCACCGCCATTTTGGATTTTTCCTCCCAGTAGGAAAAATGGCGGAACAAAAAAAAAATAAATAACTCAAAGAACATGATCACAAATTTTTGTGACGATCGGATGAAAATTGTTCTTGCTACACCAAAAACAAAACTAAAAAACGCCGCCATTTAGGATTATTACGCCCAATCAAAAAACGGCTCGGCATAAAAATTCAAATATTTCAAAGAATACGCCTGCCAATTTTCGTGACGATAGGATGAAAAATACGCCGACTACGCCGGAACAAACATACTGAAATACATATTGAAAAATAGCAGAATGGGCCTATCAAATGGAAACGTATTTCTTCGGACAAACGCTTCGCTACGCTCAGCATTCGTCCTTCGGTCAAAAATTGCAATGTTTGTTTCTACAAATTGTATAATTTTGGAAAGAAAAATATGTGGTCCCTAAAAATCATATTTAAAATAATCTTTTTATAAAAATTAATTTGAAATTAGGAAATGTGGGCTAAAAAAACTGAAAATATTTATTTAAATGATTTGATAGTTAAATTTATAAATGATTAAAATGTAAGCAATTTATCTTTAAAGCTTTGAATTATCAGCAATTGTTTGTTTTTATTCAATTCAATAATTTAGTGAGCAATTATATTTTATTATAATTTAGTGAAGTTTATTTATCAGCGAAAGTAGTTTAGATAAAAACAGATTCTATAATTTGACTTAAAGCCGAAAGACATGCTACTAGAAAAGGTTCGAATATTCAATCTTGGATGAATTTTATTAATTTTAATTATTTTCCAACCTATTGCCTGTTTACAACTACACGAATAATCCTTTCACTAATAATTGGCAGTGTTTTGCCCGTGCCTTGTGATTATTGATGTAAAAGAGGTGAAAAGATTTGGTCCAGATAGTTAAAATCAGATTAAAAATTGTCGAATCATTACATCATTTTAGTATGACCAAGGTTTGCGGAGCAATTAATATTAAATACGGTTATTAAATTAAGCATTCGTCTCAAACTCATCACCCATATGTATTTATTTGAAACATCGATAAAAATTATAGTAATTCTTGAGATTTGTCGGCACGTTAGTGGTATGTATCTCCCTTTAAAAGCTTAAAAGTCTTTGCCAATTCTAATGTAGATGGACAGGCTTTTAAAAAGTGGAACGCTATATTCTCGGCATGAAAACTTTTACATCACGCTGTTATGTTTTTTGTATTATAGAATTACGATCAGCAAGTTTAATAAAATGTGTGTAAATGTGACTAGTAATATGAATTATTTAATATTTTTCATATCATGTAAAATAGTATGAAATAAAAAAGTTTATATAAATTTCCAAAATCGTTTTGCTTAACATATACACACTTTCATAAACTTTTAGCAAAACAATAGTGCTACTATTAAAATAACATTTACAAGTAAAATCTCAAAAAAAATATAATAGTAAATTATATCGGTCACAACCGGAGGATCCAAAAAATACAATTTTATTATCTAAAAATTTTATTCTTACATTTAATTTACAAACTACACGTTCCTTGCTCAAAGTTGGAGACAAGAAGAGAATTTAATATAATACAATGTACCTGCGTCTAATCAGCGATTCCATGGTTCGTGAGAATGTAATAAATGCTAATTTAACAATTTTGTAATAAATAACAATATAAGAAATATTTGTTAAATGATCACACAGTAAGTACAATATAACAAGTAACAAAACGCCGTATTATCTACACTTGTATATGTCACGACAATGTTCGTGAGTGTTTCCGAAACTTTGTAATCTATCTCGCTGTTTGTTTTCATTTCTTCAAATATACGTAAGTCTTTTACGCTCAATTTGTTATGTATACCCTTTAAGTTAATATTATATATTTCGGGAGAGGCGGATGGGTAATTGGTAATGATTTTTATGTAATGGTTTGAGGGTCCATCAAATTGAATTAGAGTCGTTATAATTGATGAGAAAATACCGATAACATAATATACAAAAAATAAATAAAATTAGACTGAGACAAAAAAATGTATGTAAAATTATGCTACCTTACTTACTTTTAGAAACTATTGAAGATAATATTAACGAACGACGAACGAAACGATAAACCCAAAGCCTTAGACTTTATTATGTCATAATTGTAATGTCACAGTGCAGTAGAAAAAATACTTTGTCACCAGCGAAGCCTTAAACAAAAGCTAGGTTTGTAAATTGTACTGTAAGTCGGCTTTCCTACTATGCTGACGATGAAGAGATATTATTCATGTCCTGCATCGAAGCCAGCCCTCGTTTTATGTAACGATTCAATACATTTCATGTTCATTCAAGCTCACGGATAAACATAGAATTAGAAAGCTTGCTAAAATTAAATGACCCAATGTCTATATTTTACTGCTCATTAATGGTATATAGAACCAGTAAATAATTATGCTTACGTAGAAGTTGGACAGATATATTTTGATTCCTTGAAGATATGGTTCGTTCAATAATAATCTAATAAATTTTTCTTAATATAACCATGACACAAAAATAACACCAAATGTGGCTTTATTTAACACATTACAATTTTTGTATATATAAAAATACCGACATAATTGCATTACTTGTCCATAAACGATAGCTCGTCAGTGACATCTCATCTCCTCAGTGGTTATTAATATGGAAAGCTCAAGTCTTTCTTCGGTTTGATTAAACCGCCTTTTTTATGGCAAATTGTATTTTTTTGTAGCAACTTTAATGTATTGAATGAGGCACCGAAATTTTTAATTTGTACTTCGAATCTCTAAAAAAAATGATTTTTCTGTTAAATTCTCAATTACTGCTATTTAGATTTTATTGCTATAAAAATAATAAGTCATCGTGCAACATTTTATTTGTTTATTGTTGTATTATTTGTAAAAAAATATTTAGAGAGAATTTTAAAGAAAAACATACTTTGCCATTAGATAAGTATAAAAATAAGTGATTATATTTAAAATCAAAATTCTCTTATAACAGACATAAGAGAGTTTTGTGAACTGTCCGTGAGTCTGTGAACAATAAAAATAATATAACAGTTTATTAATTAGTATGTATATACATATAAATAAATAAATGACTGTATGTTTATGCAGAGTTTAAGTAAAGTTCTCACAATCACATTATATTCTAATTATTTTAATAAAAATGAGGTTTTGAAACAGATATCCTGTATTGTACAAGACAATTTGTCATCTGTTGTCGGTAGTATCCCTTTGAGTTGTTTGTTTTTAAGTATTAAAGTAGTTTAAGACCAATAATTTATATTTTGTTCATTCAAAATTCTCTCGAAGAAGAGCAATGACAGAATACTTAACAATATTACGTGTCAGCGATGCAGAGCTATGCAAAGATCAGCCCAGCTACGTGGCTCTTCAACTGAAACTTTTACTTTTCTCAAGGGAATAATATTATAATAAATTTTAATTTATGTTTGAGACATCGAATGTTTTATTCAAAATCAAAACAACAACAATTTTATGAGCTCATAAATTTAATGTTTATTTTGTTATTATTTTACCTGAAAATATTGAAGATAAAAATAACATAAACAGACTAAATAATGATCGATCCGCTTCCAATACCATTTTAAAATGGTCTTATTACAAAACAAATACATTGCAGAACATCAAGTTTTGATCTGAAAATATTTATTATAGTATTTTTGATTTGATATTGAATTAATTTTCAAACCATTCTATTATTATTAACTAAAGTTGTTATTTTTAAGTAAAAGTTATTTTTAACCAAAAAAAAAGGTATCTGATTATCTATTTCGTTTGAAATGTGTTTTATTCGCATTTTCGTCGATTGTAAAATTCTATTTTACTAAAATCATTTACTATTTAATTAGTAACACAATCTTTGTTCATATATGATATCTTGCAAATACAAGCTTAATACCTCAGCCATTTTCTACCAGCTAACTTTCAAGTAAATATAAAAGAAACAAATACTCGTAAGTTAAAAAAGTCTAATTAATATGAATTACAAAAAAAATATTAAATAAAAACCCATAATATTGTTACTGAAGTTGAGAAAAAATATCTAAATGTATTGACAAGTATTGTGAATACCGGAAAATATAATAAAATAGCAACCGAAAAGACAAATTCCATACAGGGCCGAATTCTAGAAGAAATTGATTTTATTCTATTTTCAGTGAAGAGCCGTGTCAGTAGGAACGGCACTTCACACTGTGCGGCAAAAGAGTTAAAGGAACATGAAAAATAAGGTTTTTCGCACAGTGTAATTGGACATTATGTGTAACACTAAGATAATGGAATTGAGATTTTAAATATTTTGGAGTGAAGAAGAGTAAATACAGTGCACACAATTCTTCGATTTCCACGGCTTTTAGGCAGAAGTCCAGTCCACACAACAGCATTACTAACCAGTGGTAGCTTATTCACGATATAGTGAGTAACCTACCACTGGTTAATGTAGTTAGTTGATTGCACTGACCTTTTTTATTGTAACAATTGACGTTTCAAAAGTGCGTGTAAATGCTTACTTAAATAAAGATATTTTGAAATTGAATTTATGATTTGTTCAATAAAGAAGACCTAATAATAAATAGAAACGGAGGAAAGAGTCATATTGATGTGGATATTCAATGAAGCCGAACTACCAATTTAAGTCATATGTCGGCCAGGTTCCCGCATAAAAAATCAATCACCCAGAGTTCAGATCTTTGGCCAGATAATGTGGTATTTCATCGCTATAAGACTGTAGCAACTAATTAAAATTCCTAAATTATATATGATATATTAAAATATGTCTTTAAAAGAATGGTTTTTTTTAAAGCAAAAGTTTTTATCAAAGTGAGATATTTATATTTAGTGGTTAAACAGCCTAAACTTTGAGTATTAATTTTGTATAAAGAAGGGGAAAATTGTAATTCCAAGCCGCAATTGTTAAATAATGGCTACAGTAAAATTTCCTCGAAAAATCCCTTGAGTTGTGGTTGTATCACAAAGAAAATTATTACTTAATCATAGATTTGAAACAAATAAGTTTATTAAAATGTTTGCCGCTATTTCCTGGTTTTCTATCCTGGACTAAAACGTTTCACATAGAGCGCTCCGCTCGCTTCGTTCAAAAATGATGTTCCATTTTTGAAACAAAATGTCTGATCGATCCCGCTAACCCAGGACGGGTTAAGATATATATTTTTTTCTACTTTCCAATTCTGGAAATGACCATTGAATTATTTACAATAGTTTTTAACCGTTTAATTATTATTTAAAAACTCGAACCGTTTAGGTATTATTTTAAAAGGCGAAGATTTAAGTCCGATTAGTCCGACATATTTCATTAAAAATTTGTTTTTTTTTAAATATAAAACAAACAAAAACCAATATTTTGTTTAACAAGCAAAGATCAAAGGGTTTTTTTATGAATCACAAAAATTATAATACAGTATAAAAAGAACTAACAGAAAGAATTCCTTATTTAAATGCATGACGTAGTCACTGGAGTTTGAAAAGCGTTTCGAAACTTAATTGCAATATTGTTTCTAGTTTTGCTATCTCACGTGTATTTGTATTTATTACGTGCTTGAGATAGTATAAATGAGAGGTAAAATGGTAAAAGAAAAGTGTTATTGGCACAGTGAGAGCAATAGACCAAAGTAAAATATACAATTTTCTTTGTTTTATTCTTTACGTAAATTTTTCGATTACAACTTTTATTTTAATGTTTTTTATTTAACATATTTGTAGAATATATAAATAATTTTATTACACACGTTACTTTGAAGTGTTGCAATTGAAATTTATGAAAAAACAAACATTAGAAAATAGTTTTAATAAAAAGTATTTCATAATTATATTTGAAAATATTTGACAATATTTATTTGATATAAATATATATATATATGTATATATATTTGAGAAATCAAAAACAATGTACACTTAAATTGAATAAAATAAGAACACCAAAACATATACAATAAATATATAATATATACCTTCATCTTACATTTTTCCGTCGGAATGTACGTAATTGGATGAACAGGTCGTGTGGCAATTTTCTAGTTGCACGAACGCAATCACAACAATTGAGACAGACAATTAATATCAATTTGCTGAACAACAAGTATTTTTAAAATATAATTATAATAAAGCGACAACAAGTAATAATTTTATCGTATAAATACTGTATGAGAAATTCCGCACGTGACATTGCGTTGATATCAATTTAAAAAGAGTACAAACGAGCATGCATAATCTTGAAGTAATATAATCATCGCCATCCACAGGCTCTTGCAATAACAGAGGATGCACAGGAGATAAAGGTAGTAAAATAAGAAATAGGAATGATACAAAATGAAGTTTGGTAGAGTTTGGGATTAGTATGATATGAATGGCATTTAAGAAAACCAAAATAGTGAAGAAGCAATTTCACTCCAGGGAAATAATATGTGACTGAACGACCTGGAACAGATAAAGGACAATTATTAGGTATAGAAAGGGACATTGACGCGAATATATTTCTTTGCGAAAATTAAATAAATTTTAGACCTCCGCGTTGATAAGAGATAAAAGTTTGATATATGTATCAATTAACTAAAAATTTATGTCATGTCACATTTCATTAGTTTAATTAAATTTAATACATAAAACTCTCACGTTAGTAATATACTGAAATTTATTCGTGCTTTTGCTATTATAAATTAAAATTTGTCCACATATAAATAGAGTTCAAAATCTTTTGTATATTTTTCAGTTTTCCTGAATTGAATATATGTTTATATTTTTTTTTACTTATACAAACAAAACTGATATTAGTTAAAACATGCCTACTATCTAAAATATATAACCTTTAAAATGAAATGTCCACGTTTTGAATATTGTGCTTGCTAAATCTAAATCTAGTATAAGAAACTCGTAGTGTAACGATACTTAATATATTTTTTGTACTATTTTGCTATATTTTTTTTTGTAAACGCCTTTTAAAAAATCTCATACAATATTAAACTACACTTACAAATTCTTAAATCCATAATATGAGTGTCCTTTCTCTCTCTTTTTATGTGATAAGCTAAATTTTATGATAAAATATAGATTATGGTAGTATTAGTTGAATTGCAAAAAAAAACTACAACTCGATGATCGTCAGTGTGTAGATGTTATACAATATAAATTTTATTAAAATTAACACATGTTAAGGAATGTAATGCTTATTGACTTCATTAAATTAATTATATAATAATATGTAAACAGATGTAATTAAGATTAAAATGACAAGATTGCTTTTTTATTGACTATAATATTTATGGTAATTTGACCTTATTTTTAGTGTATAATACTAGTAAAATAAAAATTTTAAGCCAAATATATTGTTAATAAATTAATTATCATTTTCAACTACTTTGTATGGGTTCATGAGCTTGTGATCTCACGGGAATAGCCCTATATTCCAAAAATGCAAATCATCCACTCCACATTTATGGTATTTTGCAACTTATAGCTTTTACGTGCATCATCTATTTGTTTATCAAGCTTTTAGTGACAAAGTTTACTATTATTAAACACAAAAACATGTCTTTATCCTCTACAAGCATCGTTAACGTAACTCGTTCATTAACAATCGAGAAATACAAAAAAAATAATAGGAATTTCAAAATCCACCCGCTGTTACTCTTCTCCTCTATTTGATTATTTTAAAAAAATCTTTTACTATTTCGAATTTTATCCCGGATAATGCCATCCTTATCAATGCATCTGCTATTTATCGATTAAATACTGAATTCGGATTTTGTATCTGAAACTTCTATCAGGACTTGGATTAAACTGGCATGTAAAGTGATGCAGGAGACAATTATATACTACGATTGTAAATTTATTTGTTACACTTATTATATATTTTTTTGTAATTGAATGTCTTATTAAATTTATTAAGTTCGGTTCGCGAACTTTTTCAAGATTTTTGTGAAAATATATAGGTTTTCATTATTTTGTATTTCGTAGTCTTTAATAAGCAAATATAGTCTAAATTGGTTTATTTAAATAGTTTTATTAAATACTATTTTTCCTTTTAAAATTGATTGATTAAAACTAAGCAGTTGTTTTTTTGCTGTTTTTTGATTGTCTTTGTACATATTTGATGTTTCTTTTATGTTAAACTATAAAGGTATAAAAAACGTCTTTTAATTGACGCCTCTTAAGAAAAGTGATGTTATTATAAAGAATAAATTACATATACATAAAATGAATAAAAAATCCAGTACAGACACAAATGTATTAAAAGATTAATAGTTTACGTTAACACTGTCGGGCGAAAACTCACTCGGAGTCAAATTATAAGCGATTATTATCGCCTGGCAAACAAGAACAAATATTAAAAAAAGAGAAATTATTATTATAAATAATAATTAAATAAAAAATAATAATTAAATGTTGAATTATGGTTGAATTTCGGCTTTTTGGCGACTATTAGTTAACATAGTTGTACTTTAATAATAAAAAAATAATAATACACTTCAACTGTGATTTTAATATTGAATTATCAGAAACATCGTGTACACTAAATACAAAATCGTAATCATCCAAGTGGCTTAATCAGAGACAGTTGATTAGAGCACGCCGTGACGCAGGTCTGAAACATAATTCTTAATTAGTCCACCATCAGAGGTATAAAAATACTATTCTAGTTTATGTACAAATTATTTTAAAGATCATAAGAAAAGAACTTCATAGATAAAAAAAATAAATATTTCATTCAATGAATAATAGATCGTAGTAATAATGTTGTGTATTGTTGTTGTCTTATATCTAAATCAATATATTTTTTATTTTCTCTAACGTACGAGACTCAGACGTAACTCTAAGAGTTTAAACGTACATTTATTAGACTATTTACGCTCCATTCTAATACAAACTTTTGTTTCTGACTTGTCTTAACATAGTTTAATAAAAGTTAGTGCAGTGCAGTAAAATGTAACATGTATTATTCATTTCGGGAACACGGATAACAATGAAAGACCTTAGTTAAGACGCAATCTGCGACGCTGAGTAATTGCAAGCAGATTAGTTGGCAGAGTGAACGAAAATGGAAGTTTTCAACTTACTTGTTTTTGTTTTATGAGGCAATTACCTAATTGAAATTAATTTGATGGCTTATACAAAAAAAAATCGGTTGCTTATTGCTTTACTCGGTAGTGCTACTGTGAAGTAAAGCAATTATATGTTTTGTATTATATTGAATTGTATACACTATTATGTGACGCGGTGAGGCGATGTCGGAACCCTGCGATCTCTACGCCGGTGAGACCCTAGTAACCATTCTCACCTTCCCCTGGGGTAAGAAGTATTTATGAGGATAGTACTATCACTAAACAAGCAAACCGTGAACTGTTTACCATAATGACATAAGAATTATTGTTAGCATCAGTTAAATACAGAAAACTACATATATAATGTAAAATATAAAGGAAATATGAAAGCCACAAAAGCGTAAGAAGTTGCTCATGTAAATAATTTTACATGGCTGAACATAAGCCTTAATATGTTTGTAAATGTGTTTGCTTGTAGCTGAGGTTTTCATAAAAATATTTTTAAAAGCACGATAATATTGCGTTAAGTTTTTAGTGTATTAATTGTTCTTATTTTACATAATTTTCAGTTATAATATAATATTTTATTTTAATTAAAAGAAAAAGAATGGAAAAACAAAATATAATAGTTTTGCGATACAATTAACATATGACGTCCATTTTCTTGCAACTATGTTCTATCACTTATAGACTGCAAATATAGAAAATTCTTAAAGCGATCTAAGCCGTATAAAATAAGTGCTACTTAATCAAAGAGCTGTTACTTTTATTATGTAACTAATTACTTATAGAAAAAATTAAACCTATTTGAAAAAATCTGTTCAATGAAAACTCACCTATACTACTATGATAGAGAGTTTGTATTTGCTCGCATCTCTTTTTATTGGCGTCTGTGGCTTAGTAAGAATGCTTTTCGAAAAGCGGCGTTAACGATGCGGGGGAAGAAAATTAATGCTAATTTTCGGTTCGAACATGAAGCACTATGCTAGTGCTTCATGTTTAAATGTCTTATTACTTAGAATACGAGGATAACACATTTTGTAGTTAGATATTTTCTTATAAAGAGGCACAAATTACAGGCAATAATATATATATTTACAAACAGTCCTTGAATAGTTTTTTTTTTATAATAAATGTGTTATAGCTCAATACGATAAATAAGTATAATTCAACAGGCGATATATAAACGCATTAGGAATAAATATGCATATTAATTGATTTGATTGACAATGAGATGGAGAACTTAATTAAATAAAAGATAATCTACATACTAATTAACCCCAATTATTTTAAGTTAATTTCAATTAGCAATGCAATTAATTTAAATTAGCAGTGGCTTAAACTTAGCATTATAGTTTTAATAAACCGGTCAATACATAGTAATATCTAGAAAAATAAAATAAAACTCTTAATTTTTTCTTATAAAAATCTAACAAAATAATACTCCTGACGAAATTTCGTATCATATTTCGTTAAAAAGGAGGATTAGAAGATAGGTATTATAAAATTAATTAAAATGTTACACATACTTTTATTTTTTTACAAGAAATTTATTTAACACTTATATTTATTTTTATTTTTGTTTATTTTTTATTTTATTTTACAAATGTTAATTAGTTATTCAAAATGTTCAGGGAAAAGATTGAATAAAAAAGTTTGTAGTTCTAAACAGATAAATATTTCAGAATTTCTTATATATGCTGTATCCCTTCAATTGGCAAAACAATCAAAAGCATATTAATGAGGATTTAAAGTCACCAAAGATAACCCTTAAACCGAGCGAACAAGTTCATCCATCTTGAAGTTAGCATCAGTAATCCAGGCGGTAAATTGACTTAGCTCTTGAAACGCCAATTGGAGATGAAATAAATTATACCGTAAACGTTGCAACGAATGATCAGAAGTTTTTTAACATTTTTCTATAATTTTTTCTTAACCCCTTAAAATTTAAATACAGTTTTAATTGTGAGATGAGATTAAGTGCCCATGACTATTACAAATTTTATATCACATTTAGTTAATACAATATATCTATATAATAGTCCGAAAATTATAAATATATTTAATTTATTGTCTCTATTTTCATTTAAATATCATCAGTTTTATATTCAGATTAATTTTATAACATTCTTGCATCGTTTGATGAGATAACCGTCTTGTATATTATTCGTCTAAACTTAGGGTAAAAAAAATCTCCAACAAGTTTTGTAATACATTTCTCAGTTTATCAAAAGATGAATATTTAAAGGATTAGATATTATATTGCATTCCTAGGGGACCCCTATTATGGGATCCCATCCCATGCCCCAAAGTCAGTTATGCCATTTCCAATTTGATGTTTGCTATCCATAGTAAATTTTATTTTAATATTGAAGAAACCAAAATCTTGAAGTATCTCGAACGATCGACGAATTTCTAATGTTGTTAAAGTTATTCTAACATCAATACAAATCATGATATTGATAATAATATTCTAGGTTTTCATACGTATATATAAAATCACTATTACAATTATATAATTAATAGATTAAAAATACCTTTCATACAATCAAAATATGAAACTAATGCTTAAGAAAAATAGTTAAGAAATATCATTATAATTCTTGTAAACAAACATTGAATGAGGCGAGTTAAAAGGTGGTCTCTTATTTAGTTTGAAAGAAATATGAAAATATTGCCCGTCCTACTTCACTAGATTCAAAATTAAATAAGTCAAACTTCTTATTAATAACTAACTTACAAATAAAGTTAATTAGTTTTTCTGGAAAAAATAATCAGCATAAGTCTTAAAATATAATCTGAGGGACGTAACAATTAAAAAAATATATAATTATATAAGTTATTATAATTACCGTAGCTGTTTCGTTTATATCAAAGTAGTTGTATATATCATTTGTTTGTAAAAAAAATCACATGAACAAACACATTTAAAACTAATAAACAAAACAACGAAAGGAAGCAATTATATTCGGGGTATAATTGTCAGGGCCATGGCTTTAATTAACCGCGTCAAGCTGTTGATAGCTGATGGAAGTTTAAACACAAAAACTTAATGAGCGATCAGAAGCTTTCAGAATTAAAAGGAAAATAGATGTCATTATGATTTTAATAACTTTGTTTAAAATTATTCGAAAATTGCAAAGCTATTTATCATTTATTATTCTAACGTGGTCATCACATGTTGTATAAAAACAATAATTTGTTTTTGCTTAACTTTTATTATTAAATGTATGTAAATTTGCTAGTTTTAATCAAGACACACACTCCTTAAACTACGCTCTCTTCCTATTTGCATAATATAGTGAAGTTTTTAGTGTCCCGTAGTGCAATATAGTTTCGTCACGTCCGTCTGTCCGTAGCCTAACTCACAGACTCTTAGTAGTCTTTGGCATGTATATACAAAATAGCCACAATGATAAAAAATATATATTTATAAATCATTTTACTCTCAATCACCCTATGACATGGTACATCTTTAGATAGGTCTTTAATATGGTGGCTTTGAAAAACAAATTTTGGTATTAAAGAATACGTTTGTAAAATATTAAGCTATAAAGTGTGATTTTTCATTAAATTCAAGTGTTACCAACCCTGCGAGTTAAAGTTAAAGATTTACAAAAACTGTCTCTCTATCTACGAGGTATGTCCAGAAAGTAAGTTCCGTTGGCTAATAAAAATAATTTGTCTACAGATACAGAAAAAATATTTATTGCACTAAAATCTACAACTCTTAAACTACTTTTCTACATAACTACCGAAATTTTGCAGGCATTTGTCATAGCGTGGCACAAGTTTTTCTATGCCTTCTTCATAAAAGGTTGCCGCCTGTGTCTTCAACCATTTGGAAACATTTTCTTTCAGCTCTTCGTCATCGTTGAAGTGTTGACCGCCAAGGAAAGACTTCAGATGTAAGAACAGATGGAAGTCGCTAGGAGCGAGGTCAGGACTGTATGGAGGATGGTCAAACACGTCCCAGCCAAATCCCTGTATGAGGTTTTTCGTCACATTTGCAGTGTGTGGTCGTGCATTGCCGTGAAGAAAAACAACACCTTTGGACAGAAATCCTCGGCGCTTATTCTGTATTGCGCGGCGCAATTTCCTCAGTGTCTCGCAGTAAACTTCTGCATTGATTTTTTGACCTCGCGGTAAGAAATCGATCAGTAAGATGCCTTTCCTGTCCCAAAACACTGTGCACATGATTTTTCGAGGTGTGAAGATTTGTTTCGGCTTAACCTTTGCTGGAGATGACGTGTGCCTCCATTCCATTGATTGCCGCTTAGTAAACCTCGCAAATTTGCCGATAAATGTCAATCGGTTTCACTTTCTTAGCATTCAGAAAACGAATCACAGATCTGATTTCACAAGCGGCGGGATTTTCGATCAACACCGACATTTTAATCAAGCACAACAAAGCGTACGAAACTGACAGCGATCTCAAAATGGCGCAAATTTCTTCTCCTTGATACAGAGCGTCTGCCGCGCATGCTCGGAACTGCGATCGCAGCGCTGCAGAAGATATAAATGAAAACGGAACTTACTTTCTGGACGTACTAGATATCTATTTATCAATTATGTGTAACTACGGAACTCTACATTGCGTGTAGCTCGACACGCATTTGACCAGTTTTTCTGACTATTTACTTCTATTATGTTCTGCTTAAAAATATATCAGTTGTATTGTTATCTTAGTAAAAGGTAAAGAAAAAGAAGTCTTTAAATTATAACACAACAGAAATTTGATGTACAAACTTTGATTTAAAGTATTGCTAGCAATATCCTTTTTAGGAAACTCCATATCAGTTTTTGAATGAACAGTTGATTAACTGAGAAAAGTCGTATAACTAGTTTAATACTGCAACTTCCCACGTCTTATCGGCTGAAAAGTTTGCCTCCATCTTGTGCACGTGACTTCATGTACTGTTTACAATCAACCAGAGTTTGGTTCCGCCGTTCTAGTTTGTTGAGCTTTTAAAGGAGTGATTTCATTCGCCTTGACTTATATGTCGTAAGAGAAAAGAGAATAAAAATGTGTTCATAACTAGATAACAGTAAATAACAAAGTATTTGCAAAAGTTAAGTATATTAAGTATAGTATTCATTGAATACTGATTCAATTTCTTATTTGACTTCAGTTATGTGTTTTACAAAAATAGCTACAAAAAGTAAGATATCTAAACAAAGAAAAACAAAAACATATTAAAACGTGCGATGGCGAATTGCATTTTGAAGTTGGAGTATTGTGCTAGATGCTTGCTAATAACAAAATTTACAAATTGTAGAAAAAGGAAAAATACAGAAACAGTGAACATGAACTTGTTTTTACAACTTTGTTAATATTGGTAGAAAACTTGTATAAAACTTGCCTATATTAAGTTAATTGGTTTATTTTAAGTTGTAATAAAACTAAATGTATATTAATCAAGTTACAATTTATTTAAATATACGTAATGGCTTTCTATACCTATTTATTAATTAATCATCAAATAAAGTAACTCAAAAAAGATCAATTCCTTCGTAAGAAAAATCAAGTTTATAGCCCATACAAATAAAGAACTTTGAATTAAAAAAAAACCCTTTAGAAGAATGTTACACTTAGTATTAAAAGGTATCAGGTTAATGTTCAGAGAGCGTTTGTCCGGCGCAGTTGCATGTTTTTTTCAAAGTCACGAAACTCTGAAGCAAATTGATTTATGGGTGGAACGTATTTCAGTAGTAAGGTAGTACAAAGGTGTATTTTATGTGGTTGTTATTTAAGTGTTTTAATTGAATAAATAAAAATAAATCTTTGTAAAAATCTAAAATTTATTGCCACAATGTACATATTTTTTTTATAATGAAGATCGCAAAATACATATATGTATAATATGACTGTACACTGTATAATCGTAAAGGTTGTAAATTAATAATGATATGTAATTATTATATTATATGAAAAAGCATTCTTTAAATGAAATTATGATTTATATACATTTTACGAATCTTCTGGGAGATAAGAATCGATTATAAACGTTTTACGGCTTGCGCTAAAACTACTAAGCTTCTGAGTTAAGATTTATAACACTGTGTAAATTTAAACTAGTTTGGGCCTAAGTTTTAATTTGAATTAAGTTTCCGCTGAGAATTTATTGCGACAATGAAGTTATCAAGAACTACTGGCGGTATAATTTGTTTGTTATTACATGAAATGCAGCTTTCTGCGAATCGTGTTACTGTGTCAAGGAAATTAACAAAAAAATTAAAATAATAGTCTTAGTCGAACTATTCTAATTCTTTCAAGAAACAAGTGAGGTGGTAGAACCGAACTATGAATAAGCCAAAGTGAGTTTGAAAGTCAAAAATTTAAGTACTCTCTTTTCGTCTTACTGTCTCCTACACCCATTAATTTTATCGTGTTCATGGATTGCAGCTGTGTTTGTAGAGTGAATACTTCAAATTGTATGACTTCAATATTAATAGATTATAGTATGTGTTTTTGGTATATGTATTTGTGGCATGCATTTTACCATCATAACTTGCACTACATCAATTCCTGTTATGTTTATCTGACCGCGTTAGGATTGTGAACCAATTCATTAACGCTCGCCCCTCCACTACACTACCGGCGATATCCTGTCTTTCTTTAGCCAAACAGCATAACGACTAAAACAATACTTTTGTCTTCAGTATAGGATTCACATATCATTCTCCTTTGTTATCTTCTTGATTGAGTTATTAGTTTATTTTGTTTCATTTTGTTTGTTTATTTTGTGTAAATTTTCTTTTGTAATTGACTCAATACATTTATAAATCAGTTAATATTTTATTTAATAATAGTAATAATTTTGATATTTATTTCTTCTTTCTAATAGTTAAATTAAAATTCTTAAAATAAATTAACGCTTCTTACGGTAATAATTAAACTACATATTTGCCTACAGTGCATTTTTGTTACAAAAGCATATTAAGCAAATTAAAATTATTTGGCAATTGTCACGAATTGCCTTAATTTAAATTTAACGCTGAGGCACAAGCAAAATGTTGAATAATTAAATTCCTTTCGGTATTTAACATCAACGAGCGGTTACAAATAGAGTATTTGAGTTTAAACTGAATAACAATTTTAAAATCATTAACCTAAATTGCAATACTTATTTTATTAATACTATTTATTATTTTTGTCCAAGCTGATAAATTAAGCTTGTCATACACTTAGGTAAATCAGTCTTCATAGCCCCATGATCGTAAAGTGTATTCAAAACACAGTGTAGAAGTGTAGTCGTTTGACGCTTATAGTTGTCAACAACATACTAGCGTATTTGATTCTTATGGTAGCAGATAGAAGTATGTAGTAGTAGTTAGTAGTATTTTGTATGGTAGGAGGTAGTAGAGATATTTTAATTTTATTGACAAAGAATGGCAGAAACTAATCCAACTGAATATTTTTAAAGATCTTCAGTCATACTTTCCACAACATTGCGTAAAATTACCTTTGAACCTGCCATCAAAGTCAATTATAATAATTAATTTAAAATCCATATTAGTATTATATTCTATATGTTACAATTTAGAGAGTCTTGTGCGTGTGCCTCCCAAGCAGCGCCTCCAGTGGGTTGCTGCAAGCAGTTTACGCCACGATTCCGGGATTAACGTAAGTACATCTGGTTAAATATATTTAATAGTATCATGGACCACGATAGTGTAAATACACTTTAACCTTTTTTATTTGCTATCACTTCTATGAGCTACTTTATTAATTTTAGTCGCACTCAGGCTTACCAAAGGGACAAAAAACCCTTCTCCAGCTTAAAGGTACCAATAAGCCGGAGGAGGGTAACCGATCACTGGTTATGTCTTTGAGCCCAGGTGGTTCTTAAAATATAATAACTTTTTCACGCTGCTACACAAGTACAAATGAAAATTGACATTTTAGTTGTGTTTTCGATTAGAAATTTTATTAAACGCCGCGAGCGAAATTATTCATTTTATGTTGAAAGTTTACTTTTTTATTTATAATTATAAAACTTATTATGCCGTGAGGCTGATTAATGTTGATTAAAATGTAAATATTCAACTAAGTTGCTTCATTTTAAGAGAAAGAAATGACATTAAATACATGTTAAACAATTAACGCTTGTAATGGTATTGGTTAATGTTTAATAAACAATCGGTGATTAAAGTAATACCCTTGATTTAGTGACAACAAAATGAAATAAAAACTTTTACCGTATTTAAAAAATAGATTACTATATGTACTGTATGTATATATATACCCTCTTATGGATCTTTCTCCAACGAAAAGTCAAGAGTGGATTGCGGATATTAAACAACGCGCTCCAATGAATGCTAAACCGATGTTTACTGAAACGTAAAAGGCTCGTCCTGTATTAATATATATTTTTATCAAAAACAAGTAAACGATAAGAAATTATTATTTCACAGACAATGATTATACAACTATATATCAATAAATAAATGTAATCAGTTCCTATGGTAGGAAGGTGTCCGCATGCTGGAGAATTATAGATTTGACAAATCTCGATCATATTAAAATATATTTTTTCAAAATAACTATATAACTTTGACGAACCTTGCGCAACCTTGACAAAGACAATAAATAGTTCTTGAATTTTAACAGACTTGAATTTTTTTATTTAATGATATTTTGGTTTATTAAAAAAGAAGAGATTTGTTGAGATGTGGGTGTGTATGTGGCTTATTATTTACGAGCACTTATAAAACATATTTCACACAAAGTCGCTGGCAATAGTTAGTACCAGATAAGGTCACAAAATAATCAAAACGTATTTTTATATGACTATATATTATTAAACATAAACGCATTATACGATGTATTTAATGAGATTTTTTTTAAATGTAGATCCAATGCTTAAGGGTTAAAAATATTTTGCATAACATAGCCTTCAAAAAAAAAACCAAATTTCGTCTTTAAATGTATAAACTCGATATAAGCTCTAGAAATATAATCATAAGTTATTGCTTACTGCAAGCTAAATAATAATTTAATAATCTGAATACAAACAAATATCTATATTTCGAGATCATTATGGCCTCCATAAAAGAAAAAGACATAAAAGAAAACAAAGTATATTAGTAGTATAGATAAGGAAATAAAATATAATAATAGCGAAGTTGAAAGTAAATTAAGTGCTAATTTAGAGATATAAATGATATTTTTACTATTCCAATACAAACTCTATTTCACAATACGATTGTAATTTTTTTTACGAAAACTTATATATGATTGCAACGCCGCGATGAAACTTTAAAAAGAAGTCCGTTGTTTGTTGGACGTGGCCCGAAAAGCGTTATCTTCTACTAAGGCAAAAATTCCCTCTCAAAATATATATACAAAGTTCATTTGAAGGAGGGGTTTTCTGTGTCAATTTGCGTTGTCACTAGCACTTTGTATGCCAATATATAAAAGATTGTAACTGACCAACAAAATGCCTGAAAATTTTGTAACTAATACTCATAAAAAACATATAAAGTTTTGAAAAAAAATATTTTGCTTGTGGCCGGTGGAGTCTATTCTACAAATTGTAACTTTAAAATTATTAGCTTGAACTGATCATTCATACATCGTGCGTTGAAATAACAGCAAAAGTAAAAATCTTTTTCTGAATGGAATTTTAACTGATATTTTTCGGTCAATACGAAAAAAATAATTGATTCATGCATGATATATATATAATATCATTTTAATTTATTTTGAATATAAAAAGAAAAATTACAGAACATCTACCAATAGCTCAGGATTATGGATGAAAAACTTGTTAACTATTTTAAAAGTAAAAGTAATCCTTCAAGAAACGACAAAAATGTTATTTAGTTTACCTCACACGTTACACCTACGACTAATGAGCGTATTGTGATAGATGAGAGAGCTTGTAGCTCTTCAAGAAGCTATAGCTATTTCTAAAACCAGTATCATACAATAAGATAAATAAAATATGTATAGGTCTGTTTTCTATCCTTTTTTTTTATTTACAAAATGCTTAGAGTCGAGATACTCTAAAGAATTCGTACATTAGAAGCAAAGTCAATAAAATAAAATGCTGCTATGTTTGTCATATCAGTCTTATGTTTCAAATGACCTTAATAATAAATAGTTCAAGCAGTCTTCGTAATTATACATAGTAATATAACCCCAGCATACACGACAATAAATATAAAAGGGAGAATAAGACTACCCACTTTATAAATAAGGATATTTCACAAAGTCTTTATTTTTTTGTTTCGTTTAGTTTTATCCAATTATGAGTTTTAATTTAAATAAAATTAAGGTGTATATAGTAAAGGTTTATTGAATGACAAACCGGAAATTGATATGTCACTACAAATGTAGACTTAAAAAAGATACACACTTCTTGTGCTCAGCTATTTATTATTTCAAGTGCTTATTATATATTGATTTTTGAGTCGTAATTTAAAAACTTTGTGTGTTGTTCTACAAGTCACTAAAGCCACTAGATACATTGTCTCCTCGTTTCTCCAATACTATTCAAAATGTTTAGGAAAGCGTAAGGGATGAGTACACATAAACAGTTTTTGGTATTATATATGAACATAAATTTGGTTAGCTTTAACTAAAATATAGTTATAAAAAGGACGCGTGGTTTTACGATCTAACTAATCTAATTAACTTAAGTAAATAACGAAGTAGGTATCAAAGATGACATCTTTAAGTGGAACATAATCCGGTAAATGAGACTTTATTTTTTTATACGAAATAATAAATAAAAGTAGTGTAAGAAGGAGCAGGTTCAGAATATAACTATATATGACTTTTTAACTCACTTATGAATTCAAATCTTATCTAGAGACAAGAAATGAAAGCAACTAAATGTTTATAAAAGAATCATATCTCTTAAATACTTAGATATTCTACAGCGAAAGTTTAAATAAAGCTTTTTAAGAATATTCAGTTGGATAAGACTATTAACAAATGTGAAATAACTGTATCTCTAAAATATCAGTTTAACGCAATTTAAAAGGAAAACTTAAACAAATACTCATTTTCAACAAACAAAATTCCTGACGCAGACTTCAAATTAATTTAATTTATTCAAATATTGTTTTATATATACAGCTTGGGAGCTCGAATTCTTCCCCCGACGTCAATAAATAGTTATTGAAGCACTCGTAGATCGTATCCTTACTATAGAATGGAATTAATTAATGAATGAGAATGAATGGGAGAACCAGCATGACTTGAGCCTATCATTTTATATTGATTGGATTTAAGTTGCTGAAATATTGGAATACAGAATATTTTATTTATAATTATTTAATAGTAATAAATTATACGGGTTATATTCGTATGTAATAAATCGATACAATAAATCAATATAATGTACATTACAGATATCTTTCATGTATATTATTATTGTTTTCGCTCGACAACAAATGAAACATAGTAATTGTTCCATTCAACTATACATACTCGTATCTCAAATTATAAAAATGCGTCAAAATATAAGATATTTTTGAAAACGACGTTATTCTTTCCAGATTATTATTTGAACTATAACTTTGAACTATTAAAGCTGAGAAATTTTTCAGCTTTCATAGTATAAAGATAAAGTTATATTTTAGTTTTCCTTTTAGTGGATTTAAGATGCATCACAGTTTCATGTCGTTGCATAAAACATATGCAACTGCGGTGCGCTGCTTTGCGACAAACGCTCTCTGAACATAAAACTGATAGCTTTTAACACTAAAAGTAATACTCTTCCAGAGACAGTTTGTTAAAAGTCAAATCGAGGAATGGTATTTATGTTACATGTTCTGAACTAAATATTACTTGTAGTTTGCTCTTTTTTTTCGTTTCGTTTAAATGAAAATGGAGTTTAATTTAAAACTGTCTTAAAGTAATTCAAACTAGTTATTAAAACAGAGAATATCTACCACTAATAACAAAAATTTAAAAAAATGCCAGCATATCATCAGTAGTTTATGTGACTAATGCTAGAAAGAAAGCATTAGTCACATAAATATCTATAATTTTAGCTCTTGAAAGGCGTCCAACCTAAGATTTTTTGTTGCTTTTTCTTTATTGCTGGATGGTGTTTTTTTTCCTCTTACGTTTATAAATAATAAGACTTAAAAATATATAATAAATGGTCATAGAATATATTAAAACTCTTCGAATTATCACCAGAAAGCAATAAGGAAGTAATTATTATTTGTAATGTTGACAGGAATTTATTGGACAATAAAACACTTCAGATAAAATTAGTAGCTTGTAAAAATATATACGACTTATATGAATAACTCCGGACTATAATAATATTAAAATAATTTGTAGGAATAAGAAAAACTTCATGTTACGACGAGAGCATATTTAAAAGTGATTTCAGCCGAGTGGTGAGATGAAAATTTCAATAGGCTTTTAATTTAACTATAATTACGAAATAAATACACTAGATTTATTTCAAAGTACTAAATGGATAAAAATTAAAATGTATTTTTTTTATATTCTTAAAATTTATTTTATATTACACTTCATAAGAAGCAAAATAAAATCAATGCCATAATTATCGTATTACAATTTAAAAACAAATAAAATAATATTATTTGAAACTTGCAATATCAGTAATTTGTGTATTTTCATGTTATACATTTTTGAAAGAGAAAAAGAGAGGTTCAACATTTTATTTTCTACTTAAAACGACATCAACTGTCTACTACATTAACGCCGCTAATTAGTGCCGTGGGACCGTTAACTATCTAAAGATTTAAATTACTACTAGTCTGTTTTTGTTGTATGCCATTTGTTTAAAAAAATCCTATAGATAAAGAGATTTATATAATAGCAAACTACAAATTAATCTATCGCATGGAAACAAAAACACTTTTATACATAACACAAATTTTCTTATTTTTTTAAAGTTATTTAAAGATTCAATAACCATATAACGATTCAAAAAGATTGCTCCAGCCATTTACATTAGAATGTAACAGCTCAAACACATTACCTCCTTCACATTTACCATTTTGTAGTGTTGACTCCTTCTAATGGTTTACTTAACCTAGAAGTTTATATAACGCTTTACCTAAAATTGTTTTTTGGAAGACTTTTGGTTTTTGGTTAACGGACTATTTATAGACATTATTTATAAGGGTCGAAAAAATTTTCATATATATTTACGAAAGAACAAGAAAAATATAATTTTTTTTCATATGAATGAAGTAGATTTTAACTAGTTTCTATGAAAACTTGAGACATTAAGTAAAAAAATCATAACTCCGTAAAAATTTTTATACGTCGCAGCCAAATGGGACATCATCTTATATATGTATTCATAGATTTACATTCTGTGATATAAAAAGGTAAATATACGTTGATGAACTAGCGATATTTCATAATTGAATGATTTTTTATATATGAGTTTGGAGCACATTATTTATTCATTATTTTTAAAAAACTGAAGCTCTTATTATGGACTTTTGTTTTCTTAGCTTTCACTTCAGAAAACAATTGGTGGGTTTCTGTAAGGATAAATAAAGTGAGACGATATGACATCTCTGCAAAGAATTATGATTGACTATCAACGAATCGGAATTCATAATCAGAGAAGGCTATTACCATTTAGTATCGTACGTATTCATTGCTAAATTACTCAGTATTCTAGGTTTAAGTTTAGTATTCTCTGTCCACATTATAATTGAAATCTGAAACTTAGTGTAATTATCCTTTGTTGAAATTTAATTAATATATTAACTTTATTTTGTGGTGGGTTCTCGCAAGCTATTGCATTGAGGTTCAACTAATGATTTGCAAAGTAGTAACATGTCAACGTCATACAGCGACTAGCAGCTTTCACACTCATATAATTATTATGCCACGTATATTATTTATTATAATAAAAGATGAAGTTATCACAAAAAATATATATAAAATATTACTTTACATATTTTAGGTGTAGGTGTCTAATAAATATATACCCAATAGTTAAATTTAATTATATTATAAAATGTGTAATTAAATGTATTATAAATTACATCAACTTTTTTAAAACTTTTAAACAGATGTGTTGTAAGAAGGTTCAGTGGAGATAAAGAAAGTCGGCTTCTAATTTATGTCACGTTATATTCTATGTTATATTTATTGAAAGCTACTTCAAAGTTATTAATTCTAAAATACACCCGGTAATATCGTATATGTAAATAAGATCCAATTTTATACGAGTTAAGGAAATCTTAGCTTATTTACCCGCCTGAAGCAGTTTAAGTTTTCTTCAATATTAAATGAAATTTACTGAAAACTTGCAAATATTAAATTACATTATATTATATTTTGGGCAAAATTGATTTCATACGAGTGATTTATTGTAACAATAGTAGCAGGATTGCTTTACCTTGATAAATTTAGATGAATAATATCCAAGACTTATTACAGATCAAAGGATCCAAGAAATCCAAAATTAATACTTAAAAAATAGTTATTTGAAATAAATAGCAGACGTAAATTCGAATTCTAGGACTTATATATGTAAATAGCTATATATTAATATAACAAAGAAGTAAAATATGTACAGATTTTATATAATTTATTTACCTCCTATCTGCTATACTTGTATGTTTGTCTATTTGTTTGCATGGACATCACAAATATAACTGGACGGTTTTTATACAATTCTGATTTGACTATAGCTTAATTAATCTTATACTAAATTTATTATTGCTAAAGTGCAGTATTAAAATAAGAGAATCAAAATAAACATTGCAACGACTTGTCAGAAGTTTTTTAATATATTTCTATAAATTTTTCCCAATACCTTAAAATATTAATACAGTTTATATCAATGACTTTTTCATTTAAATATCATAAATATTAAACTAACGAAGGAAAGCAATTATATTTGTTAAATAATTATCAGGGTCATGGCTTTAATAAGCCGCGTCAAGCTGTTGATAGCTGATGGAAGTTTAAATACAAAACTTAAGGGCGAATAAAGCTTACAGAATTAAAAGGAAAGTAGATTATGATTTTAATAAATTTGTTGAAAACTATACGTAAATTGTAAAACCCAGAGTTCAGATCTTTGGCCAGATAATGTGGTATTCCATCGCTATAAGACTGTAGCAATTAATTAAAATTCCTAAATTATATGTGATAGATTAAAAGATGTATACTTGTCTTTAAACGATTGGTTTCTTACTGTACCCTGGGAAACAAACATACCCACAGATCATACATTTAAGCTTAACATGTATTACGAACTATGTAACGAACTGATCAGGAATAAATTTATAGTTAATTTGTACGCTGTAGAAGTAGGAGCGAGAGGTATAACAGCAAAATCTCTCTACAATTTATTTAAGGATCTCGGCGTTTCTAGAACGATCATCAGTTCATTTCTGGAACGTATTTCAAAGGCGGCTTTAGTAGATTTTTACGATATTTGGTTAAGTAGCGAGAGGAGCGTAAACAGTGAAGGTGAGCGTATATGCGCATAGTAAAGGGGCCCCTTAAACCTACACTTGGGTCGCAAGTCCCAGGCATTGTTTGCGCTCCTCTTCTTGCAACGCGATGGACCCGGCACCCGCACGTTGTTTACATGGAATGCTAAGAAGCTTCATGTCAAATAAATAATAATATTCAAATGTTAAATAATGGTTGAATTGCGGCTAATTGGTGACTACTAGTTAACAGAGTTGTACTTTAATAATAAAAATGAAAAATACACTTCAACAGTGATATTTCAACATTTTAACGTCGAATTACCCGATACATCGTTTATACTAAAGATAAAATCGTAATAATTCAAGTGGCTTAGTCCGAGACAGTTGATAAGAGTACGCCGTGATGCAGGTCCGTAACATTATTCTTAATTACTCCGCTACCAGAAGAACAAAAATACAATTCTAGTTTATGTACAAATTATTTTAAAGAGCGTAAGAAGAGAAATCATAGATAGAAAGAAAAATCTTTTATTAAATGAATAAAAAATTTAATATTATTTTAATGGTCGTAGTAATAACTTAGTATGCTTATATTTAAATTATTATTATTTTTTATTTTCTCTAACACGAATTTAAACGTACAATTATGCGACCATTTTCGTTCCATTCTAATTCAAACATTTGTTTCCGACTTGTCTTAACATAGGTTAATAAAAGTTAGTGCAATGCAGTAAAATGTAACATGCATTATTCATTTCGGGAACAAGGATAACAATGGAAGACCTTAGTTAAGACGCAATCTGCGACGCTGAGTAATTGCAAGCAGATTAGTTGGCAGAGTGAACGAAAATGGAAGTTTTCAACTTACTTTTTTTTTATTTTGAGTCAATAATTACCTCATTGAAACAAAATTTGATAGATTATACTAAAGAAACTTTAGTTGCTCTGGTCTCTCTTCGCTTTAGTCGGTGGTGCAACTGCGAAGTAAATCTATAATATGTTTTGTATTATATTCAATACTATGTACTATAATGAACTTTGTCACTGTAAGTGACGCGGTGAGGCAATGAGGGAACTATTTATACCCTTGCGATCTCTACGACGGTGAGTCCCATGTAACCATTTCCACCTTCCCCTGGGGTAAGTAGTATTTATGAGGGTAGTACTAACACTAAACAAGCAAACCGTGAACTGTTTACTACTCGTATCATCACATAAGAATTATTGTTAGCATCAGCTAAATACAGACAAATATATATATATACACAATGTAAACTATAAAAGAAATATGAAAGCCACAAAAGCGTAAGAAGTTGCTCATGCAAATAATTTTATATGGCTGAACATAAGCCTAAATATGTTTGTAAATGTGTTTGCTTTTTGCTGAGGTTTTCATATTAAATATTTTTAAAAGCATGTTACAATTGCGTAAAACTTTAAGTTTTTATTGTATTAATTGTTATTATTTTACAGAATTTTCAGTTATAATATGATATTTTAAGTTAATTAAAAAAAAAGAATAGGAAAGCAGAATATAATATTTTTGCAATACGATTGACATATGACGTCCATTTGTTTACTCATAGACTGCAAGTATGGAAAGTTCTTAAATCAATCTAAGCAGTATAAAATAAGTGCTACTTAATCAAAGAGCTGTTACACCAGTTTTATTATGCAACCAATTATTTATAGAAAAATTAAAACCTAACTGAAAAAACTTGTTCAATGAAAACTCACCTATACCAATATGGTTGAGAGTTTGTTTTTGCTCGCTCCTCTTTTTATTGGCGGCTGTGGCTTGGTAAGAATGTTTTTCTAATAGCGGCACTGACGATGCGGGGGAAGGAAATTAGCATAGTGCTCTATGTCTAAATGTCTTATTACTTAGAATACGAGGATACCCCATTGGGATTTCTTCTGTTCTTAAAAAAAATCTTACAAAAAAGTATGAAATTACATGGAATTATATACATATTTACAAACATTCATTGAATAGTTTTTTTCATAATAAATGTGTTATTGCTCAATAGGATATATAAGTATAGAACGATGGACAATATATATACGCACTATATAGAAGTATGCATATGAATTGATTTGATTGGCAATAAGATGGAAAACTTATTTACATTCAAGAGAATCTGCATACTAATTGTAATTAGCAAATCAATTAATTTAAATTAGCAACGTCTTACACTTAGCATTATTGTTTTTAATTATCGATCAATATATATTATAATCTGGAAAAATAAAATAAAACTCTTAGTTGTAATACTTAGTTGTAAAACACAATGATACTTCCTCGTTTTGTATAACGTTAAAAAGGAGGATTATAAAATAAGTATTATAAAGTTATTTATAATGTTACAGATATTTTTATTTCATTTCAATTCTTATTTTGTACTGTAACCTATGTAAATTAGTTACTCAAAATGTTTAGGGAAAAGATTGAACAAAAAAGTATGTATTTCTAAATCAAAAGCACATTAATAAGCATTTAAGGTCACCAAAGAAAACACTTAAACCGAGCAAACGAGTTCATCCATCTTGAAGTTAGCATCCGTAATCCAGGCGGTAAATTGACCTAGCTCTTGAAACGTCAATTGGAGATGAAATAGATTATATTGTAAACGTTGCAACGACTTGTCAGAAGTTTTTTAATATATTTCTATAAATTTTTCTCAATACTTTAAAATATTAATACAGTTTATATCAATGATTTTTTCATTTATTTATCATAAATATTAAACTAACGAAGGAACGCAATTTTATTTGATAAATAATTATCAGGACCATGGCTTTAATAAGCCGCGTCAAGCTGTTGATAGCTGATGGAAGTTTAAATACAAAACTTAATGAGCGAACAAAAGCTTACAGAATTAAAAGGAAAATAGATGTCATTATGATTTTAATAAATTTGTTGAAAACTATACGTAAATACGTAAAAGGCAGACTTCGCTCTCTTCCTATTTACATAATATAGTGAACATTTTAGTGTTCCGTAGTGCAAAAGGAACCCTTATAGTTTCGTCACGTTCATCTGTCTGCAGCCCAGCTCACAGACTTTTAATAGTCTTTGGCATGAATATACATAATAGCCACCCTGGCAAAAAATATATATTTATTATTTATTTTACTCTCGTTCAGACTATGTGGCATATCGTTAAATAGGTCTTTAATATAGTGCGTTGGCAAAAACTATTTTTGGATTAAGGAACACGTTTGTAAAATAATAAGCTGTAAAGTGCTATTTTTTTTTATATTTAAGTGTGTGTTACCAACCCCGCGAGCTAAATTGATCATTTTGCAGGTAGTATTTATTTATTTACCTTCACGCCATATCCCTTGCCGGGTAGCCAGAGACGGCGGAGCGCCAAACGCTACGGTCTCTGCATACCTCTTTCACCTCGGCCACAGACATCAACTTCTTCATACATGCCCTCCGGGGGGTCCTCATGCTTTTTACGTGACCTTCCTCCAGTAACATTGATACTGTGTTTTCGAAGGTCAGTCGAGGCCTCCCCCTGTCTCTCTTACCACTCACTTTTCCTATATAAATCAATTTTGCAGGTTGTAAAAATTCACAAAATAATTACATATAATGAATTTAAAAGAAAACTATCCAAATTAAGTAACAGTAGTTTACGACTAATAGTCTGTTAACTTAAAATATATGTATAGATATAAAACAGAATTGTATATCTTAAAAGATTTACAAAAACTGTCTCTCTATCTATCTATCTATCTATTATAAGTAACTTCGGAACCCTACATTGCGTGTGGCTCGACATGCACTTAACCAGTTTTTCTGGCTATTTTCTATTATGTTTCACTTAAAATATATCAGTCCTATTGTTATCTTAGTAAAGATAAAGAAGTCTATAAATTATAACATAAAAGAAATTAGATTTACAACTTTGATTTAAATTATTGCTAGCAGTATCCTTTTTAGGAAACTCCATATCAGTTTTTGAATGAACAGTTGATTAACTGAGAAAAATCGTATAACTAGTTTAAAATTGCAACTTCACACATCTCGTCGACTGAAAAATTTGCTTCCGTCTTGTTTGTGCACGTGACTTCATGTACTATTTACAGTCAACTAAAGTTTGGTTCTGCCTGTCTAGTTGGTGTAACTTTAAAACGTGTGATTTCATTCGCCTTGACTTATGTGTCTTAAGAGATAAGAGTGTAGAGAGTTGACTCCAGTCATGTGTATTATAAAAATAGCTACAAAAAGTATGAAACCTAAACAAAGAAAAACAAAAACGTATTAAAACGTGCAATGGCGAATTGCACTTTTAAGTTTGAGTATTGTGATAGATGCTTGCTAATAACAAAATTTACAAATTCTAGAAAATAGGAAAAGTTACAGAAACACTGAACTTGTTTTTACAACTTTTTTATTGTAGATAGAAAACTTGCCTATTTGCGTATATCAGGTTTATTGGTTTATTTTAAGCAATTTGATTTATGGGTTGAATGTACTTCAGTACTATAAAGGAGTATTTAATGTGGTTGTTATTCAAGTGTTGTAATTGAATAAATGAGTTTTATTCGTAAATAAAAATAAATCTTGGTAAGGACTTAAAATTTATTACCACAACATACATATATATATATATAAACATAAAGATAATTAATAATTATATAAAAATTATTTGTAACATGAAATTATGATTTATATACATTTTACAAATCTTCTGGGATATATGAGTCGATAATAAACGTTTTACGACTTGCGCTAAAACTCCTAAACTTCTGAGTTCAGATTTATAACACTGTGTAAATTTAAACTAGTTTTGGCTTAAGTTTTAATTTAAATTATGTTTCTGCTGAGAATATATTGCGACAATGAAGTTATCAAGAACTACTGGCGATATAATTTGTTTGTTATTACATGAAATGCAACTTTCTGCGAATCGTGTTACTGTGTCAAGGAAATTAACAATAAAATAAGAATAATAGTCTTAGTCGAACTATTCTAATTCTTTCAAGAAACAAGTTAGGCGGTAGAACCGAACTATGAATAAGCCAAAGTGAGTTTGAAAGTCAAAACTTTAAGGACCCTCTTTTCTTCTTTCTGTCCCATTAATTTCATCTTGTTCAGGGAGCAAGCAAACAAGCATGAAGATTGCAGCTGTGTTTAAGGGTAAATACTTCAATGTGTATGATTTTTACATTAATAAGTTATTATAGGGTTTATTTTTGTTTATGTATTTGTGGCATGCATTTTATTATAATGTAACTATATAATATATCATAACTCACACTACATCAATCCCTTTCATGTTTATTTGACCGCGCTAAGATCGTGAACCAATTCTTTAACGCTCGCCCCCCCACCACACTAACGGCGATATCGTGTCCTCCTTTAGCCGGACATCGTAACGACTAAAACAATACTTATGTCTTCAATACAGGATTCACATATATATAATATTTATATCACATTCCTTTGTATTCTTCTTCATTGAGCTATGTAGTTTGTTTTCATTTCATGTTTTATATTAAAAATTTGCTTTTGTAATTGACTTAAGACATTTTTAAACCAGTTAATATCTTGTTTTATAATAATAATAATAATTTAGTAAATTATATTTTCATCCTAACAGTTAAATTACAATTTTTAAAAGAACTTAACGTTTCTTATAATAATTAAACTACATATTTGCCTATAGTGCATATTAAGTAAACTAGGATCCGCCAAACGTGCGCGGCGGGTGTTGAGCTGAGCCAATCTCCTTTCTTTTTTTCTTGATAACTTTTGAATGGCTAAACATTTTTTCAATCTGTTTTGGCTATAACATCCGCGTTTGGTTCAGACATACATGAGAAAATTTTTAGCTAATTATCTCGTCGCATTCTGGAGACAACTAAACAGAAAGAACGGTCTAACCGAACGGTTAAGAGCTTCGCTTACGCTCAGCTCAATTACAACTATGTCGATTGTCATGAATTGTCTTAATTTGAATTTAAAGGTGAAGAACGAGCAAAATGTTGAATAATTAAATTCCTTCAGTATTTAACATCAACGAGCGGTTACAAATAGAGTATTCGAGTTTAAACTGAATTACAATTTTAATTGATTAACCCAAATCGAAATATTTATTTATTTATTGTCAAGCTGATAAATTAAACTTACCATACACGTAGGTAAATCACTCTTCATATCCCCATGATCACAATGTGTTTTCAAAACACGGTGTAGAAATGTAGGCGTTTGAGGCTTGCAGTTGTCAACAACATACTTGCGTTGTTTTATTGACAAGAAAATGAAATAAAAACTTTTACCGTATTCAAAAAATGTATTCATCCATATATATATATATATATATATATATATATATAAATATATGGATCATTCTCCAAAGAAAAGTCAAGAGAGAATTGCGGATATTAAACAACGCGCTCCAGTGAATGCTAAACCGATATTTACTGAAACGTAAAAGCCTCGTCCTGTATACATACATATTTTTCTCAAAACCAAGTAAACGATAAGAAATTATAAATAAATTATTTTTTCACAGACAAGGATTATACAACTATATATAAATTATAAAGACAGAAAGAATTATAGATATGACAAATCTTGCTGATATAAAAAAAAAATCAAAATAACGGTATAACTTGGAACAATTCTTGTGCAACCTTGACAAGGTAGTTCTATCATTGCAATTCATTTATTTTATTTTTTAAAAACTGATATGGACTTTAATTGCAATCTTACACAAACATAAGTATTTTTGGAGTGATTCGGTTGGTGTGTGGCTTATTATTAGCGATCACTATAAAACAGTTATCTCACGCAAAGTCGGTGGTGATAGTTAGTATCCAATAGATTCACAATATATCCAAATCGTATGATGTATTTAATGAGAGGCTTTTTAAAAATCAAAGGCAAAGGCAAAGGAGGAACACCTTATGGTAAATGATGCGCGAAATATTTTCACTGTAAACAAAAAAATACTAGCATAATATAAAAAATATCAATTTAATGTTGTCAATACAATAAATAAATAACCTGTTTTAGGTATAATTATTTTGTACCAACACAAATTTCACACCTATTTTTATATATACGGTGAAAATGAAGAAGAACGTGCTCAGGTGGTTTGGGCACGTCGAGCGAATGATGGATGAAAGAATGGTAAAAAAGATTTATACAGGCAAAGTGAGCGGTAAGAGAGATAGGGGGAGGCCTCGAGTGACCTTCGAAAAAACAGTATCTATGATACTGGAGGAAGGTCGCGTAACAAGCAGGAGGACCCCCCGGAGGGCATGTATGAAGGGGTCGATGTCTGTGGCCGAGGCGAAACAGGTATGCAGGGGCCGTAGCGTTTGGCGCTCCGTCGTCTCTGGTTACCCCGCAAGGGATATGGCGTGAAGGTAAGTAAGTAAGTTAGTTTTATATATAAAATATCATGTAACCGATAAAAATAACAAATATTATTTTCTATATATGAATATTGTATTTAAAAAAATCCCAACTCAGCCAGTCATATATTAATTTTTAATTTGGTTTCGGATTAATTGGTGTGATGTGCCTAATGACGTCTATTTTTCAGATATTTGAAACGTATTAAAAAACGTTGATTTTCTGTCTGTTTGAATGTTGTCTGCATACGAAGAGATGACAATTAGAGTTTTATTGAATGTTAAAATTTACGTTATTTGAACATTTAAAAGTTGTGTATATTATTAGAAGGTTCGAGGGTTAAATGAACAGATGGTCTTTCTAATGGTAAATGGTATCGTTGCCCATAAGAATGCAATTTTCGAATATATTGCTGCCAGGAATGGTGACTCTAAACAACACTTAGAAGGGAGAAGGGGTTTTGGGCATCCAACTCTTCTACTCGACAGACGAATCTTAGCTAGCTCAGTCCATTTTCTGTGAGAATATCTTACTACCGTATAGCCAATAAGAGCTTTTATCTGAATTGTTATAAATATTGAAGAATATTGTTAATATATGAAAAGTTATAGTTGAATTTGACGACTACGTTTGTAGTTTCTGAAGAAAAGTTTTTTAAAACATATGAATTAACTACTTTTATAAAAGAAAAGCAACAAAGTTATCGTGTTAGTCGGCAATAATCCACTGTCACACTTATTTGGTTCCATATTCAATATATGAAGGAAACTATTTAAATATAATAATCATTTTTAATTTATAATATGAGCAAAGTAAGCAAAGCATACACTTCCGAGTAAAGCTTAATGCGAATCATCACTCTTCGATGGCACTTAAATACTAAGTTATAAATAATCCCTCTATTACTTTGTTCTTTACATGATTTACAATAGATTGAACTACTAATTAAACAATTGTGTATTATAAATATTATAATCTCAACTTTTTTAAACTTTTTTGTAGACTGAATTTTTTTTGTTCTGTTTTTTGCAGAACCATCTTTAGTAAAAGATCTAGCCATGTGCATAATTCTATAGGTTTTAAACTTACCGATGTTGTAAAACAGCCAAATGAACGTTTAAGAGCTTCGCTTACGCTCAGCTCAATAAAATCTTGTATATCTTGTATAAATTTACATGTTTAATTTAACATCTCTTAGAATGAAATCAATATAATTTTTATATTTTGATAAATATATTTATTTATTATCTAACATTTTTAATTTTTTTTGCACATTTAAACAGCTTTACATATTTTTTGTAACTTACGTCAGACATTATTAAATTGAATTTTATTTTATTTTATAACAAATTCAATTTTTTTAGAACTTTATCACTAAAAAGACATAAATATTAAAAAAACAAGAAAAGACATCCTAATCTTTTTAATTGCTTTCAAATTTGAATAAATTAACTTTAAAAATATTTGGCATAAACGAAGATAGCGTTTTGTTTATTTTTCATTTCTTCGAGTATACAAAAAAAAATATAATCAAAATATAAAAAAAATGTACATTACGTTTTTAAATATATGTACTAAATAAAAATTTAATAATCTGAATATAAAAAAAAATATACAACGAGGTCATTAAACTATGGCCTCCATAAAAGGAACAGGTATAAAGGAAAAGAAAAGTATAGATAACAAAATAAAGTATAATAATAGAAAAGTTAGAAGTAAGTTAAGTGATAGTTTAGAGATTTAACTGATCTTTTTACTATTCCAATACAAACTCTAGTTCACAATACGATTGTAATTTCTATTACGAAAACTTATATATGATTGCAACACCGCGATGAAACTTTAAAAGGAAGCTCATTGTTTGTTGGACGTGGCCCGAATAGCGTTATCTTCTGCTAAGGCGAAAATTCCCTCTCAAAATATATATACAAATTTCATTTGAAGGAGGGGTTATCTTTTAATCAGCTTATGTACAAGAAATAACAAGTTTCGGAATTCGCAGGTCAATTATCTTTTTACACTGTTTTCATATATATCAGTCGTAACTAAAATATACTCTCTGTTTTTTAGAAATGAAATGCTCCTTGAAGAGCTACGAGCTCTCATCTATCATAATATGCTCATTAGTCGTAGGTGTAACGTGTAAACAACATTTTTGTCGTTTTTTGAAGGATTACGATATAACCTACAATGATTTTACTTTTAAAATAGTTAACAAGTCATTTCATAGATCATCCTGAGCTATTGGAAGATGTTCTGTAACTTTGCTTTTTATATTCAATATAAATTAGAATGATATATTACGCATGAATGTTATTTTTTTCGTATTGACAGAAAAATATTAGCGAAGATTTCATTTAGAAAAAATATTTTTACTTTTGCTGTTATTTTATTTCACCATACGATGTATAAATGATCAGTTCAAGCTAATAATTTAAAAGTTACAATTTGTAGAATAGACTTCCGCCACAAGCAAGATATTTTTTTTTCAAAACTTAATATGGGTTTTATGTGTATTAGTTACTACATTTTTAGGCATCTTGTAGGTCAGTTACAATCTTTTATATATTGTAAATGACTTACAAAGTGCCATTGACAACGCAAACTTTCCTTCCTCTCTTCCGGCGTACTCACTGTCAAAGTATAGGTCTGTGCATAGGTTCGTAGCGAAATTCCGTGAGATGTCGCTCGCAATAGTTTTTTTCCACTCGCACGTGTTTCAAACGTAAGATGTTGTACATTAAATGAAAGCTGCAATTTGTGCTAATATTTTACGAAAGTGTTCATTGAGTTCCGTGATGTTTATAAAGTTTAATTATATTTTGAACATTTAAGGAAAAAACGTATATTTTCGGTGCATTTCAAGATTCTATTAGGCTCAGAATATAAACTGTACGATTCGTTTTAGATATCAGCATGATTAAACTCATTTATGATATTATGAGATAAGATAAAATATTGTAATAAAATATGTATAGGTCTGTTTTTAACTTTTTATAATTTACAAAATGTTTAGAGTAGAGACACTCTATAGAATTCGTAAATGAGAATTCAAGTTCATAAAATAAAATGCTGCTACGTTTGTCATATTGTTTGTCATATTAATGTTACGTTTCAAATGTACCTAGTAATAAATAGTTCAAGCAGTCCGTCCGTATGTATTTTAGCACGTTTGTTCCGGCGTAGCCGGCGTATTTTTCATCCTATCGTCACGAAAATCGGCAGGCGTATTCTTTGAATTATCTGAATATATATGTCGAGCCGTTTTTTTGATTGGGCGAAAAAATCCTAAATGGCGGCGTTTTTTAGTTTTGTTTTTGGCGTAGCAGGAGCAATTTTCATCCGAACGCCACAAAAATTGATTATCCTTGAGTTATTTTTTTTTTTGTTCGGCCATTTTTTTACTGGTAGGAAAAATAAAAAATGGCGGTGATTTAAGTTTTTGTTTTGGCGTAGCAGACGTATTTTTTTATGTCGTGCCGTTTTTTTGCTTGGGCAAAAAAATTCACAATGGCGGATTTCTGATCCGTACCACAAAAACGGACTTTGCGGCAATTTTGAATAACTCCGTTGTTATTTGGTGGAGCCAAATTTCGTTCGGTAGTTATGTACCTACATTTATACATAGGTATACTTATTCCTTTTTGGAAAAGGCACTTAAAACATTGTCTCATCCCCTAACGTACTGAGGTCTACTGTTCACAGAACGACTAGTAAATAAGGATATTTCGCAAAGTCTATATTTTATTGACAATACATTTGTTTTCTTTACTTATATACGATTATAAGCTTTATTTTAAATAAAAGTAAGGTATAAATAGTAAAGATTTATTGAATGACGAACTAACAATTGAAAAGTCGTTACAATTGTAGACCCAAAAAAGACTCATATTTCCGATGCTGTGGTATCTGTTATATTAAATGCTTATTATAAATTGATTTTACTAGTCGTAATTTAGAAACTTTGTGGGTTATTCTAAGAGTCACAGAAGCCACTAGATACATTGTCTCTTAGTTTCTACAATATTATTAAAAATGTTTAGGAAAACGTAAGAGATGAGTACACATAAACAGTTTTAGTATTATACGAGGGGAGGTCCAAAAGTTCGTGGAATGAAAGGGATCTAAATAAAATAAAACAACAAAACTATTTTTCCTTTTCAATATAATCACCCTTAAGCTCAATACATTTATTAGACCTATAAATTAATTTTTCTAAACCACTATAAAAAATGTTTTATCTTTTCCGTCAAAATGAGCCGAAATTGCCTACCTTACCTCATTGTCGTCGGAAAATTTCCTTCCCCTTAAGTCTTTTTGGGTAGACCTCGAAGAATTCGGTCTGCCCATTCATTTGTACCCGACTTACGAATTTTGGAAAAAATTCTTCACAGGAGGTCTTCTTATGACCCCCTGAGTCCGAAATGACCATTGGTCAAAATGTTTATATATATATATATATATATATATATATATATATATATATATATATATATATATATATATATATATATATATATATATATATATATATATATATATATATATATATATATATATATATATATATATATATATGCGTGCGTGCGTGCGTCCAGATTCGACTTTTGTCAGCACGATAGCGGCCGCAGTTTCGCTCGGATCGCTTTCAAACTTTGCACAAAAATCAACCATTCAAAAATGAAGGTTAAGTTCGTTAACCAGAGAAATCCGGCCACAGGGGTCGCAAGGGCCTCACTTTTTCTGATTTCAGTTTTTCGACCATAACTTTTTCCCTATACAGAGTAGATCAATCGCGTTCATATTATATGATGTCTTTGATGAATACCTATAACTAATGTAGATAAACCGAAAACCTAACTTCAATAACTTAGGGGTGGGGGTAAAAAAAACCGAAAATTTTTGGAAAAAAATTCATAACTTTTTCTGGTAAACATTCTTACATCACAAGTATTTTTAATAGAAAGGTTATGTTTTACTCTAAATTTAAGCACCAAAAGTTTTTCCGTAAAATGTACCGTTTCCGAGAAAAAAAATAAAAAACATTTTTAGCTTGAAAATTTAAGGTAGGTAAAACCACGGCAACTTTTTTCTGGTAAACATTCATTCAAGTATTTTTAATAGAAAGGTTATTTTTTACTCTAAATTTTAGTATCAAAAGTATTTCCAAAAAAGATACCTTTTCCGAGAAAAAAAATAAAAACCGCTTTTTTCTTGAAAATTTTTGATGTCAACAACGGCATCATGTGTTATTCTAAGGTAGTGAGTTATATTTTAAACGAGTTACACACGAGGTCTACCCACGCGTGTCCCCCTGCGGGCACGGATTTTTTTTAAATTGGGGAGTAAAAAAAAGTCACTCGGGGCCAGGTCTGGACTGTAGGGTGGGTGAACTAGGAATTCGAATCCATGCGTGTGCAGAGCAGCCATTGCAATTCTGCTCTTGTGAACCGGCGCGTTGTCTTGCAACAGCAACACATCTTTTGTTAATTTTCCTCGCCGCTTTTACTTGATGGCATCCTTTAATTTTTCTAATATCGTTGCGTAGTATTCTCCGGTTACAGTCCTTCCCTTTTCTTTGTAATCAATTAAGATTATCCCCTCACAATCCCAAAAACAGTAGCCATCATCTTTCCAGCCGACTCCGTCACCTTGAATTTCTTTAGCGGTTGTGTTCCCTTTTTATGCCATTGCATGGACTGTTGTTTGGACTCAGGCTCAAAGTGATGAACCCATGTTTCATCTCCCGTAACAATTTGGTCTAAAATCTGTGCAGGTTTATCTCCACACAACACCAAAAAATGCTTTGACGCATTGACGCGCTGCTCTTTCTGAAACGGCGTGAGCATTCTCGGTACTCATCTTGCACTGACTTTAGTCATACCCAGGTGATCATGTATGATTCGCAAAATGATTGTATCTTGTACTCCAACTAATGCAGATTATTGTTTTTTCTTTAAACGGGCATCCTCTAGTACAATTTTCTCCACTTTTTCGACGATGTCCGATGTGGTGGCCTCAATTGGCCTTCTTCGTCGTCGTCGTCTTCAATTGACTCTCGACCATGTTTATAAAGACCATGCCAATTGTAAATCATTGATTTACTAGGGCACTGTTCCCTGGTTTGAGGTTACTCTTAGCTCTTATATTAAAAATTCAAATGCTTTATCGATCAGAAGTATCTGATATGTATTCATAATTCAATTCTACTCTTAGCGTAACCCAGGAACAACGGCGTGGACGTAGTAGATTTCTGTTCCCTTTTGGGGTGCTGGATTAAAGTGAGTCCCCTTGACTCAATTAAAATTAGTTTTTATTGTCATATTCGGTTTCAGCGATCCCAAAAACCTAAGAATAATGGGGTCTCCCCTCTGGTTCATGATTTTTTTTTGTGTGCCTGTGTTATTAACAAAATGTGAAATAACTGTATCTCTAGAATATCGTAAATGCCTTGAGTGATATAAAACAAACCAATTTTTAAACGTTTTTAAATGTCCAGGAGTTGCTTATTTGATAATTCACAAACGACAAAAGACTATTACAAACGTAAAAGTTTAAAGAGCGCTTTTAGTATAAAGCAACATTCGTCTTTTTTATATTTACCTTGACGTAGGTATGAGAATGCAGCATCTTGAAAATATTTTGAAATTGCAGTAATCAATTACATCAAACATTTAATTTCAAATCGAGTACTCTGTTTATGCCCTTTAATGTCAAATATAGACAAAAATAAATTATTTACTTATTTAGCCTTTGCGGCGCGTGGTTATGCATAGTTGTTGCGATAATTTCCACTAGGATTTTGTACTTTCCGTTATAATGAGTAAGTAGCCTATCTCTTTTTGCAGATCATTGTCTATCCACTGTCTAGAGTAAAAAAATATCCAAACATTGTCTTACAGATCTGAGGACAGCTCTAGAAAGAGATAGTTTTAAAAATTTCAAAAGAAAAACTTAAGCAAATACTCATTTTCACCAAATAAAATCCGTGACGCGGATTCTAAATGAGTTTAATTTATTTAAATATACAGCTTGGGAGCTCAAATTCATATCATCAGTAGCTTATGTGACTCATGCTTTCTTTCTACTCGGTAATTTTAGCTCTTGAAAGGCATCCAACCTGATATTCAAACTTAAAATAATATTTTACGTCGCGTTTTTTAAAATTGCTGCTAGTTGATGTTTTTTTGCACTGACTTTTAGAAGTAATTGGTCATAAGATATACGAATATATTGAGACTCTTCGAATTATCACCATATAGCAATGAGGGAGTAAATAATCATTTCTTATGTTGACAGGACTTTATTGGACAATGAAAATCTTCAGATAAAATTTGTAGTTTGTATAAATATTTACATCACTTATATAAATAATTCCAGATTATAATAGCATTAAAATAATTTGTAGGAATAAGAAAAACTCCATGTTACAACGAGAGCATATTTAAAAGTTTTTCCAGCCGAGTGGCGAGATGAGAATCTTAGTAGGCTTTTAATTTAACTACAATTTTGAAATAAATACACCAGATTTATTTCAAAGTATTTAGTAGATAAAAATAAAAATGTATTTTCTTTTACTTTAATAAAAATAAATTTATATCACACTTCACTCGAAATAAAATAAAATCAATGCCGTAATTATCGTAGTCACAATTTAAAACCAAATAAAACAATGTTAACTGAATTTTGCAGTAGCAGTAATTTGTGTATTTCCATCTTATATATTTTTTAAAGTGAAGAAAGAGAGTTTCAATGTTTTATTTTCTACTTAAACCGACATCAACTGTCTACGAGTTTAACGCTTCTAATTAGTGCCGTGTACCGTTAACTATCTCAAGAATAAAATAAGGACTTTTTATGTATGTTTTTCTTGTATGCCACTTGTTTTGAAAAATCTTATAGATAAAGAGATTTATATAACAGCAAACTATAAATTAATCTATCACATGGAAACAAAAATACATATCACGAAATTATTCTTTTTTTAAATTATTTAAAGATTCAATAACCATACAACGATCCAAAAAGCTGGTTCCAGTCATTACATTAGAATGTAATAGTTCAAACACATTACATCCTTCACGTTCACCATTTTGTAGAGTTGACTCCTTCTAAAGGTTTACCTAGAAGTTTACATTACGTTTTACCTAAAATTGTTTTTCTGGAAAAGTTTTTGTCTTTACAGGTAACATTTTATATAAATTGCTTAAAACTTATTAAGATATTTATAAGAATCTAAAAAACTTACAAATATATGTACAAAAGTACAAAAAAAAAAAATCTTTTGATTGAAGTAGGCTTTAACTAGTTTGTAAGAAAACTAAAGACATCTTAATGTAAAAAAATCCTAAAACCGAAAAACTCCTGTGATGTAGTGTCATAGAATTTGTTAGATATAGCCACAGTTAACATACGAAGAACAACATCATCTTATATATATATCCATATATTTATATCTTGCGATATAAAAAGGTAAAGATATTTTGATGAATCAGCGATATTTCACAATTGGATGATATTATTAACCATTCAACAGAATAATATTCTACCATAGATGATTTTGGCGCACTTTATTTATTTAGGAATTTCATAAGAAACTAAACCTCTTATTATTGGTGTACTTAGCCTTCAGAAAACAATTGGTGGGTTCCTGTAAGGATAAATAAAGTGAAAATGTTATGACATCACTGTAAAACTAGTTATAATTGACTGTCAACGAACCGGAATTCATAATCAGAGAAGGCCGTGATCATTCGGTATAGTACATAGTCATTACTAAACTACTCAGTATTCTAGGTCATGATTTAGTATTCTCTGTCCACATTATTATTGAAATGTGAAAACCAAGTGTAATTATCGTTTGTTGAAATTTAATAAATATATTAACTTTGTTTTGCGGTAGGTTCACGCTGGCTATCGCACTGAGGTTCAAATAATGGTTTTTACACAATAGTATCATGACAACGTCATATAGCGCCTAGCGGCTTTCACACTCATATAATTGTCATTTCACGTATCTTATTTATTATAATAAAAGATGAAAACGTGTTGTCACAAAAAAAGATATATAAAACAATTTTTACATATTTTAGATGTAGGCTACATAAAATAAATATATACTATAAGTATATATATATATACTAGTAAATATATACTAAACTATTTTAAAAATACTTGAAAAAAAAACAAATAGTTAATTTTAATTACATTATAAATTATTTAATTACATTATCTTTTTTTATAATTTTTTTATTTGTAAGAATTATCAGTGGACATAAAGAAAGTCGGCTTTTAAATTAAGTGATACTCTATGCCAATCTATTTCACGTTATATTCTATCTGATATTTGTTTAACGCTATTTCAATTAATTCAACAGCTCGTTATTATCATGAATGTAAATAAAATCCAATTTTATATAAGTTAAGGAAATCTTAGCTTATTTGCTCGCCTGGCGCAGTTTAAGTTTTCTTCAAAATTAAATAAAATTTACTGCAAATATCAAATTACATTAAATTATATTTATTCAAAATTGGTTTTATAAGAGTGATTTATTATAACTATAGTAGTAGGATTGCTTTATTTTAATAAATTTAGATGAATAACATCCAAAAATATAAGGATCAAAGGATACAAGAATCTTATGAAACTAATACTTCAAAATAGTTATTTGAAATAAAAAGCAGACGTAAATTAGAATTGTACTACTTATCTAACAATATATATATATATATATATATATATATATATATATATATATATATATATATATTACCTTACATTATAACGAATTTATGTCACCAAAGATTGCACTTCAACTGAGTAAACAGGTACAAGTTCATCCATTGTAAAGTTAGCATCCGCAAGCCAGACGGTATAACACGAAATAGATTTTATTTTAAACGTTACTACAAATTTTTGAAATATTTTTTTAATTTTATCAATGCACTTTAGCAATACAAAATTTAGTATATGATTAATAAGCTATCATTAAATCAGAATTGTTTAAGAACCGTTTTACATTATACGAGTATATATGTTAATTATATCACATTAGCCTAACATATGACAGATTTTTGGACCTATTCACTTCCAATTGTCATCCCAATTAAACCTAACAACGTAAATTAATTAAGAACATGAATCAGAACAATATCATATTTTTAATGAAGGTAGTCCAGTGTATAGAATAAAATAAATAAAATAGAAACTTCCAACGAGATTTTCTCTTATTCTAAGTCATAAGTCTCTGAAACATAGAGCACAATGGCAATTTTCTTTCACCGCATGCTTAGTGCCTTCTTTAGAGAAGTAACAGCTTGTGAAACCACAGCAGCCACTAAAAATAGCAGTAAGTGAAAATGAACTTTATTGCTTTGTCATTGAGTTCTCAATACCATGATGTTCCGTTTAAAGAAGTTTTCATTTCTACTAGTAATTATTTGCACTGTGACATTGGAGTAATAGTTATTTTATTAACTAGAATTTTTTAAATTAAAGTTTCTTACAGTACCATTTAAGGTTATACTTATATCTTTTACATTTATATACCCTCGAATAATGAATATATCTTAATTTCATCGTTATATAATTAAATATAACGATGAAATAAAAATAAATGTATTAAAATCTGTGTTTTTCTTTTAGGTTCTTATTTTTTTTATATACTTTTTATAAAAATATTTCAAAGACTTTTACAGAAAGTCGCAATTTGAATCATTTTATATAAAACTGACCTAAAATAAACAGATTTACGACCACTCAAGACTACGTTCAGTTATATAAAATAATTAGCATTAAAAAACTTTTGATTTTTTATTTTATTTTAAATTACTTTAAAACTTTTTGTGTTTTTCAAATCCTTTTGTTAATATATAAACAATTTAAGTTAGCAAAAGCTTTTTTTTAATACCTTGAACAAGTGAACAAAAAATATCATCACTGTTAATGGAGTTAAAAGTTTTATTATTGAAAATATTCAAAATACAAATGCAAAATAATAAACCAAATAGATTACACATTTCAAATTTTTATTCACTCTGTCTACTACTAACTAAATTGTTTGCAATTATTCCGCATTGCATATTGAGGATAACAAAAGTCTTTCCTCCTTATCAGCGCTCCCGAAATTAATAATGCATGTTACATTCTACTGCACTGCTCTAACGATTATTAATTATAGCTAAAGCATTTAAGAATCAAAAGGTTATTCCGCATAATATATTCATGTAATATTTTAATTATGGTTATTATTTTTATTATGCTTGAAACAAATGCAATATTTTCCGAGATACTACATAGAACACATTACATGAAACGCAATTATAGTCTTCCAATATATTTCTGAACCCCAAAAATTTTTCCTAGTAGGCGGACTAATTCAAACACCAAAATAGTTTGAAACTACAAACTGTGCACATTATCAGACCTGCAACATATCATAGGACTCAAATCTGTCTGTGACCAAACCGTCCGGATGAATACGATTGAATTTTTAATATGTACGACATGTCGTGTGTATGATATTTTAAATTTCACCCAGTGCTATCATATTTAAGGTTTATTATAGCCAAATTTTATGTCATTCAGTGCAAAATGTGATAATTTTCTAGAATAAAGCGCGTCCTATTGTATTTCATTTAATATTCAAGTCAGTTTTTAAGTAAAAATAAATAAAAATCAGGGGATCCATAGCATTGTTAGAAATTTTATAGGATTGTTTCAAGTTGAGGCCAATTTTAATATCACATATATTTTATATTACAATATATGTACAATCCTAAAACTTTCTCTGGTATTAAAACAGTGTTAAAATATTTTAAAAATCGCTCTGTATAAATGTAATCTGTACCACTTGGGTTTAATCCAAGTTCTAAGAGAAGTTTCAAATACAGTATCAAAAGCCAGTATTTGATCGATTAATAGCAGATGCAGCATTATCTGTTTAATAGTGCTCAAAAAGTGAAGATGAGGTCAAAATATAATACGTTTTTAATATATTATCTATACATATAAATGAAATTGAAGTGTTTGTTTGTAATTCCAAATTAACAATTTCTTACTAAATTCACGTGCAAGTAAGTATATACTGCTTACATAAAAAAGCAATTCTTATATTTGTCTCTGTTTGTGTTCATTGGCCTACCCTCTGAAAAGGTTAGACCGATTTCAACATCACTTTCACTGGCGAAAGCTGATGTTTTAAGTAGTAACTTAGGATTTTATTTAAAAAACATTCCGCGAGAACGAAGTCGTGGTCATAATTAATGGCAGAACATATTTATAATATACATTAATTTTACTTTAAGCCCCTCTCCTATTGCAAAAACGATAATTAATGTGCAGGTAAGTGGACAGTTAAAGTTGATAAAGGAACCATTATTCTTTTTACTATCTGTCTCTCTCTCTCTATTCTGTTCCTCTGTCTGTATGTCTTTCTATAATTTCAAACTCGTTCGGCCGATATTGTAAAAAAATGTTTATACTAAGAAAATCTGATGGTGCAAATAATTAGATAAATAAATCTTTAAAGAAATAAAGATATAAAGGCCAATAATGTAAGCTTAGTATTAAACAATGATTGTGGAACGAGCAAAGTCGAGAGGAAAGGGTAGTTCTGGATGTTACTAAAAATTCAGTAAATAAAAAAATATAAACAAATATATCAAAATTGCTATTGAACAATGAAATAGTGCATTTAAAACTATTACATGCAAGATATATGTGAAATGGATGATAAGGGACAGGTATTAAATAATCCTGGTGGGATAGCAAGCTCATAAGCCGGGACCATGGAAACCGGGGACACTGACAAAGCTGACGGGTTTCAAACTTTATAATTAATCTACGAAGAGATTTAGATAATAGAAATGATGTAGTTTTAATGAAAGACGTTTACTTAAATTAATATATAATTAAGTGTAATGTAATATTTGACTGTTACTTAATACATTCTGCTTAGATATTCAATTTATTAAAAGCCTTAGAGACTTAATTAACGTTGTTATTAATTACGATATTAATTACTCCTTTACGCCCAAAGTAATAAGAAATTGTATTTTTGTTTTGAAGGTAGACTACAAATAATAAAAAATAACTGCATATATATAAATTTATCTTCTTTTCTATAGATTTTTCAATTTGAATAAAAAATATCAGTGTATAATTCACAGGAAGTTTAATTTATTCAGCATTAACTGTTTACTTATAAAGTTTTATATGTTGAACATATAAATTTTCCTCTCTGATTAGGGTAACGGTCTATAAGGAAAAGTTGTTATCGATGTGGTACATTTGAAATATTGCCCATGTAAATGTTGATTTATTCCTGTGATGCGCGGATACCATACCTGGGGTACCTGTGTCATAAATAAAAGTTATGTGTGTTGCTAAGTTTAGGTTTCCTAATAATAAATCAACAAGTCGATACACATTATTTAAATAGAACTACATTATTAATTAATTCGAATTTTTACCATCATAAATGTTGATTACTTATTATGATGCATACCATACAATAGTAACCTCTATCGTAACCGTTACTGTCTTAAGTATATTATTTGGTGCGTATCAATAAGATAAAATTACTTCAGTCAGTTAAAATTAATGTTTGATTCTAAATAAATGACTGCTAGCCTTGGAATTACTCTCGGGCGCGAAGAGTAAACTCTTGGACAACCTGGGAAAGAGTTAATTTATAATGTTTTTGCAAGCTAAAATAGTTTGCCCTTGTAATATTGAATTTAAGAACTAAATACAGGATCTAATCTTATTTAAATATATATGTTATATAAAAATACTAAGTACTAGTAAAATAAATTTAATATAATAAAACGCAAATATTTTTTTTTACATATTTGAGTATGTGTTTCTACAATTTGTATAATTCTGGAAGGAAAAAATATGTGGTCCCTAAAAATCACATTTAAAATAATCTATATAAAAATTAATTTGAAATTGGGAAATGTGGAGTAAAAAAATCCCTCACTCTGTGCATTGTACAAGTCAATTTTTCATCTGTTGTCGGAAGTATTCCTTTCATTTGTTTATTTTTAAATATCCAAAAAGTTTAAGAGCAGTAATTTATATTTTGTTCATTCGAAATTCTCTCTAAGAAGAGCAATGACAAAATACTTAAAAATATTAAATGTCAGCGTTGCAGAGCTATGCAAAGGTCAGCTCAGCTACTTGGCGCTTAAACTGAAACTTTTACGTGTCTCAAGAGAATCATATTATAATAAATTTTAATTTATGTTACAATAAATGTTTGAGACATCTAATGTTTTATTCAAAATCAGAAATTATAATTTTATGAGCTCATAAATTTACTGTTTATTTTGATATAATTTTACTTCGAAATATTGAAGATGAAAATAAGATAAACAGACTAAATAACGATCGACCGCTTCTAATACCAATTTTAAATTGATCTTATTTATTTATGATATTGAATAAATTCTTCTATTATTATTAAGTAAAGTTGATATTTTTAAGTTTCAACTAAAAATAAGTTATGACTATTTTCTATTTCATTTTAAAGATAAATGTGTTTTATTCGCATTTCCGTCAATTATAAAATTTTATTTCACAACAATTATTTAGCGTTTAATTAGTAACATAATCTTTTTTATTTATTATATCTTGCAAAAGCAAGCTTAATACCTTAGAAATTCTTTACCAACTAGCTTTCAAGTAAATAGAAAAGAAACAAAATAAGTCAAAAAAGTCTAATTAATATAAATAACCAAAAAAAAAACGAATAAAAATCTATAATGTTGTTACTGAAGTTGAGAAGATGAAAAAATTTCTAAATGTATTGACAAATATTATGAATACTGTAAAACAAAAAAAAATGCATATGAAAAGACAAATTCCATACATTGTCGAATTTAAGAAGAAATTGTATTTTCATTAAGCATATTAACGTATTTCCATTAAAAAGTCTTGTCAGTAGGAACAACTTTCTAGACTGTGCGGCAAAAAAGTTATAGAACAAGTCAGTCTGATAAGAAAAAACTTGAAGAATAAGGTTTTCCGCAAAGCGTAGTTGGACTTTATGTGTAACACCAAGAAAATGAAATTAAGATTTTGAATATTTTAGAGTGAAAAAGAGTAAATAGAGTGCACATAAGTTTTATATTTCCACCGTTTTTAATAAAAAACCTGTTAAGTTTAAAGCGATAGTGTTCGTAGTGCCAAAAACCGAAAATGAAAGAAATCCTAACAAATATTTCATTTTAATAGTGTCATTTGTAAGATACTTCCTGTACTGACAGTATAACTAATTACTGTTTACGTATTATAATAACTTTAAAAAAAAGTTTGTTTGTTAGAGAAATTACGAAGAATATTTAAAAAGTTTTAATTTTCTTGTATTTAAGTAATAGCATGAAAGTGAGATATTTATGTTTAGTGATTAAACAGCCTAAACTTTGAATGTTAACTTTTTACGAAAACAATGAATTTATACTGAAGGGGAAAATTGTAGTTCCATGCCGCATTTGTAAATAAAGGCTGTAATAAAGGTTCTTTGAAAATCTCTTTAGTTATGGATGTATCACAAGGAAAATTAGTATTTAATCATAGATTTGAAATAAATAAGTTTATAAAAATGTTTACCGCTACATTTTCTATCCTGGACTAAAAATGTTGGGACAGAAACAATATTCAATGACAAGATGAGACGAAGCTTCTTAGCATTCCATGGATTCACCGTACGAGTGCCGGGCCCATCGCGTTGCAAGTAGAGGGGCGCAAACAATGCCTGGAACTTGCGACCTAGGTGTAGGTTTAAGGGGCCCCTTAACTATGCGCATACACGCTCACCTTCACTGTTCACGCTGCTCTCCTTACCTAACCAAATATCGTATGAACCTACTAAAGCCGCCTTTGAAATAAGGTTTTAGTTTACATTTTTTTGGACGACCTGCCTTTACGAACTCTACTGATATGTTGGTGGTTGTTATACCCTTCTGTGCTCTTGCTACAGGGAGACTAACCGCATCTCGTACGATTTCTAACACTTTACCGTGGCGACGCGAGTATTTACCTCTATTTAGAAGTACACCCTACACCCTACTAGCAAGTGTTTCGCGGTTCCTACAGATCTTGCACGATTTTTCGGGGGCTTTGCCCCATCTTACTAAGTTACTTTGATCTGGGAGAGTCATTTAGAACTCTCAATTTCATAATATTTATGTAGAAGACACTATCAACACTTTTGCTGTTATGTAATATATAGCACACATCGCATTCTATAACGTATTGTACTACAAATATATTTTCAGAAATCTATATATAATTTCAGCATTTATCACGTTAGTACAAAAAATTCGTCCCGTCCTACAAGATAATATTTCTTGTACTTTTGAATTCTGGAAATGACCATAGAAGACTATGGTCATTGTCAGAAATAAGAATTTTTAATGGTTTCTAACAGTGTAATTACTATTTTTAAATGCAAAGATTTAAGTCGGACTAGTCTGAAGTATTTATAAAAAATAGTTTTTGTATAAAAGCAAACAAAAGTCAATATTTTAATCATCAAGCAAGATTAAAGGGTTTTTTATGAATTACAAAAAATATAATACAGTATAAAAAGAACTAACAGAAAGAATTGCTTTTTTAAATGCATGACGTAGTAGTCCCTGGAGTTTTAAAAGCGTACCGAACTTCAATTGCAATATTGTTTCTAGTTTTGCTATCTCACGTGTGCCTATATTTATTACGTGCTTGAGATAGCATGAATTAGAGGTAAAAACAGTAAGGAGGAAGAGTTACTGGCACAGTGAGACCAAAATAAAATATACAATTTTCTTTGTTTTTTCTATAACGTAAATTTTTCGATTACAAACTTTATTTTATTTATTTTTATTTAACACATTTATAGAATATATAAATTATTTTAATACGCAGACGTTAGTTTCATGTGTTGTAATTTACATTTATTAAAAAATAAACATTGGCAAATAATTAAAAATAATAAAAAGTATTTAACAATTTTATTTGAAAATGTCTATTATACAAATTGACAATTGACAAATCGTATACAATTTTTTTTTTTTTTTTTTTTTTTTTTTTTTTTCACCTTCACGCCATATCCCTTGCGGGGTAGCCAGAGACGACGGAGCGCCAAAACGCTACGGTCTCTGCATACCTCTTTCGCCTCGGCCACAGACATCAACTTCTTCATACATGCCCTCCGGGGGGTCCTCATGCTTTTTACGTGACCTTCCTCCAGTATCGTAGCTACTGTGTTTTCGAAGGTCACTCGAGGCCTCCCCCTGTCTCTCTTACCGCTCACTTTTCCCATATAAATCTTTTTTACCATTCTTTCATCACTCATTCGTTCAACGTGCCCAAACCACCTGAGCACGTTCTTCTTCATTCTCACCGTGACATCTTCGCTAGTACCTGCCATTCTGTGGATCTCTTCATTGCGGATTCGATCAGCTAGACTGACTCCGCATATTCTGCGAAGAGATCGCATCTCCACAGCATTCATCGTTCTTACATTCTTCTTCTGTGTTACCCACGTTTGGCTGCCGTATAACAGTGTCGGTAGCAAAACTGCATTGTGTACAGCCAAACGTGCAGCTATACTGACGTTTTGCCGTCTCAACAATGCAGTCAAAGCACCATTGACTCTGTTACCAGCAGCAATACGCCTTTCCACATCCATTTCGTATCTTCCGTCTCTGCTAAACATACTTCCCAAATATACCACTTCATTCACTTGTTCTATTATCTTATCATTCACGTTGATCTTACATTCTGTTCTTTCTTCATTTCTTTCAAATATCAGAACCTTCGTCTTATCTACATTCAGGTTAAGACCATTAATTTCACACCCATCTTTCAGAGTGGTGACCAATGCCTGCAAATTGCATTCTGATGATGCAATGAGCACTGCATCATCTGCATATAGTAAGCAATTGACCTTAAGGTCACCTACTTTCACTCCCATGTCACTATCTTTCACTCCTTGGAGACAACTATCCAAATACAAATTGAACAACCAAGCTGACATAGCGCAACCTTGCTTAACACCCGATTGGATGTCAAACCAGGGCGACATGCCAGCTCCTACTCGCACACAGGCTGAGTGATCTCGGTAAAGAGACCTTACAGCCTGTAGCAAGGGTCCGTTCACATTGTATCGGGGCAGTATCTCCCATAACTTCTTTCTCACAACCCTGTCAAACGCCTTTTCCAAATCCACAAAAGCACAGAAAACCTTTTGGTTTAGGGCCAAAAACTTTTCCGTGATCATGCGGAGGGAAAAGATCTGATCTATACACCCTCTTCCAGGTCTAAAACCTCCTTGTGCCTCCCACAACATCCTTTCAGATCTCTCTTGCATTCTTCTCGCTAAAATTTTAGCATAAACTTTACCGCCCAAGCTAATCAAACTGATGGCCCTATAGCTTGCACAGTCTATCTGTGAACCTTTGCCTTTATACAAAGGTACGATGACTGCACTTCGCCAATCGTCTGGGACCTCCCCAGATTTCCAGCATAAATTGCATAAAAACCAGAAAAAGTCCCAGACGCGTGGCCCACCATATTTGATCATCTCGGCAGTAACTTCATCTGCTCCCGCAGCCTTACCACATTTCAGACTTCGAATCACGCTCTCTACTTCTTCCAAACTGATTTCACCATCGGCTACGTCTTGACTCAGCATTACGCTGGTAGTCAAGACCGAGGCGTCCTCACGTTCATACATCTCCTTATAGAATTCCGCCCACCGCTGCAAAACGTGTGCTTGCTCAGTTAAAATTTCACCGCTTTTCGAAAGCACCCCTTTTATTCTACAGGTTACCGAACAACCCCGGGAACCACTAACTTCTCGCCAGAAAAGCTTCGTGTTTTCCCGGAAGTTGTTCGTCAACCTTTCATCCCTTTCTCTCTCAGAATTTTCACGCTTCATCTTTATAAGTGCTTTCGTTTTGTGCTTTTGCAGCTTGTACGCTCTTTTTCTTATCTCTCTCATACTTTTATCCTTACCAGAGGCTTTATAATCCAGCCATGCTTTCTTCTTTAACTCTACAGCGTCTTTCACTTCATCATCCCACCATTCATCGCGCTTTTTACTAAAACCTCTTTTCCTTTTACCACATACTTTTGTCGCTACTTTCACCATACCATTCCTAAGGTTCTGCCAGCATAGTTCAACACTTTCATTTCCAGAATCATAGCTTTCAAGCTTCTTGGAAACCCTCTCTTGATATTCCTCTCTGATCAGTGGATCCTGAAGCTTCCAGCTTCTTATGCGATAATTCGACGCTAAGCTTGGACACGTCGTGCGGCTGCGCCAACCTGCGAACAAACCTCTTATTCTAGCAACGACTAGATAGTGGTCCGTTCCCAGATCAGCACCTCTGAACACTCGCGTGTCCATAACTTGACTTCGAATACGCTGGTCCACTAGGAATAAATCAATCATACTTCTTTCTTCCGCTCGCTCCCATGTGTACATGTGAATTTGTTTGTGATCAAACATCGTGTTTGCCACAAACAAATTTTTCTCCTTACAAAATTCAAAAATAAGCTTTCCAGCCAGTAAATGATTACTCTCTTATCACCGTACTTGTTTAGCACGCTATCGTACCCACTCCGCGCGGTTCCAACCCATCCATTCATATCTCCACATACTATCAATTTTTCATTATCTCTGATACTACGTAGAACATCCCTGACACTCTCCCAAAACTCCTCGAGTTCACTCACTTTAGCTGAGGATACTGGCGCATAAACGCCTAGCAAGAATACTCTTGTTATCCCCAGCTTAAAGCGAACCCAAAGAAGCCTCGGGTTGATAGCCTTGTATTCTACCATTGCACTAACCATTCGAGAGGACAACAACACGCCTACACCTTGGCAACCTCGCTCACCCTCTGGAACCCCAGCCCAGAAAGCGACCCGGTTGCCAGGCAAATCGGTCGTATCATTGCCTTTTCGCTTGGTCTCAGACACACAAATAACATCCAGATCTTTGTCATCCATCACATCTAATAATTCATTCATCTTCTGTTCCATTCCTCCTCTTACATTCCACGTAGCTATTTGTAGCTCCGTCCTCCACCTTCCGCCGTTCGGAACATGGCGTGTTGGTTGGCGGTTCCCAACGCCGCATTTGTTCATATTATATTACATATTATAAATATACATTTTATTTCAACATACAATTATAGTTTTAATTCTAAATACAAAATACAAAAATATTAATATTTTAAATTATTTACATAAATATATATATATATATATATATATATATATATATATATATATATAATAAAGTAAAGTAATAAAGTACTTTTTAAATTACAATAACTAAATTTATAATATTTTACACATGAACATTTCGGTTTTTATTCTGCAGTTATCATAAAGCTTATCTTCTTGTAACATTCACAATATGAAAAAACGTTATAAGAAAGTTGTTTTTTACAGTTTATAATTTTATTCATATCAACAAGTACTGATACTAATAACTTCGGTTAGTGATAAACATATCAGTAATAAAATATTCAGTTTGATCATCATAATCATAATATATATTCTTTTCTTTCTTGTCCAAGGTTTCTTTTTTTTTGTCCAAGGGAGGCCCTTAGACAAAATATTCAATTTCACTATTTACACTTTAACAATACAATTCAACGTCTCACGGATCACGTCCGGCCCGAGATAGGTATTATGTGGAATGACCTATATATAAATAGGTTATAGGTTGGCAAGCTCGTGTGTACCAGGTGATGTCGTCCCCAGTATCATCGCCTGCAAACTTGCTAAAATCAGTCGTCGCGTGGTCGATACCAGGAGTGCAATGAAGTTCGGGAGTTCACATGTACGACGCTCCAGATATATAATTTTTTTTTTTTATTTATTTTTTCCATTGATTAATTTAAATAATTTAGAAACATTTGACAAAAAAAACACGTAATACATTTTTCCGTCGGAATGTACGTAATTGGAGGAACAGGTCGTGTAGCACTTTTCTAGTTGCACGAACGTAATCACAACAATAGAGACGAAAAATTAATATCAATTTGCTGAACAACAAGTATTTTAAAATATAATTATAATAAAGTGAAAAGAAGTAATAATTTTATCCTGTAAATACTGTATGAGAAATTCCGCACATGACATCGCGTTGATATCAATTTAAAAAGATTACAAACGAGCAAACGAGTGAAAGACAGTGACATGGGAGTGAAAGTAGGAGACCTTAAGGTCAATTGCTTGCTATATGCAGATGATGCAGTGCTCATTGCATCATCAGAATGCGATTTGCAGGCATTGGTTATCACTCTGAAAGATGGATGTGAAAATAATGGTCTAAACCTGAATGCAGATAAGACGAAGGTTCTGACATTTGAAAGAAATTAAGAAAGAACAGAATGTATATCAACGTAAATGGTAAGATAATAGAACAAGTGAATGAAGCGGTATATTTGGGAAGTATGTTTAGCAGAGACGGAAGATACGAAATGGATGTGGAAAGACGTATTGCTGCCGGTAACAGAGTTAACGGTGCTTTGGCTGCATTGTTAAAACGGCGAAACGTCAGCATAGCTGCACGTTTGGCTGTACACAATGCAGTTTTGCTACCGACACTGTTATACGGCAGCCAAACGTGGGTAACACAGAAGAAGAATGTAAGAAAGATGAATGCTGTGGAGATGCGATCTCTTCGCAGAATATGCGGAGTCAGTCTAGCTGATCGAATCCGCAATAAAGAGATCCACAGAATGGCAGGTACTAGCGAAGATGTCACGGTGAGAATGAAGAAGAACGTGCTCAGGTGGTTTGGGCACGTCGAACGAATGAGTGATGAAAGAATGGTAAAAAAGATTTATATGGGAAAAGTGAGCGGTAAGAGAGACAGGGGGAGGCCTCGAGTGACCTTCGAAAACACAGTAGCTACGATACTGGAGGAAGGTCACGTAAAAAGCATGAGGACCCCCCGGAGGGCATGTATGAAGAAGTTGATGTCTGTGGCCGAGGCGAAAGGGGTATGCAGAGACCGTAGCGTTTTGGCGCTCCGTCGTCTCTGGCTACCCCGCAAGGGATATGGCGTGAAGGTAAATAAATAAATAAATAAACGAGCATGCATGATCTTGAAGGAATATAATAATCGCCATCCACGGGCTCTTGCAATATCAGAGGATGCACACTAGATAAAAGTGGCAAAATAAGGAATAAAATGGATACAAGATGAACAATTTTAGTAGAGTTTGGGGTTAGGTGATATGGATAGCATTCAAGAAATCCAAAATATTGAAAAAGCAATTCCACTCCAGAGAGATAACATGTGACTAAAAGGCCTAGAACAGATAAGTGAAAATTATTAGATATAGAAACGAACATTGACACGAATATATTTCTTTGTGAAAATAAAATATATTTTAGACCTCCGCGTTGGTTAGGTATAGAAGCTTGATACATATGAATTTAAGTCATGTCACATTTCATTAGTTAAATTAAATTGAATACATAAAACTCTCATGTTAGTAATATTCTGAAATATATTTATGCTTTTTCTATTATAAATTAATATTAGTGTGGATATAAATAGAGTTCAAAATCGTTTGTATATTTTTCAATTTTCCTGAACTAAATTTAACAGCACTCATGCATTATTCAATGCTTTTCGTTTATTCTTACTTCACTAAATGAATTAAATTTATGTTTATCTTTTTTGTACTTATACTAATAAAACTGAATACTTAAAAAGTATGCCTACTACCTACAATACTACTAATATATAGGCCTTTAAAATAAAACATAAATATGTCAATGTTTTGAATATTGTGTTAGCTAAGTCTAGTATACAATATAAGAAACCCACAGTATTACAACAATTAATATATTTTTAACATTAGCTGTAATCCTCATAATGTTACTACATGTGGATTGGCCTTTCTCTGTCCTTTTATCTAACAAACTAAAATTTATAATTAAAATAACGATCATGGTAGTATTCGTTAAATTACAAAAAAATGATGATCATCATTGTGTAGGCGTTATAAAATATTACTTTTATTAAACTTAAAACTTGTTCTGATTATGGAATGTAATGCTTATTGGCTTTATTTAATTATTTGTATAATAATATGTAAACAAAAATCTAATTAAGATTAAAATGAGGAGATTGCTTTTCGTTGACTTTAATTATGGTAATTTGACCTTATTTTTATGCATAATACTAGTAAAATGAAATAAAACACTTTTTGTAATAACCAAATTTATTTGGTTCTGTTTCGTCGGTGAGACAGAAAATCTGGAATCCCAACCCACCCCCCACGCCAAACATGAAAGAGATGAAAAAAATATACCCCAACAAGGTACCGGCTTTGACGAAGCCGGGGAACCTACCCCCCACCACCCCTAACGAGCAAAATCTGGGGAATGATTCTCGGTGTTTTCTGAGGATAAACAACGAGTCAACGCAACGGACCCCCGTCCCACTCTAAATGTGAACTTTTGCAACATCCGAGGATTTCATTCAAACTTGAACGCTGTCCACTATCATCTAGAGACGGCGCAGCAGGCTTTGTTGTTTCTGAGGAAGAAGCAGATATCTCAAGTACCTGTCATACCCTGGGTATAAACTAGAACATCGTTTTATAGCACACGCCGGGGCATCTGTGTTCGTAAGGGAGGATATCTGCTACCATCGCCTTCAGATTTTAGAAGGCCGGGACCTGTCTGTACACTGGCTATGCATGGACATGTATGACCATGTCAGAGTTTACGCGTGCCTCTACAGGTCCCATAGTAATGTAATGCAGAAACGGATTAACTCTTGGGCCATGTCCAGGCGAAGATTGACGATAGGCTTTCACATAAGATCGCGGCTTTGTTTTGATGCGTTTATTAGGGCTGTAGCAGCTGGAAAACGGCAGGCTTATCAAGCTTGGGCCAATGCGTTAATCACTAAGGATCTGAACTCTCGAGTTCTGAAGAGAGAATATGCCTCCATGTTATTAAAACGGAAAATTGCTTGAGCAAAGTTCAAGCATGTCGTCAAAATTGGGGATCAACTGGCAAGGTACCCTGGCACGCGCAAGTTCTGAGCTCCTTCCAAAGCCACTTTAGGAAACTTTTTCCAGCCATCCCCGCCGCCACTGCACACTGGGAACGACTGTCTGTCCCACACGACAAAAGAGAAAGCCGATCTCTTGGGCACTCTTTTTGCCTCAAACTCGACTTTACTTACTCCTAACTTAAAGGCGTAGTCCTGGTCTCATAGAAGCGTGCTCTTGTCCATCCGATCCCTAAAAAGAAGGTGATAGCTCGGACTGCGGTAACTACAGAGCTACGGCTATTACCTCTCTTCTCTCCAAAGTAATGGAGAGCGTCATCAATAAACAGCTCCTAACCTACCTCAAGGCTCACAAGTTGGTCAATGGCCGGTGTTGCTGAAAGCAAGAGAGAGAGTCTGGCAGTTAGCTTTAATATGGCGAAAGCCTTTGATCGTGTAGGGCACAAAGGGATTTCGAAGCTATCCACCTATGGGCTTCCTGAGAGTTTATGCAAGTGGATCACCAGCTTTCTCACTGGGCGAAGCATACAGGTCGTTCTAAACGGTTTTTGCTCGGACCCCAAGCCCATGAAAGTTGGTGTACCCCAAGATTGCATGCTATCCCCAGCTCTGTTCCTCCTGCTTATCAATGATATGTTGGATATTCCCAACATACATTGTTATGCGGATGACAGCACTGGGGATGTGTTATATTCAGGCTGTGCAAGTCTTTCTTGGGAAAACGTCGACGAATGCCGAAAAAAAGTTGTGTCTTCCATAGAGGCCTCCCTAGGGTCTCTCTGGTCTGGTTTGGTCTCTGAGTGGAATCCTCAGTGCCTCGCCAAGTATCAGAATACTGGGTCTCGAAATTTCAAGCGATTGTCAGTTTCGATGTCATTTGGAGAGCAAGGCCAAGTTGACCTCGATGGAATTGGGGGTGATCAATAGAGCAAAGCAGTATTTCAAACCTGGCCAAAAACTTGGGCTCTATAAAGCGCAGGTCCGGCCACACATGGAGTACTGTTCTCATCTCTGGTCCGGATTACCCCAATATCAGCTTCAATCATTTGACCGCGTACAACGGAGAGCCGTTCGGATTGTCGGGAACCTGATGCTGTGCGAACGGCTAGAATCTTTGGCATTACGTAGAGACGTTGCTTCTCTGTGCGTATTATACAGTATTTAGCACGGAGACTGTTCTGATGATGATGATGAGTGTGAGTCGATCTGATGTCTACTGCCAAATTTCATCACCCCACAGCGCGCCATCGCTTCCAATATATAATCCCTACCACTTGGATGCGCGATACCACCTCTAAGGCCGGCAACGCTCTTGTGAATCGTCGAATGTTGCAGGAGTTCATGGGCGGCGGTGATCACGTACCATCTGCGACCCGTCAGCACGTTTGCCCTCGTCTTACAAAAAAATAAAAATAAAAAATAACATTCAAACTTTAAATTATGCTCGAATTCCGGCTTTTTGGCGACAACATTTTAACACTATTGTACTTCTTGCTAATTTATAATTTGTCCGCTTACAGAGGTACAAAATATTTGTGAAAAAAAAAAAACACCTTTTACAATTCCAATTTGCAAAACTAATAATTTTTAAAAGCATAAAAAACCTATTGAGAATTTCATAAATTAAAGAAAAACCTTTTATTAAACGCATAATACCATGTAGTAATAAATCATAAAGTAAGGCGATGAGGAAACCATTTATACCCCGGCGATCTCTACGCCTGTGAATCCCATGTAACCGTTCCCACCTTCCCCTGGGGTAAGAAGTATTCATGAAGGTAGTAGTAATGCTGTACATTCAAACCCTGAATTGTTCACATTACAAAAATTTTTATGTGATGCTTAATACAGACTCAGACTGAGAAATTTAAAGTTAAGTTGAGGTTTTAGATAAATAATAATCTATATACAGCAAATTACAGCTTTATAAAAAAATATATGGTAAATAAAAATATTGACCTCATACAATATAAAATATAAAAGAAATATGAAAGCCGCAAAAGCGTCGGAAGTTGCTCATGCAAATAATTTTAAAAGGCTGAACATAATCCTAATATATTTGTAAATGTGTTTGCTTTTAGCCGAGCTTTTCGTATTAAATGTTTTTAAAAGCACATTGAAAATGCCAAAAAATAAATAGTATTTAGAGTATTAATAGCTGCTATTTTGTAATAATGTTTTATTTTATTTTATGTAAAAAGTAAAGGCAAAACAAAATATAATATTTTTGTGATAGAATTAATATATGACGTCCATATCCAGCAAGTTATTTTACATCACTCATATAGACTTCAAATATGAAAAATTGTTAAAGCAATCTAAGCAGTCTAAAATAAGTTTTACTTTATCAAAAATCTGTTACACTAGTCTCATTATGTAACTACGATGTTTTTTTAAATAGGTTTTAATTTTTCCATTAGTGAAAAATTAAAACCTATTTAAAAAAACATCGTCAAACATCTAATCAGTGAAAACTCACTTATTCTACTATGATAAAAGTTTAACTTTGCTTCTTCCCTTTTTATCGGCGTCTGTGGCTTAGCAAGAATGATATTCTAAGAGAGGCGGTAACGATGCGGTGGAAAGATATTGGTATAGTACTACATGTTTAAACGTGTAAAGTTTAAATTTGTAGACGTTTAAACAAATAGCCATACGACCACATCATATTGAAAACTTTTATGTTGTTAGATAATAAATTATAAATAAAAGTAAAAAATACATGGGATGATAAAACCATTTAGAAACATATTTTTTTTTAGATTTCTTTTTAGTAATAAAAGTGATCTCACATAAATTGGAATTCTAAAGTGTAATTTCTCAATAAGATATATAAGTAGGCCAATGGACAATAGGCAGTCGCACTATAGATATATGCATACGAATTGATTGGATTGACAATGAGATGGACCACTCAATTAAATTAAAGACAACCTATGTAGATTAATGTAGGTTATGTACTAATTAACCCTAATTATTATAAGGCCCACACTCAGTATTATAATTTCCAGTAATCGATCATTACGTAATAACTGTTACAAAAAATAAAATGAAATTCTTAGTTTTTTTGTATAAAAAGCAAGAAATTATTTCTTCCAAAGAAATATCGTATCGCATTTCCTTAAAAAGGAGGACCATTATTATAAAGTTGTAAGTTACAGATACTATTATTTTATTTCAACAATTATTGTATACTGTATCCTAATTAAATTACTTACTCGGAATGTTTAGGAAAAAAATTGAATACAAAAATAATTACATACCCATACAGCAACACAGTAATTTAATTGGCAAAACAAATCAAAGGACATAAAATCGGGTAATTATGTGTATTTGAATATCATCAATGTCTTATGTTCAGATTTATAAGATTCTTGCATGATCGTTATAAGAGTCATGGATATTTTTCTTAAAAATTTATTAAGGTTGAGAAATTTCGCAACTAGTGTAGTAATAAATCTCTGAATTTATCAAAACATGAAGATCTGATAGAATGAGATATTATAGGGAATTCCTGAGGGGGCGCCATAATGAAATTCCATCAGACAAAATGTGACAAAGCCAGTCTTGCCTAATTCCAATTTGATATTTGTAATCCGTAGTAAATTTTATTTTAATATTGAAGAAACCAAAATTTGTTAGTGTCTCGAACAACCATAGAACTTTAGATCTTCCTTACTACTTTATATAACTTTGATCCTATTTAAATTCATAACATCCCCGGGGTTAACTAGAGGAAAAGTCATAGAATTTCTAATATTGTTAAAGTTACCGTAACATCAATTCAAGTCACTATAAGGATCTCTAAGTCCATGAAATAAAACAAATCAATCCAATTTCAAGCTTTACAGTATTTTATTTCTAAACTTTGTTTTCTAATAGATTATATATGAAAATAATATTACTATTTTATAATGAATATATTAAAAATGCCTGTTACACAATCACAATATTAAATCAATTTTTATTTTTAAATTTAATAATAGGAAACATTGATATTTAACAACGATACATTATGTATGAAAAACAGTTAAAAAGCTTCGTGCTAGTTCCTAATGTTTCTACCCTTATCATTTCAATATCGCGGCAGTCACAAACATGTTCTCTATCTCTTGATGTTCTTTCATTTAAGGAAGGAAGGTGGAAGGAAGGAAGGAATGACAATATTGCCTGTCTTATTTTGCAGGAAACCGAATGAAAATAATCTAACTTTAATTGTATTATTTTTTTTTAGTTTGGAAAATAGTCTTATATTTTTAATTTTTAGTCTAGCTGTAGTTATATAATTGCTCAATATGAGCTCGTATTGAGCTGGCTGAATCGGGAAAAGACAACGCACTGACAGAAGCTCGACGTCAATTGACTTTTACAACATCCGGGGATTTGACTCAAACTTAAACTCAGTCCACTATTATCTAGAGACGGCGCAGCCGCCCTTGTTAGTTTTGAAGTAGACTTAGATATCTGAACCTAGCCACACGGCGTACCTACCACAGTTGGGCTATCTGTGTTCGTAAACGAGGATATCTGCTGCTACAAGTTTTTGAAGGCTGTCTGACTGGCCTGTCTGTATTCAGGACATGGCCATGTCAGAGTTTACGCTTGTCTTCGCAGTTTCCATTGTAATAATGAAGAAATGGATCACTCTTGGGCTATGTCCAGGTGCAGATTCACGAATTCGTAGTCCCCGGGTACTTCAACGCGCACAATAAAGATTGGCTAGGGTCACGTATTACCGACTATGCGAGGAGATTTGTGTTTAATGGTAATCCTCTGGTAAATGGTTTGTCCCAGCTCGCACAAGACGTGTGACCCGACGCCTTTGGCACTACATATCAGCGATGATGATGAATGATCCCAGTGATTACGCTGCAACTATAGCTGACTACGAGACATGGAACTATTTGTATCTAGCTCTGTAGTACCATTTGGTGGCAGGTCGCGGCCTTGGTTTAATGGGTCTATCAGGGCTATAGCGGCAGGCAGACGGCAAGCGTATAAAGCTTAGGCTAATGTTTTAGTTTTTAAGGGTCGGAACTCTAGAGTAGCCTCCAGAGACACAGTTATATTTCCTCTTTAGAACTGCTAGAACAGAACTTCAAGCATGTCGTCAAAATTGGGGATCAGTTGGTAAGATACCCGCAAGGAACGTGCAAATTCTGGTAGCTTTCTAAGGTCACTCTGAGCAACTTTTACCTGCTGTCCTTTCTACCATTCCACATGGGGAATTACTATTTGGCCTATAGGGCAAAAGAGAAAGCCGATCACTTGGACACTTTTTGCCTGAAACTTGACTTTGGACAACCAAGAGAAGTTGACTGAGTTGACTCCAGTGCTAACACGTCGATTTCGATACTTCTATCTTAAAGGTATAGACCCGGTCTCATGAAAATTTTGCTCTTGTCCATCTGATCCCTAAAATAGGTAATAGCTCTGGTCCAGCTTACTACAGACATATCGCCACTAACTCTCTTCTCCCCAAAATAATAAAGAACATCATTAAAAATAAAGAACATCATCATCATCAGCTCCTAATATACCTTGAGGATCACCAGCTCATTAGGGCTTTCGCTATGGTCTATTGGCTGGTGATCTTTTACTATATCTTACGCACCGAAAGGCAGCAGTGATTGAAAGCGAAAAAAGAGGATCTGGCAGTTAGTCTGGATATGGAAAAAACCTTCGATATTATACGAGTAAGGCACAAGGGCTTCTTTTGAAGTTTCCTTCCTTTTGGCTTCCGGAGAGTTTACACAAGTGGATCACCAGTTTTCGCACTGAGTGGAGCATACAGATCATTCTCGACGATTTTTATTTGTTCTCCAAGCCTGTGAATGTTGATGTACCCCAAGTGTATTGATTGTTTGTAAAAAATATCTACGAATATTTAAAATGTAATAAACAAACAAACGAAGGAAAGAAATTATATTATTTGGATTATTAATGAAGCCATGGCATTAATTAGCCGCTTGTTGATAGCTGATAAAGATAATTTTTAATTGGTCATTACAGACAATGTATTCATATTTATGATTAATTTATATTATAAAAAATTTTGAACTAGTAGTCAAGACACGCGCTAATTTAGTTTAAACCCATTGGCTGCAAAAACACTTTTTAGACTACGCTTTTGTTTTATTTTTATAATATTATGAACTTTTTCTCTTTCCGTAGTGATACTTAGAGACTTTTAATACTAAAAAGCTGTAATTTGACATAAATATACATATTAGCCACGTTGACAAAGTGGTAAAAAATATATATATTTTGCTTAGGGTGGCATTTATATTCTCTTTATTACTCCACGACATGGCATATCCTTAGATAGGAGTTTTAAAAAATATGGTGGGTTTTGCGAAACCCATTTTTGGGTTAAGGATTACGTTTGTGATATATCAAGCTTTAAATTACAAATTTTTTGTTAAATTCAAGAGCGTCAATTTAATATAAATATGTATACTAAAAATCTACAAAAACTGTCTATCTATCTATCCAACATGAATAATTACGAAACCTTACATTGTGCGTGGTTGGTCAGTTTTTACTATTTACTTCTATTTTATCTTACCAAAGTTAAATAAAAATCAAAAATAAATAAATAAATAAAATAAAATCAATAAAAATCATAAAAGTAAATTAAATTAAATAAAATTAAATCAGTCCACTCGTTATCTTAGTAAAGGCAAATAAAAATTTTGATTTAAATAATTTCTAGCGATAACCTATTTAGATAACTCCATATCAGTTTTGCGAGAACCGAACAGTTGATTAACTGAGAAAAGTCGTGTTACTAGTTTAATACTGCAACTTTCAAACTTCTTATCTACAGAAAAGTTCGCCTCCGTCTTGTGCACGTGACTTTATGTAATATTTAAAATCAACCAAAGTTTGGTTCCGCCTTTCTATTTGGTCTAGCTTTAAATCTACGAGAGTGGTTTCATTTGCCTCGACTTATGTGACGTAGGAAGTTAGTTTACAAAATAAAAATGTTGAAAGTTAACTTAGCAATTTCCGTTTAAAATGTTACGTAACAATGTATTTGCAAAGAGCTGTGTCGTATAGTACAAGTACATATTGAATTTGCATCTTTATAGATCAGATCTTTACACAAATGACTAAGAAAAGAAAAAAAAATAAACAAACAAAAACATAAATGTTCTTATCTTTAAGACGTGAAATGGCGAATTGCATTTTTAAGTTTGAGTTTAACGTTAAATGCTTGCTAATACCAAAATTTACAATATTGTATATAAAAGAAAAAGTCGTAGAAACAATGCACAAAATTTTGTTTTTACAACTTTTTTATTGTCAGTAAAGAACTTCCTATTTGCATATAAAATAAAGTTTATAGGTTGTTTTAAGCTGTCATAAAACTTAATGTATACATGTCAAGATTTTTTAAATATATTGCATTGACATAAACATTTTCTATTCGTAATGAAAAAATACATATCGAATTATTAATTAATAATGAAATTAGGTAAGTTTAAATAATTCAAAAAAGGTGCTTATCCTTCGGAAGAACAATCAACTTATCAACCTATTCGGATAAAGAACATTCCCTTCTCGAAAAGAAACAAAATGCCCTCTGGGAGGGTCTATAGTGTTAAAAGGTATCAGTTTTATGTTCAGAGAGCGTTTGTCCGGCGCAGTTGCACATGTTTTATTCAACGTCACGGAACTCTGAAGCAATTTGATTTATGGCTTGAATATATTTCACTACTGTAGTAGTTTTAGTCCTGAGGAGTATTTTATATGGGTGTTATTTAACTTGTTTTGTTTTTTTTAAGTTACTAAAATTTTATAAAGGAGATCTTTTTCTTACTAACAATAATATTCACTCGAAAACTGTAGATCCTTACATACATATGTTTATAATATGAATGTTTTTCTGTATAAACTTAAATATTATTATTAATGATATATTAGAAATTATTATATTATACAAATTACATTTTTAAACTTAAATTATGATTTATATATATACATTTATTTGCAAATCTCATTATGAACGTTTTGCGCTAAAACAACTAAATTTCGAGGTTAAAATTTAAAACAGTATATAAATTTAAACTAGTTTTGGCTTAAAAATCAATATAATTCCGCTGAGAACGTGATTATGACAATGATATTATCAAGAACTATTTGCGGTATAATTTGTTTGTTAATAGATGAAATGCAGCTTTTTGTGAATCATGGTACTGTGTCAAGCGGATATTAATAATAAAATTAAAATTTTAGTTTTAGCCAAACTGTTAATTCTTTCAAAAAACAAGTTAGGCGGTACAACCAAATTGTAAATAAGCCATAGTAAGTTTGAAACTAAACTTTAAGAACCCTCTTAACTACCGCCTCTTTTCTACTCCTATTAATCTCATCCTTTTCAACAATGATATTCGTTTGTATTTTGTTTTCTTTTTATTTCTATCTTAAAGATTTGCTTTAAAAATTAAACCGTTAAAAATTGGTTTCCCCTCTTATTTCTTTGACTTACGCCATTAATTTTTTCATCCTAATAGTTAAATTAAAATTCTTAAAAGAACTTAACGGTTCATACGGTAATAGTATACGTAACACTACATATTCGACTATAGTGCATATTTGCTACAAAAGTATATTTAATAAATAAATAACAAATTAAAGGAATTGGTGATGCTAAAGCACTAGGAAATTGTTGAATAATTAAATTCCTTTCGGTATTTCACATCAACGAGCCTATACAATTAGTGCATTTGAGTTCAAACTGAATTACCTTTTTAATTGATTAACCCAAATGTTAATGTTTATTTTATAAATACTACTTATTTATATATGTCCAAACTAATAAATTAAGCTTGTCATACACTTACGTACAGCATTCGTCAAATACCACTAATCGCAATGTGTATTCATAACACTATGTAGAAATGTACTCGTTCGACGCTTGTAGTTAACAACAACATATACCATAGGCGTATGTGAGATTTATGGTGGATCTAAGATATGATTATTTTATTATGACAAAGAATGGCAGAATCTAATCAAACTGGATATACTTAGAGAAGGTAAGTCATACTTAAGCTACAGAACATTAAGTAAATTTATCGCACTCCAGTATTTTGAATCTTTCTTAAACCTTTCCTTGCTGTCACTAAAAAAATCTCCTGCTACACACAAGTCACGCCGCTATTCCACCATGGGTATATATTCAAAATTTGGTTGGCAAATTCGTATATAATTAACGTAAGTACAGCTGGTTTAATGGATGTAACAATAATCATGGACAACGATCATTTAAATACACCTTAACTGTTTTTCTTTACAATTATTTTTATGAGCTTATATATATTATATATTACTTTTATGAGCTTATATATATATTTATAGCTAGCTTCTAAGCCACAAATTTCGTTATCTAATTTTGATTGCACTCAAGTGTACCAGAGTTTTTACTTATACAAGGCGAACAAATATTTTTTTTAATACTCGTGTCTGCAGCACATAAAGACCCACCTCTAAACTACATTAAATATACAACTAAATATATATATATATATAGTAGTAGTATAGAGTTTATATATATATATATATATATATATATATATATATATATATATGCATATATACTCTCTTAAGGATCTCTCTCAAACGAGAAGTCAACAGTGGATTGCGGATATTAAACAACGCGCTCCAATGAATACTAAACCGATGTTTACTGAAACGTAAAAGGCTCGTCCTGTTTACATATACATTTTTATGAATAACTAAAATCAAACAAACGATAAGAAATATTATTAATAAATTATTTTTATACAATTACTACAAGGTATATATAACTATAAATCAATATAGATAATCAGAAAGACAATAAATAGTTCTGTCATTGCTATTTATGTGTATATTTAAAATTTGTTTATTTCTTATTTTTTACCAGGTCTGCACCACTATTGAACAATGGTTTATATTTTTATTCGATTTGCTTATTCTGAAAATAAATCATTTATTCGATCTTGATGATATTATGAATAGTTAATCGAATTAATAAAATATAATGCATTTGCAGTTATTTTATACGTACTAAAATTTTACACTTATTTTCACATGCTTGAATATTATATATGTATTTAAATCTCTGCAAAAATGTAAAGTAAATTCAAGCGTATATTTTCAGCAGAGCGGGGAACTTCTTAACGCGGTTACATCGGGGAATACTGAGAAATTTGTTGCAATTGCAAATGTCGACCTGCATATGATATATGGTGTGGTTTATAAAATGTCATACAACCACGTTTAGTTTAGTTATATATGAATATTGTTATACAAAATTTTCAATCGTCTAAATCAGCGGGTCAGATATTGATTTTAATTTAGTCTGGGGTTAATTGATGTCATGTGTCTAACTAACTACCTCTATTTTGCCGGTGTTTGTAGGTTCTGAAAAAAAAACTTAAATTTTCTTTTTGTTTGAATGTTGTCTTAACACGAAAAGACAATAGAATTACTTACGTAATAGAAAATCATTGAAGGTTAAAATGTACCTTAATTGATTCAATTTATTATAAAATTTGGTGGTAAACGAACAGACGGTGCACTTAATGGTAAGAAATATCGTAACTCACAAGAATATACAAATTTAAAACATTTTTGAAGATATTGCTGCCAAGGAATGGTGAGATTAAACAATACTGAGCGGAAGAAAAGGAGTTTTGCGTGTCTATATCTCCAACTAGCCACACGAATCTTAGCTACCTCATACCAATTTTCTGTAACAGTGTGGTACTATAGCTAAAATATTAGAATTTGATTTATTTTGAAACTATAATAGAATAAAAAATAAAACAGTTTACCCCATAACAGCGACTATCGCTTTTGTTCTACATATTTAAAAAATATATTGTGATTGTATAAAATACTATACTTGAATTTAACGACCTATGTTTCGATCAAAAATCGGTTTAAATCTCTTTATGTAATGCAAAACCTTACTCAAAATGTAACAAAAAACAAGAAATAGGTTTTAAATGAATATATAGATTACGTCTTAAAATGTATGTACTCGAAGGTTAAACTCAAGAAAATAAGAAGTTGTTTACTGCAAACTAAATAATAATTTAATAATTTTAATTTATAAAATCCTAATATTTTTTTCATTTCATTAAACGTTAATGATATTTTAATAATTTTAATACTAACTTTAGTATATGATATGACTGTAATTTCTATCACGTATACAATTGCAACACCGCCATGACACTTTAAAATGAAATCCATTGCTTTTCTAGACGTAACCCAAATAGGATTATCTTCTCGTAAGGTGAAAATTCCCTGACATAATACGTAACAAATCCAAATTTTATTTAAAAAAGAGGCTTACTTTGGGTCATTTTTTGAACAAAAAATCACAGATTGCGAGATACAAAGGTCAATTATCCATTTATATTGTTAAAAATTATACTCTTTGGATATAGAAATAAAAGCTACTTGACGAGTTCAAAGTGCTCTCATCTATCACCGTACGTTCATTAGTCACCCGTCATCTAAAAGACAATTAGTGGGTGTAACGTGTTAGGTAAACTAAACGACATGTTGTCGTGTCTTGAAGGATTACGATATAATCTATACTGTTATCACATTTAAGATACAATTAATAAGTTATTCCATCCATCATCTTGAGCTATTGGAAATTATCCTTTATAATTTCGCTTTAACGTAAACGAAATTAAAATAAAGTGGTATATTACGTACAAATTTAATTTTTATTCTTATTTGTCGAAAAACTACTGTTTAAATGACTACACGGCCTAGAAAATTTGAACTTATGCAGTTTTGTGATTTCATTTCACGTGATTGATACAAGACTGATCACTTAAAGCACCTTTAGATATTTCACAATTAAATGAAGAGTTGGAAAACTATAATAATATAAAGCTATAGCACTTATAAAGATAACTATTATTTTATATTATTTCACATATTATATATAATTCAAACGTATAACTTGAATATCAAATATCAAAATAACTTTCACCTTTTAGTTCGTGGTAGAGTTTAATAGTAGTTAGTTGATAATAGCTTGTTTAAGTGACTATCCTCTCACAGATGATTAGCGTAAAGTAACTTTAAAGGTACATTTCTTACTTTGAGTTAGCTGGAATCCCTTACACTTTCATTGTCCTACCTGTGTTGTACCACTTCTCTCTCATTGCTCCTCTTAACGCCTTAGCAACAATTTTTATGTTGCAGTGTTTGATTTATATTTATAGTTATCTTATTTTTAATTTATTTTTCTAAAATTATTATTATTCTTCCTAAAATTATTGTAGAAAGTTGTTGTTGTTATTCTTTTTGTGATAATTTCGAATTAATGCTAGTTAAATACTCGGAACTGCTAGCTTGTATGTAACAAAGTGTTTATGTCTAGTATGAAACAAATTTTCAAAACTCGTACACTTTTAGATGCTAAAAATTTTATATTGCAAATTGCAGCTGACCCTTGAAGGCACGTGTGCAAGTTGAAGCAAAAGTTTCTAAAAGTCGTGACGTGAGGAAAGTTGTATTGTTAGAAAAATTGCTCAACTTTTCTAATTTAATTTTTTATTTATTCGAAACTCAGTTTCCAATATCAATTTATTAGAGGACGAATTATAAAATATCAAGGAACTTTACAATTACAGTTAATATCTTTTAATATTATTACTCGTACCAATATTTTTTACTGTTTTTACCTTATTAGTATTATATGTTTTATTTCCATAATAATGCTTAAATTATTATTACAATAAAGGGAGTATTTCGAGAATTATTACTGAGAGTGCGTCACGAGCTTATATTATCTTATGATATTTGAAATTATTTTAAATTGTATACACTTATCTTATAAATAATAAGTGATCCAAGCTTTGACATACAGAACAAATCGCTTCAAATCTACTAAGAGGATTACTGCTTTATTCATTCCCGTTCCAATTAGATTAAGCCTGGTGTCGTGACTAACTGGGAAGTATAAAAAACTAATTTAATTTAGCTCCGACTTGTGTATATAGCGTCCACTAAAGAGGAACCAATTTGTTGGATTATCACTATCGGTCAAACACGGTTTGAACAAAACTTGTACTCTAATATTTATTTTGAATTTGATGTATCCTCTTTTTGTGTATATATTTTCAAATAGTCACAATTTCATTTGTTTTAGAGCAAATATGTGGAAAATAATAGTGGATGACTATATGTTTCAGCTCGTATATACAAATTTGCAATAGCTATTAGAACATAAAAATAATATGATTGTACAACTTTTTTAAAGAACCATAAAATCTGTGACATCAGTTAAAAACTTTCTTTATTATTCTTTATCTATCTGTTATTTTTTTCTTGTCCATTCTTTTATAATATCTTGAGAATTACTGGTTTTTGGAATGTACTCTCCGAAATCATAAAAGAATTCTTCCAGAAAAACTAACGATCACAGTTCACAGTAATCAAATAACTGTTTATTAGGTATAACTGTTTTTAGGAATCATATATGTGCGCATTAAAAATAGGTGTATCTTCTAGTTTAGAGTTTTAACTAGGTTTATTTTAGGAGTAATTGTTTCTATATTTTTTTTACCGTAATTTAATATCAAAGTTTGTAGTATATACATTATTACTAATCTAGCTACAAAATGCTTAAATCAAGGATAAATAATCATTACGACATAAATTCCACCAAACGCACAAAACTATATAACATTTCGGTTTTGCAATGTTCTGTACTAGTTTTGTAGTAAAGCTACACAAAGCGCTTTAAAGCCCATCTTATCTATCACTGAGCGTTCATTTGTCCCCCGTCAACTAAAATACTATTAGAGGATATTACGTGTTACATAAACTAAACGACATATTGTCGTCTATTAAGGGATTATATGTAATATATTATTGCATATTAAAGTTTACATCCATTAAATAATTAGGCTTTATACAATCTTTTGATAGGATTTTTATCAATCTATAAATTATAAATAGTGTATTCTAATGTATTTTATTTTCAGGTAATTTAATCTATGACTATTATAAAAATATATGTTACAATTTACAAATTGTCTCGTATTGCAACATTAATTATTTTAAAACGATAAATTTGTTACATCCAGATAGGTTCCGTCCTTGTAGCAACTCTAAGGTATATTACAATTGAAGCTATAACCTAGTTATCTTTTTTTCTGTGTAATATGTATAACTAAAATAGCATTTTTATTTTTTAATATATATATATATGATAAATGCATGCCACACTGCTTTTGCTTATTATAACCATCTAATTTTGAATATCATTCATTATATTTCACAATTAAAATATAACTTTCGGAATTGACACAAGGGAAGGGTCTGATTCTTGAGAGAATAGATAGGAAATTATGAGTCATTTTGTAGAATTAATAATATTAGACAAATAAATAATAAAATCCTCTTTATACCTTCATACTTCATCCTTAATACATTTTTTGAAACTGTTTATAAGTGCTAGATTAGTTAAAGTTGCTACTGTAATCTGATTGAAAAAGTAATTTTGTTAATACGCTAAGTACAATGTTTTTAAATAGATTTATTTATCTACACAGTGAGTAGTCACCTCGTTTTGTTAACGCTTAAATATAGATAGAATTTATAAGCTCATTAAATTTACAACTGTTCATAAAATTCTTGAATAAACAGCATCTTTAAATTATTTTGAAATTAACATAAAAATCGCATTTGCATTGAGAAGGTCGAAGTATTTCTTTTGAACTTTCAAAGTCAAATATGATTATTTATTATATAAGCGCCCATTTTTCACCAAAAATAATGTTTTAGAATAAGTTTTTCATACTTTGTCGTTAGGAATTTAAACAAACAATAAAAGTTACAATCAAATAATATTTCAATAGAATATAGTAAATTGTATATTGCATAAAGTGTATTGCAAACAAATTCATTTTCGTTATACTCCATCAGTGAGTGAGAGAATCCACAAGCCCAACTCTGCCACCAAACATGATAGAGACGCTTCCAAAAAATATACCCCAGGTACCCGCTTTGACAAAGTCGGAAAAAGCTATGGCTAATGCATTAGTTATTAAGGATCCTAACTCTAGAGTTGCCCAGAGAGATACAGTTATATTTCCTCATCAGAACTTGAAGAATCTGGATTTTTTAGAATTGGGGATCAGCTGGCACCCGTCCGGCACGCCTTAGTTCTGGGCGCTTTCTAAGGCTACTCTGAGCGACTTTTGCCAGTCGTCCCTACCGCTTTGGCACGTGGGGAATGACTTTGACCTATATGACAAAAGAGAAAACCAATCTCTTGGGCTCTTTTTGCTTCAAAACCGGGTTTGGACAACCAAGGGAAGTTGACTGAGTTGATTCCAATGCTAACGCGTCTAATTCGACACTCCTACACTAAAGACGTAGTCTCGCTCTCATGAAAGTGTGCCCTTGTCCATCTGATACCTAAAAATGGTAATCCGATCCAGCTAATTACAGACATATCGCCATTACCTCTCTTCTCACCAAAATAACGGGGAACCTCATTCAGTTTAATCCCCAAAAGACACAAGATTGCTCGTTTACCACGAGGAAAACACCATTTGTCTTATCACCGCTCTTCAAGAGCACTCCTCTTAATGCGTCGCTAAGTATCAGAATACTGGGTCTCCATATTTCGAGTGACTGTCCGTTTTCTGATCATTTGGAGAGCAAGGATAAGTTGGTCTTAAAGAAATCGGAAGTAATCAATAGAGCAACGCAGTATTTCCAGCCTGGTAATAGACTTGCACTCTGAAGTCTAGCCACACATTTACACATACACAGAGTATTGTTCACTGGTCCAGATCAACCCAATAGGCTGAATAGAAGGCTTCTTTGTGTGTCTTCTATCGCATTTACAACGGGGAATGTTCCAAAAAGCTATTTGATCTGATGCCTGCCACTGAATTTCAACACCACTATTAGCTTCAATACCATCCGTACCACCTAGATGCGTAGCGATGCTCTACTGAGCGGTTTCAAGGAATTTTCTTCCACTTACCACACTAAATTGTGGAACCTTCAAGAAGGGCGAACACTCACTCCCACCTCCAAAGCCGGCAACGCTCATGCGATGCTTATATATAGAGTTGTAGAATTCGTTTATACACACTCCTCACTGGAATTACTAGTTGGATCTAAAAAAATAACTTTGCATTTTATGGTTAAGTACTGCTTCATATTCATTAAAAAAATTAAACACAAATTTTTCTTTAGATTGGTTCAGTGGCTGTAAAATAATTTGCGACCTTATTTCGGACTATTACTTTAGTCGACGAGGTTGAAGTCGATAGAACCATGTAGTTGAATATATAATTAGAGCATTCCATGTTTATAATTATTACGTAAAAGATATTTAAAAAAATGAAAGAAAGCAATAAGAATTAATGATTGAGTTTTTTTTACACATTTGAGATAACTTATTGAGCAAACTGGTTTAACGTCTATTTTTCTTGCTTAGCACATTACTGCTTAGCATTAGCTAAGCAGTAATGTGCATTAGAATTATCTCTTAGACCTCGACTGACACAGATGTCAAGCTATCTTCTACCTAATTTAGAAGAATTAATTTGGCCCATTTTTCACGTCTAATGCTTCATTTAGAAATGTTGTATAAAAATATATACAACTAAAGGTTTAAAGGTATTTGTTTTATGATATTAAATAGCAAGTGAGTTTACGTGTGGTAAGTAAGGTTACTTATAAAAGTCTTAAAAATATATAAATATGCAAATTTCCTGCCATACTTGAGGAAAAAGTTCTGTTGCTCACTTTATCGAAACTACACTTTTTCGAAACTACGTTTCGAAACTACATTGTAATAAATACAAAACGGCACTAAATGAAACTGTAATAACAAATTTTCTGAGTGAAGGTAGAACTATTACGGTTTTCATATTATTCAAATATAAACAACTAAGCTCCGTGATCGAAGGCAGCTTGTGTATTTTATTGTAGTTCAATACTACATGAAAATACAATAATTTAATAAAATTTTCGTTATGTGTTATGATTAATTAAACAATATTACATAACGTGTAAAGATTTTGAATAAAAGATTGAGGAAGTATATAACGTGAGGTCCTACATATTTCTAGTGTGCAAAATACATGCATAATAACATGAAATAAATATGATGCTTAGTACATTATATAAAAGTATTCTTTAACCAAATGTTATTCACACACTTTATCTCAAGTAATGTTAGCAATTTAGTCAACATGACGTCATTAATCTTAAGAAATGTGCGACTTGTGTCAACAAATTGTTAGTAAATTCATCAACCAGGTGAGTTGTGGTAACCAACTAAGAATGTTTTATGACTTAATTTCGATTTATAAAGGTCATAGACTAAAAAACATACAGTGTAAGCAATTTATCAGCTTAGGCAATATTATCATTTTAATTCATAATATTTAAATAAAACTTAATTTCACGAAATTTAAATAAATATGGAATGAAAAGTTTGTTAATATTAAATTTCAATTTATATTTAACATGTCTAAACATATACATAAAGATTTTGATAAATTAAATAAACATTATTATTTAGTATATATATAATAATTCACTTTAAAGATACATTTTAAAGCAATCGTACTACCATTACTTAAATAAACTTTACGATAGAAGTTTTAAATTAGGTTTAAGACATTTTAGAGAGAGCAAACACATTACCCCGTTGGCCAGACAAGGACTATTTGAAATGTTTAAAAAGAAAACAATGGAGTAGAAAAGCGATAGAGAATAAAGGTTTCATTTTAAATGTACTAAGTTTGATTATTTCAAAGGTTTGCTTTTAGATAAATATTAAATCGTTTATTTATTAATTGTAAATATTAATGTATTATATATTCGTAATGAATAATTAAATTCTTTGATGTAATATAAAATAAAACGTAGATAATAGAATAACAAGTACTGATTAATTCAACAGCAATATCATTAAAACATAAAATATACATTATTTACATAAACAAAAAATATATAAATAAATCAATTACAATAACGGCATACAGTCAATTATAAATTTCGTAAATTTATTTTAGAAATTAAATTACTTCAATGTGTTTGTAAAGAACATTTTCTTTTTGGTCCGAGCGGATAGTCTCGTACCTTTGTAAGTGCTACCGTAATATAAACGTTTCATCGGCGCATAATTTTATAAATGTCAGCACCAAATCTCTATTCAAAGTAAAACCTTCGAACAAAAAGGTTATATCTAAAAATATATGGATATAATTTTAAATTCCACGTAATCCATGGAAATAAACATACTTGTTTTATCTGCAAAGTCAAATGTTTTAGTAAATCCCGACAATGGACCCTTAAACCCATTAAAACACAACAATTTCAGTCCCAAAATCATTGATTCTGAAATGGAAACACAAAGCTATGCTAATATACGGTAAAAAGTGGTTTTGTTTTGATATTATTCTGTTGAATATTAAAATATTTCTTGCATTTATATACTTTTGAAGGAGGAATAAAATCACTCTGATCCCTATTAAAATTATTTTTATATATTTATATTAATTTGAATGAGTGGAATTAGAAACATGTTTATGTTTGTCAACTTATATTAAGATATTCTTTTAATTCCATATTATACTCGGGTTTGAGGTAATCATAAAGGAGACCTACTCAATTATATTAAAACATTAAAATTACAAAAGTTTTACAACCTCAAAGTTGATTCAGATAACACAGAACATGATTGAGTCATCCATCATTTGAAACGTTATCAAAGAATATAATCGTAAGTTAATGTACCAACACTAATGCGTGAAACCGAGTCCGCAACCTTCCGCAACATTACGTGTCGTGACTGATGTCGTTAAAACTTGTTAAATATTATGCATTTTGAATTAACGCTGTATATATTTAAAACAAACGACTTATTCCAATAATATTGATATATTTTATAGGTTAATAAGGTTGTGTATTTAAAAATAAAATCATAATTATAATTCACATTTTGGAATCTGACTAAACTTTTATAAATAAAGTTTTTGTCATTGACTATAATTGCATTTTTCATAATTATGTTTACTATTTTATTAACAATATATCGATAAAATATGTCAAATAATGTCAAATCGAAAACAAACAATCGACAACCAATCACGAATCTCGACAGTGACGTTAAGTAATTTCTACCACTCATATTCGATAATCTGTTTATGTAATTCTATTAAAATACGATTTTATTTAATGCGAATACGTGTACTTAATAATATCGGTTAACGATTAAGGTAAGCTCCTTCCGCTTATCGTATGATAATGATGATTGTTTACTGATATACCTTAGATCTTAAATGTATACCTTTGTGTAAACACCGTTTAGTTAAAAAAATTACTATTAAAATTAAGTCACAAGTGTAAGAAATAGTTACAGAGCGTATATATGTTTATATCATCTCTAAATAATTTGATTGATTGAATATACGTAAATAAATAAATAAAATGATAAAAATAAATAAATTACATATTTTACTGTGTGCCACGCGAGTTGATACTAATTTTATTAAAGATGTAATATGTGCCAAAAATATTGAGTTGTATAAATAAAAAAGAAATTATAAAGAATTTTATAACGAATACCGAAGGCTATAAATAATTATTTCTCTTCTTTATAAAAAAATTGGGGTGAGGAAGCTGTTTTTATTATTTATTCTAATGATATAGTGGATGTAGCTTTTATTATATTTTTTTACAAATCATCTACAATAAAACACTAATAAATATTATAATATTTCCATATAGGTGTTAGAGCCTAGCTGTAGTTATCTGACTGCAGCTCGTATTAGGCTGGCTCGACCGGGAAAGGACCACCCTCTCACGGAAGATCGACTATAGTAACCAAATTTGGTTATGTTCCTTCGGTGAGTGAGAGAATCCGGAGCCCAGCCCCCCTGCCAAACATGATAGGGATACCTCCAAAAAGTATACCCCAGGAGGGTACCGGCTTTGATGAAGTTGGGGACCCCCTCCCCGAGCAAAATCGGGGGAATGATTCTAGGATTTTGCTCGGGCTGCCTGTCGTATCCGGGGCGGGTAAAGTATCGCAGTTTGTGTTTTCTGAAGGCAAACGACTGCAAATAGGGGCACCCCGCTGCACTCTAGATGTAGACTTTTGCAACATCCGGGGGTTTCACTCGAACCTAAATGCCGACCACTACCACCTTGAGACGGCGCAGCCGGCCTTGTTGTTTTTGACGGAGACGCAGATATCTTAACCTAGCGACACAGCGTACCTATCATATCCCGGTTATAAAGTAGAATATCTTTTTATACCACATGCCGGGGTATCTGTGTTCTTAAGGGTGGATATCTGCTACCGTCGCCTTCAGACTTTTGAAGGTCGGGATTTGTCCGTGCTCTGGCTGCGCGTGGACATGGACGATCACGTCAGAGTTTACAAGTGCCTCTACAGGTCCCATAGTGGTAATGCAGAAACAGATCAACTGTTAGGCCACGTTCAAGCCAAATTTGATGACCTGCTTTCACAGACTCCCTCCGTCGAGGTCGTAGTCCTCGGGGACTTCAACGCGCACAATACCGAATGGTTAGGATTACGTGCAACCGACTACATGAGGATATCTGTTTTGTTGGATCTTCTGCTGACTACACATCCATTGGATTGGGATGGAAAGCGGTCCTTTTTTGCATCCTACCCATGAGGGCCAATTTGTTTCTCTTTCAATGATCTGGAACTATTTTGACCAAGCTCTGTGGTCCCACTTGGTGGCAGATCGCGGCCTCGGTTTGATGCATCTGTCAGGGCTGCAGCAGCTGGCAAATGGAAGGCTTATCAAGCTTGGGCCAATGCGTTAGTCACTAAGGATCCGTACTCTAGAGTTCTGAAGAGTAAATACAACCGTGCCTCCAGGTTCTTCAAACGGCAAATCGCTAGAGCAAAGTTCAAGCATGTCGTCAAAATTTGGGATCAGCTGGCAAAGTATCCGCCTGGCACGCGCAAATTCTGGGCGCTTTCAAAGGCCACTCTGGGAAATTTTAGCCAGTCGTCCCTACCTCCGTTGCACATGGGAAATGACTTTCTGGCCCAAACGGCAAAAGAGAAAGCCGATCTTTTGGGCATTATTTTCGCCTCCAACTCGACTTTGGATGACTAAGAGAAGACACCGCCCCGCCTATCATCTCGCGGTGTCAGAGCTCAATGCCGGAAATAGTATGTCGGCAAAAAACTATCAGACAGTCTCTATTTTAATTGGCCGTTCATGAGTCGAGTGGGCCGGATGGCATTTCTCCATTGGTGCTACGAACATGTGCCCCTGAGTTGATACCAGTGCTAACGCGTCTATTTCCGTACTCCTTATTTAAAGGCATAGCCCCGGTCTCATAGAAGTGTGCTCTTGTCCATCCGATCCCTAAAAAAGGTGATAGCTTGGACCCAGCTAACTACAGACCTATCGTCATTACCTACTTTCTCTCCAAAGTAATAAAGATAATTATCAACCGACAGGTCCTATCGTACCTCGAGGATCACCAGTTGATCAATGACCGGCAGTATGGCTTTCGCCATGGTCGATCAACTGGTGATCTTCTGTTATACCTTACGCACCGTTGGGCAGCGGTTATTGAAAGCAAAGGAGAGGGTTTGGCATTTAGTCTGGATAAATCTTAAGAATCATTCGACTTTAAAATATACAGCATCCAAACCAAATTATTAATTTTTGCGTTTTGCAATAATACCACAATTGTCATTATGGTTTTTATTATAAGACAATTTTAAGCTTTTTGTAAAGTATTTTAAATTTAGACACGTTTATAATCACAAGTCAAAAAACATATTTTTTTATTATTACAGATTCCTTGCGTGATATTTTTAAAGATATTAATAAACTGAGATGAAATTATTTAAAATTATTATTAAAAATTTATAATAACAAGAACACAAAATAAAAATACTTATGTTCAATTTTTCGAAAGATATTAGTTGAAAGAGTTGAGTTGAGTTGAAATAGTTGAGTTGAGTTGTAAATTTATTTCACAAGTATTTTCTTTTTTTTGTAAAGGTTAGTCAAGATAAACTATGTAGACATTGAAGCAATAAAAAATATTTTTACTTGAAAATAAGACATGTAGAATTGCCTGCAAAGATAATATAAAAGATATGCTATCGGACTAAGAATAGACTATGGAATTGATTTCTTGCCAAGTTCTTACAACACCAACAAATTTTTAGATCTTTTTTATATTACGTTTCATCAATAACGTAGTGAATAGAATTTATTACTTTTATAAGTTATTAGATAATATTGTAGTAACAAAAAATTATTTGTATATCAGACAAACAAACAATCAAAGGTAGAAAGTAAATTAATTAATAGTAAAAGAAAGAAATAAAGATACATTTGCATGAAGCTTAAAAAATAAGTGAAATATTATAAAGTCACCGGTTTATTTATTTTTGTTTTATGACTATTTATTTATTATGACTATTTATTTTATTATGATGCTTATGTCAAAATTTAAAAAAAAGAGAGACTACAAAAGATTATACCATTCTCCCAAAAGAATAGTATTTCCCAGTGGAATTTCTAATTTTGAACAAAATTTGGGTGAATGTTAGTCTCGTGAAGTTTCGTTTAATTTGGCGTGGAATTCAGTGTTCTATTTTTAATCAGCTTATTTGTACGTGAGTGTTTATTTTAATCAGCTTAACTCAGTAACATCTTTAAAAATTATATTAAAATTAACATGTCCAAAAGTAAAATGTAAAGTTATTGCTTTTATATTTTTTTATTTTCTGACACGTTCGCTATTTGATGAAATTATCATTCTTGTAATTAATTAAATAAGTTGAAACAAAATTGTATTGAAATCACAATTTATATTTTATTTAATAAAATTTTATCAGACCAGATTTAATGTATTAAAGTTGTATGAAATATTGCTTACTTACTTACTTACCTTCACGCCATATCCCTTGCGGGGTAGCCAGAGACGACGGAGCGCCAAACGCTACGGTCCCTGCATACCTCTTTCGCCTCGGCCACAGACATCAGCCTCTTCATACATGCCCTCCGGGGGGTCCTCCTGCTTGTTACGTGACCTTCCTCCAGTATCACAGATACTGTTTTTTCGAAGGTCACTCGAGGTCTCCCCCTGTCTCTCTTACCGCTCACTTTGCCTGTATAAATATTTTTTACCATTCTTTCATCACTCATTCGCTCGACGTGCCCAAACCACCTGAGCACGTTATTCTTCATTTTCACCATGACATCGTGACGTATAAAATATTGTAATTTTCGAAATAAATACAAGTAATAATTAACGGGAAAATATAATTATGAATAATTTTCTTGAGCGGAACAGGAAACAAACATTTATATTGCATATATTTGAAATCAAACCTTCTTCAGTTTTCTAGTAAAGAATATAAAATAGCAGCATCGCAACACAGACCGCACTGAATCTCATGTATATTTATACGCATTTCATAATGCAAAACTCTGTTAGTGATCGTATGTGAAGCCTCAGGTTTCTTTTACAAAATATATGAAGTAAACGTGACCTCCTGGATATATTTTCTTAAAAATATTGTAAAGTAATTCGAAACACTGGATTTTCATTCATCTAAAATAGTTAGTTTTATTTTCATATAAATATATCACAGTAGTATACACATACAATTATATATGAAAATAGACTAATTATAATAGAAAAGGAAATACGAAATTATATTTACGATAAAAAAATGGGGTAACTTAAAGGAATATTATTGGATAGCTAGCTACTCATAAGAGATACGTTCTGTTAAATCCTTTCAACTGAAAACTGAAAAATATACACTCGTATCTTTCGTAAAAAAATATCTTTATGCATATATAAATGTCCCGTGTTACGATGTTCGTTTGGGCTAATCTTTGTAACCACTGAACCGGTTGCAATGAAATTTTATAGATTGTTTGGTCCAATATAAAGAATAGGGCAGTATTTATCTCGATTAACATTCTTCAATTTCTTTTATTGCAGTTTGAGTCGCTGGCAACTAACTGGCTAGCTCGCTTGTATGCTCATATATATGTATATACATATTACGTTTGATAATATTGTATATACGTTTGATATATTTTTAATTTAATTTTCCCAGAGTAATATCCATAAATTGAATAAGAACATGTTATGGAAAATTTAAATAATAGAAACCTCCAGTTGTCTCTCAATAATTATCGTAATTGAATTTAATTGAATTTTGCTGCGATGTGTAGTCGTGTGAATAAATATTGCTTTTCTTCTTGATGATTCTGTTTTGTTTTTTCTCATTTATTGGATACATTATTATTTATTCTAACAACATGTAACGGTAACTGGAAGTTATGAAAAAGTATATATTAATATTTATTAATAAGCAATAAGCATTTTAAATTAGTAATTAGTTTAGAAATTATTAATTTTATTTTATTTTATTATTTTTAGGTTATTTATTTATAATTTCCTCGTTAAAGTTTATGAATTAAAATATTGTAATAACTAAATTATTGTTTGCCTATAAAAAGTTGCTTTAATTAAAGTTTAGAAAAGTATTCAAACGTGCATACTAGATAATTATTAGTTATTCTCTGTAATACATAGAAAAACCTGTGTTTTCCCTTGATAAAATTTCATTGGAATAAATATATGTTTATTTTATTTAATCTCGGGACAAGATATAATTTCAATCTAATAGTAAGTAATACGGGAAAAACAAATAACCTACATATAACTTTTTATCCTTATGTACTGTTATATATAAAGCATTACGAGTAACTTTTTTTTGAAGCCTAGAAGAAATTATTAAACACTGATTGTAATGTTAAATAGAATACCGTCTTCAATAAAGGAATTGTCAAATGTAGCCAAAGAAGTCATTTCTGACGACCTATTAGAGAAACAAAAAAATCCTCAGTTTCTTTGTATTACTATTCAGTATTTACATCATATATTTGTTTTTTTACTACTTACAATAACCACATTACTAAAATATTATAAGCCAGATCATTTAGACACATCGAATCATACACAAATTATTATCAGATATTTTATCAAATATACTTAATATAGATTAGAAACTGTACTGAACTGATACAATTACAAACTGCTTGAATCATAACCTTCTTAAATGAAGAAACTAAAACATGTGGCATTGAAAAAGATTAAAAACCTTTCTAATGCTAATATTATTTAACTATGTTCGAATGATATAAGAAAAATCAATCTGAATTAATCATGAATATTCTGGATATATATTACTATCATTGGAATAACGCAAAAAAACAGATATTTATATTTAACAAGGGTTAAGAAAACCTTTACGTTACTCAGCGCTACGAATTCCCTATAGAAATATAGCCATCATGAGGATGAGACTATTGGGATCTTAGTAGCATTTATGATCGAAGGACGAATGCTAAGCGTAGCGAAGCGTTGGTCCGAAGGACTACGTTTTTACTTGATAGGCCTATTCTACTATTTTTCCGTATGTATTTCAGTATGCTTGTTCTGGAGTAGCCGGCGTATTTTTCATCCTGTCGTCATGAAAATCGGCAGGCGTATTCTTTGAATTTTTTGAATTTTTATGTCGAGCTGTTTTTTTGATTGGATGTAAAAATCCAAAATGGCGGCGTTTTTTAGTTTTGTTTTTGGCGTAGCAGGAGCAATTTTCACCCGATCGCCACAAAAATTGGTGATCATGTTTTTTGAGTTATTTAAATTTTTTTTGTCTGGCCATTTTTCTTACTGGGAGGAAAAATCCAAAATGGCGGTGATTTGAGTTTTTGTTTTGACGTAGCAGGCGTATTTTTCATGCAATCGTCACGAAAATTAGTAGGTGTGTTCTTTGAATTATTTAAATTTTTATGTCGAGCCGTTTTTTGCTTGGGCGAAAAATTTCAAAATGGCGGATTTCTGAGCCGTACCACAAAAACGGACTTTGCGGCAGCTAGCGGGCTGAAATTTCGTCTAAGTAGTCTTTGCCGAAATCTAAGGTGTTTTTTTGTTATTTCACAATTCAAAATGGCGACCATAGCGAATTATAAAAAAAATTAAAGTTGAATAACTCCGTTGTTATTTGGTGGAGCAAAGTTTCGTTTTGGTAGTTATGTACCTACATACATACATAGGTATACTTATTTCTTTTTGGAAAAGACACTTAAAACATTGTCTCTTCCCCTAACGTACTGAGGTCTACTGTTCACAGAACGACTATTTATTGTCAAATAACTGTTCAGTTATTAGCTTTAACATACTATTAAGTTGACCCAGCAATAGACTTAGTATATATTTTTATCTCTATGGTTTAAAATCCCCAATTTCATATTTTTTTGCAGAAATAGTATTTACATGAAAGGGATGTTAATGTCTCTAAAAATATATAACAATGTTTTCATTGTAAATAGGCATGCTTCTATGAATCAGATTCTGTTTTCACTTACATAAGAAAGGAGTTGTATAAAGAGTAACACGTATGAAGCTCCATGGATACAATTAATTTACGACTTTGATATATATATCAAAACATATATATTTAGTTGTTAATTTCAGACATATTTTGAAAACAATATAACAACATTAATAAATGGCGTTGGTATCAAAAACTATCTTTATTCAGCTATACATTTTTATAATTACCTCTTCGTAACTCACGGCTAGGGTCGATGTGCTGAAATTCGGGAGTACACGTAAACTGATAAATGAATAAAAGAAGAGGTTGGACTATGTTAAAGTGCGCTTAATTATTTATTTCTTTTAAAGACGCGCCATTTTGAAAATTTGTTTGTCAGTTCAACATGTGGCATTATTAAGGGAGAGTTTATAATATTAAATGTCGTTTAAGATTCGTATTTTTCTTATCTTCATTTGTGCCCCTGTTTTGGCGAAATAATTATCATTAGCAAGATCACTACGTGACCTCACTCAATCAGTCATTTATTCACTCACTCACGTAAATAGCAATTGGCATCTGGATTTTACTATTTTTATGATGTAAAGACAATACTTTTTGGATATATTTCAGTTTCATTAAGAAATTTTAATTCATGTAGTACACTAGAAATATATTTGTAATGTGCATATATAACTTTAATTTCCCATCATCTTTAATTTCCCAAATAACATCCTATTTACAAATTTATATTTGCAAAAAAACCTTGCAGCACTGATTTGTGCTTATTATTATATTTATGTTCGTAATCATAATTTTGTCACAACGTATTTTTTCTATGATATTTAAGATATTTATTATTATGTTACGGCGAGTTAGTAGCTAACTTTCTGTAAAGGATTTAAACTAAATTTTACTTTTAGTGGTAATTGGTATTATGCCAAGGAAAAAGTCGTAAGCAGAGCTACTGTAGATAATAAAAGTAAAGTATCAATAACCTTCAAGACTTTAAAAGTCATTCAAAACTCCGAACTTTCTCCACAGCTTTGTATAACTTTTATTCTTGCCAATACTTAACAAGTTTTTTGTTGGCAACTTATAAACAATATCGTCTTGATTTTGAGAAATAATTTAAGCAAAAAGTTCAAAAATCTTTTGTTACAAGCTTTTTGGAAAGTAAAACTTTTTTATGTTTTGAAATTCGTTTTACATTGAAAATGTCACCATCAATTACAGTTTTATAAAGTCAAAATTTGGTGTTTTATTAAACAGTATAATTATTTTAATACGTTATCTTTATTGGAGAAGTTCTTAATGAGAACCTTTGATACTCAACTAATAAGTTATAAAATATTTTCGATTTAATAATACAAGGTTGTTTCTAGAACAAATCATAGTTTGCCATTTTATCATTTGTACTCGCCTCAGACAATACGAACAGAAGCATTTTAAAACATTACCTCCTTATACTATTAGTAAAATTATTCATTAATATATATATACTCAACCTAACACGTAATGATAAGTATTTGCCAATTTTGGCTAAATGAAGAATCACATTGGAATAACCTGAAAACGAAATAAAGTTCAAAAACATAATTAAATGAAACCAAATTGAATGGCCACTAACCATCGAGTAGAGCGCTTGCTGGTAATGAAAATCGATTGTCGACTGTTTTTGTTACAGAAATCGACTCTGTCACATCCCAATGCTTTCACGAAACCAAATCAAAGTGTAATTGTATTGCTAACAATACTATTATTTATTACCAAACGCTTAACCTTACGTAACGTAAAGGACTTCCATTAGGTATAATGAAAAGGACAATAAAAAACGTTTTTCGGGTCGGGATATAAAATGATAGAGACAAGATATTACATTAAAATAATGGAACAAAAATACATTAAGAATCTCTGAATTGTTTGTTTTATATACTTTGCTTAATTCTATTATACATATATAAGTTGTGTATCTACATAATGTTTATAGCTGATGATTAGATGTTTACTTATTAACTGTGATAAACAAAAAACTAATGAGATAAATGTTCATTAGTTTCATCAAGTACAGACTTTTAAATAAATCAAACACTTACAGTTAAATTAAGTATGATGGCTTTTCAGAGATCGCAGGGTCGTGTGCCATTAGTGTTGACGTATTTAAAGCATTCACTAATAAATATATAAATCTTTTTGCGGACAACATTTTCGTGATTTTTGGATATATAGAGCAATATAAATATGGAACAGGACTGCATTGGAATGGAGACATATTTACCTTTAGGTAAGAAATATATAACTTAGGCTTGCTTCTAGGCTGTCGGAAATCAGTTGATAAAAGGAGAAAACTTTATGTGTGTAATTACTACCACTATACTATCTTTCATAATTAAAAGGACGTCAGCTCTGATCACGTTGATCTTATCATTACACTTCGTGATTTCAAGAAATATAAATAGGTTAAATAGGATAGGTTATTATAAAAAAAAATACTTCATTAAGAGTAGATGTTCAATTAAGTAAAAAATATTTATTAGTAATATTGATTTGCGTAAATAATTTTATGTAAGATTTTGTTCTTGTTTTAAGTGTTCAATATTTCAATAAATGAATTGTCGATTTAATCATCTGAATACTTAGAAATAAATTATAGAAATGAACAAAGGTGGAAAACCACCTTTACATGAGCTGAGCTCGCAGGGACGACTGCACAAGACGACGCTTCACAGATTTTGAACTGAATTCCATGTCACTGAGATTTCGGAATTTCAGTATATGCGTGTTAATTAGTTTAGATATGAATTTAATTCATTTCGGTTTTAAAATTCTATTACCCTAAAATTGCTGAGTGTATGCTTTGACTTATTATAATATAACTGAATGAAGACAATCAAAGCAAAATATTTTTCTTAATCCTCAAAAGATATATAGTGTAAATAATATTATATTCTTAAACAAGAATAATAACAAAGACTTTTATGTTACAGCAATATGCTTTTATATTAATAATACAGCAAAATGGCATAGAAAAATAAGTCTAGTTTATGTTATACAGCAACTTACGTGATTGACATCATATAAAATACCAAAGTCGGTCCATATACCGAGAAAGTAATAAAACTATAGCAGTCAAACCTTTCTCTTATCGCTCTCCAGAAGCTTTAGTTTTACGATACACGCGTTTTCCTATAAAGTGTTATGACGAGATTAAAGAAATCGAAATCGTAATTCCGTTTGAACCTCACAACTTTAACTAACTTGGACATTTTAAAAATTTATATTGAATTATTTGCACACCAAAATCAATTTTAAAGAGCTCTACCTAAGTTTTATTATTCTGTGAGGTCCAACATATAGTTTGGTAGCTTATATTAATACTACGATTATAACAGTTTCACAAATGACAGTAAAAGCTATCAAAACAATCCAGCTACAGCTTGACGTTTTATTGAAAAAATGTTGTCTCTAAATCTGTAAATTCTTTGAAATCTTCTATTCATGGAAAAGTGTAAATATTGAACAAAAACTAGGTACGATAGAATATTTTAGAGGTGTTGAAATATATTATTTATCTACACGTAATATTCATTTAATTATTTTGATAATTTTAAAATTTATATTAAGGGTTGGTGCAAAGGGGTGCTGAAGTATTATTTATTTATTTACGGTTTTCGATTATTCCTTTCTCCTTTCTCTTGGAATAGAGATTGTGACTTTTGGATATTAAAATACTTTATGTATTACTGTTAAACATATGTATAATAAACATAAACAAAAAAATATATTTATAAAATCTAAATATAATTTTAATATATAAATGTTTAATAAAATACATTTCTTCAAACGGTTTTTTATAAACAAGAAATAAGCAATCGCAAGCCAATAATATTCTTAACGAACCAAAATAAATTTTATCTCACCGGTTAAAGAAGCTGATACTAATTGAGTTTAATATTATACTTAGTTTAAATAAATTTATTCTTTCACTGTTCGCCTTTTATGATGTTAAAGTCTAATCTATTTCGGTAAAAGAAAGAATGACAATTTTTTTTATTATAATTTTTAAGAACATTTTTTTAACTTCAATATTTTTTATTATTGTCTGTGAAGGTTTGTGAAAATTTATTTCTATAATTAATTAGTTTATGAATTCGTATACAACAAAAACAAACTACAATAACATAGTAAACATTTTTAAAGATATTAATAGTAAATTGAAATATACCGACTTTACGTTACTCTTCAGGTAAAATTATCTTTTGAATTTTAATGGTGCAACATATATTTATACCTGTTTGACTGAATCTGAAAAGATTTCTTTCGAGATTTTCTCTGTCCGTTTCTTGGTGTAATATCAAAATTTTTCTAATATTTTTTATTAATATATTGAAAGTTATGACGTTCATCTAGCTAATAACATGTTAAAGTGTATTTAATGTTACATGATATTTTTTTTTTTTTTTGCTTCCAACCTCGTGTCAATTTATTTTAATATATATAAATTACGTGTCACGTTGTTTGTCCGCGATACTTAACCGATTTAAATAAAATTTACACACCACGTGCAGTTTGACCTAACTTAAAAAATACAATAACTTTCAACTCAATTCATAGTCGCAATATTATTCTATTGCAAATCATTTGTTTACTATTTTGCAGTCACAATTTTCAGTTAGCTCCTGACGATTCTAACAGATGGCGGTATCTGTTGACTGGATTGAGTTTAGTGTTCCAAGTTATTTACTAAAAACTTTGTAATACACAAATAGTGTTATAAACTTGGATAAAATTAAAAAAATAATTATAATTATTTTGTTTTTTTTTTTTGCTTAATATCGACTGTAAGAAAAAATTATGGTTTTTATGACAGATGTACTCTGAACGGTACCCCTTCAATAGTTTCCTACAATGTAATATATCAAAAACAATAAATAATTCCACAAAATGTTTAATGTTTAATGATGATATATGATAACAGTATACTGTCTTTAATCGCATTTACAACGAGTATTGTTCTTTTAATACGACGCCTGATGATAATTTTAAAAAGGCCTTATTCAATTATATTTTTATAACCTAAACATCAGTATACAATTTTATCTCTATTCATTTTATCAAACTCATATTTTTATTTTTTTATGAAACCATTTCAAATTGGAATTAATTATATTGTTAGCAATATAATATAATTCTAGATAAATATACTATGAAATATTGGATGGCTCGGATAGGACTCGAATTTTGCAATCTATGGAAAATTTGCTCATGTTCATCCATGTCAAGCTAACATGGCTAAATATGTTTATAGATAATTTCAAACAGCAATACCATTATTTATTACCTAACGCTTAATTTCACGTAACATAAAGGACTTCGATCACTTATAATGAAAAGGACAATAAAATATGCTTCGGGACATAAAAGGATAGAGACAAGATATTACATTAAAATAATGAAACGAAAATACATTAGGAGATATACATATTGTTATTGTACAAATTTATAATTTATATACTCAGCTTAACTTATTATACTTTTTGTCATGGGTACTTTATATAATATTAATATTAATATTGTAATGTACGTCTGTACTTAGTAAACGTTTATTTATTCAAATTATTTTTAAAATATTATAATTGGAAAAGTTTGCATATTTGAACGATAATTCTTTAATCTCGCAAATAAAAGTTTCAATTGAGAGTGAATACTTTTTATTTCAAAAAGACATACATGGAACTCATGAAAATTTATTTTGTGGTTCCACAGTTGCTAATAAACTCCACGGAAAATAACTTTGCTTCTACTTGCTTTTTATTTATGTTATGTTGTTGTTGTCTGTAACTTCAGTTATTACTTTTAAGGTGGTTTCCTGCCCTCTATTTTTATAATATACCAGCAAAGCCATGGGCAAAAACAAGTTATTAACAAACCAAAAAAACATTGACATTTATTTAATTCGTTTAAGTGAACAATTGTAATATTTTTTGATGGAATGTTTTCCTCTTTTCAATTTACTTGTTGCCGAATTTTAAAGCACAACGTTTATTTTAAAATAAACTAAAAATGCAGTTTTAATTTAGCCAACTGGGTCTTTCGTCACTGTAATTAGCAGAAGTGTATATTTTTTTCTTATAAATAATTATTTATCTAAAATTATTATGCTACCATCAGAAATTATTTATATATATAGCTATAATAATTAAAGCTATTTTTATCGACCACTTATCCCAATATCTAACAACAATTATTATTTTTGTAGCTAGATACATAATTATTTTAGGTAGATTTCATAGATGAATCTACCTATTGCAATCGATGCGATGACGGGACCCAGACCCCAGAGTAGGGGCGCTACGTCGTTTATGAACTGGAGATTGAGAATCCGTCGAAAAAAAAATCTATATATCCCGATATATATATATAAATATATGTACATATGATCGATCAGTCCAAATTCATCGTAGGCAAAAGAGGTATTTTAACAGGTCTGAGTCACTCTTAATGTTTCAAAGCAGGTTTATTGCGACTTGAACTGATATTAAACAGTTGTATGAAATCCTGATTCTCATAATATTAACGAAATGTAATACAAAAAAAAAATTTTTTTAATAATTATAGATTTCATCTTATATGAAATATTATTCAAGAAAAGTATATTCTGCTCGTATTGTTTATTGGTTTTGTTGGTTTAGGGTTTTTAGCTGATTTTATATGTTCTAAGAAAAGTCTAAAAAAATTGGAGTCTCTATTAGAATAATAAGAACATATACACATAAATAGAATAGTATAAGTATCGATACTCATAGTTTATACGTGCTATATGAATATAGTTATTTTATTGAATAAAAAATAAATCAATTATAACACATTAGCAATAGCACCCCGTGATCTCCTACTTCTTCGATCTATGCCCGCATAACATATTAATTTCTAATAATTTTGTCCAACTCTTTTGCGCTTATTATAAATATGTAACTACTGCAAAAACCACATGTAACTAATCTAGTTACTAAAAATCACTTTAACTTAAAAAGATGCAATATATATATTTTTTAATAGTTATACTGAATCTAAAATCAGTGATATAACTGCTTTACATATTTACTAAATATTAAGAAAATTATCAATTATAAATATAGCAAAACAGAAACTTGAAAATTATAATTTAAGAGTCATTAAAAATATGAAATTCATATCTAATTAAAGCAAATAACTGTAAGGAGAATAAAAGATATATGCATTCTTATTTCGTTGGACGTGACGTGTATTAAGGATTCCATATCATTATAACGTGTAAACATACGGGTAAGTTATTATTTTAGTTTTACTACGTCCCATGATGGTGTTCATATAAACATCAGCTTAAATGGAAATAACAAAGAGGCAATAAAACTTTAGGAGATAATTTTATTATCGCTCTTCGGTAACCTTTATTTTATAATACATGAGTTTTGCTAATGCAATTACAACGAGATTATCAACATTTTAATTAAAATATGTTCGTGAGAAAAATAATGTCAATTTGACATAATATTATTTGAAAACCACAAATTTTCCAATACGACAAGTATATTTTATCAGAATAAATACAACAACAACTTTCAAAAAGTTATCTGATAAATTCTTGCGGTATATTCCAAAATATTTAATGAAAGAGAGTCTGGTTGAATATTTGTAATGCTTTGCTTTTTGAGTTGTCTTATAATATGTTGATTTAATTTTTTCAAATATATTATTATTTGTTTTCATGCTAATGGATCATCCTGATGGATAATCCGCTTTATGATATGTTAATATGTTGTTAATTTAAAATAAGAACAACATTTACTGATATTAATTAAATAATATTATACACGTACGAATCTTTTTAGACAGCTAACTGAATATTATATACCAATGTGATTGTTGCTTACCATTCGAAACCGATAAGATGCAGAATTAAGTTAAAGGGATATGTTGTGTGTGTGTGTGTGTATGTGTGTGTGTATTAAAAATTATCCTATAAACGTTAAGTTAAATTTATTGTAAATTGGTTCAAAAGGATCCGAGATCAGAGTAGTAATTCTTAACGAAGGAAAATATATTTAATTATACTACAACCCTGTTGAAGCAATTTTAGTGACTTGACTTTAATCTCAAAGAGGATTGCGTGGTCGGGTTTAGCTGAATCTAGTCTTTCATTGTTCTCCTCTAATGGTTATGACTACTCCATTGAAGTGTAAAATAAACTTACATAACTTCAAAATACATATTAATCACTATTACTATGAACAGACAAACTTTAGTATTGTTTAACTAACTCGGTCGACCGTGTACATAATCAAAGAAATGTCTGATATGAATATTTACATAATTCCTAGTTTTCTGTGTTTTGTATTGTATGGCAAAGAATATTAATTTATTATATACATTTACATAAAGGAAATAAATATTGGAGCTAAATTCTTATTCAAACCGTATCAAGTGTAAATAGATATTAAGATAAATCAAGTCATCAAAGACAAACCGGAGGACAATATGCTTCTAAGTAATATTTAAGTCTTGTTTAATATTATTTTCGGGAAGATCGTTTCGTCAATAAGATGGAACCTTATGAAATGAAAGGATTATTATATTATCCATATTTTCTTCTGAATAGGAAGGAATTTTATGGTAGATGTAAATGGAATTTCGGTTTTATTTTATATAATGTTGGGTCCAATACCGCTCTTGTCTTACTACTAACATCATCAATATAATATTAATGTTAAAATTTGATAATATGCATACAAATATAATCCTAATAAAAATATCTTTGTTGACACAAAACTAACAAAATCGATTACTTATCAAATAATTTGTATTCAATAAAAGTATTTTTTTTAATTATAACTGTTATCAATATTCTAAAAGATGTTCTATTTATATCATTTATATATTTATTTTGAAGTTATTGTTTAGAATTAACAAATAAATTGTTATAATTTTTGTAGTATATTGTTAAATTATAAGCAATAGTAAATTAAGGTTAAATAATAAAATTTGTTACGTCTTCTTGTGGTCCGATGTGTTTAAATGATAAAAATATTATGATAAAAAGTAGAATAATTTAAATTGAAAATACTGTTTGTTTTTTCCACGTGAACGTAAAGAAATGTCTAGTACACCTGCACAGCATAGATATTTAAAATTATCCAATGACTAACTTTTACGATAATATTACACAACAATACAACAATGAGTAATAATATTTACTATGTTATGTATAATTATGTTATGGTCTATCAACTAAATAATATTGTAACTCTAATTAATTAATGACATCCAGCATCAATTTATATTTAACTTTATTTTATAACACAACCGTTTTATATTATTTTCGAATATAAAGTATTAGTATTTCTTCAAAACTTTATTTAACACTAATAACAAAAAAATATACACTAAATTACAAGAAAACCAATTATATGTTAATATACGACATGAATAAAAAAGTTGATTTTCATTGAGCAAATAAATAATTGTGACAAAAGGTTCACCACACTTCCAACAGAATTAAATAATTTACAGAAAACTGCAGTTTTTCTAAAATAATATGTTATTAAAGAGGTCTCCACAGTCTGAGCCGTAATACAGGGTGGGCCAAAAATTTTTGCAAATAGCAACACTTGATTTCTCCAAAACCGTGAGAGCAAGGGACGCGCGGGTGGCGGAGAATTGTGCATCGTTTAATGCAATTTTAGTCACGATGGAGCGCTTCACGGGACAACAGCGTGTTTTTTGCGTAAAACAATTTTACAAAAACAACGATTCCTACGTTACTGTACGACGCCTCTTTAGAGTTGAATACAACGTGTAAGTGAGTGTCCAAATGTTAATTTAATTAAAGCTTGGGTTAAAAAGTTTGAGCAAACGGGATCGGCAACGAATATTAAACAAACTGGGCGACCACGTTCAAGAAGAAGCGAAGAGAACATTCGGGAGGTTGAAATTTCTGTAAGGGACTATTCAGAGTCATCTACGCGTAAGCGGTCGGCGGCTCTTGCTATACCAAGAACTAGTCTGCGGCGAATCTTGCATTCGGACCTTAATCTGTACCCATATAAGCTTCAAATTGTACAGGAGATGAAACCAAACAATTACATTCAACGCAAGTTATTTGCTGACACTATACTGGAGCGATTCTCTAGCCTTGAGAATGTATTGTTTACGGACGAAGCCCATTTTCACATTAATGGTCACATAATTAAACATAATTGTCGATATTGGAGCACGGAAAACCCTCACTATAAACACCAAAAGCCTCTTCATTCACCAAAAACGACAGTGTGGGCTGCCATATCCGCAAAGGGCATAATCGGTCCATACTTCTTTGAAAATAATCAAGGAAATAACGTAACTGTGAACTCAGTGGAATACGTGAAAATGTTGCGAGAGTTTTTGACACCACCGTTGCATGAATTTGAAGGATATAATAGCCGGACTTGGATGCAACAAGATGGAGCAACATGCCATACATCAAACGTGACTTTACCGGTGGTCAGAAAATGTTTCCTAACAAATTGATTTCTCGCAGAGGTGATATCCCATGGCCTCCCAGAAGCCCGGACCTTACACCTTGCGATTTTTTCTTGTGGGGATATCTGAAGAGTCGAGTATACCTTAATAAACCGACGACCATATCCCAATTAAAAGAAAACATCCACGAGGAGATAGCCGCGATTCCTCGCAGCATGTGTCAACGAGTTTTCCAAGTTTCCAAGTACGAGTTTCCAAGTACGAGTTTTTTCAACAAAAATATATATTTTTCACTGTTAATAAAGTTTAAGATAAAGAATTAATTATAATTTTCTATACCATATTATTAAAAATACTAATATATAAAACGAATATTTCAAATAAAACTTTTAGTTTTCTTTTCTCATTTTAAGGATTTATGGGAACGCATATGTATCGTAAAACTAAAATTACTAAAGAGCGATAACAAGAAGGTCTGATTCTTATAGTTTTATTACGTTTTTGTGATTTTCGCTAACTTTGACATTTTGTATCAGTGACATCATAGTGTTCAAAATAATTTTAATAAATGGATACATGATATTATATAATACAAAGAAAGATCGCTCAAATAGCTGTTTGAGCAGCATTATATAAGTATAAAATATTAAGGTAAACGTTTCATTCTAACGTTAAACCAAATGAAAGCAGTTTTAAGCCAATTGTAGGTAAAATAAATAACTTGAGCTCAAGATATGAGGGCATAGTGTTAGAAGGTAGATTTACCTCACAAAAAGTGTAGTATTGCCGTGATTTACGATCTGGATTATGATGAAAACTAGTGTCTCAGAGTCTTTATATCTTCATTTCGAACCCGAAAAGGTAAAATTTTGTAAAAAAAATATATTATATATAGTAATCAGTGTAGAGACAGTTTTTTAATCCCATGATTAGGTATTTATTACTTTATATATAATTTGATCCTTTATTTGTTTTTTCTTTATTACACCTAGTATAATTCATATTTATTTTCTGTCGTTATTAAATATAATTTTTACCTTATTTCTTTTTATTATATTATATATATAAGTATGCATGGTTTGATGTAGGTCTGTCATGTTATGCATACTCAACTTTAATATTATAAAAGTTTATTAATTATTTCCTTGAACCTACCCTACTCACTAGTAAAAACTTCTATATCTCAAAGTTTCATGGCAGAGATCGTTGTTTAGGCGACAACAACTCATTTTGTATTTTAAATAAGTAATATATTGTTCTTGATCTTATCAATTGTTTTATTCCTATTATAAAGATTATTATTATTATTGTTATTCGGTAGTGCACCTCCTTTTTGTGTAGAATAATCGTTATTGGTTAAAATCTTTTTCATTATTTGGTATTTTATAAACCATTAATTTTGTTCTTCCTTTATGAGGAAAACAAATTATTAGAGGAGATCAGTTAATTGAACTTAAAGCGAATACACAATCCTCAAACTTTAGGGTTCAAATTAAGTCTCAAGAATTGTTTAAACAGGGTCGTAGAGAAATTTTCTTTCAATTGCTTTGTTAAATTATCTGTAACTATGATTTAAGTATCTTGAACTTGTAATTATAAGGCTGGAATTGATAACAATATCAAATTTTCGATTTGTATATTTTACTTATATAAATATTTTCAAAGTTGCCCTAGAATTTATCAAGGGTCTTGACGAACTAACCTCATTCTCCAAGTGATAAAGTTAGACCATCATAGAGTTATGTTTATGTTATCTGCTAAATACTTAACTGTCATTTTAAAACTGTTATTGTTGTTGTTAACATGTTAAAATAAACATTTACAGTAACAGTGCAGTTTGGGACTTTTTTAAACAGCATATAAATACAAAAAGCTTTATTTCATCGGGGACCTTTCTAAGGCTGCAGTAGAAATTGCACGAACATTCAGTAACTAAATGTACGCAGTTAATCACATTATATGTCAAAATATTTTAATGATATTTTGCTTTCAAATGGCAGAAACCTAGTATAAAAATATTATTAGTATATCAAAATCATTAGAATTCTGTGTCTTATTAAACACACCGAAAAACATAATGTGATACATATACTTCGTTGCAAATCGAACAGAATTAAAACTAAAATTGATGTTAAGCCACTGCATTGAATCCATTAGTTGTTAAAATCAATTATTGTTGAAGCTTATAGTAATTTTAAATAAAATTTATTCCATGGGTATCTAAAGAAATTGAATGAGCCTTGAAATTATATGTATTTAAAATAAAATACATGTTAGATTGTTATTAGATAAAAAATGTAATTAAACTTATACTAATAATTTGCCAAATTCTTATATATTACTAAATATCTTGTAACTGTGCTACTATGATTAGTATTAACTATCCTTTTAAGCAAGTAGGATGCTTAATTAAACTAATACAATGTTTCAAAGTTCTATGTGGACGAAATAAAAGAACAGGTTTTGTTTGAAAATATTCTGTTTATTGTTGTAATGAATATCTTAATACCGTTTAAAAACAATAAAGTCTAAGAGACTTCTCTGATTTTAAACATCACAATCAGTCAAGCCCTTATGGAAGAGAGGAATTGTGAACAGGGTTACCAGCAATTTATACAGAAATCATTCATAAAATGGTTCGTTAGTTGATGAGGTCATTCAACCACTTCTAGCTGAGATAAATACTGTCTGATCCGACTTTAAAAAAGGGAAATAAAATATATTTTATAAAGTAAAATTTAATGTAGAAATAAATATATGGTTTTTAAAAGGGTTTACTTCCATACGTAAACCTACATGATATAGATATCAACATACTTACATACATCTCTGTGCGTCTTCTACCGCATTTACAATGGGGAGTGTTCCGAAGAACTATTCGATCTGATGCCTGCCGCCGAATTTCATCACCGCATAGCGCGCCATCGCCTCCAATACCATCCTTACCACCTGGATGCGTGGCGATCCTCCACTGTGCGGTTCTCAAGGACATTTTTTCCACGTACCACTCGAATGTGGAACGAACTCCCTTCGGCGGTATTTCCAGATCGGTACGACATGGGTACCTTGAAAAAATTCATATATTCCTTTCTCCATGGCCGGCAACGCTCTTGTGAATCCTCGGATGTTGCAAGAGTTCATTGGCGGCGGTGATCACATACTAACGGTGATCCGCAAGCTCGTTTGCCCTCCTCTAACATAAAAAAAAAAAAAAAAAATACTCGCACTTCAATTCCGTTAAATAAATACCTTCTATTTTTGAGGTCTCCTTTATACGATACTCCAATCAGGGGATGGAGTGGACGGTTATGTGGTACTTCCAGAAATTCAGTTCAGTTTGAATTCAGTTTTCAGCTGAAGGAGGGTTACATGAACGCTTGCCCACATCTCCTAACCTCACCGGCAACTATCCTGTCAGATCCAACTCTAGGTTGAACTGTGATTCCTTACTCAGGGTCGAACATCCGGTCTTCTCAGAGTATCGAGTATCGGAGTTCCTCATCCACTACCCAGATACTTGGGCTAAGAAGGAAGGCAGGGCTAGCTACTTATCTAGGCACTATCCTCCTCCAGGACAAATGGAAAAGGAGTTCCCTCCTCCCTCCTCCGTTTCCTTCCGTGACAATACATTCACGCAGTAAAAATGCACTGTATTCCTTTTCGCGTATATCCATAGCTGTAACCACAGTCGGGAGCGAGAGGTCCGTCCCAATAGCTGCCACGTGTCTAGCTTGCAGGTCCGCCCAATGCTGCCTATATATGTTACGCTCCTTCCTCAGTCCAGATGCACTCGTATTATTCCATTGTAGGAAATTAATAACTCCTTAATTAATCTAACTAATATATGGCCTTTTTTTAATTCCATAGTTATTCCCTTGAACAAGAAAGCTATTATAGTATTATAGTTAAAAAACTGTTGATCTACGTGTATACGTTGTTCAATAGTGTTTGGATCCCTATTTAGATTATTTAAAATGTCAAAATGAAATTGGCATCCTTTATAAGTTACAACTTCTAGATACTGCGTATTTATTTATTTTCATAGGCGTATTTAATTATTTATATTTGTTATTGAATTTTTTTTGGTAGTAGAAAAGTGCGCAATTAAAATAAATTAATTTTATTAAATTATATTAAGGAGTTATAATTAAAACATATAATTCACTATTACCAAAGAGAGGTAATTCCAAGTTAGCGGTTGACCCAAGAACACCTGTGGTGCCAGATGTTTCTTGCTCGTTTGCGCAAAGTCAGCATTTAATATTGTGCAATTTTACTGTGGGAAAATGAGTTGTTGCTTATTATATAGAATTGTCCTGGCTATGCTTGCAAAATAATCGCTCAGGTGTTATTAAATGTAAAAAAGACAGCTCTTATTAAACACTAAAGCTATATTAAAATTTCAAAATGACAATTAAATATTGCACTCCATAACAAAAGTCAGGCTAGTAATGAACGAACCCACTGATAGGGATTTTGGTCTAAGGTTGTAATTAGTGTAAAGTTAAAGTAGTTTTCTCCTGGAATAGCTAACCCTTGAGCTAAGCTTAAACTTACAGAAATTCCATTTTATTTAAATCTTGCTCAAATAAAGTAACAGTCAAAATTAACCTAATCAAGAACTAAACGATCTCGATTAAATAACTATTTGAGCGGTTAAAGATAGTTTTATATATAAAGATAAGTTCATTGATCAAACAACAGATAGAAGTCAGGTCGTAGGTTCAAATCTCTCGAACGTATTGACGAATTTTGCAATTAACATTATAAAAAAAATATGGAATAATATATATATTAATGTGATTAAATAATTGTATCAGTATAATAAAATTTGTATCCCTCACCAATTTCTCTCGCTTTTGAACCCTTCCATTTCGTTTCCTGTAAACATACTACGTTTATTCGTCTTCTCTTCAACACATCCGCAATTTCTCTCTCTCTTCCAGTCATCGTACCAACATTCCAACTTCCAAATCTCAGTTTTACATCCCTTTGTTCCCGGGCTAGCTTCTTGCGTGGCACCGGTATTACCATACTGCTTTAAAGATTTGGCTTTGTTTTACGTCCGGCCGCCTGCCTGACGCCAACCCTCCTTGAGAAATTAAATAATTAATATTTTAAATTTAATAATAAATAGTATGAGTCCCTTTTGAAATTATAAATTCTAGAGTAGTATTTCCCCGGGGAACTATCTAAATCTGCAGCAGAAATTTCACGAACTTTCGGTAACTAAATGTACGCAGTTATTCATATTAAATATGAAAATATTCTACCAGTACAAAACTAAAGTTACTATTACAATTATTTATTAAAACAAAATTATCAGAGTAGACGTATGAATCTGTACAAATGAAAATATAGAAGTTTTTGTTTAATTGAAATATATTCTCGTCTACCTTAAAGTTATAAAGTTTGATGATATTTTGCTACAAGAAAACGGAATAACAACCTTAAATTGTGTGATAAATAGTGTTAATTTAACACCAAGTAATCTAACACCAATATCACTAAGTTAGACGGTAGCTGCCGAACCACTGCACCGAATAAAACCACTTCCTAACAATAGCATTATACAAGCTTATAGCGATATTAGATAGCTTTAAACAAATGTTTCACATTTATTTATTTATATTTTGTATCTTTAGCATTAACTTGTAGGTAATAAATGAGTTTTGTAAAAATAAAAAAATAATCGGTTTTGGATTTATTTTATAGTAAAAATGTTAACCCACAAATTTATGGACGATAATGGTATTTATATCGTATCTGGATATAAGACACTGAAAATACCATTTGAAAGTAATGATCGCTAGTGTCTTGTGCTTAAGGAGAATATATATTAAGTGAAATAAATGACTATCAACTGTGCTATTGAGATTAGCGCTAAGTTTCCTCTCCCCACGTGTGACTTGCTTGAATCTGTAATACAATTTTCCAAAATTATTGAAATTATTAACCAGGTTTAATAATAATTAATAAGGTTAATCTGAGAAATTACAAAAAGCCCACATATTATTACTTTTAATTGTTTTAGCTTAATTTCTATAAATACAAATACAAATTTATTTTTTATTTATATAATACATAGTTTAAATGATTTTTTCCATTCCGGCACTGTTATTCTATATTGTGGTTGCAATGAAGTATATTATTAATATTATTTTTATTATTGTCGATAGCTTGAAAAAAAATAAATTTCTTTCTCATCTTCAGCAATTTATCAAGAGTTTTTCTTTCTTAGTTGTTGCTTACGTTGCTTCAGCTACGAGAAAGTATCATCTATACCACTGTGACGCCTCTGTCGGTCAGCAGTTGGACTGATTTGATATCTAAGTGAAACGATGATTATGTAAATAATTCAGATTTACTTCTTTATTTAAACAATACTATTAACAGCAAAATTTTTCAACATTTTTCTAATAAATATAAACTTTATTCAATTCAATAAGTGATAATCCTAATATTCAATAACATTGAATATATTAATGAGATATTGTTAAATATGAATAAGGATATTTTTACAAGAAAAGTTATTTCATTATCAAATACATTTATTTCATTATTCAAATACACACATATCACATTACAAAAATAAGAATAAACATTAGTTTCGAATCTTAATTACAAATTGCCTTTACTGATTTTCAACAACGAACTTAGTTCGTTCTGTATTATTTTCACTTTTATCGGATGGATGTATGGATCTCTGTGGACAGAAAAAAATTTCATTACTGTCGAGAGATTGCGCTGTTTACAATTTACTGATTTAGTTTATTTTCATATTTAATTAATTTACTATTTTGTATTATTACGTATTCCCCTTTTTTTGTAATTTTTCAGTAATTATAAATAAACATATATTTAACATTTTCTTTTCTTCAATAAATAATAATCATTTTACTTAAAAATCAATTTTTTTAATATTAAAAATTTCGTCAAAGTTCATTCGGGAAATACCTTGGGTATTTGCATCTTCAGTGATTTTTATTAATTATAAGCAATTATTGTCACATTGACGTTGTATTTGACGCAAATAATAATATAAATATTATAACAACATTATATATATATATATATATATATACGATATATATATATATACGTATAAGCCTACAAGAAAAATGTATTAAAGCCAAAAATCTATTTTATTTTATATAATCATATTTTATCAATTTCATAGTAACAACAGCTGGCTAAAATATTGTAGCAAGGCAAAGACAATGAATTTCTTAGACCCTTTTGACTAAAATAAATCATCCCTTTGTTAAAGGGTTCGATGGTGTGAGGCCTTTTAACCACTTCAAGCTGAGATAAGGTCGCTGTGCTCCGACCTACTAGCTGTAATGAAATTTATTTTACCACATCAAACAGCCTTATACCGATCAGAAGTTAAAAATCAATAATGTAGGTAAATATGAATTTTCCTTCTATGAAATTAGTTGAATTTATTTAAGTTTTTAGTTCCAATATTATTTTAAGTATGTTTTTTTATTCTTTACATTTTTATACAAAAAGATAGGTTACATTAAATAACTGCAGAACTTCTAGACTTATGATGTTATCATATTTGCCAAAAATAAAACCATTCTTATCTTCTAACTTTCTAATTACCAGTAAGTTTAGAGTAAAGTAATTAGTAACATAAGAATAGACAAAACGTCGGCAACAGTTAGTAATAACTAAATTTGTTGCTATACAAGTTAAATAAATTGTTTTATAAAAATTATTCCGATTTGCCAAATTCATTTTATGTTCTATAGTAAAATTGAATAAAATAATCTTTAAAATCTAATATATAAATCATTTGATATATTCTTAAAGATAAATAAAATTGCAATTCAAAGAAATATAATCAATAGGAGCAATAAATCGGCTCGTCCTATTTACGATTACTTGGATTGGGAAAATTAAAGTAAATTTTATTCCTACAGTATTATATAAACGCGAACCATATCCAGAAAATGTATAACTATTGACTGTATAAACTCATTCTATGAAGTCATAAAAAAGCACAATAAGCTATAAGGAATAACTAGGGGCGCCAACAAACCCTCAATTTCGACTTGCTGCGCTCGCGAAGCCTCGGGTGCCGTTTGCATATTGAGCGAAGCGAGCCCAGTGTATTAACTCATCGTTTCCCATTTACTTCAATGAGATATCAGTTTTTTGACATAATATAATTTTTTTTTTTTTTTTTTTACATTTTTCAAAAATTTTTTTTTAAGAACCATCACCGACTGCGTGTCTTTTTGATTGCAAAGTTTCATAATTTTCCGTCAAGTAGTTTTTGAGACAATTCGTGACAAAGAATGCAAAAAGTCTCCAGTAAAACGCTCCGCTCACTTCGTTCGCTTCGCTCAATAATTTATTTTATATTTCATTATTATTGAAAAACTAAATACTTTGGCACTGTTGCAAGAGATGATCGTAAGTCTGCTTCGTAAATGACTCTTATTACTGCAATTATGAGCTTAACTCATTTTAACTTAAATTTAGGCAAAAAACGTGACGTTTGTTTTGGAATATCCCAGTTTTTTTTAATATCAACTCGTATGAAAGTATTATTTTGGTTTTTGTCACTTATTGACTTAGAATATACGTTTAAATACACAACATAGTTTAACACTTAAACAAATTTGTTTATTTGCAGAATAGATCTGCTGCAATCGAAGTATATTTATTATTCATTTAAAATTATATGTCTTTTATTTCATTTGACATTACTGTACGGTCAGAAGAAATTTTATTTCACTACCTTCAGAAATTGTGTGACTACAAATTAGAAACGCTATTATTTAGCATTTTAGCGATTCCTTTTTTAACGTAACACTCTTTCCAAGATATTGTTAATTACTTATTTATCACGATATTTCGATAGAGCGGTCTCATATTATTAAGTATTAAATAATAATCTATAATGTAGGTATTCCTAAATTAAAATTTATTTCATTATATACAAAGGAACGCTGAAACATCACATTTTTGCGTACCATCTTGAATTTCAAGTAATAGAATTTAATATATCTTTGAACGTGCCTCTCGGCAACAGAAAATAGTCAAGCGAAGACCCATTCAGTCGCAAGCCTTGTGTAACCTGACAGCTGCTCACCTGCACCGTCTTTAATATATATAAGACTTTTTAAGAAAATATATTTTTAGAATCAGTTTTTATACATACAATATATTATGCTTATATTATATCATATATCTTACAAACTATCCACCTGTTCATGATAAATAACATTTTCCGTATAGTAACTACGTACTGATTTGAAAATCTTTTGGGATTTCATGTTTAAAGAAAACTTTAACAAGTACTTTCTTTCAACTTTTCAAATTTCAACTTCAATTTTACTGTCAATGACCTCCTTAATAACAAGTCTTAGTTATGTGGTATGGTTTCAAAGTCCTGCTGTTTTAACATGAAAACAATAAAAACCATTTAATAAGTAGCTGGGCAATGGTTTGCGCACATTATAATTCCGTTATATGTTATAAGTAATTGCGTTAGAAATAAGTAACATCAAATTTTAATAGCTGTTTATAATTTTTTTCTTTTAAGTATAAAAACTCATTTAGATGGTTAATTAAATACAAAACCATACTGAATAAACTAAAGCTTAAATTATATTTTTTCTTTTATGAATGTAATGTTTCACCTTATAATCCTAAAACCGTTTGCACATCATGGAGTCTATTAAAGTATCACTTAATTAAATTACAACGATGTTCAACTCAAAGATGAACGTATTTCAATACCACTCAGCAAAAAATAAATATATAAACTATAAGTTTTAATGAAACGTGATGTTTACCGCTCTTCTTTAAATGGAAGGAAGTCGTTCCGGAGCCAAACTTCGTCAGCTACTTTATTAAACCAGTTTATTAGTAATAAAGCACAGAACAATTTGACATCAAATATTTAATCGTCATGAAGTTTAATATTTAAAATTCTAATTATTGTAATGGCCGTAATAAAGCTTGCTTTTTATTTAATACTCACTAATACTCCAACGGTCACCTATCATTCTAATAAATAACAATAAACAAAAATTGTGAATGTACCTGTAAGCTACATATTACAATTTTAATGGAAGACTAATTCAGACACCATTTAACTTTGTAAAATATTATAATAAATATAATATCATCTTATTATATTGAGTTACTTTCTAATAATACTATTTTTATTAAAATAGAAATGTCAGGGAGTAGAAGTTCAGATTAACTTGTTGGAGTTTTAAAGGTAAAACTGAGATTCTAATAATAAAGCCACTGTGATGTTTACCTTGTTTTTATCATAAATTATGTGGCACTCAAAATGTTTTTGTATTTTCAATTTTTGTTTCTGTCAAAACAATACTCCTAAACGTGATTTCTCGCTAAATCGTCAGCTTTTTATTTTCTATTTCAACTGTTACTTTGGACAGTTATATCGATACTATTTACGATGAAAAACCTTAATAGAAGTGTTTTTGTCGCATTTGCTTAATACCATTGTGACAATTGATGAGATAAGAAAGAGTTATGGAGAGGATATAGTGAAGATGACAACTAACAATATTGTGTATAGTAATATTAATTTGCTTCTTTCTGTCATCGTGGAAGTTTTGTATTCTATAAATATTATATTTAAAAAAATTCTAAGAGCAAGGAGTTCATGATAGAATAATAAAGATAAAGATAAAATGCAAATCAATGTAATTTTAAAGATGGTAGCATATTATGTAACATTATGCAATGACCATTGCAAGAAAATTTATTTCTGTAGTTTAATTTCTTGCAGTAAAAAGATAGTCATGAATCAATGGAACCATTGAAAAATAATACAAAAGACAAAATAAACATATATTTTTTTATAATAAACAATTAAAGTAGAACCGAGACCACCATTCACACAACCATTGTCAATAGATGTTAATTATTGTCTTCAATAGGAGTGACAAGTTTTAATATTTGTACAATATAAGTTCGAGTACATGCAGCATTCGATGAAATCATTTCAATATAATCAATTACAAATTCGAATTTTATAAAATAATAACAAAAAAATGATTTTTGTTGTATAAATACTACTCTCAATAGAATATATTACAATTATATTTATAATAAAAAATATACGATAGAAAATAAAGTTCAACTTAGTCAAGTAGTTTATTAAAACAGTTCTTTAAAACTACCTTAACAGCTAACGTTTTGACTTGTTATATTTAAACGTGGTTAAATTTTAAAGGTATTTAAAATTTAACCACGTTCTGGTTAGTCAAAATTCAGATTTTAGTTTTAATTTAAGTGAACTTTTCCTTAACTTTTGCAATATTATTATGAAATGTAATATGTTTTCATTCTAAAAGCTCTTTTCATTAGAATGACCTGTTAATATAAAAGGGCTAACAAATTGATGGATGATATAAAATGTGCCTAATTCGATCGTTACTTAAATCAGGTACCCTTTAAGCCTAAAAAAATGCTTTCTGATTAAATGCGAACCTAAAAAACCTTTTTATATAAATAAAAAGTATATTGTTCTCACAAATATTATGTTTTAAAATAAATTAGTAAAATACAAGAACTTTATTATTATTAAAATCAAATACGAGTACCAATGGGTATCAACAAAAAAGTCATATTGTTTAGATAATAAAAGCAATATTTTTCGAAATAAGTGAGACATTGATAGAAGTGTTTCTTTCGGATTCACTTAACACCAGTGTGACAATGGATAAGATACGTTATTGCGAAATATTAGTTACAGAGAGATATAAATAATATGAATCCGACAACTGGATTGCTTTTACTTATCTTAGTACTATATAATACCTGCGTATTTGTAGTTTTGCTCAGATGAGATTAAAAAACGGGCAATAACTAATAATTTTCCTGAATCCAGCTAATGATTGATTGATTGAACTAATAATTTTTCAGATTTACTCCAAAAAGGTAAAAGTTAAAAGATTTGGTATATTTGTTAAAAAACTTTACTGAACCCTTAAGCTAAATTCGTTACAACTCTCAGCCTACTAACCCTTTGAATAAATCCTGTATTTTATATTAAAAGCAAAAGAGGTCGTACTGTAATAAAATAAATACTAATAAACGCAGCTAATAATGTCGTACAAAATAAAATAGTGTTCTATAAAGGATTGTAGAATTAAAGTTTGTGTAATATAAATATTTTTTATATATGTTCTGAATAGATTTGTGATAAAATTATTTAAAACCTTAAATATTTATATTCCAAGATAATTTTAGATTAATATGTTAATAAGACCGTACGATAAAAACATATTAATATAAAGTAATTTGATATGCTTGAAAATTACCCAATAAAACATACCGAAACCCGGAATAAAACTCTTCAGAATAAGGCTCCCAGCTCATGGGGCTATTTGGGCTACTAGAGTTATAACGCTTAATGGCTTAATGTGGTTTAGTCAATAAAATCAATAAAAGAACAATAATTATAAATATATTGATTGTAATTATTCACAATAATTAATTGTTCTTTCTTCTTCTTCTTCTCAAGCTGGACATTGATAGATTTTTATTGCATCAAAAGTGATAGATTTTTTTATTGCATGTAATATGCGAAAGCTGTATAACCAATAATTGGTATTTTTAAAGATTAAATTATAAAACACGAAGTCGTTGTTAACTTAAAATCTCTGTTATAATTTAATTGGATAATTAATGTAAAGTGTCCTTAAAATTATCAATATTAATAATATAAAATTTGATTGAAAATGAAGTACATTTTTAACATATAATTAAAAAGTTAATACTGTTTTGTTATTGTTATAATATGTTTCTTCTAATAGTCGATAATCTGGTAAAGTATCGCCGATAAAAATGTAAAATAAAACAATGGAAAATATAGAATAAAAAGTAAATGACTATTATAAATATATTTAATATTTTACCTATAATCAAACATAAACAACAATGTATGGCATATTTCATTACATATAAAAACATGTTTGTTTAAAATGTACTATTAATTTTATATAAAATGTAGTAGAAATATCATAATATTAATTAGCCTCATGGGTAAAGTCGTCATAAGAAAACTTTGCAAAGTAATGACATTTTTATTTCTTTGTCTGTCATTGCTATCTATAAATACGTCTTAAATAAGTTAGCCGTGTTAACCGTTTGGGGTTCTTGGGTTTGCTCGTAGCGTTGATTTATTTATATATAAGAATAAATAAATCAACGCTACGAGCAAACCCAAGAATCAAGAAAAAATTAAAATTACCAATATCATAAAGATTCATAATTTTACGAAAAACATTTCTGTGAGAATTTCAGAAATCACTGAACAAATTGAAACCAAAAAAAATAAGATATTTTGAACTTGTATCATTTAATTTCCAACTCATAACTAAAATTGAAACGCGCAACGAGGAAAAATGTTAATCTCCAAAAATAAAAACTTCAACTTGAAAACTCATCTCGACTTTTGAAATGGACAAAGCAATAAAAGTAGATAGAAGATACTAGAAGTTAATTCAATTGTAAGGTAACCAGTAATAAGGTGAATTGACTTGTCACATTCAAATTCACCGCTCTCATAACCATTCTCCTGCATTGTTATGGCTTGCTTTAGACCTATCACATCAACCTTATTAGATTATTATAATCCTGCGTTTACAGGATTTTCTTTCACAAATTTTTTAAGATGCTATTTCCATTGTAATCTGGAATAAAGATAACTGCATTGTCTGTTCATACTCTAATTGAACTTATCTTTTTTGTCAGTTAATTGAATTTGCTTAGAAATATTATCAAGAGATATTTTTTCATCGAAAACCGTTCTTGTTGTTATTTAAATATAAAAAAAAATATAATTAATAAATTCTTGATTACGATTTTAATTTTTTTTCTCATATAACGTTTAAATTGTTAAATTGTCTTTTGAGAAAACTGCTCTTTGTAATCTTCACAGATAATATTATAATTAATAAAAATGAGGTAAATTCAACGAAGCCAAAAAAAATATTTATTAGATTTTCGTAGAAGACGTCATGTGTACAGTCACGTGCAATGAAAAGTATACACGGGCAGATTTTCAAATAAGTATTCACTCTGAAAATTTCAAAAACAAGTTGCCACTTAACAATTCATATTATATAACAATCAGAGTTTCTCACAATAATGTATACATTTTTATGATTTTTTTTTATATTTTCGGCGTGAATATTTATTATATTACATATGACCGAATATACATTCTGCTTCACGCCTCATTTTTTATACACGTTTCCGCAGATCATTTCCAAAGTTTCTGTAACGATCAGTACATTTTTTAAGATATAAGTTTCGTCTATTCACTAAAAAACAAATATCCAATCTATAACTATAGAATATATTTTATTTTAGATGTCTGAATCATCGCATTTTTTTATTAAAACTTAAAATAGTATTTCATATATAATGGAATTCCAAAAAGTTTTTGGTTTACAATTAAAACAAGGGTCCGAGACTGATTATTCGATTAAAACATATTAATTAGTCTTAAAATTAGCATTAACGCTCAAGATACAAGAATAATAACGAGAATTTTTTTGAAAGGCTCTTAAAAATAGCAATGACTTTAAATGTGTATGAATTATAACGTTAGACCGCTCACTTTTATACTGTACTAATCAAATTTTATTGTCTGTTTAACAAGTATAATATAAAATTTATTATGAACCTGAATTGAATATTATTTATTTGATTATACAACAAGTTAAAGCCCAATTTTCAATTTTCATTTATTTGTTTTATTCCTCTGGGACGTTTAAAAGTTAAATCTAATTTAATATATATTTAGCACTCCATTGTAATCTTTAGCTATTACCTATATATAAACTTTTAAATGAAATCCGCCATCTGTGGAGTCAGAAGACCATTACCCAAAGAACAAGAAACTAATTTTGGATCTGAATTTTTTTCGCTACCTTTAAAAGAATTTATCCAAGAACTCCAACTTCAAACATTGCCGTAAAGTTGGGATTTGCATAATTACCATATTTGGAGCCGATTCTTCATCTTAATTATAATTCTCCATCAACTCGCTAAGCACAATCTCGAGATCAAAGATTTAAATACAAAATAATGCGATGGATTTAAGAATTTATAATCATAGTGACTTGAAAATAGAAACAGGTCACAGCGTATTTAATATTCTATCAGGGAAGTTATCAACACTTCGTTACCATATATATTTTTTAGATGAAAAGTTTGTACAAATGAGATGTTGATTACAGAGTATTTTAGTTTCTCTTTCTTATATACATACCAATAACGAATATACCATGGTTAGAAAGTAATATATATTTTAATAAAATTAAAAACATATTTATAACATGTTTTTATATTACGTGTAATATTTTGTGTAGTGATTGTTAAAAACACTTTAAAGATTATGTGTGATCAACGTGTTGAAAGGATACAGGGTGAAGATGAAAGACACATCGTCTACAATAAAGAAAATATATATCTCATTTAATATTAATATATAACTTTTAAGTTCATTTCATTTGAAAGTAAAAATTACATTCATCGATAAATAGTCCAAAGACAAATAAATATTCAAAATCAATACATACATAAATACGTTAATGTTTTATATATATAAATGACATTTCCGTAATTGAGCACTTTTTCGTGCAGCTTTTATCACTAAAATAGAAGTAAATTTTACTGTATATGAAATATTGGTAAATTCTTCTAAACGAACTATTGCGCAGTGTACACGTTAAATTTTGTCTCCCGTAACAAAAATAGTTATAACATATAAAGTTTTGTTTTTCTTAGTGATTTTGTGAAATAGCATCGAGTTATATCATAAGTGAACTTAAGTGCGATTTAAATTGCGAATAAGTCAATAAACTTGGACTCAGTTGCTTTATGTGCGGGGAGTCGTGTCGTTTGATCATTTTGTTTATTTGTTTCTACCGTCTTCATAAAATATGGAATGTAAACATTGTTCGACAACTTTGAATATGGAAGATTTATTAAAATGCTCTGTATGTCAGGGGATTTATCATTATTTATGTGTCGGCATGAATGAATCCGAATTTAAAAAAATTCTCCCAATGAATAAATGTAAGTGGAAATGCCCGACATGTAAACCGTCAAAAAGACCTAATATCAGCCCAAAATTAACATCGGGCTCTGGTAAAATACATGAGAACCCAAGCCAACCTCAGTCACTGTTTCAAACTGATGCTAAATCATTGATTTCATACTTTGATGATCGTTTGAATGGTTTAGAATGTTCAATAAATTCATTTAAATCCCTGATTACTGACGAATTTAAGAAACTTTCTAATGCCGTCAGCATGTGGTCAACAAGGATAATTGCAGTGGAATCTTCTATGGTTTCTGTGACTGAGAGGTTAATTGAATTGGATAAGGAGATCAAAGGGGTTGATGACATCAAATTAGAACTCGAGGAATATAAATCAAAGGTCAGGGAATTTACGGAGTATAAGGATAGGAATGACCAGTGGGTGCGTCGTTCGAATATTCAAATTAATGGAATTCCACAGAAGAACGGTGAAAATTTAAATCAAATAATAAAAAATATTGCAACTAAATGTGGGTATGCTTTGAATATTGATTCCGATGTTGATTTTGTTACAAGAGTTGCGGTCAAAAATGATACTTCTGATAATAAAATAAGACCTATTATCGTTAAAATGCAGTCAAGATACAAAAAAGATGATTTCTTAACACTATTGCGCAAGCTTAAGAGTTGTACGGCAAAGGATATCGGTTTTACCGGTATTCAAGGCAATAATAGAATTTATTTTAATGATCATCTATCTACGAAAAATAAATTTCTACTCAAAAGAACGAAACAGATTGCAAAGGAAAAAAAGTATACTTTCTGCTGGGTCCGGAACTGTACAATAATGGTACGACGCAACGAACAGTCACCTATTATTCACGTAATATCAGAGGAATCTTTAAACAAGATTATATAGGAGATAAGCGAAAATTGTTGTTCTAATGTTTTGTTACTTGTCTTTATTTGTTTGAGTTGATGTGTATTGCGGGCTGCTTGATTTACAATTTGGAATGTATGTTGGTTCTATTTAAATCTACTCATAATTATTTATCTGAATTTAAAAATTGTATTCTTAATTTAACTTTTGTTTCACGGAGTTATATTAATTCTACGTTTCTTATTTTCGGGCTGGAATCTCGGTACAATATTTTTATAAAAATTGTCACGGTAGTTTGTAATCAGCGTTTAATTATTGATTTCTATAATAATGGTACTTAACATTTTTTATCAAAATGTACGCGGGTTAAGGTCAAAAACTAAAACATTTTATAGTAATGTGTTACACGTGGATTATGATATAATTTGCTTAACTGAAACCTGGCTATTGCCAGGAATCTTTGATGGGGAACTGTTTGACTCGCGATACATTGTTTACCGAACAGATCGTAATTATGAACAAATAAATATTACGAGGGGGGGTGGTGTCCTCATAGCTGTCCGTCGTGGCCTGGCAGTGAGTATGTTGAGATTAATACCTTTACCTCTTTTATACGATGCCGACGTAACTTGTGTACACATTGTATTCAAACAAATATCACGAACATATTTGTTGAGACTATATTGTTGTTACTTCCCACAAACACACAGTCAGGGGCCAGCACAGCTTTCGTTATACGAACATATTTCAAATTTAAAATTAAATTATCCTAATGATAAGTTTTTGGTTATTGGTGATTTTAATATGCGATTTGCTGAATGGTGTTCTGGGCCTGCTATTTCTTCTAATTTAAATAACTCGTTGCTATTAGTAAATGCCCATGAAGATTGTTTAACTTCACAGCTGTATGATTTTATGTGTTTTAATGGTTTTGCTCAATTTAATTCTGTGAAAAATATCAATAATAGGCAACTTGATTTAATAATGTCTGACATTTCATGTTCGGTATATCGTGTTAGTCCTTTATCATTACCAGAGGACGCTCATCATCCTTCTTTATGCATCGATGTTACTACCCAACTTGATCTACGGTGCCTACGGCCAGCAACGCGTTTGATACGTTATTTTGGAGCTGTTGATTATACCAGAATTAATGATATGATGGCCGGAATCAACTGGGAAGAGCGTTTAGCTTTAGAGGACGTTGAATCAGCAGTGAGTACTTTTTATGATATTACCAATGAAATAATTGAGCTTAATATAACTGGGTTTATTTCTAGAAATGATAGATATCCAACTTAGTTTAATAAAAAATTAATAAAAATTATAAACAAAAAAATTAAAAAGCATAAAAAATGGAAAATGTATGGTAGAATTAAGGATTATTTTGAGTATTCGGTTTTACGAAGTCAAGCAAAAGAACTTGAAAAAACCTGCTATAAATCTTTTATTGATCGAAGTGAGAAAAATATATCATTAAATTCTAAACATTTTTGGACATATAATAACTCTATACGTAATTCCAATGAAATACCCGATGAACTGTACTTAGGTAACACTCATGTTACGCACGGTCAGAATATTGCCGACCTTTTTAACTCATTCTTTTTTTCGGTATTTGAACCAAGTCTCAATAATATTGTACTTACTGAAAATATTAAAAACAATAATGATTGTATCATTGATAGAATAATTATAAATGAAATAATTGTTGAGAGGTATCTCAAATCAATTAAAACGGATAAGGGAGCGGGGCCAGACGGGATTCATCCTATCTTTTTAAAGCAGTGTAGCAAGACATTGGCTAAACCACTTTCTGTTTTATTTAATCTCTCTCTGAAGACTGGTACGGTGCCGATAATGTGGAAAAAATCTATTATTGTCCCTATTTTTAAAAGTGGCGATAAACACAACATAGCCAACTATCGTGGTATTTCAAAACTTTCAGTCATACCGAAACTTTTTGAAAAAATTGTTTATGATTCATTATTTCCTGCAATTAGACCATTTATCACTGGCAATCAGCATGGATTTGTAAGCGGCCGTTCCACAGAGTCGAACTTATGTGAATTTTTAGATTTTGTTTTGAACGCTATGGATGGAGGTCAACAGGTGGACGCCGTGTATACTGATTTTTCAAAGGCTTTTGATAAAATTAATCATGGTTTACTTGTAAAGAAACTAGAAAATATTGGTATACACGGCGATCTTCTGAGGTGGATGAAATCTTATTTACGTGATAGATCACAGGCAGTGGCAGTTAAAGGTTATACGTCGAGCTTTATACCCATAACTTCTGGAGTCCCCCAGGGATCCCACCTCGGTCCATTGCTCTTTAATATTTTTATTAATTCTATAACAGATTGTTTTAAAAATTCGAAAATAATTCTTTATGCAGATGACACCAAAATTTTTTCTTTAATAAAATCTTTCGAGGATTGTAAATTATTTCAAAACGATCTAAATAGGCTTCATTGTTATTGTTTGAATAATGGTTTAAAATTAAATATTGACAAATGTTTTTGTATAACATTTTCTCGTAAAGTCAATAAAATAAAATTTAATTATAGATTAAACAATACGAGTCTTAAGATAACGACTGAGGTGAGAGACTTAGAATTAACAATATTATAGATTCACCTTATCTTCTTACACGTATTTATTTTAATTGTCCGAGATTGAGTGCTCGCACTAAATTAGTATTTCATATTCCAGTTTGCAGAACCAAATACGCCCGTAATCGTTTCGTGACAAGAGCTTGTAATGCACACAACGAACATTATTATGATATTGATATATTTTGTTCTAAATTGACTATGTATGTATCTTTGGTTAGACAAGTAGTTCACAATTAAGTTTTTTTTTATTATTTGTGTATTAATATTTTAATGTTTTTTTTTCTATCTTATTAATTTGTTGTATTTTTTTTCCATCCTTTTTGTAAACATGCTTTTAGTAAACATTTTTAATGGACACTCGCTATGTATAAATTAGTAGTGAAAACTTTTTGGCTTGTGTATATTTAAAAAAAAAATGTTATAAATGAAATATTGTAAGCTGTATGTTTTCCAAAAATAAATAAAATAAAATAAAAAAAATAAAATAAATAAATTTAACATTTTGTTTACATTTACATAACACATAATAATGGTAGATCGAATACTCGCAATAAATATAAACCTTTGAGTAAATTTGTAGTAAAATATCTCGAATTTCATTTAAAAGTAAAGAAAGACGAGTGAGCTGATATTACATACATTTATTTGCATAGAAATCTAATGAATCTGATTTTATGCGTCTTCCTGATCCATATCGTAAATTGTAGTCAATTGTTATTTTATTCGTATGTATTTAATTTAAGACATCTCACGGAAATAATATAAAGCTCTTATTTAATACCTATAAAACCTTTTCTAACTTACCTTGATTGCATTCATTTCACTATTTTATACACGACACGTATGCGATAAGTTCACGATTTAGACAAAGACAGTCACATGAATCTGTCACAGTCTGGCAAGAACATAACATGAAATTATGAAATTACCAAGTAATATCGCGAGGTATTAGTTGGTTTAGCAGATAGCAAGTAATATTGCTATCTGCTAAGCTGGCAGTTTAAAACTTAATTAAATAATAATAAAATCAGCTAAAGCGACCGGCCTATAAAAACAAAAGTGTAAGTGTCAGTCCTTCTGTGGATTATAAGATTTATTACAATAATAAAATGAATAAGGTTAAATTAATATCTCAGAAGGTTTTAATTTGAACACACTTTCTGCCAGGTTAAATAAAGAATGTATAAACTATATCTGATTGGTTTATACTTGTTTAATATAGTAGAAGACATATATATACATATATATATATATATATATCTACATATATATATCTTTTAACAAACTTAATTATTTATTAACAAATGATACGTTCATTTGTTAATAAATAATTAAGTTTGAACGAAGTTAAAACGTTTTTTGAAAGAATGATAGCGTCTATAATTTAATTAATTAAAAGATTACACATATTTATAATTTATATTTTATTATCTCAATACCTCTCATCTACCTTTTATGAATATATTAACACAATATATTAAAGTAATGCAGATTATATGATAAAATATTCAGAGTATTAATAGTATTTGAATAATATTTCAATATTACCCCCGTATTTTGTGACATGACAGAAACTAATGAAATACGCTTCAAAATTTACAAATTTTATAAGCTTTGTTGAATGTGATATTTATGACTTGTAAAGGTTATTTCGATATTTTATAAATAAATGCAATGAACTCACGTACAACACTATTTAGTAAGAAATTCAAATATTATAAATATTGTTTTAATGTTTATTGTTTTATTTATTTATTTATTTAAACTTTATTGTATAAACCTAAAACTAAGGAATACAAAGGGCGGACTTAATACCAATTGGCATTCTCTTTATATATTTTATTGTAGTTCATTATACCCAAGTTTCTTTGAACTACTACTACTTTAAATAGAGTTCTTTGAAAGCCTCGTTGTAGTTTATATTTTTTTGGTGGTATATATCCATCTAAGACGATTTTATGAAAGCAAATTGAACTTACGAGTATAGTTCACTTGTAAGTCAAATGTTTTTTTAGTTATTATAATTCATTTCTGAAACAGTTTTAAATTTATTCAAATTTTAAAAATAAATATTTTATTGTTAATATAACGTTTACGATAAAAGATACACTAAAAAGATATAACTTTTTTTTTTACTTCTATCGTAAATCTTAGTTTTTACGGAAAATACCGTAAAAACTAAGATTTAAATAATTCACCAGGATTTCTCAAACAATAATGGAAAGAACGGCAATAAAAATATAAATCTAGTTTCACACGCACGAGTTCCTACATTCGTTCATTTTATGGTGTCCGTATATTATATTTTTTATTATTTCATTCCATACAACTTAACAGGAAGAAATTTGTTTCACTTCCTTTATTCAAAGTGTAGCTACATATTAGAAATGATATATCTATGAATTTTAGAGACACGTTTGTTAACGTTACATTCTTTCCATGATATTGCGTTTAAATAGTAAATGCCTGAACTTTATGATACAGTGGTCTCATATTAATAATTATTAAATAACAATTTACAACACAGGTATTCGTAAACGAAAATCTATTTTATTATACGCAAAAGAATACTGAAAGTTTTAGATACCATCTTGAATTGTAAGTAATAGAATTTATTATCAAAGGAATATTCTTTGAACGTGTCTCTCGACAACAAAAACTGGTCAAGCGAAGACCCATTCAGTCGCAAGCCGTGTGGCACCTGACAGCTGCTCACCTGCACCGTCCTTAATATATATATGAGTTTTAAAGAAAATATATTTTAGGAATCAATTATTATACATGCAATATATTATATTTTTATCTTACTAGCTATCCATCAGTTCCCGATAATATTTTCTTTATAGTTGGTAGCGACTGAATGATTGGAAAATCTTTTGAGGGTTCGTGATTAGTAAATGAAATTTAGTTTTACAAATATATTCCTTAAATATTTTTAAAATTTAATATCTTTATTATGTGAATGACCTCCATAATAAAAAATAATACTTACATGGTATTGTTTTGAAACTGCTGCCATATCAACACAAACACAATAAAAACCATTTACTAAGTTGCTGGGTAATGGTTTGCCCACATTACAACTCCCTTATAAGTACCCATAAATAGAAACGATCTCATTACATTACCTGAACTATACTGACTTCACAATATTATGCAATAAGAATAAACAATATCGCGTACCCTATGTATGTTTGTTGTATATATATATATATATATATACGATATATTCATATTTAATAGTTAAAGAAATTTATTTAAAAACAGAATATTTATTTAGCCGTCAATTATAGATGAAAACCAATATCTGATTGAGTTAGCGATGATGGGTTCAGACAATGAAGCTTTTACCGTCTGACGCAGGCTTCGGTCCTGCTGATGTCACTTACTTCTGATGTAAATGATATTGATAAAATTAATTTTATATTTAATATTAAATCTATTAATAAATAAATTACTCTAATAATTATTTACGTCAACAATTACGTCATTTTATTGGAATCAATTTTAGTGTTACTTTTTTCTTAAATTCCAAATAGATATAGAAAAGTATAGGTACTTATCTAAGCTTAAAGATAATTATTTTATAAATAGTAGTAATCTAATAGTGAAAAACAGTTTAAACGAATTCGATATGTATAAGAATATAAATGTAATAAATAAACAATACAAACAATAGAATACAATATACATTTTTACGAATTATTAAATAGTGATACCAAGTTTTAAATGACTTGTCTTCTGATTTATGGATATGTGTGTTAGTATAATACGATGTGTTGTATCAATTGTATAAATTATTGCATTGATTTATATTGAAAAGAGTTCGAGAGTATAACAATACGCTACCTTAATATAACTTAATTCACAAAATAGTCTTAAACCAACAACAACAAACATGTAAGACCAAGTCACTATAAATAAGAGCTCGAACAACACAAAACTTACATTTGTTTCTATATTATTGTTATCGTCAAGAAAACATATCGTAGTTTACTTGTATATTATTAATATATACAGGTTTTTTACTGTTTGCGTATTGTTTTTTGTGCAATAATAAGTAGTACGTGTTTCAAGTAATATGCTTTTATAAATCTATAATGAGATTGTAAAGAAAAAATGTTTTAATAATTATTTAAATATTTTATTTTTTATGTGTACATAAATGTGGAGATTACATTTTTACCTTCTACATTCTACTAGTCATTTATGTTGTCGCAATAAAAAAATAATGCTACATTGCTTATATTAGTATATTATTATCATTAGATTACTATTACATTTAAATACCTACCATGATATAACTAGAACTAGATTTAATATGGTATATCTTTCGAATACTATAGAATTTAATAGCTGGATTTCCTTTTTTTTTATAACTTTATTGATTAATTTAAATTGCTGATATCTAACTTCTAACAATCAAATACAAAAGAAGAAAATTTAAATAGACTAGCAATCTAAAGATACTGTTAACGTGTTAAGGTCATCGCTGGCTGGTATCATGAATTATAAACTCATCCCTTCAGCAGATGCTTCTTTGTGAAATTAAGGTCTTCTAAAAGATAAAAAAATGACGCAATTAGGCAATGGAATATACGAGTAGCTGTAACTTTCAATGTTTTTTTTTTTTTTTTTTTTCTTAATCGCCATAGTCCATGCCTTTCATTGTAATTTTAAAACAATTTTGTTACGATTTTAATTGTGATGGTAGTGATCTTCGCAGGAAATTGTACACCTGCACAAGTTTACGAAAGCTATTTTAGAAATTAATAGTAATAATAAATAAGGTAAATAGTAGTATTAGTAAGCTAGGTTGTTAAGTTCACTAGCTTTTTCATAGCCTCGGAGTCACGATGAGAAATTGCCATCTTGAGGTTGTACTCTACAAGGTTTCTATCGGAGGTATCGCCGGCCCGCCTAATGAATCTCACAAGGGCGTCTTCGTCGATATCCGTGTAGTACGTAGAACTTCTTGTGTGTCTAGATATAGCCACCACTGCGTGTGGGACACTTGTCAGGTACGATTTTGGTTTGGATTTGGTTTGGATGATTATTACCGACTCGTATGTTAATCCCTGAGCTTCATAGATGGTGAGGATGCGCGAGTTTTCCCCTTTTCCGTACCCTAGGTTTGTAAGGTTCGCTTTTTCAGTCTGTGTGTGGACCAGGTACAGGGTATTAGAGAAATCAGCTCCGATGATAGCACCCGTAAACCTGACTGTTATCAGAGAGCGAGTCAATGAATAGGCTGAGTATATGCCGTTGTATACCTCGTTTAGAGCATAGCTTACGTCCAGGAGACATCGGTAGGTTCTTAAGAGCTCTTGACTGATAGACGTCACGAGGTATGGGCTATTATATTTCATATGGAACAGATTTAGCCGGTCTATATAAGGAATCTGGTTTGTGTCTCCGATTAGTGTGACTGCTTTGGCCTCTGTTAGTCGGGCCACCATAACGATCGCTCTGAAATGGTTCATCAAAGCCTCGTCGACGATAAGTCGTTCAGGCTTTTCTTTAACACCATTTATTAATATTGAAGCGATCGTTCGGACCTTGATCTTCCCGTCCTTTGGACAACTGAGGGCGAGTTTATTCCTGAGCTCTAATGCTGCCTCAGTCGTCGTTGTTGCTATCAAGTCACTTTCAAATACGAAGTTTTTTACTACCCAAGTCAATTTTCCACATCCAGGAATGCCGTTGACCCAGTGGAAAATTGGTGCTTCCCATTCTTCCCAGGGTCTTGCTGAATCCTCTATGGCTGTAGCCATTTGGAGGATGTTATCTTCCAGCGAGACCTCCGTGCAGCGGGCTACTACAAGTATTGAGTCTTCGGCGGGTGTTAAATACTTGGGCGGTCCAGTTACTCCTTTGGGGGTTTCAATTATTTTAACGAATCCATTTTTAACGCTGTAAGCCGCCATGTGGGGAATTTTAGGTGTTTTACCCCGTACATATTCAGATGTGGTGTTGTTGAAAATGGCGGCTTTTTCTTCCTTGAGTAATACTTTAAGAAGACCTTCGTTTTCGAGTTCGAAGGTCCGCCTGATCTTTTCACAGATCGCAAGGTTAGTTTTGATGGTTTCCCTTATAGATGGTGTGTACTCAAGAAACGCGTTTCGCATATGTTCGTTGGCACCACTGGCGGATGGTAAATCGGGTGCATTTGTTTGTCCCATGTCGGCTCTAGTTCTGTTCTTTTTAAGATATTTTTGCTTCGGTTTTAGCATTGTAATCATCTTATTAAATCCTTTCTTAGTTTTTAATTTGTCCTGTGTTATTTTGTTGGATTGAATTTCGATGGCAATTTTCTCTTGAAGGCGTGCGGCGCTGCTTTGTAGGCTCTGGTTGCTTGGTTCGCCCCAGGTGTTTTCGGGGGAATTCTCCTTAAATGTGTATATTTTTTAATATTTCCAAGGTTATTTCAAAGGAAGGACAAAAAAAAGTCATAAAATACACGCAGATTGGAAACAGTAATCCATGGACTATGTAAAAAACTTCCAAATGGGAATCAAACCTACGATCTTTGACTCAGCTGTGCCCTGATTGCACTAATCAATTATATTTTAAATATGAGTCCAAATTGTAATGTTTTGTACATTACAATTTGGACTGTATTAATACTTTAAAAAATGTATATCTTATAAAAGTATAATAATATAATAAGATCTGATACCAGATCTGTATAGTGAGTCAAATATATAATATAAATAATTTTAATAGATAATCAATAGATGAAATCGTCAGCTTTATGTTTTCCACTTCATTTGTTACTCTGGGCAGTTAGTTATAATGATAGTATTTACAAAAAACAAAAATTATCGAAATGTTTTTGTCGCATTTACTTAATAACATTGCGATAATTGATGAGATAATAGATGGGGTGCGTTATTGCGGAATAAGAGTAATGGAGAGGAAACGTTGAAGCTGATGTTATATTAATAAAATTCATGATTAGCAATTAATTCTTAAAGACTTATGTAAAGCAAAATTAAAATCCGCATTGTTTTAATAACAGAATTTTTAAAAAATATATATTTGTAATAGATCATATTATGTACAAGAAAATGAAAGTTAAAACTACTTAAATGTTTTGACTTGTGACCTTGGTATTTAAAGGTGGTAAGTTTTAATTTTTCAATTTAACCGTTTTCAAATTAAAAAAAAAAATTATATAATTTTATAAATTAAAAAAAATGTATTTTTTTCATTTTAACACATTGTTAATAATATTATTATAAAATATAAGCATGTTTCTTTGTGCTGTAAGCACTTTTCATGACTATGACCGGTAATATAAAAGGGCTAACAAATTAATGGGTTGTATACAATGTGTCTAAATCTAAAGCCACACAACTCAGGTGCTTTCTAAATAAAAAAAATCCTGTATATTTTAATCGAAAACAATAAATAAAAAATATATTGATGTCATTAATGTTTCATAAATATTATGTTTTACAATAAGTTTCCTACATTTGATTTAGATGATTAAAGCAATTGGTTTCAAGTTATGAAAGGCATCGATAGAAGTGTTTGTTTCGGATTCACTTAATACCAGTGTGACAATTGATGAGATAAGAGATGAGACACGTTTTTACAGAACAAAAGTTATAGAGTGGATATCAACAGTATGAAGCCGATAGCTGAATTGCTTTTATTTAGACTCGTGTGTCAAATATACTTATAATAACATGAAATAAATATTATATGTACTTAATACATCATATAAAAGTATTCTATAACCAAATGTTACTCACACACTTTATCTCAAGTAATGTAAGCAATTTAGTCAACATGACGTCATTAATCTTAAGAAATGAGCGCTTTGTGTCAACAAATTGTTAGTAAATTCATCAAGAAGGCGAGTTGCGTTAACCAACTAAGAATGTTTTATGACTTAATTTCGTTTTAAAAAGGTCATAGAATACAAATAATACAGTGTGAACAATTTGGTAGCTTAAGCAAAGTTATCAATTTAATACAAAACATTTAAAAACAAGTTACTTTAGTGATATTTAAATATAGATTGAAAAATTTATCAACAGTAAATTTATATTTAACATATCATAAAATATTTATAAATATTTTTAAAGAAACGTTATTATGTAGTATATATATAATACTTCACTTTAAAGTTACATTTTAAAGCAATCGTACTACCATTACTTAAATAAACTTTACGATAGAAATTTAAAATTAGGTTTAAGACATTTCAGAGAGAGCAAACACATTACCCCGTTGGCCACACAAGGACTATTTGAAATGTTTAAAAAGAAAACAATGGAGTAGAAAAGCGATAGGGAATAAAGGTTTTATATTAAATGTACTAACTTTAATTATTTTAAAGCTTTGGTTTTAGAAAAATAATCGTTTATTTATTAATTGTAAATATTAATTTGTTATATATTCGTAATTAATATTTAAATTATTTGATGTAATATAAAGTAAAACGCAGATACTTGAATTACAAGTACTGATTAATTCAACAGCAATATCATTAAAAAGTAAAATTTACTTTATGACTATTAACCAAAAATATCTAAAGAAATCAATTATTGGGTAGACTTCGAAGAATTCGGTCTGCCCATTCATTTGTACCCGACTTTCGAATTTTGGAAAAAATTCTTCACAGGAGGTCTTCTTATGACCCCCTGAGTCCGAAATGACCATTGGTCAAAATGTTTATATATATGCGTGCGTGCGTCCAGATTCGACTTTGTCAGCACGATAGCGGCCGCAGTTTCGCTCGGATCGCTTTCAAACTTTGCACAAAAATCAACCATTCAAAAATAAAGGTCAAGTTCGTTAACCAGAGAAATCCGGACACAGGGAGCGCTAGGGCCTCACTTTTTCTGATTTCAGTTTTTCGACTATAACTTTTTCCCTATACAAAGAAGATCAATCGCGTTCATATTATATGATGTCTTTGATGAATACCTATAACTAATGTAGATAAACCGAAAACCTAACTTCAATAACGTAGGGGTGGGGGTAAAAACACCGAAAATTTTTGGAAAAAAATTTATAACTTTTTTCTGGAAAATATTCTTACATCACAAGTATTTTTAATAGAAAGGTTATTTTTTACTCTAACTTTAGGTACCAAAAGTTTTTCCGTAAAAGGTACCGTTTCCAAGAAAAAAAATAAAAACCACTTTTAGCTTCAATATTTAAGGTAGGTAAAACCACGGCAACTTTTTTCTGGTAAACATTCTTTCCTTGCAAATATTTTTAATAGAAAGGTTATTTTTTACTCTAAATTTAAGTATTTCCAAAAAAGATACCTTTTCCGAGAAAAAAATTAAAAACCGCTTTAAGCTTCAAAATTTTTGATGTAAACAACGGCATCATGTGTTATTCTTAAGTAGTGAGTTATATTTTAAACGAGTTAAACACGTGGGTAATGCGTGCTCCCCTGCGGACACGGATTTTTATAATGTCATACCGTCAATTATGAATTTCGTAAATTTATTTTATATATAAAGTTATTTAAATGTGTTTGTAAAGATCATTTTCTTTTTGGTCCGAGCGGATAGTCTCGTACCTTTGTAAGTGGTACCATAATATAAATGTTTCATCGGCGCATAATTTTTTAAATGTCAGCACCAATGCTCTATTAAAAGTAAAACCTTCGAACAAAAGGGTATATCTAAAAATGTATGGGTATAATTTTAAATTCCACTTAATCCATGGAAATAAACAGACCTGTTTTATCTGCAAGGTCAGATGTTTTAGTAAATCCCGAGAATGGACCCTTAAACCCTTTAAAATACAACAATTTCAGTCCCAAAATCATTGATTCTGAAATGGAAACACAAAGCTATGCTAATATACGGTGCAAAGTGGTTTTTTTTTGATATTATTCTATTGAATATTAAAATTTTTCTTGCATTTAAATATTTTTGAAGGAGGAATAAAATCACTTTGATTCCTATTAAAATAATTAATTATTTATATTTATTTGCATGATTGAAATTAGATATATATTTAAATTTGTCAACTTATATTAAGATATATTATACTCGGGTTTGAGGTAATCATAAAGGAGACAACCTTAACTATATTAAAACATTAAAAGTTGAAAATGACAAAAGTTTTAAAACCTCAAAGTTGAATCAGATAACTCCAGAACATGATTGCGTCATCCATCATTTGAAACGTTATCAAAGAATATAATCGTAAGTTAATGTACCAACACTAATGCGTGAGACCGAGTCCGCAGCCTTCCGCAACATTACGTGTCCTGACTGAATGTCATTAAAACTTGTTAAATATTATGCATTTTGAATGAACGCTGTATATATTTTAAACAAATGACCTATTCCAATAATATTATTATATTTTCATAATTATAATTAAGATTTGAGAAATCTGAATAAACTTGTATAAAAAAGTTTTTGTCATTGACTATAACTGCAGTGTTTCATAATTATGTTTATTATTTTTTAACAATCATATCGATAAAGTAAGTCAAATGCTGTCAAATCTATTTTAACCTGTATAATAGACAACCAATCACAAATCTCGACAAAATCTCGAAAATAATTTCTACCAATCATATTCGATAATCTGTTTATGTAATTCTATTAAAATACAAATCGATTTAATGCGAATACGTGTACTTAATAATATCGGTTAACGATTAAGGTAAGCTCCTTCCGCTTATCGTATGATAATGATGGTTGTTTACTGATATACCTTAGATCTTAAATGTATACCTTTGTTTAAAGACCGTTTCGTTAAATAAATTACTACTAAAATTAAGTCAAAAGTGTTAAAAATTCAGTGCGTGTATATATTTGTGTCATCTATGAATAGTTGAATATACGTAAATGAATAAATAAAATTACAATAAATAAATTACATATTTTACTGCATACCACGCAAGTTGATACTAATTTTGTTCAAGATATAATATGTGCCAAAAAAATTGTTGAGTTGTATGAATAAAAAAGAAATTATAAAGAATTTTATAACAAATACCGAAGATTATAAATAACTAGTTCTCTTGTTTATAAAAAATGCGGTTGTTCATGCTGTTTTTATTATTTATTCTACTGATATGGTGGATCTAACTTTTATTATATTTTTTTACTGTTCATTTACAATAAAACGATTATAAATATTATCAAATTCTATATTAATATTTACTTTTCTCATATCGTTGATAAATTTTGCAGATCATTCGACTTTAGAACATATAACATCCAAACAAATAATTTGGTTTTGCGTTTTGCAATAATACTACAATTGTCGTTACGGTTTTTATTATAAGACAATATTAAGCTTTTTGTAAAGTATTTTAAATTTAGATACGTTTATAACCACAAGACAAAACACATTAGGTTTGATTATTACAGACTCTTTGCGTGATATTTTTAAAGATATTATCAAACGGAGATGAAATCTTTTAAAGTTATTATTAAATAATTTATAAGAACAAGAACACATAAGAAAAACACTTATGTTCAATTTATAGACAGATATAAGTTGACTAAATCTTTTTGTAAATGTATTTCATGAGTATTTGCTTTTTTTTTTGTAAAGATTAGTTAAGATAAACTACTTTGTAGATATTGAAGCAATAAAAATATTTTTACTAAAAATTAAGACATGTAGAAGTGCCTGCAAAGATAATATAAAAGATATACTATCGGGCTAAGAATAGACTCTGGAACTGATTTCTTGCCAAGTTCTTACAACACCAACAAATATTTAGCTTTTTTTTTTGTATTACGTTTCATCAATAACTTGTTGAATCGACCGATGCTTTTAAAAGTTATTATATAGTATTGTAGTAACAAAAAATATTTAATATATCAGAAAAACAAACAACGAAGGTAGAAAGTAAATTAATTAATAGTAAAAGAAAAATATAAAGATATATTTGTGTGAAGAGCTTAAAAGATAAGTGAAATATTATAAAGTCACCGGTTTATCTATTTTTGTAAGACTATTTATTTTATTAGGATGCTCTTAACTTACGATCACAATTCTCACTTGTGAGTGATTTTCTTTGTGAGTGATCTTTTTTTAGATTTCAGCCAAAGTTTAATCAGAATGAGCCAAATGAACTCAGTGTCGTGTCAGGCGCGCGCATTACAGTAAGTGTCAAAATAAAAAAAAGAGACTACAAGAGATTATACCATTCTCCCACAGGAATAGTATTTCCCAGTGGAATTTCTAATTTGGAACAAAATGTGGGTGAAGGTTAGTCTCGTGAAGTTTTGTTTAATTTGGCGCGGAATAAAGTGTTCTATTTTTAATCAGCTTATTTGTACGTGAGTGCGGAAAAGTGTTATCATGTTATCTTTATAAATTTTATATTTAAACAAATTAAAATATTATTAAAACTAGTAATATAATTAAGATACATCTAATTAATGAAAATGATAGTTTATTCATATTTTATCTTTATATTAATATGTAATGTTATATCATTTAAAAATCATACTAAAATTAACGTGTCAAAAGTAAAAAGTAAAGTATTGCTTTCTGACACGTTCGCTATTTTATGAAATTATAATACCAGATTGTAATTATTTAAATCAGCTAACACAAAGTTGTATATAAAAGACAATTTCTATTCTATTTAATAAAATTTTATCCGATCAGATTTATTGTATTAAAGTTAAATAAGATATTGTACTTTTTGAAATAAGTACAAGTAATAAATAACGAGAAAATATAATTGTGAATAATTTTCTTGAGCGGAACATGAAACAAACATTTATATTGCATATATTTGAAATCAAACCGTCTTCAGTTTTCTAGTAAAGAATATAAAATAGCAGCATCGCAACACAGACCGCACTGAATCTCATGTATAATTATACGCATTTCATGATGCAAAACTCTGTTTGTGATCGTATTGTGAAGCCTCAGGGTTCTTTTACAAAATATATGAAGGGAACGTGACCTGCTGGATATATTTTCTTAAAAATATTGTTAAGTAATTGGAAAGACTGGATTTTCATTCGTCTAAAATAGTTAGTTTTATTTTCATATAAATATATCACAATAGTATACACATACAATTATACATAAAAATAGACTAATTTTAATAGAAAAGGAAATATGAAAATATTTTTACGATAAAAAAATAGGATAACTTATAGGAATATTATTGGATATATACTCATAAGAGATACGTTTTGTTAAATCCTTTCAACTGAGAACTGTGAAAATAAATATATCTTTCGTAAAAACATTATCTTTATGTATATATAAATATCCCGATGTTCTTTTGCGCTAATCTTTGTAACCACTGAACCGGTTGCTATGAAATTTTATAGATTTTTTGGTCCAATTTAAAGAATAGGACAGTTTTTATCTCAATTTATATTCCTCAATTTCTTTTATTGCAGTTTGAGTCGATGACAACTAATTAGCTAGCTCGCTTGTATGCTCATATATTTGTATATATAAATTACGTCAGATAATATTATATATACGTTTGTTATATTTTTAACTTATGTTTCGCAGAGTTATGTTTGTATAAAGGACATGAAGAAAAGAGTAATATCCATAAATTGAATAATTGAACATGTTATGGAAAATTGAAATAATAGAAACCTCCAGCTGTCTCTCGTAATTGAATTTTACGGCAATGTGTAGTCGTGTGAATAAATGTTGTTTTTCTTCTTGATGATTTATTTATTATTTCTTCATTAAAGTTTATTAATTAAAAATATTCTTATAATTGTATTATTGTTTGCCTACAAACAGTTGCTTCAAATAATGTTTACAAAAGTATTCAAACGCCCATACTAGATAATTATTAGTTATTCTCTGTAGTACATACAGAAACAGTGCAGTGTTTTCCCTGGATAAAACTTTATTGGAATAAATATTTACTTATTTTATTTAGTCTCGGGACGAGAAATAATGTCAATCTAATAGTAGGAAAAAACAAATAACATACATATACCTATAATAACTTTTTATTCTTATATACTATTACATCAAATGGCCATTAATGGTAATATAAGTTAATTAGGATTTAAAAAGTTTCTAATGCTAACATTATTTAACTGTGTTCGAATGATATAAAAAAAATGATTCTGAATTAATCATGAATATTCTGGATTTATATTCCTATCATTGGAATAATGCAAAAAAACAGATTTAACAATTTAACAAACAGATTTAACAATTTAATAGACAGATTTAACAAGGATTAAGAAAACGTTTACTTTACTCAGCGTTACGAATTCCCTATAGAAATATAGTCAGTATGAGGATGAGACTATTGGGCCATAGTGGCAGTTATTAGCTCTAACATATAATTAAGTTGACCCAGCAATGGAGTAAGTGAACATTTTTATATCTATAGATTAAAATCGAAAACCTCAAATACTTTGCAAAAAATCGTATTCACATGTAAGGGATTTTAATGTCTCTAAACATGTGTAACAATGTTTTCATTTTAAATAGGCACGCTTCTATGAATCGTCAGATTCTGTTTTCCCTTTTATAAGAAAAGAGTTGTATGATGAGTAACCCGTATGAAACTATATAGATAGTATTATTTTACGACTTTTATATATATATCAAAATATATATTTTTAGTTGTTAATTTAAGACATAGTTTGAAAACAATATAACAACATTAATAAATGGCGTTGGTATCAAAAACTATCTTTATTCAGCTATACATTTTCTATACAAACAGATTTATTAAGCGAGGTTCACCCTCCGGGACAATGGATATAATTATCTCTTCTTAACTCACGGCTAGGGTCGATGTGCTGAAATTCGGGGGATTAATGCCCTTACACGTAAACTAATAAATGAATAAAAGAAGAGGTTGAACTATGTTAAAGTGCGCTTAATTATTTATTTCTTTTACAGGTGCGCGCCATTTTAAAATTGTGTTCGTGAGTTCAATATGTGGGATTACTAAGAATAAGTTTTTAAAATTAAATGTTGGTTAAGAATCGTATTTTTCTTATCTTCTTTTTATTTTGTTACCCTGTTTTGGCCAAATAATTATCAGTAGCAAGATCACTACGTGACCATGACGACCACGAGTGACTCAGTCAGTCATTTATTCACTCACTCACGTAAATAGCAATTGGCACCTCGATTTTACTATTTTTATGAAGTAATGACAATACATTTTAGATATATCTCATTTATATTTTAAAAAATATCTCATGTACTACACTACAAACATTTGTATTTTGCATATATAACTTGGAGTACATAATTAAAAATTTAAGATTTAATTTCCCAAATAAGATCCTATTTACAAATTTATATTTTGCAAAAAAACAATGATTTGTGCATATTATTTTATTTATGTTTGTAATCATAATTTTGTTACAAAGAATTTTTTTAAATGATATTTAATTATTTTTAAAACCAAAAATATATTTATTATTATGTTACGGGCAGTTAGTTGCTAACTTTCTATGAAGGATTTAAACTAAATTTAACTTTTAGTGGTAATTGTTATTATGCCAAGGAAAAAGTCGTAAGCAAAGCTAGTGTAGATAATAAAAGCAAAGTATCAATAACCTTCAAGACTTTAAAAGTCGTTCAAAACGCCGAACTTTCTCCACAGCTTCCTATAACTTTTATTCTTGCCAGTACTTAACAAGATTGTGTTGGTAGCAACTTATATACAACATCGTCTTGATTTTGAGAAATAACTTAAGCAAAAAGTTCTAAAAAATGTTTTGTTAGAAAGTAAAACTTTTTTATGGTTTGAAATTTGTTTTATTCTTTCTTTACATTAAAAATGTCACCATCAATTACAGTATAATAAAGTCGAAATTTGGTATTTTATTAAACAGTACAATTATTTTAATACATTATCTTTACTGGAGAAGTTCCCAATAAGAACGTTTGATTCTCAATAAGTTATAAAGTATTTTCGATTTAAGACCGGATTATTTCCAGAACAAATCATAGTTTGACATTTTATAATTTGTACTCGCCTCAGATAACACGAACAAAACCATTATAAAACATTACCTCCTTATACTAGTAATAAAATTATTAATTAAAAAATATATATTCAACCTAATTCGTAATGACAATTATTTGCCAAATTTGGTTAAATGAAGAATCACATTGGAGTAACCTAAAGAGTAAGAAAGTTCAGTGACGTAAGTAAATGAAATCAAATATAGCTGAATGGCCACTAACCATCGAGTGGAGCGCTTGCTGGTAATGAAAATCGATTGTCGACTGTTTTTGTTACTGAAATGGACTCTGTTAAATCCCTATGCTTTCACGAAACCAAATCAAATTGTAATTGTATTGCTAACAATACCATTATTTATTACCAAATGCTTAACCTTACGTAACGTAAAGGACTTCCATTAGGTATAATGAAAAGAACAATAAAATACGTTTTACGGGTCGGGATATAAAATGATAGAGACAAGATATTACATTAAAATAATGGAACGAAATTACATTAAGAATCTCTGAATTATTTGTTTTACATACTTGGCTTAATTCTATTACACATGTATAAGCTATGTATCTACATCATGTTTATAACTGATGATTAGATGATAACTTATTAACTGTGAATAAAAAAATGAGATTAATATCCGTAACTTTCAACAAATACAGAATTTTAAATAAATCAGGCACTGACAGTTAAGTTAAGTATAATAGCTTTTCAGAGGTCGCAGGCTCGTGTCCATTAGTGTTGACGTGTTTAAAGCATTCACTAAGAAATATATAAAGTTTCTTACAGACATTTTCGTGAATTTTGTGTATATACTCGTATAATTCAATATGGATATGGGACAGGACTGAATTGGAATGGAGGTATATTTACATTTAGGTAAGAAATAACTTAGGCTTGCTTCCAGGCTGTAGAAAATTAGTTGGACATATGAGAAAACTTTATGTGTGTAATTACTACCCCTATACTATCTTTATTAAGTAAAAGGACGTCACGTCTGATCACGCTGCTCTTAGCATCATAGATATAAATAGATTACATGTAGGTTTGGATACATTAAATATTTAATGAGGAGTAGATGTTCAATTAAGAAATCAAAAAACATTTTTTAGTCTCATATGATTTTTTGTAAGATTTTGTTAGTTTTATAAGTATTCATTATTTCAATTCATCTTTTATTAGATTTTATGGAACGATAGCTATTTTAACATGACTATTATAAATGCATTGTAAATATAATCATCTCAATATTTAGAAACATGTTATAGAAATGAACAAAGGTGGAAAACAACCTTTACATGAGCTTAGTTCGCAGGGATGAATGCACATGACGACGCTTCACAGATTTTGAACTGAATTCCGTGTCATGGAGTTTTCGGAATATAAGTATATGTGTTAATTAGTTTAAAGAGGAATTTAATTTATTTCGTTTTAAAAATTTTATTACATGAAAATTGCTTAGCGTACGCTTAGCCTTGTTATATAACGAAATAAAGGCAATCAAGGCGAAATAGTTTACTTAAGCCTTAATAAATATATAGTATAGATAGTATTATATTCTTGAACAAGAATAATAATAAAGACATTTTTCTTTAATTAATTGATAATATATATGCTTTTATATTAATAATACAGCAAAATAGCGTAGAAAAATAAGTCTAGTTTATGTTATACAGCAACTTCCGTGATTGACTTCATATAAAATACCTTAGTCGGTCCATATACCGAGAAAGTAATAAAACTATAGCAGTCAAACCTTTCTCTTATCGCTCTCCAGAAGCTTTAGTTTTACGATACACGCGTTTTCCTATAAAGTGTTACGACGAGATTAAAGAAATCGAAATTGTAATACCGTTTGTACCTTACAACTTTAGCTAACTTTGACAATTTAAGAATTTATATTTAATTATTTTCTCACCGAAATCGATTTTAAAGAGCTCTACCTAAGTTATATTATTCTGTGAGGCCCAATATATATTTTGGTAGTTTATATTAATACTACGATCGTAACAGTTTAACAAATTATAGCAGAAGCGAACGAAACAATCCAGCGACAGCTTGACGTTTTATTTAGAAATCGTTGTCTCTAAATCTGTAAATTCTTTCGAAATCTTCAATCTATGGAAAAGTGTAAATGTTGATAAAAAAACTGGATACGGTTATTCAACCGTATCCAGTTTTTTTTATAAAATATTCATTTTAGAGGAGTTGAAATACCTTATATATAACAGATTTACACGTAATAATCATTTAATTATTTTGATAATTTTAAAATTATAATTAAGGATTTGTAATTAAATTGTCAAGACGATGTGTTAAAGAATTATTTATTTATTTTCGGCGATTATTTAATTCCTGTGTCTCTTGCAAAAGAGATTAGGAAGAGAAAATAAAATATTTTATGTTAAACATATAATAAACATAAACAAACATTAAAAAAATATATTATATTTCTTAATCTAAAACTCGTTTTATATAAATTTCTACAAATGGTATTTTTTAATAGAATTAAGCAAGCCAGTAATTTTCTTAACGAACCAAAATTGATTTTATCTCATCGGTAAAGAAGCTGATACTAATTGAGTTTAATATTATAGTTAGTTTAAATAAATTTATTCTTTCATTGTTCGCCTTCAATGATTATGTCTAATCTATTTCAGTAAAGATACGTGAATTACTTTATTTATAATTATAAAGAACAGCTTTTTAACTTCAATATTTTTTATTATTGACTGTGAAAATCTGAGAAAATTTATTAAGACAAATAATTTGTATATTAATACGTATACAACAACAACAAACTACAATAACATAGTAAAATTTTTTGAGACAGTTTTTTGCTATTGTTTATTGCGTAATATGAAAATTTGTCTAAGATTTTTTATTAATACAATGTAAATATTGAGATTCATCTATTTATCAAATTAGCGTTTTTAGACATGAATTGCTTTCAAATATATATAATAAAATTATTAAACCAACCATTATTCATAGCATAATAGTAGTATACGTAAGTAATAAGTAATAACATGTTAAAGTGTATTTAATGTTACATGAAATCATTTTTTTTGTGTTAATTTATTTATGATATATTTTTGAATACAAATAAAGGGTTTCAAATCTTTAAAATATACCGACTTGTGACTCGATCTAAATGATTCTACAAAATGTTTAATGTTTAATGATGATATACGATAACAGAATACTGTCTTTAATCGTATTTACTACGAGTAGTGTTCTGAAGATCTTTTAATATAACGCCTGATGATGATTTTAAAAAGGCCTTATTTAATTATATTTTTATAACCTAATCATCAGTATACAATTTTATGTCTATTCATTTTATCAAACTCATATTTTTATTTTTTATGAAACCATTTCAAATTGGAATTAATTATATTGTTAGCAATATAATATAATTTAAGATAAATATACTATGAAATATTGGATGGCTCGGATAGAACTCAAATTTTGCAATCTATGGAAAATTTGCTCATGTTTATCCATGTTAAGCTAACTATGTGGCTAAATATGTTTATAGATAATTTCAAACAGCAATACCATTATTTATTACCTAACGCTTAACTTCACGTAACATAAAGGACTTCGATCACTTATAATGAAAAGGACAATAAAATATGCTTCGGGACATAAAAGGATAGAGACAAGATATCACATTATAATAATGAAACGAAAATACATTAAGAGATAAACACATTGTTATTGTACAAATGTATAATGTACACACTCAGCTTAATTTACTATACTTTTTGGGATGGGTACTTTATATTGATTAAGAAAGAAAAATTAATATGAATACTATAATGTACAAACATTTATTTACATTATTCTTAAAATGTTATAATTGGTAAAGTTTGCATATTTGAATGATCATTCTTTAATCTCGCAAATAGAAGTTTCAATTGAGAGTGAATACTTTTTATTTCAAATAATAAAAAGCTTACATTGCACTTATGAAAATTTATATCGTGATTTCACAGTTGCTAAAACGCTCCACGGAAAAATAACTTTGCTTCTTCTTGCTTGTTATTATCTGTTACTTTTTAGGTAGTTCCCTCCTCTCTATTTTTATAATATGCCAACAAAGCCATGGGCAACAAGTTATAAACAAAACAAAAAATATTGACATTTATTTAATTCGTAATATTTTTTGAGGGAATGTTTTCCTCTTTTTATTTTACTCGTTGCCAATTTTTAAAGCAAAACGTTCATTTTAAAAGCAACTAAAAATGCATTTTTAATTTAGCCAATTGGATTTTTGTCCCTGCAATTAGCAGAAGTGGGTATTTTTTTTCTTTCAAGTAATTATTTATCTAAAATAATTATGCTATCATCACAAATTATTTGTATAGCTAGAATAATTAAAGCTATTTTTATCGTCCACTTATCGCAATATCTAACAACAGTTATTATTTTTGTAACTGGATACATACTTATTTTTTAACTAAAGAAGAGAGAAAATGTCAGGTCTACGTCACTATTAATGTGTCAAAGCAGCGTTATTGCGATATGAACTGATATCAAACTGTTGTATGACGTCAAGTCCAACGTCCAAATTAATTTTAAAAGGGATCATCACTCTGTAGTATCTTGATATTTATTTGCCAGAAAACCCGTTTCAAATTCTGATTCTCATAATATTAAGGATATGTAATACAAAAAAAAATATATATGTACATTTTTTTAAAATTATACATTTTATCTTAAATGAAATATTATTCATGAAAAGTATATCCTGCTCATGTTGATTATTGGTTTTGTTGGTTTAGGGTTTTTATCTGATTTTATATATTTTAAGAAAAATCTAAAAAAAAATGGGAGTCTACTACTACTACTACTACTAGAATAAAACAGTATATGTATCGATATTCATAGTTTATACGTGCTATAAGAATATAGTTATTTTATTGAATAAAAAAATGAATCAATTATAACCAATTAGTAATCTCCTACTTTTTGAATTAATGACCGCATAACATATTCATTTCTAATAATTTAGTCCAACTCTTTTGCGTTTATTATAAATATGTAACTACTGCAAAAACCACATGTAACAAATCTAGTTATTAAAAATCACTTTAACTTAAAAAATTGCAATATTATTTTTTTTCTAATATTTATATTAAATATAACATGAGAGATATAACTGCTTTACGTATTTACTAAATATTAAGAAAACTATCAATTATATAAATAAAAAAACGACAAACTTGAAAATTATAATTTAAGTGTAGTTAAAATATGAGATTAATATCAAACTAAAGCAAATAATTGTAAGGCGAATAAAAAATATATATATTCATATTTAGTTGGACGTGACTTATAGAATAGTATTAGCGTTAAGGTTTCCATATCAATATAACGTGTAAACAAACAAGTAAGTTATTGTTTTAGTTTAACTACGCCCCGTGATGGTGTTCATATAAACATCAGCTTAAATGGAAATAACAATGAGGCTTTAAAACTTTTGGAGATAATTTTATTATCGTTCTTCGGTAACCTTTATTTTATGAGTTCTGCTAATGAAATTACAACGAGATTATGAACATTTTAATTAAAATATGTTCGTGAGAAAAATAATGTCAATTTGACATAATATTATTTGAAAACCACAAATTTTCCAATACGACAAGTATATTTTATCAGAATAAATAAATAACGTGATTAGACTTAAAAAAATTATATATAAAAAACTAAACTTTTAAAGTTTAGTAACTTAGAAGTGTTAAGGTAGCAATACAGTCCAGCGACGGCATGACGTTACAATTTGGAATGACTTTCAAAAAGTTAACTGATAATTTCTTATAAATGTCAAGTAAATCTAGAAATGAATTGGTGCAAAAGAAAGTCTCGTTGAATATTTGTAATGCTTATGCGTTGTTGATGTAGATTTTTATTTTTATTTTCCATTATTTGTTTTTCATGTTAATCGATCATCCTGATGTATATTCTGCATGTTGTTTATGTAAAATAAGGACAATATTTACTGATATTTATTTTATAATATAATATACATAGACATCGTTTTAGATAGGTAGCTGAATGTTATATACCAATGTGATTGTTGCTTACCATTCGAAACCGGCAAGATGCAAAATTAAGTTAAAAGGATATGTTGTGTGTGTGTCACACACAACATATCCCTTTAACTTAATAATAACTTAACTTACCTGAGTGTGTATTAAAAAATATCCTATAAACGTTAAGTTAAATTTAATGTAAATTGTTTCAAAAGGATCCGGGAGCAGAATAGTAATTCTAAACGAAGGAAAATATATTTAATTATACTACGACCCTATTGAAGCAATTCTAGCGACTGGACTTTAATCTCAAAGTTTGAGGATTGGTCGGGTTTAGCTGAGTTAAGCCTTTCATTGTTCTCCTCTAATGGTTATGACTACTCCATTGAAGTGTAAAATAAACTTACATAACTTCAAAATACATATTAATCACTATTACTATGAACAGACAAACTTTAGTATTGTTTAACTAACTCGGTCGACCGTGTACATAATCAAAGAAATATCTGATAAGAATATTTACAAAATTGTCAGATAGATATACCAGTTTTCTGTATTTTGTATTGTATGGCAAAAAATATTAATTTATTATATACATTTATAAAAAAGAAATAAATATTTCAGCTAAATTCTTATTCAACTCATATCAAGTGTAAATAGATTTAAGACAAATCAAGTAATATTTAAGTCTTGTTTAATATTATTTCCGGGAAGTTCGTTTCGTCAATAAGATGAAACCTTTGAAATGAAAGGATTATTATATTATCCATATTTTCTTCTGAGTACTTTACAGTAGCTGTAGACGAAATTTTGGTTTTATTTTATATAATGTTGGGTCCAATGCAGCTTTTATCTTACTTAAGATCATCAATATAATATTGATGTTAAAATTTGATAATATGCATAAAAATATAAACCTAATTAAAATATCTTTTTTGACACAAGAATAATAAAATTGATAACAGATTGACTCTTTTGTATGTCTAAATTATCAAATAATTTGTAATCAATAAAAGTATTTTATATTATTATAACAATTAATATTATATTTATCAATATTCTTTAAGATGTTCTATTAATATAATTTAAAAATTTATTCCGAAATTAAATAAATTGTTAAAATTTTTGTATAAATTGTTATAATTTTTGTTGTTATCAGTTTTGTCATTAAATTATAAGCAATACTAAATAAAGGTTAAATATTAAAATATGTTACGTCTTTTTGTGTTTCGATGTGCTTAAATCTGATAAAAATGAGAATAATTTAAATTGAAAATACTGTTTGATTTTCCACGTGAATGTAAAGAAATGTCTAATATACTTGCACAGCACAATTATTTAAAATTACGTTTAAATGACTAACTTTTTCAATAATATGGTACATATTTCCAAACATATAATATATGAAATGTTTCTAAATATCTGCTATATTAGTAGTTTTAAAGAAAAATATTATTATTACTGATTATTTAAAATCATTTATCCAGTTTGCTTGCTTAGTTATAAGTTATCTATATGTTTATGTGTAATAGTCAAATATCGAATCATTTGGTAAGACAAACTTTAGGTCTGATAAGAACTTAATTAAAATAACATGTTTTGACTTTTACCTATATATGTATGTCTAATTCTAGAAGAGATCAACGCATACGTAGATCACATCGACTGCAAAGGAGTCAAAAACTTAGGTATAGTAGCGACTATTGATTTAAAAATAATAAATTTGAAATATCTTTCGTGGTATGTTTTAAAGAGTTTGACAAACTAACTAAGAATAATTTCATGAAGAGATATTAACCTCTTCTTGCAACACTAACACTCTTAACACTAACAACAAAAAATATTGACTAAAATAGAAGAAAACAAATTAAAATATACGGCATGAGTAACATAGCTGATTTTCATTTAGCAAATAAATAATTGTGACAAAAGGTGCACCACACATCCAAAAGAATTTAATTATTTACAGAAACCAATTTTCGAAAATAATATCTTATTAAAGAGGTATTCACAATCTGGGTCGTAATACAAAGTGTACTGGTGCCTATAATGTGCGTGCCATGTTTGGTCAGAGTTTAACAGAAATATGTCTATTTGAATTACAAGATTATTTACTTTTGTAATTAATTTACGATTCTTGTAGAAGAATAAAGCAGATGTTCTTTGTACATCTTATTTATTAAGGTGTCGATGTAAAAATAAGGTACATAAATGTAAATAAAATATAAAATTTTAAAATACTTTCAATAAATTATAATAATTATTTTAATCTATTAATAAAGTTAAATCTAAGTAATTAATAGTAAATTTTTATCCCATTTCATTATAAATATTAATATATAAAGCGAATATTTCAAATAAAACTTTTATTTTATTTTTCTCATTTTAAGACTTTATGGGAACGCGCGTGTATCGTAAAACTAAAGTTACTAGAGAGCGATAACAAGGTCTGATTCTTATAGTTTTATTGCCCTTTTGTGATTTTCGCTAACTTTGACATTTTGTATCAATAACATCATAGAATTCAAAATAATTATTATAAATGTTATTATATAATACAAAGAAAGAACGCTCAAATAGCTGTTGAGCGGTATTATATAGGTATAAAATATGAAGGTAAACGTTTCATAAGATTAAATCAAATGAAAGCAGCGTTAATCCAATTGTAGGTCAAATAAATTACTTAAGCTCAAGATATGAGAGCAAAGTGTTAGAAGCGATTACCTCACAATAAGTGTAGTATAGTCGAGATTTACGATTTGGATTATGATGAAAACTAGTGTTTCAGTCTTTTTATCTTCATTTCTGAAAAGGTAAGATTTTGTAAAAAAAATATATTATATATAGTAATCAGTATACCTCGTAAAAGTTTTTTTAATCCCATTGTTAGGTGTTTATTACTTTATATAAAATTTCATCATTTCTTTATTTTTTATTTATTAGATACACCTGGTATAAGTCATATTTATTGTCTGTCATTAAGAAATATAATTTTTGCCATATTTCTTTTTATTATATTATACATATATGTATGTATGGTTTGATGTAGGTCTGTCATGCTATGCATACTTAACTTCAATATTATAAAAGTTTATTAATTATTTCCTTGAACCTACCCTATTCACTAATAGAAACTTATACGTCTCAAAGTTTCGTGTCAGATATCGTTCTTTAGCCGACAAGAACTCATTTTATATTTTAAATGGGCGATATATTGTTCTTGATTTTATAATTTATTTTATTTCTATTATTAAGATTATTAGTATTATTGTTATTGGGTAGTGCACCTCCTTTGTAGAATAGGCGTTATTGATCTTTATTGTAATTACGTTTAAAATATTTTTCATTAATTTGTATTCTATAAAACATTAATTTTGTTCTTCTTTCATGAAGAAGATATAGTTATTAGAGGAGAACAATTTATTTATCTTAAGCGACTACGCAATCCTCCAACTTCAGGGTTAAAGTGAAGTCTCAAGAATTGTTTAAGCAGGTTCATAGCGAAATTTTACTTCATTTGCTTTGTTAATTAAATTTCCTGTAACTACGATATATTTATTTTAAACTTGTAATTGTATGGCTCGAATTGATAACAATATAAAATTTTCGATATGTATATTTTACTTATATAAATATTTTCAAAGTTGCGCTAGAATTTAAAGGGACTTGGCGAACGAACCTCATTCTCCAAGTTATAAAGTTAGGCCATCATAGAGTTATGTTTATGTTGTCTGCTAAGTACTTAATTGTCATTTTTAACCGTTGTTGTAGTTGTTGACGTGATAAAATAAATATTTACAGTAAGAGTGCAGTTTGAGGTTTTTCTAAACACAATATAAACACAAAGAGCTTTATATCCTCGGGGACCTCTCTAAAGCTGCAGAAGAAATTGCACGTACATTCAGTAACTAAATGTACGCCGTTAGTCACATTATATGTCAAAATATTCTAATGTTATTTTGCTTTATAATGACACAAACAGTAACCTAGAGTATAGAAATATTATTTAGTATATCAAAATCATTAGAATTCTGTGTCTTATTAAACACACAGAAAAACATAATATAACACACTCACTTCGTTACAAATAGGGCTAATTTAAAGTCGAAAATCCAACAGAAATAAAACTGAAATTGACGTTAAACCACTGCACTGAATCTATCAGTTGTTAAAATGGAACATTGTACAAGCTTTTAGCGAGTGTTTGTTGTTGCTTGTTTTTTAAATAACATTTATTCCAAGGGTATCTAAAGAAATTGAAATAGAAATTATATGAGCCTTGGAATTATGTACTCGTATATTTAAAATAAAATACATTCCAGATTGTTACTAGATGAATAATATAATAAACTTATAATAATAATTCGCCGTATTCTTGTGTATTATTAAATATCTTGTAACTGTGCTACTAAGATTAGCACTAAGCTTCATCTTCCTACATATGACTTGCTTAATTAAATGAACGAAGATGTCAAAATAATAGAAAAAGATTTGTTCATAAATATTGTATTTTTATTTTTTAATGAATATCTAAACATAGTTTAAAAACTAAGAGATTTTTAAGGCAATTTACTTAGTTGTTGTTAAGCTCTTCTATTCTAAATATGTTGTTTTTTCTGTGATTTCTTTACCAATAAGGCATAAGTATTTAAAACCTTGTATATGAATTGAGTATCAATTATTTATTAAGTCCTAAAATTTACATCTATTTTTAATTTCGTCGATAACTGCTAGTCATGATACGCGATCCCAGATCGTAAAATTTCAAAATGCCCTTAGAGTTGGCAAACGTCCATTTCCACATAATCGCATATTTTAAATGATATTCCGATTTCAGATTGGGACATTTCATGTTAAACTATAATACAATCGTAAGGTCTTATATTATCCTAATAAATAAATGTATTGTATATTAAAGTATGTTTTAAAACGCGTTAACAAAAATAGAATGTTAACGGTACTGACTGCGTTACAGATTTTTAATTTGTGTTAAATTTTAAAACAAAAATCTTTAATAGTGTTCTTTTAATTATTTAAAAAATTAACTACGTTTAAAAAATAACATTATATTAAAAAAATATAAATAAATGTACAAATAATTTTTAATTTTTATTTTTTAATTTAATTTTAATTTTTTAATTTTTAATTTTTAATATACAAATATTAAAAATCGGAATTGATTCGTCTTTTTTATAAGAAACTATCCACATGAAATAAAACATCTATTTCTCACTAATACGAACAAATAAACTCTGAAAATCTTCTCGGTCTTTAACCATCAAAATCAGTTAAGCCCTTATGGAAGAGAGGAATTATGAATATAGGGATATCAGCAATTCGGACAGAAATCATTCATAAAAGGGTTCATTGGTTGATGTCTTTCAACCACTAATAACTGAAATAAGTACTCTCTGATCCGACTTTAACGCAGAAATAAAATTTATTTTACACGGTTAAATTTAATGTAAAAATAAAATATACAGTTTTTAAATGTGTATGCTTCCAAACTTAACCTTACATGATATAGATATCAACATAGTAACATTTATTTAACTGAATAGAATATTATTAATTAGAATAGAATATTCAGTTAAATAGATAGCTGCTGTTTTTGAGGTCTGGACTCTTTGATATTTAACTGTTTATATTTGATATTGAATTATCTTTTACTGGTAGAAAAGAGTTCAATTTAATTTTATTAATATATATTAATGAGTTACACGTTACTTACACTTGTATTAACTATTTTAAGCGCTTAAAAATAATTATGTATATAAAGATAAGTTCATTAATCAAACAGGTAGAAGACAGGTCGTAGGTTCAAATCTCTCCCGTATTGATTAACTTTGTAATTAACATTATAAAAAAATAGAATTATTTATCAAAACAAAATCATTACAGTAGAAGGTCTGCGTATGAATCTGTACAAATGAAAATATAGAAGTTTTTGTTTCATTCAAATATATTCTCGACTACCTTAAAGTTATAAAGTTTGATGATATATATTTCGATACAAGAAAACGGAATAACAATCTTAAATTGTATTGTAAATAGTGTTAATTTATAGTTGCAAGTAATCTAACAGCAATAAAACTAAGTTAGACGGAGTGCTTCCAAACCACTGCATCGAATAAAACCACTTCCTAACTGTCGCATTATACAAGCTTATAGTGAGTGATATTAGATAGCTTGGAACAAATGTTTAACATTTATTTATTTTTTTATCTTTTGCATTATATTAACTTGTAGGTAATAAAGGAGTTTTGTAAACATTAGAAGGTTTTGGATTGATTTAACATTAAAAATTTTAAAACACAAATTTATGGAATATAATGGTATTTTTATTGTAACTTGATAAAAAACACTGGTATCATTTAAAGTAATGATCGCTAGCATCCTGTACTTAAGGAAAATATATATGAAGTTAAATAATTTACTAGCAATTACCAATTTATAAGGTGGTAGAGCCTAGCTGTAGTTATCTGACTGCAGCTCGTATTGGGCTGGCTCGACCGGGGAAGGACCACCCTCTCACAGAAGACCGACGTGTAGTAACCAAATTAATTTGGTTATGTTTCGTTGGTGAGTGAGAGAATCCGGAAGCCCAACCCCCCCCCCCCCCCACGCCAAACATGAAAGCGATGCCTACAAGAAAAATACCCCAGGAGGGTACCGGCTTTGATGAAGCCGGGGACCCCCTCCCCGAGCAAAATCGGGGAAATGATTCTCGGATTTTGCTCGGGCTGCCCGTCGTATCTGGGGCGGGCAAAATATCGCCTTTTGTGTTTTATGAGGGCAAACGACGAGTCAACGCAGCGGCACCCCGACCCACTCTAAATGTGGACTTTTGCAACATCCGGGGACTTCATTCCAACTTGAACGCCGTCCATTATCATCTAGAGACGGCGCAGCCGGCCTTGTTGTTTCTGACGGAAACGCAGATATCTCGACCTAGCGACACAGCGTACCTGTCATACCCGGGTATAAACTAGAACACCATTTTATACCACACGCCAGGGTATCTGTGTTCGTAAGGGAGGATATCTGCTACCGTCGCCTTCAGGTTTTTGAAGGTCGGGACCTGTCTATACTCTGGCTACGCGTGGACATGGACGACCATGTCAGAGTCTACGCGTGCCTCTACAGGTCCCATAGTGGTAATGCAGAAACGGATCAACTCTTGGGCCATGTTCAGGCGAAGATTGACGATCTGCTTTCACAGACTCCCTTCGCCGAAGTCGTAGTCCTAGGGGACTTTAATGCGCACCATGCCGATTGGCTAGGGTCACGTGCCACCGACTACGCGGGGAGATCTGTGTTTGACTTTGCTCTGGCAAATGGTCTGTCCCAGCTGGTAAAGACGCACACTCGTCTACCGGACGTGGACAGCCACACGCCCTCTTTGTTGGATCTTCTGCTGACTACACATCCAGAAAAGTACCAGATCACTGTCGAGGCTCCCCTAGGTTCCTCTGATCACTGTCTGGTACGGAGTGTAGTGCCCATTCAACGGTCGGCTCGCACAACACCTGCGACTCGACGCGTTTGGCACTACAAGTCAGCGGATTGGGATGGAATGCGGTCCTTTTTTGCATCCTACCCATGGGGGCCGATTTGTTTCCCTTCCGATGATCCTAGTGACTGCGCTGCGGCTGTAGCTGATGTGATACTACAGGGCATGGAACTATTTGTACCAAGCTCTGTGGTACCACTTGGTGGCAGATCGCGGCCTTGGTTTGATGCGTCTGTCAGGGCTGCAGCAGCTGGCAAACGGCAGGCTTATCAAGCTTGGGTCAATGCGTTAGTCACTAAGGATCCGAACTCTAGAGTTCTGAAGAGGAAATATAATCGTGCCTCCAGATTCTTCAAACGGCAAATCGCTAGAGCAAAGTTCAAGCATGTCGTCAAAATTGGGGATCAGCTGGCAAAGTACCCGCCTGGCACGCGCAAATTTTGGGCGCTTTCAAAGGCCACTCTGGGAAACTTTAACCAGCCGTCCCTACCGCCGTTGCACATGGGGAATGACTCTCTGGCCCACACGGCAAAAGAGAAAGCCGATCTCTTGGGCACTCTTTTCGCCTCCAACTCGACTTTGGACGACCAGGGGAAGACACCGCCTATCATCCCGCGGTGTCAGAGCTCAATGCCGGAAATAGTTTTTCGGCAGAAAACTATTAGGCAGTCTCTATTTTCCTTGGACGTTCATAAGTCGAGTGGGCCGGATGGCATTTCTCCATTGGTGCTACGAACGTGTGCCCCTGAGTTGACTCCAGTGCTAACGCGTCTATTTCGGTACTCCTACCTTAAAGGCGTAGTCCCGGTCACATGGAAGCGTGCCCTTGTCCATCCGATCCCTAAAAAAGGTGATAGCTCGGAACCAGCTAACTACAGACCTATCGCCATTACCTCTCTGCTCTCCAAAGTAATGGAGAGCATTATCAATAAACAGCTCCTAACCTACCTCGAGGATCACCAGTTGGTCAATGACCGGCAATATGGCTTTCGCCATGATCGATCGGCTGGTGATCTTCTGTTGTATCTCACACACCGTTGGGCAGCTGTTATTGAAAGCAAGGGAGAGGGTCTGGCAGTTAGTTTGGATATGGCGAAAGCCTTCGATCGTGTATGGCACAAGGGGCTTCTTTCGAAGCTACCTTCCTATGGGCTTCCCGAGAGTTTATGCAAGTGGATCACCAGCTTCCTCACTGGGCGGAGCATACAGGTCGTTCTCGACGGTTTTTGCTCGGACCCCAAGCCCGTGAACGCTGGTGTACCCCAAGGCTGCGTGCTATCCCCAACTCTGTTCCTCCTGCACATCAATGATATGTTGGATATCTCCAACATACATTTTTATGCGGATGACAGCACTGGGGATGCGGTGTATTCCGGCCGTGCAGGTCTCTCTCGGGAAAACGTCGACGAGTGCCGAAAGAAACTTGTGTCTTCTATAGAGACTTCCTTGGGGATGGTCTCTGAGTGGGGTAAACTGAACCACGTTCAGTTCAATCCCCTAAAGACACAAGTTTGCGCGTTTACCACTAAGAAAACCCCATTTGTCGTATCACCGCTCTTCGAGAGCACCCCCCTCATTGCCTCGCCAAGTATCAGAATACTGGGTCTCGACATTTCGAGCGATTGTCAGTTTCGTGGTCATCTGGAGAGCAAGGCCAAGTTGGCCTCGAAGAAATTGGGAGTGATTAATAGAGCGAGGCAGTATTTCAAACCTGGCCAAAGACTTGCGGTCTATAAGGCGCAGGTCCGGCCACACATGGAGTACTGTTCTCATCTCTGGTCCGGATCACCCCAATATCAGCTTCTACCATTTGACCGCGTACAACGGAGAGCCGCTCGGATTGTCGGGGACCCGGTGCTCTGCGAACGGCTGGACTCTTTGGCATTGCGTAGAGACGTGGCTTCTTTGTGCGTCTTCTACCGCATTTACAACGGGGAGTGCTCCGAAGAACTATTCGATCTGATGCCTGCCGCCGAATTTCATCACCGCACAGCGCGCCATCGACTTCTTTACCATCCCTACCACCTGGATGCGTGGCGATCTTCCACTGTGCGGTTCTCAAGGACTTTTTTTCCACGTTCCACTCGCTTGTGGAACGAACTCCCTTCGGCGGTATTTCCAGATCGGTACGACATGGGTACCTTCAAAAAAGGCGTCTACTTCTACCTACAAGGCCGGCAACACTCTTGTAAATCCTCGGATGTTGCAAGAGTTCATGGGCGGCGGTGATCACAAGTCATCTGTGACCCGCCAGCTCGTTTGCCCTCCTCTTCCATAAAAAAAAAAAAAAAAAAATAGCAACTGCGCTACTGAGATTAGCACTAAGTTTCCTCTTCCCACGTGTGACTTGCTTGAACCTGTAATTCAATTTTCCAAAATTCTACGGTATTGAAATAATTCACCAGGTTTATCTAGAAAATTATAAAAAAGTCCACATATTTTGACTATTAATAGTTATGCTCTTTATACAAATATAAATTTATTTAATACATAGTATTTTATATTATATATATAATTATATAATTTATATAATACATAGTATTTTATATTGAGGTTGCAATAAACTATATTATTAATATTATTATTATTATTGTCGATAGCTTAAAATAAAATAAATTTCTTCCTCATCTTTAGCAATTTCCCAAGAGCTTTTCTTTCTTAGTCGTTGCTTACGTAGCTTGAGCTACGACTAAGTATTGTGACTAAGACATTGTGACGACTGATTTGATGTCTTAGTCAATCGTTGATTATGTAATTACCTTCTTTTTTTAAATAATACTTTTAACAGCAAAAATTTTCCGCATTTTTTCTGATAAATATAAACTTATTATTCAATTTAATAAGTGATAATTGTAATATTTAATTACATTGAATATATCAATGAGATACTATTAAGTAAAAATCAGGATAGTTCTACAAGATAGATTGTTTGATCATTCATTACATTGCTAAAAATAAGAATATACATTACTTTCGAATCTTAATTATAAATTGCTTTTACTTATTTATTTATCATGTTTTATTGACGTTATAGTTGACGCCAATAATAATATAACAACATTATATTTACGATATATATATCTATCGTAAATAAACCTACAAAAAATTATGTATTAAAGTCAACAAAGAATATGCAAATACCCAGGGTATTTCCCGAACGCACTTTGGCAAAATTATAAATGTTAATAAAAAAATTATAGATTAAAAAAATGATGATTATTTTTTGAAGAAAAGAAAATGTTAAAAACATGTTTATTTATAATTACAAAAAAATTACATAAAGTGTGATTAATAATAATACAAAATAGCAATATAATTAAAAATGAAAATAAACTAAATCAGTAAATTATAAGCAGCGCCATCTCGCGACAGTATTGATTTTTTTTTCTAATCACAGACATCCATACATCAATCCAAGAAAAGTGAAAACAATACAGAACGAACAAAGTTCGTTCATGAAAATCTATTTTAGTTATATAATGGTATCAATTCCGTAGTAACAACAGCTGGCTAAAATATTATAACAAGGCATAGACAATGGATTTCTTAGACCCTTTTGGCTAAAATAAATCATCCCTTCGTCAATGGGTTCGATAGTTTAAGGCCTTTTAACCACTTCAAGCTGAAATAAAGGATCTGTGCTCCGACCTACTAGCTGTAATGAAATTTATTTTACCACATCAAACAGCCTTACACCGATCAGAAGGTCAAAATCAATAATGTAGGTAAATATGAATTTTCCTTCTATGAAATTAGTTGAATTTATTTAAGTTTTTAGTTCAAATATTATTTTAAGTATATTTTTTATTTTTTACATTATTATACAGAAAAAGAATTACAATAAGTCAAGATATTGAAATACTAATATACAGTGACTTGAAAGTCAAGAAATTAGAATTCAAGTAAAGCACAATACAAAAAGATAGGTTATATTAAATAAATGCTGAACTTTTAGACTGATGATATTATCATATTTACCAAAAATAAAACCAGTCTTATCTTTAACTTTCTAATTACCAGTAATTTTGGAATAAAGTAATTAGTAACATAAGAATAGACAAAATCGTCGGCAACAGTTAGTAATAACTAAATTTGTAGCTATACAAGATAAATCAATTGTATTTTCAAAATTGTTCTGATTTGCCAAATTCATTTTATGTTCCATAGTAAAATAAAATAAAATAAACTTCAAAATCTATATTATAAATCATTTGATAGATTCTAAAAGATAAATAAAAATGCAATTCAAAGAAATACAGAGAGCAATAAGTCGGCTCGTCCTATTTACGATTACTTCTATTGAGAAAATTAAAGTTACTTTTATACTAGAAAAAGTATAACTATTGACAGTATAAACTCATTCTATGAAGAAGTTAGAATATTATTGAAAAACGAAATATTTTGGCACTGTCGCAAGAAATGATTTAGGAGTAAGTCTACTTCGTAAATGACTCTAACTACTGTAATTATGAGCTTAACTCATTTTAACTTAAAAGTTTGGCAAGAAACGCGACGTTTTTTTTTGGAATATCCAAATTTATTTAATATCTACTCGTGTGAAAATATTATTCTTCCTTCACCTATATTTATTGACTTAGAATATGAGCTTAAAAATTAAACATATTTGTTTATTTTCAGAATAGATGTGCTGCAATAGAAATATATTTATTATTCATTTTAAGTTATATGTCTATTATTTCATTTGACATTACTGTACGGTTAGAAGAAATTTTATTTCACTACCATCAGAAATTATGTGGCTATAAATTAGAAACGCCATTACTTCACATTTTAGCGACTACTGTATTAACGTAACACTCTTTCCATGACATCGTTAATTACATATTTATATACGATATTTCTATACAGCGGTCTCATATTATTAAGTATTAAATAAGAATCTACAATGTAGGTATTCCTAAATTAAAATTTATTTCTTTATATACAAAGGAACGCTGAAACATAATATTTTTACGTAGCATCTTGAATTTCAAGTAATAGAATTTAATATATCTTTGAACTTGCCTCTCGGCAACAAAACAGTCAAGCGAAGACCCATTCAGTCGTAAGCCTTATGTAACCTGACAGCTGCTCACCTGCACCGCCATATATGTATATATGAAATTTTAAGAAAATATATTTTTAGAATAAGTTATTGAGGTGAGCTTAAAGCGTGAAGCTCTTAACCGTTTGGGAGACCTTTTTTGTGTTTAGTTGTCTCCAGAATGTGACAAGATAATTAGCTAAAAATTTTCCTCTGTATATTTGAGCCGAACGCAGATGTTATAGCGAAAACAGATTGAAAAAATGTTAAGCCATTCAAAAGTTATCAAGAAAAGAAGAAAGGAGAGGGACTCGGCTCCACACCCGCCGCGCACGGTTGGCGGATCCTAGTTATTCATACAATGTTTTATGTTCTACCATTCTCATTAGATATTAATCTTTATTTTCAATGCGAGAGTCAAGTTTTTATGTTTTATGTTAAAACATAAGTTCGAGTACATGTAGCATTCGATGAAATCATTTCAAGATAATGAATCAATTATAAATTAGGATTTTATAAAATAATAACAAAAAAAAATTGATGTATAAATGCCACTCTCATCAGAACATGTTAAAAATTGTATATATAATTAAACAGGTTATATATTGCACAATTCTACGAAGGAAAATAAAATTAAACTTAGTGAGGTAGTTCATTTAAACATTTCTTTAAAACTACTTTAACAGCTAACGTTTTGACTTGTTATATTTAAACGTTGTAAGTTAAATTTTAAAGGTTTTTAATTTATCCGTTCTAGTTCGTCAAAATAAATTATAAAAATAAATTCCTGAAAGCTCTTTTCATTACGATGACCTGTTAATATAAAAGGGCTAACAAATTGATGGATGGTATAAATTGTGTCTAAATCGATCGCCACTTAAATCAGGTACCCTTTAGGCTTAAAAAATGCTTTATGATTAAATGCAAACCTAAAAAACACTCTTTATATAAATAAAAAGTATATTGTTTTGAATAATATTATGTTAAAATAAATTAGTAAAATACAAGAACTTTATTATTATTAAAATCAAATACGAGTACAAATGGGTATCAACATAAAAGTCATATTGTTTAGATAATAAAAGCAATATTTTTGAAATAAGTGAGACATTCACAGAAGTGTTTGTTTCGGATTCACTTAACACCAGTGTGACAATGGATGAGATACGTTATTGCAAAATATTAGTTATAGAGAGGATATCAATAATATGAAACCGACAGCTGATAGCTTTTCCTTATCTTAGTACTATATAATACCTGCGTATTTGTAGCTTTGCTCAGATGTGATTAAAAAACAGGCAACAAATAATAATTCCTGACTTGCTTCAAAAAGATAAATAATTTGGTATATTAGTTAAGAAAGATCCAAGTTAAATAATTTGGTATATTAGTTAAAGAACTTTACTGGACCGTGAAGCTTAATTCGTCATATCTCTTAGCCGACTAACCCTTTCAATAAATCCTGTATTATATTAAAAGCGAAAGAGGTCTTACTATAATACAAGAAATACTAATAAACGCAGGTATTAATGTCGTAAAAAGTAAAACAGTGTAATATGAAGGATTTAAGAATTAAAGTTTGTGTACTATAAACTATTATACATGTATTCTATTGTACATAACTATTTATATATGTTCTGAATGTATATGTGACAGTATTATAAAATTTTTTAAATATTTATATTCCGAGATAATTTAAGATTAATATGGTAATATGGCCGTACGACAAAAATTTATTAATTTACAGTAATTTGATATGCTTGTAAAATACCAAAAAAAAACACACTAAAAAGCACACACACAAAGGAGCTTTAGATCTCCGTAATAGGGGTCCTAACTGATAGGGTTATTTAGGCTACTAAAGTTACAACAGTAAATGTGGAGTAGTCAATATAATCAATAAAACAATAATAATAAATGTGTTGATTGTAGTTATTTACTATATTTAATTATTTTTTCTTCTTCTTCTCAAGCTGGTCATTGACAGAATTTTTATTGCATCAAAATTGATGGATTTTTTATTGCATGTAATATGCGAAAGCTGTATAACCAATAATTGGTATTTCTAAAGATTTAATTATAAAACAAGAAGTAGTTGTTAAAATCTCTGTAATAATAAAATTTAATGATTAATATAAAGTGTCCTTTATATTATCAACATTACTAAATTATAAAATTTGATAGAAAATTAAGTAGATTCTTAACATACAATATAAAAATTAATACTGTTTTGTTATTGTTATAATACATTTTTACAATAGTCGCTTTTCTGGAATAATATTTGAAATAAAAATGTAAAATTAAATAAATGCAATATGTGAAATACAAAGTAAATAACTAATATAAAAAATATATTAAATATTTTACCTATAATCAAACATAAACAATAATGTATGGCATATTTCATTACATACAAAAACATGTTTGTTTAAAATGTACTTTTAATTTTATATAAAATGTAGTAGAAATATCATAATATTAATTAGCCTCATGGGTAAAGTCGTCATATGAAAGATTTGCAAGGTAATGAAATTTTTATTTCCTTGTCTGTCATTGCTATCTGTAAATACGTCTTAAATAAGTTAGCCGTGTTAACCTTTTGGGGTTCTTGGGTTTGCTCGTAGCGATGATTAATTTATATATAAGAATAAATAAATCAACGCTACGCAACGCTACGAGCAAACCCAATAATAAAAAAAAATTAAAATTACCAACATTTCATTAAGTATTAATAGAATTTATTATTTGAAATCGGCTAAAAAATTTAAACTAAAAAATAAGATATTTAGAAACTTGTATCATTTAATTTCCAACTCATAAATAAAATTGTAAAGCGCAACGAGGAAAAATTTTAATCTCCAACAATAACCAACTTGAAAACTCATCTCAACTTTTGAAATGGACAAAGCAATAAAAGTAGATAGAAGATACTAGAAGTTAATTCAATTCTAAGGTAACCAGTAATAAGGTGAATTGACTTGTCACATTCAAATTTACTGCTCTCATAACCATTCTCCTGCATTGTTATGCTCGTTTTAGACCTACCACATCAACCTTATTAGATTATTATAATCCTGCGTGTACAGGATTTTCTTTCACGAATTTTTTAAGATGTTATTTCCATTGTAATCTAGAATTAAGATAACTGTATTGTCTGTTGATACTCTAATTGAACTTATCTTTCTTGTCAGTTAATTGAATTTGCTTAGAAATATTATCAAAGGATTTTTTCTTCTTGTTATTTAAATATGAAAAAAATATAATTAATAAATTCAATTTTAATTTTTGTTTTTATTCGCATATAACGTTTAAATTGTTAAATTATCTTTTGCAAAAACAGATTTTTGTAATCTTCACATATAAATAATAAAAAATAAAGTAAATTCAAGAAAAAGATTTATTAGATTTTCGTAGAAGACGTCATGTGTACATACGTATGGCCGAATATACATTCTGCTTCACGCCTCATTCTTTATACACGTTTCCGCAGATCATTTTCAAAGTTTCTTTAACGATCACTACATTTTTTTAAGATATAAGTTTCTTCTATTCACAAAAAATAAATATCCAATCTATAAGTATAGAATACATTTTTTTTAGATGTCTGAATCATCGCAACTTTTATTAAAACTTTAAATAATATATCATATATAACGGAATTCCAAAAAGTTTTTTTGTTTACAATTAAAACAAGGGTCTGTGACTGATTATTCAATTAAAACAACAGTAGCCTTAGAAGAATTAATGCTCAAGATACAAGAATAATAACGATATTTATTTAAAAGCTCTTAAGAAATAGTAATTACTTTAAATGTGTATGAATTATAACGTTAGACCGTTCACTTTTAGACTGTATTTATCAAATTTTATTGTCTGTTTAACATTTATAATATAAAATTAAATTATGAACCTGAAATAAATAATATTAAAATATTATTTATTTGAATATATAACAAGTTGAAGCCCAATTTTAGTTTAGAAGCGTCGAAATGAATTCATTTATGTTTTATTGCTCTTAAAGTTAAATCTAATATAATATATTTTTAGCACTCTATTATAATCTTAAGTTATTACTTATATAATATAAACTTTTAAATTAAATCCGCCATCTGTGGAGTCAGAAGACCATTACCCAAAGAACAAGAAACTAATTTTGAATCTGAATTTTTTTCGCTACCTTTATAAGAATATATCTAAGAACTCCAACTTCAAACTTTGCCGTAAAGTTAGGATTTGCATAATTACCATATTTGGAGCCGATTCTTCATCTTAATTATAATTCTCCATCAACTCGCTAAGCACAATCTCGAGATCAAAGATTTAAATACAAAATAATGCGATGGATCTCAGAATTTATAATCATAGTGACTTTAAAATAGAAACAGGTCACAGCGTATTTAATATTCTATCAGTGAAGTTATCAGCGCTTCGTTACCATATATATTTTTAAGATGAAAAGTTTGTACAAATGAGATGTTGATTCCAGAGTATCTTAGTTTCTCTTTCTTATATACATACCAATAACGAATATACCAGAGTTAGCAAGTAATATATTTTTTAATAAAATTAATTTATTTACATTTAGATAACACATAATAATGGTAGATCGAATACTCGCAAAAAATACAAACCTTTGAGTAAATTTGTACATTTCTTGAACTTCATTTAAAAGTAAAGAAAGACGAGTGAGCTAATATTATATATACGTATTTTCATAGAAATCTAATGAATCTGATTTTATACGTCTTCCTGATCCATATCGTAAATTGAAGTCAATTATTATTTTACTCGTAAATATTTAATTTAAGACATCTCACTGAAATAATATAATGCTCTTATTTTTAATAGCTATAAAACCTTTTCTAGCTTACCTTGATTGCATTCATTTCACTATTTGATACACGACACGTATGCGATAAATTTACGATTTAGACAAAAAACAGTCACATGAATCTGTCACAGTCTGGCAAGTACATAACATGAAATTATGAAATTACCAAATAATATCGCAAAGAAACCTATTGCTATCTGCTAAACTGTCAGTTTAAAGCTTAATAAAATAATAATAAAATCAGCTAAAGCGACAGACCTATAAAAACAAAAGTGAAAGTGTCAGTCCTTCTGTGGATTACAAGATTTATTACAATAATAAAATGAATAAGGTTAAATTATTATCTTTGAAGGTTCTAATTTGCACACACTTTCTGGTAGCTTAAATAAAGAATGTACAAAATATTCCTGATTGGTTTATTCTTGTATAATATAATAACAAACATATATATATACATAACACCCGTTCATCTGACAGCGTCCGTCAATTGATCTCATTATCTTTTTATTGTTAGTAAGCAAAACCAAATAATATTATAGCTTCAGAAATAAACTTATCATTCATATAAAAAGATTAAATTATTATTCAAATTACTTTTCAATTGTATTAAAGTGTTTTTGAAAGAATGGTAGCGTTAATAATTTGATTAAATAAAAGATTACACATATTATAATTTTATTATCTCAATACATCTCACCTACCTTTTATGAATATATCAACACAATATATATATATTTTTTTTATTTTTTTTTTTTTTTTATTATTTTTATTATAAATTTACCATAGACTGTCATTTACATAGTCCATGCCATTTTTAATTTGTTTTATAATTATTATTTTGATTTCTTTTTTTTTTGAGATTTTTTTTTTTTTAGTAATGCAGATTTATATGATGAAATATTCAGAGTATTAATAGAATTTGAATAATATATCAATATTACGGCCATATTTTGTGACATGGCAGAAACTAATGAAATTTCGCTTCAAAATTTACAAATTTTATAAGCTTTGTGATATTTATGACCTGTGTAAGGTTATTTCGATATTATATAAATAAGCGCAATGAATTCACGTACAATATTATTTAGTAAGAAATTCACATATAATAAATATTGTTTTAACTCTTATAAGTATGAAATTCTATTGCTATTATATATTTTATCGTAGTTCATTATACCCCAGTTTCTTAGAACTTACATTTTAAATAGAGTTCTTTGAAAGCCTCGTTGTTGTTTATGTTTTTTGGTGGTATATATATATATATATATATATATATATATATATATATATATATATATCATCTACGACGATTTTATGAAAGGAAATTGAACTTACGAGTATAGTTCATTTGTAAGTCAGATTTTTTTTATTATTATAATTCAATTTCTGGTACTTGTGATAAATTGTTAATTGATAAATTGTCTTAAAATATTATAAAATAAATATTTTAGGTTAAGTTAATAACAATTATTTAATATTGGTTGTTTTAATGTTAACGTTTTCGATAAATGATACATTAAAATGACATAACTTTTTTATCGACTTCAATCATAAATTTTATAAATTTTCATGGAAACTACCGTAAAAACTAAGATTTAAATAATTCACCACGATTTCTCATACAATAGTGGAAAGAACAGCCATAAAAATATAAATCTAGTTTCACACGCACGAGTTCCTACGCTCGTTCATTCTATGATGTCCGTATATTATATTTTTTATTATTTCACTCCACACAACTTAACGGGAAGTAATTTTTTTCACATCCTTCATTAAAGGTGTAGCTACAAATTAGGAATGCTATTTCTTTGAATTATGAACTTTACATTCTTTCCATGATATTACGTTACAATATTAAATGCCTGAACTGTATGATACAGCGGTCTCATATTAATAAATAATTATTAAATAACAATTCACAATGCAGGTATCTGTAAACGAAAATCTATTTTATTATACGCAAAAGAATGCTGAAATTTTTAGGATACCATCTTGAATTTTAAGGTATAGAATTTAATATAAAAGGAATATTCTTTGAACTTCCCTCTCGACAACAGAAACTGGTCAAGCGAAGACCCATTCAGTCGCAAGCCGTGTGGCACCTGACAGCTGCTCACCTGCACCGTCTTTAATATACATGTATAAGTTTTAAAGAAAATATATTTTAGGAATCAATTATTAAACATACAATATAATATACTTTTATCTTACTAGCTATCCATCACGATAAAAAATATTTTCTTTAAAGTTGATAGCGACTGAATGATTGGCAAATCTTTTGAGGTTTCGGGTTTAGTGAATGAAATTAAGTTATTCAAGTATATTCTTTAAATATTTTTAAAATTTAATATATTTATTATGTGAATGACCTCCGTAATGAAAAATTGTTCTTATATGGTATTGTTTGGAAAACTGCTGCCATTTTAACACAAACACAATAAAAACTATTTAGTAAGTTGCTGAGTAATGGTTTGCCGACATTACAACTCCCTTATAAGTAAGTACCCTTAGTAAAGTAAATAGAAACGATCTCATTACATTACCTGAACTATACTAACTTCACAATATTATGCAATAAGAATAAACAACATCGCGTATCCTATGTATTTTTCTTGTAGGATATATATTTATGCATATACAATTTATTCACAATTAATATTTAAAGAAATTTATTTAAAAAATTAATATTAATTTAGCTGTCAATTACTGAGGAAAACCAATATCTGATTGAGTTAGCGATGATGGATTCAGACAATGAAGTTTTTAACGTCTGACGCAGGCTTCGGTCCCGCTGATGTCACTAAATATTTTCTGATGTAAATGATATTCTCAATGTTAATTTTATGTTATAAATCTATAAATAAATAGATCACTTACATCATTTACAATAAACCATGTTCTTTTATCGTAATCAATAATTTTAGTAAATAATACTTTTGTCTTAAATTGCAAATAGAAATAGAAAAACATAGGCACCTAAGATTAAAGAAAATTAGTTTGAAAATAGTAGTAGTCTAATAGTGAAAAGAAATTTGAAATGTATAAGAATATAAACGTGTTTATATAAATAAAAAATACAAACAATAAAATACATTATTTCTATAATATATAAACAACATTTTTACGAAATATTATCATTATAACATGTATTAAATTACTTGTCATTTATGAATGTGTGCGATAGTCTAGTACGATGTGTTATACTGATTGTATAAATTATTGCATTGATTTATATTGAATAGAGTTCGATAACATTACGCTACTTTAATATATCTTTATTCACAAAGTGGTCTTAAACCAACAACAACAAACATGTAAGACCAAATCACTATAAATAAGAACTAAAACAACACAAAACTTACATTTGTTTCTATATTATTGTTATCGTCAAGAAAACATATCGTAATTTACTTGTATAGTATTAATATATAGAGTTATATTACTGTTCGCATATTGTTCTTTTGTGTTATCATTTTAGGGCATTAACGAATGTCGCATTGAACTTTAAACGTGTTTCAAGTAGTATGCTTTTATAAATCTTTAATAAGATTGTTAAGAGAATATGTTTTTATAATTATTAAAATGTTTTATTTTTTATGTCTACAAAATTGTGGGGATTATATTTTTACCAACTAATTTTTTTTTTTTAAATTTAAAAATTAATGCTACGTTGATTATATTTATATTATTATCATAAGATTACTATTACATTTGAATACCTACCATGATATAACTAAAACTGAGTCTATAGTTTAAAAAACAACAACTGTATTTCCTTTTTGTTATAACTTTATAGATTCATTTAAATTTCTGAGTTCTAACTTTTAACATTCAAATACAAAAGAAGAAAATCAAAATAGACTAGCAATCTAAAATACTGTTAATCTGTTAAGGGCTCCATCGCTGGCTTTTATCCAGAATTATAGACTCATCCCATCAGCAAATGCTTCTTTGTGAAATTAAGGTCATCTGAAAGATTAAAAAAATGATGCAGTTAGGCAATGGAATATAGCTGTTACATTCAATGTTGGAGTTCTTCTCCTTAAATATGTATATAATTTAATATTACGACATAAGAGAATAATCCTAATTCCCCGGGAAGGTTTACAAATAAAAAGACATAAAATACACGCAAATTGGAAATATTAGTCCATAGACTACATAAAAATCTTCCGATTGTGAATTGAACCTACGATCTTTGACTAGCCCTTGCACAAACCACTAGACCAACAGCACTAGCCTTTTTTATTGTCGCAACCAAATATATTTTTAATATAAGTCCAAATTGTTGTGTACAAAACTATATTAGTACTTTAAAAATATATATCTTATAAAAGTATAATAATATAATAAGATTTGATACCAAATCTAAATAGTGAGTCAAATTTATAATATAAAGAATTTGATTGTATAATATCAATAGATAAGGGAGAAAAAACATTCTTATGTCAAATATATACATTTAAATACAACAAGTATCTGCAAACCCTTATATAAGTTCAAACTTTATGTGTTGCTGTTTATATAAAATAAAAATAATGGGGTTTGCTCCCCTTTTCCTTCAATTCAATAACGTCTTATAAATACTAATAGGTCAATATCACTTAAAAGCTACTAAAGATTAGGTAATGGGGTAAGAAAGAAACAATAGTTTTATAGGTCCCTTCTCCTAGATTCTATTAAATAAATTATCCCTCCGACAGAGGGATCGACAGTTTGAGACCTTTTAACCAGTTCACCCTGGGATAAGGGTGCTTTAAACCAAGTATTTACAAGTTGTAATGAAATGTAACAGATCACTACCAACCTATATACGAGCAAATGTACATTTAGTTAAGTACCGTTCTTCTCGAAATATATAATTTTATATTTATTTTAATACATTATTTTCAGATTAATAAATGTATATAATTTCAAGAAAATTTTAATTCGTTCGAATAAGTTAGTATTGAGAGACGGGCCGTTAGGATATCCTAAGACAGTATACCGCAACGAGAAGCAATCTTCTCTTTATTTCAGGCAAAGCTTTACTCGCAAAGCTGTAACTGCTCAAGAGCTGATCAAATTGAGAATAGAACACTTTAATCTCAACCAATTCCTCATGTACGCAGCCACCATAAAGTCGACTCTGAAGTACCTGGAGCGGCCTCACCACTGTTCACGGTATAGAAGGCCTTTGCTCTTTTATCCGCAAAATCAAGACCTACGAAATCAAGACCTCATGAAAAAAATGGTAATAGTCCCGCAGACCATAACGCACTATAAATCTTTATTTATTTTTTTTCTTTAATAAAATCCACTAAGGATACCCGCCGCCCGAGAGAAGAAGAAGAGAGAGAAGAGAAGAGAAACGTATTGTTTACCGGTCTTTGTGATATGGAAGGAAGTCATTCCCGAGCCCAAAATCCGTCAACTACTTTAGTAAACTAGCTTCTTAGTACTACTAGAGAGCTGAATAATTTAGCTTTAAATATTTAATCGTCGTGAAGTTTAAAATTAAAAAAATCTTAGTTCTAAAGATTGCAAATGCCGGAATAAAACATGTTTTATTTAAATAATTTTAATTAATACTTAGTTATACTATTATGGTGATCTAACATTCTACTAAATAACGACAAACAAATAAATTCGAATGTGGGAATGTAAGTAAACACCATATTACTATATTAACGAAAGACTAATACAGATATCATTTAACCTTGTGAAAAATATTAAAATAAAATAATATCGTCTCATTATAGTGAATTTAATTCTAATAATACTATATATAATACTACTATATAAATAGAAATGTCAGGATATAGAAGTCCAGATTACTTTGTTGGAGTTTTAAAAGTTTATTTAGCTGTGATTCTAAAAGCAAAACCACTGCAACATTAACCGTATTTTCATCACAAATTTAAAATAATAAAAAAGGCAAAATGTTCTTTTTTCTGTCGTCGTCTCCTGAATGTTATTTATAGCTAAACCGTCAGCTTTATATTTTCCACTTCATTTGTTACTCTGGACATCGATATCGATAGTATTTACGAAGAACAAAAATTATAGAGTTTTTGTCGCATTTACTTAATACTATTACGAAAATTGATGAGGTAAGAGATGCGTTATTGAAGAATAAGAGTTATGGAGAGGAAACGTTGAAGCTGATGTTATATTAATAAAAATCAATTTTAACAATTAACTCTTTAAAGACTTATGGACAGCAAAATTAAAGTTCGCATTGTTTTAACAACAGAATTTAGTAAAAAAATATATTTATAATATATACAAGAAATTGAAAGTTAAAACTACTTAAATGTTTTGACTTGTAATATTTAAACGTGGTAATTTTTTATTTTTTCAATTTATCCGTTTTCAAATTCAATTGTATACAAAATGTTAAACACATCTAAAGCCACTCAACTCAGGTACTTCCTAAATAAAAACCCTTTATGATTTTATCACAAACATAAAAGCCGTAAATAAAAAATATATTGATGTCACTAATATTTTATAAATATTATGTTTTACAATAAGTTTGCTACATTCAGAAACCTTATTTATATCAGTCAAACAATTGATTTAGATGATTAAAGCAATTGGTTTTAAAATACGAAAGGCATCGATAGAAGTGTTTGTTTTGGATTCACTTCTTACGAATGTGACAGAGATGAGAAACGGTTATTACAGAATAAAATTTATAGACTGGATATCAACATTATGAAGCCGATAGCTGGATTACTTTTATTTAGATAAGTGTGTATAATAAACTTATAATAACATGAAATAAATATGATACTTAGCACATTATATAAAAGTATTCTATAACCAAAGATTTCTCACACCCTTTATCTCAAGTAATGTAAGCCATTTAGTCAAAATGACGTCATTAATCTTTAGAAATGTGCGCTTTGTGTCAACAAATTCTTAGTAAATTCATTAACCAGGTGAGTTGTGGTAACCAACTAAGAATGTTTTATTACTTAATTTCGTTTTAAAAAAGTCATAGACTATAAAAATACAATGTAAACCATTTGACAACTTAAGCAAAATTATGAATTTAATACACAATATTTCAATGAAACTTAATTTAGTGATATTTAAATAAATATAGATTGAACAATTTGTCAACAGTAAATTTATATTGGACATAACGTAACATATTTATAAAGATTTTCAAAACTGAAATTAACATTGTTATGTATATATACATATATAATAATTCACTTCAAACATACATTTTAAAGCGATCATACTACCATTACTTAAATAAACATTACGATAGAAATTTTAAATTAGGTTTGAGACATTTTAGAGAGAGCAAATACATTACCCCGTTGGCCACACAAGGACTATTTGAAATGTTTAAAAAGAAAACAATGGAGTAGAAAAGCGATAGAGAATAAAGGTTTCATTTTATATGTACTAAGTTAAATTATTTTAAAGGTTTGGTTTTACATAAATAATCGTTTATTTATCAACTCTAAATATTAATGTATTGTATATTCATAATGAAATAAAATTCTTTGATGTAATATGAAATAAAACGCAGATATTTGAATTACAAGTACTGATTAATTCAACAGCAATATCATTAAAACGTAAACTATACATTATTTATATAAACAAAAAATATCTAAACAAATCAATTATTATAATGGCATACAGTCAATTATAAATTTCGAAAATTTATTTTATATATAAAGTTATTTAAATGTGCTTGTAAAGATCATTTTCTTTTTGGTCCCAGCGGATAGTCTCGTACCTTTGTAAGTGGTACCGTAATATACATGTTTCATCGGCGCATAATTTTATAAATGTCAGCACCAATTCTCTATTAAAAGTAAAACCCTCGAACAAAAGGGTATCTAAAAATGTATGGATATAATTTTAAATCCCTCTTAATCCATGGAAATAAACATACCTGTTTTATCTGCAAGGTCAAATGTTTTAGTAAATCCCGACAATGGACCCTTAAACCCTTAAAATACAACAATTTCAGTCCCAAAATCATTGATTCTGAAATAGAAACACAAAGCTATGCTAATACACGGTTCAAAGTGGTTTTGTTTTGATATTATTCTGTTGAATATTAAATATTTTCGAACGAGGAATAAAATCACTTTGATCCCTATTAAATTTATTTTTAATTATTCATAATAATTTGCATTCTTTGAATTAGTTTTAATTGTACATGTTTGTTTATATTTGTCAATTTATATTAATTCTATAATTTTGAGTTTGAGGTAATCATAAAGGAGACAACCTTAACTATATTACAGCATTAAAAGTTGAAAATGAGAAAAGTTTTAAAACCTCAAAGTTGATTCAGATAACTCCAGAACATGATTGCGTCATCCATCATTTGAAACGTTTTCAAAGAATATAATCGTTAGATAATGTACCAACACTAATGCGTGAGACTGAGTCCGCAACCTTCCGCAACATTACGTGTCGTGACTGAATGTCATTAAAACTTGTTAAAAATTATGCATTTTGAATTAAGGCTGCATATATTTTAAATAAATGACAATATATTGATATATTTTATAGGTTAATAAGGTTGTGTATTAAAAAAAACACAATTATAATTAACATTTTGGAATCAAAACAAAATTGTAAAAAAAAATTTTTGTCATTGACTATATTGCATTCTTTTATAATTACGTTTATTATTATTTAACAATCATATCGATAAAATAAGTCAAACCTATTTTTAGCTATATAATCGACAACCAATCACGAATCTCGACAGTGACGTTAAGTAATTTCTACCAATCATATTCGATAAGCTGTTTATATAATTCTATTAAAATACGAATTTATTTAATGCGAATACGTGTACTTAATAATATCGGTTAACGATTAAGATAAGCTCCTTCCGCTTATCGTATGATAATGATGGTTGTTTACTGGTATACCTTAGACCTTAAATGTATACCTTTGTTTAGAGACCGTTTAGTTAAATAAATTACTATTAAAATTAAGTCTAAAGTGTTAGAAATTCAGTGCGTGTATATATTTGTGTCATCTCTGAATAGTTCAATGTACGTAAATAAATAAATGTAATGACAATAAATAAATTACATATTTTACTGCACACCACGCGAGTTGATACTAATTTTGTTCCAGATATAATATGTGCCAAAAAATGGAATTGTATAAATAAAAAAGAAATAAAGAATTTTATAACGAATACCGAAGATTGTAAATAATTAGTTCTCTTCTATATAAAAAAAAATCGGTTGAACATGCTGTTTTTATTAGTTATTCTACTGGTATAGTGGATCTAACTTCATTCATTTACAATAAAACATTTATAAATATTGTCATATTCTATATAAATATTTACTTTACTTATATCGTTGATAAATTTAAGAGTCATTCGACTTTAGAACATATAACATCCAAAACAAATAATTAGGTTTTGCGTTTTGATATAATACCACAATTGTCATTACGGTTTTTATTAAAAGACAATATTAAGCTTTTTGTAAAGTATTTTAAATTTAGATACGTTTATCATCACAAGACAAAACACATTCTGTTTTATTATTACAGATTCTTTGCATGATATTTTTAAAGATATTATTAAAAGGAGATGAAATCTTTTAAAGTTATTAAAAATTATTTATAAGAACAAGAATGTATAAGAAAAATACTTACGAGTATGTTCAATTTATTGAAAGATATTAGTTAAACATTTTTGTAAATATATTTCATGAGTATTTGCTTTTTTTTGTAAAGATTAGTCAAGATAAACTGTTATGTAGATATTGAAGCAATAGTGCTTGCAACGATAATAAAAAATATGCTATCGGGCTAAGAATAGACTCTGGAACTGATTTCTTGCCAAGTTCTTACAACACCAACAAATATTTAGTTTTTTTTGTATTACTTTTCATTAATAACGTATTGAACCGAATTTATTACTTTTATAAGTTAGTAGGTAATATTGTAGTAACCAGAAATAATTAATATGTCAGACAAGCAAACAAACAAAGGTAGAAAGTAAATTAATTAATACATAAGAAAAAAATAAAGATACATTTGTATGAAGCACTTAAACGATAAGTGAAATATTATAAAGTCATCGGTTTATCTATTTTTGTACGACTATTTATTTTATTATGATGCTCTTAACCTACGCTCACAATTCTCACTTGTGAGTGTCTATCTTTTTTTAGATTTCAGCCAAAGTATAATCAGAATGAGCCAAATGAACTCAGTGTCGTGTCAGGCGCGCGCATTACAGTAAGTGTCAAAATTAAAAAAAAAAGAGACTACTAGAGATTATACCATTCTCCCATAGGAATAGTATTTCCCAGTGGAATTTCTAATTTGGAACAAAATGTGGGTGAAGGTTAGTCTCGTGAAGTTTCGTTTAATTTGGCGCGGAATTCAGTGTTCTATTTTTAATCAGCTTATTTGTACGTGAGTGCGGAAAAGTGTTATCATGTTATCTTCATAAATTTTATACTAAAGTAAATTTTAATTTTATAAAAACTAGTTATATAATTAATACATCTAATTAATCAAAATGATAGTTTATTCATTTTTTAACTTTATATTAATATTATTGTAACATCATTTAAAAATCATACTATAACAAACGTGTCAAAAAGTAAAATGTAAAGTATTGCTTTTATAACTTTTTACTTTCTTATACTTTCGCTATTTTGTGAAATTATCACACCAGATGGTAATTATTTGAATAAGTTGAAACAAAGTTGTATACAGATTCAATTTCTATTTATCTATTTCTCTATTTCTATTCTATTTAATAAAATTTTATCAAATCGGATTTAATGTATTCAAGTTCGATGAAATATTGTACTTTTTGAAATAAATAAAAGTAATAAATAACGAGAAAATATAATTGTGAATAATTTTCTTGAGCGGAACATGAAACAAACATTTATATTGCATATATTTGAAATCAAACCGTCTTCAGTTTTCTAGTAAAGAATATAAAATAGCAGCATCGCAACACAGACCGCACTGAATCTCATGTATATTTATACGCATTTCATAATGCAAAACTCTGTTTGTGATCGTATTGTGAAGCCTCGGGTTTCTTTTACAAAATATATGAAGTAAACGTGACCTGCTAGATATATTTTCTTAAAAATATTGTAAACTTATTCGAAACACTGGATTTTCATTCGTCTAAAATAGTTACTTTTATTTTCATATAAATATATCACAAGAGTATACACATACAATTATACATGAAAATAAACTAATTATAATACACAATAAAATAAATGAATGACTACGATAAAAAATGGGTAAATTAATAAAAAAAATTTTATTGGATAACTACTCATAAGAGATATGTTCTGTTAAATCCTTTCAACTGAAAACTGAGAAAAGATATATACTCGTATCTTTCGTAAAAAAAATCTTTATGTACCTATATATAAATATCCCCTGTCACGGTGTTCGTTTGCGTTAATCTTTGAAACCATTGAACCGGTTGCAATGAAATTTTATAGATTGTTTGGTCCAATTTAAAGAATAGGACAGTTTTTATATCGGATAATATTATTCAATTTCTTTTATTGCATATTTGCGGTTTGAGTCGCTGGTAATCAACTGGCTACCTGGCTTGTATGCTCATATTTGTATATATATTACGTTTGTTTTGTTTTTGTTTTGTTTTGTTTTGTTTTGTTTGTTTTGTTTGTTTGTTGAATATACGTTTGGTAAATTTTGAATTTCTGTTTCTCAAAGTTAAAGACCATAAAGAAAAGAGTAATATCCATAAATTTAATAATTGAACAAGTTACGGAAAATTTAAATAATAGAAACCTCCAGTTGTCTCCGGTAATTGAATTTTGCTGCGATGTGTAGTCGTGTGAATAAATATTGTTTTTCTTCTTGATGATTCTGTTTTGTTTTTTCTTATATATTGGATACTATATTATTTATATTAACAACATGTAACTGGTAAAGGTAACTGGAAGTTATGAAAAAGTATATATTATAATATTTATTAAAACTCTGATAAACAATATTAATTAAAGCGTTTTAAAATTAATTATGTTGTTGTTGTATTTGGTTATTTATATATTATTTCCTTGTTAAAGTTTATTAATTAAAATATTTTAAGAATGGAATAATTATTTGCCTACAAAAAGTTGCTTCAATTAATTTTTAGAAAAGTATTCAAACGTCCATACTAGATAATTATTAGTTATTGTCTGTAGTACTCATAAAAACAGTGCAGTGTTTTCCCTTGATAAAACTTCATTGGAATAAATATTTGCTTATTTTGTTTAATCTCGCGACAAGTTATAATGTCAATCTAATAGTAAGTAATACGGGAAAATGAAATAACATACATATAGCTGTAATAATTGTTTATCCTTATATACTGTTATATATAAAAGTCTTTAACGGTAATATTACTTCGTAACTTTTGTTTGAACTCTAGAAGAAATTTTAGAAATACTGATATAATGTTTTCATAGAATATTGTCTTCAAGAACTTGCAAATGTTACAAAGAAATCTTCAGCTTCATAATATCAGTATTCAGTATTTACTTCATACACTTACAATAACCACACAACTAACATGTTATAAGCCCGATCATTTAGACACATCAAATCATACACAATTTATTATCAGATGTTTTACCAATTACACTCAATGTAGATTAGATTTAAAAAATATACTGAACTGATACAATTACAAATTGCCTGAATCATAACCTACCTAAATATCTTCGTCAAGTTACCCGTAAATGAAGAAAGTGTAAAACATGAGGCATTAAAAGATTAAAAAACTGTCTAATGATATTAATGATATTAATGTTCGAATGATAAAAAAAAATGATTCTGATTCAATGTTAGGCATGCTTTTATGAATCAGATTATGTTTTCACTTATATAAGAAGAGAGTTCTATGAAGAGTAAAACGAACGAAACTCTATGAATATTGCACGGTAATCGGTAGCCTGTGCGATTATTTTATTTTAAAAACCACGAGTTATTATATATATCAAAACATATATTTTTAGTTGTAATTTGAGAGATGTTTTAAAACAATATAACAACACTAATAATTGGTGTTAGCAGCAAAAACTATCTTTATTTAGCTATAAATTTTCTATACAAACAGATTTATTAAGCTAGGTTCACCCTCCGGGACAATGGACATAATTAACTCTTCGTAACTCACGGCTAGGGTCGATGTGCTGAAATTTGGGGTATAATGCCCTTATATGTAAACTGTAAAATGGATAAAAGAAGAGGTTGAACTATATTAAAATGCGCTTAATTATTTATTTCCTTTACAGGCGCGCGCCATTTTGAAAATGTGTTCGTGAGTTCAACATGTACCATTATTAAGGGTGAGTTTTCAAAATGTCGTTTAAGAATCGTATTTTTTTTATCGTCATTTATTGTACCCCTGGTTTGACCAAATAATTATCATTAGCAAGACCACTACGTGACCAATGACTCAGTCAGTCATTCATTCACTCACTCACGCAAATAGCAATTGGCACCTCGATTTTACTATTTTTATGAACGACAATACATATTGGATATATTTCAGTTGCAATAAGAAACTTTAATTCATGTACTTCACTAGAAACTATAAATATAACTTGGAATACATAATTAAAAGTTTAAGATCGTTAAATTACCGAATAACATCCTATTTATACATCTTTATTTGCAAGGATACTTTGTGCAATGATTTGTGCATATTATCATATTTATGTTTGTAACCATAATTTTGTCACAAAGAATTTTTTTAATGATATTTAATTATTTTTAAAACCAAAAATATATTTATTATTATGTTACAGCGAGTTAGTTGCTGACTTTCTATTAAGGATTCTAACTACATTTAACTTTTAGTGGTAATTGTTATTATGCCAAGGAAAAAGTCGTAAGCAGAGCTAGTGTAGATAATAAAAGTAAAGTATCAATAACCTTCAAGACTTTAAAAGTCGTTCAAAACACCGAACTTTCTCCACAGCTTCGTATAACTTTTATTCTTGCCAATACTTAACAAGATTGTTTTGTTGGCAACTTATATACAATATCTTGATTTTGAGAAATAACTTAAGCAAAAAGTTCAAACAATCTTTTGTTAGAAGCTTTTTGGAAAGTATAACTTTTTTGTTTCGAAATTTATTTTTATCTTTCTTTACATTAAAAATGTCACCATCAATTACAGTATAATAAAGTCGAAATTTGGTATTTTATTAAACAGTACAATTATTTTAATACATTATCTTTACTGGAGAAGTTCCTAATGAGAATGTTTGATTCTCAATAAGTTATAAAATATTTTCGATTTAAGACCGATTTGTTTCCAGAACAAATCATACTTTGGAATTTTATTATTTGTACTCGTCTCAGATAACACGAACAGAACCATCATAAAACATTACCTCCTTATACTATTAGTAAAATTATTAATTAAAAAATTTAAATTCAACCTAACTCGTAAAGACATGTATTTGCCAAATTTGGCTAAATGAAGAATAACATTGTAGTAACCTAAAGAAAAAGAAAGTTCAATAATAAGTAAATGAAACCAAATATAACTAAATGGCCACTAATCATCGAGTAGAGCGCTTGCTGGTAATGAAAATCGATTGTCGACTATTTTTGTTACTGAAATCGACTCTATTAAATCCATATGCTTTCACGAAACCAAATCAAATTGTAATTGTATTGCTAACAATACCATTATTTATTACCAAACGCTTAACCTTACGTAACGTAAAGGACTTCCATTAGGTATAATGAAAAGGACAATAAAAAACGTTTTTCGGGTCGGGATATAAAATGATAGAGACAAGATATTACATTAAAATAATGGAACGAAAATACATTAAGAATCTCTGAATTGTTTGTTTTTATATACTTTGCTTAATTCTATTACATATGTATAAGCTATGTATCTACATCATGTTTATAGCTGATGATTAGATGATTACTTTTTACCTGTGAATAAAAAAAAATGAGATTAGTATTCGTAACTTTCAACAAATACAGAATTTTAAATAAATCCGGCACTGACAGTTAAGTATAATGGCTTTTCAGAGGTCGCAGGCTCGTGTCCATTAGTGTTGACGTATTTAAAGCATTCACTAAGAAATATTTAAAGTTTCTTACAGACATTTTCGTGAATTTTGGATATATATAATGCAATATGGATATGGGACAGGATTGAATTGGAATGGAGGTATATTTACATTTAGGTAAGAAATAACTTAGGCTTACTTCCAGGCTGTAAAAAAATAGTTGGAAATAAGAGAAAACTTTGTGTGTAATTACTACCCCTATACTATCTTTAATAAGTAAAAGGACGTCACGTCTGAACACGCTACTCTTAGCATCATAGATATAAATAGATTATATAAAGGTTTGGATACATTAAATATTTAATAAAGAGTAGATGTTCAATTAAGAAATATTTAGAAATATATTATAGAAATGAATAAAGGTGGAAAACAACCTTTACATGAGCTTAGCTCGCAGGGATGAATGCACATGACGACGCTTCACAGATTTTGAACTGAATTCCGTGTCACTGAGTTTTCGGAATATAAGTATATGTGTGTTGATTAGCTTAAAGAGGAATTTAATTAATTTCGGTATAAAAATTATATTACAGTAAAATTGCTCAGCGTACGCTTAGCCTTGTTATATAACGAAATGAAGACAATCAAAGCAAAATAGGTTCCTTAAGCCTCAATAAATATATAGTGTAGATAATATATTCTTGAAAAAGAATAATAATAAAAACATTTATCTTTAATTAATTGACAACAATATGCTTTAATATTATAAATACAGCAAATTGGCGTAGAAAAATAAGTTTAGTGTATACAGCAACTTTCGTGATTGACTTCATATAAAATACTAAAGTCGGTCGGTCGGTCGGTCGGGAGAAAGTAATACAACTATAGCAGTCAAACCTTTCTCTTATCGCTCTCCAGAAGCTGTAGTTTTACGATACACGCGTTTTCCTATAAAGTGTTACGACGAGATTAAAGAAATCGAAATCGTGATACCGTTTCTACCTTACAACTTTAGCTAACTTTGACATTTTAAGAATTTATATTTAATTATATTAAGAGCTCTGCTTAAGTTCACGATTTGTTCTGTGAGGTCATATAGTTTGGTAGTATATATTATACTACGACTATAACAGTTTTACAAATGACAGTAAAAGCAAACAAAACAATCCAGCGACAGCTTGACGTTTTATTTAGAAATTCTTGTTTCTAAATCTGCAAATTCTTTTGAAATCTTCTATCTATGGAAAATGTTGAACAAAAACTGGGTACGGTTGAATATTTTAGAGAAATTGAAACCTCTCATATATAATGAAATTACATTTTATAATCAGATAATTATTTTGATAATTTTAAAATGAATATTAAGGATTTGTAATTAAATTGTTTAGATAGTGTGCTGAAGAGTTATTTATCTATTTACGGTTTTCGATTATTCCTTCCTCCTGTCTCTTGCAATAGAGATTGTGAGTTTTGCATATTAAAATGCTTTGTGTTATACTGTTAACATATGCATAATAAACATAAACATAAAAAATATATTTCTTTAAATTTAAACCATTTTTAATATACAATTATTTAATATAATACATTTCTACAACTGGTTTTTTATAAACTAGAAATAAGCAGTCGTAAGATAATATTTTTTTTTAACAAACCATAATAAATTTTATCTCATCGGTTAAAGAAACTGATACTAATTGAATTTATTATTATAGTTAGTTAGTTAGTAATATAAATTTATTCTTTCATTGTTCGCCTTCAATGATTATGTCTAATCTACTTCAGTAAAAGAAACATGAATGATTTATTTAATTTAATTATAGAGAACAGCTTTTTAACTTAAATATTTTTTAGTCTGTGAAATTTTGTGAAAATTTATTAAGATAAATAATCAGTTTATAAATACGTATACAACAAAAACAAAACTAAAATAACATAGTAAAAATATTTAGAGATATTAGTAATAAATTGAAACAAATCAACTATAAGGTGATTACGTTCATGTAAAATTATCTTTTAAATTTGAATGGTGAAACATGTATTTAAATCTGTTTGACTGAATCTCAATAGATTTTTTTGTAGACAGTTGTTTGATGTTATTTTATTGTTAGTAATATCATATAATTCTCAATAAATATACAATGAAATATTAATAGGGCTAAATATGTTTATAGATAGTTTCAAACAGCAATACCATAATTTATTACCTAACGCTTAACTTCACGTAACATAAAGGACTTCCATCACTTATAATGAAAAGGACAATAAAATATGCTTCGGGACATAAAAGGATAGAGACAAGATATTACATTAAAATAATGGAACAAAAATACATTAAGAGATATACACATTGTTATCGTACAAATATATAATGTATACATTCAGCTTAACTTACTATACTTTGTGGAATGGGCACTTAATATTGATGAAGAAAGAAAAATTTATATTTATATGAATATTATAATGTAGAAACATTTATTCACATTATACTTAAAATGTTAAGTGGTAAAGTTTGCATATTTGAATGATCATTCTTTAATCTCGCAAATAGAAGTTTCAATTGAGAGTGTATACTTTTTATTTCAAATAGGCATACATTGCACTGATGAAAATTTTTTATGTGGTTCCACAGTTGCTAAAAAGCTCCACGGAAAATAAATTTGTTCCTACTTGCTTGCTTTTGTCTGTAACTTTAGTTATTACTTTTTAGGTACTTCCCTGCTCTCTATTTTTATAATATTCCAGCAAAGCCATGGGCAAAAACAAGTTATTAATAAAGCAAAAAAATATTGACATTTATTCAATTCTTTTAAGTGAACTATTGTAATATTTTTTGAGGGAATGTTTTCCTCTTTTCAATTTACTCGGTTCTGATTTTTAAAACAAAACGTTCATTTTAAAATCAACTAAAAATGCAATTTTGATTTAGCCAACTGAATCTTTCGTCATTGCAATTAACAGAAGTGGATATTTTTTTTCTTATAAATAATTATTTATCTAAAATTATTAATCTACTATCACAACTTTTTTACATAGCTAGAATAGTTAAAACTATTTTTATCGCCCACTTTTCCGAATATCTAACAACAATTATTATTTTTGTAGCTGGATATATTTACACATCCTTATTTTTTAACTAAAGGTAAGAGGAAACGTCAGGTCTAAGTCACTCTTAATGTTTCAAAGCAGGGTTATTGCAACTTGAATTGATATAAAGCTGTTGTAGGAAGTCAAGTGCGTCCAAAATAATTTTAAAAGGGATCATCACTCCGTAGTATATTATTTGCCTGAAGACCCGCTTCAAATCCTGATTCTCAAAAAATTATCAACACGTCATACAAAAAAAAAAAAATATTGTATATAAATGTTGTAATTATAGTTTTTATCTTATTTGAAATGTTAATCAATAAAAATATATTGTGCTCATGTTGACTAATTATTAATATTATTTAATAAAATGTTCAAATAACATGGCTATCATGATTATTGATAAAAACAAACAAATCAGCCACAAGAGAATTACTTCGTTTATCTAGCTATGCCAAATACATACACGGCGACGATTTCATTGAGGTATTGCTGGTTCAGGGTTTTTAGGTGATTTTATATAATTTATGAAAAAATCTAAAAAATTGGAAGTCTCTGCTAGAATAAAACAGTATATGTTCATAGTTTATTTAGTTATTTTATTAATTAAAAAATAAATAAATTATAACCAATTAGCAATAGCGTCTAGTGATCTCCTACTTTTGTACCCATGCCCGCATAACATATTCATTTTTTTAAATTATATCTAACTCTTTTGCTCTTAATATACATATCTATATACTGCAATAACCACATGTAGCAAATGTAATTGTTAGAAATCACTTGAATTTAAATAAATGCAATATTAAAAAAATATATTTAGACTAAATCTAACATCAGAGATTTCTTAACTTCTATACACATTTAATAAATATTTAGGTTATAAATTATATAAATATAGCAATATAGAATGACAGAAACTTAAAAATTATAATATAAGTTTCATTAAAAATATGAAATTCATATGTAACTAAAGCAAATAATTGTAAGGAGAATAAAAGATACTCGTATATACATTCTTATTTATTTGGACGTGACTTATTGAATCGTATTAGCATTAACGATTCCATATCATTATAACGTGTAAGCATACGTGTCAGTTATTGTTTCAGTTTTACTACGCCCCATGATGATGTTCATATAAACATCAATTTAAATGGAAATAACAAAGAGGCAATAAAACTTCAGGAGATCATTTTATTACCGCTCTTCAATAACTTTTATTTTATGATACATAAGTTTTGCTAATGAAATTACAATGAGATTATGAAAATTTAATTAAAATATTTTCAAGACAAAATTAATGTCAATTTGACATAATATGTTCTAAAATTTTTTCTATTTATATTTAATAAAATATTTGTTATAATTTATTCTATAGAATTAACAAATATGGTAAATTGACAAACTTTTTCAATAATATGCATGCAAACACATGTTTGCAAATATGTATTATATTATTAGTTTTAATAAAAAATATTATTTTGACTAATTATTTAATAAGATTTTATCAGTTTGCTTGGTTAGTTATAAGCACCTTATCGTAATCTATATGGTTATGTGTTATAGTGATATATCGAACCATTTGGTAAGACAAACTTTAGATCTGACAAGAAGTATAGGTCAAAGTCTAAGTGAAATAACATATTGCGACTTTTGACTATATATGCTAGTCTAATTCTAGAAGAGACCAACGCAGACTGCAGAGGAGTACAAAACTTAGGTATAGTAGCTATGGTTTTGATAAAAATACATTTGAAATATTTTTCGTAGTATGTTTTAAGACGTTAGACAAACCAACTATAAATGAGTAATTTCATCTTTACCTTTAATATATTTACTGCTTATAATACAACACAATGAGTAATAATATTCCTTATTTTATTGAGCGAAGCGAGCATAGCGAGCGGAGCGTTCTACTGGAGACTTTTTCACATTCTTTGTCACGAATAGGCTCGAAAACTACTTGACAGAATATTATGAAATTTTGCAATCAAAAAGACACTTATTAGGTGATGGTTTAAAATTTTGAATAATGTCATGTCTTTGAGGAATAATCCTCAAAAAACTGATATCCCATTGAAGTCAATGGGAAACGATGAGTTATTACACTGGGCACGTTTCGCTCAATATGCAAACGGCACCAGAGACTTTGCGAGCGCAGCGAGCCGAAATTGAGGGTCTGTTGGCGCCCTTAGTGTTTAATTATGTTATGGTATCAACTAACCAATATTGGGACCCTAATTAATTAATGACATCCAGCATACATTTACATTTAACTTTATTTTATAATACTATCGTTTTATATTATTTTTGAATATAAAGTATTAGTATTTCTTCAAAGCTTTTCTAATAATAACAACAAAAATATATATACTAAATTACAAGAAAACGGAATATTACATACGATACAAGTAACAAAGTTGATTTTCATCTACCAAATAAATAATTTTGACAAAAGGTTCACCACACATCCAAAAGAATTTAATTATTTACAGAAACCAGTTTTAAGAAAATAATATTTTATTAAAGTGATCTTCACAGTCTGAGCCGTAATACAAAGTGGACTGGTATCTATAAATGGGCGTGCCATGTTTTGTCCGAATTTAACACAACAAAAATGTTTATTTTTATTACAAGAATATTTACTTTTGTAATTTATTTACGATTCTTGTAAAATAATAAATCAGATGTTCTTTGTATATATTTTTCATTGTGTGTCGATTTAAAAAATAAGTTACATAAATGTAAATAAAGTATCAAAAAAAAAATTTTATTAAAAAAATATATATATATATAAAGCGATTATTACAAATAAAACTTTTAGTTTCCTTTCTCATTTTAAAACTTTATGGGAACGCGCATGTATCGTAAAACTAAAGTTACTAGAGAGCGATAACAAGAAGGTCTGATTCTTATAGTTTTATTACCTTTTTATGATTATCGCTAACTTTGATATTTTGTATCAATAACGTCACATAGTTCAAAATAATTTTAATAGATGTTACAATATGGTATAATACAAAGAAAAAACGCTCAAATAGTTGTTGAGCGGTATTATACAGGTATAAAATATGAAGGTAAACGTTTTATAAGGTTAAACCAAATGAAAGCAGCGTTAAGCCAATTGTAGGTCAAATAAATTAATTGAGCTTAAGATATGAGGGCAAAGTGTTCGAAGGAAGATTTACCTCACAATAAGTGTAGTATAGTCGAGATTTAGGATCTGGATTATGATGAAAACAAGTGTCTCAGAAACTTTTTATCTTCATAACTGAACCGAAAAGGTAAAATTTTGTAAAAAAAATATTATATACAGTCATCAGTCTAGTGACAGTTCTTTTTTAACGCCATTATTAGGTATTTATTACTTTATATATAATTTGATCCTTTATTTGTTTTTTATTTATTACACCTAGTATAATTCATATTAATTTTCTGTCGTTATTAAATATAATTTTTAACTTATTTCTTTTTGTTATATTATATATTATATTATATGCATGGTTTGATGTAGGTCTGTCATGTTATGCATACTCAACTTTAATATTATAAAAGTTTATTAATTGTTTCCTTTAACCTACCCTACTCACTAATGCAAACTTCTATATATCAAAGTTTCGTGGCAGAGATCGTTGTTTAGGCGACTAGAACTCATTTTGTATTTTAAATAAGTAATATATTATTCTTGATATTATCAATTGTTTTATTCCTATTATACAGATTATTATTATTGTTATTAAGTATACAGTGCACCTCCTATTTGTGAGGAATATTTTTTATAATTTAAAAATTATATGTCAAATCTTTTTCATTAATTCGTATTTTATAAATCGCTAATTTTGTTCTTCTGTAATGAAGAAGACATAATTATTAGAAGAGAACAATTAATGTGTCTTTACCGACTACGCAATCCTGAAACTTTAGGGTTAAAGTCTCAAGAATTGTTTAAACAGGGTCATAGCGATATTTTCATACAATTGCTTTATTAAATTTCTTGTAACTACAATTTATGTATCTCGAACTTGTAATTATAAAGCTTGAATTGATAACAATATCAAATTTTCGATTTGTATATTTTACTTATATAATATTTTAAAAGTTGCCCTAAAATTTATCAAGGGACTTCGCAAACCAACCTCATTCTCCAAGTTATAAAGTTAGACCATCATAGAATTAAGTTTATGTTGTCTGCTAAATACTTTATTGACATTTTAAAACTCTTATTGTTGTTTTTAACACATTAAAATAAACATTCGTAGTAACACTGCAGTTTGGGGTTTTTTTAAACACAATATAAACACAAAGAGCTTTATATCCTCGGGGACCTTTCTAAAGCTTTCTAAAGATTTCAAATAACATTTCTTCCAAGGGCATCTAAAGAAATGAATGAGTAATCATATGAGCCTTAGAATTATATGTATTTAAAATAAAATATATTTAAGATTGTTATTAGATAAATAATGTAATTAGACTTATAATTATATGTCACCATATTTTTGTGTATTACTAAATATCTTGTAATTAAGATTAGCACTAACTTTCCTCTTCCTACGTATGACTTGTTTAATTAAACTTATACAATTTTCCAAAGTTTTATGTGCTCGAAATAATAGAACAGGTTTTGTTTGAAAATATTGTATGTTTATTGTTTCATTGAATATCTAAACACAGTTTAAAAATAATAAAATCTTAGAGTTTTTTAAGGGAATATACTTTCTTAGTTATTGTTAACCTCTTCTGTTCTTAATATGTTATTAATACTATGATGTATATACATAATACAATAAGACATAAGTAAACGACAGACAACTTAAAGACATTATCTACATTAAATAAAATATCTAATTCTCACCTACTCGGATAAAATAAAGCTGAAAATCTTCACGAACTTTAACCATCAAAATCAGTCAAACTCTTAGAAGAGAGGAATTATAAACAGAGTTACCAGCAATTTATACAGAAATCATTCATAAAAGGGTTCCTTCGTTGAGGTCTTTCAACCACTTGTACTTAAGATAAGTGCTCTCTGATCCGACTTTAATTCAGAAATTAAAGATAATTTATGAGCTAAAATTAAATATATAGTTTTTTAAAGTTTCATAAAACATACGCATACGCAAACCTGCTTGATATAGATATCAACATACTCACACTTCAATTCAGTTAAACCTTCTGTTTTTGAGGTCTGGACTCTTTGATAGGAACACAAGACTCCAACCAGGGGATGGTGTGGACGGTTAAGTGGCACTTCCAGAAATATAGAGGATGATGCCATTATTAAGGTTAATCACTATACCAGAAAGTTTCAACTTTTCAGCTGAAGGAGAATTACGGGAACGCTTGCCCACATCTCCGTAACCTCACCGGCAACTATCTTGTCAGACCCTACTCTAGGTAGAACTGTGATTCCCTACTCTGAGTATCGGATTCCCTCATCCACTATCCAGACACTTGGGCTAAGAAGGAAAGCAGCACTAGCTAGCTACTTACTAGGCACTCCAGGACAAACCGATAAGGGGTTCCTTCCTCCCTGACCCCTCCGTTTCCTTCTATGACAATACATCCAAGCAGTAGAAACGCACTGCATTTCTTTTTGTGTGTGGCCATAGCTGTAACCACGGTCTGGAACGAGAAGTCCGTCCCAATAGCTGCCACGAGTCTAGCTACATAAGTACTCTTTAACTAATCTAACTAACACCCTATAAGGGTGTTTTTTAATTTCATAATTATTCCTTAGAGTAAGAAAGCTGTTATACTATTATAGTTAATAAATATTGAAGTAAGTTTATACGTTGTTCTATATTTTTTTGTTCTCTATTGAAACCATTTAAAATTTGGAGACGAAATTGACATCTTTCATACTATGTTTTAACTTCTAGATATTGCGTATTTATTTATTTGAGTAGGCGTTCTTAATCTATTATATAAAAATGAATCGCAAAATGTGTTGGTAAGCGCATAACTCAACAACGCATGGACCAATCTTAACAATTCTTTTTTTTAAATGTTCCTTGAAGTCCAAGGATGGCTCTAACGGCGAGAAAAATTTGAATAATTTCCAGGGAGACCCTAAAAAAGCCCTTTTCTTTTTCCTATACAAATATTTTAAATGTAGAATAAATAACTAAATGTAGAGTCAATTTGAACTGTATTGCTATTCAATAAAGTTGATATTAAATTACAAGCACTCATTGTTGTCTAAACAATGTAGGTGTCTTGCTAACGTCAAAGAGTCAATTCGCGCTTTATTGTCGCTGCACAACGTTCAAATTTAATCAAATGAATGTGTACACCCGACCAAATTGAAAAGTCAAAAAAAGTAAATGTAAGATTTGATTGGCCTTGGAATATTCTTTCTTTTGTTTTAGTTTCGGAAAGCGACATAAATTGTCATCAGTTTTCACGTCATTGCATCTGTCAAACAAACTGCGTTAAAAAGCGTTTATAATATTTAATAATTAATTTTGATTGTATAAATACCTGTGATTAATAATTATTTCATGTGAATAAATTTAGGTAATTATATACGATATGCCTCCTATAAGACGAAGTAATTTAAGTAGAAGAACCCGAAATGCTACAAACCAAATGAATTACCGATCTTATCATACTGCACATGAACGTGACGACCGAAATGAACGCGAAAGAATTCGTATATCACGAACGCGGGAAGCGAGAGCGAGAGATTCAACTAATAATCGCGAAAGTTTGAATCGAGCTGCTTTCAATTACGATTTGTCAATTGACTACAGTAACCACCAATATGTTGCTATTGGATCTATGAACTTGGTTTGCTCTTATTGTAAGGAATTGAAATACAAAAATGAAGCAAATGGATTGTGTTGCGCAAATGGGAAAGTGAAATTGATACCATTGGATCCACCACCAGAGCCATTGTACTCATTGGTTTCAGGAATAGAACCAGATTCCATACACTTTTTGTCAAATATTCAACAATATAACAATTGCTTTCAAATGACATCATTTGGGGCAACAAACGTAGTTCGGGAAAATTTCATGCCAACTTTTAAGGTATGTATTATAGCAGTTAATCATTATTATTTTAATGAACAAAATTTCCTGTTAACTAAGTAAATATGTGTCATTAACCTTCAGTTTCCTAAACCCCAAAACATATATTACTTAGTCATTATATTATTTGGTGATTCAGTATTAGCAACACTTTTATTATTTTGAAACACAATATAATTATTTGACGATGGATATTAGTTACAACTAATTATTACATATTGACATACCTAAGCATATCAATTATTATTTGGTGATTCAAATTAAGAGACAGATATACTTTTTAGGAACAAATATTATTTCTATTTGGCAAAAATCATTTTTTTTAATTTACAGATACAAGGCCAAATATATCATAGAGCAGGTTCACTGTTACCAGTGTCAGATAGCAATTACAAATTTCTGCAAATTTATTTCATGGGCAATTCACCACGAGAAATTGATATGCGTTGTTCACATAACAATTCACTAAAGAGGTCTATTGTAGAACAATTACAAACTTTATTTCATGAGTACAATCAATTGGTTATGTTGTTTAAAACTGCACTGGATCGGATGCCATCTGATAATCACAAAATTGTAATCAGAGCTGATAAAACACCTGTTGGCCAACATGCAAGACGTTTTAATGCACCAACTATTGATGAAGTTGCCATCTTTGTAGTTGGAGAAAACTTGAAATCCCGTGATATTGTTTTACATCGTCGGAATGATCAATTACAACGTATAAAGGAAACACACCGCTCATATGACGCACTGCAATATCCCATTATATTTTGGCAAGGTGAAGATGGCTATGATTTTTCAAACAAGATGATAAATCCCATTACAGGTAATAAAAAATATTAGTTTAGCTATGGAGCTATATTATCAGTCACTATATTATTATTTTTTTAATTTTCAATATTATGAAAACAAAAATCTATTTTCAGGTTCCGAAACCAACAAAAAAGTCAGTTCAATGAACTATTATTCCTACCGCCTAATGATTCGTGAAAATGAAGACAATCACATACTCAAATGTCGGCGATTATATCACAAGTATGTTGTAGACATGTATGTTAAAATTGAAACGGAGAGATTAACATTCATCAGGTTGAATCAGACCAAACTCAGATCTGAAGAGTATATTCACCTTCGAGATACCATTAATACTGATGGAAATGCACAGAATGTTGGTCGGATGACTATTCTTCCAGCAACATACATCGGAAGCCCTCGACATATGCATGAATATGCTCAAGATGCCATGTCATATGTTCGTCATTATGGTACAGCAGATTTGTTCATCACATTTACATGCAATCCACACTGGATAGAAATCAAGCAGGCGTTATTCCCTGGGCAATCACCTATTGATCGTCATGATATTACAGCCAGAGTCTTTAGACAAAAGTTGAAATCTTTGATGGATTTCATTGTGAAACATTATGTGTTTGGCGAGACACACTGCTGGATGTATTCTGTGGAGTGGCAGAAACGGGGATTGCCACATGCACACATTTTGATTTGGTTAGTTGAAAAGATAAGGCCAAATGAAGTTGATGCAGTAATATCAGCTGAAATTCCTAATGTAGAAGTAGATCCTGGATTGCATGAGGTAGTTATTAAAAACATGATACATGGTCCCTGTGGAACTCTTAATCAAAATTCACCGTGTATGGTGGATGGTAAATGTTCAAAGCGATATCCACGGACATTAATATCTGAAACAATCACTGGTAATGACGGTTATCCTTTGTATCGTCGCCGATCGACAGCAGACAATGGAAGATCAACAATTGTCAAATTAAATCAACAAGATATTGAAATAGATAATCGCTGGATTGTTCCATATTCACCCATTTTATCAAAGACCTTCAAAGCGCACATCAACGTTGAATCTTGCCATTCAGTAAAATCTATTAAATACATTTGCAAATATGTAACCAAAGGGAGTGATATGGCTGTGATTGGTATTAATGCAGAGAATTCCAATGATGAAGTTAACCAATACCAAATGGGTCGCTATGTTAGTAGTAATGAAGCAGTTTGGCGAATATTTTCTTTTCCTATTCATGAAAGACACCCTACTGTTGTTCATTTAGCTGTGCATTTAGAAAATGGACAAAGAGTATATTTTACAGCACAGAACGCAGTAGAAAGAGCTTTACAGCCACCATCTACTACATTAACCAGATTTTTTGAGATATGTCAAAACGATGATTTTGCTCAAACATTGTTATATTCTGAAATGCCAAAATATTATACTTGGAATCAATCCTCAAGAAGATTTATACGACGGAAACAAGGAAAACCAGTTACAGGATACCCAGATATATTTTCTACCGATGCGATTGGTCGAATTTATTCAGTACATCCAAGCAATGATGAATGTTTTTATTTACGACTGCTATTAGTCAATGTACGTGGCCCAACATCATTCCAACATGTACGAACTGTTAATGGTGATTTGTGTGGATCATATAGAGAAGCTTGCCAACGTTTGCGATTGCTAGAAAAATGCTCATTGGGATCAAACTCTCAATGATGCTGTAATATCATCACAAGCTCATCAAATACGAACATTGTTTTCTATAATCATATCTACATGCTTCCCATCAAACCCAAAGGATTTGTGGATCAAGTACAAAGATAATATGTGTGATGATATTTTGTATCAAATACGGATTAGAAGGGGAAATCTAAATATACAAATAAGCGAAGAAATTTACAATGAAGTATTGATTTCAATTGAGGACATGTGCTTGATGATGTCAAACAAACTATTATTTCAATTAGGCTGGCCGCGCCCAATCGTCCAATGCATGATGCTTTTTACCAAGAGTTGCACCGAGAAAAACTGTATGATCTCAATACTTTGAAAGAATTAATTCAAACAAATCTTCCACTATTGAATGAACAACAGAAGTATTTATTTGATACACTTATGAAAGTAATAAATGATAAGAGAGGAGGGATTTACTTCTTAGATGCACCTGGTGGTACAGGAAAAACTTTTTTGATTTCATTGATATTAGCAACAATTCGCTCACAAAATAAAATTGCACTTGTACTCGCTTCGTCGGGAATCGCAGCAACTTTGCTTGAAGGTGGTAGAACAGCTCATTCAGCACTAAAATTACCATTAAACATGCAAAGCAACGAAACTCCAACCTGCAACATTTCGAAGAACTCTGCAATGGCAAAGGTTTTGCAGCAATGTGGATTGATTGTTTGGGATGAATGCACGATGGCACATAAAAAATCTTTGGAGGCTTTAGATAGAACCTTACAAGATCTCCGGAGCAATAATAACCCATTTGGTGGTGCAATGATTTTATTAGCAGGAGATTTTCGTCAAACATTGCCAGTGATTCCACGATCAACGCCAGCTGATGAACTTAATGCCTGTTTAAAGTCCTCCAATTTGTGGAAACATGTGAAGGTATTACACTTAAGCAAGAATATGCGTATCAAGTTGCAAAATGACAAATCTGGAGACATATTCTCTAAACAACTCATTGACATTGGTAATGGCAAATTTCCTATAGACACCTTGACTGGTTGCATTAATTTTCCTCAAGGTTTTTGTCAGTTAACTAGATCAAAAGATGAACTTATTCAAAAGGTGTTTCCAGATGTTGCTCAAAATTATAGAAACCATGATTGGTTGAGCGAACGGGCTATATTGGCTGCAAAAAACATAGATGTAAGTGAATTAAATTTCAAAATTCAAGAACAAATTACAGGCGAATTGAGGATATATAAATCAGTTGATTCGGCTACTAACCAAGATGATGTCGTTAACTATCCGCCTGAATTTTTAAACTCGCTGGATTTACCAGGATTGCCACCTCACAATCTTCAATTAAAGGTTGGTTCGGTAGTAATAATGTTGAGAAATATCAACCAACCGCGTCTTTGCAACGGCACACGGTTAGCGATAAAAAAATTATTGAACAACGTGATAGAAGCAACTATACTGAAAGGAAAGTATAAAGGAGAAGACGTTTTGATACCACGCATCCCAATGATTCCGACTGATGTACCATTTGAATTTAAACGACTACAATTTTCAGTGCGGCTTGCTTTTGCTATGACCATAAATAAGTCCCAGGGGCAATCATTAGGTGTTTGTGGTATTAATCTAGAAAACCCATGTTTCTCACATGGTCAATTGTATGTTGCCTGTTCCCGTGTTGGAAAACCATCAGATTTATTTATATATTCACCAGGTAATCAAACAAAAAACATTGTGTATCATAAAGCACTAAAATAAAAATAAAACAGATTTTTGTTAATAATTATGATTCACTGGATTTACAATAACGCGATTACTGAAAATACTTATGTACGTTTTATTTCATTATTTTTATTTCATCGGTTATGAACCCTATGTTAATAATAATAGTAATAAATAATTAATTATCTCTATACTTTGTAATTGAAGCACCCACTTTATAAATATTTGTCACCTTTAGGTTCCCACTATCCCTTTAGATTATTTTTCAATCAGGTTTGAACCTTAAGTTCCCCTCTTGGTTTGAAGCCCTCTGGCAGACATCCCAATCGGGGTTTTTAGTGGGTCTCAAAAGGGTGACCAAAGTTCGTGGAAGCTAAGATACTTAAGTCACCCGAGCTGACCTTTTTCTTTAATTCTCCTGAACAGAACCGTCACCATGATGATAGGGCGATGTGTGAGGATCAGCAGAGTAAAAACGTCTAAAGGTCGAAATATAAACTGCCACATTCCAAATCTATTTGACAGAACGAATTCTGCCGAGTTGTATAAAAATTGTATTTATTAAAAAAAAAAAAATCTTTTAAAATTTAAATGTTTTGAGTTTAACTTTCATTGTATGTATTAGTAAAAACCACCAAATACTTTTAATTATGAACGTCTTAATAAAATGATGAAGTAACATATTAAAAAAAAGGAAAATTTTACGATTTATTTATTATAATATTAAATGATAAAAAATATCCACCAGAATTCTTAATATATATAAATCACGTGTCGCGTTATTTGTCCGCGATGGACTCCTAAACTACTTAACTGATTTAAATAAATTTACACACCACGTACAGTTTGACCTAACTTAAAAGATATAATAATTTTCAATTCAATTCATAGTCGCAGTATTATTTTATTGCAAATTATTAGTTTATCATTTTGCAGTTAGCTCCTAATAATTCTAAAAGATGGTGGTATCTATTGACTGGATTGAGTAATTACGAATGAGGTATCTGCCCTACCTACCTCATTCGTAAGTTTAGTGTTCCAAGCTATTTACTAAAAACTTTGTAATATGCAAATAGTGTTATAAACTTGGATAAAATTAAAAAAATAATTATAATTATTTTGTTTTGATTTTTGCTTAATATCGACTATAAGAAAACATTATGGTTTTCATGACAGATGTACTCTGAACGTTACCCCTTAAATAGTTTAGTACAATGTAATATATCAAAAATAATAGTCACAGCAACGCGTGACCGGGTCTGCTAGTTATTTATATTTGTTATTGAATTATCTTTTGGTAGTAGCAAAAAGTGTAAAATAAATTATATTACATTTTATATTCTGCACTTTAAGTGTGGGTATGTGAGTTGTTCTTATTATATAGTTTTATCATGACTATACTTGTGAAACAATTGATCAGATGTTATTAAATGTAAAAAAAAACGGCTCTTATTAAACACTAAAGTTATATTAAAAATTGAAAATGACATAATTAAATACTGCACTCCCTAATAAACGTTAAGCTAATATTGATTGAACCCGTTGATAGGGATTTAGTTCCTAGGATGTAATTAGTGTATACTTAAAGTAGTTTTCTATTGGAATATCTTAACCCAGATAAGCCTACTGTCCTATATTTAGGACAGTAGAAATAAAAAAAATATCAGAATACCCTCTTTATCTAAGATTATTTAGTCTTATGATTTGCAGTAAGAAACGTGTCAGCTTTATTAGAAAAAATAAAAAGACAGTTATTTTAACAGTTTTTACCTTATATTTTACCTTATAAGTGTGTAATAAAAGTGCGTTGCAGACATGGCAAATGACAGGTATGTATAAAAAGTTATATTTTACTCGTGAGTTGTTTTTTTCTGTGTTAATATCTAGTTGATAACCTTAACTTTTGTACTAAATAAATATTCTAGCAAAATAATATAAATAAATTACGTATAACTTGTTACAAATACTAGCGTACTATATATAGGACAGTAGGATAATATACATGAGTACAATAATACAACTTTTTCTTTACAGACCGTTAGCTGAGCATGAAATTTTAGATGCTTTAGAAAATGTTTCTGATAATGAAGAAGATTATAGAGAACGACTGATATGTATTCTACCTCCTCCTGTTGATCCTGACTGTCTCACTGACGAAGATTCGGGTGAAGAAGATAATGTAACTTTGAATAATTTGCCACGAAACATTCTGCTTCAACCGGCTGAAGTAATGATTCAAGGGCAGATTATGGTAAGTGATACAGAAGAAGAACCTTCTGATTCTACAAGTCGAACTAAACGTAGGCGTACCTACGCATGGAGAAAACGGGACTTGGCAAAAAATCCCGTGAATTGGCCAGATGTTCAAGGCGCTTGCCAAGATAAGCGCCCAATTGAGTGGTTTGAAAACTTCTTAGATGAAGATGTTATTTCGTTGTTGGTGTCAGAGAGCAATAAATATGCTGTCAAAAAGAATTTGCCTGGAGACATAACCACTGAAGATATGAAATGTTTCATCGGCATATTGTTGGTTAGTGGTTATTCATGGCTCCCCCGTAGAAGAATGTATTGGGAAAACTCCCCTGATACAAAGAATGAATTGATCAGCTCGGCTATGACTAGGGATAGATTTGACTTTATTTTTCGCCACCTTCATGTAAATGATAATCTGGATTTGCAAGACAAATACACAAAAGTACGCCCCCTAGTTACACTTCTAAATAAAAAGTTCTTAGAGTTTTCTCCTCTTGAAGAGCATTACAGTGTAGATGAGGCCATGATCCCCTACTATGGTAGACATGGCTGCAAACAGCACATAAAAGGTAAACCTATTAGGTACGGGTTCAAAGCTTGGGTTGGTGCTACACGGTTAGGGTATGTTTTATGGATGGAACCATACCAAGGTGCTACAACTATGTGCAATCCAATATATAAAGAATTGGGGCTGGGTGCAAGCGTTGTTCTCACTTTTTGCGATGTGCTGATTTCACGTGGCTTCGACCTTCCTTACCACGTAGTTTTTGATAATTTTTTTACTGGGACGCCCTTGCTGGAAGAGATAACAAAGAAAGGCCTTCGTTGCACTGGGACAGTTCGAGAAAACAGAACATCTAGTTGTCCTCTGATTACATCGAAGTTACTGAAAAAAAAGGAACGTGGTGCTGTCGATTACAGAACGACACATGACAACACGTTCATTATTGCTAAATGGCATGACAATAATATATTCAGTATTGCTTCTAATGCTGTAGGAATAAATCCTAAACAATCTGCCAAACGCTTCTCACAAAGTGAAAAGAGAAACATTGTCATAGAAGAACCACATATGGTGTCCATCTATAACAAATATATGGGAGGAGTGGATCGGTCTGATGAAAATATTTCACATTACCGAATTGGTATACGAGGTAAGAAATGGTACATGCCGTTGCTCACACACATGATTGATCTTGCCGAACATAATGCATGGCAGTTATATAAAATAAATCATGGAAAACTGGATCATCTTGGCTTTCGCAGAAGGGTAGCAATTGCTTTGATTGAATCAAACAGAAAAAATGCCGAAAGAGGGCCTAGCCGACCCTCCCATCATGAACATGCTGATAGTCGTAAAGACCAAATGAATCATCTGGTTATTCCTCAATCGAAGCAAACACACTGTCGTCAATGTCACAAAAAATGTTTGACACGTTGCAAGAAATGTGATGTTGGAGTGTGTGTCAAGTGTTTTGAAACATATCATTCATAAATAGTGTTTATCTAGTAAATTACATATAACAATGGGTAATATAATCAATAGTTATCTAATAAACTACACTTTTTGATTACATTCTGCTTTGTCATAAATGGTCTTTTATTTCCTCTTATTATCCTACTGTCCTACATATAGGACGGCTGTTTCCCTGAAAGCCTTACACTTATTTTTTTTTTCATATTTTTTTTATGTTGCATAAGATCTAATAAACTAAATAATGTAACTTTTTTAAAATTTTCAGAAAATTTTAGTTTCAGGCTTATCTGGGTTAACCTTGAGTCAAGCTTACACCTGTTGTAACTCCATTTTATTTAAATCATACTTAAATAAAGTAAGCATCAAAATTAACCTAATCAAGACCTAAATGATCTCGATTAAATAACTACTTTGAGCGGTTAAAGATAATTATAAATATAAAGACAAGTTCATTGATCAAACAACAGGTCGTAGGTTCAAATCTTTTCCGTATTGATAAACTATGTAACTAACATTTAAAAAAATGTTTAATTGAATAACATATATATTCTTGTGTAATGTTTCAAATTTTAATGTCAGATGACAAATAATAAATATTTTAAATTAAATAATATAGTATGTGTCTGTTATGAAACTATGAATTTGGGAGCAGTATTTCCTCGGGGACCTTACTAAATCTGCAGCAGAAATTTCACGAACTTTCGGTGAGTTAATGAACGCAGTTATTCATATCAAAATATTCTACCAGTACAAAACTAAAGTTACTATTACAATTATTTATTAAAACAAAATCATCACAGTAGAAGGTCTACGTATGAATCGGTACAAATGGAAACATGGAAGTTTTTGTTTACTTGAAATATATTCTCGATTACCCTAAAGTTTATAGATACATATTTTGCTTCAAGAAAACGGAATAACTGCCTTAAATTGTGTTGTAAATAGTTTTAATTTATAGTCGCAAGTAATCTAACAGCAATAAAACTAAGACGGAGTGCTGCCGAACCACTGCACCGAATAAAACCACTTTATCAACTGTCGCATTATACAAGCTTATAGCGATATTAGATAGCTTTAAACGTTTATTTACATTTTGTTTTTTTAGCATCATTTGAACTTGAACTTAATAAATGAGTTTTGTAAACATAAAAAAATATCGGTTTTGGATTCATTTAATAGTAAAAATTTTAACCCACAAATTTATGGACGATAATGGTATTTTTATCGTATCTGGATAAAAAATACTGGTACCATTTTAAAGAAATGATCGCTAGTATCCTGTGCTTAAGAAGAATATATATGAAGTGATATAAATGACTAGCAACTGCGCTACTGAGATAAGCACTAAGTTTCCTCTCCTCACGTGTGTCTTGCTTGAACATGTAATTCAATTTTTGAAAATTCATAGCTATTAAGTTTTACCAGGTTTATCAAGAAAATACCAAAAAGCCAACATAGTTTTACTATAAATAGTTATAACTTAGTTCCTCTCCATAGAAATTTAAATTTACTTATAATAAAATATAATACATAGTTTAAATGTTTTTTTATTTTCCTGTACTATTATTTTACATTGTGGTTGCAATAAAGTATATTATTATTATTATTATTATTGTCGATAGCTTGAAATAAAATAAATTTCTTTCTCATCTTTAGCAATTTCTCAAGAGTTTTTCTTTCTTAGTTGTTGTGTGCTTACGTTGCTTGAGCTACGAGAAAGTATCATCTATACCATTGTGACGCCTCAGTCGGTCAGCCTGGGGATCAATTGTTGATAATGTAAATAATTCAGATTTACTCCTTTATTTAAATAATACGTTTAACAGCGAATTTTTCAGCATTTTTATAAAAAATATAAACTTTATTCAATTCAATAAGTGATAATCGTAATATTCAATAACATTCAATGTATTATTAAGATACTATTAAATATGAATCAGGATAATTCTACAAGATAAATTATTTAATCATTAAATACATTGCAAAAAATAAGAATATACATTACTTTCGAATCTTAATTAAAAATTGCCTTTATTTATTTTCTTATTAATTACGCGGTAATTATTGTCTTATTGACGTTATCTTTGTAATAAAAACTACAAAAATGTATGTATTAAAGTCAAAAATATATTTTATTTTATATAATTGTATTTTATCAATTCCATAGCAGCAACAGCTGGCTAAAATATTGTAGCAAGGCATAGACAATGGATTTATTAGACCCTTTTGGCTAAAATAAATCATCACTTCCTTTTGACGAACCCTTTGGGGTTCGACGGTTTGCGGCCTTTTAACCACTTCAAGCTTAAAATAAGGGCGCTGTGCTTCGACCTACTAGCTGTAATCAAATTTATTTTACCACATCAAACAGTGCTAGACCGATCAGAAGGTCAAAATCAATGATGAATGTAAAGATGAATTTTCCTTGTATGGAATTAGTTGAATATGACTGACTTGTAAATGTATATTTAATATGTTAGTTCTAATATAATTCAAGGTATGTTTTATTTTTATTACATTATTACATAGGGTAAGATTCACAATAAGTCAAGGAGTTGAAATAGCTACTAAACAACAACTACAATGTTTTGTGGTTGAAAAGTGAAGTGTCAACAAATTAGAATTCAAAGAAAGCACAATACAAAAAGATAGACTGGATTAACTAACTGCAGAACTTCTAGACCTATGATGTTATAATATTTACCAAAAATAAAACCATTCTTATCTTTAACTTTCTAATTACCAGTAACTTTAAAGTACAGTAATTAATAACATAACAATAGACAAAATCGTCGGCAACAGTTAGTAATAACAAAATTTTCAGCTATACGAGTTAAATTAATTATTTTATCAAGATTATTACGATTTGCCAAATTCATTATATTTGCCATAATAAAATTGAATGAAATAAACATCAAAATCGAATAAATAAATCGTTTGATGGTAAATAAAAATGCAATTCAAAAAAATACAGATGGAGCCATAAATCAGCTAGCCCCATTTACGATTACTGGGATTGGGAAAATTAAAGTAAGTAAGTAAGTAAATACTTTTATACTAGTAAATGTGTGTACTATTGACTGTGTAAACTCATTCTATGAAGTCATAAAAAAGCAGAATAAATTATTCAGTAAAAAAAAATTGTTTTCAAATTTTTATTACATTTCATTATTATTGAAAAACGAAATACTTTGGCACTATGCAAGAAATAATCTCGGAGTAAATCTACTTCGTAAATGACACTAATTACTGCAATTATGAGCTTAACTCATTTTAACTTAAATTTCGGCAAGAAACGCAACGTTTGTTTTGAAATATCCCAGTTTATTTAATATCTACTCGTATGAAAGTATTATTTTGTGTCCTTAACTTATTGAATTAGAATACACGTTTAAATCAAAATAAAATTAAAACAATATAGTTTAAAACTTAAACATATTTGTTTATTTTCAGGATAGCTCTACTGCAATCGAAGTATAAATAATTATACAATTTATTATTAATTTAAAGTTATATGTGTATTATATCTTCCTATATAACTGCACGGTGGGAAAAAAAATATTTCACTTCCTTCAGAAAATGTGTGGCTACAAATTAGAAACGCGATTACTTTGAATTTTAGCGACTCATTTATTAACGTTATACTCTTTACACGATATCGTCAATTGATTGTTTATATACGATATTTCGATACAGTGGTCTCATATTATTAAGTATTAAATAAGAATCTACAATGTATTCCTAAATAAAGGTATTCCTAAATTAAAATTAATTTTATTATATACAAAGGAACGCTGAAACATAATATTTTTACGTACCTTCTTGAAATTCAAGAAATAGAATTTAATATATCTTTGAACGTGCCTTTCGGCAACAAAATAGTCAAGCGAAGACCCATTCAGTCGTAATCCTTGTGTGACCTGACAGCTGCTCAACTGCACCGTCTTTAATATATATAAGAGTTTTTAAGAAAATATATTTTTAGAATCAGTTATTATAAATACAATATATTATGTTTATATGTATTATATATCTTACAAACTATCCACGTGTTCATTATAAATAAAATTTTTGTTATGGTAACTACGTAGTGATTTTAAAATCCTTTCGGGATTGCATGCTGAAAGAATACTTTAACAATTACTTTCTTTAAACTTTTCCAATTTAAACTTTTATTTTAATGTCAATGGCCTTCTTAATAACATGATGGTGATAATTATGTGGTATTGTTTTAAAATTCTACTGTTTTAACATGAAGAAAATATAAACCATTTAATAAGTAGCTGGGCCATGTTTTACGCACATTACAACTCCGTTACATGTTATAAGTAATTGCGTGTGAAATAAGTGACATAAAAATTTAATAGCTATTTATCTATTTTTTTCAATATAAAAACTCATTTAGATAGTAAATCAAATGCAAGAACGTACTGAATAAGATAAAGCTTAATATATATTTTTTTAAGTAATGTCATGTTTCACCTTATAAACTTTAAACCCTTTGCACAATAATGGGGTCTATTAAAATATCACTTATTCAAATTACAACGTTGTTCATTTCAAAGATGAACGAATTTTAATTCCTTTTAGCAGAAAAAAAATATATAAGTTTTAATGAAACGTGTTGTTTACCGGTCTTTGTTAAATGGAAGAAAGTCTTTCCGGAGCCAAACTTCGTCAGCTACTTTATTTAACCAGTTTCTTAGTAATAAAGAATAGAACAATTTGACCTTAAATATTTAATCGTCGTTAAGATAGAAATTTAAAAATTCTTAGTTCTAAAGATTGTAATGGCTATAATAATGCTTGCTTTTTATTTAATACTTACTAATACTCGACCGGTCATATCATTCTAATACATAACAATAAACAAAAAATGTGAATGTGAATGTGTCTGTAAGTAAGCAACATATTACAATTTTAATGGATGACTAATTCAGATACCACTTAACTTTGTAAAATATTATTATAAATATAATATCGTCTTATCATATTGAGTTACTTTCAAATAATGCTATATTTATTAAAATAGAAATGTCAGGGAATAGAAGTCCAGATTACCTTATTGGAGTTTTAAAGGTTTATTTAGCTGGGATTCTAGTAATAAAGCCACTGTGATGTTTACCTCGTTTTCATCATAAATTATGTGGCATTCAAAATGGTTTTGTAATTTCAATTTTTGTGGCTGTCAAAACAATACTCCTGAATGTTATTTCTTGCTAAATCGCCGGTTTTTTTATTTTCTACTTCAACTGTTACTTTGGACAGTTAAATCGATAGTACTTACGATGACAAACCGTAATAGAAGTGTTTTTGTCGTATTTACTTAATACCATTGTGACAATTGATGAGATAAGAAATGGGGTGCGTTATTGCGGAATAAGAGTTATGGAGAGGATATAGTGAAGCTGACAACTGACAATATTGTGTATGTTTATTTGCTTGTCATCGCTTTTTTCTGTAATCGTGGAAGTTTTGTATTCTATAAATACTATATTAATATGATAATAATGATAGAATAATGAAAATAAAATAGTTCATAGTAATGAAAAGCATATCAATGCAATTTTAAAGATGGTAGCTTATTATGTAACATGATGTAATGACCATTGCAAGAAAATTGTAAACTTAAAAGACATTTGTCGGTTGTAATTCTCCTGAGATATATTTTTGTAATTTCTAATATTATTGTAAAATTTCAAGAAGATAGTCATGAAATTCATGGAACCATAAAACATAATACAAAAGACAATATACTTATTTCTAATAAACCATCACAGTAGAACCGTGTAAGAGATTGTCATTCTCACAACTACCAATCTCATTAGATTTTAATCATTGTTTTCCATACAAGAATCAATTGTCAAGTTTTTGTTTGTATGTTACAACATAAGTACCTATATAATCGAGTGGCATTCGACAAAATTATTTCAAGATAAAACCTCAATGACAAATTCGGACTTCATAGAATAATAACAAAAAATGATTTTTGATGTATAAATACCACTCTCAACAGAACATTTTAAAAATTATATATATAATTAAAACAAGTTATATATTGTACAATTCTACGAAGGAAAATAAAGTTAAACTTAGTCAGGTGGTTCATTAAAACAGTTCCTTAAAACTACTTAAACAGCTAACGTTTTGACTTGTAATGTTAAGACGTGGTTAAATTTTAAAAAATTTTAATTTGTCCGTACTAGTTAGTCAAAATAAATTATAATCTTTTAATTCAGATTATATTTTACATTTAAATAAGCTTTTTCTTAACTTTCACAATATTATTATAAAATGTAATATGTTTTATTCCTAAAAGCTCTTTTCATTACCATGACCTGTTAATATAAAAGGTCTAACAAAAAGATGGATGGTATAAAATGAGTCTAAATCGATCCCCACTTAAATCAGGTACCCTTTAAGCATAAAAAAAGGTTTTTTATTAAATACAAACCTAAAAAAACTTTTTTTATATACGAGTAAATAAAAAGTACATTGTTCTCACTAATATTATGTTTTAAAATAAATTAGTAAAATTCAAGAACTTTATTATTATTAAAATCAAATTTTGTTATCAACAAAAAAGTCATATTGTTTAGATAATAAAGGCAATATTTTTGAAATAAGTGAGACATTGATAGAAGTGTTTGTTTCGGATTCACTTAACACCAGTGTGACAATGGATGAGATACGATATTATATTAGTTATAGACTGGATATCAAATGTGAAGCCGACAGCTGGAATGCTGTTACTTATCCAAGTACTATATAATAACCTGCGTGGTAGTTTTGCTGAGATGTGATTAAACAACAGGCTGAACTTTTCCTGACCTGCTCCAAAAAGGTATAAGTTTAAAAATATGATATGTTGGTTAAAGAACTTTACTAGGAAGTGAAGCTAAATTCGTTATAACTCTCAGCCAACTCTTTGAATAAATCCTGTTCTTTGTATTAAAAGCCAAAGAGGTCTTACTATAGTACAAGAAATACTAATAAACGCAGCTATTAATGTCGTAAAAATCAAAACAGTGTAATATTGTAGAATTAATCTTTGTATTACTTCACATACTATATGTACAACAAAATACTTTTTATATATGTTCTGAATAGATTTGTGATAAAATTATTTAAATACTGATACGGCTATTTGGGCTACTAGAGTTATAACGTGGCGTAGTCAATAAAATCATTAGAAGAACGATAATTATAAATATATTCATTGTAATTATTCACAATAATTATTTGTTTTTTCTTCTTCTTCTCAAGCTGGTCATTGGCAGATTTTTATGGTATCAAAATTGATAGATTTTTTATCGCATGTAATATGCGAAAGCTGTATAAACAATAATTGTAATTTCTAAAGATTTAATTATAATACACGAAGTCGTTGTTACCTTCAAATCTCTGTTATAATACAATTCCATAATTAGTATAAAGTATCCTTTAAATTATCAATATTACTAATATAAAATTTGATAGAAAATGAAGTACATTCTAAACATATAATTAAAAAGTTAATACTGTTTTGTTTTTATATATTTTTTCTAATAGTCGATTTTCTGGATAATATTGCTAATAAAAATGTAAAATAAAAAATGCAATATGTATAATAAAAAGTAAAAGACTATTATAAATATATTTAATATTTTACCTATAATCAAACATAAACAACAATGTATGGCATATTTCATTACATATAAGAACATGTTTGTTTAAAATGAACTATTAATTTTATATAAAATGTAGTAGAAATATCATAATATTAATTAGCCTCGTGGGTAAAGTGTGTTAACCTGTTTGGGGTTCTTGGGTTTGCTCGTAGCGTTAATTTATGTATTCTCACATATCTTTTTTCATAATATTATAAAACAAATATCACCTTAACATATAATTAAATTTATCGTTTCTTGATTTTTTATGTATATTTAGATCAAGAAAAAATTATTATTACAAATATCATAAAGGTTCATTATTTTACGAAAACCATTTATTTAAGTATTAATAGAATTTGAACAAATTGAAACCAAAAAAAATAGGATTATTTGAAGTTGTATCATTTAATTTCCAACTCATAACTAAAATTGGAACGCGCAACGAGGAAAAATGTTAATCTCCAACAATAACCAACTTGAAAACTCATCTTAACTTTTGAAATGGACAAAGCAATAAAAGTAGATAGAAGATACTAGAAGTTAATTCAATTCTAAGGTAAGCAGTAATAAGGTAAATTGACTTGTCACATTCAAATTTACTGCTCTCATAACCATTCTCCCGCGTTGTTATGCTCGTTTTAGACCTACCACATCAACCTTATTAGATTATTATAATCCTGCGTGTACAGGATTTTCTTTGACGAAATTTTTAAGATGTTATTTCCATTGTAATCTGGAAAAAAAGATAACTGCATTGTCGGTTCATACTCTAAATGAACTTATCTTTCTTGTCAGTTAATTGAATTTGCTTAGAAATATTATCAAGAGATTTTTTTTCATCGAAAACCATTCTTCTTGTTATTTAAATATGAAAAAAATATAATTAATAAATTCTTGATTACGATTTTAATTTTTGTTTATATTCCCATATTACATTTAAATGGTTAAAATGTCTTTTAAGCAAAAAACTGCTTTTGTAATCTTCACAGATAAACAATTAATAAACAACAAAGTAAAGTCAACAGAGCTAAAAAAAGATTTATTAGATTTTCGTAGAAGACGTCATGTATACGTATGGTTGAATATACATTCTGCTTCACGCCTCATTCTTTATACACGTTTCCGCAGATCATTTCCAAAGTTTCTTTAACGATCAGTTCATTTTTTTAAGATATAAATTACTTCTATTCACAAAAAGTAAATATTCAATCTATAAGTTTAGAATACATTTTATTTTAGATGTCCGAACCATCGCAATATTTATTAAAACTTTAAATAATATTTTATATATAACGGAATTCCAAAAAGTTTTTGGTTCACAATTACAACAAGGGTCCGTGACTGGTTATTCAATTAAAACAACAGTAGCCTTAGAAACATTAATGCTCAAGATACAAGAATAATAACGAGTTTTTTTTTTAAAGGCTCTTTAGAAATAGCAATGACTTTAAATGTGTATGAATTATAACGTTAGACCGTTCACTTTTAGACTGTACTAATCAAATTTTATTATCTGTTTATCAATTATAATATAAAATTAAACAATGAACCTGAATTGAATATTATTTATTTTAATATGCAACAAAATACTTACTTACTTACTTAGCTACACGCCGTATCCCTTGCGGGGTAGCCAGAGACGACGGAGCGCCAAACGCTACGGTCCCTGCATACCTCTGTCGCCTCTTCATACATGCCCTCCGCGGGGTCCTCATGCTTTTACTACAACAAGGTACAATTTTAGTTTAGCGTCTACAACAATTCAATTATGTTTTATTGCTCTTGGGCGTTTATAAGTTAAATCTAATTTACTATATATTTAACACTCTATTATAATCTTAAGTTATTACCTATATAATATAAACTTTTAAATGAAATCCGCCATCTGTGGAGTCAGAAAACCATTACCCAAAGAACAAGAAACTAATTTTGGATCTGAATTTTTTTCGCTACCTTTAAAAGAATTTATCCAAGAACTCCAACTTCGAACATTGCCGTAAAGTTGGGATTTGCATAATTACCATATTTGGAGCTGATTCTTCATCTTAATTATAATTCTCCATCAACTCGCTAAGCACAATCTCGAGATCAAAGATTTAAATACAAAATAATGCGATGGATCTTAGAATTTATTGTCATAGTGACTTTACAATAGAAACAGGTCACAGCGTATTTAATATTGTATCAGTGAAGTTATCAACGCTTCGTTATCATATATATTTTTTTTTATCAAAAGTTTGTACAAATGAGATGTTGATTATAGAATATCTTACTTTCTCTTTCTTATATACATACCTATAACGAATATATTATGGTTAGCAAGTAATATATATTTTTATTTTCGTTAATAAAATTAAAAACATGTTAATATATTTTTATATTACGTGTAATATTTTGTGTAGTTAATCTTATAGAAACCTTAAAAATTTGTGCGATCAACCTGTTGAGAAGGTAGTGTGAAGATGAAAAACACATTGTCTATAATAAGGAATATACCTATATATCTCATTTAATATTAATATATAACTTTTAAGTTTCTTTTTGTTTGAAAGTAAAAATTACATTTATAGATAAAGAGTCCAAAGACAAATAAATATTCAAAATCAATACATACATAAATAAGTTAATGTTTTATATATATAATAATTACTGCATGACTGTAATATTTATGGGAAATGACATTTCCGTAATTGGGTACTTTTTCATGAAGCTTTTATGACTAAAATAGAAGTAAATTTAACTCTATATGAAATATTGGTACATAAATTTAACATTTTATTAAGATTTAGATAACACAAATAATATAACATAATAATGGTAGATCGGATACTCGCAATAAATATAAACCTTTGAGTAAATTTGTAGTAAAGTACAGTATTTGTAGTAAAATTCATTTAAGAGTAAAGAAAGACAAGTAAGCTTATATTATATATATGTATTTATATAGAAATCTAATAAATCTTATTTTATGTGTCTTCCTGATGTCGTTAATTGGAGTTAATTATTATTTTATGCGTATATATTTAATTTAAGACATCACACTGAAATAATATAAAGCTCTTATTTTAATACCTATTAAACCTTTTCTAACTTACCTTGATTGCATTCATTTCACTATTTCATACACTACAAGTATGCGATAATTTTACGATTTAGACAAAGACAGTCACATGAGTCTGTCACAGTCTGGCATGATTATGTACATGAATTTATGAAATTACCAAATATTATTGCATCGTTCTTCTCTTGATAACTTTTGAATGTCTAAACATTTTTTTAAATCTGTTTGTGCTATAACATCCGCGTTCGGCTCAAACATACAGGAGAAAATTTTTAGCTAATTATCTCGTCGCATTCTGGAGACAACTAAACACAAAAAAAAGGTCCCCCAAACGGTTGAAAGCTTCGCTTACGCTCAGCTCAATGAATACCCGTAACATTATTTTGTTATCATTCCTAAGATCATATTAAATAATATTTTATTTTATAAGTCAATTAATTACTTCAATATCAATAACTGAGCTACTCTATTAACAAACTAAATTATTTATTGACAAATGAATGGATTAAAATGTTTTTGGAAAGAATATTTTTTTAAAGAAAAGATTACAAACATTTATATTTTATTATCTCAATACCTCTCACCTACCTTTTATGAATATATTAACACAATATTTTAAAGTAATGCAGATTTATATGATAAAATATTCATAGTATTAATAGTATTTGAATAATATTTATATAAATATTTTTCGGCCATATTTTGTGACATGACAGAAACTAATTAGATTCGCTTCAAAATTTACAAATTTCATAAGCTTTGTTGAATGTGATATTTATGACTTGTGAAGGTTATTTCGATATTATATAAATAAAAGCAATGAACTCAAGTACAACATTATTTTGTAAGAAATTCAAATATTATAAATATTCTTATAAATATGAATTCTATTGCTTTATATATTTTATCGTAGTTCATTATACCCAAGTTTCTTAGAACTTACATTTTAATAAGTGTTCTTTGAAAGCCTCGTTGTTGTTTCTGTTTTTTGGTTATATATATATATATATATATATATATATATATATATATATATATATATATATATATATATATATATATATATATATATATTTATGAAAGAAAATTGAACTTACGAGTATAATTCACTTGTAAGTCAGATATTTATTTTATTATTATAATTCAATTTCTGAAAGTTGGTGATAAATTTTCTTGAAATATTATAAAATAAATATTTTAGATTAAATTTATAACAATTAATTAATATTGGTGGTTTTAATGTTAAGGTTTACGATAAATTATACATTAAAATGGCTTAACTATTTTATTGACTTCAATCATAAACTTTATAAATAGTCATAGAAAATACTGTAAAAAGTAGGATTTAAATAATTCAACACAATTTTTCATACAACAATGGAAAGAGTGGCAATAAAAATATAAATCTAGTTTCTCACGCACGAGTACTCGTTCATTTTATGATGTCCGTATATTATATTTTTTTATTATTTCACTTAACAGGAAGATTGATTTTTCACTTAATTCATTAAAAGTGTAGCTACATATTAGAAATTCTATATCTTTGAATTTTAGCGACACGTTTATTAACGTTACATTCTTTCCATGATATTACGTTAAAATATTAAATGTCTGAACTGTATGATACAGTGGTTTCATATGAATAATAATTTACAATGCAGGTATTTGTTAACGAAAAGCTATTTTATTACACGTAAAAGAATGCTGAAATTTTTAGATACCATCTTGAATTTTAAGTAATAGAACTTAATATAAAAGGAATATTCTTTGGACGTGCTTCTCGACAACAGAAACTGGTCAAGCGAAGACCCATTCAGTCGCAAGCCGTGTGGCACCTGACAGCTGCTCACCTGCACCGTCTTTAATATATATATGAGTTATAAAGAAAATATATTTAAGAAATCAATTATTATTCATACAATATATTATAATTTTATTTTACTAGCTATCCATCAGTTCACGATAAATAATATTTACTTTATAGTTGGTAGCGACTAAATGATTGGAAAATCTTTTGAGGTTTCGGGTTTAGCGAATGAAATTAAATTTTACAAGTATATTCTTTAAATATATTTTTAAATTTTAATATCTATATTATGTGAATGACCTCCGTAATAAAAAATAATTCTTATATGGTATTGTTTGGTTTGAAACTGCTGCCATATTAACATAAACACAATAAAAAACCATTTACTAAGTTGCTAGGTAATGGTTTGCCGATATTACAACTCCCTTATAAGTACCCATAAATAGAAACGATCTCATTACATTACCTGAACTATACTAAATTCACAATATTATGCAATAAGAATAAACAATATCGCGTATCCTATGTATGTTTTTTGTATATATATATATCATTTATTTACATTTAATATTTATAGAAATTTATTAAAAACATAATATTAATTTACCTGTCAATTGTAAATGAAAACAAATATCTGATTGAGTTAGCGATGATGTTATCAGACAATGAAGCTTTTAACGTCTGACGCAGGCTTCGGCCCCGATGATGTCACTAAATACCTTCTGATGTAAATGATATTTTTAAAAATATTTTAATGTTATAAATCTATAAATAAATAGGTCACTTACATTATTTACAATAAACCATGTTCTGTTATCGGAATCAATAATTTTAGTAATACTTTTGTCTTAAATTGCAAATAGAAATAGAAAAACATAGGCACCTAAGATTAAAGAAAATTAGTTTGAAAATAGTAGTAGTCTAATAGAGAAAATAAATTTGAAATGTATAAGAATATAAACGTGTATATATATATAAAAAATACAAACAATAAAATACAATAATATATAAACAACATTTTTACGAAATATTATCATTATAACATGTATTAAATTACTTGTCATTTATGAATGTGTGCGATAGTCTAGTACGATGTGTTATACTGATTGTATAAATTATTGCATTGATTTATATTGAATAGAGTTCGATAACATTACGCTACTTTAATATATCTTTATTCACAAAGTGGTCTTAAACCAACAACAACAAACATGTAAGACCAAATCACTATAAATAAGAACTAAAACAACACAAAACTTACATTTGTTTCTATATTATTGACATCGTCAAGAAAACATGTCGTAATTTACTTGTATAGTATTAATATATAGAGTTATATTACTGTTCGCATATTGTTCTTTTGTGTTATCATTTTAGGGCATTAAGGAATGTCGCATTGAACTTTAAACGTGTTTCAAGTAGTATGCTTTTATAAATCTTTAATGAGATTGTTAAGAGAACATGTTTTTAAATGTTTTATTTTTTATGTCTACAAAATTGTGGGGATTATATTTTTACCAACTAATTTTGTTTTTTTAAATTTAAAAATTAATGCTACGTTGATTATATTTATATTATTATCATTAGATTACTATTACATTTAAATACCTACTATGATATAACTAAAACTGAGTCTATACTTTAAAAAACAACAACTGTATTTCCTAATTGTAAATCATTCAATTACTATAGAATTGAATAACTGTATTTCCTTTTTAAATTTCTGAAATCTAACTTTCAACATTCAAATACAAAAGAAGAAAAAAAAAAAGAGTAGCAAGCTGAAGATACTGTTAACCTGTTAAGGACTCCATCGCTGGCTGGTATCCAGAATTATAGACTCACCCCATCAGCAAATGCTTCTTTGTGAAATTAAGGTTATCTGAAAGATTAAAAAATGACGCAGTTAGGCAATGGAATATAGCTGTTACATTCAATGTTGGAGTTCTTCTCCTTAAATATGTATATAATTTAATATTACGACATTAGAGAATAATCCTAATTCCCCGGGAAGGTTTACAAATAAAAAGACATAAAATACACGCAAATTGGAAATAGTAGTCCATAGACTACATAAAAATCTTCCGCTTGTGAATTGAACCTACGATCTTTGACTAGCCCTTGCACAAACCACTAGACCAACAGCACTAGCCTTTTTTATTCTCGCAACCAAATATATTTTTAATATAAGTCCAAATTGTTATGTACAAAACTATATTAGTACTTTAAAAATATATATCTTATAAAAATATAATTATATAATAAGATTTGATACCAAATCTAAATAGTGAGTCAAATTTATAACATAAAGAATTTGATTGTATAATATCAATAGATAAGGGAGAAAAAACATTCTTATGTCAAATATATACATTTAAATACAACAAGTATCTGCAAACCCTTATATAAGTTCAAACTTTATGTGTTGCTGTTTATATAAAATAAAAATAATGGGGTTTGCTCCCCTTTCCCTTAAATTCAATAACGTCTTATAAAAACTAATAGGTCAATATCACTTAAAAGCTACTAAAGATTAGGTAATGGGGTAAGAAAGAAACAATAGTTTTATAGGTCCCTTCTCCTAGATTCTATTAAATAAATTATCCCTCCGACAGAGGGATCGACAGTTTGAGACCTTTTAACCAGTTCACCCTGGGATAAGGGTGCTTTAAACCAAGTATTTACAAGTTGTAATAAAATGTAACAGATCACAACCAACCTATATACGAGCAAATGTACATTTAGTTAAGTACCGTTCTTCTCGAAATATATAATTTTATATTTATTTTAATACATTATTTTCAGATTAATAAATGTATATAATTTCAAGAAAATTTTAATTCGTTCGAATAAGTTAGTATTATAGTTAGTATTGAGAGACGGGCCGTTAGGATATTCTAAGACAGTATACCGCAACGAGAAGCAATCTTCTCTTTATTTCAGGCAAAGCTTTACTCGCAAAGCTGTAACTGCTCAAGAGCTGATCAAATTGAGAATAGAACACTTTAATCTCAACCAATTCCTCATGTACGCAGCCACCATAAAGTCGACTATGAAGTACCTACCTGGAGCGGCCTCACTACTGTTCTCGGTATAGAAGGCCTTTGCTCTTTTATCCGCAAAATCAAGACCTACGAAATCAAGACCTCATGAAAAAAATGGTAATAGTCCCGCAGACAATAACGCACTATAAATCTTTATTTATTTTTTTTCTTTAATAAAATCCACTAAGGATAGCCGCCGCCCGAGAGGGTTATGGGGGTCTATCCAGCAACTGCTATTTTCAAGGCTACTTACTGAAAAAGCAACGGCTACCCTCGTTGCCTCATTGGATCGTCATTGAATTGTTTCTGTATAAAGTCCTGTAATAAGATGGAGAACTAGAAAAAACATTAACTATAAATTTCACTCAGCAGAAAACTAATATATAAACATGGAGTTTTAATGAAACGTATTGTTTACCGGTCTTTGTGATATGGAAGGAAGTCATTCCCGAGCCCAAAATCCGTCAACTACTTTATTAAACTAGCTTCTTAGTACTACTAGAGAGCTGAATAATTTAGCTTTAAATATTTAATCGTCGTGAAGTTTAAAATTAAAAAAATCTTAGTTCTAAAGATTGCAAATGCCGGAATAAAACATGTTTTATTTAAATAATTTTAATTAATACTTAGTTATACTATTATGGTGATCTAACATTCTAATAAATAACGACAAACAAATAAATTCGAATGTGGGAATGTAAGTAAACACCATATTACTATTTTAATGAAAGACTAATACAGATATCATTTAACCTTGTGAAAAATATTAAAAAAAAATAATCTCGTCTCATTATATTGAATTTAATTCTAATAATACTATAATACTACTATATAAATAGAAATATCAGGATATAGAAGTCCAGATTACTTTGTTGGAGTTTTTAAAGTTTATTTAGCTGTGATTCTAAAAGCAAAACCACTGTAACGTTCATCGTATTTTCGTCACAAATTTAAAATAATAAAAAAGGCAAAATGTTATTTTTTCTGTCGTCGTCTCCTGAATGTTATTTCTTGCTAAACCGTCAGCTTTATATTTTCCACTTCATTTGTTACTTTGGACATCGATATCGATAGTATTTACGAAGAAAAAAAATTATAGAGTTTTTGTCGCATTTACTTAATACCATTGCGAAAATTGATGAGGTAAGAGATGCGTTATTGAAGAATAAGAGTTATGGAGAGGAAACGATGAAGCTGATATTATATTAATAAAAATCAATTTTAACAATTAACTCTTTAAAGACTTATGGACAGCAAAATTAAAGTTCGCATTGTTTTAACAACAGAATTTAGTAAAAAAATATATTTATAAAGTTAAAACTACTTAAATGTTTTGACTTGTAATATTTAAACGTGGTAATTCTTTATTTTTTCAATTTATCCGTTTTCAAATTCAATTGTATACAATGTGTTTAAATCTAAAGCCACTCAACTCAGGTACTTTCTAAATAAAAACCCTTTATGATTTTATCACAAACATAAAAGCCGTAAATAAAAAATATATTGATGTCACTAATATTTTATAAATATTATGTTTTACAATAAGTTTGCTACATTCAGAAACCTTATTTATATCAGTCAAACAATTGATTTAGATGATTAAAGCAATTGGTTTCAAAATACGAAAGGCATCGATAGAAGTGTTTGTTTTGGATTCACTTCATACGAATGTGACAGAGATGAGAAACGGTTATTACAGAATAAAATTAATAGAGTGGATATCAACATTATTAAGCCGATAGCTGGATTACTTTTATTTAAATAAGTATGTCTAATAAACTTATAATAACATGAAATAAATATGATACTTAGCACATTATATAAAAGTATTCTATAACCAAAGATTTCTCACCTCCTTTATCTCAAGTAATGTAAGCCATTTAGTCAAAATGACGTCATTAATCTTTAGAAATGTGCGCTTTGTGTCAACAAATTGTTAGTAAATTCATCAACCAGGTGAGTTGTGCTAACCAACTAAGTATGTTTTATTACTTAATTTCGTTTTAAAAAAGTCATAGTATATAAAAATACAGTGTAAACCATTTGGCAACTTAAGCAAAATTATCAATTTAATACACAACATCTCAATGAAACTTACTTTAGTGATATTTAAATAAATATAGATTGAAAAATTTGTCAACAGTAAATTTAAATTGGACATAACGTAACATATTTATAAAGATTTTCAAAAATGAAATTAACATTGTTATGTAGTATATATATATAATAATTCACTTCAAAGATACATTTTAAAGCGATCATACTACCATTACTTAAATAAACATTACGATAGAAATTTTAAATTAGGTTTAAGACATTTTAGAGAGAGCAAATACATTACCCCGTTGGCCACACAAGGACTATTTGAAATGTTTAAAAAGAAAACAATGGAGTAGAAAAGCGATAGAGAATAAAGGTTTTATATTAAATGTACTAACTTTAATTATTTTAAAGCTTTGGCTTTAGATAAATAATCGTTTATTTATTAATTGTAAATATTAATTTGTTATATATATGTATATTTAAATTATTTGATGTAATATAAAATAAAACGCAGATATTTGAATTACAAGTACTGATTAATTCAACAGCAATATCATTAAAACGTAAAATATACATTATTAACATAAACAGAAAATATCTAAAGAAATCAATTATTATAATGGCATACCGTCAATTTTAAATTTCGTAAATTTATTTTATATATAAAGTTATTTAAATGTATTTGTAAAGATAATTTTCTTTTTGGTCCGAGCGGATAGTCTCGTACCTTTGTAAGTGGTACCATAATATAAATGTTTCATCGGCGCAATAATTTTATAAATGTCAGCACCAATTCTCTATTAAAAGTAAAACCCTCGAACAAAAGGGTATCTAAAAATGTATGGATATAATTTTAAATCCCTCTTAATCCATGGAAATAAACATACCTGTTTTATCTGCAAGGTCAAATGTTTTAGTAAATCCCGACAATGGACCCTTAAACCCTTAAAATACAACAATTTCAGTCCCAAAATCATTGATTCTGAAATGGAAACACAAAGCAATGCTAATACACGGTTCAAAGTGGTTTTGTTTTGATATTATTCTGGTGGATATTAAACTATTTCATGCATTTAAATATTATTGAAAGAGGAATAAAATCACTTTGATTCCTATTAAAATTATTTTTAATTATTTTTATTAATTTCCATGTTTATGTTTGTCAACTTTTACTTCTATATTTTATTTGGTATTGAGGTAATCATAAAGGAGACCTACTCAACTATATTAAAACATTAAAAGTTGAAAATGACCAAAGTTTTAAAACCTCATAGTTGATTCAGATAACCCAGAACATGATTGCGTCATCAATCATTTGAAACGTTATCAAAGAATATAATCGTAAGTTAATGTACCAACACTAATGGGTGAGACTGAGTCCGCAACCTTCCGCACACACATTACGTATCGTGACTGAATGTCATTAAATTTATTTATTTATTTATTTACCTTCACGCCATATCCCTTGCGGGGTAGCCAGAGACGACGGAGCGCCAAACGCTACGGTCCCTGCATACCTCTTTCGCCTCGGCCAAATACATGCCCTCCGGGGGCCCGCATGCTTTTTACGTGACCTTCCTCCAGTATCATAGATATTGTGTTTTGGAAGGTCACTCGAGGCCTCCCCCTTTCTCTCTTACCGCTCACTTTTCCTCTATATATCTTTTTTACCATTCTTTCATCACGTTGAGTAATTTCTAGCAATCATATTCGATAAGCTGTTTATGTAATTCTATTAAAATACGAATTTATTTAATGCGAATACGTGTACTTAATAATATCGGTTAACGGTTAAGGTAAGCTCCTTCCGCTTATCGTATGATAATGATGGTTGTTTACTGATATACCTTAGATCTTAAATTTAAACCTTTGTTTAAAGACCGTTTAGTTAAATAAATTACTACTAAAATTAAGTCTTAAGTGTTAGAAATTCAGTGCGTTTATATATTTGTGTCATCTCTGAATAGTTGAATATACGTAAATAAATAAATAAAATGACAATAAATAAATTACATATTTCACTGCATACCACGCCAGTTGATACTAATTTTGTTGAAGATATAATATGTGCCAAAAAAATTGAGTTGTATGCATAAAAAAGAAATAATAAAGAATTTTATAAGGAATAAAGAAGATTATAAATAATTAGTTCTCTTCTATATAAAAAAAATACATACCGATATAGTGGTTGTAACTTCATTAATTTACAATAAAACATTTATAAATATTGTCATATTCTATATAAATATTTACTTTACTTATATCGTTGATAAATTTAAGAGTCATTCGACTTTAGAACATATAACATCCAAAACAAATAATTAGGTTTTGCGTTTTGCAATAATACCACAATTGTCATTACGGTTTTTATTAAAAGACAATATTAAGCTTTTTGTAAAGTATTTTGAATTTAGATACGTTTATAATCACAAGACAAAACATATTCTGTTTTATTAATACAGATTCTTTGCGTGATATTTTTAAACATATTATTAAACTGAGATGAAATCTTTTAAAGTTATTATAAAATAATTTATAAGAACAAGAACACATAAGAAAAATACTTATGTTTAATTTATTGAAAGATATTAGTTGACTAAACCTTTTTGTAAACGTATTTCATGAGTATTTGCTTTTTTTTTGTAAAGATTAGTTAAGATAAACTACTATGTAGATATTGAAGTAATAAAAATATTTTTACTAAAAATTAAGACATGTAGAAGTGCCTGCAAAGATAATATAAAAGATATACTATCGGGCTAAGAATAGACTCTGGAACTGATTTCTTGCCAAGTTCTTACAACACCAACAAATATTTAGCTTTTTTTTGTATTACGTTTCATTAATAACGTATTGAATCGAATTTATTGCTTTTATAAGTCAATATCTAATATTGTAGTAACAAAATATAATTAATATGTCAGACTAACAAACAAACAAAGGCAGAAAATAAATTAATTAATACATAAGAAAAAAATAAAGATACATTTGTATGAAGCAATTAAACGATAAGTGATATATTATAAAGTCATCGGTTTATCTATTTTTGTACGACTATTTATTTTATTATGATGCTCTTAACCTACGCTCACAATTCTCACTTGTGAGTGTCTATCTTTTTTTAGATTTCAGCCAAAGTATAATCAGAATGAGCCAAATGAACTCAGTGTCGTGTCAGGCGCGCGCATTACAGTAAGTGTCAAAATTAAAAAAAAAGAGACTACAAGAGATTATACCATCCTCCCATAAGAATAGTATTGCCCAGTGGAATTTCTAATTTGGAACAAAATGTGGGTGAAGGTTAGTCTCGTGAAGTTTCGTTTAATTTGGCGCGGAATTCAGTGTTCTATTTTTAATCAGCTTATTTGTACGTGAGTGCGGAAAAGTGTTATCATTTTATCTTTATAAATTTTATTCTAAAGTAAATTTTAATTTTATTAAAACTAGTAATATAATTATGACATCTAATTAATGAAAATGATTGTTTATTCATATTTTAACTTTACATTTATATTATTGTAACATCATTTAAAAATCATACTATAACAAACGTGTCAAAAAGTAAAATGTAAAGTATTGCTTTTATAACTTTTTACTTTCTAATACGTTCCCTATTTTGTGAAATTATCACACCAGATGGTAATTATTTGAATCAGTTGAAACAAAGTTGTATACAGATGTCAATTTCTATTCTATTTAATAAAATTTTATCAAATCGGATTTAATGTATTCAAGTTCGATGAAATATTGTACTTTTTGAAATAAATAAAAGTAATAAATAACGAGAAAATATAATTGTGATTAATTTTCTTGAGCGGAACATGAAACAAACATTTATATTGCATATATTTGAAATCAAACCGTCTTCAGTTTTCTAGTAAAGAATATAAAATAGCAGCATCGCAACACAGACAGCACTGAATCTCATGTATATTTATACGCATTTCATAATGCAAAACTCTGTTTGTGATCGTATTGTGAAGCCTCAGGGTTCTTTTACAAAATATATGAAGTAAACGTGACCTGCTAGATATATTTTCTTAAAAATATTGTAAGGTATTCGAAACACTGGATTTTCATTCGTCTAAAATAGTTACTTTTATTTTCATATAAATATATCACAATAGTTTACACATTCAATTATACATGAGAATAGACTAATTATAATACACAATAAATTAAATGAAATTATACTACTATGAAAAATGGGTAAATTAAAAAAGAATTTTATTGGATAACTACTCATAAGAGATACGTTCTGTTAAATCCTTTCAACTGAAAACTGAGAAAAGATATATACTCGTATCTTTCGTAAAAAAAATCTTTATGTACCTATATATAAATATCCCGTGTCACGGTGTTCGTTTGCGCTAATCTTTGAAACCACTGAACCGGTTGCAATGAAATTTTATAGATTGTTTGGTCCAATTTAAAGAATAGGACAGTTTTTATATCGGGTAATATTATTCAATTTCTTTTATTGCATATTTGCGGTTTGAGTCGCTGGTAATCAACTGGCTACCTGGCTTGTATGCTCATATTTGTATATATATTGCGTTTGGTAGTGTTGTGTATACGTTTGGTATATTTTTAATTTGTTTCCCAAAGTTAAAGGGCATAAAGAAAAGAGCAATATCCATAAATTAAATAATTGAACAAGTTACGGAAAATTTAAATAATAGAAACCTCCAGTTGTCTCTGGTAATTGAATTTTGCTGCGATGTGTAGTCGTGTGAATAAATATTGTTTTTCTTTTTGATGATTCTGTTTTGTTTTTTCTTATATATTGGATACTATATTATTTATATTAACAACATGTAACGGTAACTGGAAGTTATGACAAAGTATATATTATAATATTTATTAATACTTTGATAAACAATATTAATTAAAGCGTTTTAAAATTAATTATGTTGTTGTTGTATTTGGTTATTTATATATTATTTCCTCGTTAAAGTTTATTAATTAAAATATTTTAAGAATGGAATAATTATTTGCCTACAAAAAGTTGCTTCAATTAATTTTTAGAAAAGTATTCAAACGTCCATACTAGATAATTATTAGTTATTGTCTGTAGTACTCATAAAAACAGTGCAGTGTTTTCCCTTGATAAAACTTCATTGGAATAAATATTTGCTTATTTTGTTTAATCTCGCGACAAGTTATAATGTCAATCTAATAGTAAGTAATACGGGAAAATGAAATAACATACATATAGCTGTAATAATTGTTTATCCTTATATACTGTTATATATAAAAGTCTTTAACGGTAATATTACTTCGTAACTTTTGTTTGAACTCTAGAAGAAATTTTAGAAATACTGATATAATGTTTTCATAGAATATTGTCTTCAAGAACTTGCAAATGTTACAAAGAAATCTTCAGCTTCATAATATCAGTATTCAGTATTTACTTCATACACTTACAATAACCACACAACTAACATGTTATAAGCCCGATCATTTAGACACATCAAATCATACACAATTTATTATCAGATGTTTTACCAATTACACTCAATGTAGATTAGATTTAAAAAATATACTGAACTGATACAATTACAAATTGCCTGAATCATAACCTACCTAAATATCTTCGTCAAGTTACCCGTAAATGAAGAAAGTGTAAAACATGAGGCATTAAAAGATTAAAAAACTGTCTAATGATATTAATGATATTAATGTTCGAATGATAAAAAAAAATGATTCTGATTCAATGTTAGGCATGCTTTTATGAATCAGATTATGTTTTCACTTATATAAGAAGAGAGTTCTATGAAGAGTAAAACGAACGAAACTCTATGAATATTGCACGGTAATCGGTAGCCTGTGCGATTATTTTATTTTAAAAACCACGAGTTATTATATATATCAAAACATATATTTTTAGTTGTAATTTGAGAGATGTTTTAAAACAATATAACAACACTACTAATTGGTGTTAGCAGCAAAAACTATCTTTATTTAGCTATACATTTTCTATACAAACAGATTTATTAAGCTAGGTTCACCTTTCGGGACAATGGACATAATTACCTCGTCGTAACTCACGGCTAGGGTCGATGTGCTGAAATTTGGGGTATAATGCCCTTATACGTAAACTGAAAAATGAATAAAAGAAGAGGTTGAACTATGTTAAAGTGCGCTTAATTATTTATTTCTTTTACAGGCGCGCGCCATTTTGAAAATGTGTTCGTGAGTTCAACATGTGGCATTATTAAGGGTGAGTTTTCAAAATGTCGTTTAAGAATCGTATTTTTTTTATCGTCATTTATTGTACCCCTGGTTTGACCAAATAATTATCATTAGCAAGACCACTACGTGACCAATGATTTAGTCAGTCATTCATTCACTCACTCACGCAAATAGCAATTGGCACCACGATTTTACTATTTTTATGAACGACAATACATATTGGATATATTTCAGTTGCAATAAGAAACTTTAATTCATGTACTTCACTAGAAACTATAAATATAACTTGGAATACATAATTAAAAGTTTAAGATCATTAAATTACCAAATAACACCCTATTTATACATCTTTATTTGCAAGAATACTTTGTGCAATGATTTGTGCATATTATTATATTTATATTTGTAACCATAATTTTGTCACAAAGAATTTTTTTAATGATATTTAATTATTTTTAAAACTTACTTACTTACTTACTTATCGTCACGCCATATCCCTTGCGGGGTAGCCAGAGACGACGGAGCGCCAAACGCTACGGTCCCTGCATACCTCTTTCGCCTCGACCACAGACATTAACCTCTTCATACATGCCCTCCGGGGGGTCCTCATGCTTTTTACGTGACCTTCCTCCAGTATCGTAGCTACTGTGTTTTCGAAGGTCACTCGAGGCCTCCCCCTGTCTCTCTTACCGCTCACTTTACCTTTATAAATCTTTTTTACCATTCTTTCATCACTCATTCGTTCGACGTGCCCAAACCACCTGAGCACGTTCTTCTTCATTCTTACCGAAACATCTTCGCTAGTACCTGCCATTCTGTGGATCTCTTCATTGCGGATTCGGTCAGCTAAACTGACTCCGCATATTCGACGAAGAAATCGCATCTCCACAGCATTCATCTTTCTTACATTCTTCTTCTGTGTTACCCACGTCTGGCTGCCGTATAATAGCGTCGGTAGCAAAACTGCATTGTGTACAGCCAAACGTGCAGCTATGCTGACGTTTCGCCGTCTCAACAATGCAGCCAAAGCACCGTTGACTCTGTTACCGGCAGCAATACGCCTTTCCACATCCATTTCGTATCTTCCGTCTCTGCTAAACATACTTCCCAAATATACCGCTTCATTCACTTGTTCTATTATCTTACCATTCACGTTGATCTTACATTCTGTTCTTTCTTCATTTCTTTCAAATATCAGAACCTTGGTCTTATCTGCATTCAGGTTTAGACCATTATTTTCACACCCATCTTTCAGAGTGGTGACCAATGCCTGCAGATCGCATTCTGATGATGCAATGAGCACTGCATCATCTGCATAAAGCAAGCAATTGACCTTAAGGTCACCAACTTTCACTCCCATGTCACTGTCTTTCACGCCTTGGAGACAACTATCCAAATACAAGTTGAACAACCAAGCTGACATAGCGCAACCTTGCTTAACACCCGATTGGATGTCAAACCAGGGCGACATGTCAGCTCCTACTCGCACACAGGCTGAGTGATGTCTGTAAAGAGACTTTACAGCCTGTAGCAAGGGTCCGTTCACGTTGTATCGGGGCAGTATCTCCCATAACTTCTTTCTCACAACCCTGTCAAACGCCTTTTCCAAATCCACAAAAGCACAGAAAACCTTTTGGTTTAGGGCCAAAAACTTTTCCGTGATCATGCGGAGGGAAAAGATCTGATCTATACATCCTCTTCCAGGTCTAAAACCTCCTTGGGCCTCCCACAACAGCCTTTCAGATCTTTCTTGCATTCTTCTCGCTAATATTTTAGCATAAACTTTACTGCCCAAGCTGATCAAACTGATAGCCCTATAGCTTGCACAGTCTATCTGTGAACCTTTGCCTTTATACAAAGGTACGATGACTGCACCTCGCCAATCGCCTGGGACTTCCCCTGATTTCCAGCATAAATTGCACAAAAACCAGAACAAGTCCCAGACGCGTGGCCCACCATATTTGATCATCTCGGCAGTAACTTCATCCGCTCCCGCAGCTTTACCACATTTCAGACTTCGAATCGCGCTCTCCACTTCTTCCAAACTGATTTCACCATCGGCTACATCCGGACTCAGCATTTCACTGGTGCTCAAGACCGAGGCGTCCTCACTTTCATACACCTCCTTATAGAACTCCGCCCACCGCTGCAAAACGTGTGCTTGCTCAGATAAATTTTCACCGCTCTTCGAAAGCACCCCTTTCATTCTACAGGTTACCGAACAACCCCGGGAATCACTAACTTCTCGCCAGAAAAGCTTCGTATTTTCCCGGAAGTTGTTTGTCAACCTGTCGTCCCTTTCACGCTCAGAATTTTCACGCTTCATCTTTATAAGTGCTTTCGTTTTGTGCTTTTGCAGCTTGTACTCTCTTTTTCTTATCTCTCTCATACTTTTATCCTTACCCGAGGCTTTATAATCCAACCATGCTTTCTTCTTTAACTCTACAGCGTCTTTCACTTCATCATCCCACCATTCATCGCGCTTTTTACTAAAACCTCTTTTCCTTTTACCACATACCTCTGTCGCTACATTCACCATACCATTCCTAAGGTTCTGCCAGCATACTTCAACACTTTCATTTCCTGAATCACAGCTTTCAAGCTTCTTGGAAATCCTTTCTTGATATTCCTCTCTGATCGGTGGATCTTGAAGCTTCCAGCTTCTTATGCGATAATTCGACTCCAAGCTTGGACACGTCGTGCGGTTGCGCCAACCTGCAAAGAGACCTCTTATTCTAGCAACGACTAGATAATGGTCTGTTCCCAGATCAGCACCCCTAAACACTCGCGTGTCCATAACTTGGCTTCGAATTCGCTGATCCACCAGGAATAAATCAATCATACTTCTTTCTTCCGCTCGCTCCCATGTGTACATGTGAATTTGTTTATGATCAAACATCGTGTTTGCCACAAACAAATTTCTCTCTTTACAAAATTCCAAAATAAGCTTTCCAGCCTCATTTACTCTCTTATCACCGTACTTGCCTAGCACGCTTTCGTAACCACTTCGCGCGGTTCCAACCCATCCATTAACATCCCCACATACTATCAACTTTTCATTACTTCTGACACTACTTAGAACATCCCTGACACTCTCCCAAAACTCTTCGAGCTCGCTAATTTGAGCTGAGGATACTGGAGCATACACGGCTAACAAGAATACTCTTGTTATCCCCAGCTTAAAGCGAACCCAAAGAAGCCTCGGGTTGATCGCCTTGTATTCTACCATAGCATTAACCATTCGAGAAGACAACAATACGCCTACACCTTGGCAACCTCGCCCACCCTCTGGAACCCCAGCCCAGAAAGCGACCCGGTTGCCAGGCAAATCAATCGTATCATTGCCTTTTCGCTTGGTCTCAGACACACAAATAACATCCAGATCTTTGTCATCCATCACATCTAATAATTCATTCATCTTCTGTTCCATTCCTCCTCTTACATTCCACGTAGCTATTTGTAGCTCATTAAAACCAAAAATATATTTATTATTATGTTACGGCGAGTTAGTTGCTGACTTTCTATTAAGGATTCTAACTACATTTAACTTTTAGTGGTAATTGTTATTATGCCAAGGAAAAAGTCGTAAGCAGAGCTAGTGTAGATAATAGAAGTAAAGTATCAATAACCTTCAAGACTTTAAAAGTCGTTCAAAACTCCGAACTTTCACCACAGCTTCGTATAACTTTTATTCTTGCCAATACTTAACAAGATTGTTTTGTTGGCAACTTATATACAATATCGTCTTGATTTTAAGAAATAACTTAAGCAAAAAGTTCAAAAAATCTTTTGTTAGAAACTTTTTGGAGAGTATAACTTTTTTATGTTTCGAAATTTATTTTAATCTTTCTTTGCATTAAAAATGTCACCATCAATTATAGTTTAATGAAGTCGAAATTTTTATGTTTTATTAAACAGTACAATTATTTTAATACATTAATTTTACTGGAGAGGTTCCCAATGAGAACATTTGATACTCAATAAGTTATAAAATATTTTCGATTAAAGACAAGGTTGTTTCTAGAAGAAACCCTAGTTTGGAATTTTATCATTTGTAATCGCCTCAGATAACACGAACAGAACCGTTATAAAACATTACCTCCTTATACTATTAGTAAAATTATTAATTAAAAAATTTATATTCAACCTAACTCGTAAAGACATGTATTGGCCAAATTTGTCTAAATGAAGAATAACATTGGAGTAACCTAAAGAAAAAGAAAGTTCAATAATAAGTAAATGAAACCAAATATAACTGAATGGCCACTAATCGTCGAGTAGAGCGCTTGCTGGTAATGAAAATCGATTGTCGACTATTTTTGTTACTGAAATCGACTCTATTAAATCCCTATGCTTTCACGAAACCAAATCAAATTGTAATTGTATTGCTAACAATACCATTATTTATTACCAAACGCTTAACCTTACGTAACGTAAAGGACTTCCATTAGGTATAATGAAATGGACAATAAAATACGTTTTACGGGTCGGGATATAAACTGATAGAGACAAGATATTACATTAAAATAATGGAACGAAAATACATTAAGAATCTCTGAATTGTTTGTTTTTATATACTTTGCTTAATTCTATTACACATGTATAAGCTGTGTATCTATAATATGTTTATAGCTGATGATTAATGATTACTTATTAACTGTGATAAACAAAAAACTAATGAGATAAATGTTCGTTAGTTTCATCAAGTACAGACTTTTAAATAAATCAAGCACTTACAGTTAAATTAAGTATGATGGCTTTTCAAAGATCGCAGGCTCGTGTGCCATTAGTGTTGACGTATTTAAAGCATTAACTAATAAATATATAAATCTTTTTACAGACAACATTTTCGTGATTTTTGGATATATATAATGCAATATGGATATGGGACAGAACTGAATTGGAATGGAGGTATATTTAAATTTAGGTAAGAAATAACTAAGACTTGCTTACAGGCTGTAAACAATTAGTTGGAAATAAGAGAAAACTTTATGTGTGTAATTACTACCCCTATACTATCTTTAATAAGTAAAAGGACGTCACGTCTGAACACGCTGCTCTTAGCATCATAGATATAAATAGATTATATAAAGGTTTGGATACATTAAATATTTAATAAAGAGTAGATGTTCAATTAAGAAATCAAAAAAAAAATTAGAAATATATTATAGAAATGAATAAAGGTGGAAAACAACCTTTACATGAGCTTAGCTCGCAGGGATGAATGCACATGACGACGCTTCACAGATTTTGAACTGAATTCCGTGTCACTGAGTTTTCGGAATATAAGTATATGTGTGTTGATTAGCTTAAAGAGGAATTTAATTAATTTCGGTATAAAAATTATATTACAGTAAAATTGCTCAGCGTACGCTTAGCCTTGTTATATAACGAAATGAAGACAATCAAAGCAAAATAGGTTCCTTAAGCCTCAATAAATATATAGTGTAGATAATATATTCTTGAAAAAGAATAATAATAAAAACATTTATCTTTAATTAATTGACAACAATATGCTTTAATATTAAAAATACAGCAAATTGGCGTAGAAAAATAAGTTTAGTGTATACAGCAACTTTCGTGATTGACTTCATATAAAATACTAAAGTCGGTCGGTCGGTCGGTCGGGAGAAAGTAATACAACTATAGCAGTCAAACCTTTCTCTTATCGCTCTCCAGAAGCTGTAATTTTACGATACACGCGTTTTCCTATAAAGTGTTACGACGAGATTAAAGAAATCGAAATCGTGATACCGTTTCTACCTTACAACTTTAGCTAACTTTGACATTTTAAGAATTTATATTTAATTATATTAAGAGCTCTGCTTAAGTTCACGATTTGTTCTGTGAGGTCATATAGTTTGGTAGTATATATTATACTACGACTATAACAGTTTTACAAATGACAGTAAAAGCAAACAAAATAATCCAGCGACAGCTTGACGTTTTATTTAGAAATTCTTGTTTCTAAATCTGCAAATTCTTTTGAAATCTTCTATCTATGGAAAAGTGTAAATGTTGAACAAAAACTGGGTACGGTTGAATATTTTAGAGAAATTGAAACCTCTCATATATAATGAAATTACATTTTATAATCAGATAATTATTTTGATAATTTTAAAATTAATATTAAGGATTTGTAATTAAATTGTTCAGATAGTGTGCTGAAGAATTATTTATCTATTTACGGTTTTCGATTATTCCTTCCTCCTGTCTCTTGCAATAGAGATTGTGAGTTTTGCATATTAAAATGCTTCGTGTTATACTGTTAACATATGCATAATAAACATAGACATAAAATAAAATATTTCTTTAAATTTAAACCATTTTTAATATACAATTATTTAATATAATGCATTTCTACCACTGTTTTTTTTTATAAACTAGAAATAAGCAGTCGTAAGATAATAATTTTCTTAACGAACCAAAATAAATTTTATCTCATCGGTTAAAGAAGCTGATACTAATTGAATTTTTTATTATAGTTAGTTAGTTAATAATATGAATTTATTCTTTCATTGTTCGCCTTCAATGATTATGTCTAATATACTTCAGTAAAAGAAACGTGAATGACTTAAATTTTTCTTTAATTATAATTATAGAGAACAGCTTTTTAACTTCAATATTTTTAGTCTGTGAAATTTTGTGAAAATTTATTTTGATAAGTAATTATAATAGTTTATAAATACGTATACAACAACAACAAACTAAAATATTATAGTAAAAATATTTAGAGATATTAGTAATAAATTGAAACAAATCAACTATAAGGTGATTACGTTCATGTAAAATTATCTTTTAAATTTGAATGGTGAAACATGTATTTAAATCTGTTTGACTGAATCTCAATAGATTTTTTTGTAGACAGTTGTTTGATATTATTTTATTGTTAGTAATATCATATAATTCTCAATAAATATACAATGAAATATTAATAGGGCTAAATATGTTTCTAGATAGTTTCAAACAGCAATACCATAATTTATTACCTAACGCTTAACTTCACGTAACACAAAGGACTTCCATCACTTATAATGAAAAGGACAATAAAATATGCTTCGGGACATAAAAGGATAGAGACAAGATATTACATTAAAATAATGGAACAAAAATACATTAAGAGATATACACATTGTTATCGTACAAATATATAATGTATTCAGCTTAACTTACTATACTTTGTGGAATGGGCACTTAATATTGATGAAGAAAGAAAAATTTATATTTATATGAATATTATAATGTAGAAACATTTATTCACATTATACTTAAAATGTTAAGTGGTAAAGTTTGCATATTTGAATGATCATTCTTTAATCTCGCAAATAGAAGTTTCAATTGAGAGTGTATACTTTTTATTTCAAATAGGCATACATTGCACTAATGAAAATTTTTTATGTGGTTCCACAGTTGCTAAAAAGCTCCACGGAAAATAAATCTGTTTCTACTTGCTTGCTTTTGTCTGTAAGTTTAGTTATTACTTTTTAGGTAGTTCCTTGCTCTCTATTTTTATAATATTCCAGCAAAGCCATGGGCAAAAACAAGTTATTAATAAAGCAAAAAAATATTAACATTTATTCAATTCTTTTAAGTGAACTACTGTAATATTTTTTGAGGGAATGTTTTCCTCTTTTCAATTTACTCGGTTCTGATTTTTAAAACAAAACGTTCATTTTAAAATCAACTAAAAATGCAATTTTGATTTAGCCAACTGAATCTTTCGTCATTGCAATTAGCAGAAGTGGATATTTTTTTTCTTATAAATAATTATTTATCTAAAATTATTATTCTACTATCACAACTTTTTTATATAGCTAGAATAGTTAAAACTATTTTTATCGCCCAGTTTTCCGAATATCTAACAACAATTATTATTTTTGTAGCTGGATATATTTACACATCCTTATTTTTTAACTAAAGATAAGAGGAAACGTCAGGTCTAAGTCACTCTTAATGTTTAAAAGCAGGGTTATTGCAACTTGAATTGATATAAAGCTGTTGTAGGAAGTCAAGTGCAACGTCAAAAATTATTTTAAAAGGGATCATCACTCCGTAGTATATTATTTGCCAGAGGACCCGCTTCAAATCCTGATTCTCAAAAAATTATCAACATGTCATACAAAAAAAAAAATATTGTATTTAAATGTTGTAATTATAGTTTTTATCTTATTTAATGTTAATCAATAAAAATATATTGTGCTCTTGTTGATTAATTATTAATATTATTTGTTAAAATGTTCAAATAACATGGCTATCATGATTATTGATAAAAACAATGCAAATCAGCCACAAGAGAATTACTTCGTTTATCTAGCTAAGACAAATATATAGACGGCGACGATTTCATTGAGGTATTGCTGGTTCAGGGTTTTTAGGTGATTTTATATATTTTATGAAAAAATCTATAAAAATGGAAGTCTCTGCTAGAATAAAACAGTATATGTATATTTGTTATTCATAGTTTATTTGTTCTATAATAAATATTAAAAAATAAATCAATTATAACCAATTAGCAATAGCGTCTAGTGATCTCCTACTTTTGTAGCCATACCCGCATAACATATTCATTTTTTTAAATTATGTCTACCTCTTAACTTAATATACATATGTATATACTGCAATAACCACATGTAGCAGATGTAGTTGTTACATATCACTTGAATTTAAATAAATGCAATATTAAAAAATATATTTAAACTAAATCTAACATCAGAGATTTCTTAACTTCTATACACATTTAATAAATATTTAGGTTATAAATTATATAACAGAATGACAGAAACTTAAAAATTATAATATAAGTGTCATTAAAAATAATTGTAAGGAGAATAAAAGATATGTGCATTCTTATTTACTTTGACGTGACTTATTGAATAGTATTAGCATTAACGATCCCATGTCATTATAACGTCTAAATATACGAGTAAGTTATTGTTTTAGTTTTACTACGCCCCATGATGGTGTTCATATAAACATCAATTTAAATGGAAATAACAAAGAGGCAATAAAACTTCAGGAGATCATTTTATTACTGCTCTTCAGTAATCTTTATTTTATGATACATGAGTTTTGATTATGAACAATTTAATCAAAATATTTTCGAGAGAAAAATAATGTCAATTTGACATAATATGTTCTAAAATTTGTTCTATTTATATAATTTAAATATTTGTTATAATTTATTCTATAGAATTAACAAATATGGTAAATTGACAAACTTTTTCAATAATATGATACATATTTGCAAACATATGTTTGCAAATATGTATTATATTATTAGTTTTAATAAAAAATATTATTTTGACTAATTATTTAATAAGATTTTATCAGTTTGCTTGGTTAGTTATAAGCAACTAATCGTAATCTATATGGTTACGTGTTATAGTGATATATCGACCATAGTGATATACCAAATGTGGTAAGACAAACTTTAGATCTGACAAGAAGTATAGGTCAAAGTCTAAGTGAAATAACATGTTGCGACTTTTGACTATATATGCTAGTCTAATTCTAGAAGAGACAAACGCAGACTGCAGAGGAGTCCAATACTTAGGTATAGTAGCTATTGTTTTAATAAAAATACATTTGATATATTTTTAGTAGTATGTTTTAAGACGTTAGACAAACCAACTATAAATGAGTAATTTCATCTTTACCTTTAATACATTTACTGCTAATAATACAACACAATAAGTAATAAACTTTCCTATTTTATTGAGCGTAGCGAGCGGAGCGTTCTACTGGAGACTTTTTCACATTCTTTGTCACGAATAGGCTCGAAAACTACTTGACGAAATATTATGAAATTTTGCAATCAAAAAGACACTCATTAGGTAATGGTTTAAAATTTTGAATAATGTCATGTCTTTGAGGAATAATCCTCAAAAAACTGATATCCCCTTGAAGTCAATGGGAAACGATGAGTTATTACACTGGGCACGTTTCGCTCAATATGCAAACGGCACCAGAGACTTTGCGAGCGCAGCGAGCCGAAATTGAGGGTCTGTTGGCGCCCCTAGTGTTTAATTATGTTATGGTATCAACTAACCAATATTGCGACCCTAATTAATTAATGACATCCAGCATACATTTACATTTAACTTTATTTTATAATACTATCGTTTTATATTATTTTTGAATATAAAGTATTAGTATTTCTTCAAAACTTTTCTAATAATAACAACAAAAAAATATATACTAAATTACAAGAAAACGAAATATTACATACGGTACAAGAAACAAAGTTGATTTTCATCTACCAAATAAAAATTGTGACAAAAGGTTCACCACACATCCAAAAGAATTTAATTATTTACAGAAACCAGTTTTTAGAAAATAATATTTTATTAAAGTGATCTTCACAGTCTGAGCCGGTATCTATAAATGGGCGTGCCATGTTTTGTCCGAATTTAACAAAAATATGTTTATTTTTATTACAAGAATATTTACTTTTATAATTTATTTACGATTCTTGTAAAATAATAAATCAGATGTTCTTTGTATATATTTTTGTGTGTCGATTTATTAAAAAAAATATATATAAAGCGAATATTTCAAATAAAACTTTTAGTTTCCTTTCTCATTTTAAGACTTTATGGGAACGCGCATGTATCGTAAAACTAAACTTACTAGAGAGCGATAACAAGAAGGTCTGATTCTTATAGTTTTATTACCTTTTTATGATTTTCGCTAACTTTGACATTTTGTATCAATAACATCATAGAGTTCAAAATAATTTTAATAAATGTTTTAGTATGGTATAATACAAAGAAAAAACGCTCAAATAGTTGTTGAGCGGTATTATACAGGTATAAAATATGAAGGTAAACGTTTTATAAGGTTAAACCAAATGAAAGCAGCGTTAAGCCAATTGTAGGTCAAATAAATTACTTGAGCTCAAGATATGAGGGCAAAGTGTTAGAAGGAAGATTTACCTCACATTAAGTGTAGTATAGTCGAGATTTAGGATCTGGATTATGATGAAAACTAGTGTCTCAGAAACTTTTTATCTTCATATCTGAACCGAAAAGGTAAAATTTTGTAAAAAATATATTATATATAGTAATCAGTCTAGTGACAGTTCTTTTTAATGCCATTGTTAGGTATTTATATATATTATATTATATATATATTTTTATATATTTATATTAATTATTTCATTGAACCTACCCTACTCACTAATGCAAACTTCTATATATCAAAGTATCGTGGCAGAGATCGTTGTTTAGGCGACAAGAACTCATTTTGTATTTTAAATAAGTAATATATTATTCTTGATATTATCAATTGTTTTATTCCTATTATACAGATTATTATTATTGTTATTAAGTATACAGTGCACCTCCTATTTGTGAGGAATATTTTTTATAATTTAAAAATTATATGTCAAATCTTTTTCATTAATTCGTATTTTATAAATCGTTAATTTTGTTCTTCTGTAATGAAGAAGACATAATTATTAGAGGAGAACAATTAATGTATCCTTACCGACTACGCAATCCTCAAACTTTAGGGTTAAAGTCTCAAGAATTGTTTAAACAGGGTCATAGTGATATTTTCATACAATTGCTTTATTAAATTTCTTGTAACTACAATTTATGTATCTCGAACTTGTAACTATGAAGCTTGAATTGATAACAATATCAAATTTTCGATTGTATATTTTACTTATATAATATTTTTAAAGTTGCCCTAAAATTTATCAAGGGACTTCGCAAACGAACCTCATTCTCCAAGTTATAAAGTTAGACCATCATAGAATTAAGTTTATGTTGTCTGCTAAATACTTTATTGACATTTTTAAACTGTTATTGTTGTTTTTAATATATTAAAATAAACATTCGTAGTAACACTGCAGTCTGCACAAAGAGCTTTATATCCTCGGGGACCTTTCTAAAGCTTTCTAAAGATTTCAAATAACATTTCTTCCAAGGGCATCTAAAGAAATGAATGAGTAATCATATGAGCCTTAGAATTATATGTATTTAAAATAAAATATATTTAAGATTGTTATTAGATAAATAATGTAATTAGACTTATAATTATATGTCACCATATTTTTGTGTATTACTAAATATCTTGTAATTAAGATTAGCACTAACTTTCCTCTTCCTACGTATGACTTGTTTAATTAAACTTATACAATTTTCCAAAGTTTTATGTGCTCGAAATAATAGAACAGGTTTTGTTTGAAAATATTGTATGTTTATTGTTTCATTGAATATCTAAACACAGTTTAAAAATAATAAAATCTTAGAGTTTTTTAAGGGAATATACTTTCTTAGTTATTGTTAACCTCTTCTGTTCTTAATATGTTATTAATACTATGATGTATATACATAATACAATAAGACATAAGTAAACGACAGACAACTTAAAGACATTATCTACATTAAATAAAATATCTAATTCTCACCTACACGGATAAAATAAAGCTGAAAATCTTCACGAACTTTAACCATCAAAATCAGTCAAACTCTTAGAAGAGAGGAATTATAAACAGAGTTACCAGCAATTTATACAGAAATCATTCATAAAAGGGTTCCTTCGTTGAGGTCTTTCAACCACTTGTACTTAAGATAAGTGCTCTCTGATCCGACTTTAATTCAGAAATTAAAGATAATTTATGAGCTAAAATTAAATATATAGTTTTTTAAAGTTTCATAAAACATACGCATACGCAAACCTGCTTGATATATATATAAACATACTCACACTTCAATTCAGTTAAACCTTCTGTTTTTGAGGTCTGGACTCTTTGATAGGAACACAAGACTCCAACCAGGGGATGGTGTGGACGGTTAAGTGGCACTTCCAGAAATATAGAGGATGATGCCATTATTAAGGTTAATCACTATACCAGAAAGTTTCAACTTTTCAGCTAAAGGAGAATTACGGGAACGCTTGCCCACATCTCCGTAACCTCACCGGCAACTATCTTGTCAGACCCTACTCTAGGTAGAACTGTGATTCCCTACTCTGAGTATCGGATTCCCTCATCCACTATCCAGACACTTGGGCTAAGAAGGAAAGCAGCACTAGCTAGCTACTTACTAGGCACTCCAGGACAAACCGATAAGGGGTTCCTTCCTCCCTGACCCCTCCGTTTCCTTCTATGACAATACATCCAAGCAGTAGAAACGCACTGCATTTCTTTTTGTGTGTGGCCATAGCTGTAACCACGGTCTGGAACGAGAAGTCCGTCCCAATAGCTGCCACGAGTCTAGCTACATAAATACTCTTTAACTAATCTAACTAACACCCTATAAGGGTGTTTTTTAATTTCATAATTATTCCTTAGAGTAAGAAAGCTGTTATACTATTATAGTTAATAAATATTGAAGTAAGTTTATACGTTGTTCTATATTTTTTTGTTCTCTATTTAAACCATTTAAAATTTGGAGACGAAATTGACATCTTTCATACTATGTTTTAACTTCTAGATATTGCGTATTTATTTATTTGAGTAGGCGTTCTTAATTATTTATATTTGTTATTGAATTATCTTTTGGTAGTAGCAAAAAGTGTAAAATAAATTATATTACATTTTATATTCTGCACTTTAAGTGTGGGTATGTGAGTTGTTCTTATTATATAGTTTTATTATGACTATACTTGTGAAACAATTGATCAGATGTTATTAAATGTAAAAAAAAACGGCTCTTATTAAACAGTAAAGTTATATTAAAAATTGAAAATGACATAATTAAATACTGCACTCCCTAATAAACGTTAGGCTAATATTGATTGAGCCCGTTGATAGGGATTTAGTTCCTAGGATGTAATTAGTGTATACTTAAAGTAGTTTTCTATTGGAATATCTTAACCTTGAGTCAAGCTTACACCTGTTGTAACTCCATTTTATTTAAATCATACTTAAATAAAGTAAGCATCAAAATTAACCTAATCAAGACCTAAATGATCTCGATTAAATAACTACTTTGAGCGGTTAAAGGTAATTATAAATATAAAGACAAGTTCATTGATCGAACAACAGGTCGTAGGTTCAAATCTTTTCCGTATTGATAAACTATGTAACTAACATTATAAAAAATGTTTTATTGAATAACATATATATTCGTGTGTAATGTTTCAAATTTTAATGTCAGATGACAAATAATAAATATTTTAAATTAAATAATATAGTATGAGTCCGTTTTGAAACTATGAATTTGGGAGCAGTATTTCCTCGGGGACCTTACTAAATCTGCAGCAGAAATTTCACGAACTTTCGGTAAATTAATGAACGCAGTTATTCATATCAAAATATTCTACCAGTACAAAACTAAAGTTCCTATTACAATTATTTATTAAAACAAAATCATCACAGTAGAAGGTCTACGTATGAATCTGTACAAATGAAAACATGGAAGTTTTTGTTTATTTGAAATATATTCTCGACTACCTTAAAGTTTATTGATACATATTTTGCTACAAGAAAACGGAATAACTGCCTTAAATTGTGTTGTAAATAGTGTTAATTTATAGTCGCAAGTAATCTAACACCAATAAAACTAAGACGGAGTGCTGCCGAACCACTGCATCGAATAAAACCACTTTCTCAACTGTCGCATTATACAAGCTTATAGCGATATTAGATAGCTTTAAACATTTATTTATATTTTGTTTCTTTAGCATCATTTGAACTTGAACTTAATAAATGAGTTTTGTAAACATAAAAAATATCGGTTTTGGATTCATTTAATAGTAAAAATTTTAACCCACAAATTTATGGACGATAATGGTATTTTTATCGTATCTGGATAAAAAACACTGGTACCATTTTAAAGAAATGATCGCTAGTATCCTGTGCTTAAGAAGAATATATATGAAGTGATATAAATGACTAGCAACTGCGCTACTGAGATAAGCACTAAGTTTCCTCTCCTCACGTGTGTCTTGCTTGAACATGTAATTCAATTTTTGAAAATTCATAGCTATTAAGTTAATTAACCAGGTTTATCAAGAAAATACCAAAAAGCCAACATAGTTTTACTATAAATAGTTATAACTTAGTTCCTCTCCATAGAAATTTAAATTTACTTATAATAAAATATAATACATAGTTTAAATGTTTTTTTATTTTCCTGTACTATTATTTTACATTGTGGTTGCAATAAAGTATATTATTATTATTATTATTATTGTCGATAGCTTGAAATAAAATAAATTTCTTTCTCATCTTTAGCAATTTCTCAAGAGTTTTTCTTTCTTAGTTGTTGTGTGCTTACGTTGCTTGAGCTACGAGAAAGTATCATCTATACCATTGTGACGCCTCAGTCGGTCAGCCTGGGGATCAATTGTTGATAATGTAAATAATTCAGATTTACTCCTTTATTTAAATAATACGTTTAACAGCGAATTTTTCAGCATTTTTATAAAAAATATAAACTTTATTCAATTCAATAAGTGATAATCGTAATATTCAATAACATTCAATGTATTATTAAGATACTATTAAATATGAATCAGGATAATTCTACAAGATAAATTATTTAATCATTAAATACATTGCAAAAAATAAGAATATACATTACTTTCGAATCTTAATTAAAAATTGCCTTTATTTATTTTCTTATTAATTACGCGGTAATTATTGTCTTATTGACGTTATCTTTGCAATAAAAACTACAAAAATGTATGTATTACAGTCAAAAATCTATTTTATTTTATATAATTGTATTTTATCAATTCCATAGCAGCAACAGCTGGCTAAAATATTGTAGCAAGGCATAGACAATGGATTTATTAGACCCTTTTGGCTAAAATAAATCATCACTTCCTTTTGACGAACCCTTTGGGGTTCGACGGTTTACGGCCTTTTAACCACTTCAAGCTTAAAATAAGGGCGCTGTGCTTCGACCTACTAGCTGTAATCAAATTTATTTTACCACATCAAACAGTGCTAGACCGATCAGAAGGTCAAAATCAATGATGAATGTAAATATGAATTTTCCTTGTATGAAATTAGTTGAATATGACTGACTTGTAAATGTATATTTAATATGTTAGTTCTAATATGATTCAAGGTATGTTTTATTTTTATTACATTATTACATAGGGCAAGATTCACAATAAGTCAAGGAGTTGAAATAGCTACTAAACTACAATGTTTGGTGGTTGAAAGGTTAAGTGTCAACAAATTAGAATTCAAAGAAAGCACAATACAAAAAGATAGACTGGATTAACTAACTGCAGAACTTCTAGACCTATGATGTTATAATATTTACCAAAAATAAAACCATTCTTATCTTTAACTTTCTAATTACCAGTAACTTTAAAGTACAGTAATTAATAACATAACAATAGACAAAATCGTCGGCAACAGTTAGTAATAACAAAATTTTCAGCTATACGAGTTAAATTAATTATTTTATCAAGATTATTACGATTTGCCAAATTCATTATATTTGCCATAATAAAATTGAATGAAATAAACATCAAAATCGAATAAATAAATCGTTTGATGGATTCTAAAAGGTAAATAAAAATGCAATTCAAAAAAATACAGATGGAGCCATAAATCAGCTAGTCCCATTTACGATTACTGGGATTGGGAAAATTAAAGTTACTTTTATACTAGTAAATGTGTGTACTATTGACTGTGTAAACTCATTCTATGAAGTCATAAAAAAGCAGAATAAATTATTCAGTAAAAAAAAATTGTTTTCAAATTTTTATTACATTTCATTATTATTGAAAAACGAAATACTTTGGCACTATGCAAGAAATAATCTCGGAGTAAATCTACTTCGTAAATGACACTAATTACTGCAATTATGAGCTTAACTCATTTTAACTTAAATTTCGGCAAGAAACGCGACGTTTGTTTTGAAATATCCCAGTTTATTTAATATCTACTCGTATGAAAGTATTATTTTGTGTCCTTCATTTATTGACTTAGAATACACGTTTAAATAGACAATATAGTTTAAAACTTAAACATATTTGTTTATTTTCAGGATAGCTCTACTGCAATCGAAGTATAAATAATTATACAATTTATTATTAATTTTAAGTTATATGTGTATTATATCTTCCTACATAACTGCACGGTGGGAAAAAAAATATTTCACTTCCTTCAGAAAATGTGTGGCTACAAATTAGAAACGCGATTACTTTGAATTTTACCGACTCATTTATTAACGTTATACTCTTTACACGATATCGTCAATTGATTGTTTATATACGATATTTCGATACAGTGGTCTCATATTATTAAGTATTAAATAAGAATCTACAATGTAGGTATTCCTAAATAAAAATTTATTTCTTTATATACAAAGGAACGCTGAAACATAATATTTTTACGTAGCATCTTGAATTTCAAGTAATAGAATTTAATATATCTTTGAACTTGCGTTTCGGCAACAAAATAGTCAAGCGAAGACCCATTCAGTCGCAATCCTTGTGTGACCTGACAGCTGCTCACCTGCACCGTCTTTAAAAAATATAAGAGTTTTTAAGAAAATATATTTTTAGAATCAGTTATTATAAATACAATATATTATGCTTATATGTATTATATATCTTACAAACTATCCACCTGTTCATTATAAATAAAATTTTCTTTATAGTAACTACGTAGTGATTTTAAAATCTTTACGGGATTTCATGTTGAAGGAATACTTTAACAATTACTTTCTTTAAACTTTTCAAATTTCATTTTTAATTTTAAAGTCCTACTATTTTAACATGAAGACAATAAAAACCATTTAATAAGTAGCTGGGCTATGGTTTACGCACATTACAACTGCGTTACATGGTATAAGTAATTGCATGTAAAATAAGTGACATAAAAACTCATTTAGATAGTAAATCAAATGCAAGAACATACTGAATAAGATAAAGCTTTTTTTTTTAAGGAATGTCATGTTTCACCTTATAAACTTAAAACCCTTTGCACATCATGGAGCCTATTAAAATATCACTGATTCAAATTACAACGTTGTTCATCTCAAAGATGAACTAATTTCAATTCCTTTTAGCAGAAAATAAATATATAAGTTTTAATAAAACGTGTTGTTTACCTTTCTTTGTTAAATGGAAGAAAGTCTTTACGGAGCCAAACTTCGTCAGCTACTTTATTTAAACAGTTTCTTAGTAATAAAGAATAGAACAATTTGACCTTAAATATTTAATCGTCGTTAAGATAGAAATTTAAAAATTCTTAGTTCTAAAGATTGTAATGGCCGTAATAATGCTTGCTTTTTATTTAATACTTACTAATACTCGACCGGTCATATCATTCTAATACATAACAATAAACAAAAAACGTGAATGTGAATGTGTCTGTAAGTAAGCAACATATTACAATTTTAATGGAAGACTAATTCAGATACCACTTAACTTTGTAAAATATTATAATAAATATAATATCGTCTTATCATATTGAGTTACTTTCAAATAATACTATATTTATTAAAATAGAAATGTCAGGGAATAGAAGTCCAGGTTACCTTATCGGAGTTTTAAAGGTTTATTTAGCTGGGATTCTAATAATAAAGCTACTGTGATATTTACCTTGTTTTCATCATAAATTATGTGGCATTCAAAATGGTTTTGTAATTTCAATTTTTGTGGCTGTCAAAACAATACTCCTGAATGTTATTTCTTGCTAAATCGCCGGTTTTTTTATTTTTTACTTCAACTGTTACTTTGGACAGTTAAATCGATAGTACTTACGTTGACAAACCGTAATAGAAGTGTTTTTGTCGTATTTACTTAATACCATTGTGACAATTGATGAGATAAGAAATGGGGTGCGTTATTGCGGAATAAGAGTTATGGAGAGGATATAGTGAAGCTGACAACTAACAATATTGTGTATGTTTATTTGCTTGTCATCGCTTTTTTCTGTAATCGTGGAAGTTTTGTATTCTATAAATACTATATTAATATGATAATAATGATAGAATAATGAAAATAAAATAGTTCATAGTAATGAAAAGCATATCAATGCAATTTTAAAGATGGTAGCTTATTATGTAACATGATGTAATGACCATTGCAAGAAAATTGTAATCTTAAAAGACATTTGTCGGTTGTAATTCTCCTGAGATATATTTTTGTAATTTCTAATATTATTGTAAAATTTCAAGAAGAGAGTCATGAAATTCATGGAACCATAAAACATAATACAAAAGACAATATACTTATTTCTAATAAACCATCACAGTAGAACCGTGTAAGAGATTGTCATTCTCACAACTACCATTCTCATTAGATTTTAATAATTGTTTTCCATACAAGTATCAAGTTTTTATGTTTGTATGTTACAACATAAGTACCTATTTAATCGAGTGGCATTCGACAAACTTATTTCAAGATAAAGCCTCAATGACAAATTCGGACTTCATAGAATAATAACAAAAAATGATTTTTGATGTATAAATACCACTCTCAACAGAACATTTTAAAAATTATATATATAATTAAAACAAGTTATATATTGTACAATTCTACGAAGGAAAATAAAGTTAAACTTAGTCAGGTGGTTCATTAAAACAGTTCCTTAAAACTACTTAAACAGCTAACGTTTTGACTTGTAATGTTAAGACGTGGTTAAATTTTAAAGAATTTTAATTTGTCCGTACTAGTTAGTCATAATAAATTATAATCTTCTTAATTCAGATTTTATTTTACATTTAAATAAGCTTTTCCTTAACTTTCACAATATTATTATAAAATGTAATATGTTTTATTCCTAAAAGCTCTTTTCATTACCATGACCTGTTAATATAAAAGGTCTAACAAAAAGATGGATGGTATAAAATGAGTCTTAATCGATCGTCACTTAAATCAGGTACCCTTTAAGCCTAAAAAAAGGTTTTTTATTAAATACAAACCTAAAAAAAACTTTTTTTATATACGAGTAAATAAAAAGTACATTGTTCTCACTAATATTATGTTTTAAAATAAATTAGTAAAATTCAAGAACTTTATTATTATTAAAATCAAATTTTGTTATCAACAAAAAAGTCATATTGTTTAGATAATAAAAGCAATATTTTTGAAATAAGTGAGACATTGATAGAAGTGTTTGTTTCGGATTCACTTAACACCAGTGTGACAATGGATGAGATACGATATTATATTAGTTATAGACTGGATATCAAATGTGAAGCCGACAGCTGGAATGCTGTTACTTATCCAAGTACTATATAATAACCTGCGTTGTAGTTTTGCTGAGATGTGATTAAACAACAGGCTGAACTTTTCCTGACCTGCTCCAAAAAGGTATAAGTTTAAAAATATGATATGTTGGTTAAAGAACTTTACTAGGAAGTGAAGCTAAATTCGTTATAACTCTCAGCCAACTCTTTGAATAAATCCTGTTCTTTGTATTAAAAGCCAAAGAGGTCTTACTATAGTACAAGAAATACTAATAAACGCAGCTATTAATGTCGTAAAAATCAAAACAGTGTAATATTGTAGAATTAATCTTTGTATTACTTCACATACTATATGTACAATAAATACTTTTTATATATGTTCTGAATAGATTTGTGATAAAATTATTTAAATACTGATACGGCTATTCGGGCTACTAGAGTTATAACGTGGCGTATTCAATAAAATCATTAGAAGAACGATAATTATAAATATATTCATTGTAATTATTCACAATAATTATTTGTTTTTTCTTCTTCTTCTCAAGCTGGTCATTGGCAGATTTTTATGGTATCAAAATTGATAGATTTTTTATCGCATGTAATATGCGAAAGCTGTATAAACAATAATTGTAATTTCTAAAGATTTAATTATAATACACGAAGTCGTTGTTACCTTCAAATCTCTGTTATAATACAATTCCATAATTAGTATAAAGTATCCTTTAAATTATCAATATTACTAATATAAAATTTGATAGAAAATGAAGTACATTCTAAACATATAATTAAAAAGTTAATACTGTTTTGTTTTTATATATTTTTTCTAATAGTCGATTTTCTGGATAATATTGCTAATAAAAATGTAAAATAAAAAAATGCAATTTGTATAATAAAAAGTAAAAGACTATTATAAATATATTTAATATTTTACCTATAATCAAACATAAACAACAATGTATGGCATATTTCATTACATATAAGAACATGTTTGTTTAAAATGAACTATTAATTTTATATAAAATCTAGTAGAAATATCATAATATAAATTAGACTCGTGGGTAAAGTGTGTTAACCTGTTTGGGGTTTTTGGGTTTGCTCGTAGCGTTCATTTATGTATTCTCATATATCTTTTTTCATAATATTATAAAACAAATATCACCTTAACATATAATTCAATTTATCGTTTCTTGATTTTTTATGTATATTTAGATCAAGAAAAAATTATTATTACAAATATCATAAAGGTTCATTATTTCACGAAAACCATTTATTTAAGTATTAATAGAATTTGAACAAATTGAAACCAAAAAAACAGGATTATTTGAAGTTGTATCATTTAATTTCCAACTCATAACTAAAATTGGAACGCGCAACGATGAAAAATGTTAATCTCCAATAATAACCAACTTGAAAACTCATCTTAACTTTTGAAATGGACAAAACAATAAAAGTAGACAGAAGGTACTAGAAGTTAATTCAATTCTAAGGTAACCAGTAAAAAGGTGAATTGACTTGTCACATTCAAATTCACTGCTCGCATAACCATTCTACTGCATTGTTATGCTCGTTCTAGACCTACCACATCAACCTTATTAAATTATTATAATCCTGCGTGTACAGGATTTTCTTTGACGAATTTTTTAAGATGTTATTTCCATTGTAATCTGGAAAAAAAGATAACTGCATTGTCGGTTCATACTCTAAATGAACTTATCTTTCTTGTCAGTTAATTGAATTTGCTTAGAAATACTATCAAGAGATTTTTTTTTCATCGAAAACCATTCTTCTTGTTATTTAAATATGAAAAAAATATAATTAATAAATTCTTGATTACTATTTTAATTTTTGTTTATATTCTCATATTACGTTTAAATGGTTAAAATGTCTTTTAAGCAAAAAACTGCTTTTGTAATCTTCACAGATAAACAATTAATAAACAACAAAGTAAAGTCAACAGAGCTAAAAAAAGATTTATTAGATTTTCGTAGAAGACGTCATGTATACGTATGGTCGAATATACATTCTGCTTCACGCCTCATTCTTTATACACGTTTCCGCAGATCATTTCCAAAGTTTCTTTAACGATCAGTTCATTTTTTTAAGATATAAATTACTTCTATTCACAAAAAGTAAATATTCAATCTATAAGTTTAGAATACATTTTATTTTAGATGTCCGAACCATCGCAATATTTATTAAAACTTAAAATAATATTTTATATATAACGGAATTCCAAAAAGTTTTTGGTTTACAATTACAACAAGGGCCCGTGACTGGTTATTCAATTAAAACAACAGTAGCCTGAGAAACATTAATGCTCAAGATACAAGAATAATAACGAGATTTTTTTTAAAGGCTCTTTAGAAATAGCAATGACTTTAAATGTGTATGAATTATAATGTTAGACCGTTCACTTTTAGACTGTATTAATCAAATTTTATTATCTGTTTATCAATTATAATATAAAATTAAACAATGAACCTGAATTGAATATTATTTATTTTAATATGCAACAAGTTACTTACTTACTTACTTAGCTACACGCCGTATCCCTTGCGGGGTAGCCAGAGACGATGGAGTGCCAAACGCTACGGTCCCTGCATACCTCTGTCGCCTCGGCCACAGACATCAACCTCTTCATACATGCCCTCCGCGGGGTCCTTATGCTTGTACTACAACAAGTCAAAGGCCAAATTTAGTTTAGAAGCGTCTACAACAATTCAATTATGTTTTATTGCTCTTGGGCGTTTATAAGTTAAATCTAATTTACTATATATTTAGCACTCTATTATAATCTTAAGTTATTACCTATATAATATAAACTTTTAAATGAAATCCGCCATCTGTGGAGTCAGAAAACCATTACCCAAAGAACAAGAAACTAATTTTGGATCTGAATTTTTTTCGCTACCTTTAAAAGAATTTATCCAAGAACTCCAACTTCGAACATTGCCGTAAAGTTGGGATTTGCATAATTACCATATTTGGAGCCGATTCTTCATCTTAATTATAATTCTCCATCAACTCGCTAAGCACAATCTCGAGATCAAAGATTTAAATACAAAATAATGCGATGGATCTTAGAATTTATTGTCATAGTGACTTGAAAATGGAAACAGGTCACAGCGTATTTAATATTGTATCAGTGAAGTTATCAACGCTTCGTTATCATATATTTTTTTATGAAAATTTGTACAAATGAGATGTTGATTACAGAATATCTTACTTTCTCTTTCTTATATACATACCTATAACGAATATATTATGGTTAGCAAGTAATATATATTTTTATTTTCGTTAATAAAATTAAAAACATGTTAATATATTTTTATATTACGTGTAATATTTTGTGTAGTTAATCTTATAGAAACCTTAAAAAATTGTGCGATCAACCTGTTGAGAGGGTAGTGTGAAGATGAAAAACACATTGTCTATAATAAGGAATATACCTATATATCTCATTTAATATTAATATATAACTTTTAAGTTTCTTTTTGTTTGAAAGTAAAAATTACATTTATAGATAAAGAGTCCAAAGACAAATAAATATTCAAAATCAATACATACATAAATAAGTTAATGTTTTATATATATAATAATTACTGCATGACTGTAATATTTATGGGAAATGACATTTCCGTAATTGGGTACTTTTTCATGAAGCTTTTATGACTAAAATAGAAGTAAATTTAACTCTATATGAAATATTGGTACATAAATTTAACATTTTATTAAGATTTAGATAACACATAATAATGGTAGATCTGATACTCGCAATAAATATAAACCTTTGAGCAAATTTGTAGTAAAGTACAGTATTTGTAGTAAACTTCGTTTAAGAGTAAAGAAAGACGAGTGAGCTTATATTATATATATGTATTTACATAGAAATCTAATAAATCTTATTTTATGTGTCTTCCTGATGTTGTTAATTGGAGTCAATTATTATTTTATGCGTATATATTTAATTTAAGACATCTCACTGAAATAATATAAAGCTCTTATTTTAATACCTATTTAACCTTTTCTAACTTACCTTGATTGCATTCATTTCACTATTTCATACACTACAAGTATGCGATAAGTTTACGATTTAGACAAAGACAGTCACATGAGTCTGTCACAGTCTGGCATGATTATGTACATGAATTTATGAAATTACCAAATATTATCGCAAGGTAATTATTGCTAATTTGCTAAACTGGCAGTTTAAAGCTTAATAAAATAATAATAAAATCAGCTAAAGCGACTGACCTGTAAAAACAAAAGTGAAAGTGTCAGTCCTTCTGTGGATTACAAGATTTATAACAATAATAAAATTAATGAGGTTAAGTAATATCTTTTAAGGTTTTAATTTGAATACACTTTCTGCCAGCTTAAATAAAGAATGTATAAAATAATATTATATCATATATGATATATTAGAGAAGCTATAAATTTTTTCTTCAAAAACAAATTTTTTACAAATAAACTTGGTCTTGATTTAGAGAATTTAGTCAAGTCTGGAAAATCACACAATAAGCTATCATAATACTAGGATCCGCCAACCTGAGCTGAGCCCTTCTCCTTTCTTCTTCTCTTGTTAACTTTTGAATGTCTAAACATTTTTTTTAATCTGTTTGCGCTATAACATCCGCGTTCGGCTCAAACATACAGGAGAAAATTTTTAACTAATTATCTCGAATTAAACACAAAAAAAGGTCCCCAAAAGGTTAAGAGCTTCGCTTACGCTCAGCTCTATGAATACCCGTAACATTATTTTGTTATCATTCATAAGATCATATTATATAATATTATATTTTATTAGTCAATTAATTACTTCAACATCAATAACTGAGCTACTCTTTTAACAAACTAAATTATTTATTGACAAATGAATGGATTAAAATGTTTTTGGAAAGAATATTTTTTTAAATAAAAGATTACAAACATTTATATTTTATTATCTCAATACCTCTCACCTACCTTTTATGAATATATTAACACAATATTTTAAAGCAATGCAGATTTATATGATGAAATATTCATAGTATTAATAGTATTTGAATAATATATCAATATTACGGTTATATTTTGTGCCATGACAGAAACTAATTAGATTCGCTTCAAAATTTACAAATTTTATAAGCTTTGTTGAATGTGATATTTATGACTTGTGAAGGTTATTTCGATATTATATAAATAAAAGCAATGAACTCAAGTACAACATTATTTTGTAAGAAATTCAAATATTATAAATATTGTTTTAATTCTTATAAATATGAATTCTATTGCTTTATATATTTTATCGTAGTTCATTATACCCAAGTTTCTTAGAACTTACATTTTAATAAGAGTTCTTTGAAAGCCTCGTTGTTGTTTCTGTTTTTTGGTTATATATATATATATTTATGAAAGGAAATTGAACTTACGAGTATAATTCACTTGTAAGTCAGATATTTATTTTATTATTATAATTCAATTTCTGAAAGTTGGTGATAAATTTTCTTGAAATATTATAAAATAAATATTTTAGATTAAATTTATAACAATTAATGAATATTGGTGGTTTTAATGTCAAGGTTTACGATAAATTATACATTAAAATGACTTAACTATTAAATTGACTTCAATCATAAACTTTGTAAATAGTCATAGAAAATACTGTAAAAAGTAGGATTTAAATAATTCAACACAATTTTTCATACAACAATGGAAAGAGTGGCAATAAAAATATAAATCTAGTTTCACACGCACGAGTTCCTACACTCGTTCATTTTATGATGTCCGTATATTATATTTTTTTATTATTTCACTTAACAGGAAGATTTATTTTTCACTTCCTTCATTAAAAGTGCAGCTACATATTAGAAATTCTATTTCTTTGAATTTTAGCGATACGTTTATTAACGTTACATTCTTTCCATGATATTACGTTAAAATATTAAATGTCTGAACTGTATGATGCAGTGGTTTCATATGAATAACAATTTACAACACAGGTATTCGTAAACGAAAATCTATTTTATTATATGCAAAAGAATACTGAAAGTTTTAGATACCATCTTGAATTGTAAGTAATAGAATTTATTATCAAAGGAATATTCTTTGAACGTCCCTCTCGACAACAGAAACTGGTCAAGCAAAGACCCATTCAGTCGCAAGCCGTGTGGCACCTGACAGCTGCTCACCTGCACCGTCTTTAATATATATATATGAGTTATAAAAAAAATATATTTAAGAAATCAATTATTATTCATACAATATATTATAATTTTATTTTACTAGCTATCCATCAGTTCACGATAAATAATATTTACTTTATAGTTGGTAGCGACTAAATGATTGGAAAATCTTTTGAGGTTTCGGGTTTAGCGAATGAAATTAAATTTTACAAGTATATTCTTTAAATATATTTTTAAATTTTAATATCTATATTATGTGAATGACCTCCGTAATAAAAAATAATTCTTATATGGTATTGTTTGGTTTGAAACTGCTGCCATATTAACATAAACACAATAAAAAACCATTTACTAAGTTGCTAGGTAATGGTTTGCCGACATTACAACTCCCTTATAAGTACCCATAAATAGAAACGATCTCATTACATTACCTGAAATATACTAAATTCACAATATTATGCAATAAGAATAAACAATATCGCGTATCCTATGTATGTTTTTTGTATATATATATCATTTATTTACATTTAATATTTATAGAAATTTATTAAAAACATAATATTAATTTACCTGTCAATTGTAAATGAAAACCAATATCTGATTGAGTTAGCGATGATGTGATCAGACAATGAAGCTTTTAACGTCTGACGCAGGCTTCGGCCCCGATGATGTCACTAAATACCTTCTGATGTAAATGATATTTTTAAAAATATTTTAATGTTATAAATCTATAAATAAATAGGTCACTTACATTATTTACAATAAACCAAGTCATTTTATTGGAATCAATAATTTTAGTGATACTTTTATGTAAAATTGCAAATAGAAATAGAAAAATATAAGTACTTACCTAAGCTTAAAGAAAATAGTTGTAGACTAATAGTGAAAAACAGTTTAAACAAATTTGCAATGTATAAGTATATAAATGTGTATATATAAATAAAAAATACAAACGATAAAATACAATACACATTTTACGCACTATTATCACTATAATTCGTATTAAATAACTTGTGTTTTCTGATTTATGAATGTGTGCGTACCTGTAATACGATGTGTTGTACTAATTGTATAAATTATTGCATTGATTTATATTGATTAGTGTTCGATAACAATACGCTACTTTAATAAAACAAAATTCACAAAATAGTCTTAAACCAACAACAACAAAAATGTAAGATCAAGTCACTAAAAGTAAGAGCTCGAACAACACAAAACTTACATTTGTTTCTATATTATTGTTATCGTCAAGAAAACATGTCGTAATTTACTTGTATAGTATTAATATATAGAGTTATTTTATTGAACGCATATTGTTTTTTATGTAGTTATTTTAGGGCATTAACGAATATCGCAATTAATTTCAAACGTGTTTTAAGTATTATGCTTTAATAAATAAATCTATAATGAGATTGTAAAGAAAAAATGTTTTTATAATTATTCAAATATTTTATTTTATAGTTTTATCAGCTACATATGAATAGTAATTTGTGTTGTTGCAATAAAAAAAATAAGCTACATTGCTTATATTTATGTATTGTGATCATTAGATTACTATTACATTGAAATACCTACCATGATATAACTAGAACTAGATCTAATATGATATATCTTTCAAATACTGTAAAATTTAATAGCTATATTTCCTTTTTTATAATTTTATATACTATTTTAAATTGCTGAAATCTAACTTTTAATATTCAAATACAAAAGAAGAAAATTAAAATATACTAGCAATCTGAAGGTACTGTTAACCTGTTAAGGATTCCATCGCTGGCTGCTGTCCAGAATTATAAACTCATCCCTTCAGCAAATGCTTCTTTGTGAAATTAAGGTCATCTGAAACATTAAAAAAATGACGCAGTTATATAGCTGTGACATTCAATGTTAGAGTTCTTCTCCTTAAATATGTATATTTTTTAATATTTTGACATTAGAGAATAACCCTAATTCCCCGGGAAGGTTTCCAAATAAAAATACATAAAATACACGCATATTGGTAACAGTCCTTGAACTACATAAAAAACTTCCGATTGGGAAACAAACCTAAGATCTTTGACTCAGTAGTGCCCTGATTGCACTAATCAATTATATTTTTAATAGGAGTCCAAATTGTAATGTACAAAACTTTAGAAATGTATATCTTGTAAAAGTATAATAATATAATAAGATTTGATACCAGATCTGTATAGGGAGTTAAATTTATAATATAAAGAATTTTAATGTATAATGTCAATAGATAAGGAAAAAAAAAGATTCTCTTATTTTTCATATATCGAATATAAATATTCAAATACAACAAGTATCTGTAAACACTTTTATAAGTTCGAACTTTAGCTGCTGCTATTTACACAAAATAAAAATAATGGGGTTTGCTCCCTTTTTTCTTAAATTCAGTAACGTCATATAAAAACTAATAGGTCAATATCACTTAAAGATTAGGTAATGGGATGAGAAAGAAACAATAGTTTTTATAGGTCTTTCCTCCTAGATCCTATTAAGTAAATTATCCCTCCGACAGAGGGTTCGACAGTTTCAGACCTTTTAACCAGTTCACCCTGGGATAAGGGTGCTTTAAACCAAGTATTTATAAGTTGTAATGAAATGTAACAGATCACAACCAACCTATATACGAGCAAATATACATTTAGTTAAGTACCGTTCTTCTCGAAAAATATAATTTAATATTAAATTTAATACATTATTTTCAGATTAATTACAATTAAAAAAAAAGAAAATTAAATATTCTATACTGTAAGCAAAAATTATTATTTGACTCCCAATTTTATTTCTCTATAAATTTGAAGAGTTGAAGCAGATAGTATAGAAGTATTAGTACTTAGTAGTACAAGAGTAATATAAAAAGAGTTTTCGTCTAATTTACATTTATTTTGAAGCTATTAATGTAGCTTAATGTATACTTCAAGAAAATTTTAGTTCTCTCGAGTAAGTTAGTATTTAGTAATTTGGTACAACTACTAATAAATATCTTTTGACTGTGACTATTCGTGATTGTAAGTTAAACTTTTTATTTTGGGCATACTACGGTATACTTTTGGGCATACGGTCGGGAGAAAGTAATACAACTATAGCAGTCAAACCTTTCTCTTATCGCTCTCCAGAAGCTGTAGTTTTACGATACACGCGTTTTCCTATAAAGTGTTACGACGAGATTAAAGAAATCGAAATCGTGATACCGTTTCTACCTTACAACTTTAGCTAACTTTGACATTTTAAGAATTTATATTTAATTATATTAAGAGCTCTGCTTAAGTTCACGATTTGTTCTGTGAGGTCATATAGTTTGGTAGTATATATTATACTACGACTATAACAGTTTTACAAATGACAGTAAAAGCAAACAAAACAATCCAGCGACAGCTTGACGTTTTATTTAGAAATTCTTGTTTCTAAATCTGCAAATTCTTTTGAAATCTTCTATCTATGGAAAATGTTGAACCAAAACTGGGTACGGTTGAATATTTTAGAGAAATTGAAACCTCTCATATATAATGAAATTACATTTTATAATCACATAATTATTTTGATAATTTTAAAATTAATATAATGGATTTGTAATTAAATTGTTCAGATAGTGTGCTGAAGAATTATTTATTTATTTACGGTTTTCGATTATTCCTTTCTCCTGTCACTTGCAATAGAGATTGTGAGTTTTGTATATTAAAATGCTTTGTGTTATACTGTTAACATATGCATAATAAACATAGACATAAAAAAAATATTTCTTTAAATTTAAACCATTTTTAATATACAATTATTTAATATAATACATTTCTACAACTGTTTTTTTTTTTATAAACTAGAAATAAGCAGTCGTAAGACAATAATTTTCTTAACGAACCAAAATAAATTTTATCTCATCGGTTAAAGAAGCTGATACTAATTGAATTTATAATTATAGTTAGTTAGTTAGTTAGTTAGTTAGTAATATAAATTTATTCTTTCATTGTTCGCTTTCAATGATTATATCTAATATACTTCAGTAAAAGAAACATGAATGACTTAAATTTTTTTTAATTATAATTATAGAGAACAGCTTTTTAACTTCAATATTTCCAGTCTGTGAAATTTTGTGAAAATTTATTATTAAATAATTAGTTTATAAATACGTATACAACAACAACAAACTAAAATAACATAGTAAAAATATTTAGAGATATTAGTAATAAATTGAAACAAATCAACTATAAGGTTTTTATTAGTAATAAATTGAAACAAATAAACTATTACGTTCATGTAAAATTATCTTTTAAATTTGAATGGTGAAACATGTATTTAAATCTCTTTGACTGAATCTCAATAGATTTTTTTGTAGACAGTTTTTTGATGTTATTTTATTGTTAGTAATATCATATAATTCTCAATAAATATACAGTAAAATATTAATAGGGCTAAATATGTTTATAGATAGTTTCAAACAGCAATACCATAATTTATTACCTAACGCTTAACTTCAAGCAACATAAAGGACTTCCATCACTTATAATGAAAAGGACAATAAAATATGCTTCGGGACATAAAAGGATAGAGACAAGATATTACATTATAATAATGGAACAAAAATACATTAAGAGATATACACATTGTTATCGTACAAATATATAATGTATACATTCAGCTTAACTTACTATACTTTGTGGAATGGGCACTTAATATTGATGAAGAAAGAAAAATTTATATTTATATGAATATTATAATGTAGAAACATTTATTCACATTATACTTAAAATGTTAAGTGGTAAAGTTTGCATATTTGAATGATCATTCTTTAATCTCGCAAATAGAAGTTTCAATTGAGAGTGTATACTTTTTATTTCAAATAGGCATACATTGCACTAATGAAAATTTTTTATGTGGTTCCACAGTTGCTAAAAAGCTCCACGGAAAATAAATTTGTTTCTACTTGCTTGCTTTTGTCTGTAACTTTAGTTATTACTTTTTAGGTACTTCCCTGCTCTCTATTTTTATAATATTCCAGCAAATTCATGGGCAAAAACAAGTTATTAATAAAGCAAAAAATATTGACATTTATTCAATTGTTTTAAGTGAACTATTGTAATATTTTTTGAGGGAATGTTTTCCTCTTTTCAATTTACTCGGTGCCGATTTTTAAAACAAAACGTTCATTTTAAAATCAACTAAAAATGCAATTTTGATTTAGCCAACTGAATTTTTCGTCATTGCAATTAGCAGAAGTGGATATTTTTTTTCTTATAAATAATTATTTATCTAAAATTATTATTCTACTCTCACAACTTTTTTATATAGCTAGAATAGTTAAAACTATTTTTATCGCCCACTTTTCCGAATATCTAACAACAATTATTATTTTTGTAGCTGGATATATTTACACATCCTTATTTTTTAACTAAAGATAAGAGGAAACGTCAGGTCTAAGTCAGTCTTAATGTTTCAAAGCAAGGTTATTGCAACTTGAATTGATATAAAGCTGTTGTAGGAAGTCAAGTGCAACGTCAAAAATTATTTTAAAAGGGATCATCACTCCGTAGTATATTATTTGCCAGAGGACCCGCTTCAAATCCTGATTCTCAAAAAATTATCAACATGTCATACAAAAAAAAAAAAAAAAAAATTATTTAAATGTTGTAATTATAGTTTTTATCTTATTTGAAATGTTAATCAATAAAAATATTTTGTGCTCATGTTTATTAATTATTAATATTTTTTTTTTTATTTTTTTTTTTTTTTTTTTTTTTTTTTTTTTTTTTTTTTTTTTCACCTTCACGCCATATCCCTTGCGGGGTAGCCAGAGACGACGGAGCGCCAAACGCTACGGTCTCTGCATACCTCTTTCGCCTCGGCCACAGACATCAACTTCTTCATACATGCCCTCCGGGGGGTCCTCATGCTTTTTACGTGACCTTCCTCCAGTATCGTAGCTACTGTGTTTTCGAAGGTCACTCGAGGCCTCCCCCTGTCTCTCTTACCGCTCACTTTTCCCATATAAATCTTTTTTACCATTCTTTCATCACTCATTCGTTCAACGTGCCCAAACCACCTGAGCACGTTCTTCTTCATTCTCACCGTGACATCTTCGCTAGTACCTGCCATTCTGTGGATCTCTTCATTGCGGATTCGATCAGCTAGACTGACTCCGCATATTCTGCGAAGAGATCGCATCTCCACAGCATTCATCTTTCTTACATTCTTCTTCTGTGTTACCCACGTTTGGCTGCCGTATAACAGTGTCGGTAGCAAAACTGCATTGTGTACAGCCAAACGTGCAGCTATACTGACGTTTTGCCGTCTCAACAATGCAGTCAAAGCACCATTGACTCTGTTACCAGCAGCAATACGCCTTTCCACATCCATTTCGTATCTTCCGTCTCTGCTAAACATACTTCCCAAATATACCACTTCATTCACTTGTTCTATTATCTTATCATTCACGTTGATCTTACATTCTGTTCTTTCTTCATTTCTTTCAAATATCAGAACCTTCGTCTTATCTACATTCAGGTTAAGACCATTAATTTCACACCCATCTTTCAGAGTGGTGACCAATGCCTGCAAATTGCATTCTGATGATGCAATGAGCACTGCATCATCTGCATATAGTAAGCAATTGACCTTAAGGTCACCTACTTTCACTCCCATGTCACTATCTTTCACTCCTTGGAGACAACTATCCAAATACAAATTGAACAACCAAGCTGACATAGCGCAACCTTGCTTAACACCCGATTGGATGTCAAACCAGGGCGACATGCCAGCTCCTACTCGCACACAGGCTGAGTGATCTCGGTAAAGAGACCTTACAGCCTGTAGCAAGGGTCCGTTCACATTGTATCGGGGCAGTATCTCCCATAACTTCTTTCTCACAACCCTGTCAAACGCCTTTTCCAAATCCACAAAAGCACAGAAAACCTTTTGGTTTAGGGCCAAAAACTTTTCCGTGATCATGCGGAGGGAAAAGATCTGATCTATACACCCTCTTCCAGGTCTAAAACCTCCTTGTGCCTCCCACAACATCCTTTCAGATCTCTCTTGCATTCTTCTCGCTAAAATTTTAGCATAAACTTTACCGCCCAAGCTAATCAAACTGATGGCCCTATAGCTTGCACAGTCTATCTGTGAACCTTTGCCTTTATACAAAGGTACGATGACTGCACTTCGCCAATCGTCTGGGACCTCCCCAGATTTCCAGCATAAATTGCATAAAAACCAGAAAAAGTCCCAGACGCGTGGCCCACCATATTTGATCATCTCGGCAGTAACTTCATCTGCTCCCGCAGCCTTACCACATTTCAGACTTCGAATCACGTTCTCTACTTCTTCTAAACTGATTTCACCATCGGCTACATCTTGACTCAGCATTACGCTGGTAGTCAAGACCGAGGCGTCCTCACGTTCATACATCTCCTTATAGAATTCCGCCCACCGCTGCAAAACGTGTGCTTGCTCGGTTAAAATTTCACCGCTTTTCGAAAGCACCCCTTTCATTCTACAGGTTACCGAACAACCCCGGGAACCACTAACTTCTCGCCAGAAAAGCTTCGTGTTTTCCCGGAAGTTGTTCGTCAACCTTTCATCCCTTTCTCTCTCAGAATTTTCACGCTTCATCTTTATAAGTGCTTTCGTTTTGTGCTTTTGCAGCTTGTACGCTCTTTTTCTTATCTCTCTCATACTTTTATCCTTACCAGAGGCTTTATAATCCAGCCATGCTTTCTTCTTTAACTCTACAGCGTCTTTCACTTCATCATCCCACCATTCATCGCGCTTTTTACTAAAACCTCTTTTCCTTTTACCACATACTTCTGTCGCTACTTTCACCATACCATTCCTAAGGTTCTGCCAGCATAGTTCAACACTTTCATTTCCAGAATCATAGCTTTCAAGCTTCTTGGAAACCCTCTCTTGATATTCCTCTCTGATCGGTGGATCCTGAAGCTTCCAGCTTCTTATGCGATAATTCGACGCCAAGCTTGGACACGTCGTGCGGCTGCGCCAACCTGCGAACAAACCTCTTATTCTAGCAACGACTAGATAGTGGTCCGTTCCCAGATCAGCACCTCTGAACACTCGCGTGTCCATAACTTGACTTCGAATACGCTGGTCCACTAGGAATAAATCAATCATACTTCTTTCTTCCGCTCGCTCCCATGTGTACATGTGAATTTGTTTGTGATCAAACAAATTCACATGTACACATTTATTAAAATGTTCAAATAACATGCTATCATGATTATTGATAATAAAAATGCAAATCAGCCACAAGAGAATTACTTCGTTTATCTAGCTATGACAAATATATAGACGGCGACGATTTCATTGAGGTATTGCTGGTTCAGGGTTTTTAGGTGGTTTTATATATTTTATGAAAAAATCTAAAAAAATGGAAGTCTCTACTAGAATAAAACAGTATATGTATCAATATTCATTATTTATTTGTTCTATACGCATAAAGATATTTTTCAAAATAAAAAATAAATCAATTATAACCAATTAGTAATAGCGTCTAGTGATCTCCTACTTTTTTACCCATGCCCGCATAACATATCCATTTTTTTTTATTATGTCTAACTCTTTTGCTCTAAATATATATATGTATATACTGCAATAACCACATGTAGCAGATGTAATTGTTAGAAATCACTTGAATTTAAATAAATGCAATATTAAAAAAATATATTTAGACTGAATCTAACATCGAAGATTTCTTAACTTCTATACACATTTAATAAATATTTAGGTTATAAATTATATAAATATAGTAATATAGAATGACAGAAACTTAAAAATTATAATATAAGTTTCATTTAAAATATGAAATTCATATGTAACTTAAGCAAATAATTGTAAGGAGAATAAAAGATATATGCATTCTTACTTACTTGGATGTGACTTATTGAATAGTATTAGCATTAACGATCCCATATCATTATAACGTGTAAGCATACGAGTCAGTTATTGTTTCAGTTTTACTACGACCCATGATGGTGTTCATATAAACATTAACTTAAATGGAAATAACAAAGAGGCAATAAAACTTTTGGAGATAATTTTATTATTGCTCTTCGGTAACTTTTATTTTATGAGCTTTGCTAATGAAATTATAACGAAATTATGAACATTTTAATTAAAATATCTTCGTGAGAAAAATAATGTCAATTTGACATAATATGTTCTAAAATTTGTTCTATTTATATAATTTAAGTATTTGTTATAATTTATTCTATACAATTAATAATATGGTAAATTGACAAACTTTTTCAATAATATGAAATATAATATTGACTAATTATTTAATAAGATTTTATCACTTTGCTTGGTTAGTTATAAGCAACTTACCGTAATCTATATGGTTATGTGTTATAGTGACATATCGAACCATTTGGTAAGACAAACTTTAGATCTGACAAGAAGTATAGGTCAAAGTCTCAGTGAACTAACATGTTGCGACTTTTGACTATATATGCTAGTCTAATTCTAGAAGAGACAAACGCAGACTGCAGAGGAGTCCAAAACTTAGGTAAAGTAGCTATTGTTTTAACAAAAATACATTTGAAATATTTTTCGTAGTATGTTTTAAGACGTTAGACAAATCAACTATAAATGAGTAATTTCATCTTTACCTTTAATACATTTACTGCTAATAATACAACACAATGAGTAATAATATTTCCTATTTTATTGAGCGAAGCGAGCGTACCGAGCGAAGCGTTCTACTGGAGACTTTTTCACATTCTTTGTCACGAATAGGCTCGAAAACTATTTGACGGAATATTATGGAATTTTTCAATCAAAAAGACACTCATTAGGTGATGGTTTAAAATTTTGAATAATGTCATTTCTTTAAGGAATAATCCTCAAAAAACTGATATCCCATTGAAGTCAATGGGAAACGATGAGTTATTACACTGGGCACGTTTCGCTCAATATGCAAACGGCACCAGAGACTTTGCGAGAGCAGCGAGCCGAAATTAAAGGTCTGTTGGCGCCCCTAGTGTTTAATTATGTTATGGTATCAACTAACCAATATTGCGACCCTAATTAATTAATGACATCCAGAATATATTTACATTTAACTTTATTTTATAATACTATCGTTTTATATTATTTTGGAATATAAAGTATTAGTATTTCTTCAAAACTTTTCTAATAATAACAACAAAAAATATATACTAAATTACAAGACGACTACGAAATATTACATACGATACAAGTAACAAAGTTGATTTTCATCTACCAAATAAATAATTGTGACAAAAGGTTCACCACACATCCAAAAGAATTTAATTATTTACAGAAACCAGTTTTTAGAAAATAATATTTTATTAAAGTGATCTTCACAGTCTGAGCCGTAATACAAAGTGTACTGGTATCTATAAATGGGCGTGCCATGTTTTGTCCGAATTTAACAAAAATATGTTTATTTTTATTACAAGAATATTTACTTTTGTAATTTATTTACGATTCTTGTAAAATAATAAATCAGATGTTCTTTGTATATATTTTTCATTGTGTGTCGATTTAAAAATAAGGTACATAAATGTAAATAAAGTATCAAAAAAAGAATTGTCATTTTATTAAAAATATATATATATATATAAAGCGAATATTTCAAATAAAACTTTCAGTTTCCTTTCTCATTTTAAGACTTTATGGGAACGCGCATGTATCGTAAAACTAAAGTTGCTAGAGAGCGATAACAAGAAGGTCTGATTCTTATAGTTTTATTAACTTTTTATGATTATCGCTAACTTTGACATTTTGTATCAATAACATCATAGAGTTCAAAATAATTTTAATAAATGTTATAATATGGTATAATTCAAAGAACAAACGCTCAAATAGTTGTTGAGCGGTATTATACAGGTATAAAATATTAAGGTAAACGTTTTATAAGGTTAAACCAAATGAAAGCAGCGTTAAGCCAATTGTAGGTCAAATAAATTACTTGAGCTCAAGATATGAGGGCAAAGTGTTAGAAGGAAGATTTATCTCACATTAAGTGTAGTATAGTCGAGATTTAGGATCTGGATTATGATGAAAACTAGTGTCTCAGAATCTTTTTATCTTCATTTCTGAACCGAAAAGGTCAAATTTTGTAAAAAATATATTATATATAGTAATCAGTCTAGTGACAGTTCTTTTTTAATCCCGTTATTAGGTATTTATTATTTTATTTATAATTTGATCCTTTATTTGTTTTTTCTTTATTACACCTAGTATAATTCATATTTATTTTCTGTCGTTATTAAATATAATTTTTACCTTATTTCTTTTTTTTTATATTATATATATAAGTATGCATGGTTTGATGTAGGTCTGTCATGTTATGCATACTCAACTTTAATATTATAAAAGTTTATTAATTATTTCCTTGAACCTACCCTACTCACTAATGCAAACTTCTATATATCAAAGTTTCGTGGCAGAGATCGTTGTTTAGGCGACAAGAACTCATTTTGTATTTTAAATAATGATTGATATTATCAATTGTTTTATTCCTATTATACAGATTATTATTATTGTTATTAAGTATACAGTGCACCTATTTGTGAGGAATATTTTTTACAATTTAAAAATTACATGTCAAATCTTTTTCATTAATTCGTATTTTATAAATCGTTAATTTTGTTCTTCTGTAATGAAGAAGACATAATTATTAGAGGAGAACAATTAATGTATCCTTACCGACTACGCAATCCTCAAACTTTAGGGTTAAAGTCTCAAGAATTGTTTAAACAGGGTCATAGCGATATTTTCATACAATTGCTTTATTAAATTTCTTGTAACTACAATTTATGTATCTCGAACTTGTAACTATAAAGCTTGAATTGATAACAATATCAAATTTTCGATTTGTATATTTTACTTATATAATATTTTTAAAGTTGCCCTAAAATTTATCAAGGGACTTCGCAAACGAACCTCGTTCTCAAAGTTATAAAGTTAGACCATCATAGAATTAAGTTTATGTTGTCTGCTAAATACTTTATTGACATTTTAAAACTCTTATTGTTGTTTTTAACACATTCAAATAAACATTGGTAGTAACAGTGCAGTTTGGGGTTTTTTTAAACACAATATAAACACAAAGAGCTTTATATCCTCGGGGACCTTTCTAAAGCTTTCTAAAGATTTCAAATAACATTTCTTCCAAGGGCATCTAAAGAAATGAATGAGTAATCATATAAGCCTTAGAATTATATGTATTTAAAATAAAATATATTTAAGATTGTTATTAGATAAATAATGTAATTAGACTTATAATTATATGTCACCATATTTTTGTGTATTACTAAATATCTTGTAATTAAGATTAGCACTAACTTTCCTCTTCCTACGTATGACTTGTTTAATTAAACTTATACAATTTTCCAAAGTTTTATGTGCTCGAAATAATAGAACAGGTTTTGTTTGAAAATATTGTATGTTTATTGTTTCATTGAATATCTAAACACAGTTTAAAAACAATAAAATCTTAGAGTTTTTTTAAGGGAATATACTTTCTTAGTTGTTGTTAACCTCTTCTGTTCTAAATATGTTATTAATACTATGATGTATATACATAATACAATAAGACATAAGTAAACGACGGACGACTTAAAGACACTATCTACATTAAATAAAATATCTAATTCTCACCTACACGGACAAAATAAAGCTGAAAATCTTCACGAAATCTTAACCATCAAAATCAGTCAAACTCTTAGAAGAGAGGAATTATAAACAGAGTTACCAGCAATTTATACAGAAATCATTCATAAAAGGGTTCCTTCGTTGAGGTCTTTCAACCACTTGTACTTAAGATAAGTGCTCTCTGATCCGACTTTAATTCAGAAATTAAAGATAATTTATGAGCTAAAATTAAATATATAGTTTTTTAAAGTTTCATAAAACATACGCATACGCAAACCTGCTTGATATAGATATAAACATACTCACACTTCAATTCAGTTAAACCTTCTGTTTTTGAGGTCTGGACTCTTTGATAGGAACACAAGACTCCAACCAGGGGATGGTGTGGACGGTTAAGTGGCACTTCCAGAAATATAGAGGATGATGCTATTATTAAGATTAATCACTATACCAGAAAGTTTCAACTTTTCAGCTGAAGGAGAATTACGGGAACGCTTGCCCACATCTCCGTAACCTCACCGGCAACTATCTTGTCAGACCCTACTCTAGGTAGAACTGTGATTCCCTACTCTGAGTATCGGATTCCCTCATCCACTATCCAGACACTTGGGCTAAGAAGGAAAGCAGCACTAGCTAGCTACTTACTAGGCACTCCAGGACAAACCGATAAGGGGTTCCTTCCTCCCTGACCCCTCCGTTTCCTTCTATGACAATACATCCAAGCAGTAGAAACGCACTGCATTTCTTTTTGTGTGTGGCCATAGCTGTAACCACGGTCTGGAACGAGAAGTCCGTCCCAATAGCTGCCACGAGTCTAGCTACATAAATACTCTTTAACTAATCTAACTAACACCCTATAAGGGTGTTTTTTAATTTCATAATTATTCCTTAGAGTAAGAAAGCTGTTATACTATTATAGTTAATAAATATTGAAGTAAGTTTATACGTTGTTCTATATTTTTTTGTTCTCTATTTAAACCATTTAAAATTTGGAGACGAAATTGACATCTTTCATACTATGTTTTAACTTCTAGATATTGCGTATTTATTTATTTGAGTAGGCGTTCTTAATTATTTATATTTGTTATTGAATTATCTTTTGGTAGTAGCAAAATGTGTAAAATAAATTATATTACATTTTATATTCTGCACTTTAAGTGTGGGTATGTGAGTTGTTCTTATTTTATAGTTTTATCATGACTATACTTGTGAAACAATTGATCAGATGTTATTAAATGTAAAAAAAACGGCTCTTATTAAACACTAAAGTTATATTAAAAATTGAAAATGACATAATTAAATACTGCACTCCCTAATAAACGTTAGGCTAATATTGATTGAACCCGTTGGTAGGGATTTAGTTCCTCGGATGTAATTAGTGTATACTTAAAGTAGTTTTCTATTGGAATATCTTAACCTTGAGTCAAGCTTACACCTGTTGTAACTCCATTTTATTTAAATCATACTTAAATAAAGTAAGCATCAAAATTAACCTAATCAAGACCTAAATGATCTCGATTAAATAACTACTTTGAGCGGTTAAAGGTAATTATAAATATAAAGACAAGTTCATTGATCGAACAACAGGTCGTAGGTTCAAATCTTTTCCGTATTGATAAACTATGTAACTAACATTATAAAAAATGTTTTATTGAATAACATATATATTCGTGTGTAATGTTTCAAATTTTAATGTCAGATGACAAATAATAAATATTTTAAATTAAATAATATAGTATGAGTCTGTTTTGAAACTATGAATTTGGGAGCAGTATTTCCTCGGGGACCTTACTAAATCTGCAGCAGAAATTTCACGAACTTTCGGTAAATTAATGAACGCAGTTATTCATATCAAAATATTCTACCAGTACAAAACTAAAGTTCCTATTACAATTATTTATTAAAACAATATCATCACAGTAGAAGGTCTACGTATGAATCTGTACAAATGAAAACATGGAAGTTTTTGTTTATTTGAAATATATTCTCGACTACCTTAAAGTTTATTGATACATATTTTGCTACAAGAAAACGGAATAACTGCCTTAAATTGTGTTGTAAATAGTGTTAATTTATAGTCGCAAGTAATCTAACATCAATAAAACTAAGACGGAGTGCTGCTGAACCACTGCATCGAATAAAACCACTTTCTCAACTGTCGCATTATACAAGCTTATAGCGATATTAGATAGCTTTAAACATTTATTTATATTTTGTTTCTTTAGCATCATTTGAACTTGAACTTAATAAATGAGTTTTGTAAACATAAAAAATATCGGTTTTGGATTCATTTAATAGTAAAAATTTTAACCCACAAATTTATGGACGATAATGGTATTTTTATCGTATCTGGATAAAAAACACTGGTACCATTTTAAAGAAATGATCGCTGGTATCCTGTGCTTAAGAAGAATATATATGAAGTGATATAAATGACTAGCAACTGCGCTACTGAGATAAGCACTAAGTTTCCTCTCCTCACGTGTGTCTCGCTTGAACATGTAATTCAATTTTTGAAAATTCATAGCTATTAAGTTAATTAACCAGGTTTATCAAGAAAATACCAAAAAGCCAACATAGTTTTACTATAAATAGTTATAACTTAGTTCCTCTCCATAGAAATTTAAATTTACTTATAATAAAATATAATACATAATTAAATGTTTTTTTATTTTCCTGTACTATTATTTTACATTGTGGTTGCAATAAAGTATATTATTATTATTATTATTATTGTCGATAGCTTGAAATAAAATAAATTTCTTTCTCATCTTTAGCAATTTCTCAAGAGTTTTTCTTTCTTAGTTGTTGTGTGCTTACGTTGCTTGAGCTACGAGAAAGTATCATCTATACCATTGTGACGCCTCAGTCGGTCAGCCTGGGGATCAATTGTTGATAATGTAAATAATTCAGATTTACTCCTTTATTTAAATAATACGTTTAACAGCGAATTTTTCAGCATTTTTATAAAAAATATAAACTTTATTCAATTCAATAAGTGATAATCGTAATATTCAATAACATTCAATGTATTATTAAGATACTATTAAATATGAATCAGGATAATTCTACAAGATAAATTATTTAATCATTAAATACATTGCAAAAAATAAGAATTTCTACTAGAACTAAGACTTTCGAATCTTAATTAAAAATTGCCTTTATTTATTTTCTTATTAATTACGCGGTAATTATTGTCTTATTGACGTTATCTTTGCAATAAAAACTACAAAAATGTAGGTATTAAAGTCAAAAATCTATTATATTTTATATAATTGTATTTTATCAATTCCATAGCAGCAACAGCTGGCTAAAATATTGTAGCAAGGCCTATGCCTTTGCCATTGTCTATACAATGGATTTATTAGACCCTTTTGGCTAAAATATATTACATACTCTATCACAGATAGTATACTTCAAGAAAATTTTAGTTCTCTCGAGTAAGTTAGTATTTAGTAATTTGGTACAACTACTAATAAATATCTTTTGACTGTGACTATTCGTGATTGTAAGTTAAACTTTTTATTTTGGGCAAGTACGAGTATGATTAGACCCCATCAAGGTTTCTTTTGGGTGAGGCAGTTATATAATACTTCTACCCATTAAACGAGACGGACCGTTAGAATATCCAAAGATAGTATACCGCAACGATAAGCAATATTCTCTTTATTTCAGGCCATTTACTGGCAAAGCTGTTATTGCTCAAGAGCTCATCAAATAGAGAATAGAACGCTCTTATCTTAACCAATTCCTCATGTACGCAACCACCATAAAGTCGACTATGAAGTACGTGGAGCGGTCTCACGGCTGTTCCCGGTACTGCTATTTTCAAGGTTACTTACTGAAAAAGCAACGGCTACCCACGTTGCCTCATTGGGATGTCATTGAATTGTTTCTGTATAAAATTCTGTAATAAGATGGAGAACTAGAAAAAACATTAACTATAAAAACATGAGGTTTTAAAAGAAACGAAGTCAACTACTTTATTAAACTAGTTTCTTAGTACTAGAGAGCAGAATAATTTGGTTTTAAATATTTAATCGTCGTGAAGTTAAAAATAAAAAAGTATTTGTTCTAAAGGTTGTAATACTAAAGCATGATTTTTTAAAATTTACTCGAACGGTCATTTATATTTCTAATAAATAACGACATACAAATAAATGTGAATGTGTGAATGTAAGTAAACATCTTATTACTATTGTAATGAAATACTTATACATATATCATTTAACTTTGCAAAAAATATTAAAATAAAATAATATCGTCTCATTTCATTGAATTACTTTCTAATAATACTATATTTACTAAAATAGAAATGTCAGGGAATAGAAGTCCAGATTACTTTGTTGGAGTTTTAAAAGTTTATTTAGCTGTGATTCTAAAAGCAAATCCACTGTAACGTTCACCGTATTTTCATCACAAATTTGAAATAATAAAAAGAGCAAAATATTCTTTTTTTGTCGTACTCCTGAATGTTATTTCTTGCTAAACCGTCAGCTTTATATATTTTGCTTCATTTGTTACTCTGGACATATCGATATTATTTACAAGGAAAAAATTAATAGAAATGTTTTTCGTCGCTTTTACTTAATACCATTGTGACAATTGATGAGATAAGAGGTGGGGTACGTTATAGCGAAATAAGAGTTATGGAGAGAAAACGTTGAAGCTGATGTTATAGTAATAAAATTAAAGTTTAACAATTAACTCTATAAAGATTTATGGATAGCAAAATTAAAGTCCGCATTGTTTTAACAACAGAATTTATTTAAAAAAATATATTTGTAATAGATCATAATATATACAATAAAATGAAAATTAAAACTACTTAAATGTTTTGACTGGTAATATTTAAACGTGGTAATTTTAAACCTTTCATTTAATCCGTTTACAAATTATAATTTTCTCAATTAAAAAAACTATATTTTTTTCCTTTAAGCACATTGTTCGCAATATTATTACAACACCTAGCCAACTAAGCCTTTGAATACAATCGACTGTATTATATATTAAAAGCAAAACAAGTCATGCTGTACATTGCAAGAAATACCATTAAAAGCTGGTAATAAAGTCGTAAAAAGAATACAGTGCAATTTTAAAGATTATATGTTAACACTTTGTGTTATTCTTCAAACTATACATACTATAAATACTTGTTATATATGTTTTGAATAGAAGTACGTTATTGTGAAAAAATTATTTAAAAATTCAAATATATATAATATATGTTCCGAGGTAAGTTTAGACTAATAAATTAATATCAAACAAGCCGTACTATCAATACATATATTAAATTATTTTAACATATTAATTTTGAGTAATTTCATATGTTTGAAAATTAACAAATAAAATCTTACCGCAACCCGGGACAAAACCAGGAACCTACAAATCTATAGGATAACACTCCTTACTATACTATTTCGGCTACAACAGTTTGAATTTTTAATAAAGCATAGTCAATGAAATAAAAAAATAACGTTAATGAATAAATGTATTGTTTTAAATTATTCAAAGTATGTAATTGTTCTTTTTTTTCTTTAGCTGCTCTCTATTACATACATATGTTTTTTTTAATTCACATATACAAATAAAATTAATAGATTTTTTATCACAAGCAATATGCAAAAGGCTCATAACAAAGGATAAATGAAAAGATTGGTATTTCAATATAAACACATTATAAACAACACCACGGTTTATTACTTACTTCAATACAAATATAAATAAAGTTTATTAAAATATAGCAATAATTTTATATGGAATATTCATTTATCATAATAATAATAAGCCTCATGGTAAATTCATCGTAAGTAAGCCTTACAATGATATGAAACTTTTATTGTTATCACGATAAACTACCATTTTGATAAAGGTTGAATAAATTGAAATAAAGATATTTTAAACTTAAATCACACAATTTCCAACTCACAACTAAAATGAAACAAGAAACGAAGAAAAATGTTAATTTCCAACAACAATCAACTTGAAAACTCATCTTAACTTTTGAAATGGACAAAGCAATAACGGCAGATAGAACATACTGGAAGTTAATTCAATTCTAAGGTAACCAGTAATAAGGGAATTTATCGTGTCACATTCAAATTCACCGCCTTCACAACCATTCACCTTCATTGTTATCGCTCGTTTCAGGCCTTTCACATCAACCCTATTAGATTATTATAATCTTGAGGTTACAGAATTTTCTTTTACGATTTTTATAAGATGTTATCCCCTTTGTAATTTGAGAAGAAAATAACTGCATTGTCTATTCATTCTCTGATTGTAGTTATCTTTCTTATCAGTTAATTGCATATCCTTAAAAATATTATATAGAAATCTTTTTTATGATGTTGAAAACAATTTTTCTTATTTATTGAATACGGAAAATAAAATCTTCATTTTATATTTTATTTTTTGTTTTAATGTAATAATAAGACTTATATTTATTTATTGTAATCACAAATTGATTTTTGTATTCTTCACGGGTAAAAAAATAATTTAGAATAAAGTAAACGAAGCTGAAAAAAAATTACCAATATTTTATAAAAAAATATACTTCCTTTATCGTACAAGACGTGATGCTTGTGCTCGCCTTCACCCCTCATGCGTTATACGCGCTTCCGCAAATCATTTCTAATGTTACTTTAATGATCAATACATCTTTTACGCATTTTATTTTCTGATAAACACAAAAAAAATCATTTATTGGTATTTAAAATATATAAGTATAAAGATGTCTGATGTATAAATAGATTAAAAATTTGTATAAGACTATAAAACACTTATACAAAGATAAATATAAAATTTTATGAAACTGAATAACAAAAAGTTTTTAGGGATACGAACAAAACAAGGGCCCGTGACTGATTATTCAATTAAAATAGCCGTACCCTTAGAAGCGTTAATGCTCAAGGTACAAGAAAAATAACGGGAAAAAAGACTGCTCCCTATTAGTCCCAGCGATTAAGGCACTTCAATTTCATTAAAGAGAATGACTGAAAGCTAATTACGAATAAATGTTGATTTTTTGAGAGGCTCTTAAGAAATAGCAATGACTTTAAAAGTTTATGAGCTATAAAGTCGGACCGTTCACTTGGAAATTGTATTAATTAATTTTTAGGATTTATTTAACAATTATATAAAATTAAATTATGTACCTTAACTTGTTATTATTTATTTGAATTGAGAATAAGTTAAATATAGGATATATATAGAAGAATTTTCTTATGGGTACAAGCGTGGTGGGTAAAGCATCTAAATTTATTTATCTATTTGTTTATTGTAATAAGATATTTATATATTTAATTTAATTAAATATATATCTTAACACTGTATTATAATTTTACAGACATAGGTCACAGCATATTTAATATTGTATCAATGAAGAAATCATTGTTTTCAATGTAAAGTTCGTACTGGAAAGATGCTGATTACAAAGTATCTTATTTCCTATTAGTCATATAACATGTTTTTTTTAATATTGTAATTGTATTGTAACATTTTGTGTAGTAATTATTAAAGAAATATTAGAAATGATGTGCGAAAAACGTGTTAAAAAGATACAGGGTGAAGGCGAGGCTTTCTCTATAATAAAGAAAATTATTTAATATTAATACATAAGTTTAAATCAATTGAAAGTACAAATTTATTTATCAATAAATACTTATCAATATAACCTAATAATATATAGATTAATAATATATACTCAAAGTTCAAAGAGAAATAAATATTCTGAAACAATACAATCATACATATATTAACAATATTTATAATAAGTGCTGTATGACTGTAAAATAGAACCTAACATTTATGTCAAATGACAACATTTCCGGAAATGGACTAAAAGCTTTTTCATGAAGCTTTTACGACGAGAATAGAAGTAAATTTAACTGCATATAAAATATTGATACATATATGTAATTTTTTCTACATAGTAGCCAACATCTAACAAAGATAAAATACTTGCAAAAAATACAAACCTTTAATTTAATTTGTGAGATACTCGTACATCATTTGAAATTAAGTAAAAAACTGAGTAAGCTAATACGATATTTATGTAGTTATTTACAAATCTAGAACTGATTTTCGTCGTCTTAGTGATCAATATTGTAAATTTCAGTATTATTTATTATTTATATAAATAACGTTTTCGACCCTGCCTTGATTGCATTCGAAGCACTTTTAAATATAAGGTAAGTGTATTATTAAGATATTAAACAATTTATCGTATAATAAATGCAGCAGCAATGTCTTAAAATCGCTTTTGCGTCCAATTGAATTGTGACAATCTGGCTTAATTACGTAACATTAATATACACGTGGAATTATCAGATAATCGTCTCATCGTAATCATTACATTGAAACAGCTAATCTAATAAACTGGCAGTTTAAAGCGGAACATTAAATCATAAAGCGATTTAGACCTATAAAAACAAAACTCAAAGTCGCGGCCCTTCTGCGGATTACAAGATTTATTACAATGATAACATTAATAAAGTTTAATTAATATCTTTAAAGGGTTTTTGTCAACCTATTATTCTCCGCAGACTTTCCGCCGACCCAAATGAAGAACGTTTAAACTATACTTCAGTGTTATGTATATTTATATATAAGAGTGAGATATACAAAACTAGAATATATATACATATGCATACACACACACACACACATATATATATTGAATATGAAACTTTTTTCTATGTAAGTCCGTTAATTTTAACTTTTTTTTTCGGACCGTTGATTGATATTATTACCTCGTCATTGTAAGTAAGATTACCAAATAAAATAATATTAAATCGTATGCCATATATTAGAGGCTATATAAATAATCTTCAGAAATAAACTAATTGTAAACAAACATGGTGTTGATTTCAAATGAGTTTAGTCAAGTCTAGAAAATCATACTTCAAGTGTTCATAATATGAATATACCATATAATATATTATATAAAGCAGTTTATTATCATTCGTAGTTTCAGATGACAGAATCATTTAAGAACTCTTACATTATAATATTATATTTAAAAAATAAATAAATTATAAATAAAATATTCCTGAAGAACATAAAATATTAATTTTTGCATTTTTTACATTTTGCTTAAAATTATGTTATATTATATCAACAAAGGAATGTACTAAAACATTTCTTTAAATAAAAAAATATAACGTCCATAATTTTAATAAATAAAAGATTACAAATATTTATAATTTACATTTTATTATCTCAATACCTCTTACCCACCTTTTATGAATATATTAACACAATATATTAAAGTAATGCAGATTTATATGATAAAATATTCAGAGCTTTAATATTTTTTGAATAATATATCAATTTTTCGTCCATATTTTGTGAGGCATGTGACAGAAACTAATGAAGTTCGCTCCAAAAAAAGTTCCCAATTTTATAAGCTTTGTTGAATGTGATATTTATGACTTGTGAAGGTTATTTCGATATTATATAAATAAGAGCAATGAACTCGTACACATACGTACAATATTATTTTGTAAGAAAGTTAAATATTATATTATTTCAATTCTTATTAGTTAATATATAACTATATATTTTTATAATAACGGCTAATCATAAAATAGATAACTTCTCTACGTAAAGTCTTAAGTTGAAACATTTTATTAATATATAATTTTAATTATATATTTATAAAAAAACAACTCCTGCATTATAATATCAATATTTGTAAAGGGTGTTAAAAACAATTAAAAACAGATACAAGTATACCCAGACTCGGCACAAAAGTGGGAAACGAACACACGATCTTCAAGTCAACATATACGGCTCAGGATTTGAGTCACCAAACCAACAGGCCATCGGTTTATATAAACCTTTATATTGGGAAGAGTTACGAAAGAGAAATTATCATAAATAAACTACATATTATAAACGGAAATAATAGTAAACGGAATTGCTAATAAAAGTAAACTATATAATCAACTGTTATTAAGCGATGAATAGATCCTACTTAAAGACAATTACAATATAAATATGTATATAAATACATATTTATATTGTAATTGTCTTTAAATAATGTTATTCATATATTTGAATAATTTTTATCAGAGTTAATTATATATATATACTTTTAAATATCTTAACTTCTTACAACTACATACAAAATCTTTATCCGTTTGTGACCATTCAGCCGTAGCCGTGAAAAAATAACGATAAATAGCTCTGAAATTTCTTGCACTCGGAATAGGTTCATATAAAACATTCTCTATAAGGGTCATTACACATGAACGTCTAGAGTTCAGCCAGAGCGCGAAAGTTTTATATGTACAATGTTTTAGTGATACACATCTTTACTATTATAAAAACGACAATTTTTTCAAGTAATTTAGTTTAGTAGTTTTTTGAAAGTATTGAAAACTAATACCGCAAGAGCGATCAAGCGATGATTGTTTTACTATGAAATGTTATAATATTTATGATATAATAACAATAATAATAGACAAATTCAAAAAGGCCATATTTAATAAACGAGTCAATTATGTTAATTAAACCATGTGAAATACAGTATTATAAAGTCCTTTGCGATTTCCCCAAAATCTCGACTCATCCACAGTTGCCGCAAACCTTTGTATCAGGATTTTCACCAACCGCAAAACTACCAAAAATGCTTTCAAAGAGATAATCCGTACTAGATAATAATATTATATCATACATTTTATAGTTTATTACATAAATTTATTTGCTGTATGCTCGTATATAAACTAATTCGAACGTATTACGGACTTTTTTGTTCCAGACACATTAAACTCTCTTAATTCTTCTACGCTACACATTCAATTAATTTCAATTCCTGTGGGAATACGCTGTTTTCCAGTAAGTTGTAGCTAACTTTATAATGCAATGTTTTTTTTAAATAAACATATTTTTGAAAAATAAATTTCTTCCTACTGAACTTCTTGCTAAGTTTACTTCATTAACCCACACATTTTTTTCAGCAAGAGTCATGTAATTTTTTATTGCACCATCTTAAGTAAAAAATACCTTTTTTTATAATGATGAGATAATGTAAATTATTATGATAATATAATGTTACTTAAAGACAATAACCGAAACACATAAAAAACCTTTGATAAGAAATATTGAACGAAAATAATTTATCAAAATGTTAGAACTCGTAACTGGTCTCCATCCCTAATACAACTAAGCTACAGTATGTTATATGTTGCATACCTTGATAAAATAAAAAATAACATAATTTTTAATTGTATTTTCAAAAACCTTTTGACTTTAATCATTTGCATTTCAACATTTTCTTAACTAAGTAACTTTTAATGTCGGAAGCAAAATAAACAAATCAGCAACCAAAATATCTAAAGTGAGGTGAAGTGAGGTGAGGTATGAAATCCACACGAGACGTTACCTAAAGCCTGGGTATAAGCGATGTAATTAAGCAAGAAGTACCTCAGAAATGAAGCCGAGTCATAATTAATTAAATTGCAAGATTGTTCCAGTTAGACTTTTCCCTTATACTACAAAAATATAAAGATTTTATAATATATATATATAAATATAGGTTTTTACGAATCTGTAAAGAGAGTAGAAAATTAAGTCAAATTATAAAAATGCGAATTACAAATATTTCTGAATAAAAAAATTACGATAATATATATTTCTTAATGTATTTTATAATTGATATTCACATGAAGACTCCCTATCCATTAACTCTTATTAATAATATTTTAACGTGTTAATTATAAGATTTATAAGCTACCTCTATTGGAAGAGAACGTGGGCGGGATTTTCATAATTCACTTATATAGCACTCTACGTAATGTGCTTATTAATATTAGATATTAATGATGCTTGAACCATCCATGTACATAACATTATCAGATATTATAATGTAACGTGATACGTAAATTATTATTATAATACATTTAGTTCAACATAATATGTTTTTAATAATAATGTCTTTTGGTGTAATTTTTCACCTTAAATATCCATTGATTTATATGTAGCTTAGTGTGTGATTGATATATACTGATATATATATTAGAATAAATCTCTCAAATAACGGTTACGACACTTAAACTTTTATATAGTCTGTACATATGAAGATCAATCATGATATCAGTTCTCCAAAATTCTCATGTCTCAAATAAGGATAACCATAAAACTCGTAGAAGGAAGAACGCGTCTCACCATGGTTATAAATACGGTAATATAAATCAAACCTCCCAGCAAACTTGTACACAAAAAGCAAAAAAATATAGCTCGTTATGTCATAAATCAAAAAACTACAAGCCGTGGAGCATTAAGGACAGCGAGAAGCAAATATCACGTCTCATAGAAGCACTAACGGACCGTGTGAACCTTACATTAAACATAAGTTATCTTGCTGTACCTATAGGTATGATCCATATGAGAAATATACACCATACTAATATATGGTTACGAATAGAATCAAATTTCTTTAACACATTTAATTCCGGTTTGATTACGAAATAAAATGTTCTAAATAATAATAATAATTAAAAATGTAAGTAGTTCAGAAATATACGAATTGGAATTAGACTGTAATTAAAAGGACATATTAATAAATAATTATATGCAAACAAAATAAAAAGTTTAAGCTGCTTATGTAATAAAAATAGTAAAATAAAAAGTAAGTAATAATCTTGTAAGAAATACTCGTAGTAATCAATGATAATAAATTTTACTTGTTTTTTTTATTATTAAATTACATTAATGTAAATTAAGTTATATTTATATTTATTCGTTTTATATTGTCCACTTAATCGTATTCCTAAATTTGCGTTGTGACTGTTAATTAGTTTTAATAATTATAGGTAGTAATATTGATTACTACTAATATATTAATATTAATAATGTATTTTTTACATTATAAAACTATGACTTCATTGGCGGGTGCTATCTGTAGTTAAATTTAATTTAAAGTTTATTTAAAACTCCGTAACGTTTGTTTAATGTTACGTTATAACAGTACAACAACAAGAATATATTATAAATCTTAAAGCCTTAAAATAAAAGATAAAATATTAAGTATAATATTTCGAAAAGAACAGAACTCGACCCGAATTTCAGAATAAATGAAGCGTGTAACTAGCACGAAATATATCGAAATTAACTACTGGATAAAATGGCTGACGCAGACATAAATGTTAATAAAAAATATATTTTAGGAACTATATTTAGGATAAAGTAACGTGAACCTTTATTATAAGGAGTTCTAAGTTATGTAACACGTAAGTAGTAACTTTGTTAGGTAAGCGTCGTTTGCCATCCCTTGCCCTTTTTGGAGCTATAGGACAATACTGGACCATTCATTTAGTTTTTTATTCTCGCAACGAAATCTATTCTTAATAAATTCCATTTGTATCAAAAATTTGAAAATAATTTAAGGATTTTTTTTTATGAGGAATATATTAATATGTTGTATTTATATAGCCCCTATGGCTTTTAAGACTATATAAATTTTAAAATAACATACTCAATCTTAAATTTCCTCTTTTTTTTCAAAATAATTCTTCCCAGTACAACAATAATTTATATTAACTATAAAAGCTAAAAGTTAGGAATTGCGAACAGGTAAAATTACCCCACAAGCTTCAAATACTACAGTATTTCAAACACAATTTCAATGAAATGAGAATCATATTTTGTTAGTGTGCACTAAAACAGCTTTTAAGGGTACAGCTACATATAACAAAAGCAACAGCAGTAAAAGTTGCAAGAATCATAAAATGCACTCTCTGCGGTTTATGTTAAACATAAAATCATAATTTGAATTTCAATGTACGAATTGAAACTTTTATGTACAACTAGCTTTAAGTCACAGCTTTGTTCCCAAGATATCACATTTATAAAACTCCTTAAGGGTGTAATAGGCAATATTACTGACATTATTTATTAGGTAGTTTGTGTCCTGAAGTACTCTTCAATAGGATTTTATGTAACTAATTTGCAACCCCAGCTTTGCTCTTTTGACAATGTAAAAGTTTTTTAATTCATCATGTCGTATTCCAATTATGCATTGTACAACGTCTTCTTTCACTTTGCACAATGCGTAATTGGAAACACACAATTGGACAAACAAACAAACTGATAACATTGTAAATATTATATTTTCTGTATTGGTATATACTCGTATGAGCCTTTTATGTCTCTTGTATTATTAAGTACGTGTTTTATCTTATACTAAACTAAAATATATTTGAGTGATAAAGTTGTCAAGGCAAATTGATATCTTTATGAATTTTCTGTTATTTATTCATGGATTCATTCATTTTATTATTCAAACCTAGAGGCGCTGTCTAGATGTCATGACATCATAATCTGTCTTTAACTTTTTGCGCAGTGCTTAACCCCTTCTGATTTCTCAAATATGTGTTTTTAGCTATAACAGATTTAGTATATGTAATGGAAACATACCAAAAAAGATTTCATTTGGTAGTTACTATTTCTTATTATTATATAATTTATTCTAAACCAGTGTTTATTACTAAAAATGTGTGAATTTTATAACTCCATATTATCGCATCTTCATCTTATTTTTACAAGCTTATTTTCGTAGTTTTACTTGTAGCATAAAGGTAACAGAAAGTAGCGCGGCCAAACATACAAACTTTCCTAATTATAAGATGTAGAATAGTAAAAAAAAAAGAAAAATCATTAAATGAAGATATAAAAGTAGGAAAAATATATTTACACAACCTTCAAAGATTTCATTATTCGTACAATATCTTTGTCGAAATATCCGCTCTTTGTTGAGTACACATGAAGCTTGAAAAATAAGGACATAATACTGACACAATATGTCGTGTAGGAATGCGTGAAAAACCTTCTCTGATCAAAAATATCTTTACAATATTCTTAATCTTGTAATATATATTTATAGTACCTACCTATCTAGCTTGCGTTGATTTCAAAATGCGATCTTAGTACCTTATTGAATATACCATATTTCAAACAAGAAATGGGTATATTAGTGTGCCTAATCGCAAGATCGTCCGTGTGTGTCTCTATAAGATAGTGAATTAACATTTTTTTAGTTTTTAATTTCTACAACTATTTTTGTAATATTTTTAAGTGATGCTTGGTCATACAGATAGTAACAAAAAAATGACATATTTGAAAAATACATTAGCAATGTATAGTACCGGTGAGTACATTTCGGTCAAGGATAGATATAAATGTCACCGTGACAGACAAAAAGTAAAACACAAAGAACAAAACGATATAATTATGGCTACAAAATCATCCTTAGCTGGCAATTTAAATTCTGATTAAATTGGATTGTTTATTTCCAGATTAATTAATATTAAAAATCAAAAAGATTTATATTATTCTTTCTTAAAAATATGTCATTTGGAAAATAAAATAACAGTATTTACGTTGTATTTTAAAATACAAAATTTATCAATATTATATGTTTTCTTTATTCTTACTTCTTTGTCAGTAAAACCAAAATACTTGATTCTCGGCAATTAGCCAAATTGCGTCGTGTACGCATACAATTGTCAACGAGTACCATTTCATATCTGTTAATCATGTCAGCTCTGTCTGGAAAGAGATTTACTGAGAAATCCTTATAATTAAAAATATAAATCTTGTTCATCAGTCACACAAGATGCGCTGTCACTTTTGAGAATTAGGAAAGAGGCAATGAATATGGGAAAGGGAGAGATTAGATAATAATTGAATGTTGTCGTACACAAACCTTAAAATGATTTTTTGAGATCTTTCTCAGCCAATCCAGCCTCTCTCTAAGCTTTCTCTCTTTACTATTAATTAATAAAAAAAATATTATTTATACATTCACAAAATATATCTTGTGAAAGGTATAACTATAAAATGTATATTAACTAAATAAATAAAAATATATTATTATAAGACAAATAAATAATTCCATAAAAACAGTTCACACAATATGTTTAAATCCTAAAACTTTTCTACAAAATATTCATACTTCGTAAATGTATAATTTGCAATTATCATATGAAAGGGCTGAAGTAAAGTGAATTTTCATAAGTTCCGAGTTTAAATCCGATAATAAATTTTGTACGCGTGGAACATTTGAATTGATTAATTTTCATGAAACATTGGATTCGGTCGGGGGAATATTTAATTATCGTTTGACGTATTAAAATTTTGAGTAACTTAATTTTCAAAATAATATCAAATATTAGAAAACGAAATATATAAAATATTGTGATATGTTTTTAGTTAAAGATATTGTAACCTCTTGAAAGTCTTTTTATTTATGTGATATTAAAATTAATACCCTGTTTATTACAGGTATATTTATATAAAAATATTTTGATTCAACGATTGGACGTAAAAAGAAAACATTTAAAATCTTTGAAAGGCAAAATAAACTGTAATCTTTGTTTTTAATCAACCGTCGGGCTGTTTGTTCCTTTCAGGGATCTTAAAAGGTGCCAAGGTCGTGGACGCATTAAATATTTCAGAAACACTCCTCAAAAGTCTGTTTTTGTTCTCAGTTTTATTTGTTCCGAGACAGACCTTTAAAATTACATTTGCGTTTTTTGTGCCTTCTAAAGTAAAGTATGTATATTAGGTTCACGAAATATACGAAAACAAAAATGTGTAATGTATATGACAATTTATAGTCCACAAAATAATTTACACCAACCACTTTGTTTAATATTAACATGAAATAAGAACAGAAAGATGATATTTTACAGAATAAGTCTGTATTCCAAATTACCTTTCTAACCAAATTACGTTTTGACAACACGTTACTAAAGGTAAATACAATATAATATTACATGTGGGTGTACGGAATACGTTGTAGTAATGTAATAATTATGACATCCGCAGCTTAGTATGGTAATTTATGTCTCGTTTAGAATTGTTTTAGAAATTGCTCGGAAGTGATATCGGGGTTAAATATTATCCTGGTCTTATAAGCGAGTGAAATGGGTTTAAATAAAATTCAAATCAGTTAACTTGTACTTAATTTATTTTATTTACTCGTATAACAGTTAAAAAGACAATAGACTTTTCAATGTTTTTACTTTTATTTTAATTCTGTTTTCTTTCTTAAATAAAAAATAATAATGAATACAAATTGTCATGAAAAATTTAATATATTTCATATTATTTATTCTTTACTGTCATAAAGTTAATTAAAGATTTTAAAAACGAACCAGTAAAATTTAAAAACAAATTAAGTTTAGATGTATAATTATCTATATTCCAATGATATATTTGAAAAATCATCGCCATTTATTAATGTACAAACGTCAGCATACCTGCAAAATGTAACTACGATTCTAAAACACGTGTTCGCATTACCACGCGCATTGCGCATACCATCACTTATATCTAACAGAGTATTTATATTCAAGTCATTGGCATTTATCGGAAAGGACAGTAGGTAATGTATTTATAGTCAGTTAGTTCCTATTGCCCTACTGTTTCTAATTTAAACGATTTATGTATCTGTATAAACACACTACAACAATGTTTTCTTACTCAATATAGCTCGATTAATATGTTTTCGGGTCATATTTCATATATTTATTTCGTTAAGTACGGGAAACATTTTGACACACGTTATATGCACTCAAACGCGGCAAATCATTCTGACCCATTTCCTAAAAATCGACATTGAAAGTACCGAGAAACAATGCACATTATCAAAAACAAATTGTGTCCAATGACCTTTTCCCGTCCAAAAGTAAACGTGACGGATCAAGCTGCGCGAGCGCACTCCAAAAATATCATCCTGAGCTGTGGTATCGAGTTGCCTTCAGTATAGCGAAGATAGTGAGCACCGACGCCTGTGATAAACCTAGTCTTACCAAGTGAGGGATCAACAATGACAAGTAAATAATTGAGTGCTTTACCTGCTTGTGATTTGGATTTTTCGAGTGTATTTTTGATGTTGCAATAAGTTGTAAGTATCGACTTTTTCGGAAAGATGATATTTCTGGCAATTACCAATAACGGCCATATCTACTGAGATTTTATAAAATTTTTCCTATTTTAAACCGAAACCTATTTTGTAAGTAGACAAGGAGCATGACTGTTTTGTTTGATATGATTTTACATTTCCAAACGATCCATATGATTTGTTTTAATAATTATTCAATGAAAATCTCCTGTTGATTTGTCGGTTGCCCTGGTTCCAAACCTTATTGTTTTTACTCATCAAAATTATGTATTTTTCACTATCATGCCTGTATGTAATTCGAATACGCTGTGACGTAGAGACCTTCATGTGAAGTAGCTATTTACCGCAAATCTTCTTTTGTTTCTCATAATCCCGTTTTAGTTTTATAAAGGACTGTTTTTGTTTTTTTTTTTGTTTTGAATCTTAAAGAAATTTATTCATTATTTTGTCTCACAAAAAGCTATATCGATACTTACAATTGTAATAATTCAAGGTAAGCAAAAATTCGTTATGATTAAGTGATCTAGAATAGCAGTAATTCTCGAACTTGACACACAATAACAATAAGGAATGTTTCGGATAAAATCTTGGTTAATAGCGACAAACCAATAAAATATGAATAAAAAGAAAGTTATGTAAATGTAGTGAAGATATATAGCATTTTGCAAAACAGATTTTCCCACTGAAACAGACTAGACGGGCAGACGGATAATTGTATTTGTAATATTAATGCTTCTAAAGCTTGTCGCTGACGCAGTTACTGACAATTTATATTTATCAGCATCATTCATATATTTAACGTACAGTCATTCATTTCTTGTATATACTGAAAACTAAAATGTGATATTTATATTACTTGGCATGTTATTTTTCCTATTTTAAAACGTTTTTTTGGTGTTTTTTTTATGCGTCAAATTTACTTCTAAACTTCAGTCATAACCTACATTAGTCAGAGCCACTTATGTCATAGGTGTCGATGGAGATGTAGATAATTATTAGTAATGAGTTTACAAATATAATATTTTAGATTTTGTGAACACTTAAATAAAATTCTCTTCCATTTTTACAATTTCAGCATTTATATAAAGTATGTAAGGTTGATATGTAGTGATGATTATAATAATATATTCTTAATATTCTGTAATCTCGTCCATCCTCTAAGTTTTTCAGTAAAATTTATTTTATCATCTTTTTATCTTACCAATACTTTTTTTTTATGTAAACAAAAAACATTTTAGGTTTTTGTTATTTATTATAAACAACGCCATTTATAGTATATATATATATATATATATATATATATATATATATATATTATAAATGGCGTTTATAATATATAGTATGTTACGTTACGTTATAAATGTTACTTAGACAAATAAATTTGAAACAAAATTATTTTCGACATTAATATAACTCATATTCCTTATCCAAATTTCATGTAAAATTACACTTGGCCAAATACGAAGAAAGCTATTAAAAAAATTCAGTCAACCTTGTTCAAAATAACTCTGACGTTTACACATGCCTTGATAAACAAGAGATACGCATTCACATTAAATTAATACTGATTCGAGAAGTTTCGTTGGTTTCGTCTTAATTCGACAGTAATGTGTATATTGTTAGTTGCATTTACACCTTTTTAGATTATCAATACTATAATTTTTTATGGGCTAAACATTTATTACATTACAAAATTTTAGTAAAGTTTTATATATACCAATACGCATTATAAAAACGAAACTTCTCTATTTAACAAAGAATAAGATAAAATAAACAACTTTCATTTCTTTTAAGAACAAATTTGGAAGTTTTGAAAACCATCATTTAAATCCGCAATACATTTGGTAGCTATATAAGAAGTTCCATTAGAAGTAAGCTTAAAGTTTCGACGATCTAGATTTTTTTTGTTTTCAAGGAAATATTTACTATTTTAAATTATTTATATGTTTTTAAAATCATCTACAGATTGTTAATATCAAAATATAACCTTTCTAGAACAATTACTTTTTTGTTACGTTGTTTTACACAACATTTAAAAAATCATCAATTTAAATAGAAAACTAATTATCCTCTTAGAATATTGTGTGACTGTATCATATGAATTTTGCAAGAAACCTACAAACAGATCAATCTGCGTAAAATGATAACTTGCAATCAAAAGGTTTTGGAAGTATTGATTACATAATATGTTTCCAAGCATTCTAACAAAACATTTATGTTTAATCCATGTTTTTTTTAATATTTGATATTAAAAATTATTTATTTATATGTCAAATCATCCCACACGTGGTACTAAAAATATACTTAGTATATATACAATAATATAACAACTATTGGTGAATATTTTTACTGTTATCGAATTTTTCATAGTGTAGTTTTGTTATTTTTTTACTTTAAATATAATATGAATAATAAATATTACATTAACAATACATTTGAAGATGTACATATCTTTGTTTAATTATTTCATTGATGTTATAAGTAATTAAAATCGTTGAAAGTAAACCTACATTATGACATTATGTTTTACAAACTAGTTCAAATAATTTGAAAAAAAGCAAATTTTAGTTTCAGTAACTTTCGTAACACACTTTTCAACCTAAAGAATCCTTGGTAATTATTGCTATTCCTATTTTCATTATGCGATTATATATTACAAAAAAAAAAAGAAACTATGTCTAATCTACTAGTTTAAAATCAAAGTACTATAAGAAAATATCTCTAAAGAAAAACAATTTAAAATACATGAAAAATAAATTTATATATTTTGAAGTAAGAAAGTAAATGATGCATGTGCTAAATTTATATTTTTAAACCATTCAAAACATTCACCGACGGAATAACTAAAAATAAATCTGACGTATTCTATTTTAATATATGGACGAGCAGGTGGTTATCGCAACATGTGTATATATTTTATAGAGAACAAGTTTGAGATTAACCCACACCATTTACAATTACCATTACAAGATAAACTGTTATAATACCAACCGCGTCGTCACAAATTCCTCATACGTCATTAGATTAGAAAGATATTATTATTTTTATAACAGACAAAATAAAGCTCTCATTGGTTTTTAAATACTCGCAATCGCTTTCACGCGTCTTTCGACCAATCTATATCTGACGCAACCGGACGAAGCTTGCTTTGGACGTCAGATATAAACGTGGTATTTTGGTATTATTAAACATAGTCCTAAATAACTGAAGTATTCAATACATTGACGTCTAATTATACTGAAATAATAAGTGATAATTTATTTTAGATTAATGTTAGACCGTTTGTGAGATAATTTAAGATTTAATAAATGTGAAACATAATTTTTGTTCATGTAAAAATAATAATAAAATAATAATGTCTATGAATCTGCATCATTTGAAGGATTTTTTTATATGATGTTTTTAAATTATGTTTATTCTGTACAATAAAAAATACACATTGAAAGTACCGAGCATTTACAAGCACAGTATAGTAAAGTAAAATATTTTATTAAAATACATTGGACGATCAAGCAAAAATAGAAATATATTTTTTTACCTCTTGCTCGGATATAGTAAATCTCGTCTAAATATATTAACGTTTTAAACCTTCCGCCGTCAGAATTTGTTAACTTTTCTCATTTGAATAAAGCAAAGAAACTAGCCATGAAGAAAGTTTAGAAAATCTCTAGATATTTGTTATGCTAAATGAAGTTCAAGTTTTGTTTACAAGTTGTACAGTTTTCATCTTTTAATAATTTTATCCATAGTATTATTTAAAGGTTTGATTTAGTTTCTTTTATTTAAAAAAAAACATCGATATGTTCTCTATAAGAATACTGTTTTTAATTTAGTGATTGTTAATTCATATTTCTCATATTTATAACAGTAAACTTCCAAACATAGATATTATGGATGGATTATTACGCATTAAAACTTTTAAATATTTCTAGAGCTTACGAAGTCGCAGTTTACAAAATGCAACAATTTGTGTTCATAAAAATAGAGTCAACTATTGCCCCTGAACTTCAAATCAAGAAGCCATTATAGTGGAAGTAAATTTAGGAAACTACCGAGTTAGTGGAACTACCTTCTAAATTAAAAAAATATATAGATATTTAAGCATTGGTAAAATATATCTATATATACCAATACACTTTTCTACCATAACTAACTTAAACAAATATATACTACTGGACTTGTGACATATTTTATTTTATATGAAATGAAATATAAACGTAATAAAATGACCTATTACGTAAAACAGAATATTTAATATGTATAATAGTGTCTCTAGGTATAGAAACAATCAACAAAAAGGAAAGCTATGTATTTTGGATTCCATTTTGGTATTATTATAGTCCCTTATACAGTTATAAAGACACGGTTTAGCTGGAGTTTTATTTTTATTACTTCCGATATTGTATCTTGAAAATTTAAGTTGAGAATTATGTTATTTTTTTTTTTCAGATTCCTAAAACCCAAGCAAGATGGAGCAGTTTGAATCACTGCTGACGTGCTGTGTATGTTTGGACCGGTATAGGAATCCAAAGCTGCTGCCATGCCAGCACAGCTTCTGTATGGAGCCATGCATGGATGGCCTTGTCGATTATGTCCGGCGACAGGTTATAAGACAGTTCTTAAAAAATAAGATAAATCTTAATTAACATTACACAAAATAATATAAAAAAAGTAAAAAATCTTTATTAAATTAATTTAACAACTATTTCAATTTGATTATTTCAGGTTAAATGTCCTGAATGTCGTGCTGAACATCGTATTCCTTACCAAGGAGTTCAGGGATTCCCCACCAATGTCACTTTACAAAGATTTTTGGAGTTGCATGCTCAAATCGCAGGAGAACTGCCCGATCCTACAGCCGGGCAAGTTATGGAAAGATGCAATGTTTGCTCAGAAAAGGCATATTGTGCTCCTTGTGCACATTGCGACAAGAAAGTTTGTGAAGATTGTAAATCTGCCCATATGGAAGTACTTCGTAGGGAAATTGCCCGGATTAATAATCAAATTCGTCGTGGGGTTAACAGACTCCAAGATATTTTAGCTATAGTTGAACGAAATACAACAAATCTTCAAACAAACTGTGGCGCTGTAGCTGGAGAGGTGGACGAAATACATAAGAGACTTGCAAAAGCTCTTAAAGATCGCACTGATTTCTTACGGACTGAAGTTGACCGATATCTTGCTACTGAACTCAGAAATTTAACACATCTTAAGGATAATTTAGAACTAGAGTTAAGCAATATTCAAAGCAATTGTGATCTTGCTGATAAATATATGAACGATGACGTTGAATGGGAAGATACAGAACTAGTCGATACTAAAGAAATTTTTCTTAAAACAGTAGAATTTTTAAGAAACTTTGATTATGAAGCTGGTGATTATAATCGTAGAGTTCGATTTATAATGACTCATGACCCAAACCAATTGGTAATGCACGTTGCCAGCTATGGAGAACTTAATATAACAAATCCTAACGCATATTCAGCTGGCTTACAACAATCACAAGGCCTTACAAGATCGAAGAGTGATCATCGTTTAGCAACACAATTTCGTCAACAAGAAGAAGCAAAGGGTTATATGGAAAATGAAGAACCCATATTAGGTGGTCGAAAATTTGGAGAACGTCGTCCTCCTCCACCAGAAAAGCACACGAGAGATTACGGAGGTACGGATGACTACAGTGGTTATGAATCGGAACATAGACCATCCCGTCGCTTCCGCTCGCGTTTTGTCAGAAGTCATCAACAAGACAATGATTCCGATACCGAACAAAGTACCAAGACTGTAAAGTCTGAAAACAAAGATAAAGAAAAAGAAAAAGTTGTTGATACAGAAGATGCAACACGGGGACCACTTAGTGGCATATTTAGACTTAGTGACTGTCCTCGGGTTATGCAAAGAATACTTGATGTAGATAGTGGCAAAAAAAAGGAAAAAAAAGAACCACCCCCGCCTCCTAAGCCAGTTCAACCAACTCCACAACCTCAACGTCGGCCGCCACCAGTGAGGCAACAGAGTGAAGATGACGAAATTACGCGATTAAAGAGACAAAACAAAGGAGCAGCTTCATCTCAAGAACCCGATCGTCTACCTCCCCGTCCTGTAGAAGAGGAAAGAAATGCTATCAATCGCAAACCACCTACTCCAGCTCGTGAGGTGAGTTGGGAAGAAGAGACAGATTGATAAGATAAAGGCAGAAAGTAGAAAAATATTCATCGATACTAACATGGCAAACGCGACAACTAACTAGGGCATTCCACTAATACACTCCACTTTAAATCATACTTACATACACAACACAACAACAAAATTTTATCAGCCTCCGTTTTCTTGGTGGTCAATACCAAATTTCAGTATATTTCTCAGGCATCCAGTGAAGGTGAATCCGATGATGAATCTGTCGGATCCCTTCAACGAACTCAACGTAAGAGCTCAGCCCCAATACCGAAACCAACCGTTACGAGAAAGCCTTCTGCTTCCGATACTTCCTCTGTTCATCGACTAGCAGCTCGCGCCGCTAGTACTGAATCTAGTGCTTCAACGGAAAGTTCCGGCTCGGCGGTAAAACATACAGGTGCGATATTATCAATCGCAGAATTGAAAGCTAAATACAGCATCAATGGGCCTTCTCCAAAACCGAACTCTCATATTTTGTCCACAGGAAATGAGAGATCTGCTCCGGTTACAACGAACGGAACAGCTGGCGGCGCACAACGGGTTCAAAGTCGGTTTGTTGGATCGCAACGACCGACACCCGCCCCGGCGCCCGCCGAGCCGGCCCACGAAGACTCCGATACGAGTTCTGAAGAAGAAACCGACTCATCAGAGGAGAGCGAGGAGGAGCCTGCACCGCAAAGGAAGCCCGAGAGCCAGGCGATAGCTCGTAGTGATATTGGCCCACTTTTAGCTAGAAGTACAAATGCTCGGAATGATGCACACGATAACAAAGGTAAAGATACGCCAACACAAACGCGATATCGTACTCGTCAATCTTCACAAACTGAAGAAGATCCAGCCCCTCGATATAGCGCCAGCAGTTCATCCTACAATAGTCGTTATGGAAATAAACCAAAAGATGAAGAATTAAACTCTTCTTTAGATGATGAATCAAAATATCCGACTGCTCGTTCTAGGTACTTGGCCCTAAAAGAACGACGCAATCGCCTTGCAAGAAGTAAAAGTAGCCACACAGGCTTTGGAGTAGGTGACGATGATGATCAAGATGAACCCGTTTCTCCCACTACCGCATCCCCATCAGCTTATCTTGCTGCTCGATACGGCTCCGGCACTGGAGGTTCGGAGTTGTCTCGTAGCCGATCTTCCCATGCGCTCAAATCAAGAGAAAGCTCTCCTGAACGACCAGTAACTGGCGAGAAGGACGGAGCTGCTTTAAGTTCTTGGGCGAGATACTTAAAAAGTAAATATGGTTCACGAGGTAAAGACCGCGATACGAGTGGTACTTCTTCGAGCTCATCTCGTCGCCTGTCTCTCGGGTTGCCATTGCGCTCAGCTAACGAGCTTGCCAGTTCTGATGATGATTCAAAAAACGCGGCAGGCTCCCCCATCTCCCCTACGGCGGCTACAGCAGCGGTAGCAGGTTAGAATGACGAGTGGCGTGTATATAGGTTTGAGGCTTCTGGAAATTGGGTTGCCAAAAAATCATGAGTTTGTTTGTAATTTTGTTTTTCTTTATAGGTTTCGCAGCAGCAGGTTCCTCCCCTAGGAGCCAATATCTGCAGAAACGCCGTTTACAATTCAGTGTGGGGAGTCGGGGGAGCGAACCCGGTTACTTTACATGGCCTCGTGGCATCGCTGTAGGCCCAGACAATATTATGGTTGTGGCTGATTCATCCAATCATCGTGTTCAAGTATTGACATTTCAAATATTTTATATTATTAAGTATTAAAATAAGTATTAATAAGTGTTAAAATAATTAACAAGAAACATAATTTAAAAAAAATTCTTTACAAAAAAATGCTTGATTAATATACTAATTATGCATTTAGAAAGTTGATGTAAGATATAATAATACTCAGTTAGTCAATTTACAAATAGATTCATAAAATGGAACATAAATGTCCGAGAGATTAATATTCACATAAAAGTAGAAAATAGTCTTATATCGTGGCACGTGTTGGCAACACAGTGAAAATTTAAGAAAACATTTAATGCACAAATATTGAACATTTATTCAAGCTTTTTAGTGATTAAATTTAATATCATCGTACTAAATTACTGAGTAACGAAATTTCTTCCGAAATCTATATGCTGTTTGAAGAATTTTCTTTTCTACTTATCTAGTTTGTATATTTTTAACCATCACTCAAAAAGTGTTGAAACCTTGAAGTAATAGGAATTTATTGCGTTTCTAACATCTTTTTTGAATATACACTTTATTGGCCAAACATTTGGCCAATAAAGTGTATATTCCAGCCACCAGTTTTATAACTTTAGTAGCCGTTACAACAAAGTTCAATGTTATGTGTAATATTTTACCCATACACTTTATATTTCACAAAAATATAACCTCAAAATTTGTATTGTACAATAAGTACAGTTGATTTTGACATGTGAAACATTACATTCCACAAAAATATTTTAATACATATTTTCTTTTAAGGTTTTTGATTCCAATGGCATATTCGTCAAGGAGTTTGGTCAGTACGGCAGTGGAGAAGGTGAATTTGATTGTCTCGCGGGCGTCGCTGTCAATCGCATTGGACAATACATAATAGCTGACAGATATAATCACCGTATACAGGTAAGATTTTAAATATTTAAATAATATTTTTTTTTAATAGTATTTTACTGCTAAATTTATACCTGCCATCACTTTTAATGCATTTCAACCAATTTGTATATATTGTAAAAAACATTTTTTCAAGGTATCTTTGTTCATTGGTATTAAAAAAAAGAACATAATTATCTTAAATAGAAAGATACTAATAAGGTTATCAAAACTATGATTACATTAGTTTGAATTTGTTGTTAAAATACGAATTCTACATCACTGAAAACAACCCTTTAAACTTTCGAGAGCTTGTCAAAATGTCGTTTGCAGCATAAAACTTTGTCTTCAAACAATATTATAATTTTTAAAAATAAACAATTAGTAAATAAAGCTCACATAAACAAGAAGTAGAATAATAGACATGCGAATAGAATAAGAAATAAAGTTATATTCTTACCTTCACTCGTTATTAAAAAAAACTGAGACCAGCTTGTGAATTTTTGATATTATTTAAACTAAAATTTTACATTCATAAAATGTTTGAGTGAATTACTTTGTAAGATTATATTTCTATAATTAAATATAATTATGTGATATTTTGTTAAATTGTTTTCTGAAAACCGATATTACGCCTATAATAATAATTGCTTATTTATTGCTATTCGGGTTGAAATTGAATTAAGATACTTATAATAAATTGTTATTGAAACTTCCGTTAAGAGTTTAATAAAAGGCGATTATAAATTTCAAAATTTTAATTAAATAATTTCAAGAAATTTTATTGATAATTCAATGAAAATAAGTGTATAAAGTTATGTTTTCTGTTATGAAATTTATTTAAACATTTTTAACTCTATGTTAAAGCCAAAGGATACTGTGTACGACATTCGATATTTCACAATTTCTTAGTTTTGAAAAGGGTAAAACAATTTGTTTTGTAATATTTGCATAATTGACAATAATTGGTAAGGAATTATTTTTAATAGAATGCTTTGAAAATTTTCCCTCAAAATAATTGAAAATTTAATAATTTTATAATACTTCCGTTACGTTTATCGGAATACTGAGTATTTAGTTTAAACATTTTTTTGATAATAAAAAATATCTATATTCTTCTTGAGACCTAATTAGTTACTAAACATTTTATTTAGAACTTATAAACACTTTAAATGTTGTAATTTAAAAATTTTGTAAATTTTTAAACAACAGATTTATGATACATACCAAGTCTGTGACTTTTAAAGAATAATTAATTATTGTATTGTTGAACCACATTGAGTTTATTATTTTGACATTTTATAGATACCTTAAATTAATTGACATTCCCCTTTGATAACTATTGTTTACAAGCTAACTAATTAACCTGGATGGCGCTAACGAAGTTTCGTACGTGACATTATTTAAAGGAGCTTGGGATGTGATGTAAATGTATAAAATTAAACGTACTAGCTAAAGGTACGCTAATAAAATCACATGATAATTAATTGCATGTTTCTGTATAACGTATTGAAAGTATTATAAATAGTATATTTAGTTAACAGTTTTGAACTAATTCCTTGGAATTAATTAGGTTTCAGTTTAAAGCTATTAAGAATGTCTAATAAATATTTTAACAAGTTGTCAAAACAATACAATTAAAAAAATATGTCTATCTGTAGACTATGTATATCTTGTAATAACAATTGAGAAAGCAATCGGTAGTGTATATTATTATGTTATACAAATTTCCAAAAGTCATGATTATTGAGCCATTATAAGCAATAACAGTAAAACCTAATTACACAATTCAAATGCGTAATGGCACCGTTCATGTCAGCTTGCATTAATAGTTAATTTGACCTTGTTGGAAATACAGATCGGATGTTTGAATATTAATAGAGAAATTCTATTGAAATGAAATCAAAACTACCGGCGATCATCAGCTACAATCATTGTATTAGAGAACAAAACATACCAGATATGTTCTTACATATACAATTACAATACAATTATCTTTAATTTGACATAATAATAAATAGAAATTAATTTTATTATATATTTTCCTTCCTATTATTAATAAAATATTTCCTAGGTGTTTGATCCCGCTGGTCGCTTTCTAAGATCGTTCGGCAGTCAAGGAACTGGTGACGGCAAATTTAACTACCCTTGGGGTATCACAACAGATGCGCTCGGATTTATATACGTCTGTGACAAGGAAAACCATAGAGTACAGGTCAGTAGGTTCATATGATCAATATTTAATTAAAAATGTATTAAAATCTTATAATTTTATTTAGAGTAATGGAGAAACCACAAAAGACTATATCTTAGTTTTTTACCAATACCCATACTAGGGGAGAAATCATTTAGAATATTATTTAAAATAAGTTATTTATAAAATTTATTTTAGGTCTTCCAATCCGATGGCACGTTTGTTGGTAAATTCGGCAGTTTTGGCTCCAAATTAGGACAGCTTGAACATCCTCATTACATTGCCGTCTCCAGCACAAACCGTGTTCTTGTCTCGGATTCCAACAACCACAGGATTCAAGTCTTCGACGTTAATGGACGTGTGCTGTCTTCATTTGGAGAAGAAGGCTCAGAAGATGGACAGTTTAAATTCCCAAGGTTCGTTTAAATTAAGTTTATTTTTTAAAAGATTTGATTAAATATTTTTCTATTTATATGTTTAAGTTAATTGGAATTAATTTCTGAAAAATAATTTAATAATAAAAATATCACTGATTAATTATATCTAGTTCATGAATGTTTGTAATATTAAGCATATAATTTATATCAGCCTAATAAATCTATAAATAGTAATGAGATATATTGCATAATCAATCATATACTACAATTCAGAACTCATTGAATTTACATTAGAGAGTCCGTAACCAGGATAATAGGGGACGGCAATAAGATTACACTTTGGAGGGTCCAATCCATTGTTAACTCACCTTGTAATCACTTCTTTCTTAATCAATAGGAATTTCCTCACAGATTTTTTTTTCACTTTGTGTTTTCTTCACTTTCTTTGTTGTTTAATAAAAATGTGTGGATTGCTCTCCCATTGTGGCGATATTTTACGTAATTATCAAAAAAACTAATAACAACTATATTCCCATTTAAAATTTCACGAATATCTAAAACTTTGTTTTAATTTTACGGTTATACCTTGGCCGAATTACTTCGTAAAAATAGTATGAGAGCTGACCTCATTACGTGATCCGTTTACCGAATATCTTTAATAGTGCGACTTCAGTTTATGACCAAGCGATATTGTAGTCTTTACTACTTTATACGAAAAGGTTTATTATAGAGTTTAATTTGACTTCCACGTCTTTTTCCTCGATTATCTCTACTACTAAAATCAGATAAAGTGATGTCAAAATCATCTTTCATTTATTTTTAACATACAGTTCAATAGTTCAGTAGGAAACCCTACTCTGTTGAAGTATTTTGTGACTGTATTATTATTTAAATATTTAAATGAGCATGTTACTGTTAATACGCTTATAGACTATATTAATTTTATATATGGTAACTGTGGGAGTAAATTTTGTATTTAGAAATTAAAAATATTGGTTTGAACTTTGTTAAGAAACTTTCTTATGTCATCCTACATCCCATTGTTTTTGTTATTCCATATAAAATATATTTAAATTTCTTTTTCAGGGGTGTAGCAGTAGACGATCAAGGTTATATTGTGGTAGCGGATTCTGGCAACAACAGAATTCAAATTTTCCACCCTGACGGGACCTTCCTTAGGGCTTTTGGTTCTTGGGGCTCTGGAGACGGCGAGTTCAAGGGATTGGAGGGTATCGCAGTCATGTCCGGTGGAAACATCATCGTATGCGATCGGGAGAACCACAGAGTACAAGTCTTTTAATGGTAGGTATATTTTAAAATATCCTATTAGCAACAGTAAAAGGTATCTTTCGAAACTATAAAGGCAGCTTAAGCGGCAATGGAACTTTTGTATAAAAAGTTAGATGATGGAAGTTAATATAATGTATATGTTTTATGCAAAGTAAGATATTACAACTTTTAAAGTGCTCGCTCGTTTCCCAAATTTTGCTATACTTAAACGATTTTGTGAATAAATATCGAGAAACTGAGTAATTATAAAAAACTATTATACGAAATCAACCTGTTACAATTTAGGGATTGAAAGAGTCAATATATCAATATATTTATTTTAACTTCACAGTTTGTTTTATTTACATTTATATTTCCTACATAATATTAACTATGTTTTGTGTTTTTTTCAGAGTTACCTTTTTCACTCCGATCAACGAAGGATCCTGAGATAACCAAATTATCATTATTACCTATATTAACCGATTTTCATTTATTAAGGATTTTTTTAAATCCCTGCTTTAGGTTATAACTGCCCAAATATAGTCACTATAATAGTACTACTGTTTGCAACTTTATGACTATTATAAAAACAAAATCTTGTAATCAAAACGATATTTATAATACGGTTCTAAAGTACTCACTTGTTTTGTCCTCTTATTCTCCTTGTGAGTAATTTGATACTTTAATTTTATTTTGCCTCTTCACATGCTTACGATGTTTAATATTGGGGACGATAGCCATTCTTCCTAAAGATTATAGACAACTGTTTTGTTTATCGTATTGAAAGCTTTTGTTAGAATTTGTTTCCTTTAAAACTTTTATTTATTTAAAAGGAACTTTAGTTTAGATAATTAAAAAATAATTATTTAGCAGCACTGTTACCCTTTTAATGATACATTTATACTGGTTGCTTGTCAAAGCAGTAATTCACTATTAACACTTTTCTTTCATTTTAATAATGTTCTCATTCTTATTTACATTACTTCTCTTGTACGTTTACGTTGCCTGAGCTGGAAGTAACAAGTAACTTGTTACTTTAACAAAAACATAGCATTTACGTTTTATAAATAATTCATGTCCATTTTCATCTTCATATAACAATTCTACTTTGTCTATATTTGGCATCTCGCCAAGAAAAAAATAAGTAATCGTTTTAAATAATATAAATATAATATAATAGTAGTATAATTTTTTCTAGTCACTTAAATTAATAAGCCAAATATTGTCCAAATATAAGAACGCATATTTATTAAATAATCAAGATATTTTTTTTATATATATGACGCTTTTGTATTTCTGCCAAATGGTAATTCACATTTTTTAAGGTTTTCAATTTTCAATAAAATGATTTGTTATTCAAATGTTGGTTTTAATTTATTATAAAAATCCGTCTTCTAGCATGTAAGCTATCAGTCAGTGCTTGATCGTCAAATAATTACAAGTAATCAGGTTAAATTAATTTTATAACAAAATTTATGATACAAAGTTCTTGTCCACATAAAAGAAAGCCACTGAAATGACACTGAGCTAATAAATTTGTTAAAAACTCCATTTTGACAACGGATGGCGTAATGAAAGATCCTGCGAAGTAATGGCTGCTCTTAGGATGATAAATTGATGGTCGACCTTTATTTTATTATTAGCTTGGGTCGTATTCAGACTTCCATATTTAACAATGTGTCTTTGAAAGTATTCGTGAATAATATTCAATAATTTTTTATATATTTCAAAGCAATCACAATGAATTTGTCGAAAACATAGAATCCAAAGTAGTACATTTTAATCTTGGTTTTTTCGCATAATTTAGTATGTAATTAAAAATAGAAAAACTATAAAAATATTATTGAGCGTGGGCAAAGCTCTTAACCGTTTCGGAGATCGTTTTTGTGTTTAGTTGTCTCCAGGATACGACGTGATAATAAGCTAAAAATTTTCTTATGTATGTTTGAGCCGAACGCGGATGTTATAGCGAAAACAGATTAAATAAATGTTTAGCCATTCAAAAGTTATCAAGAAAAGAAGAAAGGAGAGGGGCTCAGCTCAACACCTGCCGCGCACGATTAGCAGATCCTAGTATATTTAAAACGTGCATAACATGGTCAACAATAAAAAAACAGTGATCGTATCAATTGGTATAGATTATTTATAATATCTTATATTAATTTATTTACAGAACCAATTTGTTTCAGAATAATTAGTATTGTTAGAACTCACAATCTTTATTTACTGGACAGCATGCTAAGTGCCTAGTTTTTGAATATTACTGTGAATATATTATTTCTGACAACAGTTTTATTTAAAAGACATTTCTAGGGGTCAATAACTATATGTTACTTTATAAATAGCTTTTGCAAGCGACATTTCCAGAATAAAGGCATCTCATAAGTTTTTTTATATAATCAATTACTATAAAAACCCGTTTAACTGTTTGGACTTTCATTATATTCTAAACTTTACGTTTTCTCATGAATATAAGAAAAAGTCTGAAGTAAAATCTGTCCTATATATAAGCCGAGATAAACCCAACAATCATACCAATTATATTTAAAATTCAAACAGTAGACAAAGCGAACAAAATAAATTAGACCGAAAAATAAAAGATGAAAAAGGGGACTCATGTTGGAGTGACTTATTTCAAGCAAACCTTTCACAACAACAAATCAGATAACTGTTATTAATTTAATCTTTGTTTAATTTCACGAAAATTAGGAATAAAAAAACAATATACTTTATTTCATTGTGTCAACCATTAGTTATAAATTTGCAACGTAATGAAATTATCCAACTATAATTCAGTGGTAATATTGTTAGAACTATGCCGAATACTATGGTAGAAATTATGTGACAGGGTCTCGCGAACTTAATATAAACCTTTGCCTTAATAAACTAACAAATGTTACCTTCACTTTCTTAAGGCGAAGCCAAAAATGTTCAAATTAGAAGTAAAAATTCATAAGTTGTTTTTCAAAGCGACAGCGTGAAATTATAGTATATGCACATTTTATACATTACATCACAATTTCAAGTTATAGAATTCAAGTGATATTTAATAAAAAAAAGACACTCAGCTGGATATTTAAAAAACGCCATGTTTTTAACATCGGGAGGGTATTTATTTAACAGAAAATAAATTTTGTTAACACTTTCACTGCCAGCTCCGTAGCGTGTACGGAGACGCAAGTTTCACCCCGTGTTTCACCCCAGGGCCGTAGCATGTACGGAGCAATTAAAAGTAAATTTATTATAGTATTTCATTGGCTCAACATTTTTTTTACTATTTTTCCGTTTATTTAAATGCCTTTATGCAAACGTTTATATGAAAAATTGAAACAGCACACAGGGCTCAATTTCTGAAAATCTGGTGGCAGCGAAAGTGTTAAAAGTTAAAATATAAAGACTCATTCTCTAAGCTGTGGCACACTGCTCCTTATATTTGGTTAATTAATTTAATTATAGCATTAAAACGATAATCTAAAGTGCAATAGTTTAAAAATATTTTTTTATCAAATTTGGGATTAGAAATTAAAGCACGTTTAGCAAAAATAAAGTGTGGGAAGATTTTACATAATTAAATCCACTATTAAATTTATATTTTGCTTGATCTTCCTGACCTTAACTGACAAATACCTAAGATAAATTAATATGAAGGAATCGTAAAAGTACCGTAATAGGACAATATTTTAACACATTTTTAAGTTCATCTCAAACTTATCTTAAACTATTTAAATCTAAATTATTAAATAAATCGCAAAACTAGCACTCTTCACCTCTTTAGGTTTGATTAAACTTGTCGAAATTTAATTTCCCCCGGGACACTGTTGATAACAATATAGATGTTATGGAACCCTTGCTTAAGAGGTTTACGAAATATCAACAAAGTAAATATGGATGCCTATACTCTTGTAAGTATTTCTTGGCTATTGTCGGTTAGAAGACAAATAGGTAACAGAAAACAACTCAGAAAAAATACATTGTCTAATGTAATAGACTGCCTCAGTGTTCCACAATCCTGTTGATTAATAGTAGCTTCATTTTTTGTAAAAGAACTTTGTATAGGCTATGTTGTTTTTCAGGTCATATCTGTAAGCTCATTCAGTTGTGTGATTAATCGACAATCATCCAAAAATCTTTATCTTCTTTCTTTCTTTTCATTTTAATAAATAAAATAAACCTATTGATATAAATGTTTATAAAAATCATACTATTTTTATCTAAAGGATAGGATTTTGATGAAATTTCTGTCTTTGTGACATACTGTCAATTATTAAGTGTTTATATTTTTTAAAGATATACAAGGTTTTTAAAATACAATAAACGGGTGTTGTTCACGAATGTAGTTTATTTAGATTTCAAAAAATATCTAAACCTCTTACATTTCTCTGTAATATGTTTATAACTTCTTCTGTATATTTTTAAATTAAAATGAACAGAACGAGGAACAGGTATAAATCATAGTTAGTCTATATATCACCGTGGAGACCAACATTTCGGTCATTACTTCTGAACTTTAGTTTAATTGCCTTTACATTCCTTGGAGATTCCAATTCACTACTAAACTGTTAAATGGTCCATTACATTATACATGATTACTTAAGTTGAGGAATGATCCAATATCATTGTCATTATTAAAACATATTCCATATGGTTTCTATATTCACAAAGGTTGTTGTTGTGCCGTACATCTTTAAAAATGTTATTTGATATATAATAACTTGTTTAGTTAATATATTTTATCGATTTGTTTAACGCAAAACTTTTTATAATGTTCTATGTCCAAAATAGATCTTTATCCAATCTATGAAAGAGCGGACTTGGATCCGAGGAAAACTATTTCAATTCTATCTCAACATCCCTCTGTAATATTAATAATTAATAAAATATATTTATTTTATATATCTATTATAAACAATCCGGAGTAGTCATAAAATTTGTATTAAAATAGAAATCCCAGATATAAGTCCATTACAAGTATTTTGATTTACATAAGAATAACTAAATAACATATTACATTTATGGCAATCATAGGTTATAAAATGTAATAATTTATCTAGTAGTATTATACTAATAGGTTAGGTTAGGCAGTAGAAGTATTATGATATTAAGTTGTTACTAATTTCCCCCACAATCTTTATTGCATTGAACTATATCTTAATCTTAATTGATCGTGACATCATAAATTAATCATGGTCACCCAGTTGATTAGCTAGTTGATTTTTTTTTTTTTTTTTTTTTTATGTAAGAGGAGGGCAAACGAGCTGGCGGGTCACAGATGGACGTGATCACCGCCGCCCATGAACTCTTGCAACATCCGAGGACTTACAGGAGTGTTGCCGGCCTTGTAGGTGGGAATAAACGCGTTTTTTGAAGGTACCCATGTCGTACCGATCTGGAAATACCGCCGAAGGTAGTTCGTTCCACATGCGAGTGGAACGTGGAAAAAATGTCCTTGAGAACCGCACAGTGGAGGATCGCCACGCATCCAGGTGGTAAGGATGGTATTGGAGGCGATGGCGCGCTGTGCGGTGATGAAATTCGGCGGCAGGCATCAGATCGAATAGTTCTTCGGAACACTCCCCGTTGTAAATGCGGTAGAAGACGCACAAAGAAGCCACGTCTCTACGCAATGCCAGAGAGTCCAGCCGTTCGCAGAGCACCGGGTTCCCAACAATTCGAACGGCTCTCCGTTGTACGCGATCAAATGGTAGAAGCTGATATTGGGGTGATCCGGACCAGAGATGAGAACAGTACTCCATGTGAGGCCGGACCTGCGCCTTATAGAGCGCAAGTCTTTGGCCAGGTTTGAAGTACTGCCTCGCTCTATTAATCACTCCCAATTTCTTCGAGGCCAACTTGGCCTTACTCTCCAGATGACCACGAAACTGACAGTCGCTCGAAATGTCGAGACCCAGTATTCTGATACTTGGCGAGGCATTAAGAGGAGTGCTCTCGAAGAACGGTGATACGACAAATGGGGTTTTCTTAGTGGTAAACGCGCAAACTTGTGTCTTTAGGGGATTGAACTGAACGTGGTTCAGTTCACCCCACTCAGAGACCATCCCCAAGGAAGTCTCTATAGAAGACACAAGTTTATTTCGGCACTCGTCGACGTTTTCCCGAGAGAGACCTGCACGGCCGGAATATACCGCATCCCCAGTGCTGTCATCCGCATAACAATGTATGTTGGAGATATCCAACATATCATTGATGTGCAGGAGGAACAGGGTTGGGGATAGCACGCAGCCTTGGGGTACACCAGCGTTCACGGGCTTGGGGTCCGAGCAAAAACCGTCGAGAATGACCTGTATGCTCCGCCCAGTGAGGAAGCTGGTGATCCACTTGCATAAACTCTCGGGAAGCCCATAGGAAGGTAGCTTCGAAAGAAGCCCCTTGTGCCATACACGATCGAAGGCTTTCGCCATATCCAGACTAACTGCCAGACCCTCTCCCTTACTTTCAACAACAGCTGCCCAACGGTGCGTAAGATATAACAGAAGATCACCAGCCGATCGACCATGGCGAAAGCCATATTGCCGGTCATTGACCAACTGGTGATCCTCGAGGTATGTTAGGAGCTGTTTATTGATAATGCTCTCCATTACTTTGGAGAGCAGAGAAGTAATGGCGATAGGTCTGTAGTTAGCTGGGTCCGAGCTATCACCTTTTTTAGGGATCGGATGTACAAGGGCACGCTTCCATGAGACCGGGACTACGCCTTTAAGGTAGGAGTACCGAAATAGACGCGTTAGCACTGGAGTCAACTCAGGGGCACACGTTCGTAGCACCAATGGAGAAATGCCATCCGGCCCACTCGACTTATGAACGTCCAAGGAAAATAGAGACTGCCTAATAGTTTTCTGCCTAAAAACTATTTCCGGCATTGAGCTCTGACACCGCGGGATGATAGGCGGTGTCTTCCCCTGGTCGACCAAAGTCGAGTTGGAGGCGAAAAGAGTGCCCAAGAGATCGGCTTTCTCTTTTGCCGTATGGGCCAGAGAGTCATTCCCCATGTGCAACGGCGGTAGGGATGGCTGGCTAAAGTTGCCCAGAGTGGCCTTTGAAAGCGCCCAAAATTTGCGCGTGCCAGGCGGGTACTTTGCCAGCTGATCCCCAATTTTGACGATATGCTTGAACTTTGCTCTAGCGATTTGCCGTTTGAAGAATCTGGAGGCACGATTATATTTCCTCTTCAGAACTCTAGAGCTCGGATCCTTAGTGACTAACGCATTGGCCCAAGCTTGATAAGCCTGCCGTTTGCCAGCTGCTGCAGCCCTGACAGACGCATCAAACCAAGGCCGCGATCTGCCACCAAGTGGTACCACAGAGCTTGGTACAAATAGTTCCATGCCCTGTAGTATCACATCAGCTACAGCCGCAGCGCAGTCACTAGGATCATCGGAAGGGAAACAAATCGGCCCCTATGGGTAGGATGCAAAGAAGGACCGCATTCCATCCCAATCCGCTGACTTGTAGTGCCAAACGAGTCGAGTCGCAGGTGTTGTGCGACCCGAACGTTGAATGGGCACTACACTCCGTACCAGACAATGATCAGAGGACCCTAACGGAGCCTCGACAGTGACCTGGTACTTTCCGGGATGTGTAGTCAGCAGAAGATCCAACAAAGAGGGCATATGGCTGTCCACATCCGGTAGACGAGTGTGCGTCTTGACCAATTGGGACAGACCATTTGCCAGAGCAAAGTCAAACACAGATCTCCCCGCGTAGTCGGTGGCACGTGACCCTAACCAATCGGTATGGTGCGCATTGAAGTCACCGAGGACTATGACTTCGGCGGAGGGAATCTGTGAAAGCAGATCGTCAATCTTCGCCTGAACATGGCCCAAGAGTTGATCCGTTTCTGCATTACCACTATGGGACCTGTAGAGGCATGCGTAGACTCTGACATGGTCGTCCATGTCCACGCGCAGCCAGAGTACAGACAGGTCCCGACCTTCAAAAACCTGAAGGCGACGGTAGCAGATATCCTCCCTTACGAACACAGATACCCCGGCGTGTGGTATAAAATGGTGTTCTAGATTATACCCGGGGTATGACAGGTACGCTGTGTCGCTAGGTTTAGATATCTGCGTCTCCGTCAGAAACAACAAGGCCGGCTGCGCCGTCTCTAGATGATAGTGGACGGCGTTCAAGTTGGAATGAAGTCCCCGAATGTTGCAAAAGTCCACATTTAGAGTGGGTCGGGGTGCCGCTGCGTTGACTCGTCGTTTGCCCTCAAAAAACACAAAAGGCGATACTTTGCCCGCCCCAGATACGACGGGCAGCCCGAGCAAAATCCGAGAATTATTTCCCCGATTTTGCTCGGGGAGGGGGTCCCCGGCTTCATCAAAGCCGGTACCCTCCTGGGGTATTTTTCTTTCTGGCATCGCTTTCATGTTTCATGGCGTGGGGGGGGGGTTTGGGCTTCCGGATTCTCTCACTCACCGACGGAACATAACCAAATGAATTTGGTTACTACGCGTCGGTCTTCTGTGAGAGGGTGGTCCTTCCCCGGTCGAGCCAGCCCAATACGAGCTGCAGTCAGATAACTACAGCTAGGCTCTACCACTTAAAATAGCCATTGTAATTAACAATAGTCTTGGTGTAGTCTTTTTTTAGTTTTAAGAAGAATTAAAATAGTAAGTTAAGCAATACATGACCTAATTATTCTCTTGAATATTTAAGTTTGTGTAAAATGTATCCCTATAATGTAATTATTGCGGCTACAATTTATGCGCAATAGTACGAGTGATATGTTATCATGACGGCGAAAATAACTGTTTACATATACTGGTTTAATTCTATGTATCATATTTAACGGAAGAAATATCTTTAAAGTAAATTACTTAAAATATTTTTTTTACATTTTTGTATCCACACGCAAGTATGCAGGTTCGGTCATTCTTTGATAGATGTTCTAAAACTTTTAGGAAAGAAACCTAAACCATTCGTTTAAAGCGCAACAATTGGAGATGTAATTCAATGTTTCAACGGTGCATTGTCAGGTGACAAATTACCCTTTGGTTAAAGTTGTTAAGGAAAGTGTTTTCCTTGAGTTCTGAATGCTGAATACATATAATTGGGTTTTAAATACAATTTATTCAAAAATATAAGATATAACGTAATGAAAATATCCAATTGTCAAATTCAAATTGTAAAATTCTCAACAGTTACAGCGATTCTGAGTACTGTAACCAAACGTTAACGATCTAAACAATCTATGTATGACGATCAAAGTTGTATTTTTTGAAAATAAGGTGGAGTTAGTTACACAACATAAACTGATTAGGGTTTTGGAAGTTAAAAGTTTTGGTTTCATTTCTATTGCTTTGTTTGTGTTTGGTACTTAATATCAAAATTATTTTAGCGGATTAACATATTTTCACACAAATTTTAACAATATTATTTGCTTTTTAATAAAAACAAATATTTTTTTATACCAAAGGATTTTTTCTTCTGGTGTGATCATTTATTGACAATTATAATTGAATATTTTTTTCTAAATACTCGTAGTAATCTTATTTATTTATCTGTAATGTACACACTTTTAAAAATACGGTTTTTATTATAGGTAAAGACTATATAATAATCCAATTCCTAAGTCTATTTTCTTGTCACACTTAAAACGAAAAACAAACGACTTTAATTTGAAACCAATTCCAACGTTATTTATTGGATCATTTCACGCTAAGTCTTATACTTTATTTAATTGTAAATTCCTTTGCATGCGGAAGCCAACCGCTGCCTTACGTTTGAATTATATAATGAGACCCCCCATCCTATTAAGGAGAAGTTACAAATTAATCTTCGAAAAATCCTAAAAAGGATCACCTTTTAAATTATCAAATGAAAGAAAATAATTTAAGGGCTGTTATTTCAATCAGACTAGACATTATCAATACAAATACTTCATTAAATATGACGTTTATAATTTTTGTTTAGCATGTGTTACTTTAGCTTATTATAGCTAAACGAAACTTAAAGAAAGTAATAAAATATATTTCCTTTGATATATACATTTCTATCTAAGAGAGTTCTCCTTAAGACCCCCAATGGAGGGGTGATTTGTCAAGCGTCACTCGACAATGAACCGTTAAATCAATGACGTAAGTTACCAATTTCCGCTATTAAAATAAATAGGTTTCTTATTCCAAACTTTTTTATTCCAAACTTTTTAAGTATTTGATTATATCCTTTTGTGTTGTATATTGTACGGTATAAGGTAAGAATAATAGTCAATAATAAATGCATCATCATTACTAATTAAAAAACATGTAGATGTATGACGACCTTTTCAGATTACATTAGTATGCGAGTTCTGATTTTTTAATGATGTTTACAACTGTAACTGAAATATTACTTACAAAATCTAGTGATAAATTTTTAGTCAAGGTAAAAACTGAGTTCATGAACAATAAAATACACCAAAATAAACATTTTGTGCATTATTCCACGATAAATTGAATTTTTCTTATAAATTATAGTATAAAAGATTCTAAAGAGACTCTTTAACTGAAAAATACTATTTTTAAAAGAGCCAGAACTTTAGTTTTATAAGCTTCTCGTAGAATGGAAGACCATAGATATCTATCAAAAATAGGAAAACCAATAGTTTTATACCATACAAAACTAAAACTAAATGAAAATACCAAACAAAAACCACAGATACTGTCAATGATATTTTAAGAACTACCATTATAGTGTAACTTCAAGAAAACTTCATAATACATACTCGTACATAAATACATACATAGGAGTTGTATAAAATATCTAGTCATATTTTTTAAAGTTAAGTTATTAACATAAAATGAAATACAATTTGTGGTTTAAAAATATATTATTTTAGCATTAAATGGGCATTTAGCCTTTCACTTTTTCTCTATTACAACTGTTGCATCAAAAACCATTTCTAACTTTAATATTAGACGTGTATGTTCACTTGTGAAAATTTGAAATTGTCTACTAACATGTTGGCCATGTTAAACTTATGTGTTAAATGTTACTTTTATTATAATAAACATATACTACAAGGTGTCCAAAGTACTTTAATCATTATATATGAGACTCAACCCATTTAGATCCATTAAGTACATTTTCGGTGAAATTTAATCACCACTTACATTCCTTTTATTTAGGACATCGATACATTTAGGACAATGTATAGGAAGCTCCTGACGTAAACAACGAAGCGGCGATAGTTATTGTTCCATTACTAGGTCACGAATTCTATTAATTTTTTTCATGATATATAATAAAATGTTTTAATAAATTGGTAAATTTAAACTGATTTCTATGTTAACGATCGCAATACATCTTTTGTTCCCAAATTTAATATTTAATCAATTACAATTAAATATGACACATTTAGTATTAAATATTTGTAGTTTATACCAATATTAATTCTAAGCCGTCTCATCGAAATATTAACAAATAATAATTTTTAATTATAAATTTTTCTTAACAATTTTATTTTTTAATAGCATCAAACCATTTAAAGTTAATATCCGGACTAGTTGATGAAAATTAAAAAGAATGCGGTCTAACTTCAGTTCCGTCGTAGTTCCGCTTTGGAGAACTCAACGTCATATAATTAAAAACCCTAGTTTTTAATTATATGATGTTAAGAAACTAAGCTTTGTTATAGGTTAAGTTATGAAATATATAAGGCAAAACAATTATTGTGAAGCCATTGTGAATTAAACAATAGTAAAATAAAATTAGATATTACACTATTTTATAAAGTATTGTAATATATGTATTTAACATTCGCTATAGTTATAGATTAGAAAATCGGAAACTACCTGGCATGGCTAGTTTAAAAACCAAACTAAAGACTCCATACTTATAAGTTCGGAGAAGAGGATGAGAGGAGGAGAAACTGACGCGTGAATTTCATGCTGTTGTTGTCATGATGGTGGTGGTGGAGGGAGGATGTTATGACATCTTAGTAGGATCCGTGCAGATCTTAGTAACTGGACGTCATTTTGGATTTTTGTACTAATTGAACCTGTGACTATACTAATTGAACCACATTTGGAATTTAAGTAATTGATCTTTATAATATTATTGACCACTTAGGGAATACCTACCTAACCGAAATTCTGCTAAAACTCTGCTCATGGCTGCTTTCAATAGCTTGACATACTTTAGGTTCTAAAAAGTTTTTATAGATGTTATTAGTAGTGTCCGAATCCAAAATCTTTCCTGTTTACGTTGAGCCATTATTGACCAGTATTTTGATACTGCGAATATTTTCAATAATCCTTGCAATAACTTGTCGGAGGGTTTCACCTACGTAAGATTCGCCGACATCACAAGAAAACCTGGGATGTCCAGTTTGCTTTCCTTATTATTTTATGGTAAAGTTTACTTTAACTTGCCATCGAAATGAAAAGTATTCTTACAATTGTACATTAATAAAAATATTTTATACTACGAGTATTAGTAAACCGATATCTGGTAAGTACAATTCCATTCAATTACGTTTCTTTAATATTTCTTATAAGCACGTTATGAATAAAAATAGATTTCATGAATTTACATACGTTTAAGACTGTGTAATCTAAACTATTTTATTTAAATAACTTACAAATGAACAAAATTTACTGCTAGTGGTATTTAATATAGGAGGACGAGTTATGTTTCTATTAAAATAGTTAAGGTATTACCGAAATTCTGATACAAATGAAGTTAATATTTGCAAATTACAAAATAGAATTCCGTTGCAATGGAATTCACAAACAATCTACGTTCGTGGGAACTGCTTTAATAAATTTAGCTGCAATAAATTCATCAGAAAGTACAAAGGATTACATAAGTATGCAAATAACTGGTGTTATTCAGAGTGATAAAGTATATCACAATATGTTTTAAAACATATAAATAAATATTAATAATTTAATGTTGTTTAAGAAGAAAGCAATTTGGTTCTGATAAAATTATCTTCTTTTGAACCTTTCAGCCATATAATTTTTATATTTGTATTATTAAAGTTTTCACTAGCAGAATCTCCTTTGTTAATTTGTAATAAAGTAATTCAAAAGCAAAAATGTATTAAAGTAATTCAAAATACTAATAATGAGTTATCTAATAATAAAAACACATTGCACATATATAAATTTTATTCAGCAAACTTATCTCTAAACAAAGGCAAAATAGAATTTTCACACGGATTGTTCTTTTTTTCACGAAATTAGTTATTTTTTTATTGTTCCCATCGATTGAAGACGTGAAGAAATAACCTGGAAGAAACGAACATATTGCGCAAATAACTGGGTTTAAGGCAGGATGATATTTTATATGGTCTGTGGTTTTTTTCACGGTACATCTGGTCATCATTATCTTTCTGCCCTTATCCTATTTTGGGGTCGGCACAGTATGTTTTTTCCTTCCATACACTCCTATTATTCGTCATCTCGGTACACACTCCCTTCTTCTCCATATCGTCTTTCACGCAATCCATCCATCTTTTTTTCGGCCGTCCTCTACCTGTCCATTACTCCACTACTATACCTAGCACTCTTTTGGTCACGTGCCTTTCATCCCTCCTCATAACATGTCCATACCATGACAGACGGCTACCTCTAATTTTTTCTGTCACTGGCGCTGCTCCTAAGCTACCCCTAATATACTCATTTCTTATTCTATCCCTTCTTGTCACCCCACACATCCATCTTAACATTCGCATCTCCGTTACATGCAAACGCTTTTCATCCATCACCTGCATCGCCCAGCACTCAGATCCATACATAACGACAGGTCTAATGATGTTTTTATAAATTCTGCGCTTTAGTTTAAGGGGGATTCGGGCATCACATGTCGTCCCAGTGACCTGTCGCCATTTCATCCATCCTGTGTTAATTCTGTGCTTTATGTCCCGGTCAATATTGCCATCGCTTTGAATCAGAGAACCAAGATAGCGAAACTCTGAGCAGACTGGTAATGGTACTCCGTCGAACAAAATAGGAACAAAACTGGAGACACCGCCGAAATCGCAGAACATGTGCTCTGTTTTAATTCTGCTCACTTCCAGGCCGACACTCTTCAGCTTTTGTTGCCATTTTACCAGTCTACTCTGCATCTCAATTCCATCCTCGCCGACAAGAACAATATCATCAGCAAAAAGCATGCACCAGGGTGCCTCTTCCTGTATGTCCAATGTCAAAGCATTCATTATTAACAAGAAAAGGTAGGGACTCAGAGCCGAACCTTGATGCAAACCCACTGCCACATTGAACTTATCGGTGTTTCCAGCGGCCGACCGGACTTGTGTACTAGATCGACTGTACATTGCACGAACCAACTCCACATACTTCTCAGGAATACCCTTCTCTTTCAAAGCCCACCATATCACGTTACGGGGAACCCGGTCGTATGCCTTCTCGAGATCAACGAACACCATGTGCAGGTTCTTGTGGGCTCGTCTGTATTTCTCACACAACTGACGAAGAGCGAATACAGCATCCGTCGTACCCCGACCAGGCATAAAACCGAACTGGTTCTCCGAAACATCACTCTCGTCTCGCATCCTTTTCTCTATCACTTTCTCCCACACTTTCATAGTATGTGACATGAGCTTTATACCCCGATAACTGTTGCAGTCTTGTATATCACCTTTATTTTTATAGATGGGCACTAGGTCACTATTGCACCATTCATCAGGGATCATTTCTTCATGCAACAACTTACTGAAAAATAAAGCCAGCCACTCATACCCATATTCATTTAAAACCTTCCATACCTCCACTGGTATCCCATCCGGCCCTACAGCTTTTCCATTCTTCATACCTTGCACAGCCGCTTTCACTTCATCATCGGTCAATTCTTTCACTAATCCTTTATTTACGGGCTGGTTTTTTAAAACTCCACTCCAATCATTTTCTTCACTCATCAATGTTTCAAAATATACCTTCCATCTCTTTTTTATATCTTTATCTCTCATCAACGCCTTTCCAGTCTCATCTTTTATGCATTTTACATGACATCTCTAGCATTCTTCTCCCTACGCTTTGTTATCCGGTAGAGTTCCTTTTGACCTGCAAGAAACTCTAGCGACCTATATAACTCCTCTTGCACCTCAGCTCTAGCAATGGCTACAGCTACTTTCGCTCTCTTCTTACATCTTTTATATAACATTTTCATATCCTCTTTCATACTTCCATTATCATCCGGTACTTCCTGCCATTGCTTAAACGTATCTTTCTTCTCTTTCAGAACCTTTTCCTCATCTTCATTCCACCACCACGTTTCTTTATTTATCACACCTTTTCCTTTCGTTTCGCCTAATACATCCTTTGCCACAGTTTTTATTCATCCCGCCATTTCATTCCAACTATCGTTCAAGGATTTTTCTTCTGCACTACTTATATTTCTAATTTTATCTGTCACTCTGTTTTTAAATTTACTCGCACATTCTTCCTTCTCTAACAAATACCATTTTATTTTAGGTGGGGGTCGATTCTTGAACATATTTGTACGCACTACATGTTTAATTTCCATGATGAGGAGCCTATGCTGTGAGACTACACTTTCGCCCGGCAGTACCTTGCAGTTTATGACGCAATTGATTTTATTTCTTCTTATTAACCCATTAAAGGTCAAATGAAAACTACAAATATTATTTTAGATTTTTTGTTATTTTTATATTAAAGTAAGTAAAAAAAAAAAAATTAATTAAAAAAAATAAGAAAAATTTTGTTTTTCACGAAAATATAGGGGTGTACTCAATTGAGTACACTGACCGCCTAAGTATGAAAATTATCCAACCACGCTTTTTTAACACAAAGTGTTTTCAGGCATTTCTTACATTGCCAAAGCACTCTAGAACTGCAAACTACACCGCAGCTGTTTATTAATTTTGTTGGGATAATATCCAACTCCATCTTGACGTAGGCCTTCGACAATTTATGCACCTTGCCTTGATTTTCTTTGTTCACCCTTTCGTCGTCGACCAATGTGACGTCGTCCAATGTGACGTCGGAACATGAGCTGATCCATAGGATTATTATTGCACATTACATGTAAGTGCCGGGCATCAGAAACAGCCATATCTATCATATATGTAAATATAACCCACCACCACCTATTGTTCCGTGAACACCAATTCTATATAATAAGACAGACTGGTCAAGTTCATCAACATCTCCCATATTTTTATTATAAGTTTAGAACAAACGTGGTATGTCTTCATCTAACGAACATTACATTGGTTCTCGAGGTAGCTTATGGTAGCCAGAAATAATCAAAATCCCAAAAGAAAATTGTCATCTCAGTGGAATCTATCTGAAACTCGTATCTATTGTTTTGGTTAGCATATAGTTTGCTATTAGATATTATCATATCCATTACGTTTTCAAGTATTTGTACAGGGTTAAGGCCCTTTAGTTGTTCATCAATAGCACTTTTCTTATCAGAGACTTCAGTTGAACTCTGAAAAGTCAAAGAATATGAAGGGGTACATTTGCACCGGTTTGGATTCGGATTCAAAGAAGATTGGCGGGTAGCATCATCACTGACACTGTGCGTAGATTCCTCGCTACCATTATCCTCTCGATGCCTAATTATCTCAGTAGTACCAGGTACTTTTTGCGGTATGGGACACGCCGCCATTTCCTCGTCGGCACCCTCCTTTTCATCAGTCAATCTACTTGAATCAGGTGGTATGATAGCCAGGTCAGGTTCATCATCTTCAATATCCTGTAACACACCTTCGATAGCTTCCTGAAACCTATGGTAACTATTTTGAGCTGTAAATCGCTATTTCTTCATTGCAAAGTATCTGAAAGAAAAAACTGTTATTTTGGTTACGTATGTTGTCAGTGTACTCAACTGAGTACAGTTACATTTACAAGATTCTAGTTTTATTTTAGTAATATGTAATTAATTTAACAGTTTCTAATATCTTTCCTTTACATCTAATCTAGCGAAATAAATCGAAATAAAACACTTAGAAACACTAATTACTTTAAAAAATCTAAAATAATGTACTTACTTCGATGACGTTTCCGCAACACAACTTTAACCGACACTTTTAAAATAAAAATGTCGCACTATCCACTTATTATTTATGAATACACTTAAAGGACCTTATAATTAAGTAAAATAATGAAGTACCCCACGCACACTTAAGAGTTCTGGAATATATGCCTAAAAATATAGCTGTACTCAAATGAGTACGGTGACTTCTAATGGGTTAAGAAATAATCAATCTGCGTTTTATGGCGGCTACTTTTGTACGTAATTAAATGTTCTTCCCTCTTTTTGAACCAAGTGTTGGATATAGCCAAATCGAAGGCTAGCGCGGCCTCCAGCAAGGCCTCACTCTCGTCATTACGGTGACCGAAACCCTAACCACCATGTACTCTTTCATAACCATCATTCATATATCCCACATGCCCATTAAAATCACCCCCTACATATATCTGCTCATTGTCCGGAACATCCATCATCACAGAATCAAAATCTTCCCAAAACTTCTCTTTCGTCCTATTATCACATCCGGTTTGAGGAGCATACACACTTAATACATTAATGATTAAACCTTCTAAAATCATTTTCACAGCAATGATTCTATCACTCACCCTGTTCACCCCCGTCACACACTCTTTTAATTTTTCATCAAGCATAATTCCAACACCATTCTTTTTTCATTCTGGTATTAATTTATATCGTCTTTCAATATTTATTCAATTAAAATATTTGCACTATTTATAGGCAATCCCTTAAATGCTAAAGAAATTAAACATTTCTTCTATATTTTACTAAAACACAATAAAATTTTACAATTAAAATATTTTTTTGTAAGTCCATGGATATTTGCAATATATGAAAAATGAGACAAAGGAAAGAGGAACACTACAATTTGGATCCTGTACTCCTTTCCAAAATGAACATTATTATCGATGGTAGACCCACCAAATAAGACAATTAGGAAAATATATAAATAATACTGTTTTCGTATAGCATAATATATAAAAGCATGCAAAATCCTGGCTGACCACAGTTTGGTAATTACCTCCGAACTTTATCGTAGCCTTTACGTGCCTGGGATGTTGCGATTCATCTAAATTGTTCAATAGACCATTACGCTATCTCTTACAATTTAGTTAGAGAACTGATATGAAACAACCTATTTGTTCCACTCCTGGATCTATGAAACATGTTACTTTCGCTGGTCAAATACTTTAGAGGAAGATGTCATCAAAATTTAAATATATAAATTATTTTATTTGACTAAAAACAAATTTATAATAATCTTATTATTATTTTAAATAAGATTCAGTTTGTAAAAGTATACTGTGTCTAATTATTAAGAGTGATAAGTTAAAAAACATTTGAGTTACATAATAATCCAACTAATGGGATCAAGTGAAGCTAATAAATATTCTAAATAAGCGAAAAAACTCATACCGAGAAAGGATCATGTTCAGGATTCATCTTTATTTTCAAATATCAAATAATGATCTGTAGATCATCTTTATTTTCAAATAAAGATGATCTACAGATCATTTCTAGTTTTGGACAATATTAACTAATACACCAATATAAGGAACCAACCTGTAATAATAAAAAGTTATATTTGTTATTACATGCTCATCAAAACATAGTGATGGTTATATAATACCAAATTATTATTAAGTATAACAGTTTAGCGTTTATATTGAAAAGTATCTAAAACACTTTCCTAAAGACCCCATCGAAAGGGTAATTCTTCAGGTGTCACTTGAAAATGAACCTCTAAATCAATGACTGTTCCCAATAGAGCTTCAAACAAATGGATTTCGTTTCTTTTACGAACTTTTAAATATCTGTCACGAACACCTTCTCATTTTGTGTTTATTTTTAGTTATGAAGGTACAATTAAAATTGTACTATTTATTTAGAATTTACATATATTTTTCTGCTATGTCTAGTCGTGGAATCGTTGCGGGACCTCTCGACTTGATACAATATTATTATGAATCTTATTGGTACACCATTTCCTTGGAATTAAATATATTTCGTTTAATTATTCAATATTTTTATGATTGTAAACCAATTTCTCTAAAAAAATACTTTTTTACTTCTTTACATCTCACTCTTATAGTGATTTAAATAAAATAAGTGTGCATAATTAATAAAAATATTAAATACGACCGAAATTTATCCTAAGCTTTGTGTTTCTTTTATTTCAAAATAGTATATATTCTTCAAAACCAAAAACTTTTCTTTCGTATTGAAACTACACTAAATCTTTTGTTTTACTTAAATAAAAACAATCAATAAAACACAGTTATGATAAGCTGACATTTTTGAATAATAGATTATCGAGTAATAGCTTTTGTCTATGATTCGGAATATATCAAGTGTGATATAATTGGACTGTTCTTTTGGTTTACTACTATTCATATATTAACTTAATATACTTAGCAGTAATTTTATAATATATTTTTTATTCCTTGGGACAGTAATTAAGTAAAAATGTACCGTTAATTATACTACTGACGCTAAAGATAAACCTGAGACACGTTTGAGTTACAGTGCGCCCCTAGAGGGTTATAGTTAAAAGGTTTTGTTGTCAAAACGGACAAACCTTAACAAGACTAAAATAAGAAAATAAAACATTCATCATAGTAAATATACAAAAATATATATTAAAATATAAATATATATATATACATATATTCCTTATCAATATTTATTATTTTTGCAGTTATACTAGACACTAATTAAATAGGTTTGACACCTAGACCGTACTGTTAAAATAGGGCAATAAAAATGTATTTGTAAGCCTCTTGTATATCTTTTTAAATACATAACCACTATTTTTATTAATAAGTAATTTGTATATTATAATAACAAGTAATTATTCGCTCTCTTAGGTGCTCTCTAAGCTTATCTATAAATTCTGTTTATTGTTTTGAAGATTATCTGCTTTTCAATATTTGAAATATATAATATAAGTCACAATACTAAATGTCTATATATTTTTAAAAATAATATCAATACTAAATATTTGAAGGTGTTAAAACGTTGTGTATAATGAATTTAATCGGGCGTATTACAATAGGGTTTTGGAGTGTGTTATAAATTAGACCTCTACCGTCATTTTGGAGAACATTCCATCTGAAAGTAAATAACCAATTTATCGATATCGATTGTAAAGAAAGTTAAATTTTTTGTGACTTTTGGCGGGGGGAGGCAATTAGCTATAGCAATAGCAATATAGCAAGTTTACTTCTCCTGTATATACGAAATATAATTTCTATCGCGTAATCAAAAGTTAACATTTGATTTTGTTTCATTTGTGTTGTTTTAGAGTTAATTGTTTAGAGAATAAAAATAAAAATAAAAAGTGTTCCCAATTGGTCGTTACAATACTAAATCATATACCAATATTTGATGTACGAAAACAACTTTGTATTCAATGCTGATGCCCTTCATCCTTCTCCCTCATAAAAAAATGTATGAAATTTGAACAACGTGTCTTGACTTGTATACTAAAAGGTATATTTTGAAAGTCAATGAGGTTACATGAAAATATTATATTCTACAAATAATGTTGATTTATAATAGCAATTTATTTAATTATAATGATATCGGAAATGTTTTTCAGTTTGTAGATAATAAGTTTTCTCTTTATCTATAATATTTAACTTAATATATTTTTTTTGGATAATTTATTTTATTTTTGATCAAATCCCAAAATAAGCGAATATTATGATCCGGTTAATTCAATTTGTAATGTTTTTATGTATAGAATAAATTAATAATATAATATAAAGAGTGATGAAGACATCCTTTTTCCAAAGCCAAGTTGGCCTCGATGAAATTAGGAGTGATGAATAGAGCGAAGCAGTTTTTCAAGACGCGGGTCTGGTCACAATGGAGTACTATTACTATAACTGGTCCGAATCACCTCAACATCAGATCTATTATTTGACCGCGAACAACGGAGAACTGTTCAAGTTGTCGGGTTTGTTAGATCAAATTGTCGCCTATTTTTAACACCTGTGTGGTGTTAAAAATAGGCGTCACGTCACTGCCTGCAATACCATCCGTAGCACCTGGATGCGTGGTATTCATTGGTTGTTAAGGAATTTAATAATTGCTAATGTCGTACTATCTATATTATGCGTACTGTGTACTAATCATTTCAGCAGGGAAGGCACTTAATTGTTATGTAAAAAGAATTATATTTGTAAAATTTTTGGCATTCCTTTTTTTATAAAATGTTTAATGCTTTCAAAAGTTAAGGAAAATGCTATTTAAAGTCTATTAAAAAAAAAAAATCAAATTTAATTTTAGTAGAAATATAGACGACACATGCGAAATTTATTTATGAAATACATTTTAAAATATTCTAATGAATGCTATAAATAAATATTAAGTATAATAAATTTAAATTCTGATTGTAAAGATCGTAAGATCGATTTGACTATATTTTATATATTTTATGTAACTACCGAACACTGGATTTTATTTTCAGAATCCTAATAAACTTTACAGTAAGGATAATGGTCACAGTATGCTTTGAAAATGTTGGTACCGCAGTAAATTTGTCTAGAGTGGCTTTTCCCTACGAGTTTAGAAACTTCTGCACGTTGTTTAATGCTTTAATAGGTCATTATAACGCTGCATATAATATATCGAAACAAAGTCAAAGTACAACTGTTGTAATGTACTACATATAATACATAACATATTTATTCTTAGTAATTTTAAACAACAAGACACAATTCTTAAATGTTTTAATTTTAAGTAGAACATAATAGTAAATCTTTTACAGTGTTCCATATCTTTAACATCCGGAAAAAAGAATAAATGATACTTGGAATTAACTTATATTAGTAGCAAAAAATATTCACTTTATATTTTAGTGTACATTTAAATAAAAATATTTTATATACTCTTATTTAAATTAATGAATCTGGGCTTAGAAAGAGATAAAACGTTCGCTTCTGTTACCTGACCCGGTCAGCGCCACGCATGATACGAGAAATGACCGTCATCACGATTACCAACTACGCGGTAATACGACATCACTTGCATGATTCTGAACCAGTGAGAGACAGAAATGGACAGAGAAAGAGTGCGATTTTTGTTATCCTTCTATTATTGAGATAGCAATAGATTTTGAATATGTCGATTCAATCCCAGGTCGTGACTGAAATATTCTCAACTTATAGGTAATTAATTCTAATGTATGTAACAAGCCAACCGCAAAATAACACGTAGGTTACGTGACGCTTAATTATCATAATTGTAAAGACCTCTGCCCAGTAATAAGACAAATATTACTAGTAACTAAGTAATTATACATAGTTTAATAATTCGTAATACCATTAAAAATGTATTAATTTTATAAAAGCATTGTACTCCAAAAGGGTTCGTAAAAGAACGCAAACTAACACAACCCTAAAATTCGGGAATACCATTTAATTTAGTGATAGACGGATGGAAAAACAGAACAAAAGATTGATCGTCTATAACTATAATTTTTTTTTTCTTAGCGAGACTGAAAATTTTTCTGCCACGATGTACATAATGATGGAGAATAAGAGTTGAAATATTTTAATTCAAGCAAAATTACTATTTCTTAATATGCAATTCAAAACAATACAACAAAAAAATATAGCATATAATTAACATTCTATTATCACAAATACTGTTTCTACATCAGAACAAAATAATTTAGTTGTGTCCTTTGGATTGAATAAATTAACATTAACCTGTATAATTAACACAAGCATAACAGATTTTCATATTTATACATTTCATTGTTATTTCACATAAATTGCTTAAAATAAGCTATATCTATAACTGTACAATACTATACAAATGTTATATGTTAAAATTTTATGAACCTTGCAAAAGTTTATTAAAAGTATGATCTAGAAAAATAATATTTTTGATATGACTATATTGTTACAATAAATATAATTAGTTGTTGTTAGGAGTCTACCTGCACATATAATACAATATTAAAATAAATTTAACATGTATTGTTATATATTTTTTTAATTGGCTCTTGTATTAATTGAGGTATGTAATAATTTATGTGTTTATGTATTTATATGATAAATAAAGTCTGTTATTTATTGCTTTTAAAAGTTTATAGTATTAGAGGATTCATTATTTTGGGGTGCTGCTTGGTTCAATCAATTTTGAACATTTTCATTAAAACATTAAAAAAAAAATACGGTATAAAAAAATTAAAATATCTACTCATCTTTAATTGTGTTACATAATTACATATTGATAATATTGTACAATTTAAAAAATAAATTGTTCTGTTATATTTTTTACTTTAATTTCTTACTCACATATCTATTGCAATATAATTGCAAGTGTTTAATTTCCAGACTTTATCCAATTTAGCACCTAATACGCTTTAGTATAAAGTTTATTTTACAATAGATGAGTTAATTCTAATACCAAGAATTTGGCACTATTCGTATAAAATAAATTTCACATTACAATTGTTTTGCTACAGGAACGTTTTAACTGCAGCTTTTAATTGTGTTTGGTTCGACGTAAAGATAAATTATAAAAACATTATTCGCTAAAATTAGATTTAAATAAGAAATTTGTATTTTCTGAAAATATCAAAAACATTACGTTCACTTCTCAACTTTAATAATGCTAGGTTATAAATATACCCATTTTTTTTTAATAAATCTATTTTAGTATACAAAATAATAATTGATACAAAAATTTATCCGTGCAGAATAAACTACTGAACGCACTAAAATCGTTACATTTTTTGTTGGTTGGACACAGCTACATCAATGCCGTGTGGTATCCACTTCAAATTTTATAAATATAAAAAAAATCCGTAGCAGAATATTGTATTCTGAATAAAAAGAATGGGTAAAAAATTTCGAAAATTCATAAATGGATTCCGTTATAGGAACCGCGTAAAAGATTTTTTAAGGAGATTTTGTATGGATATTTTTTTGTTTCATATGTTTCATTTTATAAATGTTGTCTAAATTTAAACTGATTTGTTTTAACTTTATGATACAAGCATATTATCTTAATTTGAAAATACAACGCAGGTAAAACTGCTGTAAGAGTGTAAGTCTATTGAAGACGTGTGTTTTCTGCGATATTACCTCATATTCAAATATTTTTTTTTACATTCAGTATCAGAGATTGGTAAACTTGAAGAGCCACAATTGTCCCATTAAAACCCTCGTGCGGTTTGAGGACCACTGCCCTAGATAAATAACGTAAGGGAATAAACTGTAGTATAATTTGTAATGATCGACTTCAGATTGCTTTCTACACCCTAATATACATTTTTTTAATCTTAGATGCAATCTCTTAATTTTTAATATTTGGTTAACGTACTAGTTTTTTCATCTAAGGGTAACACTTTGTTAATAGATAATTTGCTAATAAAAAGTGAACTTGACAAATCAAATCAAAATACTTTATTCAGATAACATAGATTTTTAGGTACACATTTTAGAAATGAATACAAATAAAATTAATTAACTTAAATAAAAAATATATTGAGCCTGGTCGCATTGTGCCATCATTGAAAATGACAATAACAATATAACATTAATTAAACAATAATTATAAAAGAAAATAAAAGGGAAAAAAAACAGGAAAAGTACAGCTTGCACCACTTAGTTATGATAGTCACTTAAAAATAAGTATTTTTACATTTTGTAAACATACGTACAGAACATAAGGGTTTACGTTATGTAAAATAAAATAGTTTTGCTGCGTGTTATAAAATAAATTACTTGATATATACTTGGAAGCAAAAACTAATTGTGAGATTTTATAGTAATGGAATGTCCATAAAGTATATAGATAAAGATACACACAATTTAAATAAGAACATAGAAAAATATATCTTTATACATTCACGCATACAGATATAATATACATAGAATATGTATTTATTGTAAGATGAACCTAATTCACACAATAATAAAAAAATATTAGATATGTTGTTAAGAAATATAACCAGTAGGTAAAAGGAACAATGTCATAGCTTAAAGGATATAAACCGAGAGGTAGGATAATATGACACTTTAATACTAATTATAAAAAGTTTAAGTCTAAGTCTTTTGATATTTAATTATAAAAGCTTTTAAAAACAAACCTTACGTATGTGCATGATTTGTGTATTCAAATGTCCTTCTTAATTATAATCTTAAATAGGAAAGGTAACCGTCTACAATTTAAAAAAACTTAACATTATTTTTAAACTACAATGTACCCTACATTAATAACAGTAGCAAAAAAAATTTTCTGACGTGTACCAATAAAAAAAAACAACAGGTTTCAATAAAAAATGGAAATCATACAACATTTAAGTAAATTAAAAACTTTTTCATATTTTTTCAACAAAATTAAAAAATTTGCTATCAAAATATCAATACCACTTGTTATTTCAGATCTAATTTAGTACGAAATCTTGTGGTAACTAAGACGTATTTACGAGTGTATAGAGACACAGGACCAATCTTTTATAATTATTTAAAGTTGATAACATTTTTAGTAACAACAAGTGATTAGATTATTTTATTAAAGAATTTCCAAAGTTGATTTAATGGTATTTACAGTACTCTGTGTAAAACAGTATTGCAAAATCACCAACTATACAAAAATGTTGGAGAATACTTTAATTTCACCTACAATAAATTCATCAGAAAGTTCAAATATTGCTGATCGTACGATGTTCAAACAGACATTAATAAATATATTTTTTTCATTTAGCTTTTTTGGCTTTTATATCAAGGCAATAACATTAAAATATGTTTCAAATAATATTCATTCTACATATTTACGATTTAGTCTTCCTTGGGATAAAAAGAGCGGTAAATTGGAATAGAACTTCATGTTGCTATATTCTACTTGTTCCAGTCAGATCTCCAATTCATTTTCTTACGAATCAAAACACCGGTACAAAATTACAAAAAAAACGGTAAAACTTTAGTTAGAGTAATGACATATCCTGAAAAATATATACATATATATTTACGGTACACTATTGTTATTTTTAAAACTGTAAGAAAACTACTGACCAAGACAAGAAACGACAAGAATCCTCCATTTGCGAGAATATTTTTTTATTCCTTTGTGTTAAAAGTCACCGTGGGCGACGGTCATTACATATTGTTAATTTTTATTAATTCTCGTTATTATTAATATCAAATAAAAACTAATTTCAGTTATAATTCCAGATACAACTAATAACTCGCTCACATAAAATCTAAACAGTGGACCATCTAGATAAACCGATTATTCTAATATAACTCTCAAAATATTCTAAATTCATATAATAGCCTACATCTCTATGAAGGTAATTTTATTGATTGGACTGAAGTTGATATAATTTATATTTTACACTGACGATTTCATATAAAATTTAACCGTTATTTCTTTTCATATATGTCATAGATATAACTGATCCCACTCTTGTTTTATTTTTCTAAAAGTTCTTGCAAGAAAAAATTTCGTTTTTTTATTTTTTTATATTATAATATTTTATAATGTTATAATATAAATATGTTTTAAAACTAAAAATGTGAAACTGTTAAAATAAATTTGCGGTAAATGATGTTGTGACATTCTGATAAGGCTTAATTACCATTTCCTGATAATTTCAACAAATAATACCTATCAGCGATAATCTCTTACACAATCGCAAACCAATGCATTTAATATTAAAACAATTGTTTAATGGTTTATGTAGTATGTTTCTAAAATTTTATAACTACTGTAAAATGTGGTTATATGTGACGTATTAGATTTTCTTCTTCCTAAATAAGAAAAAGGAAACTTTATTTACATTATAAAAATATTACGAATAATTTATAATCTCCTTTACGGCAAGATTTGTGTAATAAATCCTTACTGTGTAAAATAGTATTTTTAAAGTATTTATTTACTGAGTAACTGCTAGAGTTACGCGCGTTCTCTTTAATTATAAAGGAAATCTCTCCTAGAAACATATTTAAAAATATATACTACAATGTGCTGCTTATATTTGTTAATCTTTAATTATACTACATTAAGAAAGGGGCTGTTTTTCCTCCTATCTACATTTCTGGAGTTACGAAAGAAGAAATACCTTAACGTATTCCTTTCGGCGGGAAAGCACCATCTGTCGATACATTGAATCAAGAGTTTGAAATGCGAGTTTCTTGTAGCGAGTTCATAAAATTGTTTTTGGTGGTGAATATTTATTAAGCACTTTGAGAATAGCCTTATTACCTTGTCTCGAAGAAATTGGAAAAAAATATTTAAATTATTATATACACTGAAAATTTTATGTTTTGTATGTACATATGTACTAATCAAAATATAGTATCCCATAACTTGCAAGAATTTTTTGATAAATAGTGAATGAAAAAGTGTGGGATTCGTTTTATTTCGATAATAATAAAAAATATATTTTCAAATTCCATCAAAATAAAAGGATAAATACGCTAAGCTGTGGGAAACTAATTGTCTACTTATAATTACATATGATTTTGGATACTAGGGTCTGCCTGCTTAAGTTTATACTTGACTACCATACACATTACTCTTATTATCGTTATTTTCTTATTCATTTGATATCATTATCTCAAAACAAAGAAATAAGTTTGATGAAATTATAATTGTTCTTTGAAACTTTATAAATTTCATAATAAAATAACAACAAATATTTTGATGTAAAATTATTTGTTTCATAAATCCAATTAGTAATTTGCATGACATTAACTATATACGTTCCTGTTAATGATTTTAGAATATAAGACTTTTTAAATTATAAATAACTATTAAAAATCGTAATACCGTGATATAAGTTATTAGAGATGTCTTCTTTTGATATAAGGTGCTACTTCTATTGATATAAAATACTTGTTTACTGTTCAATTCTGTTTAACCACAGTTCATGGCATCAAAGACAGCTGCCATATTAGGAATCCAGATAAAGTAGATGGCATATTTATTAGTAGAAATTTATGCCCAAAGCATGACAGATGAATAAACAGGCCGACATTGTTAACTGCTGTGTTGTTAGTCTGATTTATTGGAACACTATCAAAGGTTGAAATGTTGTCTATATCTGACATATAAATGTATATTTTTGTATAAATACGAGTAATATATCACCTGAAATTGCATTTTGAGGTCTGAAAGCTTTTAGTTTGAATATACATTAAGTAGAGATTCGTAAACGGTTTACTATTGAATGCATTTATCCAATGTATTTCATTGTTTAGAGTGAACAATTAAAAACTCTTATTAACCTTTTTCGAAATGAAACATTTAATATTTCAGAAGAGATAACTATATCTACGAATTTTTCACTTTATATTTACTTAAAATATACACAATTATTTATCTTGAAATTTAAGCTAATCAGATTGTCACATTAATTCTTTTTTTAATTAATGGCACTTTTTATTTATTTAAATTTAACATGTGTCATGTATTTTGAATCATCTTAACGAATAAAAGTGTTTTTTTGTGTGGTGATAGCGATAATTAGTTGTTTAAAATCTCCTACAAAATATAATCAATATATTACTTCTTTTATAATAATATTACAATATTCATTTTAAAAATGTTACTGAAAACCGTTAAGTTTTATTTTTATATAATATTACCGGACTGAAATGTTTCATAAGTAATGTCACGTTAGCTACAATAATTAGACACAAAAATTGTAAGTTTATATTAGTTACTGATATTTTATATTATTTAATGAGTTTCTTACCGAAAAAACAAGCGTTATTTTATTGAATGTAGATCGTTTTAGGGATTCAAAATAAAAAATCATATTTATAAATTGCTTAAAGTTAATATTATTTAGTATCTTAAATTTCATTCCTTCAAAACAATCTCTCACAGAATCTTAAAGGTCTGTAGACGTTTCACCAAAATACCTAGCGATATGTAATTTATTAAAAAAATAAGGATGAATTATTTTGTTCATAAAAAACACATACTAAAATCTTAATGTTTTCACGAAGATTTAATTACCTATTTAACAAATTAAAATAAATATATAATTCTATACTATAACAACTAAATAACCGATTATTATTATTTTTTAACTTTTGTCAGTTTTTCAGTATCACTTCCACGCTTTTTCTACAATTATTCGATAATCCAAAGTCCAGCTCTTATATTTTCTCAAACTATAATATTATATTCTAAAGACAGAATATTTATCAATAGTAAATAAATCTTTTAAATTTAAATTCGTTTTTATAATTCATTAAATTGTTTCTTGCTACAGTCATTTTTTTTAAACGGTTAACGAATAAACACAAAAAATGTAATTCATTCAAATCGTATTCTATTTACTATGATATAAATATTTTATTAAATCAATTTTTATTTTATTTAAATATTCCCAAAACTGATAAATGTTCGTGACAAATCATTAAAATTTTCAAGAAAAACAACAACTCATTGTTTCAAATAACGACAAATACTGAAAACGTCGGTTATTGATTCCTGTAGATTGTAATCACAAACTTTTTTTTGGACCAAATCCTTAGATACTTTTCCGATTATAGGTTAAGAAATAAAAAAAAATGGGTAAAAATGGTATTGCTACGGACAGTAATAAAACTTTGAAACCGATCTTAATTGAAAATATATAAAACATAGACTAAATTATCACTATTTTATGGAGTCTAACATTGTTTAAACGTACACGTACAGTCACGTGCAATGAAATGTATACACGGGCAGATTTTCAAATAAATATTAACGCTGAAAATAAAAAAAAAAATTCAAAAATGTATACATTATTGTGAGAAAGTCTGGTGGTTACATAGTATGAATTGTTAAGTGGCTACTTTTTTTTGAAGTTTTACATAAAATAAATGTGTGTCTAAGTTTTACGCACACACATATAAGTAGTGATGTCAGAATATCGTGTCACTTGCCACCACGTCATACGATCCGATTTTATTACGGAGTGGCCATAATCGATGTAATATTTATTTTACTTTGTTACAGAATATAATTATAATAATATTCTATTGCGTGTATCATGTATCCGTAAATGTTTCATCATGATTTGGAACCAAGCCAACTTCACTCTTCATTATGGCTAATAAACAGCTGCAGAACATCACCTACTTGACGATCTTTGAGACTATTTGTGATATTATTAAATCATGGTAACACTATATGTCTGAAAAATAAATGTAATAAAAAAAATGCAAAAAATTCGAAATATTTTATTTATCAATTAACATTGTCAATTGTATAGCAATTAGTTAAGAATTCAAGGTAAAATAAATAATAGTATAAAATATTATTTCGCCATACGATTAAGCTTATTCACTCTTCATAATATTATCAAGTAGATATCATACACATATATTATAGAAACAAATATCCAATAAATAGACTCCTATCCAATTATCATTAATTTCTAAGGATATAAATAAGTGGAAATACCAAAAATACATATTAAAAAGAAATCAAAAACATATATCTAAAATATTCATCGTATCGGCTTTAACATTAAAACTTATGATTATAATGTCAATTACTAAGATTTTTAATTGCTTTGGAATAAACTAAATTTACGCTTTAATGTGGAATAGATTATATTCCACATTAAAGATAATATAAGAATTTGTTCTTGTTACTTGTTACATGAAAGAAATAAAGACTTGATGACAAATCTTTAAAAAAATGTGTTTTTGATGTATGGTAAAATATATGTAAAAAAGCCAAAGAATTTCATAAGATTAGTTTTTAACGATTTTACAATATTTGTAACTGAATGGTTAATTTGATTTATTGCAATATTATCGAAGTTAGAAATATGCTCGTATTTATATAAATTCTATTTATGTGCGTATTTATGTGTATAAGTCATTCGAATTTGGGTGTCTGTTTTAGTAACTGTGATGTCAGGAACCTGATATCACAATGTTATTATCTATAGTCATTTTATTAATGCACAGTTCAGGCGATCCAGCGTGTGTTTTTCACAAATTACATTTTGCCTCCTTTTTAATGCAGAATATTGTTTTTTTTTTTTATATTTACTTAATCGCCTCTCTTGAAGTTATCCCAGTATTACAATAACAATATTTAATATAAATTGTTTTATATTATTTCTATAATTAATTTTTAATTATTTAAACAATAACTTCTAATCTAGTAACACTAAAACCATTTCATTAGAAAATACAATGAACTTGTAAAAAGTAAGACAAGTATTAAATTTCAAAATTAATAAATTAAAATTGCAAACCACAATGAGAATAATAATACATTTTTGTAATTGAATACGTTAATAATCTTATAATTGACTTCAGTTTATCTTCACTATATATACAAAGATTTAAACATAAATTTACGATAGGTTTTATGTGATCAACCTATTTATCTCTACTCTCTACATTTTGTGATATAGGAACACTATACAAAATAGACCGACTTTGTGTATTTGTGTAAATATATATACATTTTTTTATTTATTGCTAAAATGTAACACTTTTATCAGTATTTTTCGTGTTTATTGTCTGTCTGTTTATTTGTGCATTACAGAAAAACGAAGTGTGATTTTTATGCAATTTTATATGGTCATAGGTCATCACAACGATCCAAAATATACGTCACTTTTAACTATATATTTTATTATGTAATAACAATAACTTTTTGGCTACAATTACAATACAGCATAACCGTTGGACGAATTTAAATTGCCTAAGTTACTTATAATTAGCTTATAATATATATAAACTGTATTGTATTTAGTTATCAAAATGTTTAAATTTTTTTAAAACCTGCTAAGATATTCTAATAGGCCATTAAATCATCAAATTATTGCAAATATTTTAAAAGTATGGAATTGAAGTTGACTATACAAAATATATATCACATGAATGGCTCTACAGTCCACAATAATAGTGCTATAAAATTATCAGTGAAAATTTTTACAGATTTATTTTTTTAGCTTATTTTGCAGATGTCGTTTTGGTAGATTTTATATTATGCCGTTGAAGAATTACAAAATTAGTAGGGAATAGTTACACTAAATGTTATGTTAGTTAAGATTTATTTAGATATATGTATTTCTATTATTCAAATGATAAAAGCTCCAAAACTATTGAGATTATTATTATTGTATTAATTATTGATCAGAATTAATATATAATTTTTCATAACTAATATATTGGTACTTAACTTATTTTGGAAATTGGATTACAATAAGGGTCATATTTCTTCCAATATACGAGAACGTAAGGTACGAGGATATTTACATGACTGTTTGCAAATAAAAATATATCCTTAAGAGTATGTTATAAAAAATATTTTGTTATGTAATTTTTAGCTATGTTTAAATTTCGCCAGATAGCGTCCATGAAAGCTGATAAAATCAGAAAGTCGTAAAGTATACACTTCGCCCGTTTTGTAGTAAATTTATTAGCCGACGTTTATACCATTAAATGTACTGCTGATTTATTAAGCTGCTTTTAAATAAAACATATATATAATAAAAGTATTTTAGTGTGACATTTAGGTAAGATTTAAATTTAAAAAAATCCATTAAACATATTTTTGTTATTCATAATAACATACATTATTAATAATATAAAAATAATTATCATGTGTAAACGAATTATATCTGCAAGTATTTTTACCTCAAAAGAAAATAAATTCTCAGAAAGCCTTGACGCTGTGTAGGCGCCGTACCACCCTACCTTCGAGTAATTTATCACCAGAGCAATACATCCGATTCTAAAACGGTAATGGTTTCACGAAGAAATATTGGTGCTTTATTTTGATACCACTTTTACATCGTCGATATAATGTAATATACTTAATAAAATGATGTAGATAAGTTTTGTTTAAAAGTAAATGTGATTTTAGTTTGTGGTACGGTCTTTGTGTTTTGTATTGAAGCTATAATTTATATTTATGTATTACTTTTAGTAATACAGTTAACTTAGTTATTACTGCTATATGTTTGAGATATAGATGGATAATATTTTTTTCTTAATAATACCTTTATTTAATAACAAAAATATTTAAATCCTATTGTAATACACATATTAGGTGTATAATTTTTTTGTACACATAATGAATTTGTGACTGATCGCTGTCTGTACAAACATTAAACTTCTTTAGTAACAAAAAAACTCTTAACAATGATTTTGGTATCCTCTTGTTTGTCTTATTATCTGTGAGTTTATACGCGCTAATCTCAGGAACGGACGATCTGATTTAAATGTAGTTTTTACAGATTTTTTGTAATAACACTTACTTAAAATTTAGTATTTGTTTTATATAAATTGGTTAAAAGATAGAATATTACCGTACTACAAATATGTTGCATAACAATATTTGCCTGAAAGCTTACCTAGATTTGTAATTACACCCAATAAAACGATGATGATTGAACGTCAGTCTACCATAAAAAACTAATTTCACACGAACAGAGTCGTGTTCATAACTTATATATTTATATTAATATATCCCGCTTTAGAATATCGTTAAAATAAATATATACCTGTAAAATATATGTTTTATTTAAAAATTAATAAATTATTCAAAGAAATACGAAATGAAATAAATTTTTTTCGATAATCTGATATACGAGATTATGTCTGAGATACAATTTGCAAAATAATTTTACCTAAATTATTACGGAATATATACGTTATAAACCTTCTATAGAAATATGTTAACACGCCAGGATCTTTCTCAATATCCTCAGTCATCAATATTGTTTGTCAAGGTTTCAATAATATGAAATTGTTTGCTTTTAAAAATCTCAGCCTGATATAACAAAGATATGAACTGATTTTATATTCCTGATCAAGCAATAGAGAGACATTTAAGAATTATACATCACTTTTTATATCTACCACCTTGAAATTAAAGATGAAATGGAATGAATAATTTATCAGTAAAGATTTATAAGTTTTTTATAATTTTTGTCGAAGATTTATTTTGTTTACTTAAAATTCATTAAGTTTAATTTTATTATGTGAATATTTTTAATGTCAGCTTTTAAAAGTCGTAAAGTAATCTAAATTAATAGTTACAGGTAATTATGCGTTACGCGTGAGTAAAGAGAGTGTCATACAGATATAATCACCAATGCTCGAAACATAACACGCAGTAAATTTCGGTTAATATTTTCTGCGCCGCACCGAATTACGTTAAATTATTCGTATTATCTGAATTACGATTCGTTTGCATTGTTTTTGAACTTACCTCTCTTTATAAGTGTTAAGTTGATACATTTTTCAAATTGTACTACAATTGTAGTTCACGCGTCTCATGTTTCAAATAATAGTTATGATAGCATTATTTAAATAATACTAACGTTCAGACATTCAGACTGACTAACAAGGATATTTTTGGAAATAAATACTCATAAAACCAAAGCATTTATTATTAATATAAAGCTAACGTATTACCATACGTTTCAATTATTGTTATTGTATATCCAATGGAAAGTTATTTTTAATATATAATATCATGTAAGTTAAAAATACAACACAAAAAGGTTAATACTCGCACGAGCACTCGCAAACAATTCAAAGCAATGTTAATATCACGTTGGCGTGCGTTTTGGTCATATCATATAATGTAGAATAATGAAGACTCATTTCAGAAAATTTCACAACTTGTCATTTTTACTAATAGCGTTACACCACACTTAATATTAAAAAAAAATATGTATAAGATAAAATAGCACTCTCTGTACTCCACTATATTGCCATTAATAAAAGTTTAAACTCGATTCTGAATTAAATGTTTTTGCAAACTACTTTCTTTAATTGTTCTTGAGACATGTTTGTTAATTAAATATATAAAAATAAAATATAATAATACAGATAAAACAAAAATATAAGACTATCATTGTATTTTAGGCTACTGTATTTTTTTTAAGTATTTCAAATTTGATTTTTAGCTTACTCCAAATTATTATCTCCAAAAGGAAAATATATATATCACAACATACATCATTTAGTATTCAGAATAAAAAAAAATTAATAAGATTGGGATCTGAATGTAATGTAGTGTAATGTAATGGAAATTGGAAAAAATAATTGAGTTTTCGTACGATAAAGTAAAAAACTGTAATCTTATTTTCTGTTACTAGCGAATAAAAGATAACAAAAAAAATATCCAAAAAAGAATATGAAATACTAAGCATGTTCAAATTTAATCTACTAACATATTTCATAAGGATAATATTTGACAGACGGTATTATATAAATAAAATTTATATTATTTAGAGAGTCAGCCAGTATTACAATATACTAAATTTAGTTTTCAATACATTTATTTAAATTATACACCTATTTTCTAAAAACTTAAATATAATTCACGTGGTGATATTGCGGCTAGATCGCTTATCGGTGACCTAAAAGCTCTTGGGGTTTTTCATTTTATCTTCAATTTTGGATGAAAATCTGTTAATATATTTAAATGACTTAACATTATTTTATTCTAAATCTTTTTATTTTGAACTATATCTATAATTACATCAACGTGTTAATATTTGTGTTTTACTTAATAATTATTGCATACAAAATAATTTAAGTTCAAGAGTGAATATCGATTTTTCTATTTTAATGGTAGGATGTGAGTTAGTATCCAAAATGATCAATTGTAAAGCTCAGTTTATGATAATTAATTATGCCATCATAAGTAAAATCGGATTTCTTAATTCCTTTAACTTTGGTACTGATCCATAAAATTTATACATTAATGTTATTCGAATATTTTTGGACGTAATATTGGAAACACCTTGATTGTTAATACTTAATGTCGGCAGCGTGCGTGCTTGTTTATGTGAACGTGACGTCCATTTTGATGACTGAGGGTCCAGGTTCTTTGTTGTACTGAGTTGTATTATGTTACTTTTATTTTATTTATTTTATTTAAACTTTATTGTATTAACCTAAAACTAAGAAATACAAAGGGCGGACTTAATGCCTATTGGCATTCTCTACTAGTCAACCCGTGGTGTTGGCGAGAGGGTGTAGTAGGTACACAAGATAACGAAAATTAACTTAATTAAAAATACTAATAATAATAACAATAATAGTAGAGTATAATTAAATAATAATAATAAATAATAAAATATTATTCAATAATAATAGATAATCATAAAATTAAATAAATTAAAATAAATATAATTAATAATAAATAATTAAATATAATACTTACATATATATTCACAGAAATTTCGAAAACCTGTATTAAAACATTATATAACTTTAATTTTATATGAAAATTCTTTAGCATAGAACAAAATGTTTGGTGATAAAAAGAAGATTACAGATATCTTAACTTTTTTAATTTGTCATTTCTATGTTTGCTTCCTTGTACCAAAATCTAACTAAAAACATAAAAGACATGGGGAAAAATGCACTTATTTTAATAAAAATGTTTAGTGTATTTAGTGACGAGTGAATTAATTTCAAGGCACAAATCCAAGAAATAGACCTTGCAATTGCCGTGAACAGGTTTTGAATACTTATTATAACGAAAAAATTTTAATAGTAATTTCCAAATTAATCAAAATAATGTATAGTTAAAATATAAGTTTTTATAATTTCGATTTCATTTATTATACAATTAATTAAATTTTACTCTGAATTTGTAAACACAATTATATTAATTAAATAACATGGTTAACACTGACCAAAAACTAAATGAAAATAATAGCGATTTAGAATATACGAATTATTTACTTTGAATGAAAACTTTTCCATTACATGTATATTATATAAACGAATATAAGAAAAAATCCAAAATAAACTTGTTCTAACAGTAAAAAAAGAGATAAAAATAGAGCGAAACATTTGAAAGGACATTAAAGGACTGAGGGAACTCGGCCATTGTCCATAATAGCAGAAACGACTGCGACTTCCGTACCCCAGATGGTGAAACGTTCTGTTGAATAAGAAGGAAAATAAATAAGTGTTTTTTTATCTCTAAGTATCAGTCTGGACCTTGTTGATAACCTTTCTATGTCTATTGTGTTATTTGGACCGGTGTAATCTGACGAAATGTAATTGGAACTCGATGACGTTAGAGATCTACCATAAAGTTCTTCAAGCGGATATTCTATTGGATACGATTAACAACATTGTTTTAGAATTAAATAAGTTCGTGAATAGTGATTACATTTCAACGTCTCTGAATACAATAACGATATCACTAACTTTTCAATATTAGAGATCTTACAATGGAAAATTTACATTATTCATCATATTTTTAAATTTTAATACGAAATTGGACTAGATATGAATTGGAACCTTAATAAGTTAACCTTAATCCTATAATAATACTTATGTTATATATCCATAACATAACTAAATTTATTATTATTATTTATACTAGCTGTTCCCATAACTCCGTTCGCGCGTAATTAGTTTTGTCGGCAGGCTACGTAATTGTTAAACAAATCTTTTTGGGTCGCATATAGATTTTAAATACCACAGAAAATATTTATAATGATTAAAAAAACTTGTCTTATTTGAATATAAAGCAAATACGTGCTCCGAGAATATGAAGAAACGTCGAGTATTTTTATCATAACGCTGGAAAGAGTTCACGCCAGTATATAATGAAATATGAATGTGGAAATAAGAGAGATAAAGAAATAAACCCCTCTTGGTTCAAATTTAATGTGTAACCATAGGGATGTGTTTTATAAGACACAATCAGGCTTTAGTTTATTCAACAAAAATTTAATCATTTTCTAGTTACTTAAAGACAATTCTTTTATCATGAACAGATTCGAGTTGTGATAATTAAATAGGAAACTACTAAAAATATACCATCGTTATCATAACAATATATCAATTCGTGGTAACAATTGATATTTTTGCATTTTTATCATTCGCGTTTGGAACCATCGTAGCCTTATTTTAAGTTAGAGAGTATCTTTACAGAAGGGCTTATGATACATACAATATCTTGTCACTTCCATTTGACGTACACAAGTGATCACTGATATGGATTCAAAGTGGAAAATATATAAATAAATAAAAAAATTTTACGGTAAAAAGTAGTTTATATTTTCTTTCAGATCATGGTGTATCTGTAATAGTTAACATACAAATCCATCTAGTATTTTTTATTGAATTGACGGGCTAACATCCAAAAATATTTTATATATTTTGTCTCGAATTTTGTCACTTGTTATTAAGCCTTAATTAAGGTCGGCCGTCATTTTCGTCCTAGGCTTGATGATCCTCTAACAGACCGTCGGTTGTTTAGTTCCTAAGTACTTAGGTGCTTAAACTAACGTCGGTTTATTAGGTATATTTTTTATTTTAATTCTCTGTTTGGAACTTATAGTAGTCAAGATTTACAATCACTTTTATTTTCTTTATATTATAACTCTGTTTTGGGTAGACCTCGAAGAATTCGGTCTGCCCATTCATTTGTACCCGACTTTCGAATTTTGGAAAAATTTCTTCACAGGAGGTCTTCTTATGACCCCCTGAGTCCGAAATGACCATTGGTCAAAAAGTTTATATATATATATATATATATATATATATATATATGCGTGCGTGCGTCCAGATTTGACTTTTGTCAGCACGATAGCGGCCGCAGTTTCGCTCGGATCGCTTTCAAACTTTGCACAAAAATCAACCATCCAAAAATGAAGGTCAAGTTCGATAACCAGAGAAATCCGGCCACAGGGGACGCTAGGACCTCACTTTTTCTGATTTCAGTTTTTCGACCATAACTTTTCCCTATACAAAGAAGATCAATAGCGTTCATATTATATGATGTCTTTAATAAATACCTATAACTAATGTCAATAAACCGAAAACCTAACTTCAATAACTTAGGGGAGGGGGTAAAAAAACCAAAAATTTGTGAAAAAAAATTCATAACTTTTTTCTGGTAAACATTCTTACATCACAAGTATTTTTTTAGAAAGGTTATTTTTTACTCTAAATTTAGGTACCAAAAGTTTTTCCGTAAAAGGTACCGTTTCCGAGAAAAAAAATAAAAACCACTTTTAGCTTGAAAATTTAAGATAGGTAAAACCACAGCAACTTTTTTCTGGTAAACATTCCCTCCTCGCAAATATTTTTATTAGAAAGGTTATTTTTTACTCTAAATTTAAGTACCAAAAATATTTCCAAAAAACATACTTTAACCGAGAAAAAAAAATAAAAACCGCTTTTTGCTTGAAAATTTTTGATGTTAATAACGGCATCATATGTTATTCTTAGGTAGTGAGTTATATTTTAAACGAGTTACACACGAGGTCTACCCACGCGTGTCCCCCTGCGGACACGGATTTTTTAATTTTAATTTAATTTCCACTTTGGTCGTGAGTATTTTGGTATGCTTATGAGATAACATATATACCGTGAATTAAAATTTATTTTAATAAAACTATTTTTAACTGTGGAATGTACTTGGAAATTATGTGCCTTAAAAATCTATTTTTAAAATAGGGATATAATTGACCCCTAATGTTATCAACGAAGCGTGAATAAAGAGCGGCAGGTCAAAGAAACAGCTTGCTTTTTCCCCATTCCCGGTCCCGTTTTTAGACTGTAGGGGACAATTTATAAAACGGTAATACGACCTGTCGTGTTGCTTAGATCGGAATACTGGGCTATGAAAGGCAAGTGAATGCGGATGAAATGCAAATATTGAAATGAATGTGTGATGTTGAATGGTGACGGGAATGGATGAAGTGAAAATGAGTGTCTAATATACAGTCGTAATATTGTTAAGCAAATAAAGAGTATGAATAAATAATCATGAATGTAAATTGATATAAGATAGTAAGGAACCAACAAAAAATATCTATTGAGTGCCTTTTAAGGCACTCAATAGAGATTCTGCGTCCTATAATGTTTAACATTATAGGACGCAGAATCTCTCCACTGAAATAATCTACAATTTGGAATATTTAACACAGTTTTAAATTTCTTTTATCATCGTGTCACACTTTTATTATTATATTAAAAGGATTTAATATGATGTACATGTACAGTACATGTAAAGTACATAGACATCATCATCGACATATATTTACACGTTCTTCTAGTTTTAGGTTTTAGCAATTTACATTAAAGTTAACATTATTTAGTTATTTACATTAAATTCAATATTTTGAATTGAAAATAATAGTTATAATTCTAATCTTAGTTAATTTTAACGTTAAATAAAATTACATTTACGTTTAGAAAATATTTTTTTCATATTTTTATATAATTAACTTGTGATTTTTATATAATAAATATATATAACCTTGAAAAAAAATATATTTAGAGCTCAATTGCTTGTGCGATAGATAGAAAGATGGTTTAAAAATTTGGCAAACAGATCCCTTAAGTAGTATTTAAAAATATAAGTATCGAGTATTGATTAGAAAAATATTGTTTTTTTTTTTCATTTTAATTATTTTTTAGTACTTAATAATTCTTTAATAATCCTTTACACACTGTGTTACTATTATTTAAAATAAAATATATAAAATACAACAAATTATACGTAAGATATTATTATTATCTATAAAGCACTAATAATTATCAATATATTGAAAAAAGAGTGCGGTGCAAATTAACTTACAAATACAACATGCGTAGAAAATAAAGTGATACCGCCCATTTCATTCAAAACATTAGGACAATATACAAAACACTTAAAACGAAAACGTTGTATAATGAAAATCAGTTTAAAAATACTGTAGTAACCTTAAATGGTTAAAAGAGCAGAGAGCGAATGTTTAATTTATAAAGAGATCATTGCAAGGAGCAGCCAAGATAAGATTTTCACAATTCTTTAAAGAATTTCTAATTTTCGTCAAGTAACTAGAGACAGTCCCCAACTTAAGTTGATCCTTTGCCTTTATCGCTTGCTTATTTCAACCCCGGATCACTAAAAGTGCTTCGTGACTTCTCCTTAATTGGAAAGGGTGGGTCTCATAATAACTCAAATGTAAGCGTCGGCATGCCAAGGAATTAGTCACCCTTTTCAAATAGATAAAATATTGAGTTTAACGTGGAATTCGACGGTAAATAATGGGATTCCCAATCACTTTTATATTGTCAATTAAATGAATGTATTCGTTGTTCCAATAAAATGAAAAACACTCTGTTTTTATTTGTACGTGTAATCAGAGGTATTGAATACAAAACAACATTCTAACAAATATATTTGATAGCAATAGTTCATAACTTCTCTTAATCTTGTAGTTTGTATTGTTTCAGTATTTTAATATTTAAGTAATATCATTTCTTTCGATTCTTAGGCTACTTTCTTGTTTGTATGAAAAATAATGATAACTAAACAAATAAAGTGTATTATTAATCTTTAGTAGGAAAAGTTGGCTCCAGGTAGATTATCATTTTCAGCCATTAATGAACAAATAAGCAATGTAGAAAATAACGAGAAAAGATAAATATAAAGCCTAATAGAAAGAAAACAATGAATTCAATGGAATCAATTGATCACAGTCGATCTGACAAATAACTAACGATTTTAGGTGCGAAAGCAAGAAATATCACGACGATTTGCTTTGATGGAATGCATTAATTAGGACCACTGTTTGTAAATTGGTTTCTATCATAATGTATTGTATATTTATATATATTACTTTCCTTTTTATTAAAGAGATTGGATAAGATAATGATGATTTTGTTTTATTACACTTTGTATGTAAAAAATTGTAGTATATTTTAGTACAGTAAGCTTGACGGGTTCAAACCTCTCCAACCTACAAAATAATTATAATAATCTAATAAGTTAAATGTAAATATTGAGAGTTATAAAGTAATAAATATATATATATATATATATATATATATATATACGTATATATATTTTAGTAAATAAAGTATAAAAAATATATATATAAGTATATTAAATATAAAATATAAATAAAAATTTACTTATATATATATATAATATATAAGAAAAATTTTATTACTTTATAACTCTCAATATTTACATTTATATAAATGTAAATATAAATATATATATATATATATATTTATATTACAATAAATGTTCAATAAATATTCTTCACCAATATTCTTTTTCAAGTTATTAAAAATTTATAAACTCGCGACACGAAATTCGCATTTCAAATTCGTGATTAAATGTATCAGATGGTGGTTTTCCCATCGGTGAGAACGCATTAAAAGTATTTGTACATTTTGAGATTAAGATATGTACGTACCACTGAAGACAATTTTCTAAAGTAGCGCAGGAAAAAAAATATAAAGAAAACTGAATTATATTGTAAATAACGTAAACCATTTTATTACACTAAACGTTAGAAGTAAATAAATATTTTATTCCTAAACCTTACATTCAAGTTTATTCAGTTATCAATACTCTTTGTCCAGGATTTCATAAAAGGTTATTGTTGGTTTTCAAAAATCTCGGTTTAATATTACAAAGACAGGAATTGGTGTAATATTTTTGATCGAAATGGATGAATTTTATATCTTGACAAAAATTTTACATTCGGACTTTTCTTTCATCACCAACTGCTTTGCATTTAAAGATGAAATTGAATGAATAATGTATATCAGTTTTATTTCTTTCGTAAAAATGAAGGTCTCGGCTATATAATGTAAATGCTTAACCAAGAATAAGATTTTTATTATTATTAGAATTTTGAAAATATGCTTCAAATTCTTTGGTAGTTGACATTAAAATACTAAAAACTCTTTACTTTATATAAAGGATCCTTTTTTCATTGTATACATAATATAAAAATATATTACAGAGTATAGTTTTTTTTGTCAGATTGAGTAATGTCTATCATTATTAGTAATATACATACCGATATAATATATTTTTTTACTGTAGATGTCTTACTAATAAAATAATATTAATGAAATTCCATACCTAACTTTCCTCATCACAGTCACAAATCAAAATTGTATAATTATATAAAATACTATGTAACATTAATACATATATAATGTTCTATTTGAATCATACAGAGTAAAAAGTTATAAGTCTTAAGTTATAATACAATACAATTAAATGATGAACATGATCGGAAATTGAACCTGTTAATATTATAAATTTATAGAGATACACCCCGCTATTACATTTGTTTCCAACGTTTAAAACTGTTTAAATTATAAAGATTAGTAATTGATGGTAAAATAATATTAAAGAAATAAATCTTAAAATTTCATGTTATTAAAAAATGTTTTTGGTTCTATTTGTGATTAAAGAATCTCAGTAATAATTTCACCAAGTATTTTCCATGTACAGACAACGATCACTTAAAGATTTTCATATATTTAGATGGTTATGCCTTGAAAGGCTTGCATCACTATTTTAAAAAGATTTTACTGGATAATTCTATCGTTGAAGCATTACCTCATATTATAACTTAATTTCAGTGCTAACCATCGACGTAAGACTGCAATCATCAAAAATTCTTCTTTCATTTCTAGCTCCAGCCATAATTACCGTAATTGGCACAGTCAGAGTAATGAAAGTTGGGTATGAGAATAAGTTTTCCTTTTGAATAGAAGAATATCATTAAGCAATTAAGCAAGGTTGCGCTATGTCAGCTTGGTTGTTCAATTTGTATTTGGATAGTTGTCTCCAAGGAGTGAAAGATAGTGACATGGGAGTGAAAGTAGGTGACCTTAAGGTCAATTGTTTACTATATGCAGATGATGCAGTGCTCATTGCATCATCAGAATGCAATTTGCAGGCATTGGTCACCACTCTAAAAGATGGGTGTGAAATTAATGGTCTTAACCTGAATGTAGATAAGACGAAGGTTCTGATATTTGAAAGAAATGAAGAAAGAACAGAATGTAAGATCAACGTGAATGATAAGATAATAGAACAAGTGAATGAAGTGGTATATTTGGGAAGTATGTTTAGCAGAGACGGAAGATACGAAATGGATGTGGAAAGGCGTAGTGCTTTGACTGCATTGTTGAGACGGCAAAACGTCAGTATAGCTGCACGTTTGGCTGTACACAATGCAGTTTTACTACCGACGCTGTTATACGGCAGCCAAACGTGGGTAACACAGAAGAAGAATGTAAGAAAGATGAATGCTGTGGAGATGCGATCTCTTCGCAGAATATGCGGAGTCAGTCTAGCTGATCGAATCCGCAATGAAGAGATCCACAGAATGGCAGGTACTAGCGAAGATGTCACGGTGAGAATGAAGAAGAACGTGCTCAGGTGGTTTGGGCACGTTGAACGAATGAGTGATGAAAGAATGGTAAAAAAAGATTTATATGGGAAAAGTGAGCGGTAAGAGATACAGGGGGAGGCCTCGAGTGACCTTCGAAAACACAATAGCTACGATACTGGAGGAAGGTCACGTAAAAAGCATGAGGACCCCCCGGAGGGCATGTATGAAGAGGTTGATGTCTGTGGCCGAGGCGAAAGAGGTATGCAGAGACCGTAGCGTTTGGCGCTCCGTCGTCTCTGGCTACCCCGCAAGGGATATGGCGTGAAGGTAAATAAATAAATAAATAAATATCATTCAGGCACCAAAACCTATTGAAGCAATCATTTTATATTTTATGTTACTATTTAGACTTCAGCTGTTTTTCATAAATTTCTAATATCTTGACGGGTCCAAAACCAAATTCTGTGTAGGATATACTTTTATTATTTAAGCTTAGTTTGTGAATGATTAGTATAATATTATAAACACCTAAATAATTTAATTATTGAATAAAGTGATATTAAAAAAATAGATTAAACTTAATATGGAATAAAGAAAAAACAACGAGAAATTTAATAGTTTTTATGGATTTCAATTATAGCTTTACCTGCCTCCCCTCTTAAACTAAGAATCTTCCAGTTGCTCTAGCATATATCCAAAATAAACAGGAACTTTAAATATTATAAAAAATTAGTAATCGAAAAATTATAAAAATTAATTATTCTTCTCAGTGTTAATAATTTATCTACCTGAATCATTAAATTCATGCGCTACATCCTGGTCAAACCTTCGTTTTTATTTAATTCTTCCTTTTTATAAAAATGATTTTTCTTTAGGAAAAATTTAATTAAATTAAATAAAAAGTTCATTTTCGTTTTATTTTACTGGCCCGTGGATTCTGCAGTTTTCGGATGTGTGCAATAAAATATATCCCAAAAAAGTTAATAAAGAAACGTAAGCCGTTTAAATTTATTTTCTTAATTATTTCATATTTTTTTGCCTTTTTTGATAGTAACAAGAAACCAGTTATTTTGGTTTGATATGTTTTTGAAGTAACATAACATATTATAAATAACATGCGTATTACAAACATAGCATAAACAAAAACATATAACATAACATATTAATTTTAAATAAGCGGTCAAGATTTCATTCAAAAAATATTTTTATTTTTAATATAATATTTAACTACATAATAATTATATACTAATGAGCCATATTTTTACTTGTAAGCGCAAAGCTAAATAGACTGAACAAAAGATAGTGATTATAGCAGTGATAGCAAATAGAGGGTTCACCTGGTGGTAACCGCAGGCCATGATTTCATGGGTTACTGTTACATGAGTTGCAAAATCGTAACCACTCTAGAGGACTTGACTTTCTCAGTGTATGAAATGTTGTTATGATTGCTACTTCAGAATTATCTTCAATTTAACAACATCGGTAGACTTATCTCGCATAATTCCGTACAACCAATATTTTATCAAATATTTTTTTCTCGGTATGCGTATTATGATTCCGTTATGTGATATATTATCTAATATTTTTAGAATAAAAACTAATCTTTAGTTAAAGATACCAATTAAAGATATGAAACAAATTTCAACTGTGATAATTAAGACTGAAAACCTTATTTCCATGAAGTACATCCTACATAAAATATTACATTTAGCCCGATGCCCCCGTAACGCTGAATTCTAATCCACAGTATGTGGAATCGATTCCAATATTTTTTTAATTTAGAGAGATTATTTATTATATAACGAGATGTTTGTGTTTTTATACAAAAAAACATAAATTACTGTTTCATATATTTTATTACTTATGATTTACAATATAGTCATCATCTTTAAAATGTTAAAACATTATAATAAAAATTACATCGATTATGAAAATTTACAAAAAATAAAGCTACTTCGATCGCGTTAAAGAAACTGGCGTAGCGTCTTGCTTTATTATGCGAGAAATCCCATGGCATCTCGTTAACGATAAGAAAATAATTTGAAATAGTGTTTATTATTTTTTTTATACATTAAGGTTATTAATATGAGTACATTTTATAATCAGTTTAGAATTTAAGTGTTCATAAAGGCAGTTATGTAACTCATTACCCGTAGCACCAGACCATAATGTTTTATCTCTAGAACTAAGCTATTTCAAATTTAAACTTTCAAATAGCTTAGTTTCAGAGAAACTAGGAATGTTTATTTGAATATAATGCTGTAGTTCAACAAAAGTATGGCTAGAGTTTGTATAAATTCTTTTTATCATCACGACTGTAATTAACTTTTACGATGCCTTAAAAATGTGACCTACATAATATCACAAGTAATCTACATTTATATGCTTTATCTTCAGGTATTTTTAAATATTAATTAATAAACACGTGCGGGATTCAAACCTAGAGTTTTAATAGCAAATCATTTTGAGGGGTATTATACATTTTATCATGCAAAATGCAAGTAGATATTGTTTTTACACTTAGTAATATAAATTGTAAAACTTTGTTGTTACATATTTATAATCATAGAATCATGTTTTAATTGACCTTCCAAAGTTCCAAAGTTCCCTTTTATACTTTTGTTTCAGCTCAGGCTTAATATGAAAGATTGCCAATTTCCAATTATGACCATTTGTAAGGTGCTTTCATACAAAGCTTTTTAATTATATGAAACCAATGCTTAATATAGACAAGTTCAACAACACTTGTGATGAAATCTAATAAAAGTAAAAAAAATATGTATGATGATGATTATTATTATGAATAAAAATTGTTTCATATGAATTTTCATTAATTAATTTAAAATTTATTGTAAAAAAAATCGCTAATACGGACAATAATTCAATTTACGACTTCTAAGATAATGTCTCCGTCGCTAGTAATTTTATCTCTACGATGAAGGTAATCTAATTAATTTTCATTTTATATTTATTAAAAGTATGCCTATTTATATTTTTAATATGACGAACATTTATGTCTATTATAATTATAAAGATTATTTATTATAATGTTAAATATTTTATCGTGTCTGGCAAGGCTTTTATATATTATAATTAAAAACGTGGACCTCTATTCATTTTCAATTTATTCGATGTTTGGTTTCACTTAACACTGAATTCGTTACCGCAAAAGAATATTTAATTTGTACAAAAAAGGAACATTATTTATAAAAACGTCGTACGTAAGTATAATAACACTTGAAAATTGTATGTGGAAAACAAAGATTGGGTAGTTGCTTTTTAATATGTTACATAGAATTGTCAATTAAAATTAATTAAAATAATCAATAAAATAATTTTATTATAAAAAACATAGTCTTACCGTCTTAACAGACGACAGACCTATTACTATAAATTCTTAACTTACGTCAGCAACTTTCGATGTTAGAACAATAGTCTTCTAAATATGTCGAAAATATAAGAGATTTTATCCTGAGTGGTGATTAAATTTCACCGAAGAGGTCCCTAATGGAGCTAAATGGATGGAGGTTCATATAAAATTAAAGGACATCTGCGTATACAGACAACTTTAATGGTAAACTCTAGTCACGCTTATAATTATTCGAAAGTTGTCCAGCGTCCATTATTAGATAAATAAAATGAAAGAACTTCAAATAAAATTACATTTATTTATATATATATAATATGTTGTAATTTCGGTATTACAATATAAAATTATCTATATAGTATTAATCTATATAGTACTTCTTTTGTGTGATAGTTTATTTCGAAAAGGATGTTTTAGAGATTTCAATTCCTAAAAGACTGAAGAAAACAGTAATCTTAGCGTTATTGTTAAAGTTAATAATTTTAAGAATATTGCTATAAAACTAAACAATGTATACTAGTGCATTTATAGATATATTATATATTACATATATACACCAAGGAGTCGAATAAGAAAATAAAGAAATCGTCAGTTGCCACGTCAATTATATTTGACGTGTCATATACTGCACGTATCAGATTTTTTATCAGATGCGGTTTAAAGGGTAATAGAGAAGAACTTACGAGATAGTCTTCTAACTAATAATTAATGTAACATTTTTGTAGTATGGACTAATAAGTCAATACAATTATGATTGTGGTTTAATAAAACCACATTCATAATTGACATATGACAATAAATAAGACTTCAAGTAAAACGTGGTAACAAATGGAAACTAAAACACCTAACTTCCTCAGTTCTATGATATTTACAACACATTTACCTTATTACAGGAAACTAACGTCAAAAATTAAGGTCAGAATAGTAATAATGTCTTATTTTTGAATTAAGAAGGGTAATGAACAACATCTTGGCAGCGATTACAACCAAGCTATATTTGCCAAACTATGTTAGTAAATTGATTTGCTACTATCCTCCTTCTGGCCAACACAGTCCTTAGTTTTATAACAAGCTTTAAGATTTAAGGATTACAAAGTTTCATAATATACTTAAATTAATTAAACAGATGTTACGCAAACTGACATAATGTATTAAAACAATGAATGACCAATAAAGGAATTACACAAACCGACTTTAAAATATGGAAAGTCACGGAGCTCGTAATTTTATTTTAAACTGTGCATCGACCGCAGATGTGACCGGTATTACTTTAAATTGATCATTTCATTGTTAAACATTCAATACAATCAATCACGTCATGTTGAATTTAATTGATTAACCTCAACTATTATTCTATATGACTTTTAATACAAAAAACGACAAAATACAATAAATACTTAAACGACACGGAAGATTCATATTCTTTATATTTAGTCTTTGAATACGATAAAACTTTGTGACCACCAACCAATAAAATTATGTTTGCATAGAAGTAAGTCCGCATATGCAATAAATATAAATATATGCTATATACTATAATATATATTTAAGATTTATTAAACAACAAAACAATTAATAAAATTATTTGAAGTAAAATTAAAGTAATATACTATGTTAATAAAAATAAACTAATATTCACTTACTGAGGCAAGCGCATTTAATAATTTATATAAAATAAGAGAGAAAAGACAAATATAGAAAAGCTACGAAGTGACCGCGTTACTATTAAAATTTTAGTAAGTGTGGAAATTAGGTTAATAATCTGTTATGTAGCCTGAGCGTTTCTGTATACTTACAGAATAACGAGCTTGAACTACTCGTATATATGAGTATAGTTTTTCCGTTTGCCGAACAAAGAACAATTCGGAAATTTCGTTCAGTATGCGCTTTCCCATTATACCAAATACACCTTTTCATACGTCATTAAGGTGTATGCATTTTTATTACACTTACTGATTGCAAAAAGAACATCGACTAAATGTTATTCTCTGTTTAAAAAAGTAAGCTTAGTATTAGAAATAAGGCTGCTCCAATCTTTATATATTATTTAAAACATATTTGTTATTTTACTGTACCTATGATTGCGATAAAATATTTAAAAAAAAAAACTAAATTGTTTATAACGAAAAAGATTTTAAGATTAAAGTTTATAATTTTATTCCGCTGTAGTATGTTAAATATACATACTTCCGTATTAGCGGTAGCCAGCGTCTTACACTGTTTAAAACCTTAATACCATAACTTAAACTTTATAAGAATCAATATTTTTTATGTTTAGTTTTATTATTATTGTTTTAGTGTTTTTCTGTGACAAAAAATAAAATTTGGTGAAGTTAAAAGTAGTCTAAGTGTCGCTCTGGACATCAAACTATATCACGACCATATTTCTACAAAATTTGTCCAGTATTTTTGTGAATGATGTTGAATGAGTGGTTCAGAGTCAAGAATGTGAGCACTGATGAAAACGTCATGAATGTTTAACTTTTACCATCTTAGATATTTTTAGGTATCTTCAATATCTCAACACTTTTGTTGGTTCTGTTTTATTATGAATCAAATAATCCGTACAAATAAAAAAGAAATATTTTAGGTAAACAGACATATTATGTTAAACAAGAATGCAATTTATCAAAAAATAAATTCAAATCCTATTTATTAGATAGATAGATCCCAGCATAAGATAAATTCTTTCAAAGTTCCGTCGTATAGAAAGATTTTTGTTAGTTTTACTCGACGTTGAAACTTAAATTTCTGGTAGGTATTCCCAATACGTAGATAACGACTAATTGGTTCGCTTGTGGTTTAAGTTTGACTTATTTTTTTCCCAATTATTTCCTTCCTTATCAGTATGTTTTTTATTTGCATGATGTTTTTTAAAGTCTAGAAGAGTATGCTGGAATTATATAGTTTAATAAAATGTTGTACTATTATTGTATTTATATCTTGTAACTAGTTTTATCTAATTCCAACAGCAGCACTTTATTTCAATGAAATACGCACTATGCCTAAAACTAATAGGATTTTGCGTCTTCGCTCAGCAATAAATTATTACTCGGAATGAGATCTGGATACTCAAAATTGTGAAACAATATTTTATTCAAAACAATAACGTAATATTCAGTCAATAAAATTCATATTGTGTTTTTGATTTTTTTGTAAATTTTCGACTTTGGCCTTCTGCGCTATGTTGGTTCGATAATCTTTGTGAATGTTAATAAGTTTGATTATTAATACACCAAAAAATGCTGTTACTTTCTTACAAATCAGTAGCAAGGGGAATATCAAGCTTGAACGCAACAGTTTGTATTCATTTGGTAAACCTGGTATGAGATTGTTTTCCTTATCTTCTTTATTAGCTTTCTTAATAGGATCTCTATAATACCCAAGGGCTTGTTAAGACGTAAATTCTTTTTATGTCCAAATGGCATCTTGGTGAATTCAATTTAAATAAAACAAACGTTAAAAAACCTCTCCTAGGATAAATATATGTTTATAATGTTTCTTATTCGATGATATTCGACAAAAAATAAAATATTATTATGTTCCTTTGTTACATTATACCTCTTGGTGTCTTTGGTTAAAAAAAAAGTCAAAGTCACATCTGAGATCTAACAATATTTTAATATAAGCTTTCACTATTCTAATAGAGTTAAGGCTAACAATAGTAACATAACATTATTTTCGTAAATTTCTAATATTTTAAAATATGATATGCTTATGCAGCTTAAATTAAATTAACAATAATGCAAAATTTTAATTAGTTAACACATAATATTGAGGTTTTAACTAGATTTGTGATATAGTTATATGGTTAACTATTGAAACGTGCTTTTATCATATTACATTATGAGAATTACTATTAACAATTATTTTATTATATATTTTACCTTCATCATATGTTGATTAATATTTCCAAAAATTAATTAAAATTTAATGATTCACCAACAATTATGAACATAATTTAATAATGTTGTCAACTGAATATAAATGTTTTATTAGTTTTAATTAAACATTTAATAAAATTCGTCATCATAATTACAAGCAAGTTATTAAAACGAAGATTAGTTTAAGTACCATTTTATAGTCCTTTAAAAGACTGATTAGATTGGATATTGATTAAAAAGGTAACACGAAACAGGTTTAAAAAGAAAGTATTTCAAATTGAGTTAAGTCTATGGGTTTTGGGACTTTTTTAATTAATTGGATAACAATCAGAGGATAAGCAGGCAGTTGTTTCAATGTTTCTCTTAAGAGAGTTTATTGGGGAGACTGAAGTAAGTTGAAACAACATTTTCGGCATACAAGAATGGTAACTAATTGCCATTATTGTAGTTTATTATTTGGGAAAAATTACTGTAATATTTTTTTTCATACATTTTGCGCTATCAACGAGCTGATTATAAGTTCTAAGCAGATTTAAGAAAATTCAAACTAATCTCTTATAAGTTACATCCTTTTATTATTCAGAGGGCTAAAAAGAAACTGAACTAAAACGAATTTAAAATTAATTTTCATTTTAACTATTAATATAAATGGAACTGAGGATGGAACTTTAACTAGATCATAATTAAATCTGTAAATTAAAATGATATATTTATTTTACATAAAAACATAGACACTGACAAGAGGGATATCATATAACTATAATTAATAATTACAATGATCTTAAGTGTGAATCATTGAATTAATTATTTTTTAATGATAATTACAATGATCTTAAGTGTGAATCATTGAATTAATTATTTTTTAATGAACCGTTACTTATGTCTTCTTACTTTTAGAATTATATTAATTCGTGATTGATCGTTTGTTTTATCTTATTTCGTCAGACTGCTTAACGGATAATGATTTTGAATAGTATTGTTAATAATATTATTACTTCATCAAAATGTAAATATTAGTTTGAACAATTAATGAAATATCGATATTCATACCATGATTAGATTTTTTTTAATTAGACATTTTTAGAATATTTTATGCAACTTTGCAGTATTTACATTGCTATTAAATATTATCTATTTCAAACCCATATTATTACATATTAAACGAAATATTGTTTATTTGTAATATTTTCTACGTTGTTTTCATGGAACAGTTTGTCTGATAGGTGTGTTCGATTAGCGTCAGATCCGTTAGACGTTATTATTAAGCAATACTCAAAATAACAAATATATTCCCTTTAACACAACATGAAAACAACAACACACACAACACAAACGATATATACTTAATGTATTCTTAAATATTTTTCAAAATTTCTTCAATAAATTCAGATTTGCCTAGTCGTAGATCTAAACAAAGAATAAAAAAGTTCTATTGTCTTTTATTCGTCGTCAGTTTATTGTGTTTATTTCATGGTGATATTATGCTCGCATATTGTGCTCGCCCTTAATACAGCATCTGTAATTATTGATTTCATTGGAAACTTTAATATTTAAACAAAGAATACTTTGCTCTAATGCAAAGAAACAATTCTGTGTTTACTTTTGAATTCCCTCTTTCATTTTAAAGTATAGTAGTTTATTATTGGTTAGTAAAAATTTTAAACAAAAATAAACATATAATATAACAATAACAAAATACGGTAAAACCCTTCCCCACAGCGTATTATTTATTATTAATATTATTATCATATCTCAAAAATAAACTTTTACATCACTTTAAATCTCACGCCAGGATATCCATGTTCGTAAAAGTGGATATCTGATGTAACTACCTTAGCAATTTTGAGGGTAAGGATCTGTCAACACTTTAGTTACGAGGAGACATAACGATCGTATCAAAGCTTACGCGTACATCTACAGGTCTTATAGTGATTATGCAAAGACGGAAAGAACACGGACCAATGACACAATATGGATTGGCTTGGATCACGTCTCAATACTACGTGCCAAGATCTTCGTTTAATTTGGCAATATTAAATGGTTCCCCTCATTGACTGAGATGATTGTTTATTCGACTCGGAATGTGGACTTGTCCTTATTTTTATTACATTACAATCTGCAATGTCATTCCTACAACATAGATGCGTGGCATTCTCCTAAAGTACCATACTTAAGAAACTTTCTGCCAAATCCGAAGGTGTTAAATAATCTTTCTTAAGCGGCGTTTTTAACTCGACACTTCAACTACTACTCAAGAACAGAGAGATATGTAAAGAATGATCCTAACAATTGTAAATCTAAATTACTTATTACATAGTCAATAGTCAAATATTTTATAGGTTTTTTAATCAGTCCTGCTCTTCAGTTTTTAAGAAACGGCTTTGACTAAGAGTATTTTTTTTTAAAGTTTTATACTTATAAGGAGCTATACTTTTATTACCAATAAAGTGTATTAAACTAAATACTAAATAATATACGACAGATATCACAAGGACTTATATAGTTATATCAACCCTAAGTTAGTGGTAAAGTGATACCTACCATATTTTTAACAGAGTAAATATTTTTTTAGATTTCAACTAAATATACCCACAAACACCTCGACTATAATGTATCTTTTATAACAGTATATTATTTATATTTTTATATAAATTATTTTCATGGTTAGTTATTTCGGAATATGAAACTGACCTAACATATATATTTTTTCAATGCCCTTATCACCAAAGTAAAAAGTTCACTTTCCTATTATGGGTTTAAATTAAATTTTCCTTGCCGATATTCGTATAGGCGCAAATGTTTTCTTACGTTTTATACTTATATGAAGTATGAGGAAGTTGTGCCATTTGTATGCAAATGCAATTATTTTTACGCCTTTAGTATTCATAAATATCACCCTTACATGATTTACATAGACCCTAAAATCGCATGTATGATATACATTCAGACCCTCAATGTAATATAAAGTAATAATATTCCATAGCTAGTGCAAAAATTACAAAATATAAAATGGCATTCAAACTGTTGAATGAAAAATTTGAAACATTAGGTAATAGATATATTTAAGAGTATTCAAAGAATGTTACCTGCTTTTAAGTGTGCTCTATTCAAAGACTTAACCACATAAATTAAAACTTTTGCCATTTATTGACAAGAAATAGTAAGTTGGATAGTGCTATAATAATTTTTTTATACGTATACATATTATTATGTTATATACATAATTATACTTACTTTCATATTAAAAACTATATATAATTCGATTTGACAAACAATGTTTTTTGTCTATACCTGAGGTATATAAATGAACAAAGTTGATTGAGATAACACGTGGCTGTGTATATTTGATAGGAAATAATAATATCTATATCATCCATAGACTCTTGAGACCGCATAAATCCTCATCATGTATAGATAGAAATTATATATACTAAAAAAATTTTATATTATAACTTATAAAATATTAAAATTATAAATTACTTATAAAATATAATAATACTTACAAAATATTAAATTATAAACTTATATTAAATAAAAATTTATAAATATTCAAAAATAAATATTAAACCACAAGCTGTTACGATAAATGCGTAAATAAATTTTATAAGTCATTAGTTATTCATTCCTTGCAGTGGTTACACCTAAAAATGGTGCAGACAATCTTTTTATTAGTTATTCTTTATTTTAGGAGTGTATTTTCTGAAAATAGTGATTTACTTGAAAACATAGTGCTCGATGAAAATGTAGAAGACGTCGCTAAACTTTGCAAAGAAAAAAGATGTATTTCGAAATGTTGTGGCAAAAATGAAATTATGATCAGCGAAACATCATGTTTTACGAATGGAACTGTCCAAAATATTTCACATAGTTATTTGGGCAGCATTCCACTTTACGATAACTACTATCATGATAAGCGTGTAAATAAAAAACTAAGTGACGTGTTCTTTCTAGTTCCGAGAAAATTTTATAAAACTATAACTTATAATCATAAAAATATAAATTTTACACAAGAAACCTTTATAGGATCACAAATCGGCTATAATGAGTACTTAAGTGAGGTAATAGCTTTTTTTTTAGGTTGAAAATTTTACACGACTTAATTTGTTTGGTTAATATAACGTGTTTTGTATTGTTCTTGTGACTATATAGATAAAACAGTATTCGATTTATATCATCAGAAAAGAAAAAACTTGTTATCCGGACATGCAATCTATAAGTAGGCTAGTACTTTACAATGCACTATACGATAAAGCATTAACTATTCTTATCTGTACTCAAGATTAATAACTTAGCAACTTGTACCACTTGACTTTTTAAATTTTGCGGTAGGAAGTCCTATTTGTGAGCGTTTTGTTCGCAATAATCTTATCACTACCATTACAAAGCAGTTCTTAAGAATCTTTATTACATTCAATCAGATACAATATAACTTAATATTAGCAAACCAAATAACTTTTTTTTTTTTGCCAGATTAGGAAATATCAGTATTAAATATAGTTTACCACATTTAAATGTAAATAATATAAGGAAAATAACGAACTCTGAATAATAAATTTAACCGGATGAGATAACGTAGTTTCGGACTTCTACAGTAATAATAATACCCAGAACTGTACCAGTTCTCATTTTGATGATGATAATCGACTTTGACAATACATACATTTATGCCTATTTGTTTAAGACATTATACCCCTCTATTGAAGAGATAAGTAAAGATGTGTATTTGATACAAAAGAGAATAAGATTTCTATAATTATAACTTATTCCACTTTTTGCCACAGATAGATAGTAGTTTTGAACAGCTCAGCTCAGCTTAGCTTACTTTAAATAAATTTAAATTTATATTATGTAGCTTATTATACGTGATATGTAAGTTATAGATATGTAAGTTTATTTTAATTGAGGAGGGCAAACGACCTTGTGGGTCACAAATGATACGTGATCACCGTCGCTCATGCACTCTGGCAACATCCAAGGATTTACAAGAACCTTGCCGGCCTTGTAGGTAGGAAGGAGTATACGCCTTTTTTGAACGTATACATGTCTTACCGATCTGGAAATACTCGAAATGAGTTCGTTCCATATTCGAGTGGTATTTGGAAGAAAAGTCCTTGAACCGCACAGTAGAAGATCGCCACGCAACCACGTGGACGATCGCTCGAAATGTCAAGTCCCAGTATTCTGTTACTTGACAAGGCAATGAGAGGAGTGCTTTCGAAGAGCGGTGATACGACAAATGGGGTTTTCTTAGTGGTAATAGCGCAACTTGTGTCTTTAGGGGATTGAACTCCACCCCGCTCAGAGACCATCCCCAAGAAAGTTTTTATAGAAGAAACAAGTTTCTTTCGGCACTCGTCGACGTTTTCCCGAGAGCGACCTGCACGGCCGGACTATACCGCATCACCAATGATGTCATCTGTAAAACAATGTATGTTGGAAATATCCAACATATCATTGATATGCAGGAGGAACAGAGTTGGGGATAGCACGCAGCCTTGACGTACACCAGCATTCATAGGCTTAGAGTCCGAGCAAATATTTTACCTTTGAACCCTACCCACCCTAACCTTTATGTTTTTGTTACATGGATTGACCTGATGCTTACCGCTTCCCCAAATAAGATGATAAATCACGGTCGGTTACCTGCTCCTCAGACACGATCTCTTATTTCTGTGTTATAGCCTCAAGCCCCCTAAGCTCAAATCTTTCGTGCTGCATTTACGAAGTTTTTCTGAATTAAATATGAATAGTATTTTAAGGGATGCCTTTCTTATCAAATGGAATAACATTAGGGAAGTGACGGAAATCGACACAATTTTTTTATTATAATAAAAACTGTCAAGAAGAAATATTCATCTGCTCCACGACTTATTTATAATATTAAAAGAGCCATGATGAAATGAGATCGAGCTTTCCAAAAATATAAAGTGAATCAAAACGAGGTTATCTACTGCAATTACAAAGTTATTACATATCCATTATAAATTATCAAATTCATCTTCGGGCGTGACAATGGAAGTTTCTTAAGATTCTCTTAAAAATACTACAAAATTTATAACAATTTCATATATATCTTCCTTGTAAAATCTTACCAATATCCTATTTTTTTTCTTTAGTCTCAGAGGTAAAAAAATTAAAGATTTTGCTGTCGTTAGATAAATGTCTTATATTAAATTCAGTTGCCAAGGAGGACATTAGCCGGTGTATTACTATTACATTACTTGATTTTAATCTGATCGCTCTGATTAATATCATTCATACTTCCTTATCAAATGTCTATGTTTCTAAACTTTGGCGGAGAATTCTCCATTAAGTATTTTAGTTTTAATAATTTTTTTATCGCGTTTAATGCCCTGAATTACGACATACTTCTTGCTTTTTCAAGACATCTCAATATCACATCTTTCAAGGAAATGAACTGTTTCTTCTCTTGCCTTCGGGAAAGCTAACAGTCTGTCTTCACTGGCAATTTTGTTTAAGCTTTATTTTTATGTTACGTAAATATGAGCACTTATCTGAATATCGTTCTAAGCTCTCAGTTATTTTCTATTTTAAAAGATTCATTGTCTCCTCTGTACTTGAATTTCCAATTTCAACTACTAATAAGAGTCATAATTTCATCTCCGTTCGTCATCCAGCTTATTTATTCCTTCGCTCCATACTGGTTTTATGCCTAATTCCTTCACATAACTTATCATAAAACTGTGGAATAGCTTTCCTGACACAATTCGTCATGCTTTGAAATGACAAATATTTAAGAAGCCTTTTTGTGAATATGTTCATGAGATAATGCAGTGAATATTTTGTTCCTTACCTATAACTGCGCTAACTTTTTAAGATAAGATATGTATTTATTATGTATTATTTTTCTTAAATTAATTTATTATAGCCTTTTATTAATTAGTGATTTTTTCTTTTATATTTTTAAATGCTTTTATTTAACTTGACATGTATCGGATCAAATCTTGTAACGCGAAATTTTAATACTCAGACTCAATGAATTTTGATGAAAATTAGAGCACATGTTCGGCTCCGGTGACAATACAAGTAAATGGGGTTACCCGAAGAAAACATCCCCTTTTGACCCCTGTTTGCCACCCCTACGTGTTTTTAATGGCGTTTTCGACCATATTTGCCGAATTTTATTGTCCGGGTTAAAAGTATTGTATTTTTTAAAAAATGCTTTTTAAAAAATTAAATTTTTTAAAAAGCATTATAAAAAAAAAAAAATTTTTACGTTAATTTAGACGTTTGTTTTTTTACATCTTTAAGGCGTAGAACGTAGAATGTAGAACTTAGTAGATGATTTTATTTTGTTTACTTGTTTCCCTCATTGCATTTTTGTTAACATTGTTGGTTTATTAGCAGATAAGACTCTAGCATTAAGCCCGCCTATTTTATCGTTTTTGGTATAATAAAGTTTTAATAAATAAAAATGCATTAATGATTAAAGTTATGAAAACTTAATAGTTTTAAAATTTGAAAAAAATATTTTTATAAGTTTTTTAAGTTTTAAATTATTATACCAAAAATTTTAAAATAGTATAGTGATTTAATTACCGACACATGAAAAAATATTTTTTGGTGATTACGCAAACATATACAGATAGCAATACAAGAGTTTTACCGAGATACCGTATGTTTGTAATTTTCAGTTTTCCTAAGCCTATGTGCCTAATTTCTGTTTTAAATAAATATATTATTGAGGTTGTCATAATGTTCATGTTCTTGTTTAACTATGCAAGCCTTAATCTGATTAACAATCACAAAAAAAATGTTTTTATCGTGTTAATTTAATTATTTATATAAATTAATGTCTTACACTTTAACATAATAGAACTTATTTTTAGGGTGGAAACCTCTATTTGGAGTTTCCAAATACATATCCAAGATGGAATGAAATAGAAAGCGATTATTTTTGCATTGACTTTGATTATAATACTATGACACCTCAATTTGTTTCTGTAATGGAGTTCATTCCGGTTGATGATTCATACTATGCTTATGGTAAGAAATGTTGTTTTATTGGTTTCACGTTTCATAAGTAGAATCTTGGTACATTTATAACAAAAACAAAACTAATTAAATTAACATTTTAATAAATTATGGCCCTACATATACCTCTTTTGTGATATGAACATTAAACAGGATAAAAATACACTTTCACGTATCATTGTTCAAAAAAAACTGGAACTATGGTTGCCATTGAGTCAATTGCATAAGTTCAGAGGTCAAAAGATGCACAAATATTGGCAGAGATGATCAAGGTTGAAATGTAATTAAAAACAACACTATTAAGCATTGTTATCACTTTCTATGTTTATTATTTATAATATCTGAGTTTATTATTTATAATATCTTGATTTTAACTTACCCTTGTATTTTACAGTCTTAATTTTATCATCAGTTTTTCTCTTCGTGGTATTGTTGGTGTACATGGTTCTCCCGGAACTGCGAAATCTAGCTGGACTAATATTGATGGCATACGTATTTAGTTTGTTAAATGCCTTCATCTTATTGGCTTGGATGAAACTGGGTGGTTTCAATAGTTATGAATGCATTTTAATGAGTAAGCAATGCAAGTTTTTAATGTTTTACCTATTTTAAAAGTGTCTTGTGTATCGAAATCCTTTTTTTTCAGGTGCTTTAATTTACTTTTCCTTTTTGTCAAGTTTTTGTTGGATGAATGTAATGTCTTACGATATTTGGTGGACTTTCCGGTAAGTTTGTTTTGAAACTGTCTAATAACATCATCCAAAAAATCAATAGCTAGGGCAAATTCTCGAGCCTGTGGATAACTACATGGTAGCGTGTTTAGTAGATCGGCGAGAATGGTATGCCAGAAGTGACAGGTTGGACGCCTGAGTGTTAATGATTTTTTAAAGTCTATATTTATAAACGAAAACTGTTTAATACTTTAAAGCAATCTCTATTTCATCTACTATTGACCAAATTAATTACAGTGGGTATGCTGAAGCTCGTAAAATAAATCGCCGAGGAGAAACTTTTAAATTTCTAAAGTATTGCATTTATGCATGGGGAGTCCCCACGATGATGACCATCGGATTTATCGAGATCGATAAGATGGATCTGTCTCATATACCCTGGTTCATTAAACCACATATTAATACCTTCGGTTGCTTCCTTTACGGTAAGATGTAACACAATTTAAATGGAGTTAAAAGCATAAATTATTAATAAATTAAATACTATGGACGTTTAATAATTTTGAAAAAACTTCAAAAATTCAGGCAGGTCAATACTTTGAAAAATAAAAAAGCAAAGTAAAAGGATGATGTTTGTAGATTTATCGCAATGTCTAATTAAATATATATATATATTTATTTGCGGTTTTCTTAATAATCTTTGAAAAAAAGTAATTTATTATTTCGATAACTTTCATTTAGCTATATAATAATATATTTCTAGGAATGCAGCAATTTGTTTACTTGTACATTCCGATGCTGATCCTCATAATATGCAATTGGTTCTTCTTCCTCATGACCACTTTTAATGTTTGGCAATTGTCACGTGGCAGTAAAATGCTCAATTCCACTCACCGTTCACAAAAAAATAGGTAAATTATTTTAATATTATTATCATATCGTTATCGTTATTTGTTTTTAAGTTAACACAGTATAGATATTAAATACTTACATGTGTCTTTAATACTTAAGACAAATAATTACTTAGTGAAAAGTTTAAGTGTATTTCTTTATTCGCAGACTGGTGGTATATTTGAAGCTCTCTGTTATAATGGGAATTAACTGGCTGTTAGAAATAATTAGCTTTTCAATACCACAATTATCTATATGGATGGTTACCGATGCCTACAATCTGCTTATCGGTTTGTCCATATTCCTGATATTTGTAGGGAAACCAAAAATTTTTAGAAAATTGAAAGAACGGTAACATACTCAACCATTATCCATAATCGTTAAATTTGTGAAAATAATATGATAACATTTAAAATAAATTATAATAATAATATTTCATACATTTCAGATTTACTTATCGTCCTGTGGTACAAAAAGAATTCACTATTGGTATGAATTCGTACGCATCAAATTAGAAACAATTTCAATGCAATAACCATGTACAAACCGTGAAAGAATTACATTACACTATAGAATTCACATATTCGCTTCAATACAAACTATTTAAATTCTTGTAGTAACATTGATATATTTTTCTAAATGATAATGCTAATTGATAAAAAAATACAAATTACTCTTATAATCAAGTTTGCTATATCAGTAAAGGCATCATCATCAGGATAAAAAATATCTATAAAAATTCTACGTAAATACAAAAGAATCAAATTTATTTGTAGATGTTAAAATATTTACATTTAACAAATTGGCTTTTACCCCTTCTTATTTGAGTGATGAAAAGTCAGATGCTGTAAAAAATTAGTCAAATATATTCCATTAATAAGTTGTAAAAATATATACAAATCCCCTTATAGATCATATAATAAACCATTACTAATAACTAATGTTTTTATTTATATGCAATTCTAACGTATTAAGGATATAGTCTTTAACAAAGGCAAAAAGTTATGCATTGGATTTTTTTTTTAAATATGATGATTAAGTTCATTTCATTACCGCACAGCATCGTCTGCTATAGCATCCATACCACCTGGATGGTGATATTCTATTGTGCGGTTTTCAAGGACTCTTCTTCTACGTACCACTGAGATGTGGAAGGAACTCCCTTTGGCCATATTTACGTATCGATATGACGTGATCTTCAAAAAAGGCGTATACTTCCCCTTTCAAGGTCGGTAGCGCTCTTGCAAGTCCTCGGATGTTGCAAAAGTTTATGGGCGGCGATGATCACATATCTGTGAGTCGCACGCTAGTTTGCCCTCCTCTAACACAAAATAAAAAATTTCACAATTCGTTAAATTATTTAAGATAAACATTCGCATTTAAAGTGGAGAACGTATTCGCAGTGAAAAACTAAGAAGCATACATCCATCATTATGAACTTTCTCATTTATTTATTAGAAGAATTGTCAAAAAAAATACTATTTTGCAAAATAATAGTTTAGACATTTAATATAGTTATTTATTACATCTTTAATACAAATTATTCTATTTGATTTCTATTTACTTTAGGTTTATAATCCTTAGAAAAGTTTATAATGTATTCAAGACAATTAAAGAAAGTCGACAAATATATATGTAAAATACATTTAGCTTTATGTAATGTACTTATTACTTAACGCTTGACCCTTATAAATCGTTCCTTAAATCAATTTGTGGAATTGGAAACGTACAGAATGAATGATCTCAAATCGTTTAATATTCGTTAATTTGTTTGATATCAATTGTTTGTACATTTGTATCTTTTTACTAATGGAGGATCAGATTAATTAAGATAAATTATAATTGAAGATTTATTTTCATTTTGTTCCACTCTCTTTCATTTAGGCACATAAAGTCTAAATATTACATAAAATAATTATTTTTTTACATATTCAAAAACAATTAACAATCTTAAAAAACGTTTATGTAAAAAAAATTACATTAATAAACTGATGTTTTTAAAATAAACATTTAAAAATTTTAGTCTTGTGTTTGGGGATAGAAAAACTCACTTTAGTCAACTCGCCAAATAGTTTAACTTCTGCGATCTACTTTTAAACTGTCAAGCACCATGTGCTTCACTACAAGTTTTAAGTTACATTAGCAATACTTAAGTTAAGTTATACTTAACGAAGTTGGAAGCACCAGAAAGAAATATCTACGTAAAAGAATTTATCAGAGAGACGTTTTAGAAGTGCTTCATTCATTCAAATGCTGGTATTGATATAATTAATTAGGTAACCTCACGTTAATAAAGACGAAAGCCGTACTGATATTGATATTGTATCTCCTTAATCAGCTTGTATGTTTGGATTTTTTTTAACATTACAATTTTTTGTGTCAACTAATTATTTTGTATGTCGAAAATAATACCCATTTTTCCATCATAACACAACTAATACTGATAGGTCTAGAACTTGTACTGTTATTAAACTCTAAATATTTCTGTACATTTAACCTCACTTAAAATATAGTACTTACTAAATGAAAAGATGTGATCACCAACCGTGGCCTTTTAAATTTAGTACTAATAGGCAACTTCCTTTCTAGGTTTTCTAAGTAACTACATTTCTAATCTTTTTAGGTAAGTTCCTTTTTAGGCTATATTAATAAATTCCTATAATAAAATAATTAAAATTGTACAGTTATGATACATGTTTTTGCATTTTTTTTTACAATAATGAATTAGTGTGCTGTCTTCAATATTTTTCTAAAGCTATACAAAGGTTTAAATCAATTTTAAATATTGGTGAATATTCATTACTTAAACATTGCAATAAAATTAACAATAATTTCGCTTAATATAAATAAACACAAAGAAACATAAATAACAAAAAAATATTTATAAAAATAAAATAATATTATATATTCAGATCCCGAGAGAATAAAATTTTAAATATCTTTTATACGTTTCGGAGGAATAAATTTTCGAAGAGATAGATAGCCAAATAAATCTAATTTAAGCATATTATATCTGTCGGCTGCCCTAGAAGTTTCTCGAGTCTCTTATTTACTTTTCCTTGTTATTTTTAAAGGTTTAACGTCATCGTCGTTTACGGTATAAAATATTTTTAAAGAAATGGAAGTGAATATTTATATTTCTTTATGCATTTAAAATTATTTATTCTTGTTATAATATGTTGAAATAAATGAGTGAAAATATGTTTTTGTTAATTCGCAATCAATTATACCCTGGAATTTAAGAGATTTAAGATTCATCATTTGAGAACAAGACAGGCTAGAGCCTAGGTATAGAACCTAGGTATAGAACCTATCGGGTGATATATTAGTATGAGCATAATGTCCTAGTAACAACTCTTTATGAATAACGTTCTCAGATAACGGATAGTTGAAGTGGTCTCTAAATATCACAATATAGGTATGACCAAAAGTAACATAAATTATAGTTTTATTAACAGGAAAAATAATACAAATTTATATATAATTATCATAACGGTAATAATTTATATTCCATAAATAAATCCTTGTGTTAAAAATTATGTTACAATAATTATTTATACACATTGCTATAGAATTTTTAGTTGTTATACTATTGTTGTTACTAAGGAGGATAAGGAATTTAAAATTTATGAAAATTATGGAACATACAAAATATCTTAAAATAAGTTTTAAACTGTCAGGCAACATGTGCTTAAGAATCGTTTTAAGTTTCATTATAGCAATACTTGAGGAAGTTGAGAACCTTCAAAGAAATATATTATGGAAGCAAGTTTTAGAATTTTGTCCCTTATAAAGTTAATTGAATTTTACGTCGCTGCCTTTATTAATCAACGCTGAAATTATATTGATAATGTTTACTTCCAAACTGCTGCCTTGGCGGGCTGTTGGAGCTATATTTTATATCTTCGTCTAAACAAACAGTTAATACCTTTATTGTTGAGAGTTAAAAATTTAACACACCTTTATCCAAACAATAATATTGTATAACGAAATATTTCAATTTACAAACAAAATTTTAAGTACTCAGAAGTTCCGTACCTTGTCTCGGTTTCTATTTCCAAAAGTTTTGAGATTGTTTGAAATTGTTAAAAGCTGTTTTATAATAAACATGATATAAAATATATTATTTAAAATTTATACTTTAATGTTTCTCTATTTATCTTTATGTATTTAATTTAAAAATAATATTTAGTCAACGTTTCTAAGAACAAATATTATATTATATAATAAAATTTTTATATTATTATATATTAGTGTTAATTTAGATACTTACTAGTATTTATTTAATCCCCTTTTCAATAAAAAAGAATAACATTTGTAAGTAGTTACAAATCATAAAAAGATAAAAGAAATAAAGAAAATCTTTCTGGTACATTGAACACTAGAAAGATATAATTGGTGATATTATATTAAGTATCTTTCAGTATAAAGAGTATTATTCTATTTAATTAAAATAAATGAACAAAGATTTATCCTTCAATAGTAAACTATATTTCTGTTATGACATAGAAATCTGGAATGTATAAAAATTATGAATTCATTAATACAGTTCAAATTGTTTTTCGTTATCACCGTTATAAATTCTTTCCAACTTCCAAATTTAGAGTATATCATCGTTTCAAAGAATTAATTCCCTGCGAAAACAAACGCAGTAAATCTTATTTAAGCATATTACAACTGATTGCCGCCTTAGAAAGAGACTGTTTTTTATTTCTACCTTATTTATAATGAATTAATGGTTTTTCTTATATTAATTTATGGTAAAAAATATTCACAAAATTTAAGTAATACACGAGATTTAGTTATTTATATTTTGTTTGCCAAGAGAAATAAAAAATTCGTTTCCAAACTAGAAACAGTGAAGCCATCTTTATTTGAATACCTTGTAGTTTTCATATTTTTTTTACAAATATTTCGTTTCATACTGAAATAAAAGCAAAGTATGCACCTTAAACAGGATATGTGCCAATTTTTATCAGCCACTGAATGAAAAAAAGTATGAAGTATTTTAATTAATTTATAATTTTCTTTTTTATTTTCTATAAATGATTAAGTGAACATGTTATGACCAACATTGTTGTATTAAATTATTAATCAATGGCTTAAGGTCACCGATTGTGGCATGTTCCAATATTTTTCTATGCTGTAAACTTAGAATAAAAAAAATAATGAGTAAGGGCCATCTAAGAAATGTATACGTAGGGCTGAATAAAAGATTTACGAAAAAATTACATCTCAAAACAAATGTAAAAATAAAACGTTGAATTGGGTTACAGATTTCTTTGAAGATATAATTTTATAATTTACTTTCCTTATTCTAACTAAAACTAAAATTTCTTCTTAATTCAAAAGGTTTTTATTTCAAACTGTTTTATTTTGCCATTTTTCTAAGTAATTATTAATCATCTATTTATTAAAATTTAACAAAATTACATGCATAATAACAAATAATTAAAAAGTTGTATATAAATAAAATAGAATAAACAAATGTTTAAAACTTATTGACTTTGATGTCTTCGTTTCCAAGGAAAAGTATAATGAATTTATATTTAATAAGATTGTCTACATTATTTCTCTTAAGGTATTCTAGTATTCTAAATTTAATGAAATTATCACGGCATGGTGATAACAATAAATATTACAAAATATATAAATTTCCTAACACCATTTGTAATAAAAGTACAAATAAGTTTGTTTGGTCTTATATAAACCGAAATAACGCTTGAATATTGTTTTAAATTAAACATTAATCTCAAGTACCCAATAAAGAAAATGTACCGTAAAAAGGGATTTACTATGGATCAAACAAGAGGATCCCACGAGGATATAATCTGAAGTGTAATGAAAAGAACGAGCTTGTAATATAAATTAAACAATAAAGTGGATGGCGCGGCTCATATTTGCTGTCAATATCAATAGTGGGGTGATTGATCTCAATATGAGAGAGCTAGTGTGAAAGCTAGGATACGAGTATGTCTTTTGCTTCCGAAATAAGTTCTCTAATCTATATTTATTAGGAAATACTCAAAATATCAATAACTTTGCAAATATTTTTTAAAGGGACAATTTTGAGTTTTTGTTTAATAATATATTAGAAATAAATATTATCTTTAAATTTAAAAGGTCTACTTTCATTTGTTTATTTTCGCATATGTTCAAAACTCAAAAAATGTTGAAAATATTATTTCAAGTTTAAAATATCGTTTGATTTCGTTAGAATATATATACGAGTGTTTTTACATTTTTGCTGTAACGTTAATGCGATTGGGAATTCCAAGTATTTCATATCAACGATATCGCTAACATCGTTTCAATATGATTCTCAAGATAATAAGAAGGCTTTGTAACTTGCAGACCCTGCTGTTTCGGAGCAAATAACCTTGATTATTAAAATATATTCACAAAATGCACATATATGTTGAAACAGAAGTTCATATTTATATATAAGATTCATGGACCATATATTGTTTGAAACTATAACTACTTTGAAAAACAAGTAAAATAGATATAAGTTTGTAAATTGGTAAATTTGCGTTAAATGAATTGGTTAATTATATAACACAAAGCCACGTTTTTGTTAGCAATATTATTTTATATACAGTAACATTATTTTCCAATTTGATACATTTCATATTCATCATAAAATTCTCTGAACTAGAAATATATCAATTAATAAACTGAGGTTTGCGGTTAGATGACGAGAGGCACATTATATTAGTTTCAGTCAGTAGTAATGAGCTTTTATTGATTACGAATAAATATTTAATACTCGGTCGGAAAAAAATATTTTTCAGTACTTATTTATAAAATACCACCATATTTATACAATATTGAACAGGTCTGTTTGTTTGTTGATTTAATTCTGCTAAACAACTCGAAATACTTTCTTCATATGGGGATACAGTTTAGATACAGATCCTTACAAAAGAGTTATGCTATATAATTTAAACAAACATCTGTATTGTTATAGTGTTCTATCTAATCTATATTGTTTTTGTATTGCATGTTTATTTATAAATATTTTGTTTATATGCTGTTATTTTTTAATTGATATGGCGGTTCCTCAAGGTCCAAATTTAGGCACATTTCTCTTCCTTTTTAATAAATCACAATGAGATAGTATAGTTTGATGATGATACTTCTTTGATATTTCAAGTAAAGTGTCATCAGGTAATAAACGACGATGTAAATGAAACTCTCTCTCTTCTTTACATTAAACCACTACGGTTTAATGTAAAGAACAATAAAAAACTAAACTTCTCAGATTTACAACTTTTAATATAAAATAGGTGCCAAGTAATGTACTATTAAATAACGAAGCGATGGAAGTGGTTGCATATCCAGTGTAAAATCCATGAAAGACCCAATCAATCAATTAATCCAGCTATAGGAATAGTTGGATTCTTTAATAAACTCAGCTCTGCCGCGTATGTTATTAAAATAAAATCTTTTTAATATTTTTAAAAAGTTATTAGGAACGCTTGTGGGCTAACGGATAGTACGATACTGCCGAATATCTATGGTGGTATTGCGGAACTTGATGCACCGTGGGTGTAAAAAGTTCTCTGGCCGGCTCCTTTAACATTAATTTTTAATGTAATTTAGATTTTAAGTATGGCTTTGGAAAAATTTGAAGGATAAAATAAGCGCTCTGAGTTTCCCTCGCCAGCTCAGGTCGGAAGCAAAATATGTTTGCTTTGACAATGAAAAATATTTTGTATAAAACTAACTTTTAGTAAAGATTTTCATTTCGAAAAGAAAATTAACTTTGATTTAGAAAAGTTTCTAAAAGTAAGTAAGACTTTATATATATTTAAACTAACACGTTTTTTACAATGGCCTAATTCTTAATATTAAAAGTTGTCAAAGTATATGTCTGATTTGATTTTACTGTGGTAACGTTTCTCGTCAATTTTATATTTCAAAATCTATTTAAATTATATATATATCTATTTATATATATATAAGTCTATATGAAAAAAAAAAACAAATTTTACGTCGCTGCCTTTATTAATCAACGCTGAAATTATATTGATAATGTTTACTTCCAAACTGCTGCCTTGGCGGGCTGTTGGAGCTATATTTTATATCTTCGTCTAAACAAACAGTTAATACCTTTATTGTTGAGAGTTAAAAATTTAACACACCTTTATCCAAACAATAATATTGTATAACGAAATATTTCAATTTACAAACAAAATTTTAAGTACTCAGAAGTTCCGTACCTTGTCTCGGTTTCTATTTCCAAAAGTTTTGAGATTGTTTGAAATTGTTAAAAGCTGTTTTATAATAAACATGATATAAAATATATTATTTAAAATTTATACTTTAATGTTTCTCTATTTATCTTTATGTATTTAATTTAAAAATAATATTTAGTCAACGTTTCTAAGAACAAATATTATATTATATAATAAAATTTTTATATTATTATATATTAGTGTTAATTTAGATACTTACTAGTATTTATTTAATCCCCTTTTCAATAAAAAAGAATAACATTTGTAAGTAGTTACAAATCATAAAAAGATAAAAGAAATAAAGAAAATCTTTCTGGTACATTGAACACTAGAAAGATATAATTGGTGATATTATATTAAGTATCTTTCAGTATAAAGAGTATTATTCTATTTAATTAAAATAAATGAACAAAGATTTATCCTTCAATAGTAAACTATATTTCTGTTATGACATAGAAATCTGGAATGTATAAAAATTATGAATTCATTAATACAGTTCAAATTGTTTTTCGTTATCACCGTTATAAATTCTTTCCAACTTCCAAATTTAGAGTATATCATCGTTTCAAAGAATTAATTCCCTGCGAAAACAAACGCAGTAAATCTTATTTAAGCATATTACAACTGAATGCCGCCTTAGAAAGAGACTGTTTTTTATTTCTACCTTATTTATAATGAATTAATGGTTTTTCTTATATTAATTTATGGTAAAAAATATTCACAAAATTTAAGTAATACACGAGATTTAGTTATTTATATTTTGTTTGCCAAGAGAAATAAAAAATTCGTTTCCAAACTAGAAACAGTGAAGCCATCTTTATTTGAATACCTTGTAGTTTTCATATTTTTTTTACAAATATTTCGTTTCATACTGAAATAAAAGCAAAGTATGCACCTTAAACAGGATATGTGCCAATTTTTATCAGCCACTGAATGAAAAAAAGTATGAAGTATTTTAATTAATTTATAATTTTCTTTTTTATTTTCTATAAATGATTAAGTGAACATGTTATGACCAACATTGTTGTATTAAATTATTAATCAATGGCTTAAGGTCACCGATTGTGGCATGTTCCAATATTTTTCTATGCTGTAAACTTAGAATAAAAAAAATAATGAGTAAGGGCCATCTAAGAAATGTATACGTAGGGCTGAATAAAAGATTTACGAAAAAATTACATCTCAAAACAAATGTAAAAATAAAACGTTGAATTGGGTTACAGATTTCTTTGAAGATATAATTTTATAATTTATTTTCCTTATTCTAACTAAAACTAAAATTTCTTCTTAATTCAAAAGGTTTTTATTTCAAACTGTTTTATTTTGCCATTTTTCTAAGTAATTATTAATCATCTATTTATTAAAATTTAACAAAATTACATGCATAATAACAAATAATTAAAAAGTTGTATATAAATAAAATAGAATAAACAAATGTTTAAAACTTATTGACTTTGATGTCTTCGTTTCCAAGGAAAAGTATAATGAATTTATATTTAATAAGATTGTCTACATTATTTCTCTTAAGGTATTCTAGTATTCTAAATTTAATGAAATTATCACGGCATGGTGATAACAATAAATATTACAAAATATATAAATTTCCTAACACCATTTGTAATAAAAGTACAAATAAGTTTGTTTGGTCTTATATAAACCGAAATAACGCTTGAATATTGTTTTAAATTAAACATTAATCTCAAGTACCCAATAAAGAAAATGTACCGTAAAAAGGGATTTACTATGGATCAAACAAGAGGATCCCACGAGGATATAATCTGAAGTGTAATGAAAAGAACGAGCTTGTAATATAAATTAAACAATAAAGTGGATGGCGCGGCTCATATTTGCTGTCAATATCAATAGTGGGGTGATTGATCTCAATATGAGAGAGCTAGTGTGAAAGCTAGGATACGAGTATGTCTTTTGCTTCCGAAATAAGTTCTCTAATCTATATTTATTAGGAAATACTCAAAATATCAATAACTTTGCAAATATTTTTTAAAGGGACAATTTTGAGTTTTTGTTTAATAATATATTAGAAATAAATATTATCTTTAAATTTAAAAGGTCTACTTTCATTTGTTTATTTTCGCATATGTTCAAAACTCAAAAAATGTTGAAAATATTATTTCAAGTTTAAAATATCGTTTGATTTCGTTAGAATATATATACGAGTGTTTTTACATTTTTGCTGTAACGTTAATGCGATTGGGAATTCCAAGTATTTCATATCAACGATATCGCTAACATCGTTTCAATATGATTCTCAAGATAATAAGAAGGCTTTGTAACTTGCAGACCCTGCTGTTTCGGAGCAAATAACCTTGATTATTAAAATATATTCACAAAATGCACATATATGTTGAAACAGAAGTTCATATTTATATATAAGATTCATGGACCATATATTGTTTGAAACTATAACTACTTTGAAAAACAAGTAAAATAGATATAAGTTTGTAAATTGGTAAATTTGCGTTAAATGAATTGGTTAATTATATAACACAAAGCCACGTTTTTGTTAGCAATATTATTTTATATACAGTAACATTATTTTCCAATTTGATACATTTCATATTCATCATAAAATTCTCTGAACTAGAAATATATCAATTAATAAACTGAGGTTTGCGGTTAGATGACGAGAGGCACATTATATTAGTTTCAGTCAGTAGTAATGAGCTTTTATTGATTACGAATAAATATTTAATACTCGGTCGGAAAAAAATATTTTTCAGTACTTATTTATAAAATACCACCATATTTATACAATATTGAACAGGTCTGTTTGTTTGTTGATTTAATTCTGCTAAACAACTCGAAATACTTTCTTCATATGGGGATACAGTTTAGATACAGATCCTTACAAAAGAGTTATGCTATATAATTTAAACAAACATCTGTATTGTTATAGTGTTCTATCTAATCTATATTGTTTTTGTATTGCATGTTTATTTATAAATATTTTGTTTATATGCTGTTATTTTTTAATTGATATGGCGGTTCCTCAAGGTCCAAATTTAGGCACATTTCTCTTCCTTTTTAATAAATCACAATGAGATAGTATAGTTTGATGATGATACTTCTTTGATATTTCAAGTAAAGTGTCATCAGGTAATAAACGACGATGTAAATGAAACTCTCTCTCTTCTTTACATTAAACCACTACGGTTTAATGTAAAGAACAATAAAAAACTAAACTTCTCAGATTTACAACTTTTAATATAAAATAGGTGCCAAGTAATGTACTATTAAATAACGAAGCGATGGAAGTGGTTGCATATCCAGTGTAAAATCCATGAAAGACCCAATCAATCAATTAATCCAGCTATAGGAATAGTTGGATTCTTTAATAAACTCAGCTCTGCCGCGTATGTTATTAAAATAAAATCTTTTTAATATTTTTAAAAAGTTATTAGGAACGCTTGTGGGCTAACGGATAGTACGATACTGCCGAATATCTATGGTGGTATTGCGGAACTTGATGCACCGTGGGTGTAAAAAGTTCTCTGGCCGGCTCCTTTAACATTAATTTTTAATGTAATTTAGATTTTAAGTATGGCTTTGGAAAAATTTGAAGGATAAAATAAGCGCTCTGAGTTTCCCTCGCCAGCTCAGGTCGGAAGCAAAATATGTTTGCTTTGACAATGAAAAATATTTTGTATAAAACTAACTTTTAGTAAAGATTTTCATTTCGAAAAGAAAATTAACTTTGATTTAGAAAAGTTTCTAAAAGTAAGTAAGACTTTATATATATTTAAACTAACACGTTTTTTACAATGGCCTAATTCTTAATATTAAAAGTTGTCAAAGTATATGTCTGATTTGATTTTACTGTGGTAACGTTTCTCGTCAATTTTATATTTCAAAATCTATTTAAATTATATATATATCTATTTATATATATATAAGTCTATATGAAAAAAAAAAACAAATTTTCTTTGAAAAATAAATGCCTTTATTTACCTTATTTCAAAGCCAATATAGGAAAAAACAATTTTATCTAAGAAATCTTTCAATCATCAATTACCTTTGAAGTGTTATTGTTAATTATTTATTTTCATTTTCCTCGCAGTTTTAATTTAAATTTCTTTTCATTTCAATTACTTTTTTATATTCGTACAAAAAATAAACATTTCGTTTTATGTAAATTGAATATAAAAGACATGAAAAAATATTAAATATGATATATAATGTAGTTATCAGTTTTTTTTAAGAAAGACATACAGCATACACTTATCATCAGTGACCCTAATGATAAGTGATCACCGCCACACTCTTGCAACATCCGAGGAGTCGCAAGAACGTTGTCAGCCTTGGTAATAATAATAATATATATATAATTTATAAATTAAATCCTTTAGAAATAGTTATTAATAATCGATAAATAACATACAGTACAAGCTAATATTATTATTTTACAGTAAATATTGTGTTACTGATATTACAATAAATAAGAGTTATGATTATATACTGCAATTATGTTTATACATTATCAATTAATTTAGAAGAAATACAACATACAGTTTTACGTTATTGGTTGTTATTTTAATTTTATCGGTCGCTTAGAAAATGAAATCTTCCTCTGGGTGCCGTCATAGCCAGTTATGGGATAATAAAATGAAATACCATCCCACACTACTTCCAAAGATGATGGAAATCTCAAGAACAGTCGTTCCTGATGAGTTTCATTATCGGCTCATCATCAGTGTCGTTGTTGTTGTTTTTTAGCAAACAATATTTATTTTGTAATTAAAATACATAAAAAAATCATTATAACACGTTATTAATCAAAACGTAAATAAAAATAAATGACAATGTTTATTTCGTTCAAATTTAACTTCAAAGTTAAAACGTTTGTCCCAAATTGTGTACTTAGTTTATGTAACCATTTGTAGATGTCTGTGTTTTCAACGAACAGTATATTGTGTTTTCATTTATTCATGTGTGTTTATATTATGTCGTTCTGAAGGCACTCTAATGTTCTAAATGTAGCCTCGAAACAATTACTTTGTTTTGACATAATGAAATAAAGTTGTTGTAAAAGTTCATTTTCGTGAATTCTCTGATATCCTTTTTTTTTTTTTTTTTTTTTTTTTTTATTATTATATATTTACCATAGACTTGTAGTCCATGCCATTTTTAATTTGTTTTTTAATTATTATTTTGATTTCTTTTTTTTTTGAGATTTTTGCCTGTGTATTCAGGCACAAGAATTACTTTAATAAATACATAAATAAATATTCTATTCAATTGGTTAATTTTGTTATGACCTTCTGGTCTTGGTTGTGTATTGCTAATTTCAAATTGTAATCATTTATTGTCTTGTCCGTATTAACAATGCTGTCTTTGATGAACCTCGCCAGCGCATCTTCTTGATGGTCCGTGTAGTAGACAAACGTCCTGGTGTGTCGGGAAATGGCTACTAGCGCATGAGGTACGCTGTCATGGAGTGGGAGGCTCTTTCCGGTTCTTTTTACTACTATTGTGTTTTCATAACACAAACCTTGTGCCTCATGAACGGTGAGTGTTTTGGATCCCTTCCCTTTTCCGTACCCTTTTTCTTCCAATGTTAGCTTCTCTTCTTGAGTGAAGGTCAGGTATAGGGTATTTGGTTGGTCAATGGGGATCTTTTCACCTGTAAGGGATTTTATGTTCATAGATCTTGCTATGCTGCTCGAGGAATATATACCGTCATATACTTTTCTAAGGGCGTAGACTACATCCCTCGGGCATCTGTTTGAGCACATAAGTTGTGTTATGATGGCAGTTGTTATAAAGTCTGGGCGGTGGTAGTAGACTTCGAACAAGTTTTCTCTTTCAATATAAGGAAGCTGATTTACGTCACCAATGAGTAGCAGTTCTGTGGCTTCGGTGAGTTGCAGGGCCATCACGATGGATCCGAAGTGATTCATCAGTGCTTCATCGACTATAAGCCTTTGGCATTTCCCCTTTTTTTCTTTCGGAAGTCCGTTTGTTAGGATCGAAGCCAGTGTGCTTACTCTGCGCGCGGCGTCAGCTCCCTCTTTTTCGGAGATTTTTAATACTAGTTCTAGTTTAGCCTCTTTAGTGGTAGTGACTATATGGTCGTCTTGGGAGTTGAAGTTGTTAATTATCCATGTAGTCTTACCGCATCCTGGTACTCCGTATATCATCTTTATTAGTGGTAACTCCCATTGTTGGCATGTTTCTGACAATTTGTCCGCTCTTTCGAGTATTTTGTCGTCTAGCCATATCTTAGTGTTCTTTGTGGTTACCACTATTGGATCAGTCGTCGGGGTTCGGTAAGTGACTACTCCTGATGTTTCTGTTTTTTCTAAATCAAGTTCGACCATGCCAATTGTCTCACTGAATGCAGCCATGTGCTGCTCTGCCTCTTCTCCCTCGATCACTTCCGCGGTCTGGTTGTTATCCTTTTATATCGAATATATGTATTTCTATGATAGTTAAAGAGCTTTGTATTTGTTTAAACGTGCTATCTATGGTATTTTTTTTAAATCTAGCTGTTAGTTTTAATTTTAATTATACGAGTAGTTTACAGTTTTCATTACATTTATATGAAAATTGCAAATATAATTGAGGTGACTTATCTATGTAATATCTGTTTGTTTACATAATTTCTTACAATAGTGATAACTTTGTTGGTATAAATAGATAAAAATAAAAAGTTTGTACAATAGAAGTTAATACGCCTTTATTAAAAATAGTAAAGTATTGTAAATTGGTTTCTGCTGTTGCTTCCATTTCATTCCCGGGAACAATCAGCAGTTATGAAATAATGTTCCGTATTACTGGGGATCGTTCTTCTGTAGACCTCGCAGATGGAGTCGGGATAACCGCATGTTATTATTGTATATACAATTCCTCTGAAAATAAAACCAACATTGTATGAAACGTTTCTTCCAGCTAAAGCATTAGTACAGATTTGAAAAGAAAATAAATAAATCCCAAAAATACATTATAAATGGGTTAAAATATTGTTTTAAATTTGATACGAAGTACACATTAACTAAAAAGTGTTATAAAAAGGATTTACTGTAACAAAACAATCCCATGATGATATAATCTGAATTATAATGAAAATAAAGAACTTATAAGACCAATTTAATGCTATAATAGATGGATTGGCTCATATTTGCTGTCAATGTCAATAGTTGGATGATTAATCTTATGATAATATGAGATAGTATGGGAGCTAACATATGAAACTTCTTATTCTAAAAATGAACATTATAATTACGAACAAAATATTTATAAAACAATTTAAATTTAAATGCAGTTTTAAAATAAATGAATAGTGTTTTATATCATTAATTATAATTAAAATGTTACTATTGATAATAGAAACGTTATTTATTATTTATAATTTTATTTTATCTCTTGAATTGTGTGAAATAATGTAAAAAAACCTTATTTCCTAACGACGATAACTAAAATAATATAAATCAAAATTATTTATGTGGTCCGATATCATCATATTCTCGTACAAACCTGAACAAATAAAAGAGAAGTAGGGGCGATACATAAACTTACTTGATTGAACTTACATACCTTCCGTTAAGCCCGCATATCCAATACAAATATTTAACATTAATAGAAATCAAACTACTAAGCAAATTTGTGCTTGGGATCTGATTATATAAGAAACCGAATGATGTAACTCAACTTACACCTACTTATTCACACGATACGAAATAAAATATTTCTCATGATTTTACCTCCTTACAAATTTATAGGTGAATGTGAACAATCACAAGATTTGACTAATTTTATAATACTCAAATGTATTTTTAAGTGCGATAAATTTATTTAAAAAACACTTAAAACTTGCCTTTATAATATACAACTATTCGAAATAGCAGAGTAAAAAAATACGTAGATCATTGTTACTGTCCTTTATTCCTCCGCTAAAACTATTAGTTTTACGTTTAGTTTTCTGTTGAAAGGTAAAAAGTGTCTGTTTACTCACAGTTGGCACTATTTCATGTTTATTCAGCAGAGAACTCGCAACAGATGAATTATTCACGGCCTTAAGGCCGGCATGCAATAAAATCTGCCCTTGACTGATGCCACAAGTCAAAGGATATAACTATTTCTATTACATTTACAATATCATTCATATACGAGTATATTCAATTTATGTTCGAAAGCCCTATTGAGAGTGTGAAAGAAAATATTTTTAAACTTTTTACATGTTATTCATAAGGTAGTATTTAAGATATCGATTAACGTGTTTAAAGATAAATTTATTAGTTTTGTAAAATTTAATAATAATAGGAAGGTATATTTAAATATACTTTTTATAACTTAAACCGCTAACTATCTAAATGAAATTCACTAGACCTCGCTGTGAACATTCATTTAGCTAACATATTTTACAAGTTAACCTTTGTATTTGTGTTAATTTGTCGTATAATGTTTTAGTAACAAACGTAATAAATCAAATTAAAAAGATGTTATTTATTAACTTGCGGTTTAGCGGCTTGTTATTTACTATTATAACTATATAACAGTTGAAAACAAAATAAAGTTAAGATAAATAGCCTTATCCTTTGTCAAAGGCCTAACGTTTTTATACTTACCCCGGTGTTAAAATTCCGTGAACAGATCCACGCTGTTTACTTACACACTTACCGGAGGTGCCATGGTCGCTGCACTGAAATAAAGATACATACTTAAATAAACTATCCGCCTATAAATGTATTTTAGGCAAAACTGTTTTTTTTTTCGGCTTAACAATTTAGTTAATAGTCTAATAGACAACATACTCTAATATTTACATAAATGACGTTAAATTTCGCAATATTCATTTCATAAAGGTGAATTTAATTTAGGTTTTAGTTTAAACTTCAAGAATATTTATTATTAGTTACACATACAAGAGAAGCGTGTGCTCGACGATGTAGTGGGATCGTAGTACCACTTCAAACAATGTTGTTGGTATTTGGTATGCTAGGAAACTACCGCCTGAACTCAATAATCAGAAACAATATCTCTTTTCCAACAGGTACTACTTTAATAATTTTGATGTTGATAATAAAGTAAGAATTTATTTTTAATTATTTATCCACCCTGTTAACAAAAATATTTTTAAATTTATATTATACTAGCTTTTTATTAAAGTTACATTATCTACTGTAAAGTTTGATCGGAATTTGTACAGTAGTTTTTGAGTGAAAGATTAATAAACATATATACATCGTCAGAAACTTTAACAATTTTAATATTAGTAAGACTACAGGTAGTCCAAAACTTTGGTTGCGAAGACTACAGAAGAAGAAGAATACGTTAATAAGAAAGAAACAGCTTCCCATCCACATTTGTCATACTTTCGCAGAAGTCAGTTCCAATACTTTGCTACATTTAATTTATATTTTTCTTATTCTATTTGTAGGGTTCCTATGATATTGGTTGCGAAATAAATATGTGATTATGGATAAGTATGCATAAGTTTATAAAATATCTAACAGATACTGAAACAGAAATTATCCTGCCAGTAATTGCCTGTATTAGGACAAAATATGTACAAACACCATTGTTCTCATTTAAATATGGCGTCGAACTATTTATATAAACAGAAAACTTAAAATTAGTTTGGTACAATGAGAGTTTCAGAACTATTTGCTCATGTTGTATTGTAATTTAGACGTAACATGTGTTGAAGTAGTTCTTACTATTATCTGTTGTAGGGTCTGGTGTAATTTCATTGTCCCTTTTTATCTTTGTAAAGGTGTCACCACATTTGAATCGTTTTAACTGCGGTTTCAACAATAGTCCTAACTTAGAATAAATTATATTAAAAAATCCAAACAACTATAGACTTTGAATAATAGTTCTATCAATACAGCTACTTTCTTTCCGTTAAAGTAAGTAATTTTAAGAAATCAATTAGTAATAAAAAGAAGAAATTAAAAAAATACAAACGTAGTATCACCAAGACCTTTAATTATGAAATACTAAAGCTTTAAATATTTTTAACGATGTTGGTGAATGTAGTGTAGTTATTTAAACAAACGAAAAGTCCACCAAATATCTTGGCCTGTTCTATTTTCGACAATATATTGTTAAGATTATGTATTTTGAAACCTAAAATTGTAAAATCCTTTAGAAATTTGAATTTGGTTACATAATTTCACTTGTGTATATTGACTGCCTAAACCTTATAATTCCTTATAATATTATTTATTCCATGATATAGAAAAGAAATATAAGGATGATTCTTATTATACGAAAAACTCCATCTGAAGAACCTTTACCCTTATCACTTCATTATCATAATTGTACTTCTCATGGATGCTTATGAGATCTTAGTGTCAAATAATATAAGTTTACATTTATGAGCATGTAAATAGACTATGTCATACAAAAGTCGATCATACATTGATGTAATCTTTTCGCATATTATGTTAAGATATATTTTCTATAATAATAATTTGTTTGGCTAAACATTAGTGTTTCTTTCTGTTCAATAGGCTTAATCGACAAATCTTAAAAGTATAATTTTAAGACATTCATTTATATATTTTATTTTACAATTCCAGCGATATAAAAATAATGAAAAAATGAAAGTAAAAAGGCATATTGAACTCAAAATAAATCAACGTCTTATTTTTTCCTTATAAGATTGTTAGTTCCCGACTTTTATTACTTATTTGTGCCAATCTTGGGATTTACAAGAACTGGAATACAAGGAAAATTGAGTTTCATAGCTTCTATATTTTTGCTCTATTAATATACGAGGGTAATACTAAAAATTCTTAGAAGTAGTGAGATTTGCCTTATAAAAGAATTCTAAATTAAAAAAAAGATGAATATTAATTTTGTTTCGTCCTATCCATCCCTCCGTCTGTTTGTAACCTAGCTCAGAGACTTAGTTGAAAGCTGTTTTGGCATGAACATACATATTGGCCATACTGACAAAGTTTAAAAAATATATATATATATTCTTTTATGGTAGCTCCTCTATACGTATGTCGGGGTTGCATATTTTATTTCTCTAGTATCCCATGATAGGGATAGATCTTGATCATAGTCTTTACAGGTTTGTGTCACTAGAGAGGTCCTTAAAAATTATGGTGGTTTCGTTAAAACCATCTTTTAACGTGCAAACAAATTAACAACTTTTGTATTTTAGTATCTCCCCGCCCCTTCACTTTCAACTAAGTGGTGGATCTTGGAGGTATGAAAAAATTCTCGACAGTACATACATACATACGAATTTAAAAAGCAAACTCTCTGTACTAAGTAAGCTTTATATGTTTCTGACTTATGGTAAGTTAAATTTAACACTAAACCTACCGACAATTCTTGTGTTCTTACCGCACGCGGTAAAATTGACCGGTAATTAAAAGTTTTTTATTATATAACGCAGGTAATAATGGAAATAACTAAAAGTAAAGTGTGAAGAAATTATTACGAGTATATATATATGCTTAGAATTGTCATGTAATTTGTTAACGATATTATAACGTTTAAAAAGGTGTAAGTTTTACAAAAGTTTAAGAACGGTCAATTTGACCGGTACTTGGTAGGTTTAGTGTTAAATATATATTTTTGTGAGCTAATATTGCAAATGCTGTTTAATTCTTAGAAGATAAATGTAAATAATGACCTATTGAATTGTATTATTTAAAAGATCTACAAAAATTCCACGAGTATATATCTATATATCTATATCTCAATCAGGGGTAACTACGAAACTCGTGGCCCAACACACATTTGGTTGGTTTGATTTTTTCCTAATATGAGCCATATTAGGAAAAAATCTAAATTCTTTATTAACTTTCACAATAAAAATTGAAGAAATGAATTTATTTATTGTTTTAAGGGCTACTGAATATGAATTGTGGTCTCACAGGATGATCTCGGATGTTTGCTATTGTATAAAAAATATGAAAAAGTAATTTACATTAATTATGTCGTTGATACTCTCGGTCAAACATACAGTCATACGTCTGACAATCCAACGTCAGGTTTAAAGTTATTTTGTCATTATACAAACAATCTCGCATAAAAAAAATCGTATTAATATGTCTGAGTTTTTAAATGTCTTTCTTAAAAAGTAAAAACTTGGTTTAGATAAGATTGCATATCTTAAAAACATTCACCAATGTGTAGATAATAAGAAATATTAAGAAATTATTACGGAAAATGGCTGAATAAATTAATAACATTTAGTTTTTAAGCCCCTTAGCAAAAATAAAATATAAATTTAAAATGTCTATGTAATTTAATTAAATGTTACTTATGCTCAGTTTGGTAGATATAAAATCATTAGACACAGAGATATTCAACTTTTATTAGAAGTAGTGACAAGTTCTCAATAGATTTATACAGGGTTTTTAATATTATACGCAGTAGTAACCTATAAGAGATAGCATGTCATACTATATCTTTATATATCCTCACCTCATCATGGTTTTCATATAGTTTTATTATTTTCCTTATAATTTGTGTAATTTGAAACTAAAATGATAACAATAAATAAAAAAATATGTTCTATCTCCTTCATAATTAATGCGGTATTTAGAAAGTACTTTAACTATCTCTGTTATCTGAGAACGTTATTCATAGAGAGTCGTTACTAAGACATTATGCTCATACTAATATATCACCCGATAGGTATAGGGCCTATCTTATTCTCTGGGGATGAATCTGGATCCGCATAGGCTTAAGAGTATTAAAGATAGATTACAAGAAGGACAGAGCAATATATCTTTTTATTTACTTTAGTGAATAGAAATTATATAAATAAAATATATTTTAATATATAAAATTTTTCTTTTATTAAGGTTTATGTTTTAAAACCATAATCGTATCTTAATAGTTTAATCTGATTTTTGGTACAAAATCACTAAGCTTAAGATGTATATTTTTATTATTAGAAATAGTCAATATATTATATTTCCCTACTAATAAAGTGGTTTTGTTACGCGATTAAAAAAATACACGTTGTTACAATAGAATTATTTGAATTAAAAGAATATTTTTAACTGAAATTGCATTCAACTTGAAAATAAACATTTTAGTTCAACGAATACATTGAACAAACATATTCTGGACGATAAATTACAGCTTTATTTAATTTATTTATCTGCGGTTTTCCAATAACATCCCGATTTTATTTCTGAAGTAGCCTCGGCCACAGATGAAATTGTATATGGGTATTATTAAAAACGGAAAATTAATCAACTTGCGAATATTACAGCGTCCACAGCGTTTGAAGTCACGAAGTATGGCATAAGGTACTTTTTCTTTTTTTCCTATAAATATTCTTTTAAACCCTTCGTTATTAACTATACAAAATGTTTTTTAACCATTCAGATACTTTCATGTCATGTTTTTTTAAATATCCTTGATAATGTGCTCTGTAAACAATTTCTTCGTTCATTTAAATTTATTTTCGATAACTAACCAAGGGATTATCCGTAACAATTTTGTCTAATGTCGCCAGCAAAACCAAGAAACGGGGTAGGTGATAAATATATCCGTGTCGGCCCTTAGGCTTCGCATGTAATAGAATACAAAGTAGTACCTCATATATTTGAGGGAATATGTAATGATTATGGTCCTTGAGTCTACTTCCACCTAAAAACACAAGTAGTGTTTTATGAATATACTTTATTAATAAATAGACGATTCCAGAGAAAAACTTATGCAAAAGAATATTACACGTCGTCGTCTCATGACGTAGACCTTATTTTTATCCAATACCCAAACCTCGATGAATGATTTATGGTTGTCAATTTGGCTACATTGTAACAGTAGCAAGAGTAGTTAAAACGAAATATATATTTTTAAATTTCAGCTTTTACGTGTTATTTTTATAATAACCGACGTCTTTTCTGTCTATAATAATTGTCATATTAAAAGCATTCTACTGTATACATATCAGAAAATAAATGTGTTAAATTTAAAATAAACAAGAAAAGACATGATTTTATTCTTTTTTATTCTTAACAATCTCCATTCATTAATATTTCAATTATACTTATACTTTTTTTAAGTCTTACACAAGCTTACAAAATTCGCGTATCAATAAATTATTTCCAAAAACTTTTCCGTGGTTTTTCTTGTAGACATTTTATGGGAAGTCAAAATTGTAGATTCGTTAACAACATTATACCAAATATACAATTTCTATCACATACTAAAATATACGCAATCAAGTATATTAATACTACCACCACTAAGTATATTTGTTTTTCACATTTATATTTTATTTATATCATGTTAAGATCAATCACCTCTCTATTGACGACAGGAAACAGTCTTCCCATCCCTTTCATAATTTCATTTATATTATATACTCCTTTCCAATATACTTCAGATTATTTCCTCGTGAGATTCTCTTGTTTGACCCGTGGTCAATAATACGCTACATTTGCTTTATTGAATACGTACTTTAAAGTATTTGATTACAATATTTTGGTATTTAATAATAAATATTATGCTAAGTATATAGCTTAGGAAAATTATCCGTTATTTATAAAAGTTATATACTTTTTCCTCTATTGATTATTTCACAAAAATCATTACATTTCATTATATACATTTGACTAAAGTTAATAGGTTTTTTTTCTATATTCTATTTTACTTATCTTTATTGTGAAATAACATAATGAAGTGACACCATTAATATTTGCAATTTTTCTACGATGCTCTGCTCATAATTTTTTTTTCTTTTAATGCTAGTATCTTTAAGTTGATACTTTATAGTACACAGTAGACTTGTAATTATTCTGAAAGTATTTTATAACTATATATTTTTGATTATACAGATATCATATCGTATAAAGTTTATCATATCAATTACATCTTAGATTAACATTATTTATTATCCATCTAAGATGCTAGATCTGATAGTCAGATAACGTACATATTCTTTACTAATTATTAAATTAATATATATGTAATAAATTTTTATCACGTAATTTCAATTAATTAACTTAAACTATAATCAATTATCAACAACTAATCTTTAATTAGCGTCTTAGTTCAGTTGGCATTTGAAGTTGTTATTGCAATATTCTAAGAAAAAGATTTACTCTTTTCAAACGTTATCTGATTTTATAAATTATTTTTATAAAACAAATGGCACAATTGTAGTCCTTAACAAAATACTAAATATTTCATCCGTAAAACAACTCTTCAAGAAACAAAGAAAAGAAAAGGCAGAGTTATAAATAATCCATGTAAAACATGATTGTATAAAGAACTGTTTATCCGTTTTCAGAGACCGTAATATAAAAGAGCTTATTGTGCAACGAAACAAAGAGAAAGTAATAAAAGAGTAGAAATAACTTCAGTTAGAAAAAACTTTAAAAGTGTCCAATAAAACTCCTACAATAATTTACTTATTTCTAAGGTTTTTAGTCCAAAATTTAAGAAATCTTTGACCTAAATCAAAATATTAAACAAAAATACTCTGACAACGACTTATCTAAAACAATTTACTGGTATCTACTAGTGAAACAAGCTTACAAATAAACTTACAAAAAGGTTTGTCACAGCAAAATTACATTTTCGCTTGTCACCGCGAATGTGACGCGAGAGCGGCCATTATCCCTACACAAAATTGGCGTCTGTGTTTTATGATCCTACAAAATCTTTTAGAATTTTTACCAATTAAATTTTTTATAAAATATATTAAATAACTTGTAAAGATTATGTATACAATTTAGATTAAGGTCTAATTTACTTCTATTATTATACAAGGGTTTTAGATTCCTATTCATATCGTATTTTTATAGATTTTTCTAATCTTATTCATTTGTATATATTATAATAATTTATCGTAATTGACATTTACATTTACATTTACATTTTAATTTATTTCTTTTTTATGATAAATAAGATAAGTCTAAATGTAGATAGCTAAAAAAGGGACACAAAAATATATTTATTTACGTTTCTAAAGAAATATAACATTATTCGTTTTATTTAATACCAATTACTTCTATTCAAAATTTATGAGAAAAACGATTTTGAACAATTCATATATTCTTTTTTATTGAAAGGTAACATCAGATAAAGTATAAATATCGCTGCATGTAACTGTTAGTTCAAATATTATAAGGTCATATAACATCGACTGTAAATATGAACCGTCCACTTCGTTTCATCATTTAATTTATATTATAAGCGTTCATTTCATTACATGTCAGATTATATCCTCTTTGGGTCCTGTTCGAGCTATACTAAATCCCTTTTCACGGTTCATTTTCCTTATGGGAATTCATGTCAGTATTTAATTTTGAACAACTGTCTAGACCTGTATAGAATTTTGCTTATCCGACTGTGTTAAATTCTAATTTATTAAAATATTTATAGAATTACATTTCATTCACTCAATTCGTAGACATAAACAAACGCCTACATTAAGCAAGTAAACAATTTGCGGAAAAGGTTCAGCTACACGTTAAATATAAATTGTATAAAATAACTTTTGTATTTCTCAATTTCTACATAATAATGAGACATTTTGTGACTTTGTTAAATGTTAAGTCACAACAACAATTTGAGTAAAATTTTATTTAAAAAGAACTTGTCAAACATGTAATCATACACTTTTATCTCAAGGATCAACATTTCTTATTTCAATAAAGACAATTTCTTATAATAATCAATGAAAGTGATATAACTGTGTAGTGTTAAAATACTTTTGCCTGATTTAACTCCTTAAGATAAAGTTTTCAAAAATTTTAAATAAATTACCTTTATTTCAAACCTTTAGGTCAGCGTTTAGGTTCGTTTATCTTTTTAAATAGTAATATAGATTTGAGAAAAAAATTAAATAACACTATGTCTGCCACGGAATAGCGACTCACGGACCTACCTGTTAACCCACGATAAAAAGCAATGACTCGACTACTATAAAGGATAGAGATAAATTATATCTTACTTACTACATTTTAGCTTCCGATGATTTATGGATGTTTCTCGGAAAAAATAGCATATGTCACTCACCAGCCCTTTAATTGACATAGTTTTATATTTTCTTAAATTAATAATATCCCCTCGATACACTCTCTATAACTATTTGTAAGATATATTAAAAGAAGCCTCTACCTACGCGGTACTTAAACTGCATTGCTAAAAGAAATGTGAATCTTATACCCTGTTTCGTAGTTTATTTTTCAAAAAACAATTACATTTCACTGCTCACATTCAAAATATTAATATATTTTACTCAGTATTTTGCTCTTTATAACCATTTGTAAGATATTTTTCCAACATGAAAAGTTGGTTATATCTCTTCACGACTCTCCCACCCTCTTGTGAAGTGAAAGAAGGACATACGAGCACCATTTGACATTTACAATATTACTTAGAATTTTATTTTATAAATATACAACATTATTAAGAATTGAGATGTTGAATAATTTGTGTAAATATTTTTTTTACTAATTGATGCCCGCTACTGAGTTCATGAACAAGAGAAAAATGATAAAAAACGCATTCATTAGCTTATTCCCTAACTTTGTAATATAAGAATCCATAAATAACCATAAAGGGGGTAAATCTTACCGTAATATATAAATATATATTACGGTGATATTATTATTGTCTACATAGTTTTAGTATCGGATCAGAGATTAAATCTTACGTAAAGCTCACAACTTTCAAAATTTGTTTTTGCTATTTTGGTACAGTGAGAAATTGACTTTATTCAAGGAACTTATAATTAAATGTATATTTATTTATTATAATTAATTCCAAACCTTTAACAACAAAATTAAATGTTACATCACATTGTAACAATAAGATTACTCTTATTCGTAAAGCGCATTCACTCCAAAAATTCCATAAAGATTAATGAATTAATTCCCTAAGTCCCTTTACCATTTGGAAATAAGAAAATAAACATTACAAGCAAAATAGAATTGTCTTGTGTCGCAGTTCCTATATGTTAAATTGAATCTTTATCTTATTTTATTGTTCTATGGATGCCATGCGAATTAAATTCTATAACAATAATAGCAATTTAAATTTAAGTATAAGTAATATTTTTAGTAATCGTTGAAGGAATGAACATTTTATTTGGGATAAACGACTTTTCGAAAGATTTTAATAATTAAATAAAATTTTATACATCAATAGACTTTATTATTTCATGAAGCATGTTATTCCATATGCTAAAATAAATAGATAAGGTATTTATATAATAAATTATAAATTATTTTTGATTTTACTAAGTATATGACACTACTAAGAGTTAACAGTTGAAATATTACTCTGTCGTAAAGACAGTACCAAACTATTCGGTTATTTTTAATTGGAGAACATGATAAAAAAAAACATATAATAATCAAAATACAAAGCAATAATTTTATATGACAGCGAAAAGTAATAAAATATTCAAAGCAAACATCCTTCAAGGACTGACAAACTTTATACGCGTTAACGTTACCGTGGCGTGTATAAACCAATTTCCCGCACGCAAGAATATCCCATATGTCCCATTAGGGCGGCAAACATATCGGAGGGCACATTATCAACGAAAGCACGAACTAAAAAGAACAATGTACAAAGACGGGAACCCAGTTTTTTGCACTGTACGGAGTCTGCGAATGCGAAATCAACGTGTTTGCGCGCGCCACAACCCACCCTTCAGTATAACCTTATCAGCCGAACAGAACGTACGTCGCATCGACTCCTCCACTCGTAACAACGATACACCCATTCGAAATTTAAAATTTATTTAAATTATTTTTTTTCTCACTCAAACAGTATTAACTTTGTGTAGAATTTTTTATTAATTTTTCAAGTGTTAGTGCTGTGTTCGGACGATATACAATGTGGTATATTAAAGACGCAGGGTAGTTACGAACATAACTATGATAGAATGGTGATGTCAAAATGATAACAAAATACACGAAACGGCTGTAAGCGTGTAGCAGCCAGGTAACGTACTTTTATCACTTTAAAAACTTTTCATTACATCTAATTTACTTCATATAAAATTTAATGTGAAGTATTAACACATGTATATAAAAAATTCGATTTAATTTATGATTTATAGTCGGATTATTACAAATAATCTGATTATGTATAATATTCACCATTTACATACGATATTTCTTAAATAATCAACATTTTAATTATAAGCATACTAAAAAAGCACAATGAAGATATGAGTGTATTTAAAAGCTTTTGATTAAGAACTGCCATCTTAACACTTTAAAAATAAATTAATTTTAAGAAACGGATAAAAATATATAATGCATATATTAAAATCGTTCGATATTTTTACTTCTCTGTAGTAATTTAATAAAATGTACAAATTTGTTTGTTTGGCCATATTAACGTCTGAAACTACCCGTCGGATTTTTTGACTCATTAGCCGAATTATTGAGAAAATTTTTATTTATATTTATACTAAATTAGATAATTAATTTATGTACTGAATATGTTAACTTTTATTTGGAATTGAAAAAAAAAATCTAAATACCGACATTTCAATTGGATTTGCTCATTTTTGTCATATTATCCTTGTCTTGATAATTACGAAGATAACAAAAGAAATCAGACAAATCGGTCAAGCGTTATTAAGTAATGATCTCTTATACAAGTGGAGATTGATTTTTACTTATATTGATTAGGAAAGATATGTCACTAGAAATTTGTCGTTGGTATTGCCCAAGTAAATAAAATTAAATATTTAATGCCATCGTAATGTATATGTATACATTATATTATGTCCCTTACAAGCAGAAGTGCATTTAAATATTGCTAGTAATATTTTTTTCCCAGTTTCGATTAGTAGCTCTGAACTGACTTCTGTAAGATTATTAACCATGATGCTACATTATTGTTTAACACAAACAGTTATATTGCTTTAATTATAATTATAATAAGTAATCAACGAGTGCTATAGTCTACTAAAATATTTCATTTATTTATTCGAATCTATTTAAAAAGTTATAACTTTTTTTTTTATAAAGAATACGCTAATATATCAAAATTAGAGATGAATTATGTTATTTTATATTTTAATTATTATGTATTATTTAAGTCACTACCTTTTTGAATACTAACGGGTTGTTATTTATTAATAATTACATATAGATAAGCAACATTAAAGAAATTGAAATATTCCTAAATACTTCCTTACGATATAAAAGTTGTCGTAATAGCATTTGAACTGCACTAATTGTCGAAATGCCAAATAATATTTCAAATTTATAACCATTTTACTTTGTAGTCAGATAGGAGAACCAGAAAGATTTTTTTTTAATAAATAAGGACTCAAAGGTCGTGGATTGCATGACTTGCTCGAGAAAACGAATTTCGTTTTACATCGATAGTTTGTTTAAAATATAGAAAATAGATTTATCAATTGGACCAGTTTAATGGTAGGATTATTGCCTCTTGCATTGGTGCCTCTAAAACCTCAACAGTGCTGAAGGTTCCAAATGAAATTAAAAACCATTTAAAACATTATCCAACTCAGCATCTAATTTATAAACAGTTTACAGTGCTACAAAATGTTGTTTATGTTGTGCAAATATGAACTGGTTTACCGCTACAGTATGCAGAACTATGAGGGTTCTGCGGATTACAGTAAAGTTAAACAATTCTAATTGTTTACTTTAGCAATATCAACCATAAGTAATATATTGCTTTCCTTATATCTTTTCTTATATAAATAAAATCAATAGAACAGAAAAGCAATTAAGAACGAATCTTCACTTATTGGTCATATAAGCTTAAGCCAATTTGGATAGTTTATTGTGTTTTCATAATTATCAAAATGTGACAAACAAAAAATGGTAAATTTACCCCAAAGACTTACCAAAGGTAACTTGGATTGTTCTCACATTCTTGATGTATGGAGTGTACAACTACTTGTCATAAATTGCATACCTATATAGATATTTGAGAACAAATAGGACAAGGTCTACATGAATAGTATATTATAAAATAAAAAGCACCTATTCTTTAAAGTTTATGCGAAGCTATGCACGTTAAATAAATGGTATTCCCTTTTTGCCAATCAACTAAATTAAGTGTGTAATTGAGGAGATTATACAACGTCCTATTCCCTGAGCTTCCAAATAATGTTTCCGTAAGGGCTTAGTTTAAAAAATTTTGCGTTCAAGAATAAAGCAATAAATCTGGATACACGTTGAAGGACATTTATTATTGTAATTAAAAGGAAATAACATACAGTACGTTTTTACGTAAGTTTTTATGAATTAATTAGTTTCAATATTGTTATATTTTTAAATGAATACGTTTCATGTTTCATAAAAATTGTTTTAATTGTTATTATTATAAAAAAACCTTTTAGAATTTTATATTGTTATAAATCAAAACTTAATGGACTCGATAGTTTCAAATTATATTCATTTACATCTTTTATAATAGGTAATTTTTTTTCTAAGCTCTTATTGTGATTATTGAAGCCTCCAAGACCAGTTAAGTATGTCAATTCCTAAAGATCTTTATATTATAACTATCTAGCATTTTAATATAAGTTCTGGTTATTTAAGATATAAAACCTCTGTATTTGAACAAAAAAACCTAACATCGCACTGGATTAGACTCCGCCCTCTTTCTATTATTGGATTATACACATGTTCCCAGCAGTGGGCCATCTATGAACTAATTGTTTTTTTTATATTTATAATTTGATATTTTAAAATGATCTTTAACACATATGTATTATGTGATATCCAAATGTGATATTAAAATAAATGTTAGTCGTCCATATAAAATATGCAACAAATAAGAAGTATAATTGAGTTATCTATACATTTATATTTTACCCTTAGTGTTTGTTATACAAGCGTTAAATCCCTTGGGTATTTAGAGAGAGCTATGATGATCGTTCAATAATTAATGTGGTTATCAACCTACTATATTAGTAGATTTTCACTTTATACTTCATGTACATTTTAGTTATATTTATTCGCTATAAAATTTGTCGATTGTGCGACCTTAGCGTGTGTGTTTTCAATTAAAATGAAACTATCAAATTTGATTGGATGACATCGGATATTATTCAATTTCCAATGTTATCTTACTTCCAATATATATTTTGAATTCAAAATTAAGCTGTACAAAAGGATTTAAATTGTATTTTTTTAAATTCTATAATATCCATGCGCCTTTACTAAGATAGCTTCATTTCAAAATAGACTTTCAAAATAAACTTTTCACAAGACCATGAAAAAAAAAATTAAAAATATTACATGCAACACCAACAAAACATCTACTATATACAATTCACAGAAATTACCGACCTCCGTTGTTCCGTAATAACAAAATTCAGAGTTCACACTCCATTACATGTGGGAATTTTTTTCTGTAAAATTGTTTGGTCACCCAAATATTTGGAACTCCGTAAATCGTAAAAATAATCAGGGGTTTTCGTAAACGTAATTATTTAAAAACATTGAATCAAATTAGTAGTTTTACTCGAAAAACTCTTTAAGGTGCTGGTATTTCTGGAATCTTTTAATTATATTGCCATTTTGTTAAGCAATAACACATTTAAAAATATTGTTTTCCCTTTGTTATATTGGGAAGGTAGGTTTTTTTTTTCTTTTTCGAAAACCTCTTTTAAAAATATAATTTATTTAAAAAAATTATTACTTGAATTTTATTTTTGTACGTTTAAAAATAGTACTGAGATGTGAAGTAAAAAGAATGAACAACCGTTTTCAATTTTGTTCAAAATATATAAATAGGTAGGTACATACGTGAGACACATTTCTTCTGTTGGTGCATTCATGTGCTGCATTTTAAATTTCTTTGACGTCGTGTATTAGAAAGAGTTACTTCAAATTATGTTGTTTATTTGACTTTTCAACTCATGTACATGTCATTATCTGCCTATTAATTTTTTCTAAGATTTTAAGGACAAGAACACATTTAAATAAAAATATTTTATGGTTTAGTTTCGCGTATATTCACGGGTTAAATGCTTTTCAGTGCTTCAATGATCCCAGGTGTCAGATAACTAAAACGTAAGGACTCTCTCATGAAAAATATTAAATCCCATGTCTGCAAACATACTACAAGACCCAAAAGATACCATTAGTTTATTTTATGTGCATCTCGAAAACTTTACCCGGTATCTCAGAAACCGTTAGGGGTAGATGAAAATTACCTAAATTACTGACAGGCATTATCTCATCTTAAACGTCGGGTTAAAATTCATATACTAATATGCGAGTTAAGTGCTTAAAATAGTTTTACTTACACAATGTTATTATTAATATCCTCTGTCTACGATGAGACATTCATTTACAGTTGACTTAGTTATTACAAATATGTTTCAATAATATATAACTCCGAGGTTTTTTGGTTGATTACAACTCAAAATTTTATGTAAATGAGTAAAAATATCATACAACCAAAATTTTATCTTTCTCGTTTTCTTACTCAGCAATATGTATGTTAATAGATAGTGTTTGCACATATTTGGCTATCTGGTTAAATATTTAGTTCAAGGGTAAAAATATATGAGATACAAAGCTATGGATGCTTAAAATAGTTTTGCAATTACCAGATCTATAAAGGTAAATTATATGTGACTCAACTTTAATTAAACTAGATGATAATAAAGTGTTATAAAATTGTGATATCTTGTTATAATTAATAAGTTAATTTTTTATATTTATTGATTTATATTTTCTAATTTGTTATACTGTGGAAGTGAATTCTATATATGGTTTAAGAGTGTTTAATTCACAATAGATGATGTTCTCATCACCGACAGATATGCAGTGGCCTGCAGTTTATATCCTATGGCCGTCAATGGACCATTAATCATTTCCAAGTAAGAGTTATTGCTTCGTAAAGTAAATTGAATTTAAATGCATATGACTTGAAATTGTACCAAAATTTCTTACCTACTTATTTTGAATGGCAATTTAATGCTCAAATAATGCCATAATTTTTCCAAAATTTATTAAATATTTATCAGCAATTATTGTAGTTGTTAACTTATTTTATTGGAATTAGAATATTATTTGTAAATCTCGAATTGTATTGATCAATTAAACCCTAAGGCAATGCAAACTCGTTTTCTTTCCCAAGCAGTTTCTTTTTATAACATTTGTTGATATCAAATGAAGCTTTTGTTGAATCAGTTTTTTTTTATGAATTCATTATTTTAAAGCAATGTGAAATACTATGCTGAAATATATATTATTTTTCTGAATAATATAAAGAAAAAAATATTCCTCATCGGTTGATATTTTTATTAAATTGATGTTGTATTATGGGGAGAAAAAGAAAATTTATATTTTTCCGATAATACTATGTTCTGATGAACAATAATTAACTACTGTACAATCAAATTCAATTTGTAGTTCAATATAGTTATAATTAGTATTTATAAAAAATACTTGATTTTTGTCGTTTTTTTAAGCTTCCAGAAATATAACCCATTCTTAAAATGTTTCTTAGTTTGATTCATTATACTCTTCCCAATAATACAATATTAAATGTAAAATTTAATGTCATGTTATAATATTATTTACTATAACCCCGGCGGATGTAACATGTTACACGTCGCCAATAAGCGGGTAAACACAAACAATAACTGTCAATGAGAAAACTAACAAAGGAAATGAAGTTGAAATTATTTTAAATTGTTAATTAATATATATTAACACTTTACTAAATGAAATCAATTTATTAATGTGATTTTTTTTACATAAATCTACGATTTGGTATCAAATTTAGACATCGACTGACACTGATCATTTTATTAATTAGTTTTCCCACTATGTGTATTTAGGTACCAATTTAATAAGATCAAGCCTGCTTATTGATGCAGTTACAAATTATTATAATATTTAGAAATCACATTTGCACTTACTTTACAAATATTCAATTATTAAATAAATAAGCCGTATTTTAAAAACCGAGTTTTATCACACGAAGTTATCTTTGAACATTCCTAAGCCATATCTTAACTCAACACCGATTACGTTCTCACCAATCACCACCAAATTCTTTTGTGGATTCATCTATTTGCAATCAATCAAAGGTTTAAGTTGACAATAGAAGGGATTACAAAGCGCATTGTAAAGCTGTTAACTCAAATAGACTAATTGAGTCTTCCGCAATTCCTATCACGGCATATTATTATCATAGCTTGTTCGATTCTATGGTGGACCTTTGTTGTGTATAAATTACATTTCCCAAAAAAGTCTTTATCGCATAACAGTAGTCTTTAAATCGATATAATTTAAAAACTACTCAATTCTATGTTCAAAGAATACATTTAGCTAATTCTACGAAAATTATATTCCATGCTGTCCTAATATTTAGAAAGATATAGCTCCTGCATCAATCGCATAATAAGCAGTTTTAATAACAGATACGACTGAATGAGAATTTTCCTTTGCCGCGTATCTATCATTAACTCTATAAAACAAGAATGGAATAGAAAATACATTTTGAGATTTGGTACATCAAAAGATCAAAGATCAAATATTATGTGTAATTATTGCGTATGGTTTAAAATGCCAAACGGTATTTTAATATAGCTTGTTTCAGTTTAACCGCCCGCTTTTATCGAATACACAGCGGTTAATTCAAAGAATCCTTGTGTTTTGAAGTCTTTTGAGTTCAGATACCCTTTTATTATACATTCTCATGATAAAGAATACATAATACTTGGACGGAATAAATTTTAACTCAATTTCTGACTTTAAATATTAAAAATATTTATCAGGAATTAATAATATGTTAAAAATGTTCATTCTGTTATTATATCAGAGCTCAAATATTATACTCTTCTTTGACGACGGGAATTTAAGATTTTTCTGATAAAAGATAAACTCGAGTGAGAAACTTTAAAAATCCGTTTTGCATAATGTTGGAGTGGGTCTATTGTATATTTATGAAAAATTCTCCTTTATTTCTTTCATATCTTTAAACAGTTTCTTTGTTAAGAAATTATTAACACTTGTTTTAAAAGTAACATTTCACGTTAATAAAATTTAATATCAAATATTTTAAGTTTAATTTATAAGTTGTCACACTGGCATCCGGCAGTTTTTATTTTGCAACTTCCGCTGCACTGCACTTTTAACATATTAGTTTTCGAATATATTCACGAGTACCACAAAGTCAGCGTACTTGAAAAAGTTTGTTTCGAGAATATTCAAATACTGAAACATCAAAAATTATAGTTTTAGGGCAGCAATTGCCAAAGCGGTGAAGAGAGATGGTTACCTCAAAACTTATCAAAAGAGACCAATACGACGATAGCGCGATCTATTTAGCATACAAATACCAACTAATCAACTAGAATACAAATACATTAGCGTTGGCTCTATTAAATTTCGTTGTGTTTCGAAAGAACAAATATAAGTTTAAGATACAAATGGCTAAAATCTTTTTCATCATGAAATATAAGAAAAAAAAATAGAAACTAATCCTACGTATTGATTAACATTGACCGTATCTAAGTTGAACTATAAATATCTAGACCTTGAGCTCGATGCCCATGGACTAAGGCACTCGACTGAACTGATTGAAACTGACCTTAAGTAATGTTATTTATGGTCCAACTGATTTAAAAAAGGACATGGTTGTGATCCATAAATAAAAAATACATAAATTTCAGAAATTAAATAAAGATGTTATAAAAAAATATGAAGAAAAAAATTGTAAAAGGTATTATAAACTTTCATCGTTTGTCAGTTAAATTGCATTAATTATTATAAAGGCTTTCGGAATTCTATTTGTAACTTTATTTAAGCGTATTCAAGCTTAGCTACCTATTATTTCAAGTTGAAGAACCTTCAATTTACAAGATGAAGTTTATAATTTAAGACTTGCTATGGTTTTCGGACTTATCATTCTGTGGACTATATTCATTGACGCATGACCAATTAATCGGGCAAGGCAAGAATTAGATGGCAAATTAAGAGACAATCCACCTTCTACATGACTGTACAACATACAATAGCAGTGAACATTTGCAAAATATAGATGCTAATATTTTATTATTTTTAGGAATTTGAGAGGACTAACTTGGACTACCGGCTCCCTCAATCTCTATTTGTAACTGAACTATAGTAGCTACTTTAGGCCGACCTTAAGTTATTTAATTTAGTGTCACATTTATGTAAAACGCAAAAAAATCTCCTCTTAAAACATGTATATTATGTTTAAAGAAGCGAATCGTCTTCAAAGATTTTTTTGTAATTATAAAAATATAAGATAAAAAGTTACGACGATCGAGATTTTTTTAACCTTATTCATCTTTATGAAGAATACTAAAATGCATAACGAGGTCGTATAATCATCATTTATCAAAAGTTTAAATATGTCTATAGAACAAAGAAAGGCCTTCAAAGTTACAGGGGATCTCCGCATAATCGTTCAAAAGTAGATGCCTATTAATGTTCCTTTTCTCGTTGAATGAAACACTTGAAGGTTCTTATTACCTTCAAGTGTTAATTATTTCATTTATGTACAAGCATTATCTAATTCGATTAACTTGACCAATTTATATTGAGCTTGCATGACTGTGAGTTTAGACTTCATGACCCTTAGTTTCAGAATTTAACATGTATATTATAAAATAAAACTTAAATTATATATATTTTTTCTATCTAGATTAAGATAAACAATTATTTATGCTCAAGTTTTATATTATTTTTTAAAATAAAAAAGTGAATAAAAAACATTTTTATTATATCACCCATATTACCTAAAAGGAACGACTAAGAAACCTCTAACGATAAGGATGACAAATACAATTCCTCTCAAAGTAAAAGCCGCAGTGTCGAGCTTTCAAGATATTTACTTTTGGTTGTTTTAAAACTGAAAATCAGAACTTTGCTCGGAAACAAGGAAAATAAAAATATAAAATGGCTTTCCGTACCTCTACTCAATGTGTAACGAATTTTAGCGTTTGTTACGACTGACAAAATGCAGATAACAAAATAACTGCTCTAATTTAAACAAAAACTTAAATATATTTAAAATTTAATACTTTAATATATAAATGACAAAAATGCATTACATAATGTTAAATCACAATCTAGGTAATCATAGAAATATCTTATACAAAGCTAAAACCTGATGCAAAAAAAACTAACATAAAAAGAAAACATTGTTCATGAAATTTCATAAAATCTGACTAATGTTAACAAAAAAATACATTTTGAAATATTATATTCAGTCACCGTACCTTTGTTTTCATTATTGCTTTGTTATTATTAGTGAGTATTTACTAGATTATAAATTCGTATAATTGCTATATATTGCGGTTTTTATAGCGGCCGGATCATTGAGCTTCATTTCGGGTGATTGGTCTAATTAATTATTATTATCATGGTTACCTTAATAATATTATTCTTTAAATTTAATTAAGCGTAACGGACGGTTTCAGAAAGGATGATTATAGTAAAAATGATTTGCCTATTGTCAATGATGGCGTGAATCTTGATAGTACTCCGTCAAGAATTGTGAAATCACGCCACCGAGCAATTAGGAAGGCTTTGTTAAAAATATCCATTGTTAGTATCAAAATACTTTCATTATAATCTAACGTTTGAAGTTTATCATATTTATCTTTATAAAAAGTTTTTTTGATTATTTTTCATTTATATATCATAGGTTTTTCCCCAATACTTGTCCGAAAGTACACGAGTTTGAGGTTTAACTAAGTAGAAATTCAATACCCTTAAAGCCTATACGTGCATATAACGAGGTCGTATTGGTTGACATTAATAAAATGCAAAGCACAAGAAGTACATAAATATTTATAGTTAGAAGAAGATGAGAGTAATGGGCAAATTAAAAGAGAAACTTTAATTTGACCATTATTCTCATCTACTCCCTTACAGTTTCCAGTACCTACGAAATATTCTAAACTACTCAGTTTAATTATTTGCAACTATTGTTGAGCTATAGTGTTACACTAAGCTGACATTAATTGTCTCTTTTATGGTATTTATAATAATGTATCCATAATATTATTACAACATATTTATTATTAACCATTCTTTGTAAAAAAAACTGATTTTGAGATCATCATCCCGCTGACAGTGACAAACGACGCACGATATGCATACATAAATTTTAAAAGAAATATTCAGTCACAACGAAAAATAGCAGTGCTTACGAGGGGTTATCTTTTTAAATTGAGCAATTTTTTCCTTTCTTATACAATAAATAACGCTTATAAAGGTTCAAATCGAAGTTTTTTTAATATAGGTATTTTTATTAATATATTTTAATTTCTTTTTAATAGAATACTTTATGACATTGTAACACAATGCTATCCTACCCAAAAACCTTTTTGCCGTCAGAACATTGTTTATGGTTTCAGAGTTTGTTCAAGATTACATTACGAAGGATCGAATAAAGGCTAAAAGTACATTGATTCTTTATGGGACTGGGATATATGATGTGGTGCTCAAACGAGGAAAGTGATTTTAAAAATGTCAACAGTAAAACACCAAATATTTCGCACTACTTCTCTGTTAATATCAAGTAAATTTATTTGTTTAATATGCAAAAAACTTTTGACCTCTCATTTTTGGGGTCACAAAAGACATTATGTTTACGCCATATGCAATGGGTTTTATAAATTAATATATTAAAATTTTATGCAATTTCGTCAATGAATTTAAAATTAATTTGATTTCAAAGTACTGACATTCATTCATATTTATTACATAAATCAACATACTATTCGATATTTATTTTTTTTATTTTTTTTTATTTAAAAACTTTATTGTACAAATTATACAAATGGCGGACTTAATGCTATAGCATTCTCTACCAGTCAACCGAAATATAAAATACAGAAAAAACAAATGAGGGGTACAATAGAAAACGAACAGACAAATACGCACAACTTATGTTTATATCAATTAATACACAAATGGATACATATATAAATATATATAAATACTTGTACTACATATAAATATTATATGAATACGTATAAATATATTAAATATATAAAAAAAATACAAACATATACATACATAAACATACATACATATGTATGTATGTATGTTTATGTATATTGTTATGTATATTATCATTGTTTTACTATCGCCCTATGCATGTGCATAGGGCGATAGTAAAACAATGATGTATATATAAAGATGAGGATAATATTATGCCAACATATAAATATCACTACGCAAAAATAATTATGAAAAGTTAGAAGGATGGTTATGTCATTTCTGGTGAAGATATCTATGGATACGTTTTTTGAACACAAGTTTATTCGGGGCACGTCGAAGCACATCAGGGAGGCCGTTCCAGAGTTTAATAGCGTGTACTGTGAAAGAGTTAGAAAGAAAACCAGTATGGTGCGAAGGTACAAATAAGCTAAGATTAGAATCTGACCGAAGATGTAAATCGTGAGTTGACCTCAGTAGCTGAAATTTACATTTCAAGTATCGAGGAGAAGCTGGATCATTCAGGATAGAGAAGAGCTGACATAAAGTTCTGGATCGTCTTCTTTCGCGGATAGGTAGCCATTTAAGCTTAGAGCGGTACTGAGAGATGTGGTCAAATTTACGGAGATTAAATATGAAACGAATGGAACTGTTAAGAAGACGATCCAATTTATCTAAATTATATTCTGAGATATTAGAGCAGCATACATCAGCGTAGTCAATGAGCGGAAGGATTAGGGTCTGCACTAACAGAGTTTTGGTCCGAATGGGTAAAAAGTGTTTATGCCGATAAAGAGATCGTAGTGAATACGTTACTTTTCGGCATAATTCGACTATGTGGACGTTCCAACTTAGCGTGTTGTCAATATAAAGACCCAGGTTTTTAACTGAAGGCGTGAAAGGTATTATAATATTGTTATACATAACTGGTGGCGTATTATAACTATCAAACTTAGAGAGCCCATGTTTGCTACCAATAACAATTGCCTGAAATTTATTAGGATTTACTTTAATACCAAATTTTAAACACCAATCAAGAATGTGCTGCAGGTCATTGTTAATGGCAGCAATAGCAGAATCAATGCATTCCAGCTTTGTATGAGTATATATTTGCAGATCGTCAGCATACAGATGGTAAGAGGAAGATAGATTAATAGTGATGAAATTAATGAACAACGAAAACAGAAGTGGGGAGAGAATACCACCTTGCGGGACTCCAGCTGCCAAGTTGCACCAGTCAGACAAAGTATTGTCAATGCAAACAGCCTGCTGGCGATCCCGCAGGTATGAGGAGAACCAATTTAGTTCTTTGGACGAAATGTTTAAATGAGTTAAAAGTGCGATGAGTATATCATGGTCAACAGTGTTAAAAGCGTTCGAAAAATCCATTAACACTAACACAGTTAAACGGCCATGGTCCATCGCATCTCTGATATCTTCAGTAACTTTTAGTAATGCTGTGCAAGTGCTATGGCCAGGACGAAAGCCAGACTGAAAATCGCTAAGAAGATTATTCTTCAAAACAAAATTGGAGAGTTGTTTTTGGACAATTGCTTCAAGAACTTTTGATAGATATGGGAGTATAGAAATGGGACGGAATTCATTACAAGTCGTAGGATTGGGAACTTTTGGTATTGGAAGGATACGGGCTCTTCTCCAGATTTTAGGAAAGAACCCGTCAGATAAAGAAAAGTTAATAATATGGGTTAAGGAAGGCAGAACAACATCCAGCAATGTCACAATCATAAATCGGCTAATATCGTCATCGCCAACAGCATTGGATTTAATTGACAGCATAGTTCTTTTAATTTCGTCCTCAGAAACTAAAGAAAAAGAAAATGAGTCACTTTTAGAGTTTTGCAAGGAAGATATAAATGAAATAGTTTGCGATTTTACATTATTGTTAAACGTAGGGACTGAAGAAAAATGTCGATTTAACTCGTTGGATGAGAAAGAAGAGAGACCAGAGACTTTGGTAGAATGAGTAACACCTAATGTTTCAAAAAACTTCCATGTAACTGCTGCGGAAGAGCTTAATATTTTATTATGAATGAATTGCCGTTTGGCAACTCTTACCAACTGATTGCAACGATTTCTGACAGCTTTGTAATGGCCCCAGTTAACTTTACTCCGATCCAACTTAAATTTACGAAAAGCTTTGTTGCGTTTATGCATTGCTGATCGTATCTCTTCGTTAATCCACGGCGATGGTGAGTGTTTCATTTTAACAGCTCTTACAGGTGAATTCTTGTCATAGAGACATAAAATATTCTTATTTAAATCAACAATCATGCTATCAATGTCTGTCATACTATGAATGGCATCCCAGTCGACAAAAGTGGCATCAGTTAAAAGACGATCTATATTTAATTTTGAAAAACTCCGCAAGTGCAGCACTGGGTGTTTAAGTTTAGGAGACTTAAGGTTATAGGAGAGAAATAATAAATCATGATTAGAAAATTCAGGAGCTGATAACTGACCGTGTGTTATAACTTTGTCACAACAAGAGGTAGCAATCAGATCGATCCAGGTATCGGGAACCGTAAGATTAAGATGAGTAGCATTTAAAGGAAGGATATTTAAACTGTGGGAACTGAGAATAGATTTTAATTTTAGAGAAGAAGGAGAATCTGATAATAGGTTTGTGTTAAAGTCACCCATAACTATCTGATGTATATGTTCTGAGCTTCCTATTTCGAGAGCTGACTCTAAGTCGGAAAAATAGTTAGTAGAAGGAGGACAGTACACAACACCGAGAACAGCTTTGACTCCTTTAAGGTTAATTTCCAAAAACAGAAATTCCGCCGTAGCAGCATACGAACTTGATGAAGTACACAAAATTTTAAAAGGTATATCAGATCTGAGATATATTGCGACTCCACCACCTCGTCTGCCAGAACGGTCGCAACGAATTAACTGAAAACCAGGCAACGAATACGCGTCGGAGCTTAGGTTAGGTTTTAGCCAACTTTCAGATATGAGAATAGCATGTATTTTGTTGTAAGAAAAGGTGTTAAGTAGATCTGAATAGTGTTGAGGTATGCTTTGTGCGTTGATGTGGCAACAATTAAAGGAATTAAGATGAGATGATAATTTAGAGGACAACTTTTCAATGAGAGATAGAGTTGAAGTATCCGTAGAATCCAACGAAAAGTAGGAATCTGAATCATATGCAGAAATGAAGGACTCGCAATCAGACATAGTAAGTGCGTGGTAATATAAATAAATAAAACAATATTATATAAAATATAAATAAATATAAATATTTACCAATACGACAATACAAAATAAATCTAATAACAAAATAAATAATATAATACTAATAAACCAACACAACCTGCACTTGAATAAAAGTCTTTTGACTTCTAATATAACAAGAAATAAGGATAAAAAATAAACAGAATAGCAATTATTTAAAGCACACAGCTAACAGCGACAACATTAAGGGCTTGCTTAATTAAAAATAAAATAGAAGAAAAGAACAAAACCATAAAATAATATGTAAAATTGCACAAGGTAAAAATAAATTTATAAAATAATATATTCAATGTATATAACTCCATAGTGATATTGTAAAATCTAATCAAAAACAAAAATTTTTTAAAAAGTATTTAAAACTAGGGAAAGTAATTTAAAAAGAAAAAAATATATATAAATTAATAATAATCAGCATAACTTAAAAAAAACCTTAAAATAAACTAATAGAAATATTAAAAGACAATAAAAAAAAATACAAGCAAAATTACAATTCTGTAAAATAAAACAACGGTAATTACCAATAGTCTATGGAAAAAGCGCATCAATGACAATTGTTCTCTTAAATCTATAGGTTCGAGCTGTCAACTGTCAACTGAATCATAATAAATAAAGTAAAACATGCACATCAATTATAAAATAAACAACCGAGACACACATTTTACATAGAAATAATAAACAGTGGTAATCAAAACTGAGGAAAAATGGAGAAGAGAGAAAATACAATTTGTAACTTACATAGCAAATACATAGTGGTTCTAAAACAGTGAAATTAAAATAACAAGAAACTTTTTAAAAGACTAAAGCATGGAATTCTATAATTAAAATGATATATTTGTGAATTCAGTTCATTACTCAAATAAATTAGTAAAACAAAAAGTTTGTAAAAGTATAAACAATAAAAAAGTTTCATAAATAAATCAAATGGAAAAAATAAAAATAAACTATAGAAAACCAAGTAAAACTAGTAACTTTTAGATAAGGAAAACATAAATAAAATGTATTGTTATTTCTTCTTACTACTAATAACTCTTTTAGTGCGACCGGGCTCAGAAGTGGATATTGGCACTGGAACATTTTGCGATGACTTTTCAGGTTCTGATTGTGTAATAGGATATTCTAACATTACAGCATCTAATTCATCTTGATTGAAGATCCTCTGCAGATGGCCAGTTGGCAGCTTTAAGATAATACTGCCATTGTGTGTCCACACATTTCTCATGCCAAGATGCTTACGAGCTGATATAAACAAAGTCTGCCTATGTCTTGTCAAATATTCACTCAAAACATAGGGGGAGCCTTTGAAATAAGACTTCTTACTCCACACTAAAGACCTAGTTTGCAAATCACTAAATTTAATTAAAACAGGTCTGCATTTATTGTTTGTCGACACTCTGCCTAAGCGGCTACAAGATTTTAAAGAGGAAGATACAATATTATTGATTTTTAATTTATCATGGAAGATAGATATTATACAGTCATTTATATCCTCAGTAGAATTTTCAGGGACACCTGACAATAAAAGAAACTTATTGCGATATCTTGTCTCAGTAGTGTCAACAGATTTGAAAATTTCTTCAACTTGACGTTGTAGAATTGATAAAATATCCCAAACATGCTGTTTAAACGTATGAAACTCCTCACTTAGACGAGAAACAGGATATAAAAGTTTCTGTAAAAATATACTTGTAGAAATAATATTAATATTATTTAAAGTACTCAATCTATATCTTTTATATTTAAGCTTAAAATGAGAGTTGTAGTTATAAGTTCCTTTCCATGTTCTTAGGTTTATATTTGTTTCAAGGTAATTTGCAGACTACCAAGTTCTAGCATAATTGTCTAAAGCATTTAGTTACATTATCAGGGTTCTTAATACATTTAAGAGTGTCTCTTTTGTCCACTTGCTATTTTAATTAAGTCAAATTTGTTTAAAAATATTTGTTATACATAGATTTGTAGATAGAGACTTAATTTTTTTACTATAAAAATTTATCTGAAAACAACTTTTTAATATGTAATCTAATAACATTGGTCATGAGACAATGATTGTGGAACAGTCTCATTTGCCTAAATAAAAAATTATAGTGCAAAATTATCTATTTACTACGACTCCGCTACATACAACGTGGAATACTGTAGTCTGTTACCCGATTGGAATACCAGTTATCTATTTATTGAACCCGAGATAAGTACAAAAGTTCAAGATATTATGTTGTCTGCTGTTGTCTGTTATATTAATTGATATATTATTATTTTCAACCCGGTATTATAAACTATACTAAAGAAATTTGCAAATACGTTCTGTAATTCGTGACTTATAGCATTTCTTTTTTTAATTACATTATTTTTAATTTTATAAAATTTAATTAACAAAATTTTAACTTAAAAAAATAAGAACGAAGGTAAAATAATATCTAAAAAATTTTGCCATCAGGCCTGCGAGAAAGAATGGATAAAATGAATGTTTAAAATATCCTTTTGATACTCTACATTAGTTGTATTTATTCGAGTTTTCTGATGTTTATTATATGGTCAACACTTCCGTCACTTTTTGTTTTTAGACCCAGAGTGCAAAATCAAATTGAGGTTGAAGCTCGGAAAGACTAATCCAGATGACTGATCGCGAACTCTTGCATACGCATTCGATTCACGAATCATCATAAAAGCGTTGGCGTAAGAGGTCAATCGACTTAAAAAACATCTAAAAAAAATAAGAACCATTATTGAGATTATTTTATAAAATAAATAAAAATTTGTAACAAACATGCTAGATAACAAACTTTAACTTTAGTAGATAGATTTCAATGTATTTACAATGCAGAAGTATTGTGGTCAGTTGCGAGATATTAAATTTATAAAAAACAAACAGTACTATTGCCTTCTGTGATCAAAGATACAGAATCAGTTTTGTTGATATGCAATACACAGCTTTTCATTATTAATATATAACCAAACCTCAGTCGTTTATTGATGGCGACCCAAGGCTACCTAAGAAGGGAAAAGTAAATTGGTCTCCTATTTCCATTCCGAAACTTTGAATATTTTAACATCATGAATAATGTAGACTCATTAGTCATGTATTGTTTGTTTGAGTAACGGACAGATAGACATATTATATAAAATGATTTCAAATGAAACAAGTCGTACAATTATTTTAAAAAAATAATAATATTTCAAGGTGAAATAGAGAATACATAATAAAATCGTAATAAAAGTGAAACTCGTGAGACTGAAATCACTTAAAAATTCCAATTTGGCTGCTACAATTGAGGCGAATTCATAATAATACCTTGGGAGACGGTAGCGGATAGAATCTTAATTAACTTTGAAATTTAAATTTCCTCTGCTTGTATTGGGACCATGTTATGTTATTTATAAGGTGTCGTACTATTTTTTATAGTGAAGTATCTAGTTCTTCATCTATTTTGTCTTTATTATGATAATTACCTTTATTTAGATCAGGGATTTGTTTCCACATGTTATGTGTTGTATTAATCTATTTATCTGTATTTTTATACATATGTATATAATGGTTTCGTAAGCTAAAGGAGTTTTTATTTTAAATGATTGCAAAAATATTATTTTTATTTCATAAACATTTTACTAATAAAGTATCTTGTATTTGTTTTTATGACGAGAACGGCCAAATTAAGAGAAATCATGGGGCTTACGAAAATCCTGGCCCAATTTATTTAGATAAATGTGCCTCTTGACCTTTCGCCTGATATGATAAGACTCGGCGGCATAATAAACCATTGTGCTTTACTAAGAATTTTAGTTAAATGATTTTTTCAATCACTTTTATCGAGGAAAGGCGTACGGTTAATCCTAACAGGAGAATTTGATTGTCTAAGCATAATTCTTTTGGAATAAGTTTCTATTAATTGATTATTTTCATTTAAACTGAAAAAAAAAGAAAATAAGTATTTTAATTTATTAAAAAATCTTTTATATTATTACTATAGAAATTAATAAGAAATGTCTTTACTTCATTGCATTATATATTAATTACTATTAATATAAAAATACTTAAGCTAATTGCCAAATATAAATTATAGAAATTAACCTACCGGGAAAATATTATTTTTATATTAAATATAAATTATTTACTCGAATAATTCAATAAAATTAGAACCGCCATTTTCATAGATTTAAAAAAGTAAAATACTGATGTAACAGTATCATTATTATATAATATATAGCGCAGTAATATCCTGAAACGATAATTGATCAGACAATTCTAATGTATTATCAGATGATCCAGCATAAATAACGCTATTCTACCATATTTCTTAACACAATGACAGATATTTTGCGAAATTAACGTTACAGAAATGGAGCAAACTGTTTCTCATCGTAAGCTATTGTTAGTTTCCTAATAATACTCAAATGTACCATGTTTCAGTTTACATTCTGATATTTGAGCAAGATTTATATCATTAGTGAGACTTATGTGTGGATATTCTTGAATACATTGTTCACAATTCTATCCATTACTAAATAATCCGTTCCTAATTAGAGTTTGGTAGACTTTTAATTTGGTTCTAGTGATCGGCGGACAAACAAAATCAGATATTAAAATGTAAATAACATTTTCTAATCTAATAAAAACATTTTTTTTCTAATTAAATATAAAATGAAAAAACATCAACACTATCACTACGTTATTGCACGGGGTTACTTAGTCCAGAGCATGGGACCGGATTCCCAGATATCAGACCTATTATTCTTGGTCGAACTAATAAATTATTGTATGTTTTAAAATTAAAAATTAAATAACAAATTTAAAAAATAAGCCAATACAAAACTAACAAATATACTGAAACCGAGACGGAATATCTTAACCGCGTTGTGTAATTAAGTTGGACGATTGAGCTAGACGCTGGATTAATTCGAAGTGGAACACTTAGGACTTTCTACATAGCAAACTTTAAACTTAACTGACTTCGCTGATATTTTTAATTACTGGATTTATTGCTCTGGATATTGCCCGCATTTCATTCATAATGAGAACTGGTAAAATTTTTAATTTTATTATGTGAATTATTTTTAAAATACATTTATGTATCTCAATATAAAGATCGAAGTATCTCAATTATTATCAATTTACAGAATATTCATTAATGAAGGCACATGCTGATTCCACAGACCGACTAAAGTTTATTCAATATAAATTGTGAACAGTTGAGATGGATAATGCAATAAGATTCAGTGAACGATTTACACTTATTGACTTCCAAGAACCACATAAGAGCAGCAAACGCTTTTAAAACCTTTGGAGTAATACTTATATATTATTCCAACTGATATATTTTTATTAAGATTATTTTTAATAATGTTATTTAACTTTTATTTACTCACTTGTTGCTAGATTTAATCATAGAAATATATATGGTATTCATTTTGTACCCGACAATGGTTAGCTTCTACATTATGTCACGTACCGCTCTAGATTCACGTGAGTAAGACAAGTCGGGTTCGCTTACAAATTACAACAGTGTTTAATCTGAACCAATATCCTACGTCTAGTTATAAATTGCCTCAGTATCCTACCATACATTGATTGATTCCAAATGGAAAACATCGGCTTGCTTCACCTCAATAAATTATATGGTATTTATTACATAGCTATTGGATGCAATACATACATTGTAAAGAAATGCTGTATGAAGCGAATGTAAGGAATACATGAATAAAAAAGCTACTTCAATATGACATCTTAAAGTAGATTTTTTTTAATCGCAGCGTTTTTTAGCAGACCCGGCCACACGCGTTGCTGTGACTATGGTTTTTGTTATATTACATTGTAGTAAACTATTTAAGGGGTAACGATAAGAGAACATCTGACATTAGAATAATAAACAAAATAATTTGCAATAAAATAATAATACGATTATAATTTGAGATGAAAACTATCTTACCTTTCTTTTAAGTCTGATCAAACTGCAAAAGTGTGAAAATTTTATTAAAATCGATTTACTAGTTTAGGAGTCCATCGCGGACAAACAACGTGACACGTAATTTATATATTTTAATGTAATTATAAGTAAATAAATAAATTAATATAATTATAAGTATACAAATCAAATTACCCAGAGGTCACAAGTTCGAATCGCGCCTGTGGTAATGAAATTCTAATTCTTTATAAAATAAATATTAAAATAAGCTTAACAGGAGTAAACATATCTAAAAGTAATTTCGTATAATACTTGCTGTGGATCACCACAGCAAGTATTAACTTGTTTTGCAAAAATATAATATTGAATATACTTTTTTGTCAATCACCTTGTGATGTTGGTCTATTTGAAAAATGAAATCCTGATATACATTGCTTATCTTTACCCTTAGTTACTAGAAAGTAAAAATTACAGAAGGTTGAAATACAGTACCAAAAGAAAAACTTTAATTATTAGCTAGGCGTTTCCTGATTATATCAAAATATATTTAAAAGTATAAATATAAATATTATTATAGATAGGCTTTTATCTTATGAGTACTTGCTTACGAAAATAATTGTAAGTGAAAACAAATATTTAATCTGTATTAATTTATTTTCATTAACACATGTATTTTAATCCAATCAATTCTATTTTGAAACTTGAAAGAAAACAAATTAACAACAAGAGAAATAGAAATAGGAATGAGATAAAATTTAACAAAATTAATGTTCTGATAAATGTATTATTGTATATGCAATTGAAAATTTTCATTTATTCTTACTCATATCAAACAACTGTGAGCCTCACAAACCAGTTATATAAGACTAAATAACATGATTTGTCATACTGTGGAAATAGTTGCTAACCGAATTACGATGTCCATTTGACGTTTGGTTCCATTGGCATTGGTTGAAATTGGCTTTATATCAGTAAACGTCAGTTGTGGCAAACAATTTTCAAGATAAAATTTATTGCTCAAAAAATGATTGTTTGCTCAGAACTCACAATGTTTTTAATATTTTTGATAAAAAGTACCGCAAGTTGTGAACAAATAAACATTTTTTCAGAAGATTTTAAATTAAGAAAAATAACCAACCAAAAAGTTTCGAACCAGCGTTAATCTTATAATCTGTAACTTCGTAATAATCGTTAATTCAGATCTTAATGTAGCTTTATCTACCGTAAGTTACTGCGTACCATGGAAGGGTTTGGGTAAAGCACCCATTGTAAAATCTTGTAACCAATCCAGTAAGATTAATAACCAGAACCTAAAATACCGGGATGATGATAATATAAAGATTTGGGAAATAAGAAATCAGGTGTAAATGTGTTTAATCCGATGATGTAGAAATATATTAGACTTTAGATGAAATAAAGTCAGACTATATTTATACAATTTAACTTTTATTTTTGTGTTTGCTTATTAATTCATTAGGTTATTAATTAATATGCAGGAATCTTTTTTTCCATCAAAATTAGTCATTGGATTATTATTATTAAGAGTGCGGCGGTATCTTTGATAAGCAAATTACTCATCTCCATACAAACTTCGGTTTATTCATTAGAATAAACAACAAGCTAAATCATTTCAACGTCAGCGCACAGCTTATTACTAATTGGAGCGAAAGATATTGAAACAAGAAAACGGTCAAGCGTTAAAAGGGAAACAACACACATCTTTGTCTTTAAAAGTTTGCAATCACAACTTTTTTGTGTTATGTACATTCTTGAGTACTACTGTACGAGTATATACATATATTTTGATTGCAATTATGAAATATTTATATATAAAATAAGTCAAAGATCGTAAAGCATCTAAAATATTGTAATAATGAACTATTCCAAGTTTAAATAATTTCAAATAGAACTTAGATGGTTTTAATTATGCGATATAAGATATTAAAGAGAATAATACAGTTTTAATGAGCGCAATAAACGGCATGACGGTTAGAGTGAATGCTAAAAATGCATCTCAGTTTCTAGGTCGCCTCCATAATAAAAGAGAAGTCTTAACTCCTCTTTAAATGAATTAAACCCTTCGTTTAGCCCGTGCGATGTTCCAGCTTGATTGGTGTCTTTGAATGACACTAAGCGACTTTTAGGTTTTTTAAGGAATTTAACGATACGATTCACGAATGCAACGACACATGTTATATTTAGATTTTTTTAGAAAATTCCATATTGCTTAAATTTACTCGATTATGATTCATAGATTTTCTCCGTATTGATAAGGTTTTAACTGCATATTTATTGAAAATAACATAACTCTGCTAACATGTTTCAAGATAATTAAAAAATATATAAAAACTGTTGCTAGATACGCTCTTCAAGCCAGACGGTTTTGACAACCCATTTCCCTTAGAAAATAGACATATCTAGCTGAATTCTTTTGAAAAGTATACATGTTCACTTTCAAATGCCGGAGAGAGTTTGTAAAGTTTTTTTACGATTATTGTATAAAACAAGAAATTGTTTGTTAACATTCTACAGCACTATTTTCAGAATCGTTTATCTAGTTAGAACTTGGGAGTCGGAAACTGAGAATAATATTAGTTTTTATAACAGTATAACATTACTAATAAAATTTTCAATAATTTTTATCATAAACGTATTACAATATAATTTACAAATGAATCAAACGGTAGATTCAAAAACGTTATGCGATGTCGTTATTATATAAATGAAGTTGGTTAGCTTATTCCTTTTTATATTCTGAGATATTAGAGCAGCATACATCAGCGTAGTCAATGAGCGGAAGGATTAGGGTCTGCACTAACAGAGTTTTGGTCCGAATGGGTAAAAAGTGTTTATGCCGATAAAGAGATCGTAGTGAATACGTTACTTTTCGGCATAATTCGACTATGTGGACGTTCCAACTTAGCGTGTTGTCAATATAAAGACCCAGGTTTTTAACTGAAGGCGTGAAAGGTATTATAATATTGTTATACATAACTGGTGGCGTATTATAACTATCAAACTTAGAGAGCCCATGTTTGCTACCAATAACAATTGCCTGACATTTATTAGGATTTACTTTAATACCAAATTTTAAACACCAATCAAGAATGTGCTGCAGGTCATTGTTAATGGCAGCAATAGCAGAATCAATGCATTCCAGCTTTGTATGAGTATATATTTGCAGATCGTCAGCATACAGATGGTAAGAGGAAGATAGATTAATAGTGATGAAATTAATGAACAACGAAAACAGAAGTGGGGAGAGAATACCACCTTGCGGGACTCCAGCTGCCAAGTTGCACCAGTCAGACAAAGTATTGTCAATGCAAACAGCCTGCTGGCGATCCCGCAGGTATGAGGAGAACCAATTTAGTTCTTTGGACGAAATGTTTAAATGAGTTAAAAGTGCGATGAGTATATCATGGTCAACAGTGTTAAAAGCGTTCGAAAAATCCATTAACACTAACACAGTTAAACGGCCATGGTCCATCGCATCTCTGATATCTTCAGTAACTTTTAGTAATGCTGTGCAAGTGCTATGGCCAGGACGAAAGCCAGACTGAAAATCGCTAAGAAGATTATTCTTCAAAACAAAATTGGAGAGTTGTTTTTGGACAATTGCTTCAAGAACTTTTGATAGATATGGGAGTATAGAAATGGGACGGAATTCATTACAAGTCGTAGGATTGGGAACTTTTGGTATTGGAAGGATACGGGCTCTTCTCCAGATTTTAGGAAAGAACCCGTCAGATAAAGAAAAGTTAATAATATGGGTTAAGGAAGGCAGAACAACATCCAGCAATGTCACAATCATAAATCGGCTAATATCGTCATCGCCAACAGCATTGGATTTAATTGACAGCATAGTTCTTTTAATTTCGTCCTCAGAAACTAAAGAAAAAGAAAATGAGTCACTTTTAGAGTTTTGCAAGGAAGATATAAATGAAATAGTTTGCGATTTTACATTATTGTTAAACGTAGGGACTGAAGAAAAATGTCGATTTAACTCGTTGGATGAGAAAGAAGAGAGACCAGAGACTTTGGTAGAATGAGTAACACCTAATGTTTCAAAAAACTTCCATGTAACTGCTGCGGAAGAGCTTAATATTTTATTATGAATGAATTGCCGTTTGGCAACTCTTACCAACTGATTGCAACGATTTCTGACAGCTTTGTAATGGCCCCAGTTAACTTTACTCCGATCCAACTTAAATTTACGAAAAGCTTTGTTGCGTTTATGCATTGCTGATCGTATCTCTTCGTTAATCCACGGCGATGGTGAGTGTTTCATTTTAACAGCTCTTACAGGTGAATTCTTGTCATAGAGACATAAAATATTCTTATTTAAATCAACAATCATGCTATCAATGTCTGTCATACTATGAATGGCATCCCAGTCGACAAAAGTGGCATCAGTTAAAAGACGATCTATATTTAATTTTGAAAAACTCCGCAAGTGCAGCACTGGGTGTTTAAGTTTAGGAGACTTAAGGTTATAGGAGAGAAATAATAAATCATGATTAGAAAATTCAGGAGCTGATAACTGACCGTGTGTTATAACTTTGTCACAACAAGAGGTAGCAATCAGATCGATCCAGGTATCGGGAACCGTAAGATTAAGATGAGTAGCATTTAAAGGAAGGATATTTAAACTGTGGGAACTGAGAATAGATTTTAATTTTAGAGAAGAAGGAGAATCTGATAATAGGTTTGTGTTAAAGTCACCCATAACTATCTGATGTATATGTTCTGAGCTTCCTATTTCGAGAGCTGACTCTAAGTCGGAAAAATAGTTAGTAGAAGGAGGACAGTACACAACACCGAGAACAGCTTTGACTCCTTTAAGGTTAATTTCCAAAAACAGAAATTCCGCCGTAGCAGCATACGAACTTGATGAAGTACACAAAATTTTAAAAGGTATATCAGATCTGAGATATATTGCGACTCCACCACCTCGTCTGCCAGAACGGTCGCAACGAATTAACTGAAAACCAGGCAACGAATACGCGTCGGAGCTTAGGTTAGGTTTTAGCCAACTTTCAGATATGAGAATAGCATGTATTTTGTTGTAAGAAAAGGTGTTAAGTAGATCTGAATAGTGTTGAGGTATGCTTTGTGCGTTGATGTGGCAACAATTAAAGGAATTAAGATGAGATGATAATTTAGAGGACAACTTTTCAATGAGAGATAGAGTTGAAGTATCCGTAGAATCCAACGAAAAGTAGGAATCTGAATCATATGCAGAAATGAAGGACTCGCAATCAGACATAGTAAGTGCGTGGTAATATAAATAAATAAAACAATATTATATAAAATATAAATAAATATAAATATTTACCAATACGACAATACAAAATAAATCTAATAACAAAATAAATAATATAATACTAATAAACCAACACAACCTGCACTTGAATAAAAGTCTTTTGACTTCTAATATAACAAGAAATAAGGATAAAAAATAAACAGAATAGCAATTATTTAAAGCACACAGCTAACAGCGACAACATTAAGGGCTTGCTTAATTAAAAATAAAATAGAAGAAAAGAACAAAACCATAAAATAATATGTAAAATTGCACAAGGTAAAAATAAATTTATAAAATAATATATTCAATGTATATAACTCCATAGTGATATTGTAAAATCTAATCAAAAACAAAAATTTTTTAAAAAGTATTTAAAACTAGGGAAAGTAATTTAAAAAGAAAAAAATATATATAAATTAATAATAATCAGCATAACTTAAAAAAAACCTTAAAATAAACTAATAGAAATATTAAAAGACAATAAAAAAAAATACAAGCAAAATTACAATTCTGTAAAATAAAACAACGGTAATTACCAATAGTCTATGGAAAAAGCGCATCAATGACAATTGTTCTCTTAAATCTATAGGTTCGAGCTGTCAACTGTCAACTGAATCATAATAAATAAAGTAAAACATGCACATCAATTATAAAATAAACAACCGAGACACACATTTTACATAGAAATAATAAACAGTGGTAATCAAAACTGAGGAAAAATGGAGAAGAGAGAAAATACAATTTGTAACTTACATAGCAAATACATAGTGGTTCTAAAACAGTGAAATTAAAATAACAAGAAACTTTTTAAAAGACTAAAGCATGGAATTCTATAATTAAAATGATATATTTGTGAATTCAGTTCATTACTCAAATAAATTAGTAAAACAAAAAGTTTGTAAAAGTATAAACAATAAAAAAGTTTCATAAATAAATCAAATGGAAAAAATAAAAATAAACTATAGAAAACCAAGTAAAACTAGTAACTTTTAGATAAGGAAAACATAAATAAAATGTATTGTTATTTCTTCTTACTACTAATAACTCTTTTAGTGCGACCGGGCTCAGAAGTGGATATTGGCACTGGAACATTTTGCGATGACTTTTCAGGTTCTGATTGTGTAATAGGATATTCTAACATTACAGCATCTAATTCATCTTGATTGAAGATCCTCTGCAGATGGCCAGTTGGCAGCTTTAAGATAATACTGCCATTGTGTGTCCACACATTTCTCATGCCAAGATGCTTACGAGCTGATATAAACAAAGTCTGCCTATGTCTTGTCAAATATTCACTCAAAACATAGGGGGAGCCTTTGAAATAAGACTTCTTACTCCACACTAAAGACCTAGTTTGCAAATCACTAAATTTAATTAAAACAGGTCTGCATTTATTGTTTGTCGACACTCTGCCTAAGCGGCTACAAGATTTTAAAGAGGAAGATACAATATTATTGATTTTTAATTTATCATGGAAGATAGATATTATACAGTCATTTATATCCTCAGTAGAATTTTCAGGGACACCTGACAATAAAAGAAACTTATTGCGATATCTTGTCTCAGTAGTGTCAACAGATTTGAAAATTTCTTCAACTTGACGTTGTAGAATTGATAAAATATCCCAAACATGCTGTTTAAACGTATGAAACTCCTCACTTAGACGAGAAACAGGATATAAAAGTTTCTGTAAAAATATACTTGTAGAAATAATATTAATATTATTTAAAGTACTCAATCTATATCTTTTATATTTAAGCTTAAAATGAGAGTTGTAGTTATAAGTTCCTTTCCATGTTCTTAGGTTTATATTTGTTTCAAGGTAATTTGCAGACTACCAAGTTCTAGCATAATTGTCTAAAGCATTTAGTTACATTATCAGGGTTCTTAATACATTTAAGAGTGTCTCTTTTGTCCACTTGCTATTTTAATTAAGTCAAATTTGTTTAAAAATATTTGTTATACATAGATTTGTAGATAGAGACTTAATTTTTTTACTATAAAAATTTATCTGAAAACAACTTTTTAATATGTAATCTAATAACATTGGTCATGAGACAATGATTGTGGAACAGTCTCATTTGCCTAAATAAAAAATTATAGTGCAAAATTATCTATTTACTACGACTCCGCTACATACAACGTGGAATACTGTAGTCTGTTACCCGATTGGAATACCAGTTATCTATTTATTGAACCCGAGATAAGTACAAAAGTTCAAGATATTATGTTGTCTGCTGTTGTCTGTTATATTAATTGATATATTATTATTTTCAACCCGGTATTATAAACTATACTAAAGAAATTTGCAAATACGTTCTGTAATTCGTGACTTATAGCATTTCTTTTTTTAATTACATTATTTTTAATTTTATAAAATTTAATTAACAAAATTTTAACTTAAAAAAATAAGAACGAAGGTAAAATAATATCTAAAAAATTTTGCCATCAGGCCTGCGAGAAAGAATGGATAAAATGAATGTTTAAAATATCCTTTTGATACTCTACATTAGTTGTATTTATTCGAGTTTTCTGATGTTTATTATATGGTCAACACTTCCGTCACTTTTTGTTTTTAGACCCAGAGTGCAAAATCAAATTGAGGTTGAAGCTCGGAAAGACTAATCCAGATGACTGATCGCGAACTCTTGCATACGCATTCGATTCACGAATCATCATAAAAGCGTTGGCGTAAGAGGTCAATCGACTTAAAAAACATCTAAAAAAAATAAGAACCATTATTGAGATTATTTTATAAAATAAATAAAAATTTGTAACAAACATGCTAGATAACAAACTTTAACTTTAGTAGATAGATTTCAATGTATTTACAATGCAGAAGTATTGTGGTCAGTTGCGAGATATTAAATTTATAAAAAACAAACAGTACTATTGCCTTCTGTGATCAAAGATACAGAATCAGTTTTGTTGATATGCAATACACAGCTTTTCATTATTAATATATAACCAAACCTCAGTCGTTTATTGATGGCGACCCAAGGCTACCTAAGAAGGGAAAAGTAAATTGGTCTCCTATTTCCATTCCGAAACTTTGAATATTTTAACATCATGAATAATGTAGACTCATTAGTCATGTATTGTTTGTTTGAGTAACGGACAGATAGACATATTATATAAAATGATTTCAAATGAAACAAGTCGTACAATTATTTTAAAAAAATAATAATATTTCAAGGTGAAATAGAGAATACATAATAAAATCGTAATAAAAGTGAAACTCGTGAGACTGAAATCACTTAAAAATTCCAATTTGGCTGCTACAATTGAGGCGAATTCATAATAATACCTTGGGAGACGGTAGCGGATAGAATCTTAATTAACTTTGAAATTTAAATTTCCTCTGCTTGTATTGGGACCATGTTATGTTATTTATAAGGTGTCGTACTATTTTTTATAGTGAAGTATCTAGTTCTTCATCTATTTTGTCTTTATTATGATAATTACCTTTATTTAGATCAGGGATTTGTTTCCACATGTTATGTGTTGTATTAATCTATTTATCTGTATTTTTATACATATGTATATAATGGTTTCGTAAGCTAAAGGAGTTTTTATTTTAAATGATTGCAAAAATATTATTTTTATTTCATAAACATTTTACTAATAAAGTATCTTGTATTTGTTTTTATGACGAGAACGGCCAAATTAAGAGAAATCATGGGGCTTACGAAAATCCTGGCCCAATTTATTTAGATAAATGTGCCTCTTGACCTTTCGCCTGATATGATAAGACTCGGCGGCATAATAAACCATTGTGCTTTACTAAGAATTTTAGTTAAATGATTTTTTCAATCACTTTTATCGAGGAAAGGCGTACGGTTAATCCTAACAGGAGAATTTGATTGTCTAAGCATAATTCTTTTGGAATAAGTTTCTATTAATTGATTATTTTCATTTAAACTGAAAAAAAAAGAAAATAAGTATTTTAATTTATTAAAAAATCTTTTATATTATTACTATAGAAATTAATAAGAAATGTCTTTACTTCATTGCATTATATATTAATTACTATTAATATAAAAATACTTAAGCTAATTGCCAAATATAAATTATAGAAATTAACCTACCGGGAAAATATTATTTTTATATTAAATATAAATTATTTACTCGAATAATTCAATAAAATTAGAACCGCCATTTTCATAGATTTAAAAAAGTAAAATACTGATGTAACAGTATCATTATTATATAATATATAGCGCAGTAATATCCTGAAACGATAATTGATCAGACAATTCTAATGTATTATCAGATGATCCAGCATAAATAACGCTATTCTACCATATTTCTTAACACAATGACAGATATTTTGCGAAATTAACGTTACAGAAATGGAGCAAACTGTTTCTCATCGTAAGCTATTGTTAGTTTCCTAATAATACTCAAATGTACCATGTTTCAGTTTACATTCTGATATTTGAGCAAGATTTATATCATTAGTGAGACTTATGTGTGGATATTCTTGAATACATTGTTCACAATTCTATCCATTACTAAATAATCCGTTCCTAATTAGAGTTTGGTAGACTTTTAATTTGGTTCTAGTGATCGGCGGACAAACAAAATCAGATATTAAAATGTAAATAACATTTTCTAATCTAATAAAAACATTTTTTTTCTAATTAAATATAAAATGAAAAAACATCAACACTATCACTACGTTATTGCACGGGGTTACTTAGTCCAGAGCATGGGACCGGATTCCCAGATATCAGACCTATTATTCTTGGTCGAACTAATAAATTATTGTATGTTTTAAAATTAAAAATTAAATAACAAATTTAAAAAATAAGCCAATACAAAACTAACAAATATACTGAAACCGAGACGGAATATCTTAACCGCGTTGTGTAATTAAGTTGGACGATTGAGCTAGACGCTGGATTAATTCGAAGTGGAACACTTAGGACTTTCTACATAGCAAACTTTAAACTTAACTGACTTCGCTGATATTTTTAATTACTGGATTTATTGCTCTGGATATTGCCCGCATTTCATTCATAATGAGAACTGGTAAAATTTTTAATTTTATTATGTGAATTATTTTTAAAATACATTTATGTATCTCAATATAAAGATCGAAGTATCTCAATTATTATCAATTTACAGAATATTCATTAATGAAGGCACATGCTGATTCCACAGACCGACTAAAGTTTATTCAATATAAATTGTGAACAGTTGAGATGGATAATGCAATAAGATTCAGTGAACGATTTACACTTATTGACTTCCAAGAACCACATAAGAGCAGCAAACGCTTTTAAAACCTTTGGAGTAATACTTATATATTATTCCAACTGATATATTTTTATTAAGATTATTTTTAATAATGTTATTTAACTTTTATTTACTCACTTGTTGCTAGATTTAATCATAGAAATATATATGGTATTCATTTTGTACCCGACAATGGTTAGCTTCTACATTATGTCACGTACCGCTCTAGATTCACGTGAGTAAGACAAGTCGGGTTCGCTTACAAATTACAACAGTGTTTAATCTGAACCAATATCCTACGTCTAGTTATAAATTGCCTCAGTATCCTACCATACATTGATTGATTCCAAATGGAAAACATCGGCTTGCTTCACCTCAATAAATTATATGGTATTTATTACATAGCTATTGGATGCAATACATACATTGTAAAGAAATGCTGTATGAAGCGAATGTAAGGAATACATGAATAAAAAAGCTACTTCAATATGACATCTTAAAGTAGATTTTTTTTAATCGCAGCGTTTTTTAGCAGACCCGGCCACACGCGTTGCTGTGACTATGGTTTTTGTTATATTACATTGTAGTAAACTATTTAAGGGGTAACGATAAGAGAACATCTGACATTAGAATAATAAACAAAATAATTTGCAATAAAATAATAATACGATTATAATTTGAGATGAAAACTATCTTACCTTTCTTTTAAGTCTGATCAAACTGCAAAAGTGTGAAAATTTTATTAAAATCGATTTACTAGTTTAGGAGTCCATCGCGGACAAACAACGTGACACGTAATTTATATATTTTAATGTAATTATAAGTAAATAAATAAATTAATATAATTATAAGTATACAAATCAAATTACCCAGAGGTCACAAGTTCGAATCGCGCCTGTGGTAATGAAATTCTAATTCTTTATAAAATAAATATTAAAATAAGCTTAACAGGAGTAAACATATCTAAAAGTAATTTCGTATAATACTTGCTGTGGATCACCACAGCAAGTATTAACTTGTTTTGCAAAAATATAATATTGAATATACTTTTTTGTCAATCACCTTGTGATGTTGGTCTATTTGAAAAATGAAATCCTGATATACATTGCTTATCTTTACCCTTAGTTACTAGAAAGTAAAAATTACAGAAGGTTGAAATACAGTACCAAAAGAAAAACTTTAATTATTAGCTAGGCGTTTCCTGATTATATCAAAATATATTTAAAAGTATAAATATAAATATTATTATAGATAGGCTTTTATCTTATGAGTACTTGCTTACGAAAATAATTGTAAGTGAAAACAAATATTTAATCTGTATTAATTTATTTTCATTAACACATGTATTTTAATCCAATCAATTCTATTTTGAAACTTGAAAGAAAACAAATTAACAACAAGAGAAATAGAAATAGGAATGAGATAAAATTTAACAAAATTAATGTTCTGATAAATGTATTATTGTATATGCAATTGAAAATTTTCATTTATTCTTACTCATATCAAACAACTGTGAGCCTCACAAACCAGTTATATAAGACTAAATAACATGATTTGTCATACTGTGGAAATAGTTGCTAACCGAATTACGATGTCCATTTGACGTTTGGTTCCATTGGCATTGGTTGAAATTGGCTTTATATCAGTAAACGTCAGTTGTGGCAAACAATTTTCAAGATAAAATTTATTGCTCAAAAAATGATTGTTTGCTCAGAACTCACAATGTTTTTAATATTTTTGATAAAAAGTACCGCAAGTTGTGAACAAATAAACATTTTTTCAGAAGATTTTAAATTAAGAAAAATAACCAACCAAAAAGTTTCGAACCAGCGTTAATCTTATAATCTGTAACTTCGTAATAATCGTTAATTCAGATCTTAATGTAGCTTTATCTACCGTAAGTTACTGCGTACCATGGAAGGGTTTGGGTAAAGCACCCATTGTAAAATCTTGTAACCAATCCAGTAAGATTAATAACCAGAACCTAAAATACCGGGATGATGATAATATAAAGATTTGGGAAATAAGAAATCAGGTGTAAATGTGTTTAATCCGATGATGTAGAAATATATTAGACTTTAGATGAAATAAAGTCAGACTATATTTATACAATTTAACTTTTATTTTTGTGTTTGCTTATTAATTCATTAGGTTATTAATTAATATGCAGGAATCTTTTTTTCCATCAAAATTAGTCATTGGATTATTATTATTAAGAGTGCGGCGGTATCTTTGATAAGCAAATTACTCATCTCCATACAAACTTCGGTTTATTCATTAGAATAAACAACAAGCTAAATCATTTCAACGTCAGCGCACAGCTTATTACTAATTGGAGCGAAAGATATTGAAACAAGAAAACGGTCAAGCGTTAAAAGGGAAACAACACACATCTTTGTCTTTAAAAGTTTGCAATCACAACTTTTTTGTGTTATGTACATTCTTGAGTACTACTGTACGAGTATATACATATATTTTGATTGCAATTATGAAATATTTATATATAAAATAAGTCAAAGATCGTAAAGCATCTAAAATATTGTAATAATGAACTATTCCAAGTTTAAATAATTTCAAATAGAACTTAGATGGTTTTAATTATGCGATATAAGATATTAAAGAGAATAATACAGTTTTAATGAGCGCAATAAACGGCATGACGGTTAGAGTGAATGCTAAAAATGCATCTCAGTTTCTAGGTCGCCTCCATAATAAAAGAGAAGTCTTAACTCCTCTTTAAATGAATTAAACCCTTCGTTTAGCCCGTGCGATGTTCCAGCTTGATTGGTGTCTTTGAATGACACTAAGCGACTTTTAGGTTTTTTAAGGAATTTAACGATACGATTCACGAATGCAACGACACATGTTATATTTAGATTTTTTTAGAAAATTCCATATTGCTTAAATTTACTCGATTATGATTCATAGATTTTCTCCGTATTGATAAGGTTTTAACTGCATATTTATTGAAAATAACATAACTCTGCTAACATGTTTCAAGATAATTAAAAAATATATAAAAACTGTTGCTAGATACGCTCTTCAAGCCAGACGGTTTTGACAACCCATTTCCCTTAGAAAATAGACATATCTAGCTGAATTCTTTTGAAAAGTATACATGTTCACTTTCAAATGCCGGAGAGAGTTTGTAAAGTTTTTTTACGATTATTGTATAAAACAAGAAATTGTTTGTTAACATTCTACAGCACTATTTTCAGAATCGTTTATCTAGTTAGAACTTGGGAGTCGGAAACTGAGAATAATATTAGTTTTTATAACAGTATAACATTACTAATAAAATTTTCAATAATTTTTATCATAAACGTATTACAATATAATTTACAAATGAATCAAACGGTAGATTCAAAAACGTTATGCGATGTCGTTATTATATAAATGAAGTTGGTTAGCTTATTCCTTTTTATATTCTGAGATATTAGAGCAGCATACATCAGCGTAGTCAATGAGCGGAAGGATTAGGGTCTGCACTAACAGAGTTTTGGTCCGAATGGGTAAAAAGTGTTTATGCCGATAAAGAGATCGTAGTGAATACGTTACTTTTCGGCATAATTCGACTATGTGGACGTTCCAACTTAGCGTGTTGTCAATATAAAGACCCAGGTTTTTAACTGAAGGCGTGAAAGGTATTATAATATTGTTATACATAACTGGTGGCGTATTATAACTATCAAACTTAGAGAGCCCATGTTTGCTACCAATAACAATTGCCTGACATTTATTAGGATTTACTTTAATACCAAATTTTAAACACCAATCAAGAATGTGCTGCAGGTCATTGTTAATGGCAGCAATAGCAGAATCAATGCATTCCAGCTTTGTATGAGTATATATTTGCAGATCGTCAGCATACAGATGGTAAGAGGAAGATAGATTAATAGTGATGAAATTAATGAACAACGAAAACAGAAGTGGGGAGAGAATACCACCTTGCGGGACTCCAGCTGCCAAGTTGCACCAGTCAGACAAAGTATTGTCAATGCAAACAGCCTGCTGGCGATCCCGCAGGTATGAGGAGAACCAATTTAGTTCTTTGGACGAAATGTTTAAATGAGTTAAAAGTGCGATGAGTATATCATGGTCAACAGTGTTAAAAGCGTTCGAAAAATCCATTAACACTAACACAGTTAAACGGCCATGGTCCATCGCATCTCTGATATCTTCAGTAACTTTTAGTAATGCTGTGCAAGTGCTATGGCCAGGACGAAAGCCAGACTGAAAATCGCTAAGAAGATTATTCTTCAAAACAAAATTGGAGAGTTGTTTTTGGACAATTGCTTCAAGAACTTTTGATAGATATGGGAGTATAGAAATGGGACGGAATTCATTACAAGTCGTAGGATTGGGAACTTTTGGTATTGGAAGGATACGGGCTCTTCTCCAGATTTTAGGAAAGAACCCGTCAGATAAAGAAAAGTTAATAATATGGGTTAAGGAAGGCAGAACAACATCCAGCAATGTCACAATCATAAATCGGCTAATATCGTCATCGCCAACAGCATTGGATTTAATTGACAGCATAGTTCTTTTAATTTCGTCCTCAGAAACTAAAGAAAAAGAAAATGAGTCACTTTTAGAGTTTTGCAAGGAAGATATAAATGAAATAGTTTGCGATTTTACATTATTGTTAAACGTAGGGACTGAAGAAAAATGTCGATTTAACTCGTTGGATGAGAAAGAAGAGAGACCAGAGACTTTGGTAGAATGAGTAACACCTAATGTTTCAAAAAACTTCCATGTAACTGCTGCGGAAGAGCTTAATATTTTATTATGAATGAATTGCCGTTTGGCAACTCTTACCAACTGATTGCAACGATTTCTGACAGCTTTGTAATGGCCCCAGTTAACTTTACTCCGATCCAACTTAAATTTACGAAAAGCTTTGTTGCGTTTATGCATTGCTGATCGTATCTCTTCGTTAATCCACGGCGATGGTGAGTGTTTCATTTTAACAGCTCTTACAGGTGAATTCTTGTCATAGAGACATAAAATATTCTTATTTAAATCAACAATCATGCTATCAATGTCTGTCATACTATGAATGGCATCCCAGTCGACAAAAGTGGCATCAGTTAAAAGACGATCTATATTTAATTTTGAAAAACTCCGCAAGTGCAGCACTGGGTGTTTAAGTTTAGGAGACTTAAGGTTATAGGAGAGAAATAATAAATCATGATTAGAAAATTCAGGAGCTGATAACTGACCGTGTGTTATAACTTTGTCACAACAAGAGGTAGCAATCAGATCGATCCAGGTATCGGGAACCGTAAGATTAAGATGAGTAGCATTTAAAGGAAGGATATTTAAACTGTGGGAACTGAGAATAGATTTTAATTTTAGAGAAGAAGGAGAATCTGATAATAGGTTTGTGTTAAAGTCACCCATAACTATCTGATGTATATGTTCTGAGCTTCCTATTTCGAGAGCTGACTCTAAGTCGGAAAAATAGTTAGTAGAAGGAGGACAGTACACAACACCGAGAACAGCTTTGACTCCTTTAAGGTTAATTTCCAAAAACAGAAATTCCGCCGTAGCAGCATACGAACTTGATGAAGTACACAAAATTTTAAAAGGTATATCAGATCTGAGATATATTGCGACTCCACCACCTCGTCTGCCAGAACGGTCGCAACGAATTAACTGAAAACCAGGCAACGAATACGCGTCGGAGCTTAGGTTAGGTTTTAGCCAACTTTCAGATATGAGAATAGCATGTATTTTGTTGTAAGAAAAGGTGTTAAGTAGATCTGAATAGTGTTGAGGTATGCTTTGTGCGTTGATGTGGCAACAATTAAAGGAATTAAGATGAGATGATAATTTAGAGGACAACTTTTCAATGAGAGATAGAGTTGAAGTATCCGTAGAATCCAACGAAAAGTAGGAATCTGAATCATATGCAGAAATGAAGGACTCGCAATCAGACATAGTAAGTGCGTGGTAATATAAATAAATAAAACAATATTATATAAAATATAAATAAATATAAATATTTACCAATACGACAATACAAAATAAATCTAATAACAAAATAAATAATATAATACTAATAAACCAACACAACCTGCACTTGAATAAAAGTCTTTTGACTTCTAATATAACAAGAAATAAGGATAAAAAATAAACAGAATAGCAATTATTTAAAGCACACAGCTAACAGCGACAACATTAAGGGCTTGCTTAATTAAAAATAAAATAGAAGAAAAGAACAAAACCATAAAATAATATGTAAAATTGCACAAGGTAAAAATAAATTTATAAAATAATATATTCAATGTATATAACTCCATAGTGATATTGTAAAATCTAATCAAAAACAAAAATTTTTTAAAAAGTATTTAAAACTAGGGAAAGTAATTTAAAAAGAAAAAAATATATATAAATTAATAATAATCAGCATAACTTAAAAAAAACCTTAAAATAAACTAATAGAAATATTAAAAGACAATAAAAAAAAATACAAGCAAAATTACAATTCTGTAAAATAAAACAACGGTAATTACCAATAGTCTATGGAAAAAGCGCATCAATGACAATTGTTCTCTTAAATCTATAGGTTCGAGCTGTCAACTGTCAACTGAATCATAATAAATAAAGTAAAACATGCACATCAATTATAAAATAAACAACCGAGACACACATTTTACATAGAAATAATAAACAGTGGTAATCAAAACTGAGGAAAAATGGAGAAGAGAGAAAATACAATTTGTAACTTACATAGCAAATACATAGTGGTTCTAAAACAGTGAAATTAAAATAACAAGAAACTTTTTAAAAGACTAAAGCATGGAATTCTATAATTAAAATGATATATTTGTGAATTCAGTTCATTACTCAAATAAATTAGTAAAACAAAAAGTTTGTAAAAGTATAAACAATAAAAAAGTTTCATAAATAAATCAAATGGAAAAAATAAAAATAAACTATAGAAAACCAAGTAAAACTAGTAACTTTTAGATAAGGAAAACATAAATAAAATGTATTGTTATTTCTTCTTACTACTAATAACTCTTTTAGTGCGACCGGGCTCAGAAGTGGATATTGGCACTGGAACATTTTGCGATGACTTTTCAGGTTCTGATTGTGTAATAGGATATTCTAACATTACAGCATCTAATTCATCTTGATTGAAGATCCTCTGCAGATGGCCAGTTGGCAGCTTTAAGATAATACTGCCATTGTGTGTCCACACATTTCTCATGCCAAGATGCTTACGAGCTGATATAAACAAAGTCTGCCTATGTCTTGTCAAATATTCACTCAAAACATAGGGGGAGCCTTTGAAATAAGACTTCTTACTCCACACTAAAGACCTAGTTTGCAAATCACTAAATTTAATTAAAACAGGTCTGCATTTATTGTTTGTCGACACTCTGCCTAAGCGGCTACAAGATTTTAAAGAGGAAGATACAATATTATTGATTTTTAATTTATCATGGAAGATAGATATTATACAGTCATTTATATCCTCAGTAGAATTTTCAGGGACACCTGACAATAAAAGAAACTTATTGCGATATCTTGTCTCAGTAGTGTCAACAGATTTGAAAATTTCTTCAACTTGACGTTGTAGAATTGATAAAATATCCCAAACATGCTGTTTAAACGTATGAAACTCCTCACTTAGACGAGAAACAGGATATAAAAGTTTCTGTAAAAATATACTTGTAGAAATAATATTAATATTATTTAAAGTACTCAATCTATATCTTTTATATTTAAGCTTAAAATGAGAGTTGTAGTTATAAGTTCCTTTCCATGTTCTTAGGTTTATATTTGTTTCAAGGTAATTTGCAGACTACCAAGTTCTAGCATAATTGTCTAAAGCATTTAGTTACATTATCAGGGTTCTTAATACATTTAAGAGTGTCTCTTTTGTCCACTTGCTATTTTAATTAAGTCAAATTTGTTTAAAAATATTTGTTATACATAGATTTGTAGATAGAGACTTAATTTTTTTACTATAAAAATTTATCTGAAAACAACTTTTTAATATGTAATCTAATAACATTGGTCATGAGACAATGATTGTGGAACAGTCTCATTTGCCTAAATAAAAAATTATAGTGCAAAATTATCTATTTACTACGACTCCGCTACATACAACGTGGAATACTGTAGTCTGTTACCCGATTGGAATACCAGTTATCTATTTATTGAACCCGAGATAAGTACAAAAGTTCAAGATATTATGTTGTCTGCTGTTGTCTGTTATATTAATTGATATATTATTATTTTCAACCCGGTATTATAAACTATACTAAAGAAATTTGCAAATACGTTCTGTAATTCGTGACTTATAGCATTTCTTTTTTTAATTACATTATTTTTAATTTTATAAAATTTAATTAACAAAATTTTAACTTAAAAAAATAAGAACGAAGGTAAAATAATATCTAAAAAATTTTGCCATCAGGCCTGCGAGAAAGAATGGATAAAATGAATGTTTAAAATATCCTTTTGATACTCTACATTAGTTGTATTTATTCGAGTTTTCTGATGTTTATTATATGGTCAACACTTCCGTCACTTTTTGTTTTTAGACCCAGAGTGCAAAATCAAATTGAGGTTGAAGCTCGGAAAGACTAATCCAGATGACTGATCGCGAACTCTTGCATACGCATTCGATTCACGAATCATCATAAAAGCGTTGGCGTAAGAGGTCAATCGACTTAAAAAACATCTAAAAAAAATAAGAACCATTATTGAGATTATTTTATAAAATAAATAAAAATTTGTAACAAACATGCTAGATAACAAACTTTAACTTTAGTAGATAGATTTCAATGTATTTACAATGCAGAAGTATTGTGGTCAGTTGCGAGATATTAAATTTATAAAAAACAAACAGTACTATTGCCTTCTGTGATCAAAGATACAGAATCAGTTTTGTTGATATGCAATACACAGCTTTTCATTATTAATATATAACCAAACCTCAGTCGTTTATTGATGGCGACCCAAGGCTACCTAAGAAGGGAAAAGTAAATTGGTCTCCTATTTCCATTCCGAAACTTTGAATATTTTAACATCATGAATAATGTAGACTCATTAGTCATGTATTGTTTGTTTGAGTAACGGACAGATAGACATATTATATAAAATGATTTCAAATGAAACAAGTCGTACAATTATTTTAAAAAAATAATAATATTTCAAGGTGAAATAGAGAATACATAATAAAATCGTAATAAAAGTGAAACTCGTGAGACTGAAATCACTTAAAAATTCCAATTTGGCTGCTACAATTGAGGCGAATTCATAATAATACCTTGGGAGACGGTAGCGGATAGAATCTTAATTAACTTTGAAATTTAAATTTCCTCTGCTTGTATTGGGACCATGTTATGTTATTTATAAGGTGTCGTACTATTTTTTATAGTGAAGTATCTAGTTCTTCATCTATTTTGTCTTTATTATGATAATTACCTTTATTTAGATCAGGGATTTGTTTCCACATGTTATGTGTTGTATTAATCTATTTATCTGTATTTTTATACATATGTATATAATGGTTTCGTAAGCTAAAGGAGTTTTTATTTTAAATGATTGCAAAAATATTATTTTTATTTCATAAACATTTTACTAATAAAGTATCTTGTATTTGTTTTTATGACGAGAACGGCCAAATTAAGAGAAATCATGGGGCTTACGAAAATCCTGGCCCAATTTATTTAGATAAATGTGCCTCTTGACCTTTCGCCTGATATGATAAGACTCGGCGGCATAATAAACCATTGTGCTTTACTAAGAATTTTAGTTAAATGATTTTTTCAATCACTTTTATCGAGGAAAGGCGTACGGTTAATCCTAACAGGAGAATTTGATTGTCTAAGCATAATTCTTTTGGAATAAGTTTCTATTAATTGATTATTTTCATTTAAACTGAAAAAAAAAGAAAATAAGTATTTTAATTTATTAAAAAATCTTTTATATTATTACTATAGAAATTAATAAGAAATGTCTTTACTTCATTGCATTATATATTAATTACTATTAATATAAAAATACTTAAGCTAATTGCCAAATATAAATTATAGAAATTAACCTACCGGGAAAATATTATTTTTATATTAAATATAAATTATTTACTCGAATAATTCAATAAAATTAGAACCGCCATTTTCATAGATTTAAAAAAGTAAAATACTGATGTAACAGTATCATTATTATATAATATATAGCGCAGTAATATCCTGAAACGATAATTGATCAGACAATTCTAATGTATTATCAGATGATCCAGCATAAATAACGCTATTCTACCATATTTCTTAACACAATGACAGATATTTTGCGAAATTAACGTTACAGAAATGGAGCAAACTGTTTCTCATCGTAAGCTATTGTTAGTTTCCTAATAATACTCAAATGTACCATGTTTCAGTTTACATTCTGATATTTGAGCAAGATTTATATCATTAGTGAGACTTATGTGTGGATATTCTTGAATACATTGTTCACAATTCTATCCATTACTAAATAATCCGTTCCTAATTAGAGTTTGGTAGACTTTTAATTTGGTTCTAGTGATCGGCGGACAAACAAAATCAGATATTAAAATGTAAATAACATTTTCTAATCTAATAAAAACATTTTTTTTCTAATTAAATATAAAATGAAAAAACATCAACACTATCACTACGTTATTGCACGGGGTTACTTAGTCCAGAGCATGGGACCGGATTCCCAGATATCAGACCTATTATTCTTGGTCGAACTAATAAATTATTGTATGTTTTAAAATTAAAAATTAAATAACAAATTTAAAAAATAAGCCAATACAAAACTAACAAATATACTGAAACCGAGACGGAATATCTTAACCGCGTTGTGTAATTAAGTTGGACGATTGAGCTAGACGCTGGATTAATTCGAAGTGGAACACTTAGGACTTTCTACATAGCAAACTTTAAACTTAACTGACTTCGCTGATATTTTTAATTACTGGATTTATTGCTCTGGATATTGCCCGCATTTCATTCATAATGAGAACTGGTAAAATTTTTAATTTTATTATGTGAATTATTTTTAAAATACATTTATGTATCTCAATATAAAGATCGAAGTATCTCAATTATTATCAATTTACAGAATATTCATTAATGAAGGCACATGCTGATTCCACAGACCGACTAAAGTTTATTCAATATAAATTGTGAACAGTTGAGATGGATAATGCAATAAGATTCAGTGAACGATTTACACTTATTGACTTCCAAGAACCACATAAGAGCAGCAAACGCTTTTAAAACCTTTGGAGTAATACTTATATATTATTCCAACTGATATATTTTTATTAAGATTATTTTTAATAATGTTATTTAACTTTTATTTACTCACTTGTTGCTAGATTTAATCATAGAAATATATATGGTATTCATTTTGTACCCGACAATGGTTAGCTTCTACATTATGTCACGTACCGCTCTAGATTCACGTGAGTAAGACAAGTCGGGTTCGCTTACAAATTACAACAGTGTTTAATCTGAACCAATATCCTACGTCTAGTTATAAATTGCCTCAGTATCCTACCATACATTGATTGATTCCAAATGGAAAACATCGGCTTGCTTCACCTCAATAAATTATATGGTATTTATTACATAGCTATTGGATGCAATACATACATTGTAAAGAAATGCTGTATGAAGCGAATGTAAGGAATACATGAATAAAAAAGCTACTTCAATATGACATCTTAAAGTAGATTTTTTTTAATCGCAGCGTTTTTTAGCAGACCCGGCCACACGCGTTGCTGTGACTATGGTTTTTGTTATATTACATTGTAGTAAACTATTTAAGGGGTAACGATAAGAGAACATCTGACATTAGAATAATAAACAAAATAATTTGCAATAAAATAATAATACGATTATAATTTGAGATGAAAACTATCTTACCTTTCTTTTAAGTCTGATCAAACTGCAAAAGTGTGAAAATTTTATTAAAATCGATTTACTAGTTTAGGAGTCCATCGCGGACAAACAACGTGACACGTAATTTATATATTTTAATGTAATTATAAGTAAATAAATAAATTAATATAATTATAAGTATACAAATCAAATTACCCAGAGGTCACAAGTTCGAATCGCGCCTGTGGTAATGAAATTCTAATTCTTTATAAAATAAATATTAAAATAAGCTTAACAGGAGTAAACATATCTAAAAGTAATTTCGTATAATACTTGCTGTGGATCACCACAGCAAGTATTAACTTGTTTTGCAAAAATATAATATTGAATATACTTTTTTGTCAATCACCTTGTGATGTTGGTCTATTTGAAAAATGAAATCCTGATATACATTGCTTATCTTTACCCTTAGTTACTAGAAAGTAAAAATTACAGAAGGTTGAAATACAGTACCAAAAGAAAAACTTTAATTATTAGCTAGGCGTTTCCTGATTATATCAAAATATATTTAAAAGTATAAATATAAATATTATTATAGATAGGCTTTTATCTTATGAGTACTTGCTTACGAAAATAATTGTAAGTGAAAACAAATATTTAATCTGTATTAATTTATTTTCATTAACACATGTATTTTAATCCAATCAATTCTATTTTGAAACTTGAAAGAAAACAAATTAACAACAAGAGAAATAGAAATAGGAATGAGATAAAATTTAACAAAATTAATGTTCTGATAAATGTATTATTGTATATGCAATTGAAAATTTTCATTTATTCTTACTCATATCAAACAACTGTGAGCCTCACAAACCAGTTATATAAGACTAAATAACATGATTTGTCATACTGTGGAAATAGTTGCTAACCGAATTACGATGTCCATTTGACGTTTGGTTCCATTGGCATTGGTTGAAATTGGCTTTATATCAGTAAACGTCAGTTGTGGCAAACAATTTTCAAGATAAAATTTATTGCTCAAAAAATGATTGTTTGCTCAGAACTCACAATGTTTTTAATATTTTTGATAAAAAGTACCGCAAGTTGTGAACAAATAAACATTTTTTCAGAAGATTTTAAATTAAGAAAAATAACCAACCAAAAAGTTTCGAACCAGCGTTAATCTTATAATCTGTAACTTCGTAATAATCGTTAATTCAGATCTTAATGTAGCTTTATCTACCGTAAGTTACTGCGTACCATGGAAGGGTTTGGGTAAAGCACCCATTGTAAAATCTTGTAACCAATCCAGTAAGATTAATAACCAGAACCTAAAATACCGGGATGATGATAATATAAAGATTTGGGAAATAAGAAATCAGGTGTAAATGTGTTTAATCCGATGATGTAGAAATATATTAGACTTTAGATGAAATAAAGTCAGACTATATTTATACAATTTAACTTTTATTTTTGTGTTTGCTTATTAATTCATTAGGTTATTAATTAATATGCAGGAATCTTTTTTTCCATCAAAATTAGTCATTGGATTATTATTATTAAGAGTGCGGCGGTATCTTTGATAAGCAAATTACTCATCTCCATACAAACTTCGGTTTATTCATTAGAATAAACAACAAGCTAAATCATTTCAACGTCAGCGCACAGCTTATTACTAATTGGAGCGAAAGATATTGAAACAAGAAAACGGTCAAGCGTTAAAAGGGAAACAACACACATCTTTGTCTTTAAAAGTTTGCAATCACAACTTTTTTGTGTTATGTACATTCTTGAGTACTACTGTACGAGTATATACATATATTTTGATTGCAATTATGAAATATTTATATATAAAATAAGTCAAAGATCGTAAAGCATCTAAAATATTGTAATAATGAACTATTCCAAGTTTAAATAATTTCAAATAGAACTTAGATGGTTTTAATTATGCGATATAAGATATTAAAGAGAATAATACAGTTTTAATGAGCGCAATAAACGGCATGACGGTTAGAGTGAATGCTAAAAATGCATCTCAGTTTCTAGGTCGCCTCCATAATAAAAGAGAAGTCTTAACTCCTCTTTAAATGAATTAAACCCTTCGTTTAGCCCGTGCGATGTTCCAGCTTGATTGGTGTCTTTGAATGACACTAAGCGACTTTTAGGTTTTTTAAGGAATTTAACGATACGATTCACGAATGCAACGACACATGTTATATTTAGATTTTTTTAGAAAATTCCATATTGCTTAAATTTACTCGATTATGATTCATAGATTTTCTCCGTATTGATAAGGTTTTAACTGCATATTTATTGAAAATAACATAACTCTGCTAACATGTTTCAAGATAATTAAAAAATATATAAAAACTGTTGCTAGATACGCTCTTCAAGCCAGACGGTTTTGACAACCCATTTCCCTTAGAAAATAGACATATCTAGCTGAATTCTTTTGAAAAGTATACATGTTCACTTTCAAATGCCGGAGAGAGTTTGTAAAGTTTTTTTACGATTATTGTATAAAACAAGAAATTGTTTGTTAACATTCTACAGCACTATTTTCAGAATCGTTTATCTAGTTAGAACTTGGGAGTCGGAAACTGAGAATAATATTAGTTTTTATAACAGTATAACATTACTAATAAAATTTTCAATAATTTTTATCATAAACGTATTACAATATAATTTACAAATGAATCAAACGGTAGATTCAAAAACGTTATGCGATGTCGTTATTATATAAATGAAGTTGGTTAGCTTATTCCTTTTTAATTAACGCCATGCCACAATCCAGTTATCAACTACATGTCAGTTCGCGCGTCTTAAACTTGATTTAAGGTTAATTTTAAAACTATCTATTATAAATACAACTTTTGTTAAGTATCTGTAACTACTTGTTATTACAAGTGGTTAAAGATACATCTTATTAAATTTACTATGTTTTATTGTTTATTAATTATATATCAAATATAATAAATATATTTATTGTATGAACTATTTTTGGATATAAAGTTCGTATCATCCTGTGAGAGATCTATAGTACAAAAGCCGTGAGTGATGTGTCATGTTTTAATTGAGCTAATTGTAACAATTATTACTTAATTAAAGAGTACTTTGAAAGTAATTATTTATTTTTTATAAACCTTAACAAAATTATAAGTTGTTTAATACTTTTGCAGACAGTTAAGTTTTTAGATAAATTTCTATTAGAATCCATGTTAATTTACTCTTAAATAAAATTACTACTTGATCATGGGTGAAGCTTTAGAATAATTGAATATTATACGAGTTAAAGCCTAAAACATAATCCGATTATCTGTTCCAAACTTTATCGTTATTAGTTTTAACTACATCAGACTAAAGTTTAAATCCAGGTCGTAATTAACTACTCGTATTAAATAATGTGGCCACAGAGTAATTAAAGTCTCTTACTTAAAATATTCGAAATCATCACATTTATATATTATACAAAACAAAATATGCAATAAGTTGCAGCTGTAATAACTTTTACCCATAAGGATGGGTAAATCCCATAAGGATGGTGACAAGGATGTCACCATAGATTTTTATCTTATACCAATTTCCAATTTTCACAGAGTATTTCTAGACGGCGCTACATAATTTTACAAACTATATGATATTATACTTTTTTACTTTTTCCATCGAATTACTTGGTAGACTGAGAATTTTTAAAATGAAATGCTATTCTAAGCGCAACTTACTCTCAGGAGAAATATAAAAAACAGCATTTATTAGATAACAATAATATTTTTTTAAAACAGTAAAAGAATTCCCTGTACGATTTTACGCCAATAGCGGAAAATTTCACAAAAATATTTCATATATCAAAAAGGGCTTTCCAAAGTTTCCCAATTACGTATATGGCCTTGTTTTATATCTCATGAGATTCCTCTATTTTGTTGATTTTGCCAATTTGTGGACAATTATTTTGAGTGCTCTCGCACGATCCGAAACTGTGGTTAAATGAATAAGCTCCGTATCTACGGTCTCGGGGGTGCCTTTCTAAATCTTCGTTATTTTATTGAGAGTCTTACGTATTCGTTTCAAATTTAGGGCAGATTCTTGCAGATGTATTTCAATTTGAATATCTGGTATCTTAACATATTTTTAATAATTTAAAAATCATTCTATAAATAAGTTGGAGTTTATTCCCAAATTGCTCTAAAGTTATGCAATTTTGAGCCCTGATAATACTTTATATTAAGTAAACATACAATTTTGCAACGTTACCAGAACAAAATGTTATGCTTATATTAAAGAATATGTTTTTGCTTAAAATTGCATCACATTCTCATATATTAATGTGGTCGAGTACTTAACAGATACTGACAGTTTCATTAATAACCAGCAAATTTGTTAGTTCGAGAAAAAATCTATTTAATTAAATTACACCGATTTTTTCTGTAAAAATATATACTTAAAGTATTTTATATTGGACAATTTCTCAAGAGTTATTAAATAAAACGAATATTTTTGTATTGCACTTTAGATTATTATTTTATTTTGTTATATAATTACTATTATTATAAACCTTAACTTAATATATTAAACCCAGGAGTACACTCTGGGTTAATGGTAAAAAAAATAAAAAATAAAAATTTGACGTCAAATTAGGATGACCCGAAAGTAACGTCACTACTGTGAATCGACTTTGACAAAGTCGTAATTAGTAAGTACACAGGATATTTCTTTTCCTGCTGTATTTATCATACTGTTGTGTCTGTTATATAATTTATAGGAGTCTAAAAATAGAATAATTGGTAAAATAATATTTTTTAAATAACCTTTATTTTCAAAACTACTCTTCATCATATATTAAGTTTACATCCAACAGTTAACCCTTGTAATGACTAACGCTTTCATACTCGCTTTTCAGAACATCCCAGTCATTTTCCGAAAATCTCGTCGCATATTTTTCTATACTGAGCTAAATATTTCTCATGTTTCGTGAGTTTCATTATATGATCGGTTCTAAGTAGATGAGAATCGATTCTAAACCTTATTTTCAACGGCTTAATATTATTTTTTGTTTCATTATATCTGAGTCATCTGAGCACAGCACAGATTTTATATTGTTCTAGAAAATACTGCAAAAGTTTGTGGTCTAGCTTTTAATTGCTTTCATATATTCATTTTATTATACTTGCATTTAGTATATACCGTTTGATAGTTAATTGGCATCATTATATACTAAATAAAAATAAAAATAGGAATAATACATTTAACTTCATTAATGAGATATATATGAATCTATCAAACCATAATTACAGACTGAAAAAAACATTATCCGTAATCACATTAACGTAACGAAAATAAAGATTGCTTAACTTGAATGAGATAATTCCGCTGACAAAGTAATCTTGAAAACGATAAACTTCAGGGAAATTCCATTTTTTTTCGGAAAAACTTCCCCGCATTTTCAAAACCAATATTAAATTTATATCATTGATCTGCGAAATTGGTTCAATTAGAGTATAAACCGTTTACTCGGGATTTGGTCTTTTGTTCCGAAATCGCGTTAAAATCTGGAATACAAATGGGCACTAATCCTATTATGTAGCGAAATGACCTCTAAATCAACATGGAAGCTATTCCTTCGGGGTAATTCAAGATCAAATATAGATTTTGGTTGGGAACCGTCAAAATAAAATGACTACACGTTATCAGTAAAATTCCATTTCGATCTTTCGATCTTCAAATGGAGACACTTAAAAAATCTTGGAAAAACATTTCCGTAATGAAATCGAGTTCGAAATATGACCAACAAAGCCGAGAGTTATAATCACTCATCAACCTAAAAAGCACCACATTTAGTGGCAATAAGTATCAGTTTTCAATGCATTATGTAACGATAAAGCATGTTCCACTGAACGAGGACTAATGACAGCATTCATTCTATGTGACGCGTTTGTCATTAACTAGGTATGAAATAGTGCTATTCATATTGTCGATACTAGAGTCGAGACCATATCTATATTTGTATAGTTTACAATCTCGTAGTATTGTTTGATAAAATTTATTTATTTTATATTTTTAATTATTATAGTATGATTAGTCTTGTATTACAGATATAATAAAGAAAAAAATATTCAGCAAGGTTTCTTCTGTATACTTGGGAAGAGGTCTACTGTAATTGTGTTTAAATTACATCGACTGTGTACTGTTAAATTACCTTGGTTTTAAGAAATTATCACATTAAAAAATATGTATGTGAGAGATGTTCTTGTAGATATAGATAATTTTAGTATATTATCACAGTTTAAATAATTTATTTTAACGCATCAAATCAAAACCACAAAAGACTTCTTTATGGTCCAAAAAATCTGAAAGCTAAGGATACGATTTCATAAAAAATAACTAAGAAAGTAATATTCTGAATATAAATAAATTACTATGTCGTTGATATTAATATTTACATTATATTCATATGAGGAAAATTTATTTATTCATTGCTCTTCCCATCACAAAGACTTATGCATAGATTTCCTTACACTCTATCCTTGAATACATATTGGTGAATGTTTTCATCATACCACGAATAAAAATATTGTTTTTTTAGTAAAGCATTTTTTTATAACCACTTTTTACGCGCAGCTTCGCTTACTTTGTTTATGTTTCTTTTTTCTACCTCTAGCTTTTGAGGACTTTATGTTTGTTTCTTTTTAATTACATTTTACTCTAATTATATTAAACAAAAATATGGAATAAATAAAAAAAAATAAATAAAAGAGATATCATTAAATTCCATTTCGACTCCTATCCAGTTGTAATTAATAATTTAATTACTTTCTTGGATACCTTTTATCTCTTTTTATAAGAAGGTCTCGGATGGATTAAAAGCTTATCCGGATAAACTGAACTACATGTTAACGAATTTATATCATTTATTTACGGTCGAAATTAATAATCGAAATTCAATCCGAAATTGAAAACAATTTTATAAGGCCAACAATCCTAATCCTAAAACCTAATTAGGTTTTTTTCGGTTCTTAAATTTTATATAACGGATCAAAATCGATTATTACTTTCGGTCTTTAATATTATTTAGAAACATTATTGTAGCTTAGTACGAATTGTAAGGAAAAAGCTTATTCTAGTTTTTGGAAGATATTTTAAGGATAGTAAATTAATAAACATAGTATGAAATATAACATTAGAATCCTTAAGAGGTAGGAATTGTAAATGAATCCAATTTGACCTTAATAATTCCTACAAAGGTCAGATATAAAGTTAAGTCAGAAGGCTTACTTTACCTATTAATGGGGCCGGAAAATAAGATTCTTAATTACATACCCTTTAAAGTACAAAGAACGCCATTAGTTTCTTCTTCTCAATTCAATATTAATGACTTCTTGGATTAACAAAAGATTTCACTTTTGGCTTTCTTTTCTTTTAATACCACCCCTCATTTTCTTAATAAATTATTGATATATATGTTTACCTTTCTACTTAAATTTTTGTGATCCATGATTACTATTATATAAATTTAACCGACAGTGCTCGCTATAGATTTAGTTCAGTCAGTTAAATATATATTACCGGTTTTTGCTAATATAATTTTATAAACATAAACGTTATTTGAAAAACAAAAGTGCCCGTTATCTTCATATATTATTTATTGAGATTTAATGAAAAGTAATACTCTTATGATACTATATTCACTACGTATTGAAAGTCACCTTTGCTAACATCCCTTCCTATTATGCGCTTTATGGTTATTGTAAATCACTGCAATTTGATACTTAAAGGAACTTACACTGTGCGGCTTTTGCTTCAGGTTGAACACATACTTAATAAGAAAAACTCCATAATAAGGAAAAAATAAAATACATGTTGTATAACAAATCGTTACCCTAAACAAACAATCAAATGAACACTTAATTTTACGTAGACCTATATTTTTGGTTATATTGTTCCTCTGATTTACTTTAAAATTGTTCTGTAAACATTTTGCTCTTTAAGAGCTCTTCAAATCTCATTGGAGCCTCAATGGTAATGTCAAGCGTGCTTAAAACTGGATATTAAATGTCCACTAATTTGTTTTATATTTTCATGTAAGCAGTTCACAGACTGCATTTTAAAATACCTTATTTAAAGTATACATTTAAAAATATTATTATAAACAAATAAATATATCTATATAGCGGTAAATTATTCAACTTGGAAATTAGTTACACTTTAACAATATCTTTCTCTATTGTATTTTATTTATAACATAATTTTCTTTTCACATAAATCCTAAATGAATTAAAACTCCTTTGATCAACCCATACATTTCTATAGTACCCTTTAAATAAATATTATTAATTGTTAACAATATGGCATTATTAATTGTTACAGGAGGACGAGCGACAGGTACGATCATGAACGTGTCGCGAACACTCAGGTTCAATGACTCCAGGGGTAAGTCTATTTAAAAAGATATATGTAACATATGTCCTAAGCTACAGGTGTAAATCCAATATCCCAAATGATGTTTTTTTTTATTTTAGAAAGCTAATGTAAATTATATAAGATCATAAAAAACTCTAGTATTACATAAATTCAATTAAAAAAATGTATTAATGATTCGTTTATCTTACGTATAAAAACGAACATAAAAAAATAATAATTTACTACAGACTTGAGAATTCTACCATATGAATACTGCAGAATGTCTTAATGAATTAAAAATATGCATAGATTGTACGAAGTAAGATATTAGTAGATGGAAGAAAAATTTATTATCTAATTGTGTATTAAGATAAATAATAAACTGATAAGAATAAAAGGTAAGTGAATACTTAAAACACGTAACTCTCTTGAAACAATACAATAAAAATTCATATCATCGAACCAATAATTTTATTTTAGAAATATATTTCAAAAATAAATAATTCTTAGAGACTTGATGATATCAAAAACAGCATTTAGCATAAAACCTTAACAACAAAAGGAACATTAAAAATCAAGGGCTTTCTTGATCGAAGACTTTATAATGAGAGAGCCAAATGAAAGCAATTAGCCGTGAAGTGTAAGATTACAGAGGCGATGTTTCAAGATTTCGGATCAAGTTGAATTAACTTGGACTCTGTCTAGTAATTTAGGGGCCTCTGAAAGAAGATTACTTATTGTCTTAAATGTTTCAAGATAATTATCCTATACGAAAATTCATGTGAAAATATGCCTTTTATATCAAGAGAGAATATTATTATATTATATGGAAATTATATTCTAAGAGACTATTAATCAATTCTACCTAAAATAAAATATTATACTTACCCCATGTAAGGCCAAGGAGAATAGTTATACCTATACTTTTTGCTGTCTTTCAATCTCTTTGAGAAATTGTTTTCTCGCGTTTTTATTGTTTCTCGACGCACCCTAACCATTTCACAGATTCTCTGCTTCAAGGGATTTTATTTATCTGTTTTGAAATAAACCTGAAAATTAAAACAATTATATAGTAATAAGGCAAAGTTCAATTTCAACAATAGACATCCATTCATTAGTTTCCTATTTAATTGCAAAAAATCTCTATTTAAATAATTTCTTTTTTAATTGTAAAATTGTTTTATTTTACTTGAGTTTATCATTCATTTTATTATATTTTCTGATATCATATTTAGTTGTTACTTCGCTAATATATAAATTATCTTTCTTTTATATTATACTTAATATCAATAATTGGTTGGTATAAAAAAGTAATCCTTTTTCTAATTTATAAATAATAAATTTTAGATGAAATATTTATGTTCAAACATAAACCATGCCACAGGGCGAATAAAATTCTTATAATACACATATACTCGTATATGAAGTGCATACGATGAGAAACAATAAAGCCATGCGATCATTTTAACTGCGTCTTTTAAAGGCGATAAAAGACTTCTAGCCTCTCCCAGCGCAAGTTTAATTGGTCTAGAGGTTGAACTTTGAGATTTGTGGAAAATTTCATTCTCATAAACAAATCTCAGACTTTCATTCTTATAATAATTGTCAGAAGATTGTACTTTAAGTGGTTGGAAGGTAGTTAAATTAAAATGACATGAATTTAACAAATTACAATATTTCATCCATAATTGTCGGCTAAATTCCTTCAGACTTTTTTTTTTTTTTATTCTCATACCCGAAAGTCGGTTTTGGATACACGTCAACATATAATCTACAAGCCACCTATACTTACAATATTATATTATATTTTATTGTTATACATTTCATATTGGCCAAATAATTATAGCTTTAATAAGAATTGAGGTTGATATAAGATAATAATTATTGATAAAAATAACTAAAATTACAAATTTTATATGCAGATTGAATTCATTTTTTCCCTCTTATATCGTAACTAGTTCAGTAAAAGTATTATTTGCAGCAAAAACGTGTATAAGTTATTTAAATAATATTTTCACCGTTACAGTCAGAATTTTGCAATGATATTCTTATCATACCTTCAATTTTTAAACTGACTCTTCCAGATGAAGTCACATACTCACCTACAGAGTGGTTCGACGGCAACTGCTCGTGGGTGGACGCGGTGTCTTGGGGCTGCAATGGCACCAATACCACCAGTGGTAACGCAACTGCTTCCGACGTCACGTCGCTCGTCCTCATGGCGGTCACGTCCGTTGTCCTCGCTCTCATCATCTTGGCTACTATTGTTGGTAAGAATTTTAAAGTTAACATTTTATTTCAAGTCAACGAATATCGCACTTATAAACATGAAAATCTAATTGCACGGTTCCAAAGAATCAATCCAAGGAGAAGAATCACCATAAAACTCTATGAATAAAAAAGTATTTAAGCGAAAAAATTTAAGAAAATTTTATTAAAGATACAAAACTCATTATAATTCTTTCAGTGAAGCAATTTTTTCTTAATCTTATGTATATCAATATCAAATTTGGCAGTACTTTATTGGCTTCCATCCAAATTGTTAACGAGTGTGGAAATCTGACTAAAATTTCCTCGCATAAAACAACTAATATAAGTTCAGTGTGTATGTACATATGGGATATTCTATGATGATTAGAGAATAAGATAAAATGTGCATATTTATTAACGTTAGATATTGTTAAGATTAAAAAAAAAAATATTTGTATTAAATAAAATAGAAGCCATTTAGTCTTTATGAGATTTGGTATGCATAACAGTACTTAAAACTAAAAGTATAATATACATTATTAAACCAGTCTTCATTTAAATCTCGAATATATTTCAATGAAATATACGATAAAGAAACCACTTTTAAAAATCAGATTTTATCCAATCCGCTGGGCTACTTTTATTATTCAGATAAATAACCTAAAATAAACTACAGACACTATAAACACTACTACTATAATTTGTTTCTTATTCTACATTCAATTATCTAGTAAACCTTTGCATTGGAGCATAAATTAATTCGTCCACCTTTGTTACTTATTAATTAATCCAAGCCAATGTATTACGGCTTCACCAAGGAGATCAAATAAATTGCCATTTGATCCTTCAAACTCCTTTGATCCAATGCAAACTAATTCCTAAACGCAATTAATTGTATAAATCTCAATGAAATTATTGTTTAGGACGCATTTCTACATGTATTTCTAAGCTAATAGTCTTAGAAACAATTTTGAATAAAGCCATGTTTAAGTAGTCTAAACAGTTTTTTTATTATCTTATGCTCTTTTATCTAAAGTGTTTGAGTTTTTCATAATTCTTTTTTATGTAAAAGGAAACTGGGGTGTTACAAAAATTACTCAAGGGAGCCATTTTCGTTTTAATGACAAAAGTTAATTAACACAGAGTGAATAATTATCCAATGTAGATAATTAAATTCTTTTCACTAAAAACCGATAAAAACAATGACGGTTACAGAGTATTTTTTTACCGCTTTTGTTTTAGCGTCTTATTCAAATTAAATTAAGTGTATACTTTTAAAATTGTTTTGCCGGCCTTTTTATATTTTAACGGCTTGTACCATCATCTAATCTACTTATTGTGGATGATTATATCAGCCGCATTCTTTTATATTTGTCCAAAAACTTTGTTTTAGTGAATTTGGAGATATTTATAACATTTAATTCGTAATCTCTGTGATTGAATTAAAAATTGTCTTTTTATTTTGAGTGATACCCACATATGTTTCAATGTATCCGGTGTGTACAGATACATATGGACTCTGTAACAATCCTCTAAGTTAGAATACAATCTAACTATAAAATCGATAGGCTACGGCGTCGTTGAATAGTTTGTGGAGAAGTGTGAAAGGAGGTCAAGTCTATAGATATAGAAATATATTTGTTAACTCGAAGTTTGCATAGTACCAACTCATCATGTCAAGTTTTGACTGAAGCAGACGGACTTGGTGAAGTAGAAATTCATTCTGTGTTCTCTGAGTCGTAATCTTAGGCATATTGTTTTGTATCCAGCTATAAATCTATCTTGTAATGTTTTAATTAAAATATTGATTTTGATAACACTTCTAATTTGTAATATCCACACTGAATAAGAATTTGAGATTAAGATTACTAGAGGTAATGAAATTAGGAAACTAGAACTATTATAATGCTGAGCAAATCCATATTCATACATTTCATGCAGTTAAATATTATGACAGACATAAGAATAGACTCTTTGAATATTGGATTTCTTAGTGAATTCATAAATAATAGTAAAAGCACAAAAATATAGTAATAACATTTTAAAATAAAATACATCTATCAACAGTATGTCCTCGTTTTTAGTAATAAATATTTATTTGTCTTTATATTTATTACCTCAGAATATAAAATTAAACAATAATTAGTGCGCACTAATCATTATCTTTAATATTCCACAGGCAACGTGTTCGTGATAGCAGCCATAATTATAGAGAGGAACTTGCAGAACGTCGCCAACTATCTTGTGGCATCGCTGGCGGTGGCTGATCTCATGGTAGCTTGCCTTGTTATGCCTTTAGGAGCAGTGTATGAGGTAAATTATATCTAAATATTACTGTTTCTGTGTGTCTTTTATTCAAATTTAATTACTTAACTTAAAAATTTCAATCTTATTGATATATAACCTATCCTGTATTTTTTAATTATACACTCGTTTCAAAGGATACTGTGCACATTATTTACATAAAATTTAACTTGTATTTTCGTTACAATATTATTTAGCTAAGTATTTAAATTTATAAGAAATATTATCAAAAACTAAAAAATATTCCTTTTATATAACATTGACGTGTGTAACAGTGATTGTAAATTATTATATATTAACATGTGCTTCTTTAAACAGGTCAGTCAGGGATGGATTCTGGGTCCTGAACTGTGTGACATGTGGACCTCAAGCGACGTCCTCTGCAGCTCTGCCTCTATTCTTCATCTAGTTGCTATAGCTACTGATAGGTACAATTAGTAACATAAATGAAATTGTTTATTTATAAAGTACGCAGAGTTATAATAAACAACAAAATCAATGTTTAAATGTTATACTACAAGCAATACCTAATTACATGAATTTAATAAGTAAATAAATTTTCCAATTGTCTTGCGTAATGTCATACCATATAAGGATTTTTGTTTTAGATATTGGGCTGTGACAGATGTCGACTACATACATATAAGAAACGAAAGACGAATTTTTACAATGATCTTCCTCGTCTGGGGTGCTGCGTTAGTTGTATCTCTTGCTCCACAACTGGGATGGAAAGATCCTGACTACCTTGCAAGAATTACGCAGCAACAAAAGTGCCTCGTCAGCCAAGATCTCGCGTATCAGATTTTTGCAACATGTTCCACCTTTTACGTTCCACTTGCCGTAATATTGATTCTCTACTGGAAAATATTCCAGACGGCACGAAGACGAATACGGAGAAGAAGAGAACCACCACCACCACGGCCAACATCAGCTGATGGTGCACCACCTTCTGGAAGACCAGTTCAATCAGCGAGAGACAGAAGATTTGTTAAGAAGCGGTTCCTTAATTTAAAGAAATGTAATCAACGAACTAGAGCAGAAACACTAGCCGCCGCTTTATTGTTAACTGAAGGGCAAAGTACGTCTACAGTTGATACATTAGACGAAGAACCACGTACTACAGCATTCACTATAAACGAAAAGATTGCAGCGCCTCCTTCACAAGTATCACCAGAAAAGTCTTCCTCGACGGTTACGAATGGCTCAAAACAGGAGCGTGCTATAGTACCTGTTCTTTCTCATAGAGAGAAAAAAGAATCTCTAGAAGCAAAACGAGAACGAAAAGCGGCAAAAACTCTTGCAATTATAACTGGGGCATTTGTTTTTTGTTGGCTGCCATTCTTTATAATGGCGCTAGTAATGCCGATTTGTCAATCGTGTGTGATAAGCGACTACCTCGCAAGTTTTTTCCTCTGGCTTGGCTATTTTAACTCGACTCTTAACCCCGTTATTTACACGATATTTAGTCCTGACTTTCGCCAAGCATTCGCCCGTATTCTTTTCGGCACTCACCGACGAGGCCGTAATAAAAAATTCTAACAAAAGTATCATTATTACATTATATATGTGTAAGCCACTCGGCTTATTATCATGAACTATATATATATATATATCTTCTACTTGTACAACATTTCATCTTTCTGTATGTTATACATACTTTAAAGTTTGTAGGTAGTGTAAATATAAGTTAGTAAAATTGTAAATAATAATAAAATGATATACGATAGCAATGTTAAATTGTTTTTTATAGTTTATGTAGCCGCGACGGCGTCGCTCTCGAGTCCAAAGCGACACCGCCGCCTGCTCTTGTGTTGTTTCCAGTGACATTACGAAATAAATATTCAAATTATATCACATAAAGGACTTTTATTATCCTGCCTGCTTATCATAGGTTATAATATTTTTATTATTTGTATTGTATTGTTTTGTAAATATCGTAGTCGTAAAGAAAGGAAAATGATACCATGAATATACGGAAAATGTATAAATAAGATACTTCGTACCTTTTATTATTCTGTTCTAATGTTTTCTGAGAAATATATACCAAAGCAAATAAAAAATATTATTAATTTTATTAACGATGACACTTCTACTATTCCAAGTTAATAAAAAATATAATGATTCTAATAAGAAATACAATGCGTTTTATGACAAAATAAATGTATCACCCTACAATTATTTCAGTAGTAGTTCAAGGTCATGTACGTTCAATTTATAGGATATAGTTTACGTGTCTAACTACTTAAGTTGTTGATTTTACTGTATTATTATATTATAAGAATGAACAAGCTTTATATACGTATTTATGAATGTGAAATCTTGAATAGAATTAATTAATCTAATACATACTCGTATATATGTATGTATACGAGTATGTATATATATATAAATTATGACGTTTAGTTTTTGGCATTGGCTATCACTACCAAATATAATACCTCTAGGTGATAAAAGTAATATAACCAATTATAATAATAGGCAAACATATTATGGACCTTAAAGTGAAATATTCTTATAGGTGTAAAGAAAATAAAATATAAAGAGAAAACTTTCTATCAACGGGAAATCATTATAACTTTTGACAGAAAAGGTTTATCAAAGAACACGATAACAAGATAACAAGATTGAATTTTATTTATCAATAATAGAATAAAATTTCTTACGACTTTCAACTATTTTATTATTTAGTTTCAGAAATTGTATTTGTATTTAAACAATAAGAAAAAACTTTTTTACAACTCAGCCAAAACTTTTTAATTTGAGAAATTGGATAATAATTGAGTTACAGAAATACAATTTTAGCTCTTAAAATACAGGTACTGAAAGTTGTATGCGTTTAAGAGATTCAAGACTCCGAGAGACATTGTGAGTGATATGCACTACAGTGCATTCACTACCTTTAATTACGATGGTCACCTGACGAATCATATTGAACTTATGATTATATAATATGTTATGTCAATCTTTTTAGATATTAACCGTTCTTAAATCAAACAAGATATTATTTTGTTCATGGGTAATATGAAAGTAGTTTATATAGAAAATTTATAATAAATAAAATATCTATTAAAAATATAAAAAACCCGGTTCAGTTTATTGTATTCGCAATCCAGGGAGCGCTCTGAACCCTCATAGCCTTTAATTTCATAATTTTATATAGAAAACTTGAATATGAATAAAGGTAATGGCGTTATTCTTGATTTTATACAAAAATTTAAATTTTCACACTGTTCCATTGTCTTAAAATCCTGATGGAATCTTTTACCTTGCTCCTCACTGTAGTCTCCAAAATTGTCAGGAAAATAGTCCCTTCTATTTCGGAGGCATAGAATTAGGTTCAGCATCTTTTAAGCGTTTTACAAGACTGCCGGATGGATAACAGTATAAGTAAAATTAAATAGAAAACAAAAAAAAACAAAAAATGAAAAAACTTGTTAAGAATGGGACAAAAATCATGATTCAGTCTTAGCATCATAATAACAAATATATGCATACAATAAGGTTACCATATGCTTTATAATCATTTTTTGTCTCAGCATGTTGAAAAACAGAAATACACATCTATCTTGATTTTATACAAAAATTTCAATTTTCACCCCTTAAGAGGTAGTAAGGGGGTGCTAGCGGGAAAACGGGCATTTAAAATTAGTTTTTATTGTCATATTCGGTTTCAGTTATCCCAAAAACCTAAGAATAATGGGGTCTCCTCTCTGGTTCATGATGTTTTTTTTTTTTGTGTGCCTGTGTAATTAATACATTTTTTTTAAACTGTTAGAGATTGAGTGCATGTTATTTCAATAGGGAGTGTGCTTCACAACTTAGCTGCTTTTATAGTAAAGAAATCCATGTATTTTTTAGAATAACACGCAGCATGAGTAATACGTAGTCTCTAGAGGGACATGCGGTACTGAAATATAAGATCGAATTTCTTAAGCCCAAATATGAAGCGAATGAAAAAGTTTTGCAGTTGTTTTAAAAGATCTTCGTTTAAGTCTAGGTAGCAGAAATCCGCATAATCTAAGATCCTAATCAGAAGAGCTTTCGCAGGTAGGGTCTTCGTATAAACAGGCATGAGATTTTTCCACTTCTTCAATGATCCAAAAGCCTAAAAAGTTTTGTTACTTAGATCTGATACTTGTGGATTTCAAAACCGGTTGCCATCCATGATAATTTCAAGATTTTTAACAGTAGAATAATAATTAATAATAATAGAAGGAAATGATGAATAATTGAGTTTGGGAATTTGTCGGGAGTTACTTGTTAGTTAATAACAACCTGGGATTTATTTATCAGAAAACCGTGGGAATTACTCCAGTTGCATACGACTCATGGTTTAGGCACTTGATAGCTTCAGAGATATTATTAATAATTATAAAGTAAACACTTAAAGTTAAAGATTATTAGCATATAAATGATGAAGGAGAGGAGGCTAGTAACAATATTTATAAAAATTTAAAAAAAGGAGGAGATAAGACCCCATCTTGTGGAAAACCAGTAATGAAAAGGCTATATAATTATGTCTTTTCCTTGGTGCTAGTACATTGCATTCAATCACACAACTAAGACCGGAACCAACAAATAGGAATTGATGACAAATTATGGATTCTAAGAAAGCATTTTTTTTTTAATTCAGCGCTTCGAACATTATTGCAAACTTTCGTTAACGGCGTAACAGTGCTGTGCTTCCTGCGATAACCAGATTAAAATGGACTATGTATATCATTTTAAACGAAGAAAAATTGACGAACGGGCGTTGACAGTAGACAATACGATCAAGAAATTTAGATAAGAATGGAGGGATGAAAATTGGACGACAATATGAGAAAAGTTTTGGATGAGTTGTTTTTGGAAAAGGAATAAAATGCGTAATACGCACAGGCACTATGGAGTAGTAAGGTAGAGTATTACAAGAAAAGAAATTGTTAAATAGGCGGGAGATGATATGTAACATAGTGTCTTAACTTAAAAATACCATCTTGCCCCTAATTCCGTAACTGCTAAGGGCAACTTATTTAACTGCCATGATGTTCTTTTTATTTCTTCAGGACTTACCGTGTTTAAGTTGAATAAGGAAATATTAGGATTTGGTCAATAGTTAATGTATGAAATAGTTGTTGTAGTAGGAAATAACTGCTATTTATTATTAAAATGGCAATTAAGAGCATCAACTGCTATATCGTAGGCAACGCCACTATATTGCTTTCCAATGCCCAGTGCCTTAAAAAGTTTACACAATTTTCCCAGCTATTGAGTTGAGTTACGTTAAGTATCCCTGCACATTTTATTAAAGCGGTTAAGCAACTGATTGTATTTATGTAAAATTGGATTAGTAGGTTTCAATTATTATATATTTGGTTTTGGCAAATTGGTGGGCAAATGTTTTAGTTTTATAGGATAAAGAGGACCGTGAACATCAAATATTTCGGTAATCATGAAATTAAAAATAGCAAGTTTACTATCTATTGTGGTAGCACTAAAAGTTGTGTCCCAGTTTCGATTAAGCAGATTATGCAAAAATCTACAATTTTTTAAAACTATGACGCAGTACTATTGTTGGCTTATTCTTCGGTAGACGTACACAGGTACCGTCCTTAGTATCATTTATAGCAGCATTATCGAACAGCTCAGTTATAAAAAATGGAGTGACTACCATGGACCTCAATTTCTACAACTTACCCATTCTTAGTCCAGCGCCTCGATATTTCAAAGTGCCGTTTAGCTGCCATGAATGTATCATATCGTTTTTTTGTTAAGAACTCGGTTAAATTGATACCGGTGCCTTTGACATTTTTTTTCCGTACCTTATCCTTTTTCGGCAGTGATAGATCATGGAACTTCACCAAGAAAATCACTATAGGACGATTCCATTCCAATTGCCTCATACGATGACAACAACTAATAGTTGCTATATAGAGGCCAAGAATTTGAAGATGTTGTTTAAAAACATTCACTATAGTAGATGACACATCCTCCTTCGCTGTCTCTGGAACTCCATGAATCAAGGAAATCTTTCTTCTGTTTCAAGTCTCCTCCTTAACCATCCGCAGACTAAGTATTTCAACTTGTTCTTGAAGATTCTTTAGTTCTGACAGAAAAAAGTTCTGGAAGGCATTAAACTGATTAGCAATATTTGAGGTGAGGCACTAGCCTTACCAGCTACTAAGCTGGTATAGTGCATTGTAGATTTTGTTGAAATTCAGTCATCGTTTTGTGACAGTATTGTGACAAAGCATCAACAGTCTGCTGCATTGACTTCATTGTTTCTGTTGAGGTATCACTTAAAAAATATATTGTACTTTTGTACATTTTTGAACTTACTTATATAAGACACTCTTAACAGGTATACTATTTTGATGCATAACACTTTATGAATTCCATGGAATATTAAATATTTTGAAGATCCACAAAAAATGTCTTTCCTATTTAGCAATTACCTATCGAATTTTATATATAGATTACAGGAGTGTAATATTATCCAAACTCTCCATAACTTTGAAAGTTAAAATGAGGATTGAATTTGGGATTTTTTTGGGACCAAGAAAATGTTTCGGTAAACCCTTTACCACTCTACTATCCCTAGAATATAAATCAAAAAAAGTTTTTTTGATTGCAGTTTATTTACTTGCCATCTTGACTGGGTATCATGAATTATATAAGATCCGTGAAGTTAGTTCTTATAATTACGTTATGTAAGCTGGGTGAAAGATTCAGGAGCCCAAACCCCTCGTTTTATATGTAACATTTAAAAATTCAGGTTCTTCATTAAGGTGGTAACGCATTGTTAATCTTTGTCTTACACCTGTTCAAAGCGGAGGGGGGAAAAATTTGTCACCAGATAGAACGTCTGTTCGTTTTTAAACCTTTAACAAAGAAAAAAGTAAGGGGAAAAATAATTGTCGAATATAAGCGATAGGAATTATAAGCCTGGGCATTTATGATTTTGAAAACTGTTTTCATCGTGTAATAAATACGAACACGTGTTTAAATTATTTTTAAAATATTGTGTTTATATTATTTTTAAAATATTAGATCTATGTCATATCAAGAAAGTTTACATTAATTCCTGCATAACTGACATTATTTTAAAAGTCTTAAAGTACAACTGATATACAAGTTAGTATTGATGTTAATTAAAAAAATGCAAACAATAATTATTGGATGCAATCACTTGATAAATTTATTACATACTCATATATCTATAGTTTAAAATAAGTTAGTTTTTTTTGCTAAATGCAGTAAACTAAAAAACAAAGTGAAATCAAACAGTAACTATTTATATAACAATACAGCATTACTTATTTTATAAACATAACGTCAAAATTCATCTACCATGATATTATTCCCAAAATGATTAATATATCAATTATTATTTTAGAAATAACAACGTCCAACGTACCTTACGAGTAGCTCTTACCATAAAACTTATTAGATAAAAGATCACTGAAGTAATACCACCCCAACGATACTTTCTTTTACCTTACTCGCACTAAGATATATACTTATTATATCCATCTGTATATACACAGACTAACTCTTTTGTGTCTTAGTACTTTAATTCCTTTATACTAATTCCAACACAAAGAATAGTAAGAAAGTGACAGTGTTATTATTAGTAGTAGAGTCAAAACACTATTTTTGTCATCATTCTAGTAATATTTTAATCAATTTTTATTTTTATATACCCAATTTATCTATTAAGTGTTAATGTGATAATTTACAGTTGCGTTAAATGATCGATTAGTGGAATATTACATCATTAACAAATGTCAATAATAAAAACTATATGACAATTATTTTTTATAGTTGAAGTAATCATTTAAAGATATCTTATATTTAAATATAACTATGTGCCAATTTATAATACACTCAAACCAGTGCTGATTAAATTTTACAACGTTGCAACTGCAGTAGATTATTATATATCTTTATATATTTATACCTATCTATTATTATTATTTATATATAATTATTTAATATATTTCATATCTTTTTATTATTACGTACTATTAGAAAAATAATATCTTACTTTTACATATTAAAATAGTTATGTCGATAAGTATACGGTATTAATTTCTACCGATTGTTATATTTTATGCCCCTAATTTGGTTTTTTGTTTATTGTTTTGTCTTTTGATTTGTAAGGAGTGGTCATTAAGAGCGCTATTTCTACAATTTCTTAAAGCAACTAGTACCTCTAAAACCTTTGTTTTTGCTGCAATCCCTCTTGGTTAGAATATCAAGAATATTAGAATCTGAATATTATCGATAATTTTTGCTGACGTAATAGTTTAATTTAATAATTCTATTAATTTGTTTTTGTTAATGTTATTTTTACTTTAACATTTAAATATAGTGAAATGTTATTATTGGTGAAAAAATATTGTGACTTTTATAATATTCTATTTTTTGAGAGTGTTGCTACTTACTTACTTAAAGTAAGTTACGTGTACTATTTCTATCGGACAACTGGTAACATAACATCAAACAGCAATGGGAAAAGCAAAAACCTGTTGTTCCTGCTCCACCTTTACGCTTAATAAAATGTATATTAAGGTAATTGTGTGAGTGGTATGAGCTTTCTTTATTTTAATACAGTTTATCAGACAATGGACAAGGCAATAACTTATCTAGTGAACATCGACTTTAGACCTACACACACAATTCGCCAAATGTTTTTTCGTTTTCTCATTTTAAAAAGTCATTAGGTAAAGAACATTCGTAGAAATTTTTCAATGAAGTTCATATAATACATATCCTTCTAGTGATAGTCTATTAACATACTCGTAGCAATTTTGCTGTAACATGTGATACGTTATCTAAGAAAAATATTACATTAAGATTAAATTACTGCATTATATAATTATTGTTCTTAACAAAATTATAAAAACATAATATTAGAGACAAAATATTCAATTCAATTTCATAGTAAAAGTCAAAATGAAAATAATTCGTGTGAATGTAGTAAGGATATAAAATTTATGCATAGTTTTTTTTTTTTATAAAGATAACTTAACCCAGGTCCAATTAATTAAAAGGGTGTAAATTGTGACAGTTTTAGGAAAATTCTAATTGTACGAGTACTAAATTTTTTATTTTTATTTGAACGCATATCTATATGCGTTCAATATAAAATAACCAATTAGTCAACACAGCGTAGTGTATGTCTTAAGTAACATACTTATAAGTTATTTATTGATGTTTTATGTTATAATATCCACGACAGCAATTTCTTTTTGGCCTTATAATAATCGATCCATGAAAGGTTGAGCGGTAGTCTTGTAACAGATATACAGGATAAAATTGAAAGGGACTATGGAGACGGAAATGTATACCTATACGTCATTTGTCATGTAACTAAGAAAAAGGAAGATACTCGTATTACAGAAAGTACGACAGTAAATGTTTTTACTCTCTTAAGTCATGTTAAAAAATAAATTGTAGAAAATTGAAATTTATGTTAATTTTATGACCCATCTTTTAATGATATATAAACGTACTTACATACTCTTTTATTTCAACACTTTCTGTTTGTTCTTAAAAAGATAACAGCTATGCCTTATCAAGTGACGTGGTCACGCTACGTAGCCACAGATAAATTTATCCATATTTTCTTTGAACTTTTATTATTACTTATACGTACTTCTTATAATGTTATGAAATTGCTTTTAAATGAACATTCCAATTATAATTTAAAATTAGTCATTACAGAGACGACGAAAGAATACGACTATATCGTTCAATTTAAATATAAGTTCTGTGTAATTAAAATTTTGTAAAGTTTCCTCATAAGATAAGATGATAATAAGTTAATATAAATACGAACAGTATCGCAATTATAAACATAAGATATCGAACATGTTACCTCTTTATACCATTTTTCTGTTTATATTCTGTGCTATTTCATATTTAATATATTATTATTTAACAAGAAAACATGATTATTGGAAAAAAAGAAACGTTCTGCATGTAAAACCGACATCGGTTTTCGGTAACTATCTCGAATATGTATTTTTAAAAAAATGTGCCCCTGAAATAGCTGATGAGATATGTAAAAAATTTCCTAATGAACCCTATATCGGAGTTTACTATGGAAGTGATCCAGCGCTCCTTGTGAAGGACCCTGAAATGCTTAAACTTATATTAATCAAGGACTTTTACTATTTTAATATGAGAGAGATTGCTGATCATACACACAAAGAATTTACAACCAAGAACATGTTTTTTAGCGGCGGAGACCGATGGAAGGTAATTAGACAAAATTTAACTCCCCTTTTTTCTACAACTAAATTAAAAAATATGTTTTATTTAGTTGAAAACTGTACAAAACAATTGGAAAACACTTTATGTGAAGAAAGAAAAGATTCTAAAGTGGTTGAGGTCAGAGGTCTTTTAGCAAGGTACACCATGGACTGCATAGGATCTTGTGCTTTTGGTGTAAATACAGGAACGCTAGAAAAGAATTACGAAAGAAACCCGTTTACCATAATTGGTAAGAAGATATTAGAAACCTCCAACTCCGGTGGACTTAAATTAGTTGGTCGTGCTATGTGGCCATCTATATTTTATGGATTAGGATTTAAATTGTTTCCTAAACCGGTAACCGATTTCTTCGTCAAACTATTAAGTGGTGTTTTTGAAAATCGAAACTACAAGGAATCGGATAGACATGACTTCGTTGACCTTTTATTAAGTTGGAAACAGAAAGACTTTTTAATTGGAGATAGTGTAAGCCGCAGCGATACAGAAAAAAGTATAGTGCAATTGAATGTCAATGATGAATTAATCATTGGACAATGTGTTCTATTTTTTGCAGCTGGATATGAAACGACATCTATAACATTGAGCTATTTGCTCTATGAATTATCTAAGCATAGAGAAATTCAGGCACGAGTCATTAAAGAAGTTGACAGTTATCTTGAGAGACATAACGGACTCATAGAATTCGAAGCTATTAATGAAATGCCGTACTTACTAGCTTGTATAGACGAAACTCTTCGTTTTTATCCCGTTTTTGGTATCCTTACAAGAGAAGTAGTTGAAGATTATACATTGCCAACGGGGCTCATATTAGAAAAAGGCACTCGTATCCATATACCTGTTCACCATCTCCACCGCAATCCAGAGTACTTCCCGAATCCTAATGAATTTCGACCTGAACGGTTCCTTGGCGATGAAAAGAAAAATATTAAACACTTTACCTATTTTCCTTTTGGTGAAGGTCCAAGATCATGTATAGGTATTTATTTTTTTATTTATTAAATATGTGTCCTCGAGTTACTTAACTCATAAAATCTAGACCTGTTCACCGAATAATTAATAATGAAAAAACTGAATATCTAAACAAAGTTTACTTTTTATAACATAAACAAAGAAAGAAAATATATAACTTAATTTTAAATCAATTGTAATTGTGAAATATAATTAAACTTGAGATACATATTCAATATCGTTATTTTTTTTCAGGAATGCGTTTTGCGAAGATCGTCATGGTATCAGGACTTCTTACAATATTTAAAGATTATAAAATTGAGACATGCGAAAAAACTCAAAGTTCATATGAAAGTCAACCGCGATCCTTAACTACACAGCCGATTGGTGGGATAGAATTAAAGTTTATATCCCGAAATGATTGAAAAAATATTAAGCTAATAAATAATTTAGACAACTTTTTTCTTTTTGAACCAGGTTAATATAGTCTGTAAATGTACATCTAAATGAGATCAAAGATATATTTAGAAAAGATTATAAACAATACATTTAGATAGTAAAAGCGAAATTTATATACGTGTACATCTCTCGGGTCTACATTAACTAAATAGAATAGAACATTTTCATATATTAAACTATAGCTGTGACAATTATATTTGATGTGTTTTTCTTTTTTCTCATGCTTGATTCTTCTGTATCTTTTAATATATACCTTTAAATAATACAAATAGATAAAATAAAATTATCGGCAGATCACTAATTAAATTATTAACAGATATGCTGAATATCTCCGGTTTGTTATCGTTTGTTTTTTATTTTTAAAGTAATTATTTGTAAAATTAATAATATTTGGCATATCTAATAAAATATTTCGCTCCGAATAATGACTATCATGTATTAATTTTTTTTGTAGATTATTTTAAATGTTTTTAATCATTAATTCACCATCTAACTGTTTTTATCCCAGTTTTCAGTATGATTTATTTTACAATACTTACCTTTTACACGTCTTCTCTGTAAACCCTCACTATTTCTCTATTTTGTATTTAAAACAATCTATCTTCATCTTTTTATCGGCCGTTCTCTACCTTTTCGTTCCTCCACTTTCATACCAAATACTCTCTTGATTACATACCTTTCGTCCCTAGTCATAACATGCCTATACTATGACAAACAACTGCCTTAATATTTTCTTTGTCACTGGCGCCATTGGTAAGCTTCCAGTAATATACACATTTATAACTCATAGTTTACTAACACTCACTGAAAATTACTACAAACTTAAGAAAAACCTTAAAATTTTATTTCAAGTGTAATCTTAGCCACTGTTACCTCCAGATTTCGTAGCGATTTGACGTCGGAGTGTTTTTCAGAAAAGATCAAGTCCTAGAAAACTGGATCTTATGTTTAGTTCAAAAGGTTCGGATAGCCAAAAGCCATTTTCCGGCTCTTATAAAGTCTGAAATATTTGGATATTCTTTATTTCTTATAGACAACCTTAAAAAACATCTAGTAACAAAAAAACATTGGTACAGATACGAGGCGTAAAGGGCTTAGAGATTCCTCACAAAATAAGTACAAGTATGGAATCGAAACGATCAGTGTATTGTTTTTAATTTTAAATATGTATATAAGTATAAGGATAATTTTATGCATGTACATCGTACAAAAAAGAGGAACAAACACAAACTAGATTTACCTGTTACACGACTCAATAAAGTAAGTAATTGGGAAATGTACTCGTATACACTTTTTCAGCAAGCTCCCAGTAAACGTTCAAGTTTTACCATTTAATATATTCTAAAATTTGTTAAGAAATGTTTGCTTGCTAACAATAAGCTTAGAGCACGATGCACCCTGGGTATCAGGCGCTCGATGCCAGGCTATGTCAAGATTTATTATACATGTAATTTAGCTCTTAATTACCTTAAAAAAAAGGAACAAAACAAGACCGCTGAGCTGACCGTTAGCTCTGGATTCAGCCCAGGAGCATATTTCCGTAGCCTCATTGGGGAAATGTCATCCGGCCCACTCGACTTAGAAACGTCCAAGGAAATTAGAGACTTTCAAATGGTTTTTTGCCGAAAAACTATTTCCGACATTGAACTCTGATGCCGCGGCATAGTAGGGGGTGTTTTCCCTTGGTCATTCAAAGTCGAGTTTGAGGCAAAATGAGTGCCCAAGAAAACGGCTTTCTTTTTTACCGTGTGGACCAGAGAGTCATTCCCAGTGTGTGTGTGTGTAATGACGGTAGGGACGTCTGGCAAAAGTTTTCCAAAGTCGCTTTAGAAAGCGCCCAGTACTTGTGCGTGCCAGGCAGTTCACCTTCACCTTGCCATCTCTTGGTGATAGTAGACGGTGTTTAGGTTAGAATAAATTCCCTGTATATTACAATAGTCCACATTAAGAGTGGTGTAGGCTGTGGCTGTGTTGATAAGTCAGAAATTACTTAAAACACCTTGTCCGCCTGCCCATATGACGGGCAGCTCGAGCAAAATACGGAGGGAGAGGGGTTAGCCGATTTAATTGAAGCTGTTACCCTTCTTGTGGTTAATGTTTGGGTGGGAGGATGGTCTGCATTCTCTCACTATCCGACGGAACATAACAAAATTAATTTGGTTACTATCTTCTGTGACGAGGTGCCCTTCGCAGTCGAGCGAGCCCAATAGATATTGTATTGAAATTACTACACCTAGACTACCACCTTATTAAAAATATCCATGTCGCTTCTGGTCTGTTATTTACTATGGATTTATTCTTTAAAATCGTATAACTAGAGTCTGATGTGTCATAAATGCATTGTTTTTCTATTTTAAATAAAAAAACTTCGACTTTATCTAGACCTTGGCATGGATGCCGTATCTATCACTGTTTATGATGCCTGTTATTTCAGATGTTTTATTTAAGTAGTTTTCTCGTTAGACTCGTAATCTTTTTTATGCAATGGCTTTTATCATCATTTACTTTATGTTTTTGAAAAAATCAATGTCAATAAAACGTATTAATTAAATATCAAATTGAAAAGCAGCTGCAAAAGTTTTCAATTTAAAATTTACTCTAAAATCTGCTGCAAAAATTTTGTTAGTTAAGCTGTCAGATTATTCACCAAAGCACTTTTATTCGCAATAACGTCAATCATTGTCACACCGCAGTGTCGAATCCATTAACTAGCAATTTAGGTGCGGGTGCGGGTGAATGACTTATGTTTTAGGGGAAAATCCTACAAATTTTATTATTTGTGTTTGGCTGATATTTTTTAATATTATTTTGGATAAAAAAATTAAACAAATGTGCTTAAAAAATATTTTATTACATTGATAAATATAATAATGTTTTTTAAAATATATATTTCAATTACAAGATAATAAGAAAAAAGTTATAATTCATAATCATGTTTTTCTTATTTGCAATATATGTAGTAACAAAATAATCCTTTTTAATTAATTAATTAATTAATTAATTTAGCTTTACACCACATCCCTTGCGGGGTAGCCAGAGACAACAGAGCGCCAAAAGCTACGGTCCCTGCATACCTCTTTCGCCTCGGCCACAAACATCAACCTCTTCATACAAACCTTTATAAAATAAAATATAATCAGAGACAGAAAAAATATATGAAATACATTTTTGATATAGTGATAAAAATATGAGCATTTTTGAATAATCGTAGAATGTTCATAAAAGCCAACTAAGAAGTATTATAGTGTATATTACTTGTCACTATTATTATAAGAGGACAGTATGTTAAACCACAATTCATATCGATATCTCGGCAGTTTGCTTTTCTACTGTCCGCATATGTGACTGGTGGTAAAGCGTTTTGAAAGTTACAACTTCTCTTATTGAAAATAAATATACTATGATTAAAATATTAAAGTTTGCGCTTTTTATTGTTTCTGATATTTTTTTATTATCTTATTTTCTTTCTTATATTTCCGATAGTTTTATTGTTTCTCTGAACTTAATCCAATTATTGATTATAACATCTATAGTTGTAATTGTTAAAAAGAGAGATATAATAATAGTTTTTCTGAATTGACAATTCAAAATATATGACAGAATGAAATATTATGAACGACTTATTTATATTACCACTATCTCTACCTCTCACTCCTTAATTCCCTCGTCAAGAAAATTTTAACAACACGAGAGACGTACCCACGTGACGAAAGTTCTATAGTCAGTATTATTAGAACATTTATATATTCAAAGACTTTGCTCTTGACCGCAAAGTGTATTTATAGTTATATTGTTACTTTCATAGTTATTTTGTTATTTTTGTTTCTTAAAATCCTATCATGTAACATAATGTCACGTAACATTGAAATGTAATTAAGTTAATTTACCTTGTAATAACCATTTCAGACTAAAAATAAATCTGGTGTTAATCGATGAGTTGTCATGTCAGTGACATTTCGCTATATATATAAACGAGGAGCATTTTAAAAATTTACTGACATTCATATAATAAGGTTTTAGTAAAATCTAAATAAACTAACATACATTTTTATCAGTTTCATTTTATAAAATATAAAAAAGACGCATTAACTAAAATGATAAGTAATCTGAAACTTGGACTATGTTCGACCTTTCCGAAGCAGATATCTGAGTTTGGCGATGTACCAAGCTTTGATAGATTATTCGCTAGATAGCATTTTAATATTTTATTATGCATTAGTTACATTCATATGTATTTATTATTACATTATGATTGATCCAATATCACTGCTTTAAGAATAATCTATCATCTTTTAATTAAAATGCCACTCTGCTTATAGGACGCCTCAACAGGTAAGACTATGATTTTTAATATTATTATCATAATTATTTTGATAACCTCCCGACACAATATGGAATTAAGAATTAATATTTTACTGATAACTAAAATAATGTGTATAATATAAAAGATTACTATCATAGTACTTTAATAATTTTGTGTATCTGCGTGTTCCTACGTGTGTTGTTATTCTAAATTTAAGGTGAATTTTTAATATATTTTTTATTGAAAATTTTATCTTAATAATTGTAAATACAAAAATCCATATAAACCGATTGAGTCGTTTTCAAGCGGGGACCTGTCACATATAGTGCTGTTGGTATTTATTTATACCAGTGGTCGCACAGTGGCCGATATTCGTCCTTTTGTTTTTTTTAACTTACAACGTTTTGAACAAAAATACCTTAACCATTGTATTCTACTAAGTCAGACGTCTCCGCAATATTGACAATGTAAACATAATCAATGAATTTGAAAATATCAAATTCGGGGTAGTGTGTGTAATATTTTCTTTTATTAAATGAATATATTTCTAATTCATTTTTATATAAAATATTAGCTTTCTGCACTCCTTATCTATATGAACTTTAATTATGCCAAATTTCATATATTTGTAAAAACCGGTTCAAAATTTTTGCTTCACGTACTAATATATATATTGTTATAAAAGCAGGATATACTGGCATCTTTTAAAAACCCTCATACTTAAAGAACAATTTATTTCATAATATTGAAACGAATCGTTCAATAATATTTTCTTATAATATACCATGATCTTTGACTAGCGGACAACAATATTGATATTAATTGACATATTAGAATGATTTATTGCCTTTATAAAGAAACATATTTCTTTGTCGGCATGACAATTAAATATTTTTAATTCATTTTATTAAAAACACGTCTTATCGAAACATTACCAAAGTTATCTTACTTTAAGGAGGTCATGGTCAAAAACAAATATAACTGTGGATGAATATAGAATATTAAACATTTTATTTTAAGTAATATTAAAGTTATGTAATCTTAGGATAATAGGTGACGAAGAACGTCAAGGCTGCAAAAACGATTCAATGATACAAAATTAAATACATTTAGTAAACATATTTATCCTAATAATAACAGAAGTAATCAGTTATTATATTATCAATTGAATCCATATTGTAGATTTCAATGAAGACAAGTTTGGGTTTATCATTTGTTGGTTAAATTTGAGAAATATTAATATTGTTAAATTGGTCTCAATTCCAAATCTTTCAAAATATATTTTAATACATACTGGAATATCAAAACCTTACCGAATGAAAAAAAATTATATTAAATTCCCGCTTGTAGTCTTGAATATTTTAGAGTCCAAATCTACCTGTTTGTTACAACACATTTTACCTGTTATTATCAAATAGATACAATCATTTAGATACAATCATTTAGATACAATCACGCGGCAAAATGTACACAATCGATATAAATTTTTAAGATGTTATCGAAAAGATAGGAAAGAAGCCATATCTTTTATCGATACTATAACAAATACGAAATAATTAGTTAACAGACTAACCATGGAATTTTGTGCAATTCCTTTTATGGACCTACTCTTTGTAAATAATCTGACGTTTCATAAATGCTTATCGAAGCAATAAACATTGTTTTTGTTTCACTTTGAACATGTACATATTGTAACTACTTTTAGAGTGTAAACTAATAGCATTTTTAGTACATAACATTCAATAATAATTTTGAATGTTAAAAGAAAAATCCTAAAAGTCCTAATAAATTATATCATCGAACTCTTTTTTTCAGCATTTCAATAAAATAAGCAAACATACTGATACAATGTTAACAAATTTTTATCATTCCACTATGATAAAATCAAGACTAATTAAGTACTCTATATAAATATATTTATAATAATAGATAATAGATAATCACCAATATCGCATATGGTAACAAAATAAGCTTAAAAAGATATGTGTATTTTAATACAATAGATTTATTTAAAATAATAGTTAGTTTAATATTATCTTATGAATATTGGAATATCGAATGAAAAGCTTAAAATACAATGAGTTAATATCAATTTATATTGAAACCTAATATGAATTGATAGTCTCGTTAATCATTTTATAAAATTGATAGAGACATTTCCATTTTACTATTGAAATAATATTTATTAATTGGATTGATATTAATTTATTAGAACTTTTAAGATACCTTCTTTATATTTATTTGTTAAAAAATAGAATAACCTACCATCAATAGATTGTTACAGCTAAATTAGTTATTCTAAATATTATAATAAAAAAAAATATTTGTGCAAATCAATAATCAAATAAAATCTACTATAGATGAAATACAACACATTTTTTTTATTATGTTGTGTATAAGAATCCCATTTCATGATACATCTAATGATATCCCATTTATTTGATTTGTAAAATCCAATCGTGTCATCCATCATTATACTCGTAATATATTATCTCCGACATTACATTATATCCGTCATCAGAGTGGAGACTTCTTTCATTACTATATACTTTTTCAAGCATTCTATTCTTGTCTTCTTGGGTCATCCTCTTCTTTTTTAGCCCATTTGTAATTACACACACACCCACACACACACAAACTCTTCCGTGTAGATAATTCTGATATTTTTTTTTCAAATCACACCACAATTCACATAACTATTTTTTAAATATGACACATTTTATTGTTGCATTTCAATAATTAATTTGAAATATATTCTTTTAATCGTTATCGTATTACAAACTTATATTGAAATTTCAGTATTGTTATATTTTATTAAACTTTCTTTTTAATTCCAAAAATAAATAGATCCGAAAATTTTGAATTTTATAAAAGATATTTGCAAATTAGATAATATATCATAAACTCTAATATTTAAAACAACATTTCTATTAGATATATTATATATATCCTCAAATATTTTTCTTTTATTACGATTCTACAACATATACTTAAATTACTCGTATATATCGGAATTCAGTGAATATAATACATTATGTAATCACCCCCGCTTTTGCCCGAAGTTACGAGTTTTTTCGGGTGAGTTTGACATCCATACCTAACCCTAACCTAGTATTTTTTCATACCTGCTATTCCTTTATTATTACAAAAGGTCTTTAAATTATGAATTGCATATTAAATTGGAAGTAAATCTAATGTTATCAAGTTCCAATAAGAAAAGGCCTAGAAAAATATTAACCACTTTCTTAACTAAACCAAATTTATATATCTGATCGACATCATTATTAGTTCTTTCATCAGGCATTATGTGAGCGAATCTTTGGGTTATCTGGCAAATGAAATAAAATATAAAACGAAATCTTTAATATCCACACAAGTCTTCAATAAAAGAAACGTATACGTACGTAAACGTACGTTCCTAGTAGAGAAGTACTAGTCTTTAGCGTAGCTCGAAGGCTAGTATCTGTTGTTTAGCACCCCTCCACACTGCAGGCTCCGTGGTATCGCGACGGTGCTGCCACCACTTAAACAACTTGCTGCGTCTCGTATAGCGTCCGTACTCATGACCTCTCCGACTAACTTAATCATTTTATAAATTACAGTTGTGATGAAAACTTATAATAAATTGCTTTGAATGTTTACTCAATTTTATCAAATCTAAGAAATAAATACTGCAATAGCCTAAGAAAAAACCTTTATTTTAAGATAATTTTTAAAGGAAGAAATTTTAAAATTCAATATATTTTTTCATGCCTATTATTTATTATCATATACTACAAACCTAATTATATAAAAAAGCTAAGTGTAAAAACATGTTTACGGACGGAAAGACACACTCATGCAACCTAATAATTTCTGCGTGCACGAAATACTGAGGTTAAGAAAGATGTTTCTGAATATAAAAATTCTCTGATAAAAATGAACATGTCACGAGGGACGTACACTTTGTTTAGTTTTGGGGTTCCGTATCTTAAACGGAAAACCGGTACACTTACAGGATCATTTTGTTGCCTGTCCGTCCGTCTGACAGCCGTCTTTCTGTTTGACAAATAGACAGTAGTCAAAACCCTTAATTTTTGGTACGTCTGGATATATGGTTTCTGAAACTAAATTTTAGGTGTATCTTGATAGACTCGATTTCAGAACTTTTTGTAATCTTCAAAAATGCACGGAACCTTCGATAGGCGAGTTTGACTCGTTTTTGTCCACTTTTTATTTCTCGTCAGGGTCCCGAGAAAGAGAAGGCTATTGTTACAAAAAAAAATCATGTTAGATTAGCATCTATTATGATAATTTCTAATTACATCTATCTAATTAACTAACAAGTTTATGGATTTGATACTCACAAAACAACATAAAAATACCAATAACAATACTTATGATATGTAATATAATTAAAAGTACCAACAACCAATAGTGCGATCAAATTCAGAGGTTGCAGTAAAAAGCGCAAACTTGAACAATTTAATCATAATATATATTTTATTATAGTCACAAAAGATGTGACTTTAACGCTACACCACATGTTACGTGTGCTGACAGTAGAAAAACCATCTGCCGAGACATCCAAATGAATTGTGGTTCAATATTCTCTTGCAATAACAGTGACAACCGATTCACTACAATATTTCTTATTCAGCTATTATTAAATAAAATAGAAATAAGAAAAACAAGGTTAGTAACTGATAAGTATTAGCATTTAAATTATGTATTATTATTTGACATCCATGTAGTGAAATATTGTAGTCAGACATTTTTGAAAATACATGATTATCAGACACCGGCATTGTAATAATTGTGATAAAGAATATGCTTTGATTATATTAATTTGAGAGTATATCATATTTATACAAATAATAAATCTATGACTAATCTGTCCGTCCGTAGAAGATATTTAGGAGATATCATTACAAAATCAATATTTTATTATAATTTTTATCTCTTTGTCTGTTTATTTGTATCATTATGCACGCTAATCTCTGTAACGGAGGATTTTTACACGTTCGATGAAAATATTTTTAAGACATTGTTTTATTGAATGACCTCAACCTTTCGTTTTTGGAAACCGGACCTCAAGCCAACCTCCAACTAACCAACAAACCTCCAACCTCAAACTTAGTATTGGGCACAGGTTAAATAAATAATCTTACAAATAATATTATATTCCTAATTCTTATGGTAAACTTCTTTCTATACAAATAAGTTATATGTTTGATAATAACTTGTTACCAGATTATTAATTAAACATAAACTATATATATTGTCATCTAACAGACACAACGTGAACGATTCCACAGCGTGTCGACGAGTACCTTTATTAAAAAAGAGAAAGCATTGATGAAAATGAATATTCTGACAGCTGAACTGAAAAGATATTTGGGTATTTCTTATAATAACAGATAACAAGAAATCTCACCGAATTGGTTGCAATAAAGGAAATTATTTTTCTTTATTTTTCTGTAGCTGTCTTTTACATTCGTGATTAAATGAACATATTCAATTGAAAATCTGTGATTTCTTAGAATATACATATAACATTATTCTGATTATTCACAAATCTAAAAACAGATTTCAATTGGTTGACAAATAAATTTACAACCTTTTTTCATCTACATATATTTTTAATAAAATTTAAATAATTGCTATGTTTTTCTAAACAACCTTGCCGTAAATGGATAGTCATGGCCATATGCAAGGTGTTGCAGTCGGATAGTAATAAATAAATTTCCTTTTCCATTTATATTATTTAAAAAATTAAATTGTTCTTATTTTCATAACGACATACTGACATATTTTTTTGTATCAAATGTCTATACGTCATAATGTAAAGTAATCATTTTGTGTGATTGCAGGTACGATTACGTTACATAATCTACCTTATCAGCGTATAATAAGTATGCAGATTAGTATTTTGAGTTTTAGGATCATTTTCCTCATAGTTAAAAAACAATTGTGATTAGATCTAAGATGTAAGATATATAAGATTTATAAATTTGACCTCAAATATAACGAATAGTCCTCTCTTGAAAAGAATTATAGTCAGTATCCTCGGTAACATGATATCATATCTTTGAGTGCATTGACATTACTCATATTATCAATAACCAACCTAATACAAATATATAAGTAGTACAAATTTAACTATTTATTTATTTTTATCAATTCAGGTCATTAGCATGCAAATATTGGAAGAATGATAATCCAACAAAGTTAACCTCAGTTACACTAGTTATTCCCGCCCTCTGCTATTAATATATATTATTCTCAGAAATAAAAAAGTAATATATCGAAATCAACTAACTAACTTTCACATCGTGTATTGGAATCCTCTCGAAAAGCGATGTATTAATGAATTTGTAATTATAAAGTATTATCATTTTATTTCATAATCTTTTTTGTAATCGTAGATTATTATTTTTGATCTTAAACAAAATTTATTTATACCAGATTAAATGTTTTTTTTACTTCCGTCTATTATAATCAAATAATTTTACCAACAATAAAATATTATTTATTTGATAGTTCTTTGACGATTTCTTATAAAATGATATCATCTGTTATTAATATATATCAGGTGCACCTAATGGTGCAGAAATGTTTAGTAATCTAATAATTACCGATTTTATTCTAAGATAATCAACTTATCAATAGTGACGTAATTTAGACTATTATCTGATTTAATGAAACACAATTATTTTAGTAGCAGCAACAGGAAGCGTACAATGACAAATAATTTGGTAACAAATAACACGAAAAGGATTTTTTATTTAATATTTATCGACTGCGGTAGACCACCCTTGTTGATAGTTTAATACATTCCGACGTCGGTACAACAACAAAATTATCGCAATCGTAACAAAAACAAAAACCCATTCTTATCTATTTCTAATTTACTTACATTTATATTTACAGATATAACTTCCATTAATTTTTTAGTTATCATTATTTATTTTATAATAATAGAAATAATGTAGCAAGGATCGACAATATGGGTTTTGGTAATGTGCAGATTTTTGCGTTTATATTAATATCAAAGCAAATAAAGCATGCCATTTAATATTTCAATATAGGTCATTTCATTATAAACAAGGCGCCTTCCTCTATAACCTAAAGATGGTGCAGCCGTTGTTGTTGTTTTTGGTGGACACGCAGATATTGCAATCTAGCGACACAGCATATCTACTATACCCCGGCTACAAGCTCGTACATCATTTTATACCACACGTATCTGTATTCGTAAGTGAGAATATCGGCTACCATCGCCTTCCAGACTTTGTAAGTCGGAACATGTTCGTACTATGGGTGGGCGTTACCATGGACGATTATGACACTGTGCACGCGTGCCTCTACAGGTCTCATAGTGGTAAAGCAGAAACGGATCTTGAACCATGTCAAAGAGAAGATTGAAGAACTTCTTTCACAGACTCCTTCCGCTAAAGCCGTAGCCCTCGAGGACTTGAACGCGCATAATACCTATTGATTAGAGTCACATGCTACGCTGGAGAGATGATGCTTTTCCCGTTTTTTTTGTCGTGTGGGTCAGAGAGTAATTCCCTGTATGCAATGACGGTAGGGACGGCTGTCAAAAGTTTCCCAGAATGGCTTTGTAAAGCGCTTATAACTTGTGCGTATTAAAGCCGGTACCTTGCCAACTGCTTCCCAATTTTCACGACATGCTTGAACTTTGTTTTAGCTATTTGCCCTTTGATGAATCTAGGAGGCATTTTTATATTTCCTCTTCAGAACTATAGACTTCACGTTCTTCGTGACTAACACAATAGCTCAAGCTTGATACACCAGTCATTTGCAGACTGCTGCAACGCTGATAGACGCATGAAACCAAGGCCACAATATACACCAAATGGTATCACAGAGCTTGATTTTAAATTATTCTTTAAATAACTAAATCAGCCTTAGTTATTATTTGTTACATAAAATATTTTTTTGGAATTTTATCGCATAATAAGTATTTCAGATAAAATCAATGATGAATTCGATTTATCTATAATCAGAGATTCCTATTGATAATCTATTTCTTTATTGAAAACACTATAAGAATTAATATTATTGATAAAATTGTTAATATTGACAAAAAAATAATTTACGTAACAAAATTTACTTTAACAAACCAGTAATGACTTAAAATTTCAATAACAATTTAAAATTACCATTATTGTACTTGAATTGTATAAAAAAATATCTATATTTTCAGATAATTAAACCTCAAAACAATTGTTTTTTCGTTTTTTTCTGTTTTTCTATTTGTTTGTTCATGTATCATGATAGTGTTATTCGGATTTTAGTACAATTATATAGAATTTAGGTTATATTGATGTTTTGTTTTTTCAAACAAAATTGTAAATAAATAAGAATGGTCTGATCTTATATTATCATAAACGTACGGCGTTGAGAGTTTCAAATAATATTTATGCCAATTAGCCATTCCATTAGATACCTTGTGATGTTATTTTGGGTTGCTGTCCATTTTAAGATAAGCATCTTATCTACATAAACCAACACAATCCATACTCGGTGCTTCCTTATATTGCTATATTTTCATCAAAGATAATGCAAACTTCAGAGACAATGATAAGTTTCAGAGACAATAATTGATCGATCAAAAATGAACAATTTTATATAACTGAAACATTAATTTGGCATAATTTACTAAATATTGTAATGGCTGATTTTCTAATATTATGTTTGTTATTAAACTTTCCTCGGTCCCAAATTTATCTAATACAATCTAAATATGGCAGACTTTTTAGCTGTAACCATGTGTGATTTATATTTATGATTTTTATTTTTATATCAATTTATACTTTTAACATACTCAGAACAAAGGATTCCTATTAAATTATCCACCCGCAGCCAAGCTGCTGAGAAATCAGAAATTTCGAAGACAGATTTATTTTCTAACGTAAGCATACGATGATAAAAGGATCTTTGTAAATTCCATACAGTGAAAAGGGCGAAATTTTAAAACATTAATATTATATTTATTTAAGAATATTAGCAAATTTAACAGACAGCGAATTTTTTTATATTCCAACCAAACTATATAATTTATTTTATTGGCTCCTATTATGAATACTCAATAAGAAGTCGAAGTGGGATTTTTTGTTTTTTTATGAAAAAACATTAAGGAAAGTAATATTCTTAATACTGAATAAATTACTGTATACAAAAGACTATTTTTATTTTGTCTGTTTTATTCGAAACTACTCTTAGGTGAGAATAACCATTTCAACTTTATTTTCCAGAAACAAGTGTATCGTGATTTTTTTAATAAATACATTTATTATCCTCCTAGTAATTAATAATTTTAACGATACATAACATCACTCGTTGTTGCCAACGGTTCTAACTACTTCTTCTCTTCTTCACGATCCACATATTTAGCTATATTTCATTAGTTATAATTTATACTAGCTCACGGATTTTTAGTGTCATTTTATTTTTATCCCAAACCCATTTTTATTTTGTTATTACCATAAGAATAAGAGAGCATTCCAGTATAGCAAGCATATGTTAACTTAGATTATAAGTTAACATTTACTATACCACAAACCTATTAGTTTATATATAGCATAAACTTAAAAAAGTGTGTAATAGGGGATTTTTATAGTTTTATCACATATAACACCAGTAAAATATCCTTTCAATCTTGTTAGTCCAGATTTTATCTAATTATTTTATTAAAAGTTACTGCATATCTATTTAACGTGTGGGTGCACTGTCCATTTTTATTTCCATAAAAGATATATTACATTTTACTTTAGACAAAATATGCATAAGGTTTGCTCTTAAAAATTACGTTTATTTTAAATAATAGATGCTTTTTAATATTTTATTGATAATATACATTATTCGTCTTGTTAAATCAAACTTAACAAAAAAATGTTTTACAGCTGAATCTAAAAGCATTTCTAAATTAATATCGCACGCATCTATAGTCGCAATATTTTTTTACCGTTACGTAAGAATTGGGTGCAGTCACTATCTTATACGCCTATCTAAATCTAAATTTCAATTTCAACTGGGAATGGAACAAAGCGACACAGGTTTAGGCAATTAATAAGAAATATGAGGCCATTGAAATCAGGTTTATGGATTTTCCAGTTGTTTACAAGAAATTTTTAGACCGCCATATTATGTAACTAACAAACTTAAATCATAATAGCTCTATTAACAATATATATATATATACATATATATATGTATATATATATATATTGTTATACATATATATATATATATATACAATATATATATATATATACATATATATATATATATATTATGTTGAATAATTAACTAACAAAAGAAAATATGGTTTGAAACACCACCAATGACCAAAAAAAGAAACAATAACACTTTTAAAAATAAGACGTTCTTTTAGTTTACATACTACATATAGAGTAAAAAAAACTTTAAACAATAAAATGCATCTAACGAAATTTCGAAAGCGTTAAAGTAGTTTTGAAACTATGTAATTTGAATAAAATCCAAACACTGTATTTGTATTGTCATCAAAATACCATTTAAGCTAAAACGAAGGAACGAATTTTAGTAAATGTACAAACAATTTTTCAGTCGAGTAAGTTTGACAAAAAAGTACATTTTACGCTCCGACTTGCAAATCTACGATTTTAGTTTGTAGCGTCGTGATTATAATTTGTATCAAAGCCTGAACATAAAAAGTTCTGTATGAAATTTTACAGAAACAATATTTTTTTACTTTATCTTTTGACTGCTCGACCATTATATAATTTTTTGTAGTATACTGTCCCAATAAAATAAGACTTTACTATCTTAGAATACAAATTGATAATTTATGAATCTTTTTCGATTTATAAAGATGTTAAAGATGATTTTTTTTTTAACTTTTTAAAGTCTAAGGAGAACTAATCATTATTATTTTAACACTATAACAATATTACTATCAGTACAACAATATCTATATCAAAACCGACGTCTGTGTAGTATGAGTTGGTAGAAAATGAAATGTTGCAATTTTCTAGGATTATGCCGTTTCTAAGTACCATTGCTTTTCCTGGTATAAGTCATAATATACTGCTTAGATAGAGAAATACTCATATAAGTGTTTCTTTATCTAATCAGTATTTTTCTTATAAAGTCTAGAATAAAACAATTTTATTAACAAAGCCTAATAATATTTATTAAAAATATATTCCAACTAAGATATATTATGATTGCAATTCCGGTGTTCTAAATAAATAATAAATACCTTAGCTATCGCGTGCTAGTAGTGCTATTGTCACTGATAGAATCAATTTATAGTTTGTTCTCTATTAGAATATAATTGTCGAATGAATGACAAACGCTAAAAATTTATGACTGTTCTGTACCTAGACATAATGATTTTTTTTTTGTGTAACATAGTTTTTTCACGATCCAATAGCTACAACTATATCATTTCAATATTATAATAAAACTATTCTACATATATTTATAAAGTTTTAATATTAACCCAACGTTTCAAATACTTTTCAACGATGGTTTTCAAGGGAAGATGTATTTGTGGCAGATCCGATGTAACAGCACATGCTGAACTGGTGCCTTATACTTAAAATGTTACTCCGCTATAATATCAGGTAAAAAGTCGTCGGCGGTAATCCATAAATTTTCATTTCTCTCGTAGATTTTCCGGCATTTTTTTATTTTTCTCAGTGATAAACAAGATATTTACGAATTAACCGTGAAATATTTTTATTTATTTTTGTATATTAAGAGTACAGGTTGTGTCTTGTTACTTATTTTATAAGTATATAGGCGATAAACTTATCTATAGTTATATCAATACAAAATCTTTCAATCTTAAAGTAACTAGATAAGATTATTAATTAAATGATAAAGATGTTTCTTTATATATAGGATTATATTTTTGTATAATTATTTTTATTTTTTTTATAATAAGTTGTTAGAGTTTCACAAAAGGATAATACGTGTCCTTATTGTAATGTTTGGGCTCATTTGTGCCACGTGCGGTAAGTAAACGAAGATATGTTTGTAATTTGTATCCTATGATGTCGCTTTTCAGCCAGATAATGCTTTAACATGTCTAAGTAATAATATTCAGGTTTAATTTTACATTAAAATAGATCTTGACTCTTATTACTAAATAATAAACATGAGATTGAATATTTTATTATTCGTGCTTTTTTTCTATCACTTCAGCTTCTCCGCGGTAATCACGTTTGATAGGCGGGTAAATAACCACTATTGAAAGCTATCCTTTCATGGCCACCATGTTAAGCAGATCGTCGGTGGAAGATTTTATTCAAAGTAGTGGTGGTACTTTAGTTACAGCCATAAGCAATCTGTGTCAATACTAAGGTCAGTTATGTAAGCTATAACTATCTATACTAAATGACTACCGATGCAGCCAAGTCATGTTGTACAGTGTAATATACAAAATATAACATGTTATTTCATTTATTCTAAGATATAAATTCTTAGGATGTTACTTCTGAGATGTTGTTTACGGGTATTCTCGATGTCGGCAGTAAGGACGCCTGCCACCGAAACTCCGGCGGACCAGTAATCCACAACAAAGACGTATTAATAGGAATTGTTCTATGGGGAAATCAGTGTTTTCGAATCTACTACTCTCATCTATTATAAGAAAGATACATAGGAATTTACAAACAGCAAACACTTACAAATTAATTATATAGAGACAAATTCTTTTCGTATTTTCTAGAAAAAAAAATATAACAAGACCTTCTGGATTATTTGTAATTGTCTAGTTTTGATATCAATAAAAGGTGACCTTTTAAAATATGAAATTAAAAAATATTAAAAAAGTTTCCTGACATTTTATCTTTTTTTAAAATGCTACCCAAGATTGTGACGTTTATGAGCCTTATGCAGTAAGAGTAGCAAAAAATTGGTTTAGGCGTTTTCAGTCAGGAAATTTTGATGTCAAAGATGCATATCGATCTATTTTACTACTAGTAGTACTTGACGACATTTTTTCAATAATGGAGTAAAATCAACATGTGTGTAGTTACTATAATAACTGATGATCTGAGAATTGACCATAAAAGAGTTTTGTTCCATAGACTGAGCTTCTTTTATAACCAACCTTTTTCATGTGATTCACATGAACTCAATGAAATATACCGAATGAACCGTGTACCTATTTGACATTCTCTCTTAAGACGACACTCGGACACGAAAAATGGATCACCTACGATGAGAATATATGAAAAAGGTCGGTAAAAAAACCCGGGTTAAGCAATACCCGACTCCATAAATCTATAACCATTCAATAAAAATTGAAGGAGTTTGAAGTGTTACAGCATTTGTCATTTTGTAGCCTCAGGACTAAAATCTGAGGGCTAAACTGTGAGGTTGCAAGATCAGTCTTGCATCCTCAATTTTAATGTATTATGGTCTTTTAAAACTCCTTTAGGTAGTGTAATGTTTACAAAACCCAGGACTGTTAGAAATACTTGTCACGTTTCTTTTAATAAAAAACAAAAATTCTAAAGCAAAGGCATCGAATCTCTACCTATAACATGGTAGCAAGTTATTGAACATAGTACAAAGATACATATAATTATGTTAAATATTACCTTGAATTTTCTGGTATGTATAGATTTTATGCTGAACGTATGCTCAAATGTGGTGCATTAAGGGGTTATACTCAGTTAGAATTTTCAAAAAAATCTTTTTTTTTTTCGAAATGTAAGTATATTCGAATATATTCTCTGAAAATTTAAAGTTAATGCGATAAATACTTTCGGAGATATACCTGCATTTGTATGACAACGTCAGAGTGTAGGCAGGTAGGATTTTACGTACCTAGTAGGGACAGTAAGAACAGCATGTTCCAAAGAGGATGGGCTCACGACTCCGCGAGCTAGTAAAATATAAGACTGAATCATTGGAAAAGACGAAAAAACAATTAATAAAAATTACTTTCTGTTAAAGGTAAGCTCACGGCTAAGCTAATAGATGAGCTGACAGTTTATTATGGTTTGGCAATAAGAAGAAATTGTGATTCTGTGAACAATACGTATAATGCAATTTGGGGAACTTATTATCACTATTGTTTGACCGATGAGAAGCCTCAACACAAAATGTGCCCAAGTGGAGAAGGTTCATGGTGTAGTTGGCAGCAAGCGCTAGCAACAGATACATTATCTTCTTACACCCATGATAATCCAGCTTTCCCAGCGATTGTTGCTGAAGCTATATACCCAATTTATGATTATCTTAGCAAAGTAAATTTATTGAAAAGGTGTGTAGGTGGATTCACACAAACTATTAAGGAGAGTTACAATCAGTTAATATGGTAAATAACTCTGAAAATTGTTTCATGTTGCTCTAAAGTTGTTGAAATAGCGGCGTTCACTGCAGCTGCAGCTGCTGTATATAATGAAGATACAACATCATTGTTGTACGAGTACATTATGAATGTACTAGGACTTTCATTAGGTCCCGCAGCTCATGCTTATGCTCACAAAGAGGACGCGGAGCGTGTGATGATCTCCGACGCGAGAACGCAAGGGAGCACGCGTGAAGAAAGAATGGCTCGACGACAACACCAGCTGGACTAATTGGAAGCTAAGGAGCCTACACAAGGTCCCTCTTAAGGACCTGGAATCAATGATACCATTTAAGTTTAAACAAAAAATAACTATGTGTGAACTACTTCTGAAACTTTAAACGCGTTTATCTCAAAACTATAATTTCAGAGTCGGTGAGCAAGATTTCTCAGAGATGGCTCAACTAATCGGGTAAAAATTTTAACACAATTTTTTTAGATACATTCTTGAGGTATTGAACGAAGGCATAAAATGTAATTTTTTTACTATTTTTTTTACAGTTTAGAGCGAAAATTTAAATGGCAAAGGTTTTTTTTTTTAAATAGCCGCCATTTTGTCAAAAATCAATTTTTTTTTATTCCTTCGTTCAATACCTGCATTTATCTATTCTTTAAAAGAATTCACCTTTTTTTTTTTAATTCAGATAATTCAAACCGTCGAAATAGTGCTCACCGCCGAGCGCCTTTTTTTAGAGGTCGTTGGGGACATCATGTACAGAGGCGGTGCCCATCAATATTTTGACATGAGTAACACACAATTGTATTGTAACTGCGTATAACCCCTTAAAAGAAAAAACACATTACTGTAAGTACATATTTAAATTCTGAATAAAAGATATACTCGTATATTTTACTTCGAAAGAACTTGAACAATTTGTTTAGGGAAATTCCGCAATTCTTTAATACATTATACTTTTTATCTAATTAAAAATACTTTTAACGAGCTTCCAGTCAGTCAGATTGTTACTCTTGGATTAGAGAAATACAGTTACATCTCGTTTTCCTACGAACACGCTACTTGCAAAAGTAATACAATGTATAAGTTTAAAGCCTAAAAAAGCAGAAAATATTATACGAGTATTTATCGTGATTACGGAGGTAAGATATAAATTGGAAGAACCCTGTGAGTCACAGTTTTTAAATACCTCTGCTCCTACAGTTATAAGTTTTTCAGTACATTTCGTATAAAGAATCTTGCTTTTTAAGTTGTTTTAATATTACTACAGATTGATGTTTTGTAACATCTGAACATTTTCATCGTAATAATATTGTCTACTTTAACTCTAATCCTTTAATGATACACACGAGGCATATAATACGTTTTTTTTATTAATTATTTTCCAAAACTATATATATGCCAAAAATCTAATGTGTGACTTCCCAAAATCTTCTTAAGGTGGTTGTTCCTGGAAAATAAAATTGCAATTAGTTCTATCAGAAGCAAATAATTGAGATAAATCAACTCGAAGTGTGTTTTTTGGAATGATTTAACATCCCAACAAACACTTAGCCTTTAAAGTTTGTGACATAGTCAGATTATAAATGTTCACAATGAGGGGAAGCAAAACTTTTAATAATAATTTATAAAGTCGTTGTGTTGTGTGTTGTGTCGAACATTGTGCTTAAACTTACATTTACTAGTACATTTTTGTGGCGTTGCTATAAATTAACATTAAATATTTAATAATAATAATAAGTTTATTTGATGTCACAATGCTTTAAGGTAACAAATCACAATTACAAATTAGGTTTATAAATAACAATTCAAACTAGTAAAGAATTATGACTGTGAGAGCTTGGTATCAGTATTAGAAAACCTGTTTGACAAATCACCAGGCCCTTCCCCTAAGTATACGAGGTTTAAACATAATTGTTCGCTGTAATATTATAAAAGAAATATACAGAATATATTTTGATAACATGAATTACACCCAGTTGCATGAGCCACAAGTACACTGTTTATATCTTGACCTCTAATCTGAAATGTGAAATGAGTATTGAAATAAAATTAATATATTAATTGTCATTTATGTAGCCACTTTTAAAGGTCTGTAAAACATGTAGAAATTAAGTAATAAGTTGTATTAAATTGATTGCAAATCGTATTCAGGCTGACCTTACTAATTGAGTTTCGCACAGTGACTGATAGAGAATAAAGGGCAACCCTTCTCCTTCCCTTTCCCACATTAGTTTTATCCAATTCCTCAAACCATATTTACCTCAATATATATACAGATTTTGTATTATCATAAACGTACCACATTGAGAATTGCAAATGAGGTTTATGCCACTTTGCCATTCAATTTGATGTTACTTTGGGTCGTTGTCAATTTTAAGATATCATCTTATCTACATAAGCTCACACAATCCATACTCAGTGCTTCCTTACGGATAATGCAGCCATTATAATATTTTCATCGATTATATTTATATAAACCTCAGAGCTGCAGAAGCAATATCCATAAAAAATATATATTCTTTTAATAAATGTAACATTAATCTTGCATCAATCACAAATATATTGTAATTGTAGATTTTTCCTTACCATGTTCATATTCAATTTCTGAGGATTAAATTTCTTATTTTAACTGCTGAGAAATCAGAAATTTCGAACAAAGATTTATTTTCTAACGTAAGCAAATGTTAACAAAGGATTTTTGAAAATTTCCATCAACAAGAGAAATTGGAACTAGAGTTTTAAAATGACAAATTATTTTTAGAATTTGTCAAAACTTTATAGACAGCGAAATTTTAAATATTCTACACAAGCGTGATTGTATAATTATAATAAACATAATTTGTTTCATGAACTCCTACTATGAATAATCAGTACGGAGTCGGAGTAGGATTATTTGTTTTTTATGAACAAACATTAAGGAAAGTAATATTCTTAACACTGAATAATTTATTCTAGACAAAGGCCGCATTTTCTTTTGTCAGCTTTCGTCGCAACTATTACTGCTTTATTTACTAGTAATAATAGCATCATGATATCCAATAAATACTAAATACTATTCTTCTATTAAATTATATCTTCACCGATACGTAATATTGCTTTGTTTCCAACGACTCTAACTACTTATCCTCCTCCTCCCGATCCACACATGGAGCCATAATTCATTAGTCACAATTCGTATTAACTCACGGATTTTTAGTTTATAATAAAATTACCAATTGGGACGTTACAAAATTTTCATAAAACTCTGTTTTATAGTATTTTTTGTGTATTTTAATTATAACTCAAAAATTCTTTTATAAAAAGTACATGCAGGCGAGAGCGAATTTTTCGTGTTTGTTTACGTTTAAAACTAATAGCATTTTTTTTAACTTTCTTGTCCGGATTTCGCCCCGTTTCTTTTATATGTCACCTACCATACATAAATGATATATTGCTTTTTACTTTACAAAAATACGCATTAGTACTACATAAAATTTATAATATTTCTAACTTTCAAAGGTCGGTTACTTATTAAGATTTAAATAACTTTCGTCTTGTTATACTCCACTTTTCAACAAAACATAGTTGCCAAGTTAAATTAAGTCAACTTAAGAATTCTAGAAACTTATAAACTTTTCAAAATTTACCAATTTAGTCGCAATATTTTGTGACCTTTACATAACGGGGGCAGTCACTGTGGTAAGCGCCTATCCAAATCTAAATTTCAATTTCGAGAGAGAATGGAGCAAAGCAAAACAGTTTTAGGCTATTAATAAGAAATATTTGGCCATTGAAACAAGATTTATGAATTGTATTTGTTTAGAATAAATGTGTATACTGTGATAATATGGAACTTATAAAAGAAAATGAACTTAAAACATAATACACGATCGATAAACTAAAAAAAATATATAAGTTTTTTTGTTAAAGATGCTCATGTATCTATGAAATTGTTTAAAATATTAATTCTTAAGAGTCACGACTTCACAATACACATATTGTAGATGTAAAACGATTTTTATTTTTATTATTAATTTGTATTATATTTAGTTTATTTTATTTTTTATCGTTGCTATAGAAATCTTAATTAAGTTGAAGAAATGACAGATATTAATAATGGTTTCTGACTTATGTTCATATTTGTCTGAGTATACAATTTTGAAAAACGAACAGCCCCGATATTGATGGATAGTTCGCAGTATCTCCAGTTGACAGGAATGGTTTTATATAATTCACTAACATAAGGTACAATATCAAAAGGTCAGAAAAATAAAAATAATCTTAATAATAACTCAACCACCTGAATAAGGCCGCACGTCACATACATTTATATTCCACCGCAGTGCTTATAACTTCATATTTTCGCGAGTGTTGTTAAATACAGTGCTCACTTACTTTATTTAAAGATAAATAGAAAACTTTCCTGACAAGAAAAATGTATTTTTCTTAATTATGAAACTTGTGAAATGTTCTTTATAAAGTATACATATACAATATTCTATATAAAGTACAATAATATTTGATTGAATTGAATGTTTAGGAAAATAGAATTATAAATAACCGAACATTTAAATAAATTTGCATTACATGTATGTGATGTTCGTTGAGTTTATATATAAGTCTTATCATAGTTAATTTGTTTTTGTTAAATCTATGTCTTTATCATAAAACCAAATAACTGATATGTGCTTTGTATAAAACACATTATAATACTTCTTGCATTTTTATGAAATAAGGTCAAAATTCTCTTATTTATTTTTCTGTTATTTCTGACTACAAGATAATAAAATACTTTTTAATTATGTATCAAAGCGGGCGTTAGCTAGCTCAGAGTGACGAAAGCACCCATAGTGCTGAAAGTCTAACTCTGTATATATACGCGCAATATCGATTTTTTTACACAGGAGACCTTCTGGTATGAGTGTGGTATTTTTAGAAAGCCCTTGGCCCTTGGCCCAGAAAATGCATTTACACTTAGCAATATACCTACCGCCTGACCTCTACGGCCGTTTGAAAAATGAGAATAAAATTTAGTTTTTGGCTCCGCACCAGTATAAAATCACTTATTTCCACCTTGAAAAAGATTTTCCTAAAGGTCCTCGTCGAGACCTTTTCAACAAGCCCAAAACGCCCAAAATCCGACCACCGGTTGATGAGATATGACATTTTGAAAATTTTTACTGACGCCTCCATCGATGATTACTTTGTCTGTGTGTGGGTATATTCGTAGTTTCAACTGATTTTGTTCAAGCTTTCAGGGATTAAAGTACATCAAAAACTAAGACTTTTTTGTTCTACGACATTTCGATTTGGCCGCCATGTTGGCCGTGGCCAGCCCTCGAAAGGCCAAAAATGGCCATTTTTCGTACAGGGACTGTGGCCAAACCAGTTGACGTACATTGACAAATTGGGCATCATTGGAAAGGTCTCAAGCTCATCTTTTGAATAATATCCCTTTTGATGGAAAAAACATTTTTTGGCGGGACATTTTTGGTCAAAAACCAAAAAATGGCCGACTGGTCGGGGACATATCAGCCATTTTCTCGAAAACAGCGCCAACGATTTTTTCCAAAATTTCCTCAATCGTAGTCCCAAATTAGAGCTAAAATTTGGTATATAGCACATATCTGGGAAAACTCGTAATTTTGAGATATGGCCCTGAGAAGTTCAAAAAATCATGAAAAATGACTTTTAAAGCCAGAATCGTACTCACAACACGGTTAAAATTCAATGCTAGTTGCACAGTAATAAGCACATGATAACAACAATAAACAATGAATAAACTCACTAACGCATTGCCGTCTGTAACAATAAAACAAAATTTACAGAAAAAAATCTGAATACTGAAGAAATTCTATTTTGAAGCAATGAATTAAAAAAATAAATGGAAACTGAAAAAATCAAATGAAAAAAAAATCGGGCACCTGTGGGAATCGAACTCGAGGTCTCGTCTTTTTCATTACAACGCTCATCCTCTGAGCCAAAACACTCTCATTTTGTCAGAGGCAACTATTCCAAATAATAATAATAATAAATCAATTTATTTCAGATAATTCATCCATAAGTGTTAGTAACATTTTAACTTAAGTAACTAATGTTATAATAGTACTCGTAGTTAGTATTCAACATAACAATCTCAAATTATACAGAAAAATAAAATTAATAAAATGCACAAAATTCATAAAATTATTAAAATTAAATATAAATTCAATTCAAATAAATTAAATTCAAATCAAATATAATTAAAATCATAAAATACTATTAAAGAAATTAAATAAAATAAAATTCATGGAAATCATCGTTCTAATTAATTTTTTTTTTAATTCTACAAATAACTCAACGCTATACTCCTACAGTCAGTATACGCTACGCTTCGATGCTACGTGTACACTATCCCAGGACCTCCAGAGGGGAGCGTCTAGCTTTAACGCCAATATGCTGAGAAGACTGTTGGAGCTGTTCAGTAATCTTGTCATTGCGGACGCGGTCCGCTTTCGTATTATCGCATAGAAGTCGTCTACACGAGCCTCCGCAAACATTGCCGATGCACTGCAATATCGAGGCCTCCTCAACAAAGCCCTCAGCACATTGTTGTACTGAACACGCAGTGCGCTATATGTCCGCCGCGTATAGTTCTCCCATAGGCTGCACGTGTAAAAGGACTGGCAATAGGCTTTAAATAATATTAATTTTACCTGTGTCGAACACCGTGCAAACCTACGGGCCAACATATTGCCTCTAACCGACAGAGCCCTGCGCTCCCGCTCGATATCACTATCATCACCCAGGCGTTCATTCACAATATGACCAAGGTATTTAAATTCAGATACTAGTTTCAGAGAAGTTCCACACAGATGTATTTTAGGAATGAAATTTAACTGTTTGTTTATTCCTCGAAAAATTAAAATTTCGCTGTTTTTAGCGTTATACCTCAGTCCATTCTCCTTTGCATATTCCTCACAGATTTTTATCAGTCTTCGAAGACCACTGACTGACGGGCTCAACAGAACCATATCGTCTGCGTAACTAAAATTGTTCATCATTACGCCATCTATCGAACAACCGACGCCTGCCCCGCTAAGCCTCTCTATGAGCCCGTTTATGTAAAGATTGAACAATCTGGGTGACGTCAGGCCACCCTGTCTTACTCCACACCCTAATTTATATGGTTCACTAAGTGCATCACCCCATCTTACCACATTACTTTGGGCACCATACCAGTACTTTAATAGTGATATCAACTCCGGTCTTAAACTGCTATCCTTTTCAAGCTTCTGCCATAAAATTTTATAGGATACGAGGTCAAATGCCTTCGACAGATCCAAAAAACACGCAAACACATGGGTCTTTCTATCCGTGTAGTACCTTACAGCTTGCTTGAGACACAATACTGCGCTCTCAGTTGACAGCTCTGATCTAAAACCGAACTGCGCATCGTGTATGTTAATTGTTCTGCTAAGTTGAGTATCAAGCAAGCCGTCAAGCACTTTGGCTATGATGGTAGCAAGAGATATCGGTCTGTAGTTGGTTCTGTCCGCCGCATCCCCCGCCTATTCTTGATTATAGGCACGACTATTGTCCTTGTCATCGAGTCCGGCAGAAAGCCGTGGCCTATACAAATATTAAACAACAAAACTAGGACTCTAGGAAGGTGCACACCAGCGTGTCGCAGATGCTCAACACTCAGGCCATCATGTCCAGGCGACTTTCCACGCTTCATACCCATTATTGTATCTACTACTTCGCTAGACGTGAAACGTACAAAGCTTTCCCCATTATTTATGATATCCCCCCTGCCAGCCTCGGCGAAATTGATCTCACAGGGATCCACTGTAAATTGTGTTTTAAACATATTTGCTATGTTACGGCAACCGCTCACTCCCCCTACTTCAGCCGGAATATTCGATCTTGTATTCAGTTTGTCTGTTTGTTGCCAGAATTTTCCAAAATGTTTGTTTCTATATGACGTAGCCAGTATGTCCATTTTAATCTGTTCTGAATTGTCTTGGCACCATTTAAGTTTGTTTTTAAAGGCCCTACGAGAGTCCCTCATGTCATTATAAATAGTTCCATGTGTTGGTCAAATAAATGAGTATATATTTGCATGAAAAATAATCGCACAGCATTTTGTTTCCAATCCTTTTACAAAACTATTGATATCAAAACAAAAACTTCTCAACGAAGTAAATACCGAGTGACGAAAGCGAATCCACTGACAAAACTCCTGATATGAATTTTGCGACGAAAAAAACCACGAACATTTTTATTCACAAACGTAAACAAACAAAAAATGTGAATGTGTTCGGAACGTTGCCAACTTGCCTTGATCAATCTAATAAAATAAAATCAAAAATGCAATTTGTGCAACGTTTCGAGCACATTCACATTTTTTGTTTGTTTACGTTTGTGAATAAAAATGTTCGTGGTTTTTTTCGTCGCAAAATTCATATCAGGAGTTTTGTCAGTGGATTCGCTTTCGTCACTCGGTATTTACTTCGTTGAGAAGTTTTTGTTTTGATTTTAATCACTTTGAGATTTTTATACTTTGCGACTTTACATTCTTTATACTCAGTCATATTCATGTTTGTTTGGTAATATTTTTGGTTTACGAGGTTCTTAAAAACTATTTCATAAAACAAAATTGCTGGTTAGGGCATCCGAAACCAGTCGTCAAAAATTATTTTTATACATTACTTTACTAATTAGCATTCTCTGATAACACGTTAATAACAATATCAATTCAAATATTTAAATCATTATAATTAACTTAAAATGTCAAAAAATATAAAAAAAATAATAATAAAATCATAATAATTAATTCAAAATACGTGTGTCATTGACTTATTTGTATGTTAATATTATTAGTAAAAGTAATATTAAGTTTACTTCTATTGAATTTTCTTTAATGTCGTATTAAAATATTTCGGTTTTTAAATATGTTGGTTAATTATTGTACATCAAATTTATACGAGTATTATTATATTTATTATGACAAGATGGTGCATTGTGATGATAGTGGTTCAAGCTATTTATGGTAAACGGAGATACCGCTTGATCCCTCTCGACTGAGTCGTCGAATCACTGATCAGAGATTAAGAAGTTTAAAGACAAGCTTGAATTTATATAATAATCTTGTAGTATTGTATATTAAATTGCTTAACTATATTAAAATATAACCTTTTAAAAATATTACAACTTTAAATTTTGAAACCCAATTAAAAAAAAACATCATGTAACGATTATTATGGGATGCTAATAAAACTTTAAATTACTCCTTAAATTTATTTTGTCATTAAGTCCCCTTCGCGATTAAACTACTTGATCTATATCTCATGACCATACTTTGTATATTCCTATATATATTTATAATCTATATATAAAAGTAGGTTAAATGGAGTCGCGCAATAGTAAATTCTGGCGAAGATAAAATATTGTCGTAGAGAAAATAATCAGTCAAATCTTGGTAAATTGCCAGAGTCCAATATCTGTTCTTCAACGCTTAGGCGCATCCAGTGCTATTGATTATCAGATATCTACAAAAGTCGTTAAATAAACTTCTTAATAAAAAAAATTAAAACAAGCGCTGACAATTATTACAAATAATTAAATATATAAAATGTAGATAATTGTTATTTGGAATTGTATTTTGTATTTAGTTGTCCGTTTTTTTTTTAATTTCTTTAAATAAAGATAATTACTGTGAGAAAATCCGAGTACTATGTTACTATAAATTCTATGAAATTGACCTCACCAACCTCCTTCTTAAATCAAGAAACATGATGATTTAACTAGGAATATTTGCCACAATTTCAATTGATACTTATAGCTACCAAAGTTGAGTCACATTCAATTACGAAACCCTTTCTGCCGCTTACTTTTTTTTTTACTTTTTAATTGTCGAAACAATTTTATATAATAATTTAGTATTTTAGGGCAATCTACTAAGTTTAGAGAGATTTAATGACTAGACGAGCAGCTGTGGTTGACCGCACACTGTAGTTAATTATAGCGAACAGTTAGAGCGGTTGCAGGCTGAGAAGTGTTTATCATTAATTGTACATTAGGCTACACACCATTAACAACTTTCAGGTAGTATATTAATTATTATCAAAGGTTAGTTTAGGTGATTAAGCTTTTTTGTTAATATCTAAGTTTGGACATGTAAGCCTATAAACTCATACTCATACCTAATTGAGAACTCATTCCAACTCAACCCAGATTACAAAAACCACGTTGCCTACAGAATATAAATGGCTAAATTAGTGCATTCGTATTGAATTGCATAAACTTGTTTGATCAGTTAGATGTCACAAAAGTTACATATGGACCGTTTATTTTGAAAGTGGTGTAAGTCCATTTTCTCTTGTTTAGAGAAAATTAAAGGTTAGCATATCTGTTAATTAAAAAAATTTGGCAAATTATATCAAGCGTGGCAATGTTTCTTCTGTTTTATAGATACTTAATTTGACTATACAAATTTGTTTTAGGCGAATTAGACTATAATAATATATATTTATAAGCTGTAAATGGACTTACACCACTTTCAAAATTAGACAACTGTTAAAATCCTTTAATTTCAATTTTGAAAAGTCAAATGTAACTTAAAATATACTTCACTCTAATCCAATTTTGTTTACAAATATGCATAACAAGACATAAAATTTAATTTTAGACCGTAATTACATTGTCAAAATTACAAGACACGGATAGGTTTTTCTTTGCTTTGCATGTGGCAGTGTTTCGAAATATGCATTAGTGCCCGAATTATTTCTAGGTCTTCTTCTATTGATAGATTTTTTTTTGAACACTACCATATATAAATATATTTTGCTTATTAAAATCATCTATATTCCAGAACTTATCAAAAAAATTCTATACGTTGTGTTTCTTTAATACGTTCTATACATTTCTTCAAGCAATTACAATTTTTGGATTCAACTTGTTCTGCTGGAATGAGTTTTCCTCTTTTTGTATAGTACCTTTGTCCACTATTTCCCTAAATTTTGTTTATGTATTGAAAATAATTTTCTTTCTTTTATTCTACAGAATCTAAATTCTCAATAACAATATCTTCATCTGATGAAGACTGTACCTCTATTATTCTTCTTCTCTTTTTACGGGTTGGCTGATTTGTTGTTGATAATCTTAGATTCAGAAGATGAAAATAATTCTTCTATCTAAGATTATTCTTCTGTTTATATTCATGGGCTTCATGTCTATGTGAGTTTTAAAATACATAGTTTTAATTGTTATAACAATATAATATTGATTTACTATTTGTTCTTACTGATGTAACTATCTGATGTTAATATGAAGTTATCTATTTTTAGAAACAAATGAAATAAATTAACAATTCTATAACCTAAGTTAGCAACTTTTATGTTATGAAGTAATGTAAGTTATGAAAGAATATTTAGCCCAAGAGCCCAAAGACGATCGAAATGTAGATGAATGCGAGAAAAATGATTTGGGGAAGAATCATGTCTCCGCTGAGATGATAAATGTTAGAAATGCGTGGAAGGAATTACATATTTTGGTGACCCTAAATAATTCTAAAAAAAGAAAGGATTTTTTCTAAAATTAAATAACTTTAAATCTTTATCTTTGTCGGGTTGCCGATTTAGATTTTCAAATCTTTTGTATTTACACTAACATAGATTAATAAACATAAACAAACCCAATTTAACACTTAAGACCTTAATAAAAAATATTAATCCCAATCCTAAGTCAACAAAATTATTTGTAATTATTAACAGCTAACAATTGTAAAATTTATCTTTACTAAACCAACATTATTAAATAAATTTTCTACGGATTTTTTGTAATAAATATTAAATTATAATTTTAACTGCGCTATGATGCCAAAATTCACATTGATAATTGTAGCACTTTATATATAATGTTTTCAACTTTGAGGTTCAATGTTTTAAAAGACTAAATGAAGTGAAAATAATATGGCTGAAACGTTTTTATAAATTTGAAATCTGTTATTATATTTCGTTGCTCGCTTTCATTAAATCTTTCTTTTGTACAACTCTTTTTACACACGTTGCTTTTTTAAATTTCGTTCTCCTATTTGCTCTATACGAATATAAAAGTCAAAAGAAAATTAAACAAAATTTTATGGGGTTTTAGTAGCAAAAGTGATGTTGTTTTATTCAACATATGTATTCTGTATATCAAAATAATAATAAAAAATTAAACGGACTTCCACTTGTGAGATGCGCCGTTGGGGTATTATGCGAACTCTTTATAATTCCAAGGGGTATCTGTCACGGAAAGGCACGTGTTTTGTATTCATAATATCTTAATGACTTTTACCTTGAAATGCATTCTTAATGTCTTTCAATAATAATGTAGGATGCTTTGATATCAACTTCAAGTAAAAAAAATCCTTAAATGGGACATTACATTAGTGTGATCAAATATCACTGATTTTAATTAATTAAATTATATAAAAAAATATATATTTTTTTATCTATGTTTTGATAAGTATATATAAGTATTATATATGTAATCATATTTGCGTGTGTGTATGTATATGTATCTAAATATTTAACCACACTGGTTTCTTTATAATGTCGTTGAAAAAATTTAAGCGAAGATCTGAAGACCAACTTAAACAAAAGGTTAGTTAGGTTAGCGCGTTTTCTCATATTTAAAGAATGTACAAAATTTTCTTAAGACTTAATGACTCCTCTTTCACGTTATCATGTGAACGCAATTAATTACTTTGTTCTTGTCTATGCCCGATCGTTACCGAATACGCGCATGAACTATAATTGTTAGCCTCACTCATATTTCCTATTTTTTGATAAAAGTAATTAAACAATCGGAGTTAAACTTTTAATTTCAAATATAATTTCATTTTATGTAATGCGATCAAACGTAAAGAAATAATAATTGTGTATGTATTTATCATGTTAAAGAAGTTTTTAAAATAATAGGATAGGATAGGATATAAAATTTAAAAGTAATTTAATGACTCAATTAACTGACGCAATAAAGCAGACCCTCGTTGAGCTTATACTAGTATTGCCGATCCTCCTTTGAGATTAATTAATAAAAAAAAATTAGAAATATAAGAATAAACAGTCTTTGTTATATGTTTTTAGATATTTTTATTACTTCTACTCTTATTACTTATCGTTTGGTTCTCTGAAGTTTAACGATAATATTTATTTAAAATTAACCTAATCTGATATTCCTGACTAGTTTCGATCCTATTTGCGGTTATTCCTAATCCTTAATCATGAGTTCGAAACAGGAAGACGGTAGTACGAAAAGTAACATCATTATAAAATGATAAAAGTTTTGCGTTTGTATATTTGTTAGTTCATCTGACTTTCATTACAGATTGAAGCGATTAGTTGATGATATGTTTTGTTTATATATAACACATGCGAAAATATTCAGATTCCGACAATAACGTCCACTTTAGACACTCTTATAATTATTGCTATAGTAACATTATGTCAAAATAAATGTAGAAACGTATACGTATTAACTTCTCCTTCTCTCCGTCTTCAGTCGAGTTATAAACCATATATCCGCACTGGAAAATATATAAAATTTAACTTTAAAGGACTACCAAAAACCTAAAACTTTAATATGTAAACTACCTATCTAACTATTCACCTGAAAGGGTATAAAAAGGGGGCATATATTGTAGTTAGATATATAGCACTTTGAAATAAAGGGGAATACATTATATATTACTATTTATCGTACTATTTAAATATACCGTATCATATATTATAATAACATAGCTATAGTTCGTATGAAACTAGTATGAAACGTGCTATTGGGTTTGAGCAAAATGTACCAACCGCATAATGGAGAACCATCGACAGCAGAGTAATAAGCTCAACAAGTTTAACACAGCTAATCTGGGCATAACTGGACCTAACAAACTATTATACATATCTGAAACCCTAACACCCAGGATGAGAAAAATTTACTATCTTGCACGAGAATTCCAAGCTACAAACGGATACTCATACTGCTGGATAAGTTTCGGTAGAGTATTTTTGCGTAAATCTGAAGGATCCCCCAAGATTCGCATTAATAGTGAAACTGATATTCAGAACCTGAAATAAACTAGTATAATTCTAATTTATCTTACCGTGCAGAACATTTTTAGTTTTTTTTGTTGTATACTTAAGTTTTATTTTTAAGTTTGTAAATTCTCTTATACCCCTTTAAGTCCATGTATTTAAATAATATCTAGATGATAAGCTTTATACAGTTATTGTATTTACATTTTGATCTCTCTTTATCATTGCAGCTTATTATTTTGTTTACAATAAATTGTACTATCTTAGTCCTAATCTGTAAATTTTGCTCTTAAATTTGTTTCAGGCGATTTTCAAAATACTCACCAATCTTGTTGAAATCAATTATAATATAATTACACGAATTATCTAATCAATTATATACATATAATATGAACGACGTTAATGATATTCTTCGCGATATTGATACTACTATATACACTGGTAAAGCAATTTCAGTCACCAATCCAATTCATTGTAAAAGATACATAAAACATAAGTGCACATCGTTTACAATTGTTACTCAAAACATAAGAAGTATAAGCCGCAACTTCAATGATTTTGAAATCCTGCTTGCGCAACTTGATCTTGATGTAGATTTTATTGTATTAACAGAATGCTGGTTATAAAAAAAAAGTCTTCTACCGCCAATTCCTGAATTCATTGCTCATAGTACCGATAAGGTAATTAATCAAAACAGTGGTGTAACTATTTACATTAAAAAATCAATAACCCAAGTCAGGGTGCGTGAGCCAAAAATTGATGATGCTAACTGTTTATTGGTAGAGATAGGTAATCATACTGACATTTTATGTATTTACAGACCACCATGCTTATTCACGGTTAATAACTTTCAAATAGCACTGGAAAAACTCTTAATTAACCTCAAAAAGTTTCCAAATTTAATTTTGGTAGGTGACATCAATATAGATATAAGAGATGGGAATAAGGATAGCCGTTCATCTGAATATCTTAATTTACTAGCATCGTATGCACTGCTTCCTACGCATAACATTCCAACACGTCTGAATAACTGTATTGATCATTGTTTCGCTAAAACGAAAAAAACTACTACTACCATTGTTTGCCACTGAACCATCACTGATCACTATTCCATAATAACAAATGTATACTATAAATTAAAAAAAAATAGTGAAAATGTCATTAAAACAAGTAAAACTGACTACAAATCATTGCTAAGTGAGCTCGCCTCTGTGGATAGGGTACAAATGATAACAGTTTGCAATGATGTCAATTTGGCAACTCAATTATTTCTGGCAAAATTATCCGAAATAAATACAAAACATACTCAAATTATACAGATATCCAGAAGAAATATATGTCTGAAGCCTTGGGTTACTCCAGGGCTATTACGGTGCATCAAATTCCGTAATATCCTACATCAAAAGTCCAAAAAGGCCCCAAATGATAATGTTAAAAAAAATATCTATTTGCGCTATAGAAATCATTGTAATAGGTTGTTAAAGAATCTTAAGAGACAGTATTAAAAAAATTTAATACAAGAGAACAAAAATGTCTGATATAAAATATATAGGAACATGGAAGGCTTTTAAGGAAATAAATAACTTGGATAAACGATCGAATACTCCTAATGAACTTCTTAATAACTCTACCACAACGTCTGATATAAGCAAACATTTTGTTAATATTGGTAAGAACCTAGCAGGAACAATATTAAATAAGCTAAACTTGAGTGAAAATGAACTGGTTACCAATTATGCTAATGACAACAGCTGTCCAATGAACTCTTTAGTCTTACTGCCAACGGATAGAGAAGGAATTAAAACTATTATCCTGTCACTTCGTAAGAGTTCTTCTTCAGGGTGGGATGGTCTGCCATCTATACTATTTAAACAAGCTGTTAATATTATTTCGGAACCAATAGCATACTTACATAAGTATGCTATTGGTTGGTTAAGTTACATAACTTTTCACTCTCTACTGGCGTTTTTCCTGATATACTAAAACAGTCTATCGTTGTCGCCATTCACAAGGCCGGCAAAAGAGACGATATTAATAATTACAGACCAATTTCGCTACTACCCACACTATCTAAAATCCTGGAGAAAATTATTAATATCAGACTTCTACATTTTCTTGAGAAATATGAACTGTTATCGGATTACCAATTCGGATTCCGATATAAGAAATCAACCACAAACGCTATTAAAACTTTGGCTGCCCAAGTTGTTAAAACCATTGATCAAAAAGAGAAATGCGTAGGTATTTTCCTTGATCTAGCAAAAGCTTTTGATACCGTGTCTATTCCTCTCCTTCTGAAGAAAATGGAATTAATGGATATAAGGGATCTGCCTCTTATGCTTTTGCGGAGTTATCTTAATGGCAGATATCAATTAGAATCGATTCTGATATAAGCACTAAAGAATTGGTATCTTATGGTGTTCCACAAATCAGTGTGCTTGGTCCCACGCTATTTCTCATATATATTGATAGCCTCTGAAGAATTCAGCTAAAAATGCCAAAATAATTACTTTTGCAGATGACACTGCCATAATATTTAGTGGTAGGACGTGGATGGAGGCTATGAAGTATGCTGACGATGGATTTTCCAAGATTTGTAAATGGCTAGATTACAATCTATTAACTATTAATATAGATAAAACATCTTAATTGGGAGTAACAAATCTCGTCACTGAGGGGGCGCGTTAGAAAGCTTATTTTTATCTTTAAAAATCTGAGACCAGTTTTTGATGTAGGTATTCTTAGAACTGTCTACTATTCACTTTGTCAGTCCATAATTTCCTATGGCATTCAAGTGTGGGGTGGCGCTGTTAAGTCTCGCATGATTGAAATCGAGAGAGCCCAAAGATCAGTTTTAAAAGTTATGTTCCCAAAACCATATCTTTATCCTACGGCTAAAATATATGGTGATTCCCAAACCTTTATTAAAATTCTTATAATTAACCAACACAAAAAAATAGGTAATGCAAACAGGTATTCTAAACGGAATAGTGACATTATTTATGCAATTCCAAAATGTCGTATAAAATTAACCAAAAGATTTAGCTCGTGTCTTGGACCATATTTATACAACAAAATTAATAAATTAATTAACATAGCAAATGAAACCACCTATACGTGCAAGAAAAAAATGGAGAACTATTTATTATCACTAGATTACGATAATACTGAAATGCTTATCAAACAAATTTCTTGATTCTCCAGAACCTTAAAACCTTAAAACTAAATATATTTTAATCTATAAAATACGTGTACCTTTTTGCCAATGACTAAGGTGATTCTTGCAATTGGAACTGTATATTTATACCCTTATACATTTATTAGCTATAATAAACAAAATAAAAAAAAGGGAAGAATCATTTTTTTTTTATAATTGTTTGTTCTTTTTTATATATATATTTAAACTTTTAATTCGAATTGTTTATTTTTTTAATTAATAATTTTTTGTTTCTTATTTATTTTTTATTTTTTATTAAGTTTTATTTTTTTGTTTTTTGTACCAAACTAAAAATAATCTTGTTACAGGATTGTTATGGATCATGATTATAATGTGTATAGTTTCTGCTAGCGCTCAGGTTATAAATGTAATAAAGAAAATAAGGGCTATCAAACGAATAAAAACCCTAGTGTGGAAGAGCATGACCCCCTGCCGTCATACAGTGTGAACTAGTATGTAAGGTAGTACGTACAATTTGACTGTACTTAGACTCTGTTTTGCAACTTACCTACCATCTTTTATGTTTGACAAACCTTCATTTTTGTGCCTTACTTTATGACCTTGTTCCTATGATTGTTTTTCTTAATTTTTATGCTTTTTACCTAATTTAGTCTAGTATAGTTCTTAAGTTATTTTTTATTGTAATTAGGTAAGTCTGTAAAAACCTTTCCTGAATAAACCTTATTATTATTATATATTTTAAGTAGATTAGATTCATATCTCAAATAAACATAGACAATCTAGCATTCGTGTTCACAAACACTAGTTAAAATGGAAAAGTGGCTTCCACCCATTGTAAGTAATTCCATACTTATTTTATTTTCTTACCTAAAAGTTTTATTAATAATCTCAATTATGTTGTCGTGAAAAAAAAATGCTTATTTATAATATAGGATTAGATTTTATCAAATTGATCTATCGTCAATAGACAGGTTATTAATATAAGTTAAAAGTTAAAGTATATATATATATATAACCTACAAATGGGCTTTGTTATGTTGTGAACTTATTCAATTTAAAAAACTTTTTTTTTTAATGTTATGTATATATGCTAAGCAATTTTTTTTAATGTTGTTTTTTTTAAGTTATAATTATATTTGTTAAAGAAAATATTATGCGGTAAGGAAAGACAAATAATGACAATAATTAATGTAAAAGAGTCAGACTCGTTTCAAGTTAATTTTTATGAAAAGTAAGCATATAATATTTTAGTGTTTAAGTCGAATAAAGTTATAAATAACATATTTATTACATAATATTTGAGAAAAATATGACAATAAAGTGAAAATAACTACAATTCCTAAAAATATTTTTCTCATAAGCTGTAAGTGTTCAGGTTGCTCTGCTGTGTGCCAAACATGGTCTTATTGTAGCTATGTAGGAATGTCACGTTTTACACGTTAAGTTATTGGAAATAGGAATATTTTGAAAGTTGATAAAAACATAAACTGAATATTTTATTTTTCACTAACCAGGTGATTCAAATATTAACTCGCATTGGTTATGTAACCAAACACACAAACTGTTACAATAATAATAATAATAATATAAATAACTCTATTGTATTTATAAATATAAAATCCAATGTTTCTATTAATTTCATTACATGAGTGTAGAAGTAACAGAGAAATTAAGTAAGATCGTTTTCATAATATAGGAGTCCAACTAAGTATACAGGTGGCCAAGTAGTAAGTGAAGACTGGTGTGCTGGTGTGTGTTTGTGTATCTCGGGAACCATTCAACCAATGGTGATGAAAAATATTTTAAATTAATTAAACAAACAAACCATCATGATTCATTAATTTATTGAGATATAAAAAAAGGAAATTAAAATGATTAAGACTCAAAATACATCAAATAAGTAAACAGTGCACACATTTTTATTGATAATAGATGAAAGCAGGAAACGCGATAGAAATGTGATACAAAGGAGATAAATAATGACGACTTTCTTGTTAATTGTGGTTCATTTATCACTTGATTTGTATCTGTAATCTCTTGTTTCATTAATCTTGCATTTTTTTTTCCGAAATGGGAAGGAGTTGTTATCGATATAATTTTTTTACAGTTTTTGTCATTATTATAAAAACTATATTTTTTGTTATTTTAATGTACTGTTTTTGGACTATAAGAAGCATTATAGACACATTAAGGGGGAGATGTGAGACAGTGAGATAGAGAAGCGAGAGATTTAAGATACTAAATGAATTAAATAAAAAAATAATATACATAGGATTTTAATTTCAGATTTATATACAAGCTCTATGTTATATTCCTCGATAAATTTCTTAAGTATTTAGAACAAATACTTTGATGAATAACATAATATTAATAACACGTGGTATTTTTTTTAATAAATTATATAATATCCTAAAACAACCATTTTGAAAAAAATAAATATTTCCTGTAATAAGTAAATTATGCTTGTGGGCTTACGACTTGCGTTAGTTAATGTTAATTATCTAATTAACATTAACTAACGTAAGTCTCACATGAATAGTGACGGTAGCTGCATTAACGTCAATTGAAAATCTAGTTAATATTTAAAGTGGCTGTAACCCCACGGGTATAGATGTTCTGTATTAAGTTCGTTGATTGGTATCTGTATATTATTAAACGTAATATAAGTTGCCAACGATTATAAAAAATGTAACCAATTCATTATTTGACTATTTACCAAAAAATAAAATTAGTAAATGTAATACCAAATATTAGATTGCAATATAAAACTTTTTTAATATTTATAATTTCCTATAGGTTTTTTAAATCTAACACATAAGTTTACACATTCTACCGGCTCTCGATGTCTAGATATTGTTCTTTAAATGAAATTATAAATTATTATATTGGTAAAGGATATATCTGTATATTGAAGCATGTCTGTCATTACGAATAATAATTTCCTTTATTGATAAATAATAACAATAGGCAACATGGACCCCTTACAAGTGAAAAATATAAATATGTTAAAAAAAGAATAAAGTTAAAACAATATTAATTAAACTACAAATACAATATAATAAACATTTTTTGAGGGTTAATGTAGAAGACAAGAATCAAACATTAGCAATTCATATTCGGATTCACAAATCGCCAAGCTTCTTTAGTTCACTGACGGAGGTACTCACCAAATTCATGTCGTCCACGGAGCTTAGATTATTCATACAAATTCCGTCAATATAGCAATAACACAAGCCGTGCAGAGCACCCGATCAGCTGATTTATGTAAAGATTAAATAAGATCAATTTATCTCAATTAAAGCGTATTAGATCCTTAAAATTATTATTCAAAAATAAATGATTGGCAACTCAGTTGTCAAACAAGGCAGAGTCAAAGTAGAACTCTAAACGGAGGGTTTTTTTTATGTTAAAACAGGTGTTTATAAATTTTCAATCAGTTTATTTAATTTGACAAATGTAGCATTGTATATAAAACCAACATCTTTCTGGAGCGAGAACAACCACGTCAAGACCACGACGTTCATTTCTCTTTTTAGTTTCAAACAAACTTACAAATACATTTGAGTCTTCCAGTACCTTAAGAAATTGCGATGCAAGTCTTACAACAGTGAGTGTTATAACGATAAAAACAGTTTCAATTTATGTTTCTTTGTCTCGTCGGTTTTGTTCTGCAGAAATTCTTTTATTCTAATTTGTTCATTGCTTTTTAATTTGTTAATATTTAATTATAACCACTGGGCCATTATGAAATCTTTAAAACTATAAAACTTTTTAATAAAACATACAATTAAAACACATTTATATTAATTTGCATTTAATACATAATTGTACCAGTAGAACTCGCCGTTATCTCTTTGTACGTAGTTCATACTTACTTAAGTTAAGAGTCGCTAAGTGCATAGACGGTGTAAGAGTCGTTGGTTCTAATAACTGTTTAAATTATATACGACTTAAATGCAAAATTATTTATAAACCTATATGGTAATTCCAAAGATAAGTGCTTTAAAGTTGTGAGTGTAGATTTAAAATAATTAAAATGTATAGTATGTTAACAAATCTCAAAATAGATTCCTGAGTTATTGACAAATTTCCTTAATAGATTTGTCATCTATTTCAATGAATTATCACCTTAATTAATAGAATAGCACGAAAGTATGAAAAAAAAAAATTAAGGTCATAACATTCTTTCAAATAAATTATAAAATCCACAAAAAGTAAACAACCTGGTCAACATTTAATTTTTATTTCTTTTTTTTTAATAAATTTAGAATACAATTAATATGATTTTGCAATATACATTGAAAAATAATAATATAAAAAACTATATATTCAATGTTAATAAAAAGTAAATACTGAAGAGTTCTTATAATAAAGTTAATGAGCTCTCGTATTATACTTTCAGCAAAACGGCGCTGCAAATTATAATGCTAGCCATAACACTGAGTAATCCAATTATTTTAAACTCAGATTTAATTTTATAAGCCTGTTTACGATCAATAAAAATTTAATTGTGCCAATCAAACTCTTAAATATATTTCAGGTAATCATAGTAACATTTTAAATACCTGGCTGTTTATAGAAGGAATATAAGTTTATTATAAAATAATATTTTATGATTAATTATAAATTGAATGTTTTACAAATATATAGGGCACAAAGAATACCTAGACTTGAAAATACACCCCATGAATCACATAAACTTTGTGTATAGCTTAAACAGTTTTAAACTTAAACTCTTTTGTAAGCTCAATATAGATCTTACTGCCTTTAATTCCAAGAGTATAAAAGTATGTAAAGTAATTCATCCTAACTGTGGTTATTTCAATTAGTTAACCAATTTTCCTAACTGTGTATGGGAATGAACTTAAACGTTTAGTTAACTTCTGAATATGAGCGGCCCACTTTAATTGTTTTATTTTATAATAGTCTTAAAAATAAATGTGAAAGTGTATTATAACTTTTTTTTAAGATTTCATTTTAATCAAATTCTAATACAGTATTTGATTGAAAAACGTGAATAATGAGCAAAGAAGAGTTGAAAATAAAATTGAAACACAAAGAAAATATCGAACTATTCTTAGTCGTATGTATTATGTTGAAAACCGATTGTTGATAATCTAATACTTACATTTTACTTAATTAAGTAAACATCACTATGTACAATCTGCAATGTTTGTAAATAATGTGATATAGTGTGTGAATGGTGCAATTATGTGATAAAAAAAATTGCAGTAACTTATTGTATAATTATAATAACAAAACCTTATTTATAAAGGAAATTATACGTAGTAGTCAGGCAATATACTGTTAAAATATATCATACTTTAATTAACATGAAATTAAATTATGTGGGACAATAGTATAAAAAAACGAAGTACCTTTTAAAATATATATATATATATTTTTATTAAATATTTCAATCAAATTTGAATTTATTCCGTATAGAAATAATGTATTTTAAATAAAATTTAAATACAATATTCGTATTGTATTTAAAATACTTTTTACGTTAAAACGAACGAACCAAATATTAGTAAGTAAAATAAAAATTATTTACTCCAGAAAAATTTTAAGTTTTACTAAGAAGAAAATTACACGCTCCGTTTTGGAAATGTGTGATTGTAGTTTGTGGCGTCGGAAATATAATTTCTATCAATGAATAAGTAACATTGATTAATCTTACATAGTTTCAATTACAAAGGTGTATCCTATATATTCTTGATAAGAAATTGTGGTATAAGGTTTTGATGCCAAAATTATACAACAAATGACTATTCATATATATTCGATAATTTAAAAAAAATTGGACTTGTTATGTAAAACATATAAACTTATATGTCAGGGAACTAATAACTATTTTCTTAACATAATATTAACGATATAATTCCATTATTGTTTCAACAATATATTCCGACATCTATTCCGAATAAACGTGTCTCCGGTATCAGTTCATGTCAAATGAAATGTTGGAACCGTTTTCTCGCAAAACGTAATATAGCTCCTAAGTGTCGCTTTTCTCGGAGACTCATATATGAGATAGCAATTTATACCAGATAGACTTTGTAAGTCTTCTGTTCTGTAAGGCATCCTAATTACTACATAATAAATAACACTTAAGCCCTCGGTAAACTATATAGTACTAGACCTGTTTAAAAATTTACACTTAAATCTCAATTATTGATCCCTCCCTTAAAATAAGAAATTTTAAAGATCATCATCAGATAAAGATGACCAAATAGTTTAACAAGTTATTGAAAATCTGAATTGAATTTTAAAAAGCTGCTTAACCAAAACAAGTTAAAATTTAGAGTTCAAGTTTATTGTTTTCCAAATAATACATTTCCTTCACGTTTCAGTTCCTGTGGATTAATTTATAATATATAACAATACAATTTATATATTTCCATTTCATTTAAAATTCTGCCGGCGAGAAATTAATTATATTCAATGCATTTTTCTCGCTCATTTTTAAATTCCAATATCAAAAGAGCCGAGACTTACAGTTAGGAATTTATAATAAATGTGCTTTATTAAATATATTTATTGACCATTGAGAATGAGAATGAGATATTTCAGGCAGAGTTAACTGCAATGTTTCGTGACGATTTAGTATCTGTAAAGTCTTGCTTAAAGACAATAGACAGAACTTCAAAATCACTTCATGATAGTAGTATTAGTCAATATTAGTCTAGGAAGTAATTTGAAAATACCTGGAGAAGAAAAAATGTTGTAATTATTATCCTTTTTTATATATAAATATAAGTGAATATGACATTCTGTTAGTGTAGTGGTTGACACTGCGCTCGATTAGTTTGAGGAAATGGATTCGATTCCAACACGGAAGGGCTATATGTGTAATTCACAGATTATATCTTAGAGTATGTTGGTAAACTCCCCGCGACACGAAATTTCTTAAAAAAATATATATATTTTCTTAAATATAAATAATAATAATAAATAAAACAAATAAAATGGTATTATTTATAAATATTTATATGATGTTAAGATGTAATTTATCAACTTATCAATTTTTATACAATAACTATTTCCAAAACAAACGTTTTCATAAAATTCAAATTTGATGAATGACTTGTAACTTTTAAAGTTCATTAATACTTCATGATTTTTCATGACAGGTCTGTTAGTTTCACTTTATTACCAAGACGATACGTTCCATTATGGCAGTAAACTATACGATCTGCATTAACAGCATATTTAAAGTTACTAATATACTATTACCTTATTAACTAGATTCAAACAAAATACAACAGACACAGGTACAGATTTAACAACAATTAGTATAAACAACAAGCCAGGTAGATTCATTTCTGCTCAGATGAAAACATAGTTGATACAACCGAAATAATTATAAAATTTTTATCGCTTTATCTCTGACATCTATTGTTTAATGTGAATCTATAATACGAAATCCAAAAACAATGCAATATAATATATACTAACTATATTATATAATATATTTTATCAATAACAATTAATTTTCACTTCTGACAAAAATATGCAAGATTAATGAAAGAAGTGATTACTGATACACGTCTACAAGACTCGACGCACGTGATAAATGAACCACGACTCATTAACAAGGATGCAGTAATCATTAATCTTCCTTGTATCACGTTTCTATCACGTTATCTTCATCTCATCTCATCTATTATCATTGTAACTGTGTGCATTATTAACATAATTACTCGATTAGTATATAATATTATATTGTTTGTTTTCAAATTTAATTCCTTTTATTTTATTTAAAGTAGGCAATTAAATACTAATAAAAAAACATTATCTATTTTCTTTTCTAGATTCATAACCACAGTAAAGAATTCATCGCAAACATTTCAATTCAATTCATTTCAAACACAGTGTAGACAGGACATACCGAGTTACTACTCGGTCATACGCATAATTGGATATATTAAATGACTCCCCCAGATCAAAGAAACTTAGTAAGATGGGGCAAAGCCACCTAAAAATCTTGCAACATCTGTAGGGAGGCAGTAAGAACCGCGAAACACTTGCTAGTAGAGTGTAGGGTACTTTAAATAGAGGTAAATACTAGCGTCGCATCGCCACGATAAAGTATTAGAAATCATACGAGAAGCGGTTAGCCTTTCTGTAGCAAGAACGCAGAAGAGTATAACAACCACCAAAATCAGTAGAGTTCGTAAAGGCAGGTTCGTCCAAAAAATCAAAACTAAAACCTTATTCCATGTTGGACGCGTCTCCTGATTGGACTCTCATGATGGACATTTATGAAAGGCAATACAAAATTCCCGGGGATGTTTGTATTTCGTCATATAGGCCGGACTTATTCCTGTACTCAAAACAACTAAGGCGCGTTATACTTGTGGAGCTTACAGAACCCTGGGAAACAAACATACCTAAAGATCATACATTTAAGCTTAACAAGTATTACGAACTATGTAACGAACTGATCAGGAATAAATTTATAGTTAATTTGTACGCTGTAGAAGTAGGAGCGAGAGGTACAACAGCAAAATCACTACAATTTATTTAATTTAAGGATCTCGGCCTTTCTAGAACGATCATCAGTTCATTTCTGTAACGTATTTCAAAGGCGGCTTTTGTAGGTTCTTACGATATTTGGTTAGGTAGGGAGAGGAGCGTAAACAGTGAAGGCGAGCGTGTATATGCGCACAGTAAAGGGGCCCTTTAAACCTACACCTGGTTCGCAAGTCCCAGTCATTGTTTGCTCTCCTCTTCTTGCAACGCGATGGGCCCGGTACCCGCACGGTGAATCCATGGAATGCTAAGAAGCTTCATCTCATCTCAAAACTTTGTTATTGGTTCTTTGAAATCTCCATTTAAATATCTCGTATACGAATTTAAATGATTAATTTACATCATTCATAAGTTACTTATCAAGTGTAGTAGTTATTTGTCAGAGCAGTTACGGTTTACCTTTGTACCACTGTACTGTCACTATACTAGTTACTAAATTCAGGTAGTGCTACTAACTTATACGAGTATATTGGTTGTATTAATAGATGTTTCTATTCAATTTCTTATTTCAATAAGATTTAGTTTCTGATTAATATCAGAAACTAAATCTTATTGAAATAAGATAATAAAGGGTATATGATAATAAAGGGTATTTGAAAATTCCATCAACAAAGAAACGAGATTTTTTGACTCTGTTATTATAAAAATTATTTTAAAATTACAATGTATTTTTCAGAATATTTGAAACTTTACAAATAGCGAAATATTAAATATTATACTCAAACGTATAATTATAATAATAAATATAATTTGTTTCATAAACTCCTATTATTAGTAACCAGTACGGAGTCGGAGAAGGATTATTTGTTTTTTTCATGAGAAAACATTAAGGAAACTAATATTTTTAATACTGAATAATTTATTCTAGAAAAAGGACCAATTTTCTTTTGTGAGCTTTCTTTGAAACTAGGCAAAAATGACCATTACTACTTTATTTGCTAGTAATAATTGCATCGTAATATCCAATAAGTACAAAATATTATTCTTCTATTACATATTATCTTTACCAACACATAATATTACCTTGTTACCAACGACTCTAACTACTTATCCTCCTCTTCCCGATCACACCTTGAGCCATATAGCATAAGTCACAATTCGTATTAACTCACGGATTTTTAGTTTACCATAAAATTACCAATTGGGACGTTACAAAATTTGCATAAAACTCTGTTTTATAGTCTTTTTTGTGTATTTTAATTATAACTCAAAAATTCTTTAATAAAAAGTATCGTACATGCAGGCGAGAGCGAATTTTTTTTTTCCTGTTTGTTTACGTTTGAAACTAGTAGCATTTTTTTTAACTTTCTTGTCCGGATTTCGTCCCGATACTTTTATATGTCACCTACCACACATAAATGATATATTACTTTTTACTTTATAAAAATACGCATTAGTACTACATAAAATTTATAATAACTCTCAAAGGTCGGTTACTCTCAGAATAGCGTTACTTATTAAGATTTAAATAACTTTCGTCTTGTTATACACCACTTCTCAACAAAACATAGTTGCCAAGTTAAATAAAGTCAACTTAAGAATTCTAGAAACTTATAAACATTTCAAAATTTACCAATTTAGTCGCAATATTTTGTGACCTTTACATAACGGGGGCAGTCACTGTGGTAAGCGCCTATCCAAATCTAAATTTCAATTTCGAGAGAGAATGGAGCAAAACAAAACAGTTTTAGGCCATTAATAAGAAATATTTGTCCATTGAAACAAGACTTATGAATTGTATTTGTTTAGAATAAATGTTTATACTGTCATAATATCGAACTAATAAAAGAAAATGAACTTAAAACATAATACACGATCCATAAACTAAAAAAAAATATAGCAGTAAGAAATTTATAAAAGTTTTTTTGTTAAAGATGCTCATGTATGTATGAAATTGTTTTAAATATTAATTCTTAAGAGTCACGACTTCACAATACACATATTGTAGATGTAAAACCATGTTTATTTTTATTATTATTCGTTTCACTTTTCAATTTCAGTAGTAGATGTAAATTTGTATTATATTTAGTTAATTTTAATTTGTTATCGATGCTATAAAAACCTAAAAATAAGATGAAGAAGTGACAGATAATAATAATGGTTCCTGACTTATGTTCATGTTTGTCTCAGTATAGAATTTTGGAAAACGAGCATCCCCGAAATTGATAGATAGTTCGCAGTATATCCAGAGGACAGGAATGGTTTTATATAATTTGCTAACATATGGGACAATATCAAAAGAACGTAAAATTAAAAACTGTCTTAATAATAACTCAACGACCTGAATAAGGCCGCACGTTACATACGTTGATATTACACCGCAGTACATATAACTTCATATTTTCGCGAGTGTTGTTAAATACAGTAACTTTATTTAAAGATGAATAGAAAACTTTGCTGAGAAGAAAATGTATTTTCTCAATTATTCAGTGGTGAAGTTTTCTTTATATATACAAAATTCAATATAAAGTACTACATTTTTTTTATTGAATTGAATGCTTAGGAAAAAAAGAATTATAAATAACCGAACAATAAAATAAATTTGCATTATACTTATGTGATATACGTAGAGCTTACAAAATTGAGCAAAATTATATTATTATATTTATTAGGACATGATGGTGCATTTGATGATGGTGGTTCAAGTTATTTTATGGTAAACGGAGTTACCACTTGATCCCTCTCGACTGAGTCGTCGAAACACTGATCAGAGATTAAGAACTAAGTATCGAAGTAAAGAGAAGGTTGAATTTATACAATAACTTTGTAGTATTGTATAATAAATTTCCTGACCAGCTATTGAAAAAAATCCTATTAAAAATAATACAACTGTCAATTTTCAACCCCAATTTAAAAAAGCATTATGTAAAGATTATTATGGGATACTAATAAAACTTTAAATTACTCCTTAAATTTATTTTGTCACCAAGTCCCCTTCGTGATTAAACTACTGAATCTATATTATCTCATGACCATACTTTGTATATTCCTTTATATATTTTATAATCTATATATAAAAGTAGGTTAAACGGAGTCGCGCAATAGTCAATTCTGGCGAAGATAAAATATTGTCGTAGAGAAAATAATCAGTCAAATCTTGGTATATTGCCAGAGTCCAATATCTGTTCTTCAACGCTTAAGCGCATCCAATGCTATTGATTATCAGATATCTACAAAACTCGTTAAATAAACTTCTTAAAACTGCTTCTTACTGCTGAAAACATTACAAATAATTAAATATGTAAAATATAGATAATTGTGCATTTGGAATTGTATTTTGTATTTAGGAGTCCTATTTTTTAAATTTCTTTAAAGAAAGATAATTCCTGGGGGAAAGTCCGAATACTATGTTATTATTAATTCTTATAAAAAAAAATTACTACGAAACCCTTCCTGCTGCTTACTTTTTTAACTTTTTAATTGTGTAAACAATTTAATATTATATTTTAGTATTTTAGGGCAATCTATTAAGTTTATTATGGCTAGACGAACAGCTGTGGTTGACCGCACACTGTCGTTAATTATAGCGAACAGTTAGAGGGATTGCAGGCTGAGAAGTGTTTGTCATTAATTGTGCATTAGGCTACAACACGCTATTAACAACTTTCAGATAGTATTAATTATTATCAAATGTTAGTTTAGGTGATTAAGCTTTTTTGTTTAAATCTAAGTTTGGACATGTAAGCCTTTATATATAACTCATACCCATACGTAATTGAGAACTCATTCCAACGCAAGCCAGATTACAAAAACCACAGTAATTTAAAACTTTGTCACGCCTACAGAATATAAATAACTAAACTACTGTATTTGTAGTGTTATGAATAAAACTTGTTTGATCAATCAGTTATCACAAAAGTTACATATATAGGATTAAGAATCTGATGTGACATTTTAATGCATATCTAGTAAAGAATTATATTGATTGGCTGCTGATAGTAGATTTCCTGGTTTTAAACCTGAGCTGACACAATTGAATACCGGAGCGGGTTATAACTGGCGGTATACCAGCATTCATGGATTTGGGGTCCTAGCAAACACCATTGATTGATAACGTATGTGCCGCCTGTATGCTCCGCCTAATGAGAAAGCTGGTGATCACTTCGGCGGCATAAACTTTCGGGAAGCCCATAGGAAAGAAGCTTCAAAAGAACAGCCTTGTGCTATACACGATAGAAGGCTTTTGCCATATCCGGACTAACTGCCAGACTCTCTCCCCTTATTTTAATAAATATTTTATTTATTTATTTATTTATTTTATTTATTTATTTATGTACCATTAACTTACGAAAAAAAAAATATATACAATGACAAAAAAAAAGTGTACAAAGGTTTAACTTATCTCTTTAAGAGATCTCTGCCAGTTACCCTTCGGCAAAAAGGAAAAATTAGAATGACAATGCGGATTGGTACGTTAAAAACATAAAAAAAAACGCAAAACAAAAAAAAATATGGACCAAATTTTGTATTAATATATATATATATATATACACACATATATTATATATATCTAAATACATGTCATATAATACATAAATATTAACATATACCCTATACAACATTATATGGATATATATTTTACACACTATGTATATACTATTATACATTTTTTTTTTGTGTCTTGCTGTTAACCCTACTGGCCATGACAGCGTCACCGGTGGAATGGACGAGTGCAGAGACCCACCCTTGAAAAAGGGGGGCCTGAAGGGCCCCAGGGGAACGCGCGTCCTGAGGGCGCCTCCTGTGAGGCTCGGACCACGGCTCAGGACGCCGTTAGGTGGGAAGCGAGGGTTGGATGTGGGTTAGGATTTGACACTAACGTCCTCCGACGGCAGAACGCCGAAGCAACGTGCTTGGATGGGGGCCTCGTCTTCGCCGGCGAAGACGCTGTGTGTGTGTGTATGTGTAGTATTTATGTACCTTTTGCCGCTTTTACGTAGCGTTCCCTAACGTAATCCGGATCGCGTCGTTCGGATCGAAAAGTACCGACTTGGGTCTTCTCTTTCTGACTTTAGGAGTCTTACGGGCCGTGTATCCTGTGGCCTTAACCACCAGCGGGTTTGGGTGTCCCACAGCATTGTCAAAGTAGCTTTTGGAGAGCCCCTTGAAATACTGTGCGATCGTCGGTAGGTACTTACTATTATACATATATAAATATTGGCATACAAAAATTACATACTTATTTACATATATTATTTATGATGAAGAGGAGAGGTAGTGGGTGGGTATATGGGGAAGAAGCATGTCTCCGCTGAGATGATGTATGTTAGAAAAGCGTGGAAGGAATGACATATTGTTGAGACCCTAAATATTTAAAAAAAAAGTAGTCTTCAAGGAGTCGAAAAGTAAATCACTTTAAATCTTTATCTTTGTCGGATTGCCGTTTTACATTTTCAAATCTTTTGAATTTAAACTAACATAGATTAAATAATTATATCATATTTTAGGTAAATCAATACGTACTATTAAAGATTTTTGGTAATCTATAACTAATTTGTAGTTCTCATCGGTAAAGAAAAAACATAAAGATAAGATTGTTACTGTATATATATATACATAAACAAACCCAATTTAACACTTAAGAACCTTAACCTCATAAAAAATATTAAACCAATTAAGACAATAACATCGAGTTTACATACTCTTATACTCTTATATATATATCTTATAATATTGTTATAGTAGCATTATGTCAAAATAAATATAGCAACGAATACGTATTAAGTTCTCCTTCTCTCCGTCTTCTATCAAATTATAAACCATCTATCTACACTGGAAAATGTATAAAATTACATAACACTTTAAAAGACTGCCAAAAAATAAAACCTTTAATAATTAAACTACCTATCTACCTATTAAATGTAAAAGAATATAAAAAGAGGAGGATCTATTCTAGTTAGATATGTAGTACTTTGAAATAAAGGAAAATACATTATATATTACTATTCACAATATTATTTTAATATACTGTATCTTATATTATAATAACATTGGTATAGTTTGTAATAAACTAATATGAAACGTGATATTGGGTTTGAGCAAAATATATCAACCGCATAATGCAGAACCATCGACTGCGGAGTAATATATTTCATGCGGATTAGATTCATATCTCAAAATAAACATAGACAAATCCAGCATTCGTGTTCACTAACACTAGTTAAAATGGAAAAGTGGCTTCCACCCAATGTAAGTAATTACATACTTATTTCGATTATGTTGTCGAGAAAATAAAAATATGCTTATTTATAATATAGGATCTGATGTTATCAAATTGATCTGTCATCAAAAGAAAAGTTATTAATATAAGTTAAAAACGTGAAAGAAACCGAATATTAATCATGACGATTGATATTCAATGCAATTGAAAAAAATCGGTGATATTTAGTAAATAAACATTATATGTAAAGAAACGTGAATAAATGCAAAATAAAATTTGTTATTTTTTTTATTACAATAATATTTGTTTAAATAAAACATTACGTAGTAAGAAAAGACATAAATAATGATCAACAAACAGACGAGACAAAGAAGTGTAAATTTAGCATGTCATTACCGATAACGAGTGCCGAAGGTTTAAACAAAAAGTGGAAATACAAAAAAAAAATATTTTAATTGTATCTTGAAAGTTTGATACCTACAAACTACGTGTTTTGTAAACAGTGTGTGAATGGTACATATACATGGCAAAGAAATTGCTACATCCTGTTAATGTACAAGCATTAGACTCGTTTCAAATTATTTTTTACGAAAAGCATATAAATGTTTTAGTGTTTAAGTCTTATAAAGTTAAAAAAACACATATTACATAATATTTAAGGAAAATACGACATTAAAGTGCAAGTTACTACAATTCTTTAAAAAAAATCTTATAAGCTACTGTGTGCCAAACACGTCACGTCACTAATGTCACGTCTTAACATTTTACACATTAAATTATTGAAAGTAGGAATATTTTGAAAGTTGGTAAATACATGAACTGAATATTTTATTGCTCACTAACCAGGTGATTCAAATATTAACTGGCATACAACCAAGCACACAAACTGTTACTGTTGTAGTAATATAACTAACCACATTGTATTTCAAATAAATATATTTCTAAAAAGTATATATATTTACCATAGCGATAAATATTATTCATTTAAAAACAAGTAACTTAGTAGATAAACTTATTATGTGAATATAAGCTATGTATATAATAATATTGAAGGCAGGGAGGACATCAATGATTACAAATTCGTTTGCTTATATTATTTATTTTATAGCTGTAATATATAATATTATTCTTAATAAATTATATTCTCAGAATATAATTAAGAAGTTAAGATTTACGAAGGAAATTTAAGCAGCCATGCTTAAAAATTCCTTCCGGATTCATAATTTCCGGATCTCCGTAGAAAAGAAATATAATCGTTTTCATAATATAGGAATCCGACTAAGTCTGCGGAGTAGTAAGTAAAGACTGCTGGGTGTGTTTGTATACCCCGGGTACCATTCAACCAATGGTAATTTATAAACATTTTAAATTTATTAAATAAACAAACCGTCATGATTTATTTGCATTTATATAGATATATAAAAAAGGAAATCAAAATGATTAAGACTCAAAAGACATTATACCGTGCACACATTTTTATTGATAAAAGATGAAATGCAGGAAACGCAATAGAAACATGATACAGGTAATTAATAATGACGACGTCCTTGTTAATGAAGCGTGTTCATTTATCACTTGATTTGTATCTGTAATCTCTTGTTTCATTAATCTTGCACATTTATTCAGAAATGGGAATGAGTTATTATCGATATTATTTTTTTATAGTTTTTGCAATTATTATATACATAGTTTTTATTTATTTCATTATAATGTTTTTGGACGACGCATTATAAATACAAACAAAAGGGGAGATAAAAACTGAGACAAATAAAAAAAAAACGAGATATTTTAGGTACTCAATACATCTAAGAAAAAATATTACATAGAGGATTATAATTTCAGATTTATATACAAGTTATAATTCTCGATAAATTTCTTAATTTAGAACAACATTTTATTGAATGATATAAAATAATATAATTTTGAATTTAAATTTTTTTATAAATTATAAAAAATGTATATTTTTCCAGTAATAAGTAAATTATGCTTGTGGGCTTACGACTTGTGTTAGTTAATGTTAATTAGATGTAAGTCTCACATGAATAGTGACGGTAGCTGCATTAACGTCAATTGAAAATCTAGTTAATTGTTAAAGTGGCTGTAACCGCAGGAGTATAGATATACTGTATTAAGTTCGTTAATTAGTATCTGTATATTATTCAATGTAATGTGATTTGCCAACGATCATAAATAATTTAATCAATGTATAATTAGATTTTAAATCAAATAATAAAAGTAGTATAGTAAATGTTATACCAAATTACAATATAAAACATTTTTAAAATCGTAATTTCTGTAAAAATATACATACATTTTTTTTTATCCAACAAATAAATTCAAATATCCCCTATATGTGAATTTTCGTTGTCCAAATATTGTTATTTAAATAAAATTATAAATTATTATACAATTATTAAAGCATGTCTATCTTTAAAAATAATAATTTCCTTCTTTGATAAATAATAACAAAAGGCAACATGGAACCGTTACAAGTTAAAAATATAAAAATATTGCCAAAATAGTGACAACATGGCCAAGGTGACGAAAATTTTATTGCTTGATTGATTATAGAGATAAACAGTTAAACAGAAATCCTCGGCGGTGGAACCAAAGAGCATGAGAATGACTACTGATTGATTTAGATTCATTATAATTGAGGTCATGTCTACTCGCATAGGATTCTCAAATTACCAAGCTTCCTTAGTTCACCGATGGAGAGACTCAACTCATCGATGTCGTCCACGTAGCTTACGTTATTCATACAAATTCCGTCAATATAACAGCAACACTAGCCATGAAAAGTTCCTCAATCAGCTGATTTATGTAAAAATTAAGTAAGAGTAAAGTTAAGTAAGTTCAAATTATCTCAATTAATAGATATTAGATCCTTGAAATATTTACTCTATAAATGATTGGCAACTTATATATCGAACACGGTAGTATCAAAGTAAAACTCTAAACCGAGGGTTATTTTTTGTGTTAAGACAAGTGTTTTTAAATTTTGAATCAGTTTATCTGATTTGACGAATGTAGCATTGTATATATAACAATCATCTTTCTGGACCGAGAAAAAATACGCCGAGACCGCGACGTTTATTTTTCTTTGCAGTTTCAAACAAACTTCCAAATACATTTGAGTCTTTTAGTGCCTTAAGAAATTGCAATGCAAGTCTTACAACAGTGATTGTTATAACGATAAAAACAGTTACAATTTATGTTTCTTTGTCTCGTCGGTTTTCTTCTGTGGAAGTTATTTTATTAAAATTTGTCCGTGCTTTTTAATTTGTTTGTTACTTTTTAATGTTGATAGTATTTTATTATAACTATTGGGCCATTATAAACACTTTAAAACTATAAGACGTTTTAATAAATCATATAATTAAAACACATTAATATTAATTTGTATTTAATATATGATTGTACCAGCAGAACTCGCCGTTATCTCTTTATCCGTAATTCATACTTACAAGTTACGAGGGGAGGTCCAAAAGTTCGTGGAATGAAAGGGATGTAAATAAAATCAAACAACCAAACTATTATTCCTTTTCAATATAATCACCCTTAAGCTCAATACATTTATTAGACCTATAAATTAATTTTTCTAAACCACTATAAAAAATGTTTTATCTTTTCTTTCAAAATGAGCCGAAATTGCCTCCCTTACCTCATTGTCGGCGGAAAATTTCCTTCCCCTTAAGTCTTTTTTTAAATTGGGGAGTAAAAAAAGTCACTCGGGGCCAGGTCTGGACTATAGGGTAGGTGAACTAGGAATTGGAACCCATGCGTGTGCAGAGCAGCCATTGCAATTCTGCTCTTGTGAACCGGCGCGTTGTCTTGCAACAGCAACACACTCTTTGTTAATTTTCCTTGCCGCTTTTCCTTGATGGCATCCTTTAATTTTTCTAATATCGTTGCGTAGTATTCTCCGGTTATAGTTCTTTCCTTTTCTTTGTAATCAATCAATTATCCCCTCACAATCCCAAAAAACAGTAGCCATCATCTTTCCAGACGACTCCGTCACCTTGACTTTCTTTGGCGGTTGTGTCCCATTTTTATGCACGTTCCATTGCACGGACTCTTGGACTCAGGCTCAAAGCGATGAACCCATGTTTCATCTCCCGTAACAATTCGGTCCAAAATCTGTGTAGGTTTATCTCCACACAACTCCAAAAAATGCTTTGACGCATCGACGCGCTGCTCTTCCTGAAACGGCGTGAGCGTTCTCGGTACCCATGTTGCACTGACTTTAGTCGTACCCAGGTGATCATGTAGGATTCGCAAAATGGTGGTATCTGATACTCCAACTAATGCAGATAATTGATTTTTCTTCAAACGGGCATCCTCTAGTACAATTTTCTCCACGATGTCCGATGTGGTGACCTCAACTGGCCTTCCTGAGCGGGGGTCGTCTTCAATTGACTCTCGACCATGTTTATAAAGACCATGCCACTTGTAAATCATTGATTTACTAGGACACTGTTCCCTATAAACGACTCCCATTTCATTCAAAATGGTTAGAGCGTTCTTTCCTTGTTTGGTAAGGAATTTTATCACAGCGCGGTGTTCAATTTTCTCTATAGTTTCAGTTTTCTTCCGGATTGACTTGTTTAACAGGCGACTGTTCGTAAACGAATGACGCAATCGGGTTGAAACTCGATATTTATGCTAATGATGAGTCTCCGATTCGTATGACACCAAGCGAGCGCCCCTACCCCCGCTCCATCCTCTCCATTCCACGAACTTTTGGACCTCCCCTCGTAAGAGTCGCTAAGTGCATAGACGGTATAAGAGTCGTTAGTTCTAATAACTGTTTTCATTATATAAGAGTACATTCTGTTTGGGTTTTAATAAACACTTTTATATTTAATAAATAATTTATTTGTTATTTATTAATTTTATCATAAAATGAAATATTAAATGCAAATATATTTATAAACCAATGTAATAATTCCAAAGATAAGTGATTTAAAGTAGTCAGTGTAGATTTAAAATAATCAAAGTGTAAAGTTTGTTTACAAATATCAAAATAGATTCCTAAGTTATTAATGAATATCATTAATGTATTAAGATTTATCATTTCTTTCAATGAATTATCACCTTAATTAATAGAATAAGACAAAATTATTTTAAAAAATAACTTTTTAAGGTCATATTCTTTCAAATAATTTGAAAAATCCACCAAAAGTAAGCAATGTGTGTAAACATTTAATTTTTATTTCTTTTTTTTTTTAATTAATTTAGAATAAATCTGATAGATCTTGAAATATACATCGAAATATAATAATAGAAAAAAAATTTTATTCAATATGAATAAAAAGTACTTACTGAAGAGTTCTTATAATAAAGTTATTGAGCTCTCGTATTGTACCTAAAACGGCGCTGCAAATTATAATTCTAGCTATAACACTGAGTAATCCAATTATTTCAAACTCAAATTTAATTTTATAAGCCTGTTTACGATCAATAAAAATTTAATTGTGCCAATCTAACTCTTAAATATATCTCAGGTAATCGTAATAACATTTTAAATACCTGGCTGTTTATAGATTGAATATAACTTTATTATAAAAGAAGTCTAAGGTATCTTGTCTTTTTAACTATTATCAAATTCAAACTAATAACATGACAATAGTTTTATTTTAAAAGTGTTATTATATTTGCCATATGTAAAACTAAATAACAAAGCCTCACAGACTACATATCCGCCAGCAAAGTACCTATACAACTCTTACCAACTGTTGAAACGCCTGTCGGTTTTGAGAGAGCAATTACTCTTATTGTAAATATTGACTACCTATGCACTTGTTTTTTATTGTTGTTCACCGTCATCTTTTACTTTTTTACTTTGTTACAAGTTCTTCTAGAACATTCGTTAATAAATGTCCATCATCCAAACCAGCAGCAAGTTATTTTTACTAATCTTCCTAATTAATTCTTCATGTGGTCCTATTCGAACCGGATATTGTTTAAAGAAGAATCAGCTGCTATATTTGAGAAATATTATTTCAAAAGGATTTAAAAGAAGAAATTTTTATGTGGAATTGGAATGTGGATTTATTCAATGGTGTTAAATATTGAACTTAATTTAAATTTACTAATCATAACCCAACACTCAGGTAACATAAATTAGCATAAGCTTATTTTATAAGGTGAGTTTGCCATTATATTATACTATATTGAAATATTGTGTTACATTATTCACTGCACACCTGCAGCATTGTCAAGAAGTGTTAACAATAAAGTTAAAACGTACTATTTATTTATACATTTATTAGGTACAGTAAGAATTAGCGCTTACATTATTTTAACTATTATAATATTGTGTTTAAGTTAAAACACGTGCCTAGTTTTAAGGTACAGTAAGTTTAAATGCTTACATTATTTTAGCTTAGTTTGTCTTAATTGAAACAATATTAATTATTGTTAAATAACTTTGCACAGGTATTTATTTGTAACATAATAAAATAAATATATAGTTCTCGATGGGTATTTCTAGTAGGTTTAGCGGCGAGCGTAGTTAAAATTGTCATATCATTACGAATTGAGTTTATTTAATCACCCTCAATATATTTTGCGTTGCGTTAAGTTATACAATTAATTAATTTCTACTGTTACAATTATATGCCCTTATAACATAGATACTTGCTACTTATTCTTACAAAATTCTTAAAACAAGTACAAATAAAGCTAGTATTGTGGTTACTTTCATTATACACTGTAAATTTGTGAATATTAGTACATATTAAAGATATATGTTTAATATAAATTTGTATTCACTTTACTTACGAAATTTGAGTTGCTTAGCTTGGATTGTGTACTCATACCTACCTAATTATAATTTATACTAGCCATAGTTACTATAGATTTCTGTTAATCATCATCATTATTTAATTGTTTGTTAAACCTGACTATTGTATAAATTCCAGGTTGACTGCACGCGACTCCCAGAATGTCAGAGGAACGAGAATTAATGAAGAAGCGAGGGAGCTTTAAAGGCCGATTAACTACCTTTATTCATTATTTCGATGCCCTCAATGTTAAAACATTGAATGAGTCCGATGTAACTGAGATACAATTACGACTGGGTAAGATTGAATCCTTGTACGAACAATACGATGAGGTACAGACGCGGTTAGAATGCATCGTCGAAGATGTTCAGGTACAATTCTCTGAGCGATCCGAGTTTGAGTCGAAGTATTATAAATATTTAGCACAGGCTCAGAGTCTGTTAACTAAGTTTAATAAAGACAATAATTCGACTATTAGTAATAAAGGTACTCATGCTAGTAATCATAAACTTGTTAAGCTGCCTACTATACGATTGCCAAAATTTAGCGGATCTTATGAAACTTGGTTGGAGTTTCACGACACCTTCACTAGCCTCATTCATTCTAACGATGAAATAGATGAAATTAATAAATTTCATTATTTACGCGCTTCTTTGGAGGGAACTGCTGCCGTGGTAATTCAATCAATCGAATTCTCAGCGAGTAACTATTCAGTGGCTTGGCAGTTATTGTGCGATAGGTTTGACAATAAACGGTTATTAATTCAAAATCACATCTCTGCCTTGTTTAATGTTGAACCGATTGTAAAGGAATCCTCGTTAACTTTAAAACGTTTCATTGATCAATTAAATAAAAACCTGCGAGCGTTAGAATCGCTTGGTGAACCTGTGAGGCACTGGGACACACTTTTAATTTACATTGTTGCACGCAAGTTAGATCAAAAAACATTTCGTGAATGGGAGGAATTCAAGGGACGTAGAGATAAGGACAATCGTATAAAATTTGAAGATTTCATTAGTTTTATGCATAACCGTGCTGATTTAATTGAAACAATAGAACTGTCGCGAAACAATGTATCCAATCCACTTGTAAGGGGTTCAAAGTTGAAGTCGATGGTGGCTCAAAGTCCCATCATTTCCGACACAGATTTGGTTACGAAAATTTGCCCTAAATGTAAAGGTGACCATAATCTAAACACGTGCCCACAGTTTCTTTCGTTGAGTAACATTGATCGTTTTAAATTGTTGCCAGATTATAAGGTGTGTTATAACTGTTTTCATAGGGGTCATTTTGCTAACCGTTGTAAAAAACCGGGTTGTAAATTATGTAAGCGTAAGCATAATACGCTCATTCATATTTCGGAATCTAAAGGTATGTTCAATTTTCGCAACGAAAATACGTTTAATAACGTAACCGATAGACAGTCTTCATCATTACCATGTACTAAGAGCGACACAAATAATGTAGTCCTAGCAGCTCACGTCGCATCCTGCGGTGACCCTAAGCAGTGCGAAGTGCTGTTATCAACCGCTTTAATAAATCTGCATGACCGTAATAATCGTGTGCATACCTTTCGCGCCGTTCTTGACAGTGGCAGTACTTCGAGTTTCATAACTCAGAGGTTGTGTAAAAGATTAAATTTAGCAACTAGTCAGATAAGTAGGTCAATCTTAGGGATAAATAACGTGAGCTCTCACGTAGGTAAAACATGTCGTGTTACCATGACGTCATTAGATAACAGTTTTTCTGCCGATGTTTATTGTTTTGTTTTACCATTAATTACTACTCAAGTGCCAAATTATCAAATAAACATATTTAATTTAAATATTCCCTCTGAGATTTGTTTAGCTGACCCTATGTTTTATAAGGCCTCTGATGTAGACATCCTAATAGGCGCTGACCTATTCTGGGACTTATTAGGGTCACACAAAATAAAGTTAGGTGATGGAAAACCTATGCTGTGTGAAACCAGATTAGGTTGGATAGTCTCTGGCACTATCAGTAACAAGCATGTTACATTATTTTCAAAAAATGTATGTTGCAATTTTAGCAATATTGATTCTTTATCTGTTAGCGATATGGACGAAATTAGAGCCGATTTATCGCGCTTCTGGCAATTGGAAGAAATACTGATGGAGTCCTCAAATTATTCTCCAGAAGAAAGGAGGTGCGAGGAGCATTTTATTCAAAATACGTCACGCTTAGCGGACGGACGTTTTTGCGTTCGTATACCACTTAAACAAAGCACTTCTGTTCTTGGTCATTCACTTCAAGGAGCTACCAGGTGTTTACTGTCTCTTGAGCGCAGGTTGATGGCTAATCCCGATCTTCAGAAAATTTACCGCCAATTCATGTCAGAATATGAGTTGTTGGGTCACATGACAGAATGTAAACGTGAGCTAAACAACAGTGGTAATTTTATACCGCATCACGGCGTTTTACGCAGATGTAATGCTAATACTAAATTTCGTGCAGTGTTTAATGCAAGTTGCCCTACTTCGTCGGGTGTTACCTTTAATGACATACAGATGGTAGGACCTACCATTCAGGATGATCTGTTGTCTATTCTTCTTCGGTTCAGACAACATAAATACGTCTTAACGGCTGACGTCGAGAAAATGTATAGACAAGTGGTTGTCCACCCAGCTGACAGGTACTTGCAAAAAATACTTTGGCGTGATAATACATCTGAACCTTTTAAGATTTACGCTTTAAATACCGTCACATACGGTACGGCCAATGCGCCTTTTCTTGCGACGCGATGCCTTAGGCAAATAGGCCTTAACTGTAAGTACAATATGATTGCCAAGATTATCAAACACGACTTCTATGTGGATGACATGCTTACCGGAGGTGACGAACTAAATCAAGTTCAGTTAATTCGTACGGAAGTCACAAAGGCACTCTTGTCAGCGTGTATGCCATTGAGAAAATGGATGTCAAATGAACCAAGCCTGGTGTCAGAATCTGAATCTCTGAAATCTGAAGGATCAGGTAACTTAAATATTGGATGTAATGAGCCCAATAAGTTACTAGGTCTAAGCTGGTATGCTACTTCTGATGAGTTTGGATTTTCCATAGATTCATTGATGACTTGTCATGGTAATACTAAACGGGATTTACTTTCAATCATCGCTCGTATTTTTGATCCTTTAGGGCATTTCATTCTAATGACACATGGGGATAACAATCCCCATGTGTCATTAGAATGAAAATGCTATTGCAACAAATGTGGTTAGACAAGTTATCATGGGATGACACATTGCCGCCTAAAATTAGCGTACATTGGCAAAGCATTGTCAAGGATTTGCATCTTTTAAACAATTTCCGCATTCCTCGCATTATAGTCTGTGATTCATACAAGGAATTAGAGCTTCACATTTTTACGGATGCATCTGAGCGCGCATATGGGGCGTGCGTTTATGTTCGTTCCTTAAATGATAAGAACCATTGCATGGTTTGTTTGTTAGTGGCTAAAAGTCGAGTAGCACCAATCAGACCCACTACAATACCACGACTAGAATTGTGTGGAGCTTTGATAGGAGCCCGTTTGTATGATAAGGTCATAAGCTCGCTTCGGGCAAAAATAAGTCGTGTCTATTGCTGGACCGATTCGACGATAGTGCTGGGTTGGTTACAGATGTTGCCTTATAAACTTCAGCCATTTGTACGCAACCGCGTTGCTGATATTTTAGAAAAGACAGACACTTGTATATGGAGACACGTTCCAACCTCCATGAACCCAGCAGACCTAATATCTCGTGGTGTCGATATCAGTTCTTTACACAGACTTGACTTGTGGTGGTCTGGTCCTGAATTTTTAATGCACGACTTGTCTCGTTGGCCTTCTCAAGTCAAGCATTTTGAGCTCTTACCAGAAACTCGACCTGATGTTTCGTTAGGCGCTGTCATTGACAACGGTACATTGCGTGGTGGATTGGTTCAGTTTTGAGCGTTTTTCTAACTATTTACGTCTCGTTCGTTCCGTAGCCTATGTATTGCGGTTTGTTACATTTTGCAAAAAACAATTACCAGCTCATAAGTTTTTATCAGACGATGAATTAAAGGATGCATTAAATTTAATTATTTTGAATTGTCAAAACAAATCCTTTTCAGAATACAATTTATTGATTAAAAAACAAGGTTTACCAAAAAGTAGTCCTCTCTTAAAGTTTAATGTTTATTTAGACGAAAATAATTTAATGCGTGTTGGAGGACGTCTTGACAATTCCAATTTTCCTTATAATAAAAAGCACCCATTATTGTTACAGTCCACTCATCATTTCACGAAAATATTATTTGATCACGAGCATAAAAAATTAATGCATGCTGGTCCACAGTTATTGTTAGCTTCAATTAGAGAAAACTATTGGCCAATAGGTGGTCGCAATTTAGCGAAGGCTTGTTATCATAAATGTGTGCGGTGTCATCGAATGAAAGGTAGGGTTGTTACTCCTTTAATGGGTAACTTACCACGGGAGCGCGTCCTTCCAGGTGGTCATCCCTTTGAAACAACCGGAATAGATTACGCCGCCCCTATGATGTGCGCTAGTCGCCAAGGTCGCGGATGTAGGTTAGTTAAGGTGTATATAGCAATTTTTATTTGCTTCACCACCAAGGCTATTCATTTGGAGCTTGTGGGTGACTTAACATGTAAAACCTTTTTACTAGCATTATATAGATTTATTTCGCGAAGGGGAAGACCGACTGATATTTATGCTGACAACGGTACCTCATTTGTTGGTGCGTACAATGAGCTTTCGAAATTCTTAAAAACTAGTAGCGATTCTTTAAGTGAAAGTATGGCCAACGATGGAATAAAGTTCCATTTCATTCCCGCATATACTCCTCATTTTGGCGGTCTCTGGGAGGCGGGTGTTAAGTCAACAAAGTATCATCTTCAACGAGTGTTGGGAAATTGTAATTTGACGTACGAGCAATTTAACACCATTTTAATTCAAATTGAAGCAATTTTAAACTCTCGTCCACTAACACCGCTATCTTCAGATCCTGCTGACTACACGCCGTTGACTCCAGGTCATTTCCTCATCGGTCGTCCGCTTACTTCCATATCACAGCCAAATTATGAAGATAACTCTACCAGTCAATTAACTCGTTTTCAAAGAATTGCGCAACTACGCCAACATTTCTGGTCGAGATGGAATAAGGAGTATGTTGCAGAATTGCAACAACGCATTAAGTGGCGTTCCTGTAAGGACATGATACAGCTTAATTCTTTAGTGGTGATAAAGGAAGAAAATCTACCACCTCTGAAATGGAAATTGGGACGAATTGTTGCAGTCCATCCGGGGACCGATGGAGTTGTTCGTGTTGCTGATATACAGACGTCAACGGGAGTACTAAGAAGAGCATTTAACAGAATCTGCCCGTTACCAGTAGTGAGTCCTAGTTGAAAGTTCAGCTTTCAACGCCCGGGGGCATGTTGAAACGCCTGTCGGTTTTGAGAGAGCAATTACTCTTATTGTAAATATTGACTACCTATGCACTTGTTTTTTATTGTTGTTCACCGTCATCTTTTACTTTTTTACTTTGTTACAAGTTCTTCTAGAACATTCGTTAATAAATGTCCATCATCCAAACCAGCAGCAAGTTATTTTTACTAATCTTCCTAATTAATCCTTCACCAACATTAATGAAGATATTTCTTTCCCTTCAGATTTCCCCGAAAATAATAATTGTGGTGAAGATTTATATAAAAGAAACTTTTTGTCTGTCGATCGGTTAGTATAGTAAATTTACTGTAAATATTAATTCATTGAAGTGTTCTAGATAGTCATTTAGAATTGAGCTATTTTGTCATTGTATTGTAATAAATGTTAAATTATAAGGTTTGCAACCTTATACTTTAACTTTCTTTTGTAGTTTTAAACATTTCAATTCAATTCTAAAATCATAAAAATATAAATTAATATGCTTATGCTATAAAATAAATTATTCTGCACCATAAGCGTGCTAATTTATATAGCCATACATATGTAAGCTATCTCTGTAAACATAATCGGAATGGTAAGGTTCCTCACAAACAAACGATTGAAAATGTTATCTAAAATAAACCTCAGCGGTGACAACATATTAAATCACAGATTTTTAAATAAAATATGTACTAACTATGTAATGACTTAACTGTCAACTTGCTTGCGAACTTTCTGTTTTAATAAAAATAATGTAAAAAATCCGTGCCCGCAGGGGTCACGCGTGGGTAGACCTCGTGTGTAACTCGTTTAAAATATAACTCAGTACCTAGGAATAACACCCCTTGCAAGAATAAACTGTGATAATTTTATTTGGCTTAGTCAAAGGAGTACCTAGTGCGTTGCCTTAAATTTAGAGTAAAAAATAACCTTTCTATTAGAAATATTTGCGAGGAGGGAATGTTTACCAGAAAAAAGTTGCCGTGGTTTTACCTACCTTACATTTTCAAGCTAATAGCTGTTTTTATGTTGTATATATATATTATATATATAAATAAAAAATTTTTGACCAATGGTCATTTCGGACTCAGGGGGTCATAAGAAGACCTCCTGTGAAGAAATTTTTCCAAAATTCGAAAGTGACCGAATTCTTCGAGATCTACCCAAAAATAACGATTAAATATTCAACGAGAAATTTATATTCCTACTTTTCTCTTTTGAATGTCAATGTCATTGAAATATATTATTCCGATAGGTGATAGTGAAAAATTTCGTAAATTTATTGTGAAAATGAATTACTACTGCCCTTAAACGATGAGTGTATATTTAGGAAGAAATATTTTATGATTAATTATATATTGAAGGTTTTACAAATATATAGGGCACAAACAATATCTAGACTCGAAAATATAATCCATGGATCACAAAAAATATGTTAAACGTAAGCTTAAACAGTTCTCTTCTGAAAGCTAAATATAAATCTTACTACCTTTAATTCCCATAGTATTAAAGTAACCCATCGTAACTGTGGTTATTTCAATTAGTTAACCAATTTTCCTAACTGTGTATGCGGATGAACTTAAACGTTAAATTAACTTCTGAATATGAGCGCCCCATTTAAATTTTATTATCTAATAATATCCTAAAAAAATATGCAAAACTGTATTAAAACTTTTTTTCAAAGATTTCATGTTACTCAAATTCGTGTACAGTAATTGTTTGAAAAATACCAATGGACAACCAAGAGTTAAAAAAAAGTTTAAACACAAAGAAAAAATCAAACTAAGAAGTGGTATATTATGTCAAAAATCGTTTGTTGATATCTAATACTTACATATTACGTAATTAACTAAATGCCACTATGTACAAACTACGATGTTTATAAATAGTGTGTGAATGGTACAATTACGTAACGAAAAACTTGCAACAGCCTATTGTATAATTATAATAACAAAACATTATCTATAAAGGAAATTATATGTAGTAGTCAGGCAATATACTGTTAAAATATACTTTAATCAACATGAAATAAAATTAAGTGGGGTAATTGTGCACCAAAAACGAAGTTCTTTTAAAAAATACAAATATACATTTCAATCAAATTTAAATTTATTCTGTTATAATGTATTTTAAATTAAACGCAAATACAATATTCGTATTGTATTTAAAATATCGTTTAAGTTAAAACGAACGTACAAAATATTAGTAAGTAAATTAAAAATTATTTACTCGAAATAAAATTAAAGTTTCACAAAGAAGAAATTTACAGGCTTTTTCGACATTAAAATGTATGATTGTAGTTTGTGGCGCCGGGGATATCAATTCTATCAATGTCTTAAATAACATTGATTAATCTAAGATTAATAAGCGTAAACGTAGTTTCAATCACAAAAGCTTATTCTACAAATTCTTAATATGAAATTGTAGTTGTACAATGGTTTAACGCCAATAATCTCTGACTAAAAAAACATTAAGGAAGGTAATATTCTTAATACTGAATAATTTATTCTAGACAAGAGACCAGTTTTTTTTTGTGAACTTTCTTCGGAATTAGGCGAAAATAAACATTACTAATTTATTTACTAGTAATAATTTCATCGTAATATCCAGTAAATATTTTGTAATTGCTATTCTTCTATTTTATTATTTTTACCTATAAGTAATATCACTTTCTGTTTCCAACTACTTCTCCTACTCCTCCCGATCCAATATTTCATTAGTCATAATTCACGGATTTTTTGTTTATCATAAAATTACCAATTTTTTTCGTTACTAAGTTTTCATAAAACTATAAGACCGGTAGTTTTTTTCTATCTTAATTATAGCTTTAAAAAAATTACCTGAAAAGAAAAAAAATCTTTAATAAAAAGTATCTTATATGCGAGCGAGGGCAGATATTTTTTTTCGTTATTATATGTCATCTACATAAGTCATATATTACTTTTTACTTTAGAAAAATACTCGTTACTACTACATGAAAATGAATACTATTTTTAACTCTTAAAGGCCGGTAATTTCAAAATAGCGTTACTTATTAAGATTTAAATAACTTTCGTCTTGTTGTACATCACTTTTCAAGAAAACATAGTTGCAAAATTAATTTAAGTCAACTCGAGCATTCTAGCAAGTAGTAACATTTCAAATTTGACCAATTCATACAATTTAGTCGCAATATTTTGTGACCTTTACATAACGGGTGGAGCAGTCACTGTGTTAAGCGCTTATCGAAATCTAAATTTCAATTTCGAGCAAGAATGGAGCAAAGCAAAACAGGTTTAGGCGATTATTAAGAAATATTGGGCTATTGACAACAAGGTTTATGAATTTTGTAGTTGCTTACAATAAACGTTTATACTGTCATATTATGGAACTAACAAGAGAAAATGAACCTAGAACATAATACAAGATTGATAAACTAAAGAAAGTATATAGCAGTATAAAGTAAGAATTTAATTAAAGTTTTTTGTTAAAAATAGGTTTATGTACGTATGAAATTGCTTTAAAGCTAAATTCTTAAGAATCACGACTCCACAATACACATATTGTAGATGTGAAAACATTTTTATTTTCATTATTGTTTGTGTCAATCGTCGTTTTATTTTCACAATTATTCGTTTCACATGTTTTAATTTCAGTAGTAGATGTAAATTTGTATTATATTTAGGTAATTTTATTTTATCATCGTTGCCATAAACATTAACTTTAAACAAAACCTTAGGTAAGATAAAGAAGTGACAGATATTAATATTGGTTCCTCACATATGTTTATATGGAAAGAGAGCAGCCCCGAAATTGATCGATAGTTCGTAGTATATACAGAGGACAAGAATGGTTTTATAGACTTCACTAACATAAGCTACAATATTAAAAGAACATAAAATTAAAAATAGTCTTAATAATAACTCAACGACCTAAATAAGGCCACACGTAACATACGTTGATATTACACCGCAGTACACATGACTTCATATTTTGGAGAGTGTTGTTGAATACAGTGCTCGCTAACTTTATTTAAAAATGAATAGAAAACTTTTTTGACAAGAAAAATGTATTTTTCTCAGTTATTAAGTTGTAAAATTTTCAGTGACATGGGAGTGAAAGTAGATGAACTTAAGGTCAATTGCTTGCTGTCTGCCGATGATGCAGTGCCCATTGCATCATCAGAATGCGATTTGCAGGCATTAGTCACCATTCTGAAAGATGGGTGTGAAAATAATGGTCTAAACCTGAATGCAGATACGACGAAGGTTCTGATATTTGAAAGAAATGAAGAAAGAACTGAATGTAAGATTAACGCGAATGGTAAGATAATAGAAGGAGTGAATGAAGTGGTATATTTGGGAAGTATGTTTAGCAGAGACGGAAGATACGAAATGGAAGTGAAAAGGCGTATTGCTGCCGGTAACAGAGTCAACGATGCTTTGGCTGCATTGTTGAGACGGCGAAACGTCAACATAGGTACACGTTTGGCTGTACATAATGCGGTTTTGCTACTGACGCTGTTATACGGCAGCCAGCTGGGTAACACAGAAGAAGAATGTAATAAAGATGAATGCTGTGGAGATGCGAATATGCAGAATATGCTGAGTCAGTCTAGCTGACCGAATCCGCAATGAAGAGATCCACAGAATGGCAGGTACCAGCGAAGATGTCACGGTGAGAATGAAGAAGAACGAGCTGAGGTGGTTTGGGCACGTCGAACGAATGAGTGATGAAATAATGGTAAAAAAGATTTATATAGGAAAAGTGAGCGGTAAGAGAGATAGGGGGAGGCCTCGAGTGACCTTCGAAAAAACAGTAAATATGATACTGGAGGAAGGTCACGTAAAAAGCATGAGAACCCCCCGGAGGGCATGTATGAAGAGGTTGATGTCTGTGGCCGAGGTGAAAGAGGTATGCAGGGACCGTAGCGTTTGGCGCTCCGTCGTCTCTAGCTACCCCGCAAGGGATATGGCGTGAAGCTAAATAAATAATAAATAAATAATAAAATTGTCTTTATATATACAAAATTCAACATAAAGTACTATAATATTTAATTGAATGGAGTACTTAGGAAAGTAGAATGGTAAGTAACCGAACATTTAAATAAATTTGCATTACACGTATGTGATGTACGTTGAGTAGTGATATATCAGTCTTAACATAGTTAATTAAGTTTTGTTAAATTTATTTCTTTATTAAAAATCAAATAACTGATATCTGCTTGGTATTAATCACATATACAAATACTTTTTACATTTTTATGAAATAAAATCAAAATTCTATAATTTATTTTACTGTTATTCCTGGCTACATGATAAAAAAATACTTTTTAATTAGGTATTTTAATTACTGAAATATTATAATTTGTGTCTACAACATTTCATACACATAAACAACATTGATTACACTATTATTTAATTTTCTTTAATAACGTATTAAAATATTTCATTTTTAAATATGTTGGTCAATTATTGTACACAAAATTATATTATTATATTTATTATGACATGATGGTGCATCGTGATGATGGTGGTTCAAGTTACTTTATGATAAACTTAGATCAGAGACTAAGAAGTCTAAAGAGAAACTTGAATTTATATAACAATCTTGTGGTATTATTTATTTTATTATTTATTATTAAATTGCCTGAAGAGATATTAAAAAAATCCAATTAAAAACAATGCTACTTTAAAATTTACCCTAATTTAAAAAAAAACATTATGTAACGATTATTATGGGATGCTAATAAAACTTTAAATTACTCTTTAAATTTATGTTGTCATTAAGTCCCCTTCGGGATTGAACTGACTCTGTATCTTATGACCATATTTTATATATTCTATTGTATTTTTAGGAAGAAGCATGTAATGTTTTTTTAAATTCTAATATATTGATTATCTATATATAAATATAGGTTAAACGGAGTATCCTTATAGTCCATTCTGATGAAGATAAATAAAGTACCGTAAAGAAAATAATCAGTCAAATCTTGGTACATCGCCAGAGTCGGATATCTGTTATTGAACGCTTAAGCGCATCCAATGCTATTGATTATGAGATATCTACAAAACTCGTTAAATAAATTTCTTCTAAAAGATTATAAACGAGCATTGACAAAGATTACAAATAATTCAATATGTAAAACGTAGATAATTGTTTACTTAGAATTGTATTTTGTATATAGTATAATCCGTTTTATTAAATTTCTTTAAATAAAGATAATACACGTGAGAAAGTCCGAATACTGTGTTACTATAAATTTTATGAAATCCACCTCCCCAAACTCCTTCTTCAGCCAAGTAACAAGATGGTTTAACTAGAAATATTTGCCATAATTTTAATTGAACTATATATTTATTACTTATAGTTAAAATTTTTGTGTCACATTCAATTACTAAACAATTCCTGCTGCTCACTTTTTTTTAACTTTTTAATTGTGTAAACTTTTTTATTTAGTAATTTAGTATTTCAGGGCAATCTATTAAGTATAGGGCGTTAATGGCTAGACGACCAGCTGTGGTTGACCGCACACTGTCGTTAATTATAGCGAACAGTTAAAGCGGCTGCAGGCCGAGAAGTGTTTATCATTAATTGTACATTAAGCTACACACCATTAACAACTTTCAGGTAGTATATTAATTATTATCAAACGTTAGCTTAGGCAATTAAGCTTTTTTTGTTAAAATCTAAATTTGGACATGTAAGCCTATATAACTCGTACTCATACGTAATTGAGAACTCATTCCAACTCAACGCAGATTACAAAAACCACATCAATTTATATTTTGTCACGTTGCCTATAGAATATAAATAGCTAAATTACTGCATTTGTAGTATTATGAATAAACTTGTTTGATCAGTTAGATGACGTGAATATTTCATATGTGAATCTGATGTTACGTTTAATGCATATCTAGTAAGGAATTATACTGATTGGCTACTGATAGTATTTTCACGTCTCTTATACGTTTTTATTCCTGGTTTTGAACCTGTGCTGACATAATGTAATACCTAAGACGATGTATGTTAGAAAAGCGTGGAAAAAATGACATATTGCATCCCTAAATAATTCAAAATAAGATTTTTTTTTAATAAAGTCATGTTACGTTTTTATCTTAGTCGGGTTGTCGTATTAGATTTTCAAATCTTTTCTATTTACACTAACACTGATTAAATATTACGGAATTATTTTTAGTCTGGAACCTGAAACCTGTGAGTTCGTGCGGTCTCTCTAGTAACTGAGCTATGATACTATAATTAACATCGATAATTGTAGCATTTTATATATGTTTTCAACTTTGAAGTTAAAAGTTTAAAAAGACTAAATAAAGTGAAAAGACGTTTTTATGAATTTCAAGTCTGGTATTATATTTCGTTGCTCGCTTTCATTAAATCTTTCGTTTGTACATCTGTTTTTACGGACACAGACCTTTTCTCCTCTGTTGCATATTTTAACGTTGCTTTCTTAAATTTCTTTCTCCTATTTGCTCATATACGAATATAAAAGTTTGTACGTCAAAAAAAAATTAAACAAAATTTAATGGAGTTTTAGTAGCAAAAGAGATGTTGTTTTATTCAACTTATGTATTCTATATATAATATATAATAATAATAATAGAAACTTCACCTGACTTACACTAGTGAGATGCATTGTTTAGGTATTATTAAAACTTTATAATTCCAAAAGGGTAACTGTCTCGCAAATGCACTTGTTTTGTATTCATAATAACAAAATAAGTTTTATATTGAAATGCCTTCTTATTGTCTTTTAAAAACAACGTAAGGCATCCTTAATATTAAGTTCAACTAAAAAATATTCTCAAAAATATAATAATAATATGTATGCAAGCATATTTGTGTATGTAAATGTAAGTAAATATTCAACCACTCTGGTTTCCTTTTTATTTCGTTGAAAAACTTTGCATGAAGATCTTAAGATCAACTTAAACAAAAGGTTTTAGCTCGTTGTCTCTTATTAAAAGAATGTACACAATCTTCATCATACATAAAGACTTAATGACTCCTGTTTCACGTTATCATGTGTACGCAATTAATTACTTTGCTCTTGTCTATGCGCGATCGTTACCGAGTACGCGCGTGAACTATAATTGTTAGACTCATAATGATATTGCATATTTTTTTATAAAAGTAATTATACAATCAGTGGTACTTTTAATTTGAAATATAATTTCATTTTATATAATACTATCAAACGTAAAGTAATAATAATTGGTTTTGTACTTACCATGTTAACACTTTCGCTGCCACCAGATTTTCAGAAATTGAGCCCTGTGTGCTGTTTCAATTTTTCATATAAACGTTTGCATAAAGGCATTTAAATAAAAGGAAAAATAGTAAAAAAAATGTTGCGCCAATTAAATACTATAAAAAAAAATCCGTGCCCGCAGGGGGACACGCGTGGGTAGACCTCGTGTGTAACTCGTTTAAAATATAACTCACTACTTAAGAATAATACATGATGCCGTTGTTTACATCAAACATTTTCAAGCAAAAAGTGGTTTTAATTTTTTTTCTCAGAAAAGGTACCTTTTTTGGAAATACTTTTGGTACTTAAATTTAGAGTAAAAAATAACGTTTCTATTAAAAATATTTGCGAGGAGGGAATGTTTACCAGAAAAAAATTTCAGTGGTTTTACCTACCTTAAATTTTCAAGCTAAAAGTGGTTTTTATTTTTTTTCTCGGAAACGGTACTTTTTACGGACAAAACTTCTAATAATTAAATTTAAAGTAAAAAATAACCTTTCTATTAAAAATATTTGTGATGCAAGAATGTTTACCAGAAAAAAGTTATGAATTTTTTTCCAAAAATTTTCGGTTTTTTTACCCCCACCCCTAAGTTATTGAAGTTAGGTTTTCGGTTTATCTACATTAGTTATAGGTATTCATCAAAGACATCATATAATATAAACGCCATTGATCTTCTTTGTATAGGGAAAAAGTTATGGTCGAAAAACTGAAAACAGAAAAAGTGAGGCCCTAGCGCCCCCTGTGGCCGGATTTCTCTGGTTAACGAACTTGACCTTCATTTTTGGATGGTTGATTTTTGTGCACAGTTTGAAAGCGATCTGAGCGAAATTGTGGCCGCTATCGTGCTGACAAAAGTCGAATCTGGACGCACGCACGCATATATATATATATATATATATATAAACTTTTTGAGCAATGGTCATTTCGGACTCGGGCGGTCATAAGAAGACCTCCTGTGAAGAAATTTTTCCAAAATTCGAAAGTAGGGGACAAATGAATGGGCAGACCGAATTCTTCGAGGTCTACCCAAAATGACTTTTAATTGCTCCGTACATGCTACGGCCCTGGGGTGAAACACGGGGTGAAACTTGCGTCTCCGTACACGCTACGGAGCTGGCAGTGAAAGTGTTAAAGAAGTTTTTAAAATTATACTCGTATATTAAAAGGATGAGATAAATAAGTATATAAAATTCAAAAATCCGTGCCCGCAGGGGGACACGCGTGGGTAGACCTCGTATGTAACTTGTTTAAAATATAACTCACTACCTAAGAATAACACATGATGCCGTTGTTTACATCAAAAATTTTCAAGAAAAAAGTAGTTTTTATTTTTTTTTTTGGAAAAGGTATATTTTTTGGAAATACTTTTGGTACTTAAATTTAGAGTAAAAAATAACCTTTCTATTAAAAATATTTGCGAGGAGGGAATATTTACCAAAAAGTTGTCGTGGTTTTACCTATCTTAAATTTTCAAGCTAAAAGTGGTTTTTATTTTTTTTCTCGAAAACGGTACCTTTCACGGAAAAACTTTTAGTACCTAAATTTAGAGTAAATAATAAGCTTTCTACTAAAAATACTTGTAATGTAAGAATGCTTACCAGAAAAAAGTTATGATTTTTTTTCCAAAAATTTTCGGTTTTTCTACCCCCACCTATCTATTATTATCTATATTAGTTATAGGTATTTATCAAAGACATCATATGATATAAACGCAAATGATCTTCTTTGTATAGGGAAAAAGTTATGGTCGAAAAACTGAAATCAGAAAAAGTGAGGCCCTAGCGCTCCCTGTGGCCGGATTTCTTTGGTTAACGAACTTGACCTTCATTTTAGGATGGTTGATTTTTGTGCAAAGTTTGAAAGCGATCCGAGCGAAACTGCGGCCGCTATCGTGCTGACAAAAGTCGAATCTGGACGCACGCACGCATATATATATATATATATATATATATATATATATATATACTAGCAGACCCGGTCACGCGTTGCTGTGACTATTATTTTTGATATATTACATTGTACTAAACTATTTAAGGGGTAACGTTCAGAGTACATCTGTCATGAAAACCATAATGTTTTCTTATAGTCGATATTAAGCAAAAATCAAAACAAAATAATTATAATTATTTTTTTAATTTTATCCAAGTTTATAACACTATTTGTATATTACAAAGTTTTTAGTAAATAACTTGGAACACTAAACTTACGAATGAGGTAGGTAGGGTAGATATCTCATTCGTAATTACTCAATCCAGTCAATAGATACCGCCATCTTTTAGAATTGTTAAGAGCTAACTGCAAAATGATAAACTAATAATTTGCAATAAAATAATACTGCGACTATGAATTGAGTTGAAAATTATTATATCTTTTAAGTTAGGTCAAACTGTACGTGATGTGTAAATTTATTTAAATCAGTTAAGTAGTTTAGGAGTCCATCGCGGACAAATAACGCGACACGTGATTTATATATATTAAGAATTCTGGTGGATTTTTTTTATCATTTAATATTTTAAATAATATAATAAATAAATCGTAAAGTTTTCCTTTTTTTTAATATGTTACTTTATCATTTTATTAAGACGTTCATAATTAAAAGTATTTGGTGGTTTTTACTAATACATACAATGAAAGTTAAACTCAAAACATTTAAATTTTAAAAGTTTTTTTTTTTTTTAATAAATACAATTTTTATACAACTCGGCAGAATTCGTTCTGTCAAATAGATTTGGAATGTGGCAGTTTATATTTCGACCTTTAGACGTTTTTACTCTGCTGATCCTCACACATCGCCCTATCATCATGGTGACGGTTCTGTTCAGGAGAATTAAAGAAAAAGGTCAGCTCGGGTGACTTAAGTATCTTAGCTTCCACGAACTTTGGTCACCCTTTTGAGACCCACTAAAAACCCCGATTGGGATGTCTGCCAGAGGGCTTCAAACCAAGAGGGGAACTTAAGGTTCAAACCTGATTGAAAAATAATCTAAAGGGATAGTGGGAACCTAAAGGTGACAAATATTTATAAAGTGGGTGCTTCAATTACAAAGTATAGAGATAATTAATTATTTATTACTATTATTATTAACATAGGGTTCATAACCGATGAAATAAAAAATAATGAAATAAAACGTAAATAAGTATTTTCAGTAATCGCGTTATTGTAAATCCAGTGAATCATAATTATTAACAAAAATCTGTTTTATTTTTATTTTAGTGCTTTATGATACACAATGTTTTTTGTTTGATTACCTGGTGAATATAAATAAATCTGATGGTTTTCCAACACGGGAACAGGCAACATACAATTGACCATGTGAGAAACATGGGTTTTCTAGATTAATACCACAAACACCTAATGATTGGCCCTGGGACTTATTTATGGTCATAGCAAAAGCAAGCCGCACTGGAAATTGTAGTCGTTTAAATTCAAATGGTACGTCAGTCGGAATCATTGGGATGCGTGGTATCAAAACGTCTTCTCCTTTATACTTTCCTTTCAGTATAGTTGCTTCTATCACGTTGTTCAATAATTTTTTTATCGCTAACCGTGTGCCGTTGCAAAGACGCGGTTGGTTGATATTTCTCAACATTATTACTACCGAACCAACCTTTAATTGAAGATTGTGAGGTGGCAATCCTGGTAAATCCAGCGAGTTTAAAAATTCAGGCGGATAGTTAACGACATCATCTTGGTTAGTAGCCGAATCAACTGATTTATATATCCTCAATTCGCCTGTAATTTGTTCTTGAATTTTGAAATTTAATTCACTTACATCTATGTTTTTTGCAGCCAATATAGCCCGTTCTATAGCCAATATAGCCCGTTCGTTGATCTAGTTAACTGACAAAAACCTTGAGGAAAGTTAATGCAACCAGTCAAGGTGTCTATAGGAAATTTGCCATTACCAATGTCAATGAGTTGTTTAGAGAATATGTCTCCAGATTTGTCATTTTGCAACTTGATACGCATATTCTTGCTTAAGTGTAATACCTTCACATGTTTCCACAAATTGGAGGACTTTAAACAGGCATTAAGTTCATCAGCTGGCGTTGATCGTGGAATCACTGGCAATGTTTGACGAAAATCTCCTGCTAATAAAATCATTGCACCACCAAATGGGTTATTATTGCTCCGGAGATCTTGTAAGGTTCTATCTAAAGCCTCCAAAGATTTTTTATGTGCCATCGTGCATTCATCCCAAACAATAAATCCACATTGCTGCAAAACCTTTGCCATTGCAGAGTTCTTCGAAATGTTGCAGGTTGGAGTTTCGTTGCTTTGCATGTTTAATGGTAATTTTAGTGCTGAATGAGCTGTTCTACCACCTTCAAGCAAAGTTGCTGCGATTCCCGACGAAGCGAGTGCAAGTGCAATTTTATTTTGTGAGCGAATTGTTGCTAATATCAATGAAATCAAAAAAGTTTTTCCTGTACCACCAGGTGCATCTAAGAAGTAAATCCCTCCTCTTTTATCATTTATTACTTTCAAAAGTGTATCAAATACATACTTCTGTTGTTCATTCAATAGTGGAAGATTCGTTTGAATTAATTCTTTCAAAGTGTTGAGATCATACAGTTTTTCTCGGTGCAACTCTTGGTTAAAAGCATCATGCATTGGACGATTGGGTGCGGCCAGGCCTAATTGAAATAATAGTTTGTTTGACATCCTCAAGCACATGTCCTCAATTGAAATCAATACTTCATTGTAAATTTCTTCGCTTATTTGTATATTTGGATTTCCCCTTCTAATCCGTATTTGATACAAAATATCATCACACATATTATCTTTGTACTTGATCCACAAATCCTTTGGGTTTGATGGGAAGCAGCTAGATATGATTATAGAAAACAATGTTCGTATTTGATGAGCTTGTTACATATATATTACAGCATCATTGAGAGTTTGATCCCAATGAGCATCATTGTCTAGCAATCGCAAACGTTGGCAAGCTTCTCTATATGATCCACACAAATCACCATTAACAGTTCGTACATGTTGGAACGATGTTGGGCCACGTACATTGACTAATAGCAGTCGTAAATAAAAACATTCATCATTGCTTGGATGTACTGAATAAATTCGACCAATCGCATCGGTAGAAAATATATCTGGGTATCCTGTAACTGGTTTTCCTTGTTTCCGTCGTATAAATCTTCTTGAGGATTGATTCCAAGTATAATATTTTGGCATTTCAGAATATAACAATGTTTGAGCAAAATCATCGTTTTGACATATCTCAAAAAATCTGGTTAATGTAGTAGATGGTGGCTGTAAAGCTCTTTCTACTGCGTTCTGTGCTGTAAAATATACTCTTTGTCCATTTTCTAAATGCACAGCTAAATGAACAACAGTAGGGTGTCTTTCATGAATAGGAAAAGAAAATATTCGCCAAACTGCTTCATTACTACTAACATAGCGACCCATTTGGTATTGGGTAACTTCATCATTGGAATTCTCTGCATTAATACCAATCACAGCCATATCACTCCCTTTGGTTACATATTTGCAAATGTATTTAATAGATTTTACTGAATGGCAAGATTCAACGTTGATGTGCGCTTTGAAGGTCTTTGATAAAATGGGTGAATATGGAACAATCCAGCGATTATCTATTTCAATATCTTGTTGATTTAATTTGACAATTGTTGATCTTCCATTGTCTGCTGTCGATCGGCGACGATACAAAGGATAACCGTCATTACCAGTGATTGTTTCAGATATTAATGTCCGTGGATATCGCTTTGAACATTTACCATCCACCATACACGGTGAATTTTGATTAAGAGTTCCACAGGGACCATGTATCATGTTTTTAATAACTACCTCATGCAATCCAGGATCTACTTCTACATTAGGAATTTCAGCTGATATTACTGCATCAACTTCATTTGGCCTTATCTTTTCAACTAACCAAATCAAAATGTGTGCATGTGGCAATCCCCGTTTCTGCCACTCCACAGAATACATCCAGCAGCGTGTCTCTCCAAACACATAATGTTTCACAATGAAATCCATCAAAGATTTCAACTTTTGTCTAAAGACTCTGGCTGTAATATCATGACGATCAATAGGTGATTGCCCAGGGAATAACTCCTGCTTGATTTCTATCCAGTGTGGATTGCATGTAAATGTGATGAACAAATCTGCTGTACCATAATGACGAACATATGACATGGCATCTTGAGCATATTCATGCATATGTCGAGGGCTTCCGATGTATGTTGCTGGAAGAATAGTCATCCGACCAACATTCTGTGCATTTCCATCAGTATTAATCGCATCTCGAAGGTGAATATACTCTTCAGATCTGAGTTTGGTCTGATTCAACCTGATGAATGTTAATCTCTCCGTTTCAATTTTAACATACATGTCTACAACATACTTGTGATATAATCGCCGACATTTGAGTATGTGATTGTCTTCATTTTCACGAATCATTAGGCGGTAGGAATAATAGTTCATTGAACTGACTTTTTTGTTGGTTTCGGAACCTGAAAATAGATTTTTGTTTTCATAATATTGAAAATTAAAAAAATAATAATATAGTGACTGATAATATAGCTCCATAGCTAAACTAATATTTTTTATTACCTGTAATGGGATTTATCATCTTGTTTGAAAAATCATAGCCATCTTCACCTTGCCAAAATATAATGGGATATTGCAGTGCGTCATATGAGCGGTGTGTTTCCTTTATACGTTGTAATTGATCATTCCGACGATGTAAAACAATATCACGGGATTCCAAGTTTTCTCCAACTACAACGATGGCAACTTCATCAATAGTTGGTGCATTAAAACGTCTTGCATGTTGGCCAACAGGTGTTTTATCAGCTCTGATTACAATTTTGTGATTATCAGATGGCATCCGATCCAGTGCAGTTTTAAACAACATAACCAATTGATTGTACTCATGAAATAAAGTTTGTAATTGTTCTACAATAGACCTCTTTAGTGAATTGTTATGTGAACAACGCATATCAATTTCTCGTGGTGAATTGCCCATGAAATAAATTTGCAGAAATTTGTAATTGCTATCTGACACTGGTAACAGTAAACCTGCTCTATGATATATTTGGCCTTGTATCTGTAAATTAAAAAAAATGATTTTTGCCAAATAGAAATAATATTTGTTCCTAAAAAGTATATCTGTCTCTTAATTTGAATCACCAAATAATAATTGATATGCTTAGGTATGTCAATATGTAATAATTAGTTGTAACTAATATCCATCATCAAATAATTATATTGTGTTTCAAAATAATAAAAGTGTTGCTAATACTGAATCACCAAATAATATAATGACTAAGTAATATATGTTTTGGGGTTTAGGAAACTGAAGGTTAATGACACATATTTACTTAGTTAACAGGAAATTTTGTTCATTAAAATAATAATGATTAACTGCTATAATACATACCTTAAAAGTTGGCATGAAATTTTCCCGAACTACGTTTGTTGCCCCAAATGATGTTATTTGAAAGCAATTGTTATATTGTTGAATATTTGACAAAAAGTGTATGGAATCTGGTTCTATTCCTGAAACCAATGAGTACAATGGCTCTGGTGGTGGATCCAATGGTATCAATTTCACTTTCCCATTTGCGCAACACAATCCATTTGCTTCATTTTTGTATTTCAATGCCTTACAATAAGAGCAAACCAAGTTCATAGATCCAATAGCAACACATTGGTGGTTACTGTAGTCAATTGACAAATCGTAATTGAAAGCAGCTCGATTCAAACTTTCGCGATTATTAGTTGAATCTCTCGCTCTCGCTTCCCGCGTTCGTGATATACGGATTCTTTCGCGTTCATTTCGGTCGTCACGTTCATGTGCAGTATGATAAGATCGGTAATTCATTTGGTTTGTAGCATTTCGGGTTCTTCTAATTAAATTACTTCGTCTTATAGGAGGCATATCGTATATAATTACCTAAATTTATTCACATGAAATAATTATTAATCACAGGTATTTATACAATCAAAATTAATTATTAAATATTATAAACGCTTTTTAACGCAGTTTGTTTGACAGATGCAATGACGTGAAAACTGATGACAATTTATATCGCATTCCGAAACTAAAACAAAAGAAGGAATATTCCAAGGCCAATCAAATCTTACATTTACTTTTTTTGACTTTTCAATTTGGTCGGGTGTACACATTCATTTGATTAAATTTGAACGTTGTGCAGCGACAATAAAGCGCGAATTGACTCTTTGACGTTAGCAAGACACCTACATTGTTTAGACAACAATGAGTGCTTGTAATTTAATATCAACTTTATTGAATAGCAATACAGTTCAAATTGACTCTACATTTAGTTATTTATTCTACATTTAAAATATTTGTATAGGAAAAAGAAAAGGGCTTTTTTAGGGTTTCCCTGGAAATTATTCAAATTTTTCTCGCCGTTAGAGCCATCCTTGGACTTCAAGGAACATTTAAAAAAAAGAATTGTTAAGATTGGTCCATGCGTTGTTGAGTTATGCGCTTACCAACACATTTTGCGATTCATTTTTATATAATAGATATATATATATATATATATATATATATATATATATATAAACTTTTTGACCAATGGTCATTTCGGACTCAGGGGATCATAAGAAGACCTCCTGTGAAGAAATTTTTCCAAAATTCGAAAGTCGGGTACAAATGAATGGGTAGACCGAATTCTTCGAGGTCTACCCAAAAGTTATTTGGTGACTCAGTTAACTGACGCAATAAAGCAGACCCTCGTTGAGCTTTTACTAGTATTCCAGATCCTCATTTGAGAACCTCTACAGTTTAAAAAAATTGAGAAAAATAAATAGCATTTGTTATGTGTTTTTAGATATTTTTATTACTTCTACTCTTATTACTTATCGTTTTGTTCTTTGAAGTATAACGATAATATATATTTAAAATTAATTTAATCAGATGTGCCTGACTAGTTTCGATCCTATTTGCGGTTATTCCTAATCCTTAATCATGATTTCGAAGCATGATGACACGAAATGAGAAAAGTTATACGTTTATATTCATCCGACTTTCATTACAAAGTGACGCTGTCAGTTGATGATATGTTTTGTTTACATAATACATGGGAAAATATTCAGATTCCGACAATAACATCCACTTTACATACTCTTATAACTATTGTTGTAGTAACATTATGTCAAAATAATTATAGGAACACATACATACGTATTAACTTCTCCTTCTCTTAAATTATATACCATCCACACCGGAAAATGTATAAAATTTCATACAACTTTAAAAAACTGCAAAAAATCAAAAACTTAATAAGTAAACTACCTATCTAACTATTCACCTGAAAGGATATAAAAAGGGACGATATATTGTAGTTAGATATATAGTACTTTGAAATAAAGGACAATACATTAAATATTATTATTTACTGTATTATTTAAATATACTGTATCTTATATCATATTAATATTCGTGAAAAGCGTAAAGAAACCACAAATGAAACATGACGAGTTATATTCAATATTATTGAAAAAAAATGGTGATATTTAGTAAATAACACAGCCACACAAAAAAAAAAAAGTCATGAACCAGAGGGGAGACCTGATTATTCTTAGGTTTTTGGGATTGCTGAAACCGAATATGACAATAAAAACTAATTTTAAATGCCAGTTTTCCCGCTAGCACCCCCTTACTACCTCTTAAGGGGTGAAAATTGAAATTTTTGTATAAAATCAAGATAAATGTCTATTTCTACGTTTTTTGGGGTGCTGAAACCGAAAATGATAATTAAAAATAAATTCATGACCACTATCACCCCCTACCACTCCTTACGGGGGGTGAAAATTTAAATTTTTTTGTAAAGTCAAGATAGATGTGTATTTCTACGTTTTTTGGGATGCTGAAACCGAAAATGATAACTAAAAATAAATTCAAGACCACTATCTCCCCCTACCATCCCTTACAGGGGGTGAAAATTTCATTTTTTCTATAAAATCAAGATAGATGTGTATTTCTACGTTTTTTGGGATGCTGGAACCGAAAATGATAACTAAAAATAAATTCATGACCACTATTACCCCCTTACCACCCCTTACAGGGGGTGAAAATTTAAATTTTTCTATAAAATCAAGATAGATGTGTATTTCTACGTTTTTTAGGATGCTGGAACCGAAAATGACAACCAAAAGTGAATTTGATACCTCTTTTACTCAATACCACCCCCTAACCATCCCTAATGGGGGGTTTCAATTTTGTATAAAATCAAGATGTATGAAGAAATTTTAACGATTTACAGTAAGTGACATGTTTATCATACTAGTTTGAGGTTACTCTCTCTCTCGCTCTTATATTAGAAATTCAAATGCTTTATCGATCAGAAGTATCTGAAATATATTCATGATTTAATTCTACTCTAATCCTGATGGAACCTTGCATCTTGCTCCTCGCTGTAGTCTCCTAAATTGTCAGGAAAATAGTCCCTTCTATTTTGGAGGCATAGAATTAGGTTCAGCATCTTTTAGTCTCCTAAATTTTCAGGAAAATAGTAACAATTCTATTTCGGAGGCATAGAATTAGGTTCAACATCTTTTAAGCGTTTTACAACACTGCCGGATGGATAACAGTATAAGTAGTATTAAATAGAAAGTAAAAAAAAAAAAACAAAAAGTGAAAAAACTTGTGAAGAATAGGATAAAAATCATGATTCAGTCTTAAGGGTCGGTGAGGGGTGTTAATGGGTGATAGAGGTCTTAAATTTTATTTTTAGTAATCATTTACGGTTCCAGCATCCTAAAAAACGTAGAAATACACATCTATCCTGATTTTATAGAAAAATTTAAATTTTCACCCCCTGTAAGGGGTGGTAAGGGGGTAATAGTGGTCATGAATATATTTTTAGCTATCATTTTCGGTTTCAGCATCCCAAAAAACGTAGAAATACACATCTATCTTGACTTTATAGAAAAATTTAAATTTTCACCCCCGGAAGGGGTGGTAGGGGGTGATAGTGGTCATAAATTTATTTTTAATTATCATTTTCGGTTTCAGCATCCTAAAAAACGTAGAAATACACATCTATCTTGATTTTATACAAAAATTTCAATTTTCACCCCTTAAGAGGTAGTAAGGGGGTGCTAGCGGGAAAACTGGCATTTAAAATTAGTTTTTATTGTCATATTCGGTTTCAGCGATCCCAAAAACCTAAGAGTAATGGGGTCTCCCCTCTGGTTCATGACTTTTTTTTTTTTTTGTGTGCCTGTGTAATTATTATATGTAAATATATAAATTTAAAATAATTTTTCTTTTTTAATGAGATTTATAACTATAATGTTTTTTAAAATATGATATTTTTTGAGATTACAACAATATTTCATAAAGAAAACATTACTTTGTAAGGAAAGGCATAAATAATGACCAACAAACAGACGAGACAAAGAAATGGAAATTTTGCATGTGATTACCGATAACGAGTGCGAGTGTTTAAACAAAAAGTGAAAATACAAAAAAGTATTTTAATTGTATCTTGGCTGTTTGGTTTGGTTTGTAAACAGTGTATGAATGGTACATACACCTGGCAAAGAAATTACTACAATCTATTAATGTACAAGGATTACACTTGTTTAAATTTTGAATTATAAAAAGAAAGCATATAATGTTTTAGTGTTTATGTCTATTAAAGTTAAAAAACACTTATTACATAATATTTAAAAAAATACGACACAAATTTTTCTCATAAGCCGCTGTGTGCCAAACATGGTATTTTTGTAGCTATATAAGATTGTCATGTCTTAATATTTTACTCATAAAATTATTGAAAGTAGGAATATTTTGAGTTGGTTAATACATGAACCGAATATTTTAGTGCTCACGAACTAGGTGATTCAAATATTCAAATAATAATAAGTCAAGGGCAACCCGTCTCCTACCTTTTTCCACTTTGGTTTTATACAAATTTTCAAATCATTAACAATATCTCAAAATATATTGACTATGATGGTCTGATCTTACATTGTCAGAAACGTAGGGCGTTGAGAGTTGCAAATAAGGTTTATGCCAGTTAGCCATTTCATTAGATACCATGTGATGTTACTTTGGGTTGCTGTCTAAACACCTTATATATAAATGAAACATGAATTTTGCATAATTTACAAAATATTGTAATTGCCGAGTTTCTCTCATTATGTTTGTATTAAATTTTCCTCAGTACCTAATTTATCTAATACAATCTACATAATATGACAGTCTTTTGAGATGTCACCATGTGTAGTTTATATTTATGATTTTTATTTTATTTATATCAATTTATACTTACAACATACTCAGGATAAAGAATTCCTGTTATATTATCTACCCGCAGCCAAGCTGCTGAGAAGTCAGAAATTTCGAAGAAAGATTTATTTTCTAACGTAAGCATACGATAGATAACAAGAGGAGTTTTGTAAATTCCATAAAGTGAAAAGGGCGAATTTTTAAAGTATTAATATTATATTTATTTCAGAATATTCGAAAATTTTACAGACAGCGAAATTCTTAATATTCCAACCAAACTATATAATTAATTTAATAGGCTCCTATTATTAATACTTAATAAGGAGTCGGTGTGGGAGTTTTTTTACAAAAAAACAAATAAGGAAAGTAATATTCTTAATACTGAATAATTAAATCTATACAAAAGATCAGTTTTCTTTTGTCTGTTTTATTCGAAAGTAGGTTGGAATGACCATTACAACTTTATTTGCCGGTAAAAATTTTTCAATAAATATTGTTATATTTATTGTAGGATAATATGTTATATTATCTCTATTAATTAATATTTTTACCGATACCTAACATCACTCATTGTTGTCAACGGCTCTAACTACTTCTCCTTTTCCTCACGATCCACATATTAAGCTACATTTCATTAGTTGTAATTTATACCAGGTCACAGGTTTTTAGTGTCATTGTATTTTTATCCCATTTTTTGTGTATTACCATAAGAATGAGAGAATATTCCAGTATAGCAAGCATATATTAACTTAGATTATAAGTTAACATTTCCCATACCACAAACTATTAGCACAAACTTAAAAAAGTGTTGAAAAGGGGTTTTTTTTAGTTTTCTCACATATAACAGTAGAATTTCCTTTAAATCGTGTTAGTCCAGATTTTGTCTCGTTATTATTTTATTATAAGTTACTATATATACTATTTATTATGTTGGTGCACTGTCCATATTTATTTCCATATAATATACTTTACTTACACTTTACTTTAGAAAAATATGCATAAGGTTTGCTCTTAAAAATTTACGTTAATTTTAAATAATAGTGTTTTTTTTTATGTTTTACTAATAACACACAGTTTTCGTCTTGTTAAAACAAATTAAAAAAAAAAAAATTACAACTGAGACATTTCTAAATTAACATCGCACGAATATGGCCGCAATATTTTTTTATCTTTACGTAAGGAGTGGGTGCAGTCACTATATTATACTATATATAAATCTAAATTTCAATTTCGACTGGGAATGGAACAAAGCGACACAGTTTTAGGCAATTAATAAGAAATATGAGGCCATTGAAATCAGGTTTATGGATTTTCTAGTTGTTAACAAGAAATGTTTATACTGCCATATTATGTAACTAACAAAAGAAATTATACTTACAACATAATAACTTAAATAACAAAAAAAAAAAAAAAGATAGTTGAATAATTAACTTACAAAAGAAAATATATTTTTAAGCACGACCAATGAACAAAAAACAATAACACTTTTTATCATAAAGAAACATGTTGTTTTAGTTTATATACTACATATAGAGTAAAAACACTTTAAACAATTAAGTGCAGCTAACGTAATTTCTTGCAAAAATATTTTATTCTCAAGCGCTGTTAACGTTCAGCGTTAAAGTAGTTTTGAAACTATGTAATTTAAATAAAATCCAAACACAGTATTTGTATTGTCATCAAAATACCATTTAAGCTAAAGCGAAGGAACGAATTATGGTAAATGCACTAAAAATTGTTCAGTCGAGTAAGTTTGAAAAAGAAGTAAATTTTACGCTCCGACTTGCAAATCTGCGATTTTAGTTTGTAGCGTCATGATTATATTTTATATTAACACCTGAAGTAACATAAAACGTTATGTATGAAGTTTTACAGAAACTACATTTTTTTACTTTACCTTTTGAATGTTCGAATTTTTTAAAAAGTTTTGTAGTATAGTATCCCAATAAAATACTAACGTAGTTTACTATATTAGAATATAAATTGGTGGTAATTTATAAATCTTTTTCTATTTATAAAGATATTTAAAGATGATTTTTTAAATAATTTTTTAACTTTTTAAAATCTAAGGAGAAGTAATCATTATTTTTTTAACACTATAACAATATTACTATCAAGACAACAATATCTATTACAAGACTGACGTCTGTGTATTGTGAGTTGATAGAAAATGAAATGTTGTTGCAATTTTCTCGGAATATGCCGTTTCTAAGTACCATTGCTTTTCTTGGCGACACTCTTATAAGTATTTCTGTGTCTAAGTGGTCTTTTTTCTTATAAAGTCGAGAATTGAACAATGTAATTAAAAAATAAGCCTGATAATATTTATTTATTCAAAACTATGGTATATTATGATTGCAATTCCGGTGTTTTGAATTAATAACAAATAAATTTAGCTATCGCGTGCTAGAGCAATATTTTATCATAATATTACGTGGCAGGGTGTAATTGTCACTGATAATATCAATTTATAGTTTGTTCTCTATTAGAATATTATTTTCGAATGAAAATGACAAAATGAAACTAAAAAATTGTAACCTTACTTAATTATATTGATTTTTTTTTGCATAAAGTTTTTTTCATGTTCCAATAGCTATAACTTTATCATTTCATTTTATATTGAATACAAAACTTTTCTACGGATTTACTTTATATATTTGTAAAAATTAAATTTCAACCCAACGTTTCAAATGCTTTTCAGCAATAGTGTTCACGAGAAGATGAATTTGTGGCAGATCCGATGTAATAGCACATGCTGAACTGATGCTTTATGTTTAGAATGTTACCCCGCTCTAATATCAAGCAAAAAGTCGTTGGCAGTAATTAATAAATTATCATTTCTCTCGTAGATTTGCCGGCATTTTTTATATTTCTCGGTTAAAAACAACATATCTAAAAAGATAACGCAAAACATTTTTATTTATTTTTTATATTTAGAGTACATATTTTGTCATGTTACTTATTTTATTAGACAGGTAGGCGATAAACTTATCTATAGTATTATATATCAATACAAAATCTATCAATCTTAGAGTAATTAGATAAGATTATTAATTACCAAAATGATAAAGATGTTTCTTTATATATAGGATTATATTTTTATAATTTTTTTTTTTTATATTTTTATTTATAATATGTTACAGTTTCACAAAAGAATAATGCGTGTACTTATTGTAATGTTTGGGCTCATTTGTGCCACGTGCAGTAAGTAAACGAAGATATATTTGTAATTTGTATTCTATGTAACATGTCTAAGTAAGTAACTCAGGTTTAATTTTACATTAAGGTAGATCTCGACTCTCAGTACTAAAAAATAAATACGGGATTAAATATTTGGTTATTTGTGCTTTTTTTTTATCACTGTTTGGTGGGCAGGGCAATCATCACTATTGAAAGATATCCTTTCATGGAAACTATGATAAGCAGATCGTCGGTGGAAGATTTTATTCAAAGTTGTGGTGGTACTTTAGTTACACCCGCTAGTAGTCTGGGGTATTACTGAGGTCAGTTATGTAAGCTATAGCTATCTACACTAAATGATAACTGGTGATGCAGCCAAGTCGTGTTGTACAGTGTTGTATACAAAATATTAGATGTTATTTCATTTATTCTAAGATAGAAATGCTTAGGATGTTACTCCTGAGATGTTGTTTACGGGTATTCTTGATATCCGCAGTATGGACGCCTACCATCAAAACTCCGGCAGATCAGTAATCTACATCAAAGACGCATTAGTTGGAATTATTCTATGGGGAAATCAGTGTTTTCGAATCTACTTATCCTATCTACCAAAAGATAGATAGATACATAGAAATGTACAGACAGCAAACAAACTTACGAATTTATTATATAGGGAATCTTTTGTATTTTCTAGAAAAAAATTATAACAAAACCTTTTTTGTTATTTGTAACTGGCAAGTTTTGATATCAATATAAGGTGACGTTTTAAAATATGAATTTAAAAAGTATTAAGAAAGTGTCAGACATTTTTATCTTTTTTTTAAATGCTACCCAAAATTGTGACGTTTATGAACCTAATGCAATAAGAGGAGCACAAAATTGGTTTAGGCGTTTTCAGTCAGGAAATTTTGATGTCATAGATACATTTCGATCTAGTTTACAACTAGTAGTACTTGACGACATTTATTAAATAGTGGAGCAAAATCGACATGTGTGTAGTTACTATATAACTATAGATCTGAGAATTGTCCATAAAATGAGTTTAGTCCCATACAATGAGCTTTTTTTTATAACCTACCTTTTTTATATGGCTCACATGAACTTACTGAAATATACCTTATTTAAATCTGACCTAAATCGTGTACCCATTTGACATTCTCTCTTAAGATGACACTTATGACGAAAAATGAATCACTTACAATGAGTATGTATGAAAAAGGTCTGTCAAAAAACCCGGGTTAAGCAATGCCCGACTCCATAAATCTATAACCACTCTAGAAAAATTTAAAGAGTGTGTAGTCTTAATGTATTTATTATTTTGTAGCCTCAGGGCTAAAATCTGTGGGCTGAACTGTGAGGTTGCAAGATCAGTCTTGCATCCTCAGATTTTAATGTATTTTGGTCTTTTCCAACTCCTTTAGGTAGTGTAATGTCAACATAAAGCAGGACTGAAAATTCTACAGTAACGGTATCAAATCACTACCTTCAAAATGGCAGCAAGTTATTAAACAAAATGATACATAGATACATATTATAATTAAATGTAAGCAATTTTGTTAAATATTACCTTGAAATTCTTGATATATATAGATTTTATGCTGAACATATGCTTAAATGTGGTACATTACAAAAAACACATTACTTTACAGTATTTACTTAGGTACATATTAAAATTTTGAATATTAGATATATATTTCACTTCGAAAGAACTTGAGCAATTTGTTAAGAAGAAATTTCGCAATTCTTAAACACATTATATTTTTTACCTAAATAAGAATACTTATCACGAGCGTCCAGTAAGTCAGTTAGTTTTGTAACTCTTGGATTGGAGAATACAGTTACATCTTGTTTTCCCTCGAAAACAAACACGATACCTGAAAAATAATATAAGTACTAAACATAAAAACGCAGAAAATATTATCTTTATTGTGTTTAAGTAGGCAAAATATAAAATGCAAGAAATCTATGACACAGTTTATAAATAACTCCTATAATTATATGTTTTTCAGTATATTTCGTATAATGAATCTTTCTTTTTATGTTATGTTTTAATATTATATTACACAAGGCCTACTATGTCAGATTGAAACTCCGTGCCATTTTATAGTAAAACCCAATTTTTTTGCAAAATTTTACCTGTTCTGCTTCTATATTGCTTTCGACGGCGATACAATGAGTAAAACGATTTTGCAATCTTTCAGTTCGGCTTGTAGTCAAACTAGGCTTCTGTTTCTGCGATTACTTCTTCTTCGGTCTTAATTCCTCTTCCGGAAAACATTTTTATGAAGTTTGCGAACAGGAAATAATCGCTGGTGGCCAAGTCTGGAGAATATGGCGGATGGGAAATCAATTCATAGAGCAATTCTTTAAATTTTACCATTGTTTTCATTGACTTGTGCGAGGTGAATTGTCTTGGTAAAAGAGCACTTTTTTTCTTCAAATCCGAGAACTTCTTTCCGATTTCGTATTTCAAACGCTCAATCAATGCAATGTGATTGTCACTGTTGATAGTCTGGTCCTTTTGCAGATAGTCAATGAAAATGATGCATTGTGCATACCCAAATACGGTTGCCATAACCTTGCCAGCCGATCTTTGTGTTTTTGGTCGTTGTGAACGAGGTTCCTCGCCTGGTGTAAAGTGATGGAACCGAGTTTCAACATATCAACTTGTTTTATCAATTAGTATAAACAACAAGCCAGGTAGATATTCCTACCTGCTCAGATGAAAATATAGTTGATACAACCGAAATATTTATTAAATTTTTATCGTTTTTTCTCTGACATCTATCGTTTAATCTGAATCTGTAATATGAAATCCAAAAACAATGCAATATAATATATACTAACTATAATATATAATATATTTTATCAATTAATTTTCACTTCCGACAAAAATATGCAAGATTAATGAAATAAGTGATTACTGATACACGTCTACAAGACTCAACGCACGTGATAAATGAACCACGACTTATTGACGTGATAAATGAACCACGACTTATTTACCACGACTGATGCAGTAATTATTAATCTTCCCTGTATCACGTTTCTATCACGTTATCTTCATCTCATCTCATCTTTTATCATTGTAACTGTGTGCATTATTAACATAATTACTCGGTTAGTATACAATATTATATTGTTTGTGTTGAAATTTAATTCCTTTTATTTTATTTAAAGTAGGCAATTAAATAGTAATAAAAAATATTATCTCTTTTTTTCGCATACAATTCAAATCAATTCATTTCAAACACAGTGTGAACAGGACCAGTTAATACCCAGTTACTACTAGGTCAAACTCATACTTGGTTATATTAAAAAAGAAACCTTTTTTACTGTCTCTGAAATCTCCATTTAAATATCTCGTAAACGAATTTAAATGATTAATTTACATCATTCATGAGTTACTTATCAAGTGTAGTAGTTATTTGTCAGAACAGTTACGGTTTACCTTTGTACCACAGTACTGTCACTATACTAGTTACTAAATTCAGGTAATGCTACTAACTTAAATAGTGGTTGTATTAATGTATGTTTCTATTCAATTACTTGTTTCAACTGCTAAGAAATCAGTAATTTCGAACAAAGATTTAGTTTCTAATATAAGCATATGATAACAAAGGGTTTTTGAAAATTCCATCAATAAAGGAACGAGAATTTTTGACATTGTTATTACTAGTCGTTCTGTGAACAGTAGACCTAAGTACGTTAGGGGATGAGATAATGTTTAAGTGCCTTTTCAAAAAGGATTAAGTATACCTTTGTATGTATGGAGGTATATAATAACACCTTAGATTTCGGCAAAGAATAGTTAGACCAAATTTTAGCCCGCTAGCTGCTGCAAAGTCCGTTTTTGTGGTACGGATCAGAAATCCGCCATTTTGATATTTTTCGCCCAAGCAAAAAAACGGCTCGACATAAAAATTTAAATAATTCAAAGCACACACTTACCAATTTTCGTGACGATTGCATAAAAATACGTCTGCTACGCCAAAACAAAAACTTAAATCAGTTGAGGAATTAATAAAAAATTTTAAATCCCTACCCAAAATCAACACAATTATTTGTAATTATTACGAGTAGAAGCTTATAATTGTAAAATTATCCTGTACTATACCAATATTATTAAATAAATGATTACGGATTTTTTGTAATGAATATTAAATGATAATTTCACCATGAAATGCATTCTTTATGTCTCTAATAATAATGTATCCTATATAATATAAACTTGAAATAAAAAAATATCCTTATCATTACATCAGTATGATCAAATATCACCAATGGTAATTAAATAAATTATTTAAAAATTTTGTTATTTTTGATTTGTATTTTGGTAAGTACTTTTTATGTGTGTAAGCATAGTTGCGTTTGTAAATGTACATTTATGTAAATATTTAACCACTCTGCTTTATTGCTTCGAAAAACTTTACGTGAAAGTCTGAAGATCAATTTAGCGAGCAACTTAGGTTTTTAGCTCGTTGTCTCATACTTAAAGAATGTAAAAAATTTTCATCATACATAATTTTCAATTAAATATTATAAAGAAACAATTTTAATAACTCTTTCACGTAATTATGTGTAAGCAATTAATTATTTTGCTCTCGTCAATGCCAGATCTTTAACTAGTACGCGCATGAACTCATATAATTGTTAGACTCATAATTATATTTCATATATTTTCGATAAAAGTAAATCGGTGTGAAACTTTTAATTTGAAATATAATTTCATTTTATAAATTGCTATCAAATTTGAGAAATATGAAAATAAATAGGCTTTGATATATGTTTTTAGATATTTTTATTACTTCTACTCTTATTACTTATACTTTTGTCCTATGAAGTTTAACGATAATATTTATTTAAAATTAACTTAATCAGATCTTCTTTACTAGTTTAGTTTTCTATTTGCGGTCCTTAATCATGAGTTCAAAACATGATGACGGTAGTACGAAAAGTAATATCATTACAAAATAAGAAAAGTTTTGCGTTTGTATGTTTGCTAGTTTATTAGAATTTCATTACAAAATGGAGCGGTTAATTGATGATGTGTTTTGCTTATATATAACACATGTAAAAATATTCAGATTCCGAAAATAACATCCATTTTACATACTCTTATAACTATTGTTATAGAAACATTATGCCAAAATAAGTATAGAAACGTATACGTATTAACTTCTCCTTCTCTCCTTTTTCTCTCAAATTATAAACCACCTATCTGCACTGAAAATGTAAAATGTATAAAATTTCATAATACTTAAAAAGACTGCCAAAAATCAAAACCTTTAATATGTAAACTATCTATATACCTATTCACCTGAAAGAGTATAAAAAGGGGGCATATATTGTAGTTAGATATATAGCACTTTGAAACAAAGGCGAATACATTAAATATTACTATTTATTGTACTATTTAAATATACCGTATCATATATTATAATAACATTGCATAGTTCGTAAGAAACTAATATGAAACGTGCTATTGAGTTTGAGCAAAATGTACCAACCGCATAATGTAGAACCATCGACTACGGAGTAATATATTTCAAGCAGATTAGATTCATATCTCAAATAAACATAGACGAATCCAGCATTCGTGTTCACAAACACTAGTTAAAATGGAAACGTGGCTTCCACCAATTGTATAATAAGTAATTACATACTTATTTTATTTTCCTACCTTAAATAGTCTCATTTATAATATAGGATTATATTTTGTCAATTTGATCTATCATCAATAAAAAGATTATTAATATAAGTTAAAAGAGTAAAAGAAACCACAAATTAAGCATGACGATTGATATTATATACAAATGAAAAAACTTGGTGATTTAATATATAAAAATTATATATATGTTTCAATGTTATATATATTCTCTATAAATGGGCATTGTTAAGTTGTGAACTTAATCAATTTATAAAACTTTTTACTTTTTTTAATGAGATGTAATATTAAAATGTATTTTTTATAGTTACAATAATATTTCATAAATAAAAAATTACGTCGTAAGGAAAGACATAAATAATAACCAACAAACAGACGAGACAAAGAAATAAAAATTTTGCGTGTCATTGCCGATAACGAGTGCGAAGGTTTAAATAAAAAGTGGAAATACATAAAATATTTTAATTGTATCTTGACAGTTTGATACCTACAAACTACGTGTTTTGTAAACAGTGTGTGAATGGTACATATACATGGCAAAGAAATTGCTACATCCTGTTAATATACAAGCATTAGACTCGTTTCAAATTATTATTTATGAAAAGCATATAAATGTTTTAGTGTTTAAGTCTAATAAAGTTAAAAAAAAACATATTACATAATATTTAAGGAAAATACGACATTAAAGTGCAAGTTACTACAATTCTTTAAAGAAAAATCTCATTAGCTACTGTGTGCCAAACACGGTCTTATTGTAGCTATGTAGGAATGTCACGTCTTGACATTTTACACATTAAATTATTGAAAGTAGGAATATTTTGAAAATTGGTAAATACATGAACTGAATATTTTATTGTTCACTAACCAGGTGATTCAAATATTAACTGTCATACAACCAAACACACAAACTGTTACTATGATAGTAGTATAAATAGCCACATTGTATTTCAAATAAATATATTCCTATAAAAGTATATATATTTACCATAGCGATAAATATTATTCATTTAAAAACAAGTAACTTAGTAGACAAAATTAATATGGGAGTATAAGCTATGTATATAACAACATTGAAGGCAGGCAGGACATCAATGATTACAAATTCGTTTGCATATACTATTTATTTAATAGCTGTAATATATAATATTATTATTAATAAATTATATTCTCAGAATATAACTAAGAAGTTAAGATTTACGAAGGAAATTTAAGCAGCCATGCTTAAAAATTCCTTCCGGATTCAAAATTTCCGGAACTCCGGAGAAAATAAATATAATCGTTTTCATAATATAGGATTTCGACTAAGCCTGCGGGTGGCCAAGTAGTAAGTGAAGACTGCTGGGTGTGTGTTTGTATATCCCGGGTATCATTCAACCAATGGTAATTTATAAACATTTTAAATTTATTAAACAAACAAACCATCATGATTTATTTAAATTTATTTAGATATATAAAAAAGGAAATCAAAATGATTAAAACTCAAAAGACATTATACCGCGCACACATTTTTATTGATAAAAGATGAAATGCAGGAAACGCAATAGACCCGTGATACAGGGGAGATAAATAATAACGACGTCCTTGTTAATGAGGCGTGGTTCATTTATCACTTGATTTGTATCTGTAATCTCTTGTTTCATTAATCTTGCACATTTATTCAGAAATGGGAATGAGATATCGATATTATTTTTTTATAGTTTTTGCCATTATTATATATTATTATATAAAATATTTTTTTGTTATTTTTATGTGTTGTTTTTAAGCTAAGCATTATAGACACATTAAAGGCCGATGTGAGATAGTGAGATAGACAGAAAGCGAGACATTTTAGATACTTCATGAATTTAGGAAAAATTATGATACAAAAGATTTTAATTTCAGATTTATATACAAGTTCTGTGTTATATTCCTCGAAAAATTTCTTAAATATTTAGAACAAAATTTTGATGAATAATATAAAATTACATAATATGACGTTTTAATTTTTTAATAAATTTTATAATATCCTAATTGTAACCTTTTTGAAAAAATCTTTTTCCAATGCGGGCTTACGACTTACTTTAGTTAATGTTAATTTGATGTGGGTCTCATATGAATAGTGACGGTAGCTGCATTAACGTCAATTGAAGATCTAGTTAATTGTTAAAGTGGCTGTAACCCCACGGGTATAGATATTCTGTATCAAGTTCGTTGATTAATATCTGTATATTATTAAACGTAATATGGGATGCCAACGATCATAAAATTAAAACAATTCATAATTTGACTATTAACCAATTAATAAAAGTAGTATCGTAAATGTTATACTAAATATTAGATTGCAATATAAAACATTTTTAATATTTATAATTAAAAAAAAAATTGTAAATAGGTTTTTTAAATCCAACAAATAAGTTCACATATTCCACGGTCTTTTGAAGTGTAGATTGTTAAATGAAAATACAAATTATTATGTTGGTACATATCTGTTTATTGGCATGTCTGTCATTAAGAATAATAATTTCCTTTATTGATAAATAATTACAATAGGCAACATAAATCCCTTACAAGTTAAAAATGTTAATATATTAAAAAAGTATAAAGGTAAAATATATTAATTAAATTACAACTACAATATATCGATAATTTTCTGCGAGTTAACGTAGAAGACAAAAATAAAACCTTTATAATTCATATGACACTCCTTAGTGCAGCGATTATCAAGAGGTCAGATTGGAATAGTCTTTGTCTGAATCTGGCAATCCGATGCCTGATCGATGCATCGACAGTTCACGCGGGCTTCAACGAACATCGTTGATGCACTGTACCAGCGATTTACTTTAAGTAAAACGCTAAACGCGTCGTTATATTGCACTTTAAGAATTTGGTAAGTTTTTTTCTTAAACTTACACCCTAATCGAGAAGTATATAGGGCTGTACAATTAGTTTTAAATTGGCGTAACTTTGCGTCATAATTATTAATAACGTTTTCTAATTATAAATTAAACAATTAGCCAGAGAACATATTTTTTGTCAAAATCTAGATCATCTCGCAGATCAGTCGTGACAACGTGGCCAAGGTAACGAAAATTTTATTGTTTGATTGATTATAGAGATAAACGGGTAAACAGAAATCCTCTGCGGTGGAACCCAAGAGCATGGGTACTGACTGGTTTAGATTCATTATAGATGAGATCATTTCTACCTGCATAGGATTTACAAATTGCCAAGCTTCCTTAGTTCACTGATGGAGGGACTCAACAAATTCATGTCACCCACGTAGCTTAGATTATTCATACAAATTCCGACTATATAGTAGCAACATCAGCCGTGCAGAGCGACCGATCAGCTGATTTATGTAAAGTTTAAATAAGAGTAAAATTAAAGAAAGGGAATGTATCTCAATTAATGGATATTAGATCCTTGAAATATTTATTCAATAAATGATTTGCCACTTACATATCAAACACGTTAGTGTCAAAGTAGAACTCTAAACCGAGGGTTATTTTTATGTAAGACAGGTGTTTATAAATTTTGAATTAGTTTGTCTTATTTAATGAATGTAACATTGTATATAAAAAACTTTCTCAACCGACAGCAACCACGCCGAGATGTTTATTTTTCTTTGCAGTTTCAAACAAACTTGCAAATACATTTGAGTCTTCCAGTGCCTTAAGAAATTGCGATGCAAGTCTTACAACAGTGATTGTTATAATGATAAAAACAGTTTCAATTTCTGTTTGTTTGTCTCGTCGTATTTGTTCTTTAGAAGTTCTTTTATTCTAATTTGTTCATTGCTTTTTAATTTGTTTGTTACTTTTTAATGTTGATAATATTTTATTATAACCATTGGGACATTATAAAAACTTTAAAACTATAAAACTTTTTAATAGAACATACAATTAAAACACAATAAGTTTAACAGCGGAACTCGACGTTGTTTCTTTGTACGTAAATCATACCTACAAGTTAAGAGTCGCTAAGTGCATAGACGGTATAAAAGTCGTTAGTTCTAATAACTGTTTTCATTACATATGAGTACATTCTGTTTGGGTTTTAATAAACACTTTTATATTTTATAAATATTTTTTTAATGCTTATTAATTTCATCATAAAATATGCTATTAAATAAAGATATTTAAAAACCTATATGGTAATTCCAAAGATAAGTGCTTTAAAGTTGTCAGTGTAGATTTAAAATAATCAAAGTGTAAAGTATGTTTACAAATATCAAAATAGATTCTTGAGATATTGATAAATTTTCTTAATAAATTTAACATTTATTTCAATTAATCACCTTCATTAATAGAATAACACAATACAAAAATATTAAAAAAAAAACATTTTTTAAGGTCATTCTTTCAAATAATTTATAAAATCGAATATAATCCAACGAAATATATATCGAAAAATCTCAATATAAAAAAATATATATTCAATGTTAATAAAAAGTAATTACTGAAGAGTTCTTATAATAAAGTTATCGAGCTCTCGTGTTGTATCTTTCAGCAAAACGACGCTGCAAATTATAATGCTAGCCATAACACTAAGTAATCCAATTATTTTAAACTCAGATTTAATTTTATTAGCCCCTTTACGATCAATAAAAATTTAATTGTGCCAATCTAACTCTTAAATAATTCTCAGTTATTGGCGATAACATTTTAAATACCTGGCTGTTTATCGAATGGATATAAGTTTATTATAAAAGAACTCTAAGGTATTTTGTGTTTTCAACTATTAATAAATTCAAACTAATAACATGACAATAGTTTCATTTTAATAGTTTTTTTTATATTCTAAAACTAGGAAGATGTTAATGTATACTGGCCATGTATAAAACACAATATCAAAGACTCAGCGACTACAAGATATCCACCACCAAAGAAGCAAAGCTAAGGTTTCAGATACACTCATCATGTCTACAGTTTGATTAGAACTTTGTATTCAATTAAGTTTCATTGTTTTGTCCATACTAATAATAAACAGCACACATTAAAACCCTTACGGCTACATATAATTGTTTTAAATAATAATATACTAATATCAACATTCCGTAATCGTACGATAACTATAACCTGAATAAAATAATAAATGAGCTGAAAATTATTTACTTCATTAACCCTCTGCGACTGACGTGGTAGTCCAATAGACACCGCGAAATAGAAAAATATACTTATTTTCGATAATTTCCAAATTTGAGTCCTGCCGCTATTAGTATATAACGTGGACGCGCATCGGTCAATGTGCGGCAGGTGATCAAAGTGAGCACACGTGTGCGTAGACGGCGGAAGGTGTCCACGAGACTACCACATCAGCGTTAAGGTAAGTGTCTACTATACTACCTCAGTAAAATGGTTATATTCTCAAAGTAGTGTCTCCTGAACAACCACATCAGTACATATGTTCAGTTATAATTTAGTTTTTGTATTATTTCAGTTTTGTTTCAGAATTTAATCTTAATTAAATACTTATTATATTTGTTTTTACTAGTGATAATTGTGAAGTTGTAAAGAGTATAATATGATTATATAACATGTTTAAATTACGTGTCTTAATAATATTATAGTCGGCGAAATAGTATCTATATAATTAAAAAATAAACTATAGTTTATGCGAAGAAACACAGCGTAAAACTGTACATTATTTAAAAAAATGCTTGTTTTTAGATGGGTGAATCAAGTGACAACGCTAGGCCAGGAAGCTTACTAGCTATGCTTACAAGAGAACGTCGGCTGCAACTTTTGCCAGGAATGATGATCAAATATTAGAGTGGATAAAAACTGAAAGTGAAGATGAGTTTAGCGATATTGACAAGATCCGACTTTTGAGCCAGAAACCCAACATGTCGAAGAAGACATCATTTCATCTGTTTCTTGTCAAACAGAAATAGATCTATAGAAAGTTCGTTGTATGGTTTTACGAAGGAGTATTTTATATAGTTATACAATTTTATCATATGTGCCAAAACCTAATAAAGCCGTGTTATTGCTTTCTGCCTCCCATGATATTAAAGAAATAGATAATGATACAGGGAAAACTAATTATGATTGTAGAATATAATCATACAAAAGGTGGAGTAGACGAGATGGATCAGAAATGCTTTATATATTGTAGCAGCCGTAAAACTCGTCGATGACCTATGGCAATCTTTCAAAGGATGTTGGATATGGCAGGCATAAATAGCTTTGTACTGTATCAAAGTTGCACGAACAGTAAGGATAAAATGAGGAGAGCCACTTTTTTACTGAATATGACCAAAGATATAGTTTTGAATCGTATGAAAAACAAGAGTATACAATGAAAGATTGCCAATAGAGCTGCGAATGACTATTACTAGGGTTTTAGGCAAGGACGTAACCTCCCCCACTACCAGTATTTCAGACTTTTTCACCAAGTGGTAGAAAATTATATTATACTTGTCCCACAAAAATAAAAAGACAAACTAAGTATGTTTGTTGTGATTGTTCCAAAGCAATTTGCCTTCAGTGCCAAGCTACTATGTGATAATTACACAGGCACACAAAAAAAAAAAACATCATGAACCAGAGGGGAGACCCCATTATTCTTAGGTTTTTGGGATCGCTGAAACCGAATATGACAATAAAAACTAATTTTAAATGCCCGTTTTCCCGCTAGCACCCCCTTACTACCTCTTAAGGGGTGAAAATTGAAATTTTTGTATAAAATCAAGATAGATGTGTATTTCTACGTTTTTTGGGATGCTGAAACCGAAAATGATAACCTAAAAATAAATTCATGACCACTATCACCCCCTACCAACCCTTACAGGGGGTGAAAATTTCATTTTTTCTATAAAATGAAGACAGATGTGTATTTCTACGTTTTTAGGGATGCTAGAACCGAAAATGGTAACTAAAAAAAAATTCATGACCACTATCACCCCCTTATCACCTCTCACAGGGGGTGAAAATTTAAATTTTTCTATAAAATCAAGATAGATATGTATTTCTACGTTTTTTAAGATGCTGGAACCGAAAATGACAACCAAAAGTGAATTTGATACCTCTTTTACTCAATACCACCCCCTAACCATCCCTAATGGGGGTTTCAATTTTGTATAAAATCAAGATGTATGAAGAAATTTTAACGATTTACAGTAAGTGACAAGTTTATCAAACTAGTTTGAGGTTACTCTCTCTCACGCTCTTATATTAGAAATTCAAATGCTTTATCGATCAGAAGTATCTGATATATATTCATGATTTAATTCTACTCTAATCCTGATGGAACCTTGCATCTTGCTCCTCACTGTAGTCTCCTAAATTTTCAGGAAAATAGTAACAATTCTATTTCGGAGGCATAGAATTAGGTTCAGCATATTTTAAGCGTTTTACCACACTGCCAGATGGATAACAGTATAAGTAGTATTAAATAGAAAGCAAAAAAAGAAACAAAAAGTGAAAAAACTTGTGAAGAATAAGACAAAAATCATGATTCAGTCTTAAGGGTTGGTGAGGGATGTTAATGGGTGATAGAGGTCTTAAATTTTATTTTTAGTAATCATTTTCGGTTCCAGCATCCTAAAAAACGTAGAAATACACATCTATCTTGATTTTATAGAAAAATTGAAATTTTCACCCCCTGTTAAGGATGGTAGGGGGAGATAGTGGTCATGAATTTATTTTTAGTTATCATTTTCGGTTTCAGCATCCCAAAAAACGTAGAAATACACATCTATCTTGACTTTATAGAAAAATTAAAATTTTCACCCCCCGTAAGGGGTGGTAGGGGGTAATAGTGGTCATAAATTTATTTCTAATTATCATTTTCGGTTTCAGCATCCCAAAAAACGTAGAAATACACATCTATCTTGATTTTATACAAAAATTTCAATTTTCACCCCTTAAGAGGTAGTAAGGGGGTGTTAGCAGGAAAACTGGCATTTAAAGTTAGTTTTTATTATCATATTCGGTTTCAGCGATCCCAAAAACCTAAGAATAATGGGGTCTCCCCTCTGGTTCATGACTTTTTTTTTTTTTGTGTGCCTGTGTTATTAGTGAATATTAAATATAATTTTCGGTGGTAAAAAGTTTAACCTGATGTTTGAAAAGACTCTGGTTGTATTTATCTAACATTGAATGGCTATATGTAATCATGTCTACATATCAATAACATATTTACTCTATTACATATTATTATTATTGTATTGATATTAAACCTGAATTATTACCAAATGGATATATATCCTTTCCATCTATCTACGTAGATAGACAAGTAGATAGAATATACTTTACCATACAGAAAAAAAATATACATATACAAGGTAGAGTACAAAAAGAATCATGGATAAAATGGCAGTAAATTACACCAATTTTATTATAATGTTTACGGCACAAAATACAAACATTTCAACCAATATATCCAGGAGTTTATTCACTAAATACTATTTATCTTTTGTGATGCCACTCTCTTGAGATTCATTAATTATATTTTCATGCTACTACTTTACCATACATTAAATTTTAAAAATATAAAATAATATTTTATTATTTAGATTCCGAATATTAAATAATATTACATACAAAGTACAGCAACAATATAATAGAAATACAAAATAAATTATATATTAATAAAAACATATTAATCTCCTTCTGATGATAATTAATTCCCACTTCCGACAAAAATATGCAAGATTAAATAAACAAGATATTATAGATACAAGTCTACAAGACTCAACGCACGCACGTGATAAATGAACCGCGCCTCATTAACAAGAATGCAGTAATTATTAATCTTCCCTGTATCACGTTTTAACCAGGTTTCCCATATCTAATCCATTATCATTACAATTACAAGTAATATAAGTATAATTTAATATAATTTCTAACTACAGAAAGCATAATTTTATATATTACTACACTTTTTAGTCCAAACATTTTTTTCACCTCTTGGTCACATATTTAGAATATTACAAATATACATCCAACAAGTTTTTTTTACATATTATCATCTGTTCTTTAATATTTAAATTTCACTTTTCCCTTACACAAACATATTTATTGTTAGCCTACTTATTAACTTTTTATTAAGATAATATCTTAGTAAAATATCAAATAAAGTTATGACAGGCTGCGGGGAATCAGGAAGGAAGTGTCTAAATTATTAAACAACCCTCATCCAAAACTTACCCCTTTATATGTATATACATACTCATTTTCTTAACAAACATAACTTTTCTAAAATATTTTACTATAAAGTAAAAATACTTAATAAGTTTTACGGTTTTGTTGTTAATGAAACTTATAATAAAAATAGAAGATGGTAATCGTAGACATGAAAGATATAAAAGAAAAAATGTTATGATGTAGTAGAGTTACTAAAGTAATAGAACATATTCGTACAGCGTATGATTTTTTTTATTTAACATAATTGTTATTATTTGTCACTTTATTTCTAATCTAAAACAAAATATTTTATAAACGTAGAGTTAAACAGAAATGTAATTGAACCTACAATATCTACAGAATAAAAGACTTTGTTTTACTTTAAAAAAATGAATTAAAAATAAATCATACCCTTTGGAACTGTTTTTCCCATGTTAAATTTACAATTAAATTTACAGTTGTACACATGCAAGTGATTCATAGCAGAATTATCTGTAGCTTGTAGTGCTACGAGTGTTGGTAATTGTATTAGAATACATATGACATCTATACTACGAAATGTTGTCTCGGATACTTTATCTATATATAATCTGTTATACTTCTTGTAAATATACCATATTTTATTTACTATGATAATGTTTATAAAATAGCCTACTTGGAAAGAAGGCAGACGTTATTGAAATTTCCTTAAAAATATAAAATAAAACTTTTTCTAAAAACTTTTAATGCGTTTTGTGCTCTGGATAAAGGTACATTACACTACATATGTTTAATTGAATAACTTTTCTATTGTTATGTTAAGGCTTTGAAAATAAAAAGGCTTTTACGTAGGCTTTTATTAGAGAGCGAGTCTCGTGTGAAATTAAACATAAAGGAATTAATTAAAACATACACGACACAGAGGTGCTGCTTTATATTTCACTTCCTGTTTTATTTAAGTACCCATTTTATTAATATATTGTTTTTACTGTTTTTATATAAAAAGCTGTTCCAAGATTGCAACAAATTTCGTTTTTAAATTATTTAGAAATGTTTAAAGATGTAAATCATACAGTGAAAAAAAAATCAAACAATTAAAAATCACTATGTACATTTACAATAATAATATTATATGATGCGGTTTGAGTAAAACATTACATAAACTTGGTTCAAAGGAATCATAATATACTTCAAGATCAGTAACAATGACACGCTCTATCTGAATGATTATTTCAACAGTCCGTCCAATGGCCCACTACACAATAGCTTACTATATTTTATTGTTGTTTCTAGATTTTTTTAAAAGCTTCTACATCTCTGCAATGTTTAATTTTGTTAATTGTAATATTCAATAAGTGGTTGCTCCTGTTGAACTCTAATAATTTCGATTAAAGTAGCATTTAATGTTTCTAAATACTAAAAATTGTTTTAAACTTAATAGTTTAGTTTTAAAAATATTGTGTTATAAGAACATCGAAGAGAGCATCTTTAATTAATCAATCAAACAGACAATTAATCAGTCAATTAATCAATCTAGTCAAGTTAGTTTGAATCTTACTACTCGTAAGTAAGAATAACAATAAAAAAAAAACAGTTCTAATTTTATCGATTTACTTTTTTAAACAGATACCCATCTGGTATGATGATAATATTCAAAATTGTTTTTAATGACTTTTAAAAATTAAAAAAATATAGAATGTTTAATATATCAAGACGATTAATATTTACCTTCAGTATGATTAAAATAAAAAAATGTTAGATTTAATAATATTTAAATGATAAATAACACATATCTTTATTCTACAATGTTGAGAGGTTTCACTCTCGAGATATCTCGAAAGTTTCCTCGTGAATTACACGCTGTGAAGTAATATATCAGTTGCACCTTAATAATAACAAACTAACTACAATATAAAGTACATCCTATAGTAACCTAGTATAGAATGTGGTCATGAGCTTAGATAGTTAATTGTAATAGATTGTCTTAATATATAAGTAAATACACTCATTTAGTTAAAAATATTTTTGAGATCTTTGTATTTTTCATACTTTTAAATAAAAAGGGTTCCCCTATCCTAATATGTTACCCTATCCTCCGTGTTGTGCAGATTTAGCTCTATGATTTTTTTTTACTTCCCATGGTTAAAAAAATGTTTTGTGGATGAACATCTTACATTATTAATTATGACCAAAAAACAGACAAGACAAATAAATGGAAATCTTACGTATCATTATCGAGAACGAGTGCTTGAAGATTAAAACAAAAAGTTGTAATACTAAAAAATAGTTCAAATTGTAAGCGGAGAGTTTCAACGAATAAATGCTGTAATAATGCTGATAAGTGTAAAAGCGCTTATTAATTTCTAATACGTATACTTTATAGAATTATTTTAGCGTCACAAACTACAAGTATTCTAAATAGTGTCCGAATAGCACAATAACATACGAATAAAGTTGTAACACTATTAATGTCCAAGTATTAGTAGGAAATCAGTTTTGTTTCTACTTAGTTCTTGACCATAACTATTGTTACAAATAAAAATAAAGAAAATATTACTTTTGAATTTGTGATCTGTAATCTTAATACGATTGTTCATAGTGTTTTTTTTTCACGCTAATATGTAAACAGTGGGGTAATAAACAGACCAGAAACGCTGCATTATATAAAGTAGTAGTGTCACATTTCATTATTATTGTTAATCTTCAGATTAAAAAGGTTAATTACGTGATAGACAACAAATGACAACTTTTTCAAAAATCGCTCATCAGTGTATGTATAAAAAATGTTTATCATCATTAATATTTAATAATGTTATTTTGAATATTTAAACAGCAAATTTGAATATTTAATCCTTTTAACGTGGTTTACGTACAAATACTCTTTTTCAAATATTCCGACATTCATTAAAATTACTTTATAATTACTTTATAAATAATGTCAACGACATTTTTAAATAATTTTAAAATTATATGCAAACATGACAAAAATTTTGAGGTGGTAGACTGCAGCTCGTATGCGGATTGCATCGATCATAACATCGGATATAGAAGCTCGACGTAAGCCAACTATTAGCTGGATACCCAATCCATGGCCTTTTTCTCCATATGACTATTCGGCTAATTTAATTGGCATTGGTACCACTTACAATCAGGTACGTTAATTGCTCGTAACTACCCAATATCACAAAACTGTATTAATAATAGAAATAATAATTATTTTCTTTAAACAGTACTGACTTATGTGAAACAAAAAGTAGAAACGATGCCTGATCATATATTTGCTGACTTGATATCTTTTATTTTCTCTGAAATATCCACAAAGTGATTAGACGTGAATTCACTTACATAAGATCTTACATACTTTGATTTCTTCGAGCGTCAAATCTCATAACGCGCTTTCTTGTACCAAAAGATATGTTCCTATTTCATTCTAAAAATATTATTTGCTTTACCTAATTTTAGGTTGTTTTTTTATGAATTATAAGTATTACATTTTTCTAAGCAATATCCTTATATATTTATGTTCAGAACAGGGTTGTATTTTAATAAGTAGAGAAAAAAATGCAATTGTATTAAATAGAAACCACTAGAAATAAAAGCTATTCTTCTGATCTTTATTACAATTCAAGTTACTTTTGGAGATAGGTCTGAAGTTGCCTTTGTCTTAGTTATTCTGATTCTTTATTGTGTTCCATTAAGGAGGTATTTTTAATAGACTCTATTGTATCGGAGTTATTGATACTTTTTGTTTTATGTCGTGGTCAGTCTATCATAGTTTATCTTCGTCATCTATAGTAGCAGTTTTCAATAAAGTTCTTTTAGATTCTGTCATCAATATTTTGATCATAGTTTTAAATATAAATGGTGGTCAGTGATTGTATTTAAAAAAAATCCTGATTTAAAATAATGGATAAAAGATTTCAGTTAATATTCTGATATTGCGGTATATAATTTATTGTTTATTTATTCTATTTAATCTGAAATCCACCTATTTCACATGAATATTTTTCTCATCATAGAAGAGACATTGACCAAAAACTACACTATGTTATACTAGTTTTGCTGACATGTTCCGTGTATAACCGAAATCTCACCGTCGGGTAATATAAGGTTATACATACTTACATATTAAATTTAGTCTAATAAATAGATTGATTCATAACTAACTACACCAATATTGTTAACTTGTACTTTGTGATTCTATCACTTTTTTACCGATATCAAACGTAATAATTTATTATTTTTATTTTTTAACAGAAACAAGCAACTTAATTGAATATATATTTGGCTTAACTATTGTGGGATGCTGGAATTTGTATTTGTTGTTTGGGTTTGAATGTCAGATATCGCAAATAAAAGGGAAAACTTTGGCCGTTAGTGACGCAGGTGTCAGTGGCCGAGGCTTTCGGCTACTAACAGCTGCAACGCTAAAATACACAATCGACTATAAGAGTAAATACACAGTTGACAATAAAAAAAAAATGCAATCCATGCATTAGATATAATGTAATTATTGGGACCATAGCCGGGCATCTGTATATTTGAAAAAGTTGTAGTAAATTACGTACTATATTTGTATTTTTTAATCCATAGGCCATTCATAAATATTGATAATCCCCCTCGGGCATAGAATCGTTACCCAAGATTATCAGTTGAAATCATTGGCTATATCAGATAGCTAAAATATTTATGATGGGAAGCATGAGTCGATCGAAAGTCGATCAATATGATTTTCGCTAAGTTGCAATGGATAATGATCCCTATGATCTATGATCGTGTTCAACGCACGGAAATCTACATATATATGGTTCGATTCGTCTTTCTTTTTGAAGAGAATAATGGCGGACGCATATGGTAACTCTGATTCTCAAATAATGTTCTTGTCAGCTCGTTGTGCGTGCTATCCGTTTTAACACAGCTTAAAGCTGTTCTAATTATTAAATAATCTTTAAAATCATAAACCATCGACAATAATTTTTCGCGATGAGAACCCGTTAAATTTGTGTTAATAGATAGCGATTGACGCAGATAGATTATTTCTTAATAAAAAGTATAAGGTATTTCCTAGCGAAAGTGTAATCTCACAGCATAGGCTCTTTATCATGGAAATTAAACATGTAGTGAGTACAAATACGTTCAAGGAATGACCTCTACCTAAACTAAAATAAAATAGTATTTGTTATTGTATTAGTGTATGTATAAAGAATGTGCTAGTAAATTAAAAAAAAAGACTGGTAGAAAAAGTTATAAATATAAACGGTACCTAATACTTTATAATTAATCTGATAAATAAAAATAGAGCTTCCTGAACGACAAAAGGAATCGTAATTTATAACAAATCGTAGGGAGAAGAATGCTAGAGATGTCAGACATGTAAAATGCATAAAAGATGATACTGAAAAGATGTTGATGGGAGATAAGGACATAAAAGAGACATGGAAGGTATATTTTTAAACATTGATGAAAGCAGAAAATAATTGGAGTGGAGTTTTGAAAAATCGGAAGGTAAATAAAGGATTAGTGAAAGAAGTGACCGATGATGAAGAGAAAGCGGCTGTACAAGGTATGAAGAATGGTAAAGTTGTAGGGCTGGATGCGATACTAGTAAGGGTATGGAAGTTGGTAAATGAATATGGATATAAGTGGCGGTTTTGTTTTTAATAAGTTGTTGCATAAAGAAGTGATCAGTGATCAAGTGCCCATTTATAAAAATAAGAGTGATGTACAAGATTGCAACAGTTATCGTGGTATAAAGCTCATGTCATATACTTTGAAAGTTTCGGGGAAAGTGATAGAGTAAAGGATGCGAGACGAGAGTGATATCTCGGAGAACCAACTTGGTTTTATGCCTGGTCGGGGTACGATAGGTGCTGTATTTGCTCTCCGCCAGTTATGTGAGAAGTACAGACGAGCACACAAGCACCTACACATGGTGTTCGTTGATCTTGAGAAGGCATACGACCGGTTTCACCGTAATGTGATGTGGTGGGCTTTGAAAGAGAAGGGTTTTTCTGGGAAGTATGTGGAGTTGGTTCGTGCAATGTACAGTTTATTTAGTACACAAGACCGATCAGCCGCAGGAAACACCGACAAGTTCAATGTTGCGGTAGGTTTGCATCAAGGGTCGGCTCTGAGTCCGTACCTCTTCTTATTGATAATGGATGCTCTGACATTGGACATAAGGAAAAGGCACCCTGGTGCTCGCTATTCGCTGATGACATTGTTCTTGTCGGCGAGGAGGGACTTGAGGTGCAGAGTAGACTGGAAAAATGGCAACAAAAGCTGGAGAGTGCTGGCCTGAAAATAAGCAAAACAGAGTATATGTTCTGCGATTACGATTAGTAATGTTACGTAAGACCTCTAAACAATTGATATATGGGTATTTGGTTGCAATTAAAATGCTTTACAATATTGGCAGAGGTTAGTGATAGTCGCGAACCACTTCTAATTAGAACATCAGTTGGAATACTCTGTTGTTGATTGTGATTGAAACTGATTTTCGCAAAACATTTGCCCACGTTGTGACCAGCCTTTTTACAGAAGGTACAGATAACATAAAGTAAAGTAGATTATAAACCTGACGAAACTGGGATATTACTACCTAATGTTACAGATTTTGAACGTTTAGGGTACGATCGCTGAGCATGTCCTAAGCCGCCACATGAAAAATATTTAAAAGTCGTAGAACCGGTATTAGTTTGATTAAACTGACGCTTTAGTATAAAATAATCGTTAGTTTTGTGAATACTAAACACAGAATAATTGGAAATTTGCGACGACTTCATAAAATTTGAAGAAATCAGCTAAATCCTCAAGTATTATTTTGGAGTTAGCGGCGATAGCATGAATCTGAGAGTTAGCCACGCCACTTATAATAATAGCTACAATGAGATCATCATATAATCCTTCAAGTACCCTCAAACGTTATAATGATCGCGATGATGATCGAAAAAGAATGTTAGCGACATCGAGTTTTCGTGCACACAATGGTTTAAATTCTATTTTAAAGTTCGATTAACTGCGATCGCTAGTGACCCATTCTAGTAACCAGGTCCTCGCGTCACTTTTTAAATAATGGAGTATCCTAGACAAACATCGTTGACGTCGCACCCCTTAATTTTGCGCGCCTTGTTTACTTGCTCGCACCAAGAATCAGTGTCTTTAACACTATTATCAAATTTGAAATATAGAACTTGTTCGACTTTACTTTAGATAATACATTTTATACTCCGATTTTTTATTTGTGTTTATAACGTAGTTTAATAGGTAGAGGGTACCTCATCAACAAGTATGCCATTTTTGGATTTTAAATTATTAAAATACGTATCCTTAAGATACTACTGTAGCAGTCACTATTATTGCAAGAGGAAAAAATGTTTGCGGCCCTGCGGTTCCTAAATATATGCACATCATCCCATACGTCACTGGTTAGTCCCAAATATAAATTTAAATTCTGATCACCGCGGTATGACTGCTCAAATCATTTCACAACTAGTACGAGAGTAAGTTTTAGTCAAGAAATCATCTATTTTCTACTGTTTATTACCTATTCTTCTTTATTAATTCCAAGTCCTAACACAAAACGATAACAATTCGTACGATGTCATAAAGGAAAATTTTAGTTTTGTCATAGCATTGTTAAAAATTAAACCACGGTATTGCTTTTGTACTGGTATTTTCACAGTGGTATTTTCTCGAAAATACACATTGATTGCGAGAATATCGACAATGGTAGCTACAAACATAATAAACGATTGACGAAGACCTGACATATTTTCTTTTTCAAAATAATAATAGGACAGGAGCAAACATCAATTAAAATTTCAATAACTATTATAGTTAACTTAATACAACTAAATAATTCTTTTAAAATCCTAATTCAAAGAAAATATTTAACAGCGGTTATTAAATATTAAGTAGGCTTAGTGAAAACGCTGTCACCTATAAAACTGATTTTGTATTGTGGTATAGGTCTCATTTATCTGTTTATTGTCAAATATATTTCGTAGGCGGCTTCACCCTCACAGTATCTTCGATCAAAAAACTTTTTTTAGAAGTAACTTTAAGTAATTCAAGCAAGGCTAGCAAATTCTTTTGTTCTTAATTTAAGAGGTTATCAAGTAGATGAAAGAGCTATTTACATATCGATGATTTTAATGATAAATATATTTTATCAAATGGTAAATGCCATTTCTGAAGGCATTTCGGGTCTATTCCTGCAAGAAAGAATTAAAGGCTACTTAAGTGTGTGAATAAAATATCAAATGTCTAATAACAATATATAAAAATAATAAGTTATATGATAATAAAACCATAATTATCTCCAACAAGCGACAATTAATTCTAGCTTTTGACAAATATATGCAACATTAATGAAACAATGTCTACAAGTCTCAACACACGTGATAAATGAATCACACTCAACACAAGGATGTCGTAATTATTAATCTTTCCAGTATCACGTTTCCTACATCTAATCTCTTATAAATGTAAATATATGCATTGTGTGCTCAATTTCGTTAGTATGTGTTTAATCTAATATAATTTCTTATCACAGAAAGCACAATTTTATTTATTAGAATATTTTTGCGCTATTCCAAAAATTGTCTTTACCCATTGGTAACATATTTATAATATATTATGTACAACCAACCAGTTTATTACGTAATTTTTTTAATTTTAAATTTCGCTTTTCCTTTACTGAAATTGAATTAATATTTTTTTGCGGTTTCTTAGAATTTTCTAAGATAATATTTTGTAGTAAAATAAAAAATAAAGTTATGACAGGCTACGTAAATTATTAAACAACCCTCATCCAAATCTTACCCCTTTATGAATGTAGTCATTTTCTTAACAAATCTAACATTTCTAATATAACATTAGTTTAATTCATGAACTATGTGTAAAATAATCAACACCGCTTATATAAAACTGTATTAAAGAAACTTAAAAGATAAGATAATTATGAATTTAGAATGTTTAATCACATTATTTAGGCAATCCATAGTTCCAAAATTAAGCCAATTGAAAGTATGAATAACAGCAGCAGGCTCTTATTAATATATATAGTATGTCGATATATCTAGCAGTATATCAATTCCTTCCATCCTCTTCTATCATATTTCATTTCAATGGATACTTTTTTATTTTCTTGCACGCACTCTTTCCATAGTTTGCTTTTGTCGTCATCGTTGCTTATAATGATCTTCATTCTTTTTTAAATTCTAATTGCATACATGCTTTTTCCTTGTTTCATACTCCGGATTAAATATTCATTATATATGTTTAATTTCATTAGTTTTCTATTGTTACGTTAAAAGCTATGAAAATAAAAACGCTTTTACGTAGGCTTTTATCGGAGAACGAGAGCAGTCTCGTGTGGAATTAAACATAAAGGAATTAATTAAAATGTACACGACAAAGAGGTGCAGCTTTCATTTCACTTCTTGTTTTATTTAGATAGGTTTGTCATTATAACATTTAATTGTTTCCTATAGAAAAAAATGAAAATATTAAATAAAACCATTAAAATTCGTGACGGCTGGGCACGAGAGGAAATTTCTATAATAGTTTTTAAGACATCTTGTGAGATGGTGATAAATCAAAAATATATCTTAGCTAATGTTGCGAACCGCACTCCACGCAGTACTGCTTGGAAACTAGATGATATACAATATAAAAAATAAAGAATTGGCCTTCATTGTTATACGTGTGGCCTACTTGAATATATATTTATTTAATAGTGTACCATGAATAAAAAAAAAGACCAACCCTGTGTAATTGGTATACTACTTAAAATATAAATTATAAGATTTTTGCAAGTACTTTCTTTTTAAAATTATTTCTGTGAAACTTTATTTATAACAAATATCTGATATTTAGTTTGTAAAATTTATTTGAATTTATTTATTCATTTTATTCCAACTTATTTCCTTTTAAATTAAAACACAGAAATAATTTTCAGGAAACGATGTTGCTGCAAATAATAATAAATATTAGGGTACTTCTTATCTCCAAAAATTTACTTATTGTAAAGTTTAAGCAAATACAATGATTTGAGCTATAATTATAATACTACAATACTTTTAAATTGTTTTTTATGACGGTTGGTGGGTATTTGATGTTGTGATGTTACTATCTCAGTCAACTTAAACGCGGCTTATCACTCCAGAAAATTATCTCGGTATCATACGAAAACTGAAGAATTCATTTGGTTTATATTAACATTTGTTCATATTGATACGGTTAAAGTTATGGTACTGTTAAAGTATGGTAATAGTCTTCGTTTTGAGAGTTAACCTATCTCTAATGAGAGTCTATTGAATTAAAATTAGAGTCAATTACTTATTAAGTTCAATATTTAATATTTTAAATGAAAATCTTTGTCTTTAACTTTTAAAATCTTGAAGTATGATCTTAAATTTATTAATTGATAAGTTAACTGTGTTTCAATCAATTAGATTATCGCCGTTTGTTAAGTATTTGTTTCTAAATAAACCATCTGATTGATTGCGAGAGTGTTAATAAAACTTTTATTATATATTTAGGGTACCGCAGAAGAGTGAAAAGATTCTTTTTAAGATTTCAAACTCAAAAATTAAACTTTTTATTTATGCTTTTCAAATAAATTTTGAATTGATGTTTATATCTCCCCTTCTCAGTCCTACTATAAATTAATAGATAGTACAGTTTCAGAACAACTAAATCTATGATAACTCTGAAATAACAGTTTGTAAAAATATCGAGCCATAAATATATAATAGTCCTTAACGAGAATCAAACACAAAAATAACAATATTAAAGTCAATAAAAAGCTCTCAGAAATATAAAATAATATCAGGTTTAGATGACACCTGATATTATTCTATATTTTTGAATCAAAAGTTTTTAAACATTTTATTTTATTTCATATCATTTTTTGATTTGATACCTACGATACGATATTTAAAAATTCACTGACTCTTTAATCGTTAACATTAAATTTGATTTTAAATTTGACATTGATTCTGAACGATACTTGTTATATAATATTATAAAAATTATTGCTATATCACAATTGACTTTGACCTAAGTGCTTAAAAAGAAGCATCGGTAAATGAAATTATTTACGACGTCCTTGCAGTTACCTCTACAACAACACGTGACACCACATTCATATCGATATGAAAAACAATCAATCCACATTCCTTTTTACTGCTAACAATTGTTGTAACTTACCACAAATATATTAATGAAATATAACCGATTCATGTTTTAACTTTATTATATTATTTAATTTAGTTTTATACCTTGGCACTGTTGTAAACACCATTGTTATAAGATAAAACTCTAACGAGTTATCGTCTTAGGAAGTAGTGTCAATGATATGTAACATCTGACATCTCATCTTATTAATTATTAACTTATATCTTGAAATATTGAGATATTATTTGAAATTGAATTTGAAATAATTATTTCTAACGAAAATCGTTGTAATGAACAAAATATTTAATTTAATTAATATTAGTACTGTATTGAATACAAGTAATTTGATAAGTAATAAGGCGGTGTTCACAGATAGTATGCTAGTAGACGTCCGGAAACTACTTCAGAGGATAGACAGAAATGACTGTTTTTATTCTTTAATACTTTTTTGTAAGTGTATGTACACAATTGCAATAACTACTGAATTCAAATTACTCCCACGGTTTTAAGAATCTAAATCATACAGTATTATAAAGAACACGAATAACTGAGTACACTATGTACATGTATAATAAATATATTATATCATAAGGTTTGCATAAAACATTTTCTAAAAGCGGTTCAAAAGAATCATATTATACTTCAACAATGTCTGTACACTAACAATGACGCGTTGTAACTCTACACAGGTATTGCAATATATTGAGTTATTAACTTGGCTATTGAGCTCGGTACACGATAGTACACTATATTGTACCGTTTTGTTGCTATTTTGTTATTTATAATTTTTAAAAGCTTCTACTTTTATGCATTGTTTAATTTATTTAATTGTAATATTCAATAAATTGTATTGCTATCATTAAAGTAACATTTATTTTTTATTATGTTCATAATTTATTCAAGCTTTTATTAGTTCAATTATGCTTTAAATAATTAAATGTCTGTACTGATATCATTTTAATTAATATCTCAGTCATAAATGGAGAATTTTTAAATCAATGGTTCGATGAATAAATAAAAAAAAATCCGTGCCCGCAGGGGGACATGCGTGTAAACCACGTGTATAACTCCTTTAAAATATAACTCACTACCTAAGAATAACACATGATGCAGTTGTTTACATCAAAATTTTCAAGCTAAAAGTGGTTTTATTTTTTTTCTCAGAAACGGTACATTTTACGGAAAAACTTTTGGTATCTAAATTTAGAGTAAAAAATAACCTTTCTATTAAAAATATTTGTGGTGTAAAAATATTTACCAGAAAAAAGATATGATTTTTTTTCAGAAAGTTTTCGGTTTTTTTACCCCCACCCCTAAGTTATTGAAGTTAGGTTTTCGGTTTATTTACATTAGTTATAGGTATTCATCAAACACATCATATGATATGAACGCGATTAATCTTCTTTGTATAAGGAAAAAGTAATGGTCGAAAAACTGAAATCAGAAAATGTGAGGCCCTAGCGCCCCCTGTGGCATGATTTTTCTGGTTAACGAACTTGACCTTCATTTTTGGATGGTTGATTTTTGTGCAAAGTTTGAAAGCGATCCGAGCGAAACTGCGGCCGCTGTCGTGCTGACAAAAGTCGAATTTGGACGCACGCACGCATATATATATATATATAAACTTTTTGACCAATGGTCATTTCGGACTCAGGGGGTCATAAGAAGACCTCCTGTGAAGAAATTTTTCCAAAATTCGAAAGTCGGGTACAAATAAATGGGCAGACCGAATTCTTTGAGGTCTACCCAAAAAACAATAAGTAAATCAATGTAGTCAAGCCAATTTCGATTGAACTAAGTTTTGTATTATAATCATTAAAATATTAGCTAATTAATTAACAAAAGGTTCAGTACAATCTTGGAACCTTATTATTAGTTCTGAAAGTTTCATGTGTAAGTTAATATAAATGAGATATTAATGTTCATAAATATCTCATTGATAAATATTTTAAACTATTTTAAGGACTTTTAGGAATTGAAAAGAATAAAGAATGAATGGGTTATACACGAGTAATACTTCTACCTACGGTCTGATTTAAAGAAAAATTGTTGCATTTAATAATATTTTGTGTCATAAATTATATATATCTATATTCTACAATTTTATAGGTGTCACTCTCGAGGTATCTCAAAAGATTCATCTTAAATTATACGCTGTGAAGTTATATATCAGCACCTTAATAATAACAAACTAACTACAAGATAACGTACAACAGGAGTAGGAGTGAAACTGTAATATATAGAACATTTAAGACTTAACTTTAAATATTAGCATTTTACAGCTTCTTGTTGAAAAGAAACATTCTCTACCTCATATCTTGGTCTTTTAATAGACTTAAATAATATTCTTAAATATAAACAATATCACAATATTGTTTTAGGCTGCTGAAGAATCCTAGGAATCTCTTTTAATTATTATAAAAACTATTTGAAAACTATATTTTTATAACTTGCTATTTTTATAGAAAGGTATATTATTCTGGAAAATCAGCCTTGAGGAATTAATTTAGCATTATTACATCTCAGTCAGAACATATCTTAGAAACATGCATGTGATTAATTTTCATAGTATCTAATTTCTTGGCGCCGGTAAGTCGCTCAGGTGTACGGGGGTAGAATATCACGCAGATGTACGCCGCAGGTGTGTTATTTACATTCAGGTTTGATATTATGCATACTATTCCCTATTAATTTAATTACATGGGAGATACATATAGTGTATATTTGTAACCTTATAGATGTATTACAATATAATATTTATTGGCTGGATGTCCTTAACATTCACATCAACCTTCATATAAACCATCACTCACTAAATGTCAGAAGTTGAATAAAAGTTACGTCTCTATTAATTCGTCATATCTCAAATGAAATGTAAACGTTATAACATTTCCGTTAGTATAATCAAGCTTCATGAATATTTAGTAAAAATCATGTGTTTTATTAATCAGAGTACCGAGTTTATATTTACATAATGTATATGATATGAGATGATATGATACAAAGATAAGCTGCAACCAAAATGACAAATAACTACTACATTTGTTACATAACTCGTGCATGATGCAAAATAATAATTTAATTTCGTACATGAGACATTTAAATAGAGATATCACAGAGACAAATAAAAAGGTTTCTTTTATAATATAGGAAGTCATTCAAGTATGCGTGTGACCGAGTAGTAACTCGGTATGTTATGTCCACACTGTGTTTGTAAACCTTATGAACCAAACACTGGTTGGTATGAATTCTTTACCGTGGTTATGAATCTAGAAAAGAAAGGAGATAATTTATTTTTTTTATTATTTAATAACCTGCTTTAAATAAAATAAAAGGAATCAAATTTGAACACAGACATAAACATATTGTATACTAACCGAGTAATTATGTAAATAATGCACACAGTTACAATGATAATACATGAAATAAGCTGAAATGAAGATAATGTGATAGAAACGTGATATACTGAAGATTATTAATTACGACATCCTTGTTAATGAGGCGTGGTTCATTTATCACGTGCGTTGAGTCTTGTAGACTTGTATCTCTTCTTTCATTAATCTTGCATATTTTTGTCGGAAGTGAATATTAATTGTCATCGATAAAATATGATTATTTTATTAATATATAAATTCTTGATAGTATATATTTTATTGCACTGTTTTTGGACTTTGTATTATAGATTCAGCCTGCGTAAGTTCGATCATGTTTTTAACTTTAGATCCAAATTAAATAGGTTACCCATGCGTTCTCGTAGAACTGTCAGAATGTCTACTATATTCTTTAGTATTATTGTTCCACTCCTACATATCTTAATTGAAAATTCTCTTTCTTATCTGATTTACATGATAGATCACTGCGCTTTTCCAGGAATTTATTGCTCAGTATTCCTCTTCATCGATCTGGTTTTGTGTCCAACTCTTTTGCTGTAACAGCAGTTCGACTGTAGAGAGACTAGACTCTAAAATTCTAGGCTCCGTTCTCGAGAGACCTTCAAACATTAGGTCAAATGTTGATGAATCAATGAATGAATACTTCAGAGTAGAAATTAATCTTTCGTAGTAGATTACAAAAGATTAAATCGTACATTATATTTAAATATTAATATTATTGACCCCTTTTATTTGAATTTTCTTTTTGTTCCTTTTTGCACGTATTCTCTATTATATCATAACGTTGGGTGGTAGAGAATGCCCTTAAGCATTAAGCCCGTCTTTTTGTACATTATTTTTGTATTGTGCTATATATTACTTTGATAATCTTGCTTCAAAACGTGTGTTGAGTACAAAACATTACAATATTTATATTATTACGTTATAAGTTAATATTGTAATTGTCTTTATTTTGTTCTATTTTGGTACAACAAATTTAATACATCAGTCGATTTTCTAAAATCCAAATTTAATCATGTTTTTTTTTTTGACGATCGTGATCCGATACACAATACATCTATTTTTTAATACACGAATACATACAACTATTACTTAATTAAATCTGAAATGCAATATAGAAAATACATTTTAAAAATTAAATAGGGCCAGTGTATGGTTAGTTGTAATTTTTAAAATACACAACTGACTGTAATATAGTCGAATAATCGGTGAACTATGAACGGCCAAGTGTAAAGCAGGCTTGTATTCCTCGATACCCCACTCCACTTATTTGGCGTTCGCTACTATCTTGAGGCGGCGCCAGCGGCCTTGCTGTTTTAACCGAGACGCAGACTTCTCATCCAAGCAACACAGCAAGCTTATTAAACCCCGGGTATAAACTTTTACATCATATTATTACTCACGTAAGAGCATTTGAGTTTGTGTTCGTAAACGATGGTATATACTGCCAGTACCGTGGTAATTTTTAAGTTTGATTTGCGACGCGTTAACACTCCGGTTATGTGTATCTTTATAGGTCTAAAGGTGGTTATAACCACTTTGTATTAGAGACGGATCATCTCATGGACCACGTAAAAACGACAATAGATGATATATTATCACATATATTACCACTTTAAAATACTGAACTGCAATTAAAATTATCTTTCATAATCAGTGAGTTAATTTGGTATTTCAGCTTTCGTTTCAGAAAATTACACAAGAATTACATTGTCGGTTTAATCCCTATTTTCGTACTACAAATAACTAGAGTAATTGTAAACTTTAACCGCAGTTATAATATGTTTGTAATAGCAACACAATTAATTAAAGTAAATAAGTAGTTCTATTGAGTTAATAGAACGCTTTTGGATTTTCAAATAACATTTATGATTTCCTAATTTTCAGATGACACTTTTTTTTTTAATTTAAGTAAAACAAATTGGATAAATAGCCTAGCAGCCTCCAAATTATTTTAATACTAAATATAGCTTTGTATCAAAATAAAAAGTAAAATAAAATATCTTGTATTTTAAAAGGTATAGTGTAGATATAACAGGCTGCAAGGTATTGAATATTAATCGGTGGAACTCATTCCCTTTGATAAATAATTAAGATTTAATAAATAAAGGATTATCATTAAATATACTGTCTTAGTATCCTTATTTATGACGTAAGTGCGTTCAGTCAAGGAACTTCGGGCACATAACATATATACATACATCTTTTACTATTACCCTAAAATAAAATTTTCATTTTAAGTACCTCACTACAAATGTAATCCTCAACTTAACTAATATATATCTACGTTTTGCTAAAGATAAATGTTCAAGTAATAATTCAATGTATGTCATGTATTAAATAATCTACCAAAAATGTTTTTTAAAATGATTTCAAACCAATATAGTTACTATAAAAAAGGTGTATAATATGTTAAAAGGAAACAGATAGTGAAAGTAAAAAAATTAAGTGAAGTAAAATAATTAATGAAATTCATTTAGAGAATACATAAATGTACCCAGATATGTGTTTAATATTTTTGCATCTTAAACAAATAAGTCGTAGTCAAAACCAAAATCATTTATTTAAAATTTACTTACAACGCGCTAATGTAAGATTAGTACAGTTTTAGGATCCAGTTGCAGGATCCAAGGGTAGTTCGGTTAAAAACTTCCTGGATACTCTTTTAAAATATTCAAAATCAAAATCAAAAATATTTATTAAAAATAAGTTTCATTCCCAGTCACTAAAGTTGAGACAAACAAAAGAAAAAGAGAAAGAAAGGAAAATAATATTAAGTTAATATATATTTCATTTCGTAATTTTAATTAAGAATATTGTGTACGATTCCTTTAATTTGATAAACTAAACAAAAGAGAATAATTGTATAGCTATTATAAACATAAAAAAATATAAGTATTTAAAATATATTATAAGAAAAATATGAAACGCGTGTCTTTATATCCTTTTCTTGGGCTTGGTTTCAGAAAATATTCTGTCTGCAGTTTGTTATTATTTAAGCCAAACAAATACAGCAGCTGAGAAGAATGAAATGATATTGTAAAATAATATGACACAGAGCAAAACAGCAGCATTTATTTGAATGTTCATGACGCTTTTGCCTTTTGTGAGAATTAAAATTGAAAATAGCGTTTATTTTAAACCACTCACTTGTTAAATTGTAATAATGGTAATATAATAGATATTGTAATAACAAAAAAAAAATATTCTATGGTATTATTTTGGAATTATGATTTACTAGGATATTATTTATTATCACACATTAGTAATTACGGTTATGGAGTAGAATATAAAAAATAAATAAGTTAAATAGTATCCTACTTTGAACCATGACACTATATATAGTTTGAGGTTTCTAACACACTAATGAACTAGTATTTAATATTTTGTTTAGCATACATATAATATAGGCGAAGCAAGATATTTCCGTTGTATCAACTACATTTGCAGCTGAGTAGGTAAGAATATCTACCTGGCTTATTGTTTATACTAATTATTGTTAAAACTGTGTCTATCATATTTTGTATGTATCTAGTTAATAAGGTTATAGTATATTTAAATATGCTGTTATAGTTTTCTGCCATAATGGAACGTATCGTCATGATAATAAAGTGAAACTAACAGAACTGTAATGAAAAATCATGAAGTAATAATAAACTTTAATAGTTACAGCAAATTTTATTTTTATGTAGTAGTTATTGTATAAAAATTCCATATAAGTTGATAAATTACATCTTAACATTATACATTCTCAATGGTCAATAAATATATTTAATAAAGCACATTTATTATAAATTCCTAACTGTAAGTCTCCGCTCTTTTGATATTGGAATTTAAAAATGAGGGAAAGCAAATGCATTAAATATAATTTGCTCGTCGTCAGAATCTAAAATGAAATGGAAATATATAAAAGTCGAGTTTGAAATTTTATTGTTTTGTTATATATTACAAATGAATCCACAGGAACTGAAACGTGAAGGAAATGCAGTATTTGAAAAACAATAAACTTGGACTCTAAATTCTAACTTGTTTTATTTTAACTTTCTATTCAAATTTACAATAACTTGTTAAGTTATTTCTTCATCTTCATCTGATGATTTCACGTTTCTCAAGCTTGTCAATGTCTTCAAGTATTTAAAGTTTCAAATTTCAACAGTGACCAACAGTTGGTGAATTTTCTAATTATAATCTACGCAAATATAAGAAATAGAATAATATATATATAATTTCTTATTTTAAGGGAGGAGTCAATAATTGAAATTTTAGTGAAAATATTTAAACAGGTCTACCCTTATATAGTTTACTGACGGCTGAAGTGTTATTTATTTGTTATGTAGTAATTAAGATGCCTTATAGAAAAGAAGAACTACAAAGTCAAAATATAAATTGCTATCTCATATATGTGAGTCACCAAGAAAAGCGATACTTAGGAACTATATTGCCTATTGCGAGAAAACGGTATCAACATTTCATTTGACATGAACTGATACCGGAGACACGTTTCTTCGTAATAGATATCGGAATGTAATATTGAAACAATGGTGGAATTGTAACATTAATATTATTTTTTTTAATCAAATATATATTAATAGTCATTTGTTGTATTATTTTGGCATCAAATCCTTGTACCACAATTTCTTATCAGGAATTTATAGGTAAAACCTTTGTAATTGATACTATGTAAAATTAATCATTGTTACTTATTCATTGATAGAAATGATATCCCAGGCGCCACAAACTTTAATCACACATTTGCAAGTCGAAAAAGCTTGTACTTTTCTTCTTTGTGGAACTTAAAACTTTTTCTAGTTTAAATAATTTTTAATTTACTTACTTATATATATAGTTCGTTCGTTTTAACTTAAATGTTATTTTAAATACAATACGAATATTGCATTTGAATTTTATTTAAAATACATTATTTCGAAACTGAATAAATTTAAATTTGATTGAAATATTTTATAAAAATACATATACATTTTAAAACGAACTTCGTTTTTACTACACTATTGTCCCACAAAATTTTATTTCATGGTAATTAAAGTATGCTTTATTTTAAAAGTATATTATCTGACCAATATGTAGAATTTTCTATATATATAAGTTTATGTTATTATAATTATATAGTAGGTTGTTGTCAATTTTTGCCACGTAATTGTACCATTCATACACTATTCACACTATTTATAATACAAACGGCGTAGTTTGTCCATCGTAGCGTTTACTTAATTAAGTAAAATATAAGTATTAGATATCAACAATCGGTTTTTGACATAATGCAACAGTTCTTTGTGTTTAACCTTTTTAAACTCTTGGTTGCCCATTATTTATGTATTTAAAACAAATACTGTATTCGAATTTGATTAATATGAAATGTTTGAAAAAAAGTTTTAATATACTTCTGCATTTATTTTCAAGTATATTATTAGATTAGCTTATTCGCTCTCGCTTCGCTGGGCACACTGTTAATTTGGATTTGAACTAAGGTTGCTATGGTTGTCATATTATCCGTTGTCATCGTAACCGTTGCCATGGTAACTGTTGTTATAGTAACTCTAACGCGGGGGGCGTTAAGTGTGTAGCTAGCTCCTACTGGTTAAAAACTTGGCGAAATACAAAAAGTTTAAATCCGTTGGTATAGGAATTCCGTAAAATCCGTTCTTAGTGGACGCTTACGTCACAAAAGAAGTAACTATGTAAAATTTTAAGCTAATCAGACAGATAGTTTCGAAGATTTCGTTGTAAGTCAGTGAGTGGTAGTCGCTTAAAAAAAATAAAGTGGGCCGCACATATTCAGAAGTCAACTAAACCTTTAAATTCATTCGTATACATAAAGTAAAATTGATCATCAAATATTCCTTCCTAAATATACTCATCATTTAAAAGCACTTGAAATTCATTTTCACAATAAATTGCCGAAATTTTTCAGTGACCTATCGGAACAATATATTTGATTGACAGTGATATTCCAAAGTTAAAAAGTAAAAATAAAAATTTCTCGTTTAATATTTAATTGTTATTTTTTACATTCTTTTTATTAAAAAAGAAAATGTGCAAGCAAGTTGATAGTTAGTTGACATATAGTTAGTTAGTATTTTATAAAAAAATCTGTGATTCAAAACTTCACCGCTCAGGTTTAGTTTTGATAAATTTTCTATCGTTTAATCGTGAGGAATTTAACCATTCGGATTATGCTTACAGAGATTACTTATATATGTATGACGATATAAATTAGCATGATTAAGCTAAAAAATAATTTATTTTTTAGTATAAGCGTGCTTGTCTATATTTTTATAAACTTAGAATTGAATTGAAATGTTTGAAACTTATTCTACATGTGAAATTTAAAGTACAAAGTAGCAAACCTTATACTTTAACTTTCATTACATAAAGAAAAATATGCTGAATTCTAAATGACTATATAGAACACTTTTCTTTAAATAATATTAATATTAAAATTACTATATTAACCGATCGACTGAAAAAAATCTTTCTCTTATATAAATCTTCATCGTAATTATTATTTATTTAGGCAAGTTCGGACAAGTCTTAAGAGCAAGAAATCTTTTCTTTAATGTAGGTATGAGTTGTATAGTTTAGAATTAAATCTAAAATATTGTTTTCTTGTTGTTGAATCCTACGTTAACCCTCTGCGACGTGGCTTAATTATTACTATTGTATTGACGTGGTAGTACACGAGACACTGTTTCATAAGAAAATATTTTTATAAAAATAAATTTTGCAGAAATCTTATTTACATTTATTGGATTTCTAACCTTTTTTATAATAAATTTACCTGGAAAAAAATATTAGTATTTTTAAAATTAAACAGTTTTTATTGACATCATAAAAATCAGTCTAAAAATTTGAACTTAAACATTGATGACATAGAAAAATCACAAAATAAACTTTTAAATTTAACATTACACGTTTTAAAATTAACCATTACAATAATCAGTCATACATTCATCGGTTAATTTTAAAATGAGGTAACTTCAAATTCACAGCTTTGTTTGATAACACAGGCACACAAAAAAAAAAAACATCATGAACCAGAGGGGAGACCCCATTATTCTTAGGTTTTTGGGATCGCTGAAACCGAATATGATAATAAAAACTAATTTTAAATGCCCGTTTTCCCGTAGCACCCCCTTACTACCTCTTAAGGGGTGAAAATTGAAATTTTTGTATAAAATCAAGATAGATGTGCATTTCTACGTTTTTTGGGATGCTGAAACCGAAAATGAAAACCTAAAAATAAATTCATGACCACTATCACCCCCTACCACCCCTTAGGGGGGGTGAAAATTTCATTTTTTCTATAAAATCAATACAGATGTGTATTTCTACGTTTTTAGGGATGCTAGAACCGAAAATGATAACTAAAAAAAAAATTCATGACCACTATCACCCCCTTATCACCTCTCACAGGGGGTGAAAATTTCAATTTTTCTATAAAATCAAGATAGATGTGTATTTCTACGTTTTTTAGGACGCTGGAACCGAAAATGATTACTAAAAATAAATTTAAGACCTCTATCACCCATTAACACCCCTCACCAACCCTTACGGGGGGTGAAAATTTCAAATTTTATTTAAAATTAAGATGGATGTGAATTTCTATGTTTTTCAAGATGCTGAGACAAAAAATGGTTATAAGGTACTCGTATATGGTAACCTCATTGTATGCATATATTTGTTATTATGATCCTAAGACTGAATCATGATTTTTGTCCTATTCTTAACAAGTTTTTTCATTTTTTGTTTTTTTTTTTGTTTTCTATTTAATTCTACTTATACTATTATCCATCCGGCAGGTTCCATCAGGATCTTAAGACAATGGAACAGCGCTATCAGGGTAAATGGGATGTCAATATGTGAGCAGACTACTGTTGGAATTTAAAAAGAGATTTGCCAGAACAGAAAAGAGCCAATAAAAGGAAACCACTCACTTTAATCCAGCACCCCACACACACCTAATCAATTTTGTATAAAATCAAGATGTATGAAGAAATTTTAACGATAAATGATATGTTTATCAAACTAGTTTGAGGTTACTCTTAGCTCTTATATTAGAAATTCAAATGCTTTATCGAGCAGAAGTATCTGGTATATATTCATGATTTAACCTTTTACCTTGCTCCTCACTGTAGTCTCCAAAATTGTCAGGAAAATAGTCCCTTCTATTTCGGAGGCATAGAATTAGGTTCAGCATCTTTTAAGCGTTTTACAAGACTGCCGGATGGATAATAGTATAAGTAGAATTAAATAGAAAACAAAAAAAAAACAAAAAATGAAAAAACTTGTTAAGAATAGGACAAAAATCATGATTCAGTCTTAGGATCATAATAACAAATATATGCATACAATGAGGTTACCATATACGAGAACTTTATAACTATTTTTTGTCTCAGCATCTTGAAAAACATAGAAATTCACATCCATCTTAATTTTAAATAAAATTTGAAATTCTCACCCCCCGTAAGGGTTGGTGAGGGGTGTTAATGGGTGATAGAGGTCTTAAATTTATTTTTAGGAATCATTTTCGGTTCCAGCGTCCTAAAAAACGTAGAAACACACATCTATCTTGATTTTATAGAAAAATTTAAATTTTCACCCCCTGTGAGAGGTGATAAGGGGGTGATAGTGGTCATGAATTTATTTTTAGTTACCATTTTCGGTTCTAGCATCCCTAAAAACGTAGAAATACACATCTGTCTTGATTTTATAGAAAAAATGAAATTTTCACCCCCTGTAAGGGGTGGTAGGGGGTGATAGTGGTCATGAATTCTTTTTTAGTTATCATTTTCGGTTCCAGCATCCCAAAAAACGTAGAAATATACATCTGTCTTGATTTTATAGAAAAATTGAAATTTTCACCCCCTGTTAAGGATGGTAGGGGGAGATAGTGGTCATGAATTTATTTTTAGTTATCATTTTCGGTTTCAGCATCCCAAAAAACGTAGAAATACACATCTATCTTGACTTTATAGAAAAATTAAAATTTTCACCCCCCGTAAGGGGTGGTAGGGGGTAATAGTGGTCATAAATTTATTTCTAATTATCACTTTCGGTTTCAGCATCCCAAAAAACGTAGAAATACACATCTATCTTGATTTTATACAAAAATTTCAATTTTCACCCCTTAAGAGATAGTAAGGGGGTGCTAGCGGGAAAACTGGCATTTAAAGTTAGTTTTTAATATCATATTCGGTTTCACCGATCCCAAAAACCTAAGAATAATGGGGTCTCCCCTCTGGTTCATGACTTTTTTTTTTTGTGTGCCTGTGTAATTCATAGACCAAATTAGTGTTTTCTTTACAAAAACTGACTCTAGGTCTAGACTAGTAAAGTGATTTGAGCACTCGTACCACGGTGTGTAGCGGTAATGTAAATTTTGATCTGGCCAGCCACTTGTGGTCTGATTGCACATACAATAAGGAACCCATCTGCCGCAAGGCCGGGGGACAATAATAATTTCTGGTTAACATTTCAGCCTCTCGCAGTAATAGTGACTGATTTGCTTTATCACAAAAATACATATTTTAATAATTTAATTTCATAAAGGTAGCTTAGCTTCGTTCTATCAACGTTATAGGAAGAAATAATAAAACATGCGGCCAAATTGTATAAACTATTAAAAAATATTATAAAAATAATTTATATTAAATTAAAATTTAATAACATTCTTAACCGTCGCCACAACTACAGTTTTTAAAGACAGCAAAATTTATTTATTTTCGCGTGTCTTCTTACATCATAGATTTAATTTATTCAATTATCAATCAAATGTCAATTGTTGTAACTAATAAAATATGATTTGTGGAACTCCATCCGAATTATATGTTTATACTCTTATTAAATACGAGATAAGCCCTAAATATTTTCTACTAAAGCGGGATTTCGTATAAACTTAAAAATATATATAAGAGCATTTTAATTACAAAGTAAAAATCCCTACAACAACCACTTAAATATTAAACTTAACGGAAAAGAAAACTGATTCGCTAATAATGTTTGTGTATAATTACATTAGGTACACTATAAAAGTGCGGTCATGAGTATTCTTTGGGACGAATGATAATTTGTTATAAGATAATGAATTTAAAACAATATTATCCCTGTTACAACAACACAGTAACATAAAAAGGGGATATTCCCTTTTAAGCAAAATAAAAGATAATAAAATAGTTTTACAGGTCAATCGAGGCCAAACGCACCGTACTGCAACAGCGATATTATCACAACAAATTTCTTTAAGTTTTACCATTACTTTTCAAGATATATACAAACGTTTCTAAATGTTTAGGTGATTGTTAAATCTATTTGAGATGTTGGTAGTTTTTGTTGTCTTCTATTATATTTTATCCGGTTTCCTCAAAATCTTTGTAATAGTGTATACATGATGGGCAGTGAAACAAAAACTGAAAAATGTGTAAAAAAACAGTTAGCTTAGAATCAAAGCAGAACATAATGCAATTTTTAAAACAATTCTTTTACAAACAGTGAAATGCAAAGAATATGTTATCAGTATAGTGAATTGAGTTCCTTGATATTACACAAAGAAAATGTTATAATTTTTAACCCTCTGTAACACGTGTGGTTGCTGACACCTGCATTTGTTATACTGTACGTGATAATTTTCTGTAAATATTTTGTGACCACAAAAAGTAGGTTTAATTTTTTTTGCGGCCTCCGTTGTTATATTCGTATGTCTGAGTATACAATGTGCTCTCTGGATTAAATTTTTTGAGTGCGAATGCTTTTTTATTACATTTTAATCACGTGATATTATTAAAAGAATTATCATGTTTAGATATGTGTTTGTGATATGTGATATGATTTGTTTTTGTAAAGTTCTGAGCTCAACAACTATAACTGTAGCACCAAGTATTTTTATATGAAACTCATTATATTTTAAAATTCAAGAACTTTTCAATGTTAAGTATGTTCAGTTCAGTGGAGCATATTATTCACTAGAATACACATAATTAGTAGAATACCACTGTAATATGTAATATGTAATAATAGTATGTAACGACCAAGAACTGTAGACTGCCACAATGCACATCTGAATATAGTTTAAAACTCTATTTTCAATAATATTAAATAGTAAATAATATTAATAATCTAAATAAAAAGTGAAATTTGCAAGTGTTTCGGATAAAAAAAACTAGAAAGGTCAACAGCAAAACAAAAATATGCTAATTAGCAAATAGTGTTATTAACTAAATTAAGGAAAAAAATGTATGTAGTAAATTTTAAAGCGAATAACTTACTTTCCTTAGAAACCGAGAAGAATTATTAATTATTTTGATATAATATTCAATATATCAATAAAATAACGTAAGCAGTTTTTAAACATCTGAAACGAATGTCAGCTAACATACTCCTAAATAATAGCTGTACCTATCAAATAAATATTTTATAACTCAAGCAAAACGTCATATATAAATACTAAAATAGTATTACAAGGAAACAGAGTAACCTCGAGCTGTCAACGTCCAACTTCTAAAAGAATACAAATTCCCACAGAATAATTAGGTATCTTTAATAACCTGTCAACAGATAATTAATCAACTCTGTGTCTTCAGACTAGGCGATCGAAGATAAAAATAAAAATGTGACTGTAAATGTTTAAATTATTATAGAAATAAAATTTCTTCGTAACTGTGCATAGGAATATAGAAGTTATATTGAAATTTAAAAATATTTATACCATTTAGAAAGTCCATGAAAATTGTTTCCATATTTTTTTAAGTTGGTAACCGTAAACTTTATATAAAATTATCATTTTGTTAATACAATTATGAGCATTCTGTTCTCATTGTTTATTAAATATAACATCAAAGACTAAACGAACTTGAATCCCTCCTTTATTTGTGATACCCGCCAGCAAGGAAGGCAAGCTTTAAGTTTTAGGTACACTTGGTCGCTATATACTCGTAGTTTGAGTGAAACTTTGTATTCCACTAAGTTCCTTTGTTTTTGGTAAACAAGTGAACAGAAGAGATTAAAACAATTATACGGTTACGTTATAAATTAATATACTGGTTTTTATGTTCGTCTATTTAAATGACATATCTATAGATAACTATAAGTCAATTTGAAAAAATCTGAATTTTATGAGTAATGGCGCGTAATTGGTTATTATCGAATTTGAAAAAAATATTTATTTTCTTATTAAATATTATATAGATAATTAATTCAACATTTTTATTTAATCAATTATTGCTAATGACTGGTTAAATGCCATTGTATAAATACATAATTGCTGGACATATTTGATAAATATATATTAAATTTATAACATTACTTGCTTTTGTAGGCCACTAATATTGGTTCTTAACTAATGTTTTAAACATGTGGGAAACGACTTATGTAGACTTACGAGTATGAGTTAATTTGACATGACATGCAGATGTTTTTGTTCGACATTCATCTAACAACACTGGTGTTGGTAGATGAATGTCGTTTATGATTACCGAGATAAAAATATATAATTAATTTATGAAAAAAAGAAAAAACATATCCAACACCTTATTTAGAAAGATTTTTATGATACTTCTATATTACTAATTTCCCGTTTCCATTGTTGTCAAAAAATAAGTCAACAGGCTCGCAGAATACTATAAAATAGCCAGCCTTCTAGTAATTTTTGTATTTAACTAAGATTGAACTAAATCTTTCATGGTCGTACGAGTACAAAATAATATTATTTGAAAGCAATTGAATTCTTTGCTTTAATTTAATCTCAGTTTACGTTCTAGAAATAACTAGAATTATCGCTAACGACAACTAATTATAATTAATTTCTTACGGGATAATCCTTACTATATAATAATGACCTAATTGACTCTGTATGCACGCGCATCACTTATCACCCACAAATCACACAATAATGTGTAATACATCAAAAAAAAGCTATTGAATCAGGCTACAATATAGGGTGGGTGCCAACCTTATACGTGACATTTGACCCTTTCCGGCCCTTCGGGCCGGGAAGTTAATATAATAGTTTAAAGTAAATAAGTAAGAATTGAGTGAATACAATATAAAGATTTTTTGTTTTTCTTATATTTTTTAAACGATATAATTTCATTAATTTGATAAAAGAAAATTTGTCACACCAATGACAGTATCCAGATAAACTTAATATTGAATATTTCACCTAGTATAAGAATAACAAAACAGTTTCAATTAAAAAATATATATTATTTTATAAAAAGTGAATTTCACATGGATAAGACATTACGTTATTGCATATAAAATAATGGGTAAGAATATAAATGAACTAATATAGCCTAAACAATTAATATTTAATAGAAACAACAAAGGTGATCAAGAAGTAAGAGAGAAAACTATTGACCAAAGTAGGCTGAACTTGAATTCGTCATTATCTCTTCATAAATGTATCAATACAGGTTACGGAAACACATGCCAGTAGGTTCCGAAAAGACGTTCAACAAGTTATAACATTTTAGCTAATTAATAAACGTACACTAGACGAAGTTACTAAGTATTTATATATTAAATCTTGAACATAACTTATAAAATATTTGATTATTACTTAAAAATATTAAATTTATAAAGTATTTTTAATAACAACAAAGCGACGTAAATAAGACCACACGTCTCATACATTGATATTACACCGCAGTCCTTATAGCTTCATATTTTCGCGAGTGTTGTTAAGTACAGAGTAGCTATTTAATATAATTATAATTATTTTAACTAAAGCATGTAACGTGACTGTGATGAGACGGTACAATATTAAATATAATAAAGTACCAATTAAGAATAACATTTTTAGAAATCATAAATACATATAATTGAATTAATGTTTAACAATCTCGCAGTTAGGTATATTGAATAAACTTATAACAATTTATTATTGAAATGGTTTTAAAGCGTTAATGAAGCTCCTCTGTGTTCAATTGGTCTGTACTAAGACCGTAATTTAATATAAAGCGGCTTGTGCTGAAATAACACTTAGAGTTCGTGCCAATTTTATTTACAGATGAGTAGAAAAAAAATCATTTTTTCTCCATTAGTAAAATTATGAATATAAGATACAAACTTTCAGTATAAAAATTTACAGTACGATAAAATTTAATTGAATGGAGTATTTAGAACTAAACAGTTAAAAATATCAGGATATTAAAATAAATTTACCTCATGATGTACACAAAGAAATTTTGGGTTCAGTTCGTAAAGAAATCTTACCATAATTTATTTACTTTTATTAATTGGTTATTTTAAATTCAAAAGAAACGACGTCTGCTTTGTATTAAATAAAATAACTGAAAACTTCTTACATTTTTATGAAATAAGGTAAACATTGAAAAATTTATTTAATGATTATTTTTACAAGTAAAAAAAATACTTTTTAATTATATATTTTAAAATTTGAGAATATTATATGCATTATGACTTAATATTATTTTTAATGCAATAGTTTATTAACAAAAGGAACATTGATCACACTATTATTTAGTATTCTTTAATGTCGTATTAAAATCTTTCGGTTCTTAAATACGTTTGTTCAAAACAATAATGTTATATTTATTATTCTACGAGTGGTTCAAGTTATATTATGGTAAACAGAAAACGCTTGAAACATCTTAAGTAAGTCGTCGAATCATTCAAATATCGTAAACACTTTTAAATCTATAAATGTAAACATGAAGAACTTTAAAAAAACTTGAGTTTAATTAACAGCTTTATTCAAAATAAATATTTTTTTTATGTTTGACGTATTTATTCATAGTGGAAGCTAAATAACTTTAGATTTAACATAAACGTGACTGAACTACTGAATCTCGTGACAGTACTTTGTATATTTCTAAGTATTTTCAAGCAGAAACGTATAATTTTCTTTTAGAATCTAGTATATTTTTTATTTATAGGGCTATTATATTGTGATTAAGATAAAATAATATCTTAAAGAAAATAAGCAGTCAAATCTTGGTACATCGCCAAACTCGGATATCTGTTCTTGAAGGCTTAAGCGCATCCAATACTATTGATTATCATATATCTATAATACAAAACTCGTTAAATAAACTTCTTACTAAAAGTAACTTCCAAAAATAAGAGGTGATAATCATTACAAATAATAAAATGTGTAAAATGTAGGTAATTGTTTATTTATATTTGTATTTAGTATTTTAACTTTACGAAAGTCCGAATAAGATATTACAATAAATTGCATAAAGTTTATCTTACCAACTCTACAACTGAAGCAGCTGAACTGATGTGAATTGAGAACTGAATTTTTAATTAAAAACAGTATGTAGCTACAGCTTCATAGTTTGTGTCACATCCAATTACAATATCCTGTCCGCTGTAAAATATTTTAAAATCTTTTTAATTTTAATGTGTGTGAATATTATATATTTTTTTATTTTAGAAGAGCTATATCTTTTTAGAAAGTTAGTTGCTAGAAGAACTACGACGAGCTGTGGTTAACCGCACACTGTAGTTAATTATAGCAAAGAGAGAGATTACAGGATGAGAAGTGTTTATTATTAATTATAATTAATGTATACATTAGGCTAAACATCAATAACCACTTTCAGGTAGTACATTAATTATTATCACAGTTTAGGTGATGTAATGTATGATTTAGGTGACTAACATTTATTTGTAAAAAACAAAGTTATCTTGTAAATAATTATACTGATAATGTCGTCTCCACGACTTTTATAGTTATACACCTAGTTTTGCATCTGTCCTGACATAATGTATATCTGATGGGGTATATTTCGTGGTTTCGAATTGATCTTGTCAAAGTGAAGAATGAAGATATTAAGTAGAAAGCAACCAAAAGTCTTCAGAGTGATGGAAATACACATCAACGGAGTGCGTGAAAAATGATGTGGCGAAACAGTATGTCTCCGAGATGATGGTAAGCTCCGCAAGGAAAGCATGGAAGGAATGACATATTGCGAAAGCCTAAAATAATTGGTATAAATGCGGGTGGAAGATATGATTAGGTATTCTGGAGAGATTTTTAATAAAATTAAATTACTTTAAATCTTTATCTTTGTCAGGTTACACTTTAAGATTATCAAAAGTTTGTATTTATACCTATATAGATCAAATATATGTATTATATTTGTGTTAATCAAAAATGTAAATGCTTGTAGTTGATAAAATTCAAAATTCAAAATATCTTTATTCAAATAGGCATTTACACGCACTTTTGAATCGTCAATTACTACAATACAAAAAAAGGTCAGTGTCGTCAGTCCGTAAGTAAGTTATCACCGGCTCAGAATGCTGCTCTGTTGAGAAGAGCCGGCCAGAAACTCAACAGTTGCTCTTCTCAAAAGAAATATAACAATAGGTGATGTACATTATAATATAAATCCTGCAAATGATTCAACAACTTAAGTTCCACATATTTCGAGCCACTAAAAACTCTTGAACGTAATAATAAGCTTTCATCTTCCTGCCCTTATCCCATTTTGGGGTCGGCAAAGTATGTTTTTTCCTTCCATACTCTCCTGTTACTCGTCATCTCTGTGCATACTCCCTTCTTCTCCATATCGTCTTTCACGCAATCCATCCATCTTTTCTTCGGCCGTCCTCTACCTGTCCATCCCTCCACTATCATACCTAGCACTCTTTTGGTCACGTGCCTTTCATCCCTCCTCATAACATGCCCATACCATGACAGACGGCTACCTCTAATTTTTTCTGTCACTGGCGCTAATCCTAAGCTTCCCCTAATATACTCATTTCTTATTCTATCCCTTCTTGTCACCCCACACATCCATCTTAACATTCGCATCTCCGTTACATGCAAACGCTTTTCATCCATCACCTTCATCGCCCAGCACTCAGATCCATACATAACGACAGGTCTAATGATGTTTTTATAAATTCTCCCCTTTAGTTTAAGGGGAATTCGGGCATCACATGTCGTCCCAGTGACTTGTCGCCATTTCATCCATCCCGTGTTGATTCTGTGCTTTACGTCACGGTCAATATTGCCATCGCTTTGAATCAGAGAACCAAGATAGCGAAACTCCGAGCAGACTGGTAACGGTACTCCGTCGCACAAAATAGGAACAAAACCGGAGACACCGCCGAAATCGCAGAACATGTGCTCTGTATTTGTTCTGCTCACTTTCAGGCCGACACTCTCCAGCTTTTGTTGCCATTTTACCAGTCTACTCTGCATCTCAATTCCATCCACGCCGACAAGAACAATATCATCAGCAAATAGCATGCACCAGGGTGCCTCTTCCTGTATGTCCAATGTCAGAGCATCCATTATCAACAGGAAGAGGTAGGGACTCAGAGCCGACCCTTGATGCAGACCTACTGCCACATTGAACTTGTCAGTGTTTCCAGCGGCCGACCGGACTTGTGTACTAGATCGACTGTACATTGCACGAACCAACTCCACATACTTCCCAGGTATATCAGATTACGGGGAACCCGGTCGTATGCCTTCTCGAGATCAACGAACACTATGTGCAGGCTCTTATGGGCTCGTCTGTATTTCTCACATAACTGACGAAGAGCGAATACAGCATCCGTCGTACCCCGACCAGGCATAAAACCGAGCTGGTTCTCCGAAACATCACTCTCGTCTCGCATTCTTTTCTCTATCACTTTCTCCCACACTTTCATAGTATTTGACATGAGCTTTATACCCCGATAACTGTTGCAGTCTTGTATATCACCTTTATTTTTATAGATGGGCACTAGGTCACTATTGCACCATTCATCAGGGATCATTTCTTCATGCAACAACTTACTGAAAAATAAAGCCAGCCACTCATACCCATATTCATTTAAAACCTTCCATACCTCCACTGGTATCCCATCCGGCCCTACAGCTTTTCCATTCTTCATACCTTGCACAGCCGCTTTCACTTCATCATCGGTCAATTCTTTCACTAATCCTTTATTTACGGGCTGGTTTTTTAAAACTCCACTCCAATCATTTTCTTTACTCATCAATGTTTCAAAATATACCTTCCATCTCTTTTTTATATCTTTATCTCTCATCAACGCCTTTCCAGTCTCATCTTTTATGCATTTTACATGTATGACATCTCTAGCATTCTTCTCCCTACGCTTTGTTATCCGGTAGAGTTCCTTTTGACCTGCAAGAAACTCTAGCGACCTATATAACTCCTCTTGCACCTCAGCTCTAGCAATGGCTACAGCTACTTTCGCTCTCTTCTTACATCTTTTATATAACATTTTCATATCCTCTTTCATACTTCCATTATCATCCGGTACTTCCTGCCATTGCTTAAACGTATCTTTCTTCTCTTTCAGAACCTTTTCCACATCTTCATTCCACCACCACGTTTCTTTATTTATCACACCTTTTCCTTTCGTTTCGCCTAATACATCCTTATCCTTTTATTCATCCCGCCATTTCATTCCAACTATCGTTCAAGGATTTTTCTTCTGCACTACTTATATTTCTAATTTTATCTGTCACTCTGTTTTTAAATTTACTCGCACATTCTTCCTTCTCTAACAAATACCATTTTATTTTAGGTGGGGGTCGATTCTTGTACATATTTGTACGCACTACATGTTTAATTTCCATGATGAGGCGCCTATGCTGTGAGACTATACTTTCGCCCGATTTTGCAGTTTTCACCTTGCAGTTTTTGACGCAATTGATTTTATTTCTTCTTATTAAGAAATAATCAATCTGCGTCTTATGGCGGCCACTTTTGTATGTAATTAGGTGTTCTTCCTTCTTTTTGAACCAAGTGTTGGATATAGCCAAATCGAAGGATAGCGCGGCCTCCAGCAAGACCTCACCCTCGTCATTACGGTGACCGAAACCCCAACAACCATGTACTCTTTCATAACCATCATTCATACATCCCACATGCCCATTAAAATCACCCCCTACATATATCTGCTCATTGTCCGGAACATCCATCATCACAGAATCAAAATCGTCCCAAAACTTCTTTTTCATCCTATCATCACATCCGGTTTGAGGAGCATACACACTTAATACATTAATGATTAAACCTTCAAAAATAATTTTTACAGCAATGATTCTATCACTCACCCTGTTCACCCCCGTCACACACTCTTTTAATTTCTCATCAAGTATATTTCCAACACCATTCCTTTTTCCATCATTCCCGCAATAATAAAACTTGTATCCCTCACCGATGTCTCTCGCTTTTGATCCCTTCCATTTAGTTTCCTGTAAACATGCTACATTTATTCGTCTTCTTTTCAACACATCCGCAATTTCTCTTCCTCTTCCAGTCATCTTACCAACATTCCAACTTCCAAATCTCAGTTTTACATCCCTTTGTTCCCGGGCTAGCTTCTCGCGTGGCACCGGTATTACCATACTGCTTTAAAGATTTGGCTTTGTTTTACGGCCGGCCGCCTGCCTGACGCCAACCCTCCTTGGGAAACTAAACTATTCTTATTTTAATAAATGTTTTATAGATTTTCAAAAATAAATATTAAATTATAATTACACCAACATGAGTAGGACTGCAATCTGCGACCTCGTGAAAGTTCCTGCCTGTCCCTCTACTATCTTAGCTATGATGTCCTTAATCACGTTGATAATTTTAGCACATATACATATATATATGTTTCAACTTTGAAGATAAAAGTTTAAAAATTCTAAATTAAGTGAAAATATGGCTAAATGGTATAGGTTATATTAATCTCATATATTTAAATGTACGTTCTTGCTCGCTTTCATTACATTTTCAGTTAGGCTTTCGTTTGTGAAACTGGTTTTACGAACACAGACCTTTTCTCGTCAACTGTTGCATATTTTAACATTCCTTTTTTAAATTTCGTTCCTCCATTTGATCCTATACGAGTATAAAAGTTGTATATCAAAAGAAAACCAAACAAACTTTAACGGAATTTTGCAAAAGCGATGTTATTTTATTCAACAAGTCTACTGTATAAACATTCGATTATGTCGTTAAAAGGGAGTATGTATGTATTAGGTTATGTTATTTTTTTGCCATTATCAGTTATACTTATTGTGTGCATTCTTCTACGAACGTTGATACAAAAATTGTCATGAGGGTTACTGACTAGTGTTATAATTGATACTTCCACTGAGTAAACGAATAAACCGACAAGACAGCTTGTAGGCGTGTTCACTACAGTGCACAGTACACAGTGTGATACATTCCAATATCCTGTGAATCAGTCCGGCCATAACGTCATAGAATCTGTTGAGCCACACGTAATCACTCTGTGTTATCGAGTTCCTTCTTGAAGAGTTATTACTTGTTGCTAGTATTGTCATTACTCAAACACGTATAATGGAATAATTACAACAAAAACTCAATATATTAAATATTATTTTGAGCTATATACACGGTACATATAAATATATACTGTTGTGTTTTTTTTATTTATTCAGATACTGCAGGATGGGTTTTGATATAATTTAATGACTGATTACTTTCTGTTTGCTGCTGCTTTATAAAATGCAATTCTATAACGTAGACCTTTTACAAACAAAGATCTTTTCTACTAGTAGTAATAAAATAGTTTATATACATATGTATTATTTATGATCTTATTTCATGTAAATATTTATATATACAAAAATTTCAGCTATATGATACTAGATGGAAGATGCAAAGATAGTTTCGAGGACTATACTTGGTGAGTACAACGACCACATTTACACAGGAAAATGCCGAAATTATATTGATTTTTTAATTAGATATTCGCCGTTTTATGTAATTATTCTATTACTATTGAAATTTTCTCTATATTGTAATAAAAACTTTTTTTTGTATCGTATTTTGAGTTTGTTTAAAGATATAAAATATCCTCTGTTTGTAAAATTCTAACTGTAATGATGAATGCAATATAACATGTATGGCACATATTTGTACTAAAATGTATACGAATTGCAATCAGAGGGATCAGTAGCTCTTGTTGCAGCTAAGTCTACTTGCAACGACTTCTTTTATAGGTGTGCCACCAACTGTTATATAAGAGCCGTGTCACACAAAAATACGTATCTTTTCCTTCGTTTTATGGAATATGTACCGTGAAATATCACTTTCTACGTGTGTTTATGGTAATTTGTCGAAAATTATAATATCTTGACATCTACTGGGGGAGACGGCCATATTGGCTTTTCTTATAGTACCCACTTTCCCTCTTGCGGCTTCAGTATTGTTATTAATAATGATTCGTTTAAATGTGCACAGCTTGACTTCAGTAAGAACTTCGTATTGTCTAACAATGTCAGGTTATTTCAATGTGAATTATCGATTGTTGCAGTAATAATGAAACTTCTTGGCCTAGTGAGATGCACTGAGCCAAGTAAGAGAAAGGCCAAGACCCAGATTAGAATAACTGTTAAACATTTAATTTGAAATATTATTTTTTTATAATTCTAACATACCTAGAGTAATAATAATGAGTAAGAGGTTTTAAAAACAATATTATAAAGAGTGAGATAAATAAGCAAGGACATCAAACTTAAAAGCAATTTGATGACTTAGTTAACTGAGACAATAAAACGGACCCTCGTTGAGTCTTTACTAGTATTGACGATCCTCCTTCGAGATTGAAATTGAGAACCCTGCGGATTAAAGAAATTGAGAAATGAAAAACTAAATAGGCTTTGTTGAATATTTTTAGAAATGTTTTTTACTTTATAATTTTTGTATATGAAGTTGAATGACAATATTTTCTTCTTTGATAATTTCGAACGAAATTTTGATAACTTTTGGTACACATTTTAATGTATTATTATTATTAACTTTTGTCAGCTTATAATGTATAAATTTATATAACATTTAAAAAGAAACCAATAATAATTACATCAAAACCTTTAATATAAACTATGATACATATCTATCTATTAACACTAATATTCTTAGAATAATTGCACATTATTTATGTATTTATCAATTGGACCATATACGTACAAAATAGAATATGAAAATATTAGGTAAAAGTACCTAATAATGTTAATACAATAACACTTATTTTAAGCCTTTGCCAATCTAGATAAGTACTTGATTGCTGCGTTAGTTTTGGATACAACCCAAATGGACAGACTCACTACATTATTATATGTATTTACATATACGAGGGCCAAACTGAAAGTTTTTAGAACTGGCCACTTAAAAGCATTATATTAAAAAAAATAGTTTAAATTTTGAAAATATAACTCTTTACCAATATTATTGAGTGTACATTTCATTCATTTGTCATTTGTTTTACTATTTGGCGGCAAATTGAAAATTGTCTGTGCACGTCAGAATGAATTTAAGCCGAGAAAATTTTCGTGCAATGATTTTTTATGACTTTCGATGTCATTTAAGTCAACAAGAAAGTTATGATAGACTTCGATTGGCTTTCACGATGAAGCCCCATCTCGTGCCACAGTTTACAACTGGTTTAATGAATTCAAACGTGGTCGAACTAATCTCACCGATGATTTGCGTGAGGGACGGCCTTCTACAGTGACGACTGAAGATAACATCAGTGTTGTGCGGCTTATGATAGAGACTGACAAAAGAGTGACCTATCAGCAGATTCGGACAAGCCTAGGCATAGGTATGAGTCAAGTGCACAAAATCCCCCCATGAACATTTAGCGGTCAGGAAGCTTTGTGCCCGCTGGATACCGCATAATTTGACCGAGGCTCAAAAACTCCGCCGTGTTGATTGGTGCCGAGAAATGATCCAAAAATTTAACGGAGGTGACTCAAATGCTGTGTTTGACATACTAACGGGTGACGAAAGCTGGATTTACTGTTATGATCCGGAAACCAAAAGACAGTCTGCTCAGTGGGTGTTTCCTTCCGAAGAGTTGCCAACTAAAGTGAAGAGAGGTCGAAGTGTAGGATAAAAGATGGTGGCCTCGTTCTTCGGAAAGACAGGTCATTACGCGACAGTAGTCTTAGAGGATCAGAAAACGGTTAATAATGGTATACTAACAATTGTTTGCCACTTGTCTTGGAAAAAGTTCGAGAGGAACGACCTCGCAGCAGGATCCTCCTTCATCACAACAATGCCTCGTCGCACACCGCCAGGCAAACGATCGACTATTTGGTGACCTCAGACGTGGAATTACTGGGTCACCCGCCCTATAGCCCCGACCTCGCACCCTGCGATTTTCATTTATTTCCGAAAATAAAAGAAAAACTTCGAGGAAAAAGTTTTATAGACGCCGAAGAAGCAGTGGTTGCGTTTCAAAACGCCGTCGAAGAGACCCCTAAGGCCGAGTGGGCAAGGTGCTTTTCTCAATGGTTCCATCGAATGCAGCGATGTATTGATGTAAATGGACGCTATTTTGAAAAGTTACAATAAAACTAATAACTTGCTAGAATGCTTAGTTTTTGATTTTCTAAGAACTTTCAGTTTGACCCTCGTATATGTACAGATTTTTAATGTCGTTTCCAAATTGCCAAATATTAAAAACTTTATATTATTATTTACAATATTATTTAAATACACTGTCTTATATTATAATATATATATATATATATAATATCTATAGTTCCAAGGGAACTAAAATAAAAAGTATTGTGTTTGTACCAACAGCACAATAGAGAATCATCGACTACGGCGTAATTCACTTCATGCAAACCAGCAGTTACATTAACTAACACTACGAGTAGTGGAATGGAATATGGCTTCCATCACATTTGCAATTCACATACTGTATTGATTGAAACATTTCATTTACTTACATATATTGTTACCTAAATTTTATTGATTTTTGTCAATCTCAAACTGAATTTATTAATTATAAAGTTTATTTCTTTACTTAATTAAATCTATTGTAATTTATTGAGTTATTTTAAATCTATAAAGAAAAGTGCGAAAATGTATGTTTATAAAAATGTTTTTTTTAATAATGGATATCCTCAAAGTATTTAAAATAAGATTGCAAACAATTGTTGTTGTTTATAATAGTGTTTTAATTTATTAAATAAACATAGATTTTAAGATGCCGATATTAAATAAATTGTGGTGTTTGTGACAAGGCTTATTTACTTCGTTATAGACATTTATAATAATTATCTCTATCAGTGTATCCAGAGTGATTAAATTCGTCGATCAAACGATAGAAAATGTATCTAAAGTTAACCTGAGCCTGAAACAATATTTACACTCGACTTTTAATGAAAATATAAACGAAGCGTTAAATATTTTGGAATTTAAAATATCATATTATCCATGAAGTGGTAAGAAAAATACTTGTTATATAATTTCTTTAAGAACAGCGGTGCCATAATTACATTAAAATTATATTAAAAGTTTTATTTAAACACCAGTAACTCAGTTTGGTTGAAACAAACTCAATCTAAATTATAAATTACCTTACAAAATTCTGTATTTTAGTTTATTATGCTACTTTAAATATTGTAAAAACAAACGAATGCACCACAAACTTTTATCATTATGACAGGGAGCAATAGGGTTTAACGTCCCCCTTAAAAAAGGTGGATTCCTGATCCTCCATAATCTGTATGAGTGGCGTGTCGGAAATCGGGAGTCGGAAATATAATACTATACCAATTTATAATAAAGTAGATGAAGACCCGGCTTCGTCTGGGTGAAACGTGACTCATAATACACGATTTCTTACAAAATGTAAAACAAGAAATGAACATTGTAATTTTTATTTGAAGATTGAATTTGTTTGTTATTTTACAATGAAAAGAAATAAATGCAATTACATAAAATAAAAAAACGCTAGAAATAAAAGCCATTTCTATTCTCCAGTACAATTCAAATTGCCTTTTGTACAGCAAATATTCTTAATAAAAATTCTGTCAATAGTTTCTTTTGTCATAAAATGGAGTTCGATTTTTTGTTGTGTTTTAAAAAAGAAGGATGTTTTTAACAAATGCCCATCGTATAGGAGTTGTCGAAGCATTTTTTATTCCGCTAACAGTCTACACTAATCCTTAATGTACAATAATAGTTTATTATATTCATTCTACTCGTATCTTCAGAATTGTTCAAAGGTATAATTTACTATGAATCTGTATTTTGAAAACAGTATTCATGTTTAAAATTAAATGATGAAAGGTATGAGTTAATATTGCAATTTAAGTATTGTATTAGCTTGAGTATTCAAAATAAGTAAAGTATTTGCTATTCTATGAAACTTGAAAATGAGAATATCTAGTTTTAGTAAATTGTAAATTTTTGTAGTCTATTGAGCTTTTTTTTTACTTTTAACACAGACGCTATATGTTACAAAAAGTATCAGCTAATAGGATCTTGTTTGTTTTTTGGTTATAAAAGCGATATAAATAATTAATAAAGTAGTTTAATACAAATCTAATTATAATTATTGTTATTATATTTAATACAAATCTAATTATAATTATTATACTTTGTGGTTTCTTCTATACTAATTTGTCTGCTTTTGTTTAAAAGAATTTGTTATGCAACGTACGTAATAACTGTATTGTTAATTCTCTTTCACCAGATCAAGAAACGGTCAATTGATATTTGTAAAATTTTTATTTATGGCTGCAGTTAGATGTTGCAATATTTCATCGCCGATTATTAACTAGTTTGGTTTTAAATTGTATTCAATTATTTGTAATACATAGATAAAAATCTATTTTGCTATGCATCACAAGACATAAATAAATAAAAGTTAGTACCTAGTTGGTAGAAATTACTGTGCTTGATTGTATTCCAATTAACTGAGTTACTGAGTTATTCATAACATTTTTATTGTATTACAAATATATGCAAGATTAATGAAATAAGAAAGGTAATAAATATCCAAGTCTATAAGACTAAGCCCGTGATAAATAAGCTTCGCCTCATTAGCTGTCGTAATTATTCATCTTCCTTATCTTATATATCTATTTAATTTTCACACAAGTTTATCCAAGTTGGCTTGTATTAGCAGCTGCTAGGTATACTTACGAATAAATATTCTTTTGAGCATTTTGAGTGACTTGTTACTTGACACAATTGTGACTTAGTGACTTGTGACAATGATGTTTTCGCTAATTTCAGTAAACGAGCTGCTCATTTTAAGAAACAATACAATTTTTCAGTTTTGAGGCATTAAGATAATTAAGAACCAATTGTATTCTACTTGAATGTATATAATACATACATCTTACATTTTATAAAAGTTGCTAGCCTTCTATTATGCAAGACATCATTTTGAAATGGATATGTTTTAGTGGTATTGTTAAATAGGGTATGATTGGCTCCAAGTTAGAGTTAAAAAGATGTAAAGGGATCAGTGTATGCCCAATAAGTAAATAGTACGAAATTCACAGATATTATTTAACTTGTGAAAAACTTTCTGGGCCCCTGCCAAAGCACTCGAATCGAACTTCTGTTAATCTGATGGGAGTGACTCATCAGGCCTCCTTAGCTGCATAGGCTAGAGAGCTTATGTCTATTTGCTTCTCTTTTTACTTGTAATTTGCCCCTAGACATTGGTATCGCCACTCCAGAAGATCAAGTTGATTACAGTATTTCGATACCTGAAACAAAGCATAAGTCTGGTTGTGTGTGGAGTACTGCGGTCACATATTTGTCGATACTGCAATCATCTTACAGCTCTGAACTCAATTGAGAGGTGAGCAACGGAACTAATTGCCGATTTGGAACTGGTTGATGCCCATCTTCATAGCCTCGAACACAGGCGTAGAATTGCCAGCCTCTCAGTATTCTATAGGATTACAGGTGTTAATTCCCTTATTCCTCACCCATCATCGAACATTTCAATACACGGGAACTTTCTACCCTTACGTCATTGACATTCAATTAAAACTAATTTTGGGATAAGGATCCAATCCATGGATTGAAGAAATTACGAAACAAAAAAACATACAATTCAAATGAAGAATTAAGTATTATGTTTGCTTAAATTGTATTAGCTTCGAGTGATACGAGTGTTGGTATAATTGTATTGCATAAATCTATGATACCAACAATCAAGTTGAAATATGTATTTAATCTTTCTTTCAACAAAATATATTTTACAAGACAGGATGTAAATTAAGAGAGGTAGAAAATAAAAACCTTTTGTATTAATCTGATTCCGCCACCCATCTCATTTTCTAAAGGTTACTTTCATTCACACACACACATACACACAGTCCGCAAATTCTTTATTTCCCAGTCAATAGATGAATCGGTCATCACAAATCGGAATCATCACCAACGATTCACTTATGCCGGGTTTATTTCTCAAAAAAGAAAACAAAATTATAATTTACTATCAGATTGTCATTTTCTAGGACCCTTAAAAATGTAAACCCAAAATTCACCCTTAAAAATGTAAACCCAAAAACCGCGTTAAATGCTCATATTAAAATAATAAAAAGGGAGAGCACAAAAGAAATTAAACCATCTCATTGTGGTTACAAAATATTTAAGAAAATTAACACGTACAGTATAACAAATGCAGGTGTCATCAACCACACGTGTTACAGAGGTAACAAATAATAACATAAGGTCTGTAAAAACAAAAAAAATGTATTTCAATATAGTGATATTGTATTTCACAGGTGAAATAATTGTGTAATGCCAATCGCATGGTCTTTTATTTTTCTATATAATTGATTTTAATAAAACTGTATAAAGTAGAATACAATAATAAATAAGTATTAAGCACAGGCCCTTAAGTTATAAATTTTAAATTTTTCAATAGTTTATTTATTTATTAATTTATTTAAACTTTATTGTACAAATAAAAAGTACAATTGGCGGCCTCAATGCTATGGTATTATCTACCATTCAACCAACAATGTTAACGAAGGAAACAAGTAAACAAAAAGCTAATAAAATAAAATAATCAGAGGAAAAGAAGTTAAGAGTAATAAAACTTATAATGACAGAAAAAAGAAACGGGGAGAGAATACCATCTTCCAGGACACGAGATACCAAGTTGTACCTCTCTGAAAAAATTTTGTCACTGCAGACGGCCCAGAAGGTAAGAGAAGAAAAGTTTAGTTCCTTGGAAGAAATATTGAGATAACTTAAAATATGTATATATATATATATATATATATATATATATATATCGAGTTTAACTGCATTAAAAAAATCAATTAAAACTAAAAAAGGTAATTAAGAATGCTCCATCGCTTCTCGGTAATCTTCAGTGACTAACCAAGGGGTAAGATAAAATCAAGTAATGGTAGTCATAAACCAGCTAATATCGTCCTCGCCGATAGCATTTGATTTAATTGAAAAGGAAGTAAAGAAAGAAAAACTCTTTTAATATCTTACTCGGCGACCAAAAAAAAGAAATGAAACTACGACAAGATTTGGCAGGGAAAATATATAAGAAAAATATAGACGATTTAATTCATCGAAGAGAATTAGAATAGTCCATAGGAATTTATAAATGATACTGCACCTAGAGTCTCGAGAAAATTAGATATCACTGCCGAGGATGAGTTGGATAATTTATTATGGATATGGAGCCGTTCGGCAGCTACCATCTGATTGTAAGGACTTCTAAAAATTTTATTATTGCACCCATTAACTTCCTTTGATTCAGTTTAAATTTACAGTAAGCTATAGTTGAATGTTTGTTTGTTATGATAAAACTTTCTATGGCACGGTATGCTTATCTGCACAACAAAATTGAAATAATTGTAAGATAAGATAAGCCCAACGAATGTGGCCACATCCATTGGGCTTATCTGGTGTTTAACTAGAGTATCAATTTTAATTAGCGTGCAGTTTGAATGGATTATGATTTATATCTAAGTTTAAATTTCAATATTGATTAACATAACTATTTGATAACTAACTATTCAAGATAACTGATGAATACTAATATTCGTGAGTTATCTTGTACTGTTAGGTTTTTGTGAAGAGAAATGTAGACATATTCAATTAAAATAATACGTAAAATCTTATGTTTTCTTATTAATGTTCTTTAAAAGTATGCATTGTCAGACTCATGTATTTAATATATAAAGTATCTAAAATACTGCATTACTAATTTACCTGAAGAAGTGCTACAAAAGAAAGATTTATATATTTATATATTTTGTATGTTAAAAAACATTTTCGAAATTTATTTCACTTTTTATCTATGCGTTTATCTATACGTGTATAGATAAATAAAGAACTGTTAGAAAATAGTTTTGTAGTATACAATTCACCGTTACTGGTTTTGATTCTTATTTTCAAAAGAAAGAACTTAGCATTAATAAAAAGCTGGCAGTTTAACAAAATATGTATATCTGTAGACAGCTACTATTTCTAATCTATAAATCTACCGAATAAATTACCTTCCTAGCTGCAGTGAAGCGACCGCATTTCTCGATAATAGGCAATATTTGTCTTACAAACTAACAAACTTGTATCTTTAATCATGAACTAATACTAATATTTACATTTTAACGTTTAAATTATCGTTGTTTCGTATCCATCTATTAAGGAATTCGGAAAGAATAGTTTAAATTATTAAACAACAATCATCCAAATCCTATCCTTTATCAAAATACTCATTTTCTTAAGAAACATAACTTTTATAAAATATTATTATTATTGTTATGGTTATGTTGATAATGAAACAAAATAAAAGGAAAAGATGGTAAACGTAAACATAAAAGATATAAAAGGAAAAATGTTACTATGGGACTGGATTAAAGCTCTAGAACGTATCTATTTGCACAGTGTAGTAGTGTTTTTAATATAAGTCTTATTTGTTATAGACGTCCTGTATTAATCATATAACATATAGTTACTATCTATCTCATGTAGTAATTTAAATTATTAATGTTCATAATTCTTTACTAATGATTACAGTGAGAGAGCATTCAGTACACATCAGGAATATATTACAAGATGCCTTATTACTAATGTAGTAGTTATCTTAAAGTAAGTCATGGTTTCAATTTACATTAATATCAATTACTATTACCTGTTAAGCTGTTAGGTATCCAGGTATCAGCTATGTCTTTGTCGCTCGCGATTGTTTGATAATGACAATAATTAAAAACATTCCGGAGGTTCCAAGTGATGATACAGATGAAATTTCAACCTCAAGATAGTGTTAATATTTTGGCGAACAACAAATTATGAATTTGATAATTAGATTTATTCAATCATTGTAATACATCATTCTAAAGGAACGATTACTTTAAAATAATTTTAACTATTTATTTAAAAACAACTAAAACGTGATAAAGATTTTACTGAGAGAAAGAGATACTGCTCACCAGTTTAGTGAGCAATAAAATATTCATTTCATATATTTACTGAGTGTAACATATTCCTACTTTCAATAATGTAGTGGATAATGTGGCTAGATGTAACATTCCGATATAGCAACAATAAGTGTTTGGTGCACAGCAGAGCATTTTTAAGCACTTGTCTTTTGCCCAAAACACACACACAAAGACACAAAATTAATAGTGATGTAAGATATTTTTTCTTATACAAGACTCATTGTAGTTTTCTTTAGAATTCTTTCGGCGATATCTATATTTTACAATTGCATGTATTCGTCTTAAAGAGTTACATAAAAATCTATCATCCATATGTCTAAAAGTATAAATAAGTTCATCCTTACTATTTAGAAAATTTGCTCTATATTTAATAACCCTACCCTAATTAGAAATGAATTACGTAAAATTACATCTCAGTGAGCACATATTTTAGAAACATACCAACAAAAAACTAGTAACTTGTATCTTTAATATCAGATATTACGTCTGAGTCCGTCCTCTATATATATATTTATATATATTTATATAGTCAGAATTTCGCTTGAAATTGAAGAAATTGAAATCCCTTGATATATATATACTAGCAGACCCGGCCACGCGTTGTTGTGACTATGGTTTTTGGTATATTACATTGTAGTAAACTATTTAAGGGGTAACGTTCAGAGTACATCAGTCATGAAAACCATAAAGTTTTCTTACAGTCGATATTCAGCAGAAATCAAAACAAAATAACTATAATATTTTTTTAAATTTGTCCAAGTTTATAACACTATTTGTATATTACAAAGATTTTAGTTAATAACTTGGAACACTAAACTGACTAATTACTCAATCCAGTCAACAGATACCGCCATATGTTGTGACTGCAAAATAGTAAACAAATAATTTGAAATAAAATAATATTGCGACTATGAATTAAGTTGAATATTATCTTTCAAGTAAGGTCAAATTGCACATGGTGTATACATTTTATTTAAATCGGTTAAGTAGTTTAGGAGTCCATCGCGGACAAACAACGTGACACGTAATTTATATATATATATATATAATAAAGCGATTTCAATGCTTATAAAGTTCTGTCGGCGCTGCTAAGTCGCGCAGGCAGGTGTGCTTCTCTAGTGTAAGGCGCCGAAATATCTAGCAGCTGTACGTCGCGCATGTGCCAGGAAACTGCATCCATTGTGTATTTATTGTATTTTATATATATATACGTAAATATAGTACGTAAATTTACTATACGAGTAAAATCTATGTAATAAATTTGAAGACAGGATATGATTACAAATTGAAATTCGTATGTTTATATTTTTATAGCTTTATCATATATTTAGTGACTCTTTAAATGTTAAACATTTATTTGTCAAATACTGGCTATACATAGTATATGCATATTAGTCTGTTTTTATGTAAAATATAAGTACTCACTTTGAATCATTAAATTAGTTGTTGCTCTGATAATTAGTGTGAAATGATTTCACGAAAATAATATTTGGATGTCATCTAAATTGTATGTAAATTCTATGATAGTGGAGATTTAAGTATGTTTAAAATTTGTAGAAGAATATAATTTTAATTAAATTTTCTTTTATATTGACTCTGTGATTAAGTGATCTTATTTTAAAAGAACAATGATATCAATGCTTTATGGCGTACTATTAATTAGCTCTGTTTTGCTATAACAATTTATTTTGTATCCGAAATTCAAAATAACTTGTATTTACATATACATGATTGTGTACGGAACTTAAATAGATTCGTAATATTGAATTAATTAATAAAATTTCCATACGTATTTTAGATACTATTTTACACATATGGGTTATTTATTATATATAAAATAATGTTTTTTTCTGACTTTAGTTGATGTATAACCATATCTCAACGCAACACGAAACAGCATTTTTTTGTTTGTATGTTTTTCTTACAACTTAATAATAAAAGTGTGAATGAAGTTCAATACTTATTCAAATTATAGTACTTTAGAATTTAAAAAGTAATAGCAACTGATTTTAAGTATGACCTATATTAATATTGCATAAGTTATTAATACTGCATAAGTTATTTATACATCTCGTAATATAATCTTACGCAGAATATGCGAAGTCAGTCTAGCTGACCGAATCCGCAATGAAGAGATCCACAGAATGGCAGGTACTAGCGAAGATGTCACGTGGGAATGAAGAAGAACGCGTTCAGGTGGTTTCGCTACGACGAAAGAATGAGTGATGAAAGAATGGTAAAAAGATTTATACAGGAAAAGTGAGCAGTAAGGAAGACAGGGGGAAGCCTCGAGTGAGCTTCGAAAACACATTATGTATAATACTTAAAAAGCATGAGGTCCCCCGGAGGGCATGTATGAAGAGGTTGAGGTCTCTGGCCGAGGCGAAAGAGGTATGCAGGGACCGTAGAGTTTGGTGCTCCGTCGTCTCTGGCTACCCCGCAAGAGATATGGCGTGAAGCTAAATAAATAAATAAAGCTGCACCTATGTGTCGTGTACATTTTAATTAATTCCTTTATGTTTAATTCCAGACGCGACTGCTCTCGCTCTTCGATAAAAGTCTACGTAAGGTTAAAAGTGTATGAATTAATCCTACTTTAGTCCACTTTATTATGGAGATATTAAACCGATGTTACCGTCAGCATGTAGTTTATTCAATTGTATTATAAAACATATTTAAAATTGTTTAAAAGAAACTATATTAAATTAAAAATCAAAAAAATAAATCCAAAACCGCGAAGACGATTAAAATAATTAATGAGTTAATAGAGAAACTTACCACTGTTGTACTTTGAGAACATTATTTATTTGTATTCATATCATAATATAAAGGAAACAACATTTGTAGTATAATGGTATATTAAAAACTTACGAACTACTTATGTCATATGATTGAAAATACATATCTACGACAAATAATAACATTAATGTAAAAAAAAAAAAATTGTACACTGTACAAATACGTTTTATTACTTTCGTAGACCCATCATAACATTTTCCTTTTTATATCTCTCATGATCTTTTGTTTTTATTATAAGTTTCATTAACAACAAAACCGTAATACTTGTTAGATACTTTTCCATTAAAACCAGATATTGTAGAAAAGTTATGTTTGTTAAAAAAATGAGTACATTCATAAAGAGGTAAGATTTGGATAAGGGTTGTTTAATAATTTAAACACTTCCTTCCTGATTCTCCGCAGTCTGTCCTAACTTTATTTGATATTTTACTAAGATATTCTCTTAGTAAAAAGCTAAAAAGCTGGCAAACAATACATCGTTTTCTGCAGGAGAAAAATGAAATTTAATTAACAAAGAAAATAAGACAATACGAAAAAAATGTGATGTATTCTAAATATGTGGCCAATAGGTGAAAAAAATGTTTGGACTAAAAAGTGTAGGGACAAATAAAAATGTGCTCTCTTTAATTAAAAATTATATTGGATTGGGCGAAACGAAATTGGGCACACACAATGCGGTGCGCATTGTGTGACCAATTTTTTACTTATATTGATAATAGATTGGATGTAGGAAACGTGGTAGAAATATGATGTATATAGGGATAGGGAAGATTTATAATTACTGCAAACTTGTTAATGAGGCGTAATTCATTTATCACGTGCGTTGAGTCTTGTAGACTGATATCTGTAATCTGTTGTTTCATTAATCTTGCATATTTTTGTCGGAAGTGAGAATCAATTATCAACAGAAGGAGATTATTAAGGTTTTTATTAATATATAACTCTAGGTCTAGCTTAGTAAAGTGATTTGAGCACTCGTACCTCGGTGTGTAGCGGTTATGTACATTTGGATCTGGCCAGCCACTTATGGGCTGACTGCACATACATAAAGGAACCTATCTGCCGTAAGGCCGGACGACAATAATAATTTCTGGTTTAACATTTCACCCTCTCACAGTTATAGTAACTGATTCACTTTATCACAAGGATACATATTTTAATAATTTAATATCTTGTAGCTTGGCTTAGCTTCGTTCTATCTACGTTATAAGCAGAAATAACAAACGAGGCGGCGTTTTATAAACTATTTATCAAAACTAATGTCTTATTACAAATTCATACTGCGCAGTCTTATGTAAGGATTGTTTAAACATTCCATCATCATCATCTCTTCATAGACAGATCTAATACATGTAAAATTCTTATTAGAGGATTTCTCTAATATGATAAGTATTGTACATACATATAAATATTAAATTAAAATTTAAAAAATTTAAAAACTATCTAAACTATTTAACAGTTTTTAAAGACAGCAATTTTTGTTTTATTAAGCCTGTCTTTTCTTACTCAATTGATTTAATTTATTCAATGATCAATCAAATATCAATTATTCTAGCTAATCAAATATCATTTGTGGAACTGCGCCCGAATTAAATTTTTATACTTAGGTTACATACGAGATAAGCCCTAAATATTATATAATTTTCAAGTAAAACGGGATTTACTTAAGCTTCAAAATATCTATAAGAGCATTTTAATGACACAGAAAACATCCCTTAAACAAATATTTATTATTATAAAATAGATTCTTAATATTTGTTTTATATAATTACAGCAGGTACACTATAAAAGTGCGGTCATGAGTGATCTTTTGATGAATGATAAAATGTTATAAGATGATGAATTTAAAACAGTATTATCCCTATTATAACAACACAGCAACATAAAAACGGGACATTCATTATTTGAGACCTATATATCTATTTTCATCAAAATGTATGCAATAGTGTAGACGCGATGGGCAATGAAACAAAAACACAAATATGTATAATAATATTGTTTAAGAGCCTTTACTTATAAAAAAGATTTAGCTTAGAAACTTAGCATAGAATTCAATGCAATTTTTAAAACAATTTTTGTGAATAGTGAATTGGAAAGTGAATCAGTGTAGTGAATTAAGTTCCTTGATTTAACATACAGAAAGTGTTATAATTTTTTAAACCTCTGTAACACGTGTGGTTGCTGACACCTGCATTTGTTATACCGTACGTGATAATTTTCTGTAAATATTTTGTGACCACAAAGAGTTGGTTTAATTTTTTTGCGGCTTCCGTATTTATATTCGTATGCCTGGGTATTTAATGCGCACTCTGAATTTAACTTTTGGGAGTGTGAATGCTTTTTTATTATACTTTAATCACATGATATTTTTCAAACATTTGCTATGTTTAGATATGTTGTGTTTTTGTTAATGTCCCAGCTCAACAGCTGTAACTGTAGCGACTAGTATTTTTAGATGAAGCTGATTATGTTTTAAAATTCAAAAACATGTTAAATATGATCAGTTCAGTAGAGTATGCCATTCATTAGAATTTTCGTATATAGGAGAATACCAGTGTGATATGTAACGACCAAGAACTGTGGACTGCCACAATTCACATCGGAATAAGGTTTAAAACTCTTTTTTTCAATAATATTTATTTATTTTATTTATTTATTTAACATTTATGTACACACAAAATATATAAAAAAACAGAGTTATTTTAAGATTCGTACAAAGACACTGCTTATTTCAAAATGAAATCTCTTCCAGCAGACCTGTGAAAGGAGAGTAGAAAATAAAAGGCAGTAAAAGTACGCACCGCATACAAAATATTTGAAAATCAAATAAACATAAAATTACAAATACAGTTATAATAAATAAAAATTTAATAATTATAATAATCTATATAACTATAATAAATTATGTTTTAGATAAATAAACACTTACAAATACGTTGAATATATTTACATCTATATAGAAAGATAGTTAGTGTTCGATGACTCGTTTTTTAAAAATTGTTACAGACTTAGAATTCCGTATATTGAAAGAAATTGAGTTACATAACCTCACTGCTTGAACCGTGAAAGAATGAGTAAAAATATTTAATAAATAATAATACTAATAATCTGATCAAAAAATAAATCTCGCAAGTGCTTCTGATAGAAACAATTAGGAACATCGATAACAAATTAAAAATGAAAAATATGCTATTTAGGAAAAAGTGGTAGCAATTAAATTAAAATTTAAAATAACATTGACATTGACGTAGAAAATTTATTTAGTAAATTTTAAAGCGAATTACTAGATGTCTTTAGAAACCAACAAGAATTATAAATTGATTTCAATTTGATTTAATATCGAATATATCAATAACACAACGTAACTACTATCAAAACATCTGAAATAAATGCCAGCTACTCCTTAATAATAGCAGAATCTATCAATATAAATAATTTATAACTCAAGCATCATGTATACAGGGTGGGCCAAAATTTTTTGCAAATAGCAACACTTGATTTGTCCAAAACCGTGAGAGCAAGGGGCGCGCGGGTGGCGGGGAATTGTGCGTCGTTTAATGCAATTTTAGTCGCGATGGAGCGCTTCACGGGACAACAACGTGCTTTTTGCGTAAAACAATTTTATAAAAACAACGATTCCTACGTTACTGTACGACGCCTCTTTAGAGTTGAATACGGATTACAACGTGTAAGTGAGTGTCCAAGTGTTAATTTAATTAAAGCTTGGGTTAAAAAGTTTGAGCAAACGGGATCGACAACGAATATTAAACAAACTGGGCGATCACGTTCAAGAAGAAGCGAAGAGAACATTCGGGAGGTTGAAATTTCTGTAAGGGACGATCCAGAATCATCTACGCGTAAGCGGTCGGCGGCTCTTGCTATACCAAGAACTAGTCTGCGGCGAATCTTGCATTTGGACCTTAAACTGCACCCATATAAGCTTCAAATTGTACAGGAGATGAAACCAAACGATTACATTCAACGCAAGTTATTTGCTGCCACTATACTGGAGCGATTCTCTAGTCTTGAGAATGTATTGTTTACGGACGAGGCCCATTTTCACATTAATGGTCACGTAAATAAACATAATTGTCTATATTGGAGCACGGGAAACCCGCACTATAAACACCAAAAGCCTCTTCATTCCCCAAAAACGACAGTGTGGGCTGCCATATCCGCAAAGGACATAATCGGTCCATACTTCTTTGAAAATAATCAAGGAAATAACGTAACTGTGAACTCAGTGGAATACGTGAAAATGTTGCGAGAGATTTTGACACCACAGTTGCATGAATTTGAAGGATACAATAGCCGGACTTGGATGCAACAAGATGGAGCAACATGCCATACATCAAACGTGACTTTACCGGTGGTCAAAGAAATGTTTCCTAACAAATTGATTTCTCGCAGAGGTGATATCCCATGGCCTCCCGGAAGCCCGGACCTTTTTTACCTTGCGATTTTTTCTTGTGGGGATATCTGAAGAGTCGAGTATACCTTAATAAACCGACGACCCTATCCCAATTAAAAGAAAACATCCACGAGGAGATAGCCGCGATTCCTCGCAGCATGTGTCAACGAGTTTTCCAAAGTCGATTGCAGGAGTGCCAACGACGAGACGGAGCACATCTCGACGATGTCATTTTTAAAAAATAAATTTTAATAAATGATAATTGCGTTAAATAAATCATAAACAAAATAACATTTCTACTTTTATTTCTAGACATGTTTTAAAAGTGCAAAAATTTTTGGCCCACCCTGTATATAAGTAATAAAATAGTATCACGAGGAAAATGGAGTAACCTCAAGCTGGTAACATCCAACTTCTCAAAGAATGCAAATTCCCAGAGAACAATTAAGCATCTTTAATTACCTGTCAGCAGACAGTTAAACAACTCTGTGTCTTCAGTCTCGGCGATCCAGTATAAGAATGAATATGTGACTGTAAATATTTAAATAATAATAGAAATAAAATTTATACCTAGCTGTATAAAGGAATATACAACTTAATACAGACAGTAAATGTCAAAATAATAATACAATTTAAGAAGCACCATGGTGGCATATTTTTTTAAGTTGGTAAACGTAAACTGTATATGAAATTATCATTTTGTTAATATATTTATGAATATTGTGTACTCATTCTGTATTAAATATAACATCAAAGACTAAACGAACTTGAATCCCTCCTTTATTTGCGATACCCGCTAGCAAAGAAGGGAGGCTATAAGTTTGAGGTACACTCGGCCTCTCTGTAGTTTAAGTGAAACTTTCTATTCAATTAAGTTCCTTTGTTTTGTTTTATACGGTTTCGTTCTAAATTAATATTATACTAGTTTTTATGTTCTCATATTGAAGCACCATATCTATATATAACTATATGTCGACATATGTAAAAATCTTTATTTTATGAGTAATGACGGGTAATCTGTTGCTATCGAATAAAATATTTATTTACTTATTAAATATAATGTAGATAATTAATTCAACATTTTTATTTGATCGATTATTGCTGATGACTTGTATAGTACACATTATTCACATAATATTCACAACTATTTCATTTCATTTCATTTGAACTGTCTTGTGTCTGTGTATTGTCATTATGATGAATACATATGTATTAAATATGATCTTATTTCGTGTAAAAATTTATATATACAAAATTTTTAGCTATATAATACTAGATGGAAGATGCAAAGATAGTTTCGAGGACTATAGTCGGTGAGGACAACGACCCCATTTACACAGGAAAATGCCGAAATTATATTGATTTAATTAGATATTCGCCGTTTTATGTAATTAATTTAAATGACACTATTGAAATTTTCTCTATATTTTAATAAAAACTTTTTTTTGTATCGTATTTTGAGTTTGTTTAAAGATATAAAATATCCTCTGTTTGTAAAATTCTAACTGTAATGATGAATGCAATATAACACGTGTCATATATTTGTACTAAAATGTATACTAATTGCAATCAGAGGGATCAGTAGCTCTTGTTGCAGCTTAGTCTACTTGCAACGACTTCTTTTATAGGTGTGCCACCAACTGTTATATAAGAGCCGTGTCACACAAAAATACATACCTTTTCCTTCGTTTTATGGAATATGTACCGTGAAATATCACTTTCTACGTGTGTTTATGGTAATTTGTCAAAAATAATATTATCTTGACATCTACTGGGGGAGACGGCCATATTGGCTTTTCTTATAGTACCCACTTTCCCTCTTGTGGCTTCAGTATTGTTATTAATAATGATTCGTTTAAATGTGCACAGCTTGACTTCAGTAAGGACTTCGTATTGTCTAACAATGTCAGGTTATTTCAATGTGAATTATCGATTTTTGCAGTAATAATGAAACTTCTTGGCCTAGTGAGATGCACTGGGCCAAGTAAGAGAATGGCCAAGGCCCAGATTAGAATAACTGTTAAATATTTAATTTGAAATATTATTTTTTTATAATTCTAACATACCTAGAGTAATAATAATGAGTAAGAGGTTTTAAAAACAATATTATAAAGAGTGAGATAAATAAGCAAGGACATCAAACTTAAATGCAAATTGATGACTTAGTTAACTGAGACAATAAAACGGACCCTCGTTGAGTCTTTACTAGTATTGACGATCCTCCTTCGAGATTGAAATTGAGAACCCTACGGATTAAAGAAATTGAGAAATGAAAAACTAAATAGGCTTTGTTAAATATTTTTAGAAATGATTTTACTTTATAATTTTTGTATATGAAGTTGAATGACAATATTTTCTTCTTTGATAATTTCGAACGAAATTTTGATAACTTTTGGTACACATTTGAACTTATTATTATTATTATTAACTTTTATCAGCTTATAATGTATAAATTTATATAACATTTTAAAAGAAACCAATAATAATTACATCAAAACCTTCAATATAAACTACAATACATATCTATCTATCTATTAACACTAATATTCTTAGAAGAATTACACATTTTTTATATATTTATCAATTGGACCATATGTGTACAAAATAGAATATGAAAATATTAGGTAAAAGTACCTAATAATGTTAATACAATAACACTATATAAGGACTTATTTTAAGCCTTTGACAATCTAGATACGAGTAAGTACTTGATTGCTGCGTTAGTTTTGGATACAACCCAAACGGACAGACTCACTTTATTATTATATGTAGACAAAATAATCCTATCTAAAATGGTGTTAAAATAATTTATAATAATATATTATTTAAAATATATATATTATTTAAAATATATGGTAATTTAAAATAAAATACAGATTTTAAATGTCGTTTCCAAATTGCCAAATATTAAAAACGTTATATTATTATTTACAATATTATTTAAATATAACGTCTTATATTATAATAACATATCTATAGTTCCAATGAAAGTGAGATAAACAGTATTGTGTTTGTACCAACAGCGTAATAGAGAACCATCAACTGCGGAGTAATTCACTTCATGCAAACCAGCAGTTACATTAACTAACACTAGTGGAATTAAATACGACTTCACTCCCATTAGCAATTAGGTTTAGGTTTAAAGAACTTTATTTCTCATAAGAACATTCAGTTCACTTAAAATGAGTTATATACATTTTTATTAATTGTAACATTTAAATAGCCTCTGGGCTAGTCTGGACGCTTAAACTATTTGTAAGACGTGTGCTTTCAATTTTTTTCTGAATACAGCCATACTGCTACACTCCTTGACATCTTTTGGGATTTTATTGTACAGCTGTGCCCCCTCGAACAATATCGTCTTCTTACCGTAGTTGGTACGCGGACGTGTCAATTCGAGGTCTTTTTTGTGTCTAAAGTTTGTGTCTAAAATTAATGTTTGTGACAATGTTATGTGATGTAATATTTCTAATTAGTATACAAGTTCTGTATGTGTAAAGTTGTTTTAAATTTAATAATTCAGTTTTTTTATATAGTGTATTTGTTGGTGTTAGGTAGTGATAGTGAAATAATGTTTTAATAATTTTGTTTTGTACTCTTTGGAGTTGATCTAAATAGGTTTTAGCCGCTGAACCCCATACTTCAATCAAATATTCAAAGTGTGATTTTACCAAAGAGTTATAGATTATAGTACTAATTTTTTTCGGTATGCACTTTGATATTTTTCGTACTGCTCCTAGTGTTGAGGTTAATTTTGTTTTCAAATATTCGATATGTGCCTTCCAGGTAAGTTTGTCGTCAATTATCAGCCCCAGATATTTTTCTTGCGTGACGCGATTTATTATAGTGTTATCGATGGTAAGAGGAGAAAATTCAGGTATACATTTGTTTTTCGCAACAAAAATCATAAATGATGTTTTATTAGTATTTATAGTCAGTAAATTATATTTGAACCATTCGTTTAGGATATTTAAGTCTCTTTGAGCGTCATTTATAATGTCGTGTATACTATTACCAAAATAAAAAAGGCAAGTGTCGTCGGCGTAAAGTGTTAGTTGTCCTGTGAGCTCCAATGTGTCTATGTTGTTTATATAAATTAGGAACATCAAGGGGCCAATTATGGAACCCTGAGCTATACCAAAAGAAAGGTTACGGGTGGTACTGGAATAATTTTCCAACTTGACGACTTGACATCTATTACGTAAGTGTGACTCGAATATGGAATAAGCGATTCCCGTGATGCCTATGTTCCTCAGTTTCTGTAGTAGTTTTTGATGACTTATTGTATCGAACGCTTTTCTTATGTCAATAAATACTCCTAGGGCAATTTTTTTCTGGTCTATATTAGTTTTAATGTTTGTAACTATATCTAATGCAGCTGTAAGAGTGCTTGATTTTGCGCGGAACCCATACTGATGCTTGTTAAAGAAATTTATAATAAGTAAGTAAGTGTTTAGTCTGTCATATAAAATCCGCTCGAATATCTTTGACATAACGGGTAGTACCGATACAGGTCTGTAGTTCCCCGGGGATGATTTAGAACCGGATTTGTATATGGGTGTAACATTTGCTATTTTTAACGTATCGGGGAACACACCACTCAGCAAGCATTTGTTAATACATGTTGTTAGTCGGTCAAGGATTATGTTTTTTAGGCATTTAATAGCTTTAGTACTAACTCCATCCAATCCAGTACTAATATTGTTGTCTAGGGCATCGATAATTTTTGAAATTTCGTTTGTGTCACACGGTGAGAGTTCAGTTAGGGTTAAGGTCTGTGGGGAAGTGTTCTCGTAGACTAAAGTATTACCGGTATTTATGTGATATGTGTTTGGTATGTGGTTCGCTAAGTCGGGGCCTATTGAAGTGAAGAAGTCGTTAAACAAATCACAAATTGCATTACCTTCTGTGATGAGACCGGATTCTGACATTAGTTTCGGTGGGGCACTGCTGTTTTTTAATTTATTTAGAGCCAGGTTATTTATCACTTCCCATAGCTTTCTCGGGTTATTATAATTATTCTGAAATAGAGTGTAATAGTATTTTTTTTTGTGTTGCCTGATCATTGTTTTCACATTGCTTCGTTGAGTATAAAAAGTGCTTCGTATATTTATATTATCGGGGTTTGATTTGGTTTGACTCCATAACTCGTTTCTTAAATTGATTGCATCGATTATATCTTTTGTTATCCAGTCTGTTTGTGGGGGGTTGTTTATCTTTGTCTTGTTTATTTTATTGTTTTGCACCTGTTCTTGAATAAAATTTTCTAAGTAGCTAAAGTCACAGTTTTCATTATCGTATTCTGCGTTGAGCGCGCTGTTATATAATTTTTCATAGTCTAGTGCTTTGTATTCGGTTTTTTTGTTTACCACCGGTTCCAATTTGCCAACTTCCACGAATATTTGCTTGTGGTCAGACATGGACGAGTCAATAATCGATAAGTTAAATGAATGATTTTCAATATTTGTACATACATGGTCTAATAATGTATTTGTTTCACTAGTTTGTCGAGTGCTATACTTCTTATCGATTTTATTTAATATTTTGTATCCGCATTGATGCATATCGGATATATATTGCTTAACCGGGGCGTCTTTACTAAGGAGGTCGATATTAAAGTCACCAAAAACTATCGATCTTTTTCTCTGCTCGAATTGCGAGGTGTATATATCCATAAAGTTACTTATATTAGTGCCACCGGGTTTGTATACAGCTCCTATATTCAGTGATAGTTTGTCTATATTTATCCATAGGTAATGGTTTCCATTTTCTGATAATTCCTCTGTAACTTCGTAGTTTATACTCTTGTGTACGAACATGGACACACCACCACCCTTGTTGTAATCCCCCTTCCTTCGCTTTCTTCTCTTTCCATTTTTCGCACTGTCTTTTCGATAGTTATAGATATGATTATAGTTAGGTAATTGATACAGAAGAGCATCATCCGCTGACTTGATCCATGTTTCGGTAAAAATTAATAAGTGAACAGTCGATCCCAACGCTTGTAATATACATTTAATCTCGTCAAACTTGTCACTCGTACGAATACTGCGTAAATTACCGTATAAAAATCGTAACGATGACGGGTGTAGTGGTATGTTTTTGTATGTTTCCGCTAGTATGTGATTAACTTTACTTAATTTATCTGTTTGTATTACACTTTGTACCTGAGAGATTACTGGTTTTTTGGACTGATTTTATTTGTGACGATGGTGGGTAAACTTTTAATATATTTAATAACAATGTCTCTTTCACCACTTTCGATACGCCTGCTTAGTTCCTCTTTTAAAGATTGCAGATATAGCTTTTGGGTAGGTGTTTGATCAGCATATATTTTAAAATTTTCGTCAAGTTTTGTTTTATTTCGTAAAAGCTGTTTGGAGGTCTCTGTGTCACTAAAACAAACTTTGATGGGGCGACTCTCTCCGGGAATATATTTACCCAATCTGATAACTTTAATTGGCTTGGGGCATGGTTCATACAGAGAGGTTGTTATCTTCATTACTTGCTCTTCATCGTGGAGTCGCCTTTTATTGTAATATTTATCATTTATTTCCTCTATACCCACAAGAACTATATTTCTTTCGCGGTCGCAGCGATCTTTTATTTCAAGGAAGAGGTTTTCTTGAGTGAAGTCGGGCGATTTATACGTGGGAGTTTCTACTGAGCGATTTCGTATCTGTGTTATCTCTAATTCTATATTTCTGATCTTATCTTGTATTGCATTATTATTGGTTTTCAATACTTGCATTTCACTGTCTATTTGTTCAAATCTTTGTGTGAGATTTTCGGTGGTTGATTTTATGGTTTTAATTTCATTTTTTATTTCAATAATTTCCTGACGAATATAGTTCAATTGTTCTGTTTGTGTTCTACCAAAACCCTCCAGGCATTTCATTATATCAGCGCGGAAGCTGGCAAATTCTTTTCTGTAGTCATAATCTTCGGTGCGTTCCTTTCTCTTCCTTAGATTTACATTAACATAGGAGTCTTCATCGCCATATGTTGGTAAGTTCGGCACAGACCCGCTACCGCTTCCTAGCGCTTGTTAGTGTGCACTGTGGCGGTGTTCTTTGCATACTCATTTCTAAGGTATTTGAGTTGGCCGTGCAGGTGCGAGCGAGTCGAAAAATCGCAGCGGTACCGCTCACTCTTGAGGTATGCAGGGGGTGGGGCGCGTGCGCACGCGTCGCCGGGACCAGCTTCTTAGGTTAATAACGAATTAACTAATGTCACTTGCTACAATCCGTATAAAGCTTTAACACTATAGTTATAACGCTCACTTTCTGGTTTTTAACTTTTATTATAATTTATATTTATTCTTACAACTTTACTAACAGTTAACACGTCTGTTCTCCGCGAGCACAGAGGCATATTACTACACTGTATTGATTAAAACATTTCATTTACTTACATACCTTGTACCGAAATTTTATTGTTTTCTATCTCGAAAGTTAATTTATTAATAATAAAGTTTATTTCTTTACTTAATCAAATCTATTGCAATTTATTGAGTTATTGTAAATCAATGAAAAAACTACGAAAATTTATGTTCACAAAAATGTTTTTTTAATGATGGCCATCTTCAAAGTATTTAAAGATAGGATAGCAATCAATTGTTAATTTTAGTGTTTCAATTTATTTAAACATAGATCTTATGATGCAGATATTAAATGAATTCTTGTGTTTGTAACAAGGTTTATTTACTTCGTGATAGATATTTATAATAACTATCTCTATCAGTGTATCCAGAGTGATTAGATTCCTCGATCAAATGATAGAAAATGTAGGTATCAAAAGTTAACCTGAGCCCGATACAACGTTTACACCCGACGTGTAATTAAAATATCAACGAAACGTTAAATATTTTGGAATTAAAAATATCATATTATCCTTAAAGTGTTAAGAAAAATACTTGTTATATAATTTCTTTAAGAACAGCGGTGCTATAATTACATTAAAATTATATTAAAAGTTTTATTAAAACACCAGTAATACAGTTTGGTTGAAACAAACTCAATCTAAATTATAAACTACCTTGCAAAATTCTGTGGCAACAGAGTGAGAAAAATACATAAATTAATACTTGAAATAAAAAATGTTTATAAATATTTATCTCAACATTAATTTATACATGTGACAGTGTTTTAATATCCTGACGATTAAAGATTTAACATTGGGAAGGAAACATAGGTACATAGCTTACCATGTTTAAGCTACACAAGTATTTGACAAACTAACAGTTGCACAGCTTATAGAATACAATATCAATTGTTATTAACATATATCTAATGTTTGGGAAGTTAAATATGATATTAAAATCTTTCTTAAGTCCATTAATTATTGTAATTGTATTTTAAATCTTAATGTATTTTTTCATCTCTAACATATCTGAACTATGTTGTTTTATATCTTGCTGCATGCTGAAACTCATATTCATTGTTTCCTTAATATTTTATTTTGCTTTGAGACTCGTGGTACCATCTATGGGCGTTTCCCAGCGTTCTTATTGATCGGTCTGTGGAAGCGTATTAGGGGTTGTCGCTAATTGCTGATAGATGGCTACTAACGGCGTAACTGAACGTTTGGAAATAATTAATACAGCTTCCAGTAGGTACTCTTTCACATTGCATTCGATGAATTAGCACTTGACACTTTTAGCTTTTGTAATTCTAAGTAATTATTAACTTTCTAAGTTATTTTTAAAAACGACTTATATTGTTATTATTGTTATATTATTCTAAGTTATTGTTATAAACGGCTAAGAAGGTATCTGTGTGTATCAAGGCGAGAGTGAATAGATTTTTACTAAGTTACTGCGCATTACCACCAATGACTAGATTTCCACCTTCCATCAGGTGGAATGTAGCCATATAATGTATAACTATTAATAAAAAAAATCGAATAGCCTATTCTAACCAAACAATTATTGTAATTAAAAGGAACGCAATTAGGAAGTTATAAAAGGATAGGATAAGTAAGAATATACAAATAAAAGTAATTTTGTAGAATAGTTCTAATTATCAAAGGACGCAATTAAATCTACCCTCATTGCGTTTAATAGCATTTATGATCCTTTTTCAAGATTGTAATTGAAGATCCGACGGATTGAAGAAATAAGAAAATAAAAAACACATTTTAAATGAACATTGAAGTATTTTGTTGCGAAAATTGTTATAACTTCGAATGATACGAATGTTGGTATAATTATATTGTATTGGTAAATATGTATTTTTAATTTTTCTTTCAATAAAATATATTGTATTTAATTTAGATAGAAAGAGTAATAAAAATCTTTTGTAGGAAACTGATTCCTGTAAACTAGGATCCGCCGCCGTGCCCTGCCGGAGTTGAGCTGAGCCCCCTTTTTGAATGCTGTGAAATGTGCATAAGAATAATTTTGAATGTAATGTAAAATAAATAGAAATCTAAACTAATTGAAAAAAATTTACACCATGAAGTTCAGACTTCGGGCGACAGTCACGGATGGCAGATGCCATCCGTTCAAACAGATGTTTGATCACCGTAATTAATTGTTTTTTTTTCCAATTTGCGAAATTTCTTGAAATCAGCTGCGAATGTAGGAAAAACTTTAGCAAGTATATATATTTATATATGAGGCTCTAACAACGTTAAGTATTTGGGAGAAACAGCTTTTGACCATAATTTCTGAACGGAATGAGATATTTTAATTTTGTTTTTTTTTTAAATGCCCATTCTCAAGCTCTAACGCTCTGCCATTTTCCAATCAAATCGGTTCAGTAGCTTTTATGTAATGTTTTTTTCAAGAAGTTCCTCAAACGGTTAAGAGCTTCGCTTATTCTCAGCTCAATAAAGTTATATTCAATATATTAAATTTAAGAACAATATACTACTTTCTAACTACAAAATAGTAATATTATTTGTCTCCACTATTGACATAGAAAAAGATTTTGGCACTTAAAAAACGATTAAACCATGATATGTAAAAAATGGTATTTAGTTTTCGTTTTAAGGAGACGAATTACGAGGTTTAAATATTTAAAGGTGTAATTTATAAAAATGTTACATATAGACGTAAACATGTCTTTGTCCACTTAAATATGAAATGAAATATAAAAATAAAGTATAAAATTTACACCGGAAATGGTGTAAATTTTATACTTTATATGGGAAATCACTTCATTAAAAGAAAAACAACCAACTATTTAGAATAAGAGGAACGTGGTGTGAAGTGGTAAATTACATTATTAACACAGCTTAGAAGAATAAAAACTTGAAGAATAAAAACTACGTGTTTATTAGTAATGCTAATGTCACCCAACTCATTTTCTAAAGGTTACTTTCATTCATACACACACACACACAGCTTGCAAATTCTAATTTCCCAGTCCCTAGCTGAATCGGTCACGTTATTTCTATTCTAAAAATCAATTTCACATTTTATTAGACTATCGGGATAAATGCATCCTGCAACGCATAAGAAATGTGGTTTTGTACCTCACCTTTTTTTTATAAGTTTATTTTAAACTACTATCTGTCCATAAATTCTGAAATGATTCTAGAAAACTATATATATTTTACAGTAAATTATTAATTAAAATCTTAACGTGAGATTATTGAAATGACCAATAACAAATTCGAAATATATATAGGAAAGTTCAATAGATGTTTGTTATTTGATCAGGCGGTGAAGGAGCGCCACAGTAGAACTCATTACTACAATCACGATCCTTCACGATTGATCTCGAGAGATGGCGGATTAAAGAATTACGAACGGAACGTGCGCTTACTATGAAATATCCTGTTTTAGAATAATACATATATCTTTATTTAATTTCAGGTTTTGTGATTTACACTAAAATGTTTTGGAATGAAAAATAGAATGAAAAATAAACATATGGTATCAACAAATCGAAATTATCGCTAACGAAGTTATTCAATTATGCCGCGTTTATTTCTCAAAAAAGGTAAAAAAAAATAATTTACTATGAGATTGTTACTTTCCAAGAACCAAATTTCACTCACATAATCTTTTAACATCTTAGTTTTATGAGTGAGCTATTTATTACTATATAAATCCCAAAACCCACCAAAACACTATTTTAAAAAAAATATGTTTTTTTTTGCGAAAACTATACCAACAGCGTAATAGCGTGTGTGTAAGAATTGCATTAGTTCATGATGATTAGATATATAATATAACTTACCTAAATTGTACATAATATTAAACGTGAAGGCAATGAAAAGGATTCTGTCCGGATAGAGACAAGTAGACATTAAAAGTAATAGTAGTTTAAGACATTCTTTAATTACTTTAGTAAGAAATATTTTTTAAACAATGGCATTTTATATTTTCTTTCTTTGGCTGTGTTTCAATTCATTCAAAGTATATAAACAAGAGCACTACTTATCGAACTCGTAATTGAGTCAGGAACAAACAATATCAATCAATCCGGTGCAAATTAAGTGTAATTAAGTTGACGATTTTTTAAGTTTTGCATAGTTTTTTATTTCTGTTCTGATTTATACATACATAATGAAATGATAACAAAGGTTGTCTTAAAATAGGTCATTTGCTGCATATTATTTTCAAAAACAAAGAATTTAAAACATGTTTTAAAAATTTGTGCAAAACCTTTTAAAATTTTAAAAACTAGTCTTCATTTATTCCAACCACAATTCATGCATCTATTAGACAATATAACTTCAACAATTTTGATCTAATTTTGCAACGATCTCATCAACAACAACCTCAGTAATTGCAAAGAGGCATCATATAAGTTGTCTATAAGATATCTATATTTTATGTACTACGTGTAAAAACAACAAAATGACTGCCAAAAACAAAAACTTATGTAAAGTTCCATATAAAATATTATTTTTATCTGACAAGAACTTTAAAGGATCATCAGCAATAATTAAAATGTTTATTTTAACGTCATAAGTTACAACTTAGAATTAAATATATTAAGAGTTTTTTTATAACATTATAACTTTTTAACTTTATAGGGCATGTATGAAGAGGTTGATGTCTGTGGCCGAGGCGAAAGAGGTATGCGGGGACCGTAGCTTTTGGCGCTCCGTCGTCTCTGGCTACCCCGCATGGGATATGGCGTGAAGATAAATAAATAAATAATAAATAAACCTTATACCAAATTAATTTGTCATTTTCAAACAAAAATTTTTAAAACACAAACTAAATTAAATTACTGTGCTACAAATATCGATTAAATCTCTTCAAATTAATTAATTATTATTTAAAAGTACGTTTAAGTTTATGTTTGAAGTGAACAAATTGAATTGATCAAGATACGTAAATTAATGAAAACGGCACGAACGATGCCGCATGCAAATGAATTGCAAATGGATTTTAAGCCACTTTTCCATTTCAATTAGTGTTAAGTGATGTTGATATGGACCGCTTCTGTCGCTGTTCATGTTCAGATATGCGTCTAATCTGTACTCGTTGTTAACTTATGATTTAATTATTATTTGGCTCAAGTGAATATCGTGTTCTAACCATGTAGTTATTTCATTAGTACTTATATCATGTAATAAAAACATGTTTAGTATAATAACCGATTTTCAACTTTTCCATTATATGTTTAACTATATACCTGTAAAATCTCTTTTCAAATGGTTTTATATATTTTTTTATTATTAAATATTAAAATAATTAAAACGTTCATATATACTCGTATATATATATATATATATAATGTTTAGCCAAACTATTTTTTAAATTACAAAATTTAAATAGTCTGTTATATTTTGTATTTATAGATATCATTAGGAAACCACTAAAGTGCTCTACTCTTTTAAAACTACAAAATTACTATCTGCCATCGCATTACTAGTGTCTTATTAAAAATAATTATAAGTATTGTTTTAGTGAAGATTTATTCTAGTTATTTCTAGTACATGAATGGGAATTAAACTAACAAAGTAATTGTTGTGTAATTATACGAAACAGGAGCTAAGTACTACTTGAAATGGCTGCGGGGTTTTACGAACTTTAATTGTAGTTCGTTATTCAAAATTTCATACATTCATTTGTCCCCTACTTTCGAATTTTGGAAAAATTTCTTCACAGGAGGTCTTCTTATGACCCCCTGACTCCGAAATGACCATTGCAAAAAAATCAACAATCAACAACAATATACTAGCAGGTTACCCGTGCTTCGCGACGGGAATAAACAAAAAAAACTGACTTTCGTGAGTATTGAACCCATCACCCTACCCTTCAAACATACACGCTCTATCCTCCAACCCATCATGACTCGCTATCAGTGCGAGGAAGCCTTGAGTTTGATAACTACAGAGTTTCATTCCTATCGGGTTATAGGTACCCTCTTGTTTCTCACATCGCAGCGTGTTGAGAATAAACATAGTGACTGGTCAAATAATTTTAATTTCTACTGCAATGCAATGGGAGAAGAGAGGGAGCGGGGGGGGGGTAAACTTTGCAGTTTTTTAGCTGTAATTTTGGAGCAGTTTGGACCTTTGCAAAATCCTTTCTTATTGCACCTATTCAATATGTCAGGATATAGTATTACGTCAGGAAAATATATCTACACCCTTACATCTAATATTATTATAATAATAAAATATCGTGTTATAAAACTGTAATAAAACAGCTTTCACCCTCAAAAATGTAAATCCAGAAAGCGCGTTAAATATTAAAACATACGAAAATAAAAAGGGAGAGCACAAAAGAAATTAAACAACCTCATTGTGGTTACTAAATATTTACAGAAAATTATCACATACAGTATAATAAATGCAGGTGTCAGCAACCACACGTGTTACAGAGGTTAACAAATAACAACATGAGGTTTGTAAAAACAAAAGAATGCAATTCAATATAGTGATATTGTACTTCACAAGTGTAATAATTGTGTAATGCCCATTGTACGGTCGTTTACTTTTCTATATAATTGATTTTAATGAAACTATAAAATAAAATAGAATACCATAATGACTTAATATTAAGCATAGGCTTCTTAGTCATAAACTGTAAATATTTAAATAGTTCATTTATTTGTTTATTTATTAAAATTTTATTGAACAAAAAAAAGTACAATTGGCGGATTCAATGCTGTAGCATTATTTAACATTCAACCAACAATGTTAACGAGGGAAACAAGTAAGCAAAATAAAAATCCGTGCCCGCAGGGGGACACGCGTGGGTAGACCTCGTGTGTAACTCGTTTAAAATATAACTCACTACCTAAGAATAACACATGATGCCGTTGCTTACATCAAAAATTTTGAAGCAAAAAGTGGTTTTTATTTTTTTTCTCGGAAAAGGTATCTTTTTTGGAAATACTTTTGATACTTAAATTTAGAGTAAAAAATAACCTTTCTATTAAAAATATTTGCGAGAAGGGAATGTTTACCAGAAAAAAGTTGCCGTGGTTTTGCCTACCTTAAATTTTCAAGCTAAAAGTGGTTTTTATTTTTTTTCTCGGAAGCGGTACATTTTACGGAAAAACTTTTGATACCTAAATTTAGAGCAAAAAATAACCTTTCTATTAAAAATCCTTATGATGTAAGAATGTTTACCAGAAAAAACTTATGAGTTTTTTTCCAAAAATTTTCAGTTTTTTTACCCCCACCCCTAAGTTATTGAAGTTAGGTTTTCGGTTTATCTACATTAGTTATAGGTATTCATCAAAGACATCATATAATATGAACGCGATTGATCTACTTTGTATAGGGAAAAAGTTATGGTCGAAAAACTGAAATCAGAAAAAGTGAGGCCCTAGCGCCCCCTGTGGCCGGATTTCTCTGGTTAACGAACTTGACCTCTATTTTTGGATGGTTAATTTTTCCAAGTGAAACTTCGGCCGCTATCGTGCTGACAAAAGTCGAATCTGGACGCACGCACGCATATATATATATATATATATATATATATATATATAAACATTTTGACCAATAGTCATTTCAGACTCAGGGGGTTATAAGAAGACCTCCTGTGAAGAAATTTTTCCAAAATTTGAAAGTCGGGTACAAATGAATGGGCAGACCGAATTCTTCGAGGTCTACCCAAAACTAATAAAATAAAATAGTCAGAGGAAAGATGTTAAAGTTCAATAATTTATTATGAATATGGAGTCATTCGGCAGTTCTTATCATCTGATTACAACGAATTCTAAAAACCCGTTAACCTCGTTTCGATTCAGTTTAAATTTGTTTGTTTTGGTAAAAGTTTCTATGGCACGGTATGCTTATCGGCACTTCATAAAAACATAAAAGATAAGATAACATAAAAGATATAAAAGGAAATGTTACGACGGGACTGGATTAAAGCAATAGAACGTATGTATTTGTACAGTGTAGTAGTATTTTTAGTATAACTCTTATTTGTTATATACTGTCTATCTCATGTAGTAATTTCAATTATTAATTTTCATAATATATGAATATGAATGTCATGTGTAGGTTATTGTGATAGGAGCGGTTGCGGCTGACCGCGTTACCACTGTACTGTCGTCATTTTACTGGTGATTACAGTGAGAGAGCATTCAGTACACATTAGGGTTATATTACAAGATGCTTTACTAATAGATTATGTAGTAGTTATCTTAACATAAGTCATGGTTTCAATTTACATTAAGATCAATTACTATTACCTGTTAAGTTATAAGATATCCAGGTAATGTATCCAGGTATCAGCTGTCTTTTCTTTATTTTCATTTAATACATTATTTTATAGGAACGATTACTTTATAATAATTAAAAGAACATCGATTAAAAAGCAACTAAGACCTGATAAATATTTTAAAAATTCTATATAATAAAACAATTTAAAAAATTTAATCAAATCCGATGAATACTTTGACACCTGAAAATAAAAAAAAAAGCCGCAAAAATGTAATCCGAAGCCTTGTATTTAGAAAATTATTATATTTTTTTACGCCCTCATATTTTTATAACGCAACAATTAAAAAAAACACTTAATCATACCACAATTATTATATTCGATTGTTATCTTGCAACCCCATCCTTATTCAACAACGAATGTAATTCGAAATAAACTGAAGATTTCAGTTTTATTTTTTATTTTTTTTTCAAGGCGGATAATTTAAAAAATCTAATTACATCAGACAGTTATTAATTAAAAAATATATACAAAGTAGTAAATTATATATTATATGAAGATATTTTTTTTTATATCTTATCGTATTCGTTTTTGGTATTTTATAAGCACTCCATCTATAATTACGCTTACCATAACTTTTAGGACTCCGAACACATCATTTTATTAGTAAAATAAATAGTAAATACTCAAATCACGTGTTCAACAAAAGAATGTAAGTATTAGTTATACAATTTTATATATTTACTTTTCTAAATCTGTATACATGCACATTTACTGCAGTTACCATAATTCAAAATTGTATTGCTATAATAAAACAATATTCAGGTGTGATTTTAAACACGAAAACACAAAAAACAAAACATAGTGTTATCACTTAGGTTTGAAAAATATCTTACGACCTATTCTCAGAAATCTCATGCACAAAAACAAAAAAAAAGACTCGGCCAAGCCCTTTTAGAAGAGTATGATTACAAACACTGTGACACGAGAATTTTATATATTAGATTACATATGATAAGGTTTAAATAAAACATTCTATAAAACTGGTTCAAAAGAATTTTAATAAACTTCAGTCAGTAACAATGAAACGCTCTAACTCAGCACAGTTATTTCAATAGTCCGTGCAATGACTCGTTACGTAATAGCTTACGAGTATATTGTTTCCCTTGATAATTATATTTCAAAACTGCTTTATGCAATATTTTATTTTCAAAATTATATTATTTAATAATTTATTAGAATTCATGCTATTAGTATTCAACTTGTTTACTTTTTCATAAGACACCTAATATGATGTTAGGTACATTATCTAATGTATTGGTGTTTTAATTAATAATCTACTGACATCAATATAATTTTTTTGTTCTTTATTAGAGTTGATACTTGACGATCAGTCGTCAAACATTATGAGCACGAAAAATATTTCTACTACAGATTTGCTTCTAATGTCTGTAATTTGTAACAGGCATTATTAATATTCTACTACCAGAGACGTGTATGAACAATTTAATATAATCTACTTCATATTTTTACGTTGTCATCACACTGATATTTCAAAATGTCTATGAACGTATAAGAGTTGTAATACTCATTTAAATTGCTAAATAAATATATTATTGAAGGAATGATTTATTGGCTTGAATTAATTTTTATTCATATTTTTTTACATAATATATTCTTTATTTTGATTTTAAAAGTTCAGTCTTATATTACACTCCGTAAAAAAATATATTCTTTCCTTTTATTCCTTACCAAACTATACATAAAATGCAACTGGAAGAAACTGCTAAAGTTGCAGTTTCTTCACATATGTGACAAATAACACCTTTGTTTACACTTTAAATATTTGCATTTTCACAGCTTCTCTAACATACATTGGGTTATTAATACTAATAATAAAGATTGAATACTTTATATTTAATTAAGTAATATTTATTTCAAATACAATACATTATTTATATTATTATCTTAGTAACAGGTTGTGATAGTCAAAAGTCCTTTAAATGTATGTGCAATATAGTCCAGGCATATTAGGTTTCACCTCGGAATGAGAGATAGTCGGCTATAAACTTGTATAAACCTTTATTTCAACACCCTAAAACTTGTCTCAAAACCTACTTATCGTAGGGTGTCCGCGACTATAGATATTCCAAGGTCAAAGGTAAAAAAATCTATTTTTATATCTCGTTTCCTATAAGTTTTATGCTATTTGTATTTATTATAGATATTGTAGAGGATTAAATTCTCTACAACTTTTGTTTTAACATTTTTTTTATATCTTCAACCATTTTCGAGATAGAGGGCAGAGCGCGCGCAGTGTTTATCTATATACAGTATCTTTCGATGTCAACCTGTAGTCCCGATTAAAAACACGCTGTTTAAAGTTTTTAAATTATTAATAAATACATAATTATAAATGATTCGCATTTTTATTAACTATTACATTATCATTTATCATTTTTTTTAATAATTTAGTGCTTATTCATTTAATAACACTTACCTGCACGTGAAATTATAAAATTATTAAGGGAAATACTTTAATTATTTCTTAATTTTTATCCTATTTATACTAATTACTTCAAAACTAAATAAGAAGAAAAGAATTAAATTTTTAATTAATATTTTTATTGAAAAATACCGTAAATAATTTTTGGATGTCATCCAAATTGTATGTGAATGTCTATGTCAGTAGAGATGGCAGTATGTTTAAAATTGGTAGAACAATATAATTTTAATTATATCTAATTTGATATTGACACTGTAATTAAGTGATTCTATTTTGAAAGAATAATGAAATCAATACTTTATGGCGTACTATTAATTAACTCTGTTTTGTTATAGCAATTCATATTGTATCCGAAGTTCAAAATAATTTCAATTTACATATACATTATTGTGTAAGGAGCTTAAATAGTTTAATAATATAGAATTAATTATTAAAATTTCAAGACACATATTTTAAATACTATTTTACACATATGGGTTATTAATTATAAAAGAATATGTTTTTTCTGATTTTAATTAATGTATAACAAAGTATTAAACACAACACGAAACACAGTTTTTTTGTTTGTATGAGTTTCTTACAAACTTGATAATAAAATTGTGATTGAATAGTAACCTTACAATTTAAAAAGTAACAGCGACTGATTATAACTATGACTTACATTAATATAACTAGTGCATAAGTTGTTAATACATCTCGTAATACAATCATATATCTGAACACTCTCAGTGTAATATTGTGTACAATGATGACAGTAAGTGGTACAGCGGTCAGACGCAATCACTCCTCTTACCATTAGCTGCACGGTCAATGTATGATGTATATTTAAATTAATTCAAGAAACATTATTTAACCTATTAGATATTATATTCATTAAAATGTTTATTCATTGTCACATTTACCTTATAAAAATATATTTTGTAAGTTTACATAAAGTATTTAAAAATAGTAGCGTGAATAAATTAATTATATATTTTTTGCTAACGCATTATTGATAAGAATATTAAATTTCTGAACTCCTTTTCAAAAAACTTAACCCGCGCCCAATTTATACTTCTGTACCCTCATAAAAAGGGGTACAAGATTTTTGCTTCACGTATTGATGATGCTATTATACCGACACTTAGATAACTTTGTAGAAATGGTTTGAGAATTTAGTATGTTTAAAGGATAAACTAAATATAATCAATAAATAGTCAATTTGCTTCTAAACTTTTTAAAAATAAATCATGAATAAAAATAACGACCAAATATTAAAGGAGAAATTTCTATTTTTCACTTTTTCACTTTTGAATGCCAAAGAGATATCAAATATTTTATTCCGATAGTTTAGTGACAGATTTCGTAAATTTATTGTCAAAATAAATTTTGCTGCCTTTCAATGATGACTGTATATTTTAGAGGGAGTATTTTATGATTTTTTACATATTGCAGGTCTTACAAACATATGATATAGCACACAAAGGACATCCAGACCCAACACCACCAATATAAACCAACATCCTAACGGTGGCGATGTCCTTTAGTTATACAATTTTCCTAATCGTATATGCGGATAAAGTTAAACGTTGAGATAGTTTGTGGATATGAGCCCCGCACTTAATTTTTTATCTAATTATAAATAAGTGTATTAAAACTTTTTTCAAAGATCACATATAAAAATTACTAAAGTATGATAAATATAAAAAAACGTCGCCATAAAAAATAAATAACGACCAACATAAAAATAAGACAGAAATGGAAATTTAGCGCATCATTACTGAGGACGAGTGCCTGAAAGTTGATACAAAAGTTAAAATACAAAGAAAAAATGGAATTAAGAAGCGTTGCATTGTGTCGAAAAGGGCTTATTGATATTTAATACTTATACGAGTATCTCACCAAATTAAGTAAGCACCGCTATGTACAAACGAGCGGTTAGTATATGACACAATTACATGACAAAGAATATTTGTAAATAATGTAAACCAAAAAATATTAACAAATATGAATATGACGGAAATTGTACATTAAAGTAGTAGGTACATAGACATTATACATTAATATATATTTTATATACTATATATAAAACATAGCATTCTAAAATGAACACGAAATAAAAATATTTGGAACAACAGTAAAGAAATAAAAATCGTTTTAAAAATATATACATTTTTACTAAACATTTCAATCAAATTTAAATTGCTTCTGTTTCGAAATAATGTATTTTAAATAAAATTCAAATACAATATACGAACTGTATTTAAAATACCATTTAAATTAAAACAAACGAATGAAGTATTAGTAAGTAAACAAAAAATCATTTACACGAGAAAGATTATTAAATTTAACAAAGAAAATTGTAGGCACCGACTTGCAAATGTATGATTGTAGTTTGTAGCGTCGGGAATATTATTTTATTAATGCCTTAAGTAACATTGATTAATGTTACTTAGTTCAATAAAAAGTATATTTCTGTTACTTTAATTTCCCTTTAGTTACAAAGGTTTATCCTACTCGTATATATCTTGATAAAAAATTGTAGTACAACGTTTTGATCTCAAAATAATACAGAAAATGACAAGAAGTTGGTTATTAATATTCATAATGAAACAATTAATAATTTGTACTTATTACATAAATGGTATAAACTTATTTGTAAGTCAGGACACCTAATAATTAGTTTCGTAACATAATATTAATGTTATTATTCCAAAGTCTATTTAAAATGAATGTATTACTATATCTACGTTCATATAAAATAAATATAGAAGAAATTTTCTCGTAATATGCCACTCCTAAGTATTGCTAAGTATAGCCTTTTTTGCAGACTTTGTAAGTGGTTTTCTCTCCTATACAGCCTCCTAATTACTGCATAATAAATAACACTTCAATCCTCGGTAAACTGTAAAAGACGTGACCTGTTTAAATATTTACACTAAAATCTCAATTATTGTATTATAAATAAAATATTCTCAATTTCTCTATATTGATCCCTTGTTTCTTATTTTAAATATTAAAATAATAGTATGATTGAATATTTATATAACTTATTTCTTATATTTGCGTAGATTATAATTAGAAAACTCACAAACTGTTGGTCACTGTTGAAATTACAAAGTTTAATTACTTTAGGACATCGTTGACAAGCTTGAGAAACGTGAAATCATCAGATGAAGACGTCAAAATAACTTAACATGGTTATTATAAATCTAAATAAAATGTTAAAAAGCTGCTGAACTAAAACTAATTAGAATTTAAAGTCCAAATTTATCGTTTTCCAAATACTGCATTTCCTTCACGTTTCAGTTCCTGTGGATTCATTTGTAATATATAACAATACAATAAAATTTCAAGCTTGACGTTTATATATTTCCAGTTCATTTTAAATTCTGACGACGAGAAAATTATATTCAATGCATTTTCTTTCGCTCATTTTTAAATTCCAATATCAAAAGAGCGTAGACTTACAGTTAGGAATTTATAATAAATGTGCTTTATTAAATATATTTATTGACCATTGAGAATGTATAATGTTAAGATGTAAATTATAAATATATATGGAATTTTCATACAATAACTATTTCACAAAATTAAAGTTTGCTGAATGACTTGTAACTGTTAAAGTTTATTATTACTCCATGATTTTTTATGACAGTTTTTTTAGTTTAACTTTATTACCATAACGACACGTTCCATTATGGCAGTAAACTATGTGATCTACGTTAACAGCATGTTGAAAGTTACTAAAATACTGTTACGTTATTAACTAGATACAAACAAAATACAACAGACACAGGTACAGGTTTAACAATAATTAGTATAAATAACAAACCAGGTAGATACTCTTACCTGCTCAGCTGAAAACGTAGTTGATACAATGGAAATATTTTGCTTGACCTTCATTATAAGTGTGCTGAACTAAATAAGAAAAAATCGATCATTAGTCATTACACTTAGAAACATCAAACTTCAGTATCATGGTTCAAAGTAGGATACTTTTTAACTTATTTATATTTTATATTCTACTCAATCACCGTAATTACTAATATGTGATAATAAATTATTATCCAAGTAAATCATAATTCCAAAATATAACCACAGAATACAAATTGTTATTACAAAATCTATTATATTACCGTCATTACAATTTAACAAGTGATTACTGTATAAAATAAACGCTATTTTCAATTTAAATTAAAAAGGCAAAAGCATCATGAACATTCAAATAAATGCTGCTGTTTTGCTCTGTGTCATATTATTTTATAATATCATTTTATTCTCCTCAACTGTGTATTCGTTTGGCTTTAATAAAAACAAACTGCAGGCAGAATATTTGCTGAAACCAAGCTCAAAAAAACGACAAATATACATGCGTTGCATATTTTTCTTTATTATATATTTTAAATATATACTTATATGTTTTTATGTTTATAATACGTATATAATTAATCTTCTCCATTTAATCGAAATTAGAAGAATCATATACAACATTCTTAATTCAAATTCCGCTATGAAACATATATTAACTAAATATTTTTTCTATAATAATATATATCATGTCACCAACCTTGTAGAATAAATATGAACCCCATATAAATTGGTGATGTACATTATTAACAAAACAATTTCACAGAAATAATGAAAGTATTTATCTACAATCAAATTCTAATTCAAAATATCTTTATTCAAGTAGCCATTTATTTACACGCACTTTTGAATTGTCAATTATTACATTAAAAATGGTCAGTGCAGTAACCCTGTGAGAAGGCTACCACCGGCTCGGAATGTTGCTCCGTTGTGGAAAGCCAGCCAGAAACTCAACAGTTGCTCTTTTTAAAAGAAATTGAACAATGTTAGATTATGTACATTATAATATCAACACTGCAGATGAGTCAACAACTCAGTTCCACACATTATGATCCTCTAAAAACTTTGAATATTATAATAATATTTATTTCATAATATACTGTTTTTTTTGTTTTTTTTTAGATTCAAAACTAAGAAAAGGAAGGTCTAAAATATATATAGGTATATATATTGTGTTATTTTATTATATGCGTATGAAGCCCATGAAGGGTTTGTTAACTTTTTAAAGACGAAATTTTGGCATTACGACTTTGTTTCATTTCTCATAATTATCTTGTGTGCATATTATTATTAGATTGCTATAATCTAGTGCAGTCTATTTTAGTGTCATCCTTATCTGAAGTTTCCTTTCATTCACACTGACATCGTCACCAAATTCTATCCTTCCCAATCTATGGCTACGTCGGTCCAACTATTTCTAATCTCAAAATCAATTTCAGTATTTGATAGTCTGTCAAGATGAATGCATTCTTTAAAGATATGAATATTATAAGAAATGTGGCAACTTTGCTCTTCATGCTCTTTTTAAGTTTTCTAATCACATTTCTTGCTTTTTATAAATGATAAAAATGTTCAAAACACTGTATAAAATATCAAAATTCTTTTAAAGCATAATATAAAATAAATATAAAAGTAAATTATTTAAAAAATATATTTCTTGTAAATAATACATACAAAAGTTGTATTCAATTTGATCAAAGAGTACCTAAGGGAGCGTCATAAAGTAAACCCTCGTTACTAGAATCACGATCCTCGATTGATCTCGAGAGATGGTGGAATACAGAATTACGAAATCGGGTTTCTATCGAAGATCTTTTTTGTGAATGATAGAAATTTTAACTATTTCTAGGATGATAAATAGAAACTAAGAAATAAATGTGATATCAATAAAAAATATAAACAACTAAATAACAAAGTTTTTCACTTTAATGACAGTTTTATTTGAGAAACTCAATATTAAAATAAGCCTAAAGTTTTACTTATATAAAATATGGTATTAGTTTTCAGTAAAATATACCAACATTGTAACATTTATTTCGATCTAACTTTGAAGAAAACGAGAACTTTTGAACTCATCATTTTAAATTGTTATTTAACTTTTTATTTTTTTAACATTGAGAAATAAATAATTATGTATAAAATGAATGAATAAATAAAAAAAAAGTACATATAACTATATATGTACTATTTTTTATACATACTATATTTGTAATTATTGTTTTGTCTTAAAATAAATCTAAATCAATTAAAAATATATGAACAATAGCGCTGAGTGCCGCGTTTATAACTGGGTTAGGAACTAACAATATTGATATATCTATAAATAATTGACAATTAAGTTGACAATTACAGAAAATTTTCATGGTTTTGATTATTTCTACTTTTATATAATGGTATGTCTTAAAATACAAAAGTGCGATAAAAAAAACTAGAAACAATAATTCTTAAAATTGTTGAATACATTTGCTCAAAATCCTTTTAAAAAACTAATCTTTGTTTAATCCAAGCACAAATTATAAACATATAACTACATAATAATCTACCCTCGTACGTGCCAATGTTCCGACCCAACCGTGCCCAACGACACGAAACCCTAAACACCACAAAGATATTCGTGGATAAGAAGCACTTCTCTGGTAATCTCAAAGTGCTCCAAGTTAATCTTCAAAGTCACCCTGATCTTATCAAAAAACTTCTCTCCTTTTGCTCGAAAATCAGGGGCACTCCTCAGTTCTGGTACCAGAAGAGATTGGAATTAGAGGTGAATGATAAACAATTTAGGTGTTCCAACCATATTCCTAACATTAAGTGCAGCTGTTCTGTGATGGCCAGATTTTCAAAAAGTAATAGATATTAGCCCGAAAGATTTTGTTGACGAGAAGCACCTAACTCGTACCATGCACCTGAAGATCTACAGCAATCCACAGCTCGTTAATGAATACTTTTCTAAGCGGGTAGAGATATTTATGGATAAATTGAAAGCTAAATTAAACATCACGAATTTCTGGTTTCGCTTTGAATGGCAGCACCGTTGTTCTCCACACATACACATGGTTGCGTACATTGATGGAGCACCTGATTGTCGTACGCTCGATCAGGATATCTCGGAACAATTGTCTGAATATTGCAATTTTTATGACACCATCGTGTTTCGTTTAATTGTGAGCAACAAAAACTACTCAATCACTTAGATTTACAATTAAATAGCAGAACTGATTCACTATTAATAATAGTGAATGGCGCTGCTGGAACAGGAAAATCGTACGTAGGAAAAACGTACAAAAAATTGATTCGGAAGATGATACGCCATGTGCGAGCGGTACATAGCAGTGACTCTGTCTAACTGCTTGCACCTACTGAAATTGCAGCAAACAATATCAATGGAGAAACTATTCATTCCGCTCTACGCTTGAAAGCAACAAAAGGGATCCAACCCGTAAAAAATTCTCTCTCAGAATTTTCACGCTTCATCTTTATAAGTGCTTTCGTTTTGTGCTTTTGCAGCTTGTACTCTCTTTTTCTTATCTCTCTCATACTTTTATCCTTACCCGAGGCTTGATAATCCAGCCATACTTTCTTCTTTAACTCTACAGCGTCTTTCAATTCATCATCCCACCATTCATCGCGCTTTTTACTAAAACCTGTATTCCTTTTACCACATACCTCTGTCGCTACTTCCACCATACCATTCCTAAGGTTCTGCCAGCATACTTCAACACTTTTATTTTCAGAATTACAGGCTTCAAGCTTCTTGGAAACCCTTTCTTGATATTCCTCTCTGATCGGTGGATCTTGAAGCTTCCAGCTTCTTATGCGATAATTCGACTCCAAGCCAGGACACGTGCGGCTGCGCCAACGTGCAAACAGACCTCTTATTCTAACAACGACTAGATAATGGTCCGTTCCCAGATCAGCACCCCTAAACACTCGCGTTTCCATAACTTGGCTTCGAATACGCTGATCCACTAGGAATAAATCAATCATACTTCTTTCTTCCGCTCGCTCCCATGTGTACATGTGAATTTGTTTGTGATCAAACATCGTGTTTACCACAAACAAATGTTTCTCCTTACAAAATTCCAAAATAAGCTTTCCAGCCTCATTTGCTCTCTTATCACCGTACTTGCCTAGAACGCCTTCGTAACCACTTCGCGCGGTTCCAACCCATTCATTCATATCTCCACATACTATCAACTTTTCATTATCTCTGACACTACTTAGAACATGCCTGATACTCTCCCAAAACTCCTCGAGCTCGCTCACTCACTCGCTCGCTTAAAGGAGTTGCAAAGAGAAACCATTAAGAAAGAATGTTGCCCATCAAAGTCATTTTGATAGACGAATATTCCACGAATGGACTCCAGATGATGAGAATTATCGACCAACGTCTCAGAGAAAGCAACCCTGAGCATGCGAATAACCTTTTAGGAGGATATATAGTTTATCTATTCGGAGACATAAATCAATTACCACCAGTTGGGGAGCGACCCTTACACAAGGAACCAAATGGTGAAAATCTCCTACAGATGAGAGGTAAGGCAATGTATGCAAAACTCAATACATCATTCGTCCTCACACAAGTGATGCGTCAAATTGGCGCTGACCAGGAAGCGTTTCGTAATCTTCTTAATAGAATAGGCAATGGTCAAATCACACAAGATTACTATAGCTGCCTCACCCAACGTTCCACGACACTTCATCGTCACGTCGATCTCTCAACAACAATACGCATCATACCGTATTATGAGAAAATCCATGCGTTCAATGAGGCTACGCTCACGGCCACAGGAAAACCGGTTGCAGTGATAACGGCTCATCACAAGAAAGCAACATCGTTCCATGCAAAGGCAGAAGACGCTCATGGTCTTGATGCAGAGCTCAAACTTTCGTTAAGAAGCCGAGTGATCCTCTGGAATAATCTGTGGACATCTGCTGGCCTTTGCAATGGTAGTTTAGGTACAGTCACAAGAATTTGTTATAAACAGGAAGCTAATTTGACCCATTTCGACATGTTGCCTCTATGGTGTGTTTCGATAATTACTCGGCCCGTCAATCGAAGGCTCTGTTCCAATCGTACCGCTTTCTGGTAGTTTCAAAGTGGACGGAATCATATGCTCACGGAAAAAAATCCCATTAAACCTTGCCTATGTCATAAGTGTACATCGCTCCCAAGGGATGACGATTGACCAGGCAGTAGTCGACATAGACAGTAGGGAATTTTCTTTGGGGCTGACCTACGTCGCACTTTCACGGGCTCGTACTGTTGAAGGACTATTTATAGAGCCTTTTAGCGACTCGCGATTATTGAATATAATTAAAAGTCCAAGTTGGATTGACAAGAAGAAGGAAATTCAACGCTTAACGGGAATGAGTATTCGGATGATATCCAGTTAGTGATTAAAGTTCCTTAATGTTTACCCGAATGAATACTCTTTCTCATCCCTTAAAATAAAATAAAATTACATTGACTAAACTCAATTTATTATCATTGTTTTGCTGTAATTTTAACATTTGATTTATTCGTTCTCAATGCAAGTTTGGAAATTCAAAAAAAAGAGGGGGGCTCAGCAGAACACCCGCCGCGCAAGTTTGGCGGAACCTAGTTTTTCAGTGATAATTTTCACTGTACCTAAAGTTTCTCTACTTGAATTAATTTTGTGTATATACAGTAGTACAAGTTGCAAAAATCACAATGTCAGAACTACTTATATGCTGCTCGCGTCCATTTTTAATTGTTATATTATAATATTAAAGTCAAAGTTTAGAAATATAAAAGAGTTTTAGAAAATTATATTATTGTAAACAGAATGGAGTCAACAATATTTGATATTAATATTTTTTTTAGACTTTCACTTTCGCTGAAGTTTTGCTGATTTAGTAACATGTCAAATCACATTAAATTATCTAACTTAGTCATCATAACTTTAATTAATTTTAGTCTGATTTAAATAATATTAACTTGATTCCACGAGGTGCAACTTTAACTCAAGTTTATAGCAGTTAGTTTTGTTAGTTTTTAGTTGAATGATCACCCAACTTTGACGAAATTACGAATAAAATAACAGTCCTATCACAACTTTAAATATTACATTACTTATACTTTACAACAATTTAGTTTGTCTTTATTATTTTTTTTTATTTTAGAGGAGGGCAAACGAGCTTGCGGGTCACCGTTGGTATGTGATCACCGCCGCCCATGAACTCTTGCAACATCCGAGGATACACAAGAGCGTTGCCGGCCTTGGAAAAAGGAATATATGCCTTTTTTGAAGGTACCCATGTCGTATCGATCTGGAAATACCGCCGAAGGAAGTTCGTTCCACATTTGAGTGGTACGTGGGAAAAAAGTCCTTGAAAACCGCACAGTTGAAGATCGCCACGCGTCCAGGTGGTATGGATGATAAAGGAGGCGATGGCGAGCTGTGCGGTAGTGAAATTCGGCGGTAGGCATCAGATCGAATAGTTCTTCGGAACACTCCCCGTTGTAAATGCGGTAGAAGACGCACAAAGAAGCCACGTCTCTACGCAATGCCAAAGAGTCCAGCCGTTCACAGAGCACTGGGTTCCCGACAATCCGAACGGCTCTCCGTTGTACGCGGTCAAATGGTAGAAGCTGATATTGGGGTGATCCGGACCAGAGATGAGAACAGTACTCCATGTGAGGCCGGACCTGCGCCTTATAGAGCGCAAGTCTTTGGCCAGGTTTGAAATACTGCCTCGCTCTATTGATCACTCCCAATTTCATCGAGCCCAACTTGGCCTTGCTCTCCAGATGACCACGAAACTGACAATCGCTCGAAATGTCGAGACCCAGTATTCTGATACTTGGCGAGGCAATAAGAGGAGTGCTCTCGAAGAGCGGTGATACGACAAATGGGGTTTTCTTAGTGGTAAACGCGCAAACCTGTGTCTTTAGGGGATTGAACTGAACGTGGTTCAGTTCACCCCACTCAGAGACCATCCCCAGGGAGGTCTCTATTGAAGACACAAGTTTCTTTCGGCACTCGTCGACGTTTTCCCGAGAGAGACCTGCACGACCGGAATATACTGCATCCCCAGTGCTGTCATCCGCATAACAATGTATATTGGAAATATCCAACATATCATTGATATGCAGGAGGAACAGAGTTGGGGATAGCACGCAGCCTTGGGGTACACCAGCATTCACGGGCTTGGGGTCCGAGCAAAAAACGTCGAGAACGACCTGTATGCTCCGCCCAGTGAGAAAACTGGTGATCCACTTGCATAAACCCTCGGGAAGCCCATAGGAAGGTAGCTTCGAAAGAAGCCCCTTGTGCCATACACGATCAAAGGCTTTTGCCATATCCAGACTAACTGCCAGACCTTCTCCCTTGCTTTCAATAACCGCTGCCCAACGGTGCGTAAGGTATAACAGAAGATCACCAGCTGATCGACCATGGCGAAAGCCATACTGCCGGTCATTGATCAACTGGTGATCCTCTAGGTACGTTAGGAGCTGTCGGTTTATGATAATCTCCATTATTTTGGAGAGAAGGGAGGTAATGGCGATAGGTCTGTAGTTAGCTGGGTCCGAGCTATCACCTTTTTTAGGGATCGGATGGACAAGGGCACGCTTCCATGACACCGGGACTACGCCTCTAAAGTAGGAGTACCGAAATAGACGCGTTAGCACTGGAGTCAACTCAGGGGCACACGTTCGTAGCACTAATGGAGAAATGCCATCCGGCCCACTCGACTTAAGAACGTCCAAGGAAAATAGAGACTGCCTGATAGTTTTTGGCGAAAAACTATTTCCGGCATTGAACTCTGACACCGCGGGATGGTAGGCGGTGTCTTCCCTTGGTCGTCCAAAGTCGAGTTGGAGGCGAAAAGAGTGCCTAAGAGATCGGCTTTCTCTTTTGCCGTGTGGGCCAGAGAGTCATTCCCCATGTGCAACGGCGGTAGGGAAGGCTGGCTAAAGTTGCCCAGAGTGGCCTTGGAAAGCGCCCAGAATTTGCGCGTGCCAGGCGGGTACTTTGCCAGCTGATCCCCAATTTTGACGACATGCTTAAACTTTGCTCTAGCGATTTGCCGTTTGAAGAATCTGGAGGCGCGGTTGTATTTCTTCTTCAGAACTCTAGAGTTCGGATCCTTAGTGACTAACGCATTAGCCCAAGCTTGATAAGCCTGCCGTTTGCCAGCTGCTGCTGCCCTGACAGACGCATCAAACCAAGGCCGCGATCTGCCGCCAAGCGGTACCACAGAGCTTGGTACAAATAGTTCCATGCCCTGAAGTATCACATCAGCTACAGCCGCAGCGCAGTCACTAGGATCATTGGAAGGGAAACAAATCGGCCCCCATGGGTAGGATGCAAAAAAGGACCGCATTCCATCCCAATCCGCTGACTTGTAGTGCCAAACGCGTCGAGTCGCAGGTCTTGTGCGATCAGGACGTCGAATGGGCACTACACTCCGTACCAGACAGTGATCAGAGGAACCTAAGGGAGCCTCGACAGTGATCTGGTACTTTTCTGGACGTGTAGTCAGCAGAAGATCCAACAAAGAGGGCGTGTGGCTGTCCACGTCCGGTAGACGAGTGTGCGTCTTTACCAGCTGGGACAGACCATTTGCCAGAGCAAAGTCAAACACAGATCTCCCCGCGTAGTCGGTGGCACGTGACCCTAGCCAATCGGCATGGTGCGCATTAAAGTCCCCGAGGACTACGACTTCGGCGGAGGGAGTCTGTGAAAGCAGATTGTCAATCTTCGCCTGAACATGGCCCAAGAGTTGATCCGTTTCTGCATTACCACTATGGGACCTGTAGAGGCACGCGTAGACTCTGACATGGTCGTCCATGTCCACGTGTAGCCAGAGTACAGACAGGTCCCGACCTTCAAAAACCTGAAGGCGACGGTAGCAGATATCCTCCCTTACGAACACAGATATCCCGGCGTGTGGTATAAAATGATGTTCTAGTTTATAACCGGGGTATGACAGGTACGCTGTGTCGCTAGGTTGAGATATCTGCGTCTCCGTCAAAAACAACAAGGCCGGCTGCGCCGTCTCAAGGTGGTAGTGGACGGCGTTTAGGTTCGAGTGAAACCCCCGAATGTTGCAAAAGTCCACATCTAGAGTGGAGCGGGGTGCTGCTGTTTACCGTCGTTTGCCCTCAGAAAACACAAAAGGCGATACTTTGCCCGCCCCAGATACGACGGGCAGCCCGAGCAAAATCCGAGGATCATTCCCCCGATTTTGCTCGGGGAGGGGGTCCCCGGCTTCATCAAAGCCGGTACCCTCCTGGGGTATACTTTTTGGAGGCATCGCTATCATGTTTGGCAGGGGGGGGGGAGTTGGGCTTCCGGATTCTCTCACTCACCGACGGAACATAACCAAATGAATTTGGTTACTACACGTCGGTCTTCTGTGAGAGGGTGGTCCTTCCCCGGTCGAGCCAGCCCAATACGAGCTGCAGTCGGAAAACTACAGCTAGGCTCTACCACTTTTAGGTCTTTAATACTTCAATAGATTTTGTAAAGTTATAATAAGTTTCAAAATTCTCAATTGTCTGTTATTGTATGGTATTCGAGTATAACTAAAAGCTGTCTGTGTGTGTAATGATATAATTGTTAGATAAGGCGTAGCGGCTAACCTGAATACACGTTCGTATAATTGTGAGTTAAATTCTAAACTATGAATATGTATTAATTAATACAAACCCACATTTATTCATATGTGTGATGGTTTAAATATTTAAATCGTCAGTAACAATTCAAACTCATATGTCAGTATTATTATATTTTTATTTAATTATGTCTAAGTATTATTTACATAAAGTGAATGTAATATAAAATGAGAAAGATTTAATTTTTTAAAATTAATTGGATAAGATATTGGTTTTTAGATAAAAAAATTAAAATCAAGGAGTGCGTTAAATTATTTAACTCTCTCTTTTTGACAACTACTTTGCAGATGATTTAAAAATATAAAAATTTCAAATACATCGCTCGCAACGTCCGTATCTTTAGGTACTTTAGGTCCGACAAACATTTTTTTGTCATTCTGAAAAAGTCTATCGGTGGTAAGGGTTTTGGACAATTTTTAATAAGAATAATACGGCTTATATGTGATATACTTGAAGAAGAAGCTCAGCTATATGATTATAAGAATCTCATCTAGTATTATAATGATATTTCAAGCCAGTAATAATTTACAACTATATTCATTGTTTAATTGTATGTTCTGACGTAAATATATAATAACGTAAATATATAATGACGTAAATATATAATAGGTCAAAATATTAATAGCACCACCGTAAATTTAATTTTGAGAATATAACGTTCACAACTTTCTAAAATATCCTTATATCTAAATAATCCTTATTCTAAGGAAGATTTTCTAAGCAGCAGAAATTTAACTACTATTCGTATATTAAAGGTTTTAAAGTATCAAGGTTTATTGACATCGATTAGTCCAGATATTCTTTTAACTCATTTATCCTCATCATTTTGTTATATTACCTTCTGGTAAAAAAACTTTTATATGCAGAAATTTTGAACATCTCTCGATCGGTGAAATCCCGTTAAATAATCTATTTTTTAATGTTACTTTTACACCATCATATGATTGCATTAAACAAATACGCTTGTATTTGTTATCGTATTTGCTATCGCTTGATAATGGATATGCTAAAAGCAATATAAAAACAACCCTTTATCTATTATCTAAATATAAACACAATAGAAATTATACAAGCTATCTTTTAATTATGAAAGTATTAAATAAAGTTAATAAAAAGATTATTCATTGAGTATCGGTACTAGAATATAAAAATCGATGTTTAATTTAGTTGTTACTCAATTATTAATTTTGTTCTTTGTTTTCAAAACAAAAACTTGTCTCAAATCTGCCAGTTTATTAAAATGTCCATGCCTGTAGACAGCTACTATTTCTCATCTATAAATCTACGGAATTAATTACCCTTCGTAGTTGCAGTGAAGCGACCGCATTTCTCTACAAAATATTATATTTATACAACTTACACTTTATACTGTAAATATACAAGAGCGATATAATAAAAATACAAAAATATATAATAAATTATATGATATCAAAATCCATTACCTCCTACTGATGATAATTAATTCCCACTTCCGATAAAAATATGCAAGAATAACGAAACAAGACATTACAGATACACGTTTACAAGACTCAACGCACGTGATAGATGAACCACGCCTCATTAACGAGGATGCGGTAATTATTAATCTTCAGTATATCACGTTTCCTTTATCTTATCTGTTATCAATATAAATATATGCATAATTTAGTAATTATAATACTAATAGTCTAACCCCGGATAATCTCTGCTACGGCTTAATATGTAAATATTTTTTTAAAGTAATTTAAAGTATTTCAGTGATGATAGGGTAAAATGTTACTCAATACTATACTGCTTCGTTAATCAAATAAATTTCAGAATGAAATTAAACAACTTCTAACGTGTTATATAATGTTGAGATTTGATCAACTGACAGCTGACAAATCCAACCTAACCTTGACCCTCTCCTTTTCCTAATTGCGTATTGTTTTATATAGAGTCAAAGTTGGTGAACATGTAATTTCATATTTTCAAGTTGGCAAGCGATAAGTCACATTTTGACAACTTCATGTAATTTCGTCGGAAAGGAAACAGATGTCAAGAGATAACGTGCTCCGAAATTGTAATCGAATTGTTTAAAAGTATTGTGTAACAATCCGACGATTGATTTGCAGGCGTTTTGTTTATAAAAACTAGCATTGTTTATTCATTCAAAAAGTATGTCAAATTGTATTCAATTTGCGTGTATTTTTGCATTTAATAACCTGTCGTCACATGTTTATTTGAAACTTGATACTTTGCACTGAAATTATAAAATGTTGTAAACAAATAAATTGCAATTGATTTATGTAAAGTCTGAAACATTTTTTTTTGAAAATTGTATTATTGAGAAACTAATTTGTTGTGAAATCGACAGGTACCTTTTGAAACCAGTTCAATAAATTAAACTCATTGTCAACTTTTGGACTCAAGTATTTGCAACCAAAATTCCTCGATCCACCCTAAATAACATCATATAACATAATTAATTGTCTGTTCTTTTTAATTTACTGTTAAAATATGAATTTAAGTTATGACGGACTGCCGTAAAACCGCAAAGAATTATTAAAGTTTTAGGTAGATTCCATAGTGAATCTACCTATTGCAACCGATGCGATGACGGGACCCAGACCCCAGAATAGGGGCGCTACGCCGTTTATGAACTGGAGATTGAGAATTCGTCGAAAAAAAAATTATATATCCTCTATATATATATATATGTATATATAATCCATCAGTCCAAATTCATCGTAGGCAAAATCTGACTTCGCAGGTCGATAGGATAAATTAGTAGGACAAACGTAGCATCTCGTTTTTTTGGAAAAAATGAAAGGGGGGGCTGGAAGGGGGGGGTGAAAGTGCAAACCTTTGGGACACGCTACAGGTCGCAAATATTGACGGAGGATTTTCAAACTTGGTATACACATTCTTAAGGACAAAATGAAGGTTAAATTCTTGAACGGGGGAAATCGGTCGAGGGGTTGGAGGGCTGGGGGGGTTGAAAGTTAAAAACCAAAAAAAGTCACAGAAGAAGTCAAAATTTTGTCGTCTGAAAAATCTTAGAAAATTAACAAATTAAAAGAGGAAACTTTTTTGTCCGAAAAGTTTTTTGATGCGACCCCCCGTTTAGGAAATAGGGGTGGGGGGTGGTTCCCCGCTCACCCAATATATGCAGAGTGACCTGTCATAAGACTCGTAATGACCAGTAGAATACTGCTGGCTAGTTTTTCTTTGTCGATCCGACCGACGGGAATCTACCTAACACGATCGACCCTGTCGAACGAGGTATTTAAACAATCATTATACAAAACAAATCTTAGACCTTTATGAAAATACACAGCATTATTTATTTTCTTGAAAAACTTAACTTTTTAAATTTATTATAATATAAGAAAAGTATCCAACAAGTATGATTATGTTTATAATGGATCATAATAAAAATATAAAGATAGTAAACGTGGTATTAAAAAAGGAAAAATATTACGCTGGCTCAAGATTAAAGGCATACAATGTATTAGAACAGTGGATGATATGTTTCTTTTAAACATAATCGTTATTATTTGTTATAGTAATGTAATTTCTGTTATTTAACAGAAATATTCAATGAAGTTCGAATTTGATGATGATTATTTTGCATAATAACGAGTTACCTATCAAATGAAGTAGTTAATTGTCAGAAGAGCGGTTGCTGCTGACCGCTGTACTCTACCGTCGTTATACTAGCGATTGTACTAACAGAGTCTTTAGTATACATTAGCATATATTACGAATTGATATATCAATATCCTATTAAGTGGTTATATTAATGTAAGTCATACTTTAAACGTTAAAGAGAACTGTCATTTACCATTTATATTGTAAAATATGAACTACATTTAACATATCCAAGTATCAGCAATGTCTCGTCGGTTGGTAAGATTACTATTCTTCTATTTTGTACATAATTAAAACACTTGAGAGGCACCGAATAACTGGAGACACTCTTATGTGTGATATATGTAATATAAAAATATTGCACTATATCTACTATTGACACTAGTATATTATAAGAATTTGTTACAACTTTAATAATTACAAAATATTTTTTTATTACAGAACAAAAATAGAAACGTAAATTTAAATGTCAATATTTAACATTTATTTGAATCTATCTACAATATCTACTAATTAAGAAATTTAGTATTATCTTTAGAATGGCATTAAAAATAAATTATTTGCTCTGTAACTGTTTTGGTTGGTGTTAATAAAAATAAAAATAGTAAAATCTGCATTTTATTAATGCAGTAGTGATTCATAGCAGCATTAGTTGTAGCTTGTACTGCTACGAGTGTTGGTAATTGTATTAAGCAAATTCTGTCATTTATACTGCGGGTTTAGAAATGTTGTCACTGATACTATTATACATAATTTGTTACAATATATAATTTGTAATACTTATAAACATTAACTCGTATTTTTAAAGTATTATAATAAGACTTAAATATGTAACTACAAATCCGTTCTTATTTACAATTTTAAGGTTTTACTATAATACATTTATCGATAAATTTTTAGAAGATAACTAGAAGTAAAACTATCATAAAAATTATTACGAAATATATGAAAAAATATATAACTTTCATATATATCTCGACATGCAATGGTTTCCTTGACATAATTTTAGATTTTTAAACCACAATCCCAAAGAATAAATGACATTAAACGTTAAGACAGGCTATCCGAAAGCTTCCGAGTAGGACTTTTTCTTGGTAAATTATTATTATAATAACAAATTATTTATTTGATATTTCCTTAACTTTAGTTTTTTGTAACTTTAGCTTTGTATATTTACTTCATCCTTTATATGGAATGTTCCAATCTAGACAAAATCTAAACGTAATTTTTGACAACGACAAATATGTACGTGTTGTATGTTCTTGGGCTGTTAATAACGCGTTCATTGAATAGATATATTAACTGCTACGGGAACTGGTGGGATGACCATACTCTTGCGGCAGCAGGTCCAGAAGTGTTCTAAAGTTGTTGATGTGATAGAGATGCGTCAACTGCAAAACATCATTTTAATTAATGGTATCTCTACTGATTCCGACCTAGCTGACAAGGCTGCAGTCTTGGATATCATAAACAATAACGCCATGTCATTTCCACATATCACTGATTTGAAGCTCAAGGTGTCACTACCTGGTCTACAAAGTGATGTTAGAGCTCGTCCAATTTGGATGAAATTTCGTAATCATATTACTGAAGCTGCAATATGAAAGTCAATTTCCAAGCTGAGAGGATTCTTATTAAGGCACGAAGACACTTTTTAATGCGGAATGAATGGAGTAGTGTACATTAGGGTTCCCGACTGTCGTGAGCGTATTACTAAAGAAGAGAATCTGGATGCTTTTATATTGTAATACCCAACTCCTGTTGCTGAAAGTAGTCAGAGCTTTGTTAGGGGATCGAGGCGTCCTCAGACTAGTTAAAAGTCTAACCAAATCTTAAGCAATTAGTTTCTTTATTCAGTGAGGATACAAAACGTGCACAAAGAGAGCCGACTAAAAAAATAAATTGAGTCTGTTTTGTTATCTTATCTCTTCTGCTATCATTTGTTAGTGGTGAAAATCACGTATTTTACTTTTATGAAACACACCACGGAGTACTGCGCTTATTTACTAATACTAAGGTATTTTATTCTACCGCACAGAAAAGCTTTTCTTTATAACTCATTCACAGTTCAGGCTATACTACTATGGAGCTATTTGCCTTTAGATATCAGAAAATCGTTGACTCAGTTGGTATATCATTAATATTATCATTTTTATTTGTGTTTTTAATTATTATTATTATTTAATGTTGTAAATTTTTGTTTGCCAGCCACGACTACTGTGTGCATCTCCTAACTATTACCAACATCACGTGTCAATTGCTAGAAAATGTCAATAGGCATTAAGGCAGTAGTCTGCTTTAGGAGCCGAAAAAAAAGCGTTTTTTCAACAATTTTTTTGAAAGGGAAGGAAATGATTGCGGTAAACGACGATAGTATATTATATTCAAGCTTTAAAAAACAATTTTTATTATTACAAATTATTGAAATTTGCCAAAGTTGTAACGATTTTTCTGGGGGGCCTGGAGTGTGCACTCGTAAATCGGTGCCGGTGATGGAGGTCGTGCGATGCATCTGAAACAGTGGAACCAAATTTTTTTTTAGTTTTTATAAGTTCCTTTTCTATATGAACTAAAAAAATACCGAAGAAATAACGAAATTCCAAATTTTTTCGAAGTTTGAATAAAAATTCCCTTTTTTGAAAAAAAAAATTCACTTTAAGTTGCAAAACAAGTAATTTAAATAGTACTTTTGTCCAACTTTTTTAGTTCAAATAGAAGATAATTTAATACTGAAGCTAGATCACTTTGGTTTTTTTCGATCGGACATATATTGTTTTTACTATCGCCGGCACCGTTTTCCAAAACTTGTGAAAATGAAAACTCGAGAAAACGGGCTGTAAAGTTTTCGGTCCAAAAAAATCTAAGTTTTTGGATACTTACACTAATTAGATGTTAATCGGCTGTCCCCGGGCTATACAATAATCCTTCCTCTTCTTCAAAAAACTCGTTTTGGCGGAGGCTATCCGATCTTCGAGCTGTACGAGCCTCCTTGCTGGAAAGTGATGCGCGCCGGTTCTCCCGCGTTATGCGCTCAGCATCGACGGTATCAGCAAAATTTTTGCATTGCTGCCCGATGACAATATCGAGGAGCTGCATGGTAGAAAGCACAGCTGAATAGCCTTCGTTGAAAATGCCTGTCGCTATATTTGCTGCTATTTCGACGATTTTATAGCCGGAATTTACGTGTTTCGGATTTAGGCGCCACACAATCGAATTGAACGATTCGTTCGAATTTTGAGTGTGTCCGCCTAAGCACCGCGTCAATAAATCGTCATATCATCGCTGCTTGCTGCCTTCAACTTTTGCTCACTGCGACTCGTGTGTAAGTCTCCGTCGTCCGATGATACACTGGTAAAACGATTGCCGTGAAATTTTCGCTTTCGCGGTTCCGCAGTACGCTGTCTTTTACATCGATCACCTTTCGGGTAGCTAGACATTTCGATGTGCGCTCGGCAAAATACAAAATGAAACTGAAAGTTGACGCTACAAATAGCAGTGTAGAGGCCGATTCCGAGAGCTATAGTTTACCGTTACATTGTATACCGTTATCCCAACAACTACTCGACACTGACCTTCTAGAACCTCCAAATAATATTTCAAAGGACCGTTCAATCTTTTCAGGTATATACGAGTATAATCAAACAATAGAATACACGAAGGGGCGGAGCGCGCGCGCTCGGGTCTGCCCGAGCATTCGCACCTGCTCGACGCTCGGCCACTAAAACTGATCTAGCTTCGAAAATATGTCGAATTGGCCTCTAAAATTTTGAACACATATTCTTGGATAGTTTTGGAATAGATTTAAGACAAAAACGAAAAATCGATTTTTTGAAGCCTGTAAAGCAGACTACTGCCTTAAGTTCGCCCGTTGTACTCCTTAGTTTAGGGTTAATACAATATAGTTTAAATAAAGAAATAAAAAAATATATATAACATTTTATTTTACAATATTATGAATATTTTTTTCTAATAATAAACATTTTTCGTATTATTAAATATAACTTATAAAAAAAAATTGTTTTGCATTTTCTTTTATAAGCGTTTCAAAATTAGCAAACAATGAATTTAGTTGCAATATTTTTTTACCTTTACGTGGGTGCAGTCACTGTTTTAGCACCTATTTCAATCAGAATTTCAATTTCGACCGAGAATGGAATAAAGATACGTAGTTTTGAGCAATTAATAAGAAATATGTGGCCATTAAAACATTGTTTATAGATTTTGTAGTTGTTTACAAAAAATGTTGTTTTACTATAAGATAATTAAAAGTATGGAATAAAAGCGTTCAGAACAAGTTGTTTGATTCTGGCAATGTATCAAGGTTTTATAATAACCAAGTCCTAATATTCAACAGATCGGTTTGTTGTATCGTTTAAACAATTTCGAGAGTGAAAGTAAATAATAATGTTTAATGATTAATTGTTTTGTAAATATCGAAAGGAGAAGAAATCTGTGAAAAAATCTTTAATGTTCCTATCCTGGTTCAAGAAAACCCAAAATTGGCAGAAAGTAATTACAAAATCTTGTTTTATACAACTCTTAAATATAATACTTGGTGCACCCCTAATTTTAGTTCTAATACTTTAAGAAATACCCTATTTATTATTGAAATAAATAGTAAATGAAAAAATTGATTGTACTTTTAAAATGAATTACAGCAGTATTTATCATGAATTCTGAATTAAGAAGTAATATATTATATAATAGTATGTGTATAAGTAAATGCTATATACAACGTATAGTATTTCCTTGTATACTCTTACTAAGATGTCAATACTATACTTTATTGTAACAATACCTATTAACGAGAGTTATGTCTTCTAGGCAAAATCTTGTAGACTCAAATTAATCAGTAGTTTGGCGGTGTTTTTGTTTAGTAGCGATTAAAGGATGTTAAATACATCCCATTTTGTTTTTTACATCTAAGTGATCTTTATCTTATGAAAAATGAAAATACTTTTAATTTTATATTATCCTATCTATCTAATCCATTTATAACCTTAGAATTTCTTTAAAACCTCCAAATTGGCTCAGTCATAAGTACACCTTTAAATAAGTATTATATTATTGTTATTTTTCAGATTTTATTATTATTTATTCATAAAAATTAAAAAATAAATGTCAATATCAACTAAAATACTTTTCTTTGTCCGAGCTAAGAGGTACTCGTGGAAAGTACGAAGTAAGCTAAGCATTTTCCACAGACTTGCAAACTTCCCGCAAAACAAACTGCGAACTTGTCTTTTAATATTTTTAAGTCGTACTGAAAGAATATATCTTTACATTAAATCTTAAAGTATCCAAGCAGAGATCTTTTATAAAGAGTCCATTATAGTAGAATGTTATTGTTGAGTCTTGCAGACTTGTATCTCTAATTTTTGTTATGTTGAATATTTTTGTTGAATTATTATTTAAAACGACGGAATAACTAGCAGATCAAAATAAAGTACATAGCATAAATATTTCTATCAACTAAATCTATTAACTTTTTTTTATAAGATATAATGTACTAATGTACTTCTAACACCAAGAATAAAGCAAGCAAAATCTATTATATATTTATTTTTAATTATTGCTTACAAATCATATCCTCCACGGTGCAGTGTTGTAAAATATATAGTTCATTTAACATAGTAAATCTTAGCTAGAAATGTAAAGAGGTAACACCTTCAACATTTTTTTAATTAATGATGTTAGTCGTGTCGTGTCGTGTCGTCTCTAATACGTACTCCTTAACAAATTAAATAATCAACACTTTGTATGAACTACACGTTGTTCGTAAATAGTATGCGAACAGAACAATAACACATCAATAAATTCGTAACATCCTATTAATATACAAGTCTTAAAAGGCAATTAGTATTGTTTCGCTAAAGTTGACTTCTTGACAAGTTCTGAGTCTACGAGTATGCGTTATTTATTCATTCTCTTATATTGTAAATAATCAGTAAAATTATAAAAACAGTGATTGAACAAGACGTCAGTTTCTTTATTTTGAGTATACCATTGAAAATGTCTGACAACAGTGAAATAAATGAAAGTGAAGACTGTCCCGCTGAGCGCCGGACGCCCAATGTTTCGACGTATATTTACTTTTACAATGTTGGCCTTGAATAACTGTTACGTAATTGTAATTTAGTTCTATTTCTGTCATAGACGGCAAGATTTTATGATATCTACACCAAAGACGCAGTTTAAATTATATTTTTATAATTTTCAATGTATCCACTGCCATTTAAACATAAAAAACTGTATTATTCATAATGAACGGTTGTTATACATTTGCGATTGAAGTCTTCGTAACATTAATATAACTTTTAATCATAATTTAGTTATCAGTTATTATGGAAGTACACAGTTTTAAACTTTTGGGGTAATAAAGTCTTCCGTAGTAAAATAACAATTTATTGTTAATAAACTAATTATTTTTAACCTTCTTGTTATTGCCTTAACTTAAATATTATAACCAATAAACAATCTAAACCAATTATATTATAATAGACACCAAACTATCAATTGACTGTATCACTTACAATAACATTGTCAATCACAACACTATAACATTACAGTGACATGGGATAACTAACTAGCGTGTTATTAAATTTAAATTATTTATATGCAATTTATTATAAATTAAAAAACCTACAATGTAATCTTATTATTTTACCTAAATGTAATTATTCTTTAATAAGTTAAAGGGTTATCTTAAGAGATATGATGAGGAAAAGACTGCTTAGAAATAGAAACATAATACTTGTACGACAGTTGCCAAGAAAAGCGATGTTACTTAGTCACATATTGCGAGAAAGTTGCTCCAACATTTCATTGTCCGTCAACTGAGACAACACACACATTTGTTTTCTACTAGATGTCGTCGTCTGGATGCCCACATTGTCATGGTAAAAAAGTAATGAGTTCGCCTTACGCATTAGAATATATATATATATATATATATATATATATACCATTTTAAATAATAAGACAGGCTTTATGCTTTCATTATACATACAATAAATAAACTCTTGTATTATTGCATCTAAATCGTATATTACGAATTTACTAAATGAGGAGTCATAGCACTCTATAACTCCTCATTATTTAATTAAATAAGGTCACTACCTTATTTAATTAAAAGGGGGGTATAACAGAAACTTCATACCAAAAGTTCAATGTTACTTAAGGCGTTCATACAAATTATAATTGCGAAACCTCAAACTAGAATTGTACATTTCTCAAGCCAAACCAGAGCGTACAATTTGCTTACTAACTTAAAAATATTTCTCGAAACAATAATTTTTAATGCATTTTCCAACACTGTGTTCGTTCGTTTTAACTGAAGTGTTATTTTGATGACAATACAAATACTGTATTTGTATTATATTTAAAATACGTATTCTAAAACTGAAGCAAAATGAAATTAAAAAATTTCATACATATATATATTATACTTTATTTTCTCATGTTTCTACTCAATGTTCAATATAATATAGAATTGTTAAAAGTATAACGCTTAAATACTATATTTGATTAAATTATAAAATGTCTATTTACTTATTTTATTAAAGAAACATAGCTGATTCTGTATTAATAGGATGTTACAACTATATTGCTACGTTATTGCGTTATCGGTCGCTATTTACAAACCGTGCAGTTTGTACATAGTGACGTTTACTTAACGCTTATTGATTTGAACTCACCAGCTCACAAGATTCAGTTTGAACTGTGTTTTATATTATAACTTTTATTTTAACTTTCATGCATTCGTCTTCGTAAAGATACTCAAGTTTTAATACCGCCACATGTACTTTGTATACCATCATCGTATTACACATAGCGACAAGAGGAAATAGAATCTAGTTTTATTTTACAAAAGAGATCTATTCGAGCTGTATACAAAATGGTTCTTTGGGAGTGCTTTTAAATTGTTTTTAAAGATTTTATTTGTCAAATCTCGCATTTTCTTTATCATCATGTACCTCTATCCAAAACTTATTATTAAATTAGGGATTATTAGGATTGAAGATAGGGAGATCTTACAATAATCATCTCTCTAGCGGTTTTGCATAGGTTGATTCACTTAAAACACTTCTAAGATGTCAAAAATAAGATATTATATTATAACTACTATATTTTTTTATTATTAAACTCAAAATCCTTTGTAAATAGTATCATAGAACTTATAGTTAGTTTTAATTTTCTTACCACGTGTTACTTAATTTATATATTTTTCAAATATGAATTGTGAACACTTCTAGTCAATACTAGTCCATCATATAAAAAATGGAAATCAGTAAGTATCCACGTGTTTTTGCCGGTTTTCCTCCATTGTTTTACTCTTTTGATATTGTTAATTTATTATGTGATAAATAAATATTACATTGCCATATGCAACGAATGTCAATAAAACGAGTTTCTTGATTAAACACATTTTTCGAAATAGATATTGCCTTTTAATTCAACACAATTACGTGTGTGTGACTAATTATTTATATTACGATAAATAAATAAATAATTAAAAAATAAAAGCAATCCTGCATTTCGTGTAAATGTTATTTATGTCAAATTATTCTTAATTTTCTACTTGATGTCTATTTTGAAAGTAAAGAGCTTAGAATTAATTATTTTATTCGAATAGTTATAAATGAAATGACTTTATGTTACTAAATAATATTATAATAAATGTGCATATGCGATTGTTTTTTAATCATTTTGACCTTAATTAAGGCAATTTTGATAAAAAAAAAGTATTTTTTCAAGTCTATTCCTTTAAGATCTAAAATTACATAATACTTTCTTTAATTTAATGTAAATGTAAAAAACTTTAATGCACGCATCAGTAAATATTCCAGTTCAATTAGGTATAGTAATACGAATTTCAAATGCCGATGAAGCCCTTTTCCATTTCAACTAGTATTAGTTAATACGACTACTGATTTGGTCGATGTTTATTTTGAGATATGAATCTAATCTGCATGAAATTGCCTACTTCGTGATCGATGTCTCATTATATCTTTGGAACTTTGCTCAAAGAAAATACCATGTTTCGTAATAGCTTCATCGGATGTTAGGGCTATGATAATAAAATCTTAAAATAATAATATGATAGTGGGTAATGAAAGTTCTTGATACTTGACTTGATAAGTTAATGATAATGTTTAAAACTATACAAACCTTACTTGCTTATATGTTAAATATTACAATTATACAATTATTACACAATTAATATACAATTGATTATTGGATTATACTCATCAAGTGAAGTTTCAACTCCTACGCGGCCAAAAAATATAAAATTTACTAAAAAAAAGATTATGGAAAATTGCGAGAAAAAAAATATAATAAATGGATAGATACAAAAAGAAAAAGACATGAAAATACTGGGAAAGCGTCGTACAGTAGAAATAGTAAATTAATAAAGGAGAAACAAATAGGTGAACCATGTCACATTACATGTAAACTGAAACGTTTCGAAAAACGTAATGGAGGCGAAAGGACTGCTATGTTTTAACAATTTTGGATGATGAAGATCATTCTAGCAATACGACTTTATTGTTAACTAAGTAGTAGGAATATATAAAAAATACCAGTTACCCAGGTCCCTCCCAACGGTCATAAACATATATGTACCATTTGCCTATTACTCAAAATAAACAAAAGATCATTCGTTTTGGGACAAAACTGATAATGAGTAAAGGTTCAGATTTTGGTCAGACAACTAGCCAAAACCGGACCAGGATTTTGTTTTTTATGTATCTGTACTCTGCTAAAGAGTTTAATTTAAATATAAAGGACACTTTACTTGAAGTGGACCATACTCAGAATGAAGGCGACTCCATATACACTACTATTGAAAGAGCTTTAAAAGACAAGAATTACACACCCACTGAATGGAGCTCATTCTGATGGGCGAAATCAAATGGATTTTTTTATAACGTCACTGACATGACTACATTTATGTCTTCAAAAAGATGCAGACAAATTTACATATTAACTAGACTAAAAACTCAGAGAGACATAAATAAATTTAGTCTATAATAATATAATTTCGAGGAAGCCGTGATGAATCTATAACTACAAATATGATTTTGGTAGTGAAGACGCTATAGAAAAATATATTAAAATCTTAGATCACCCAGTACGTATAAGAAGGCAACTATGTCACAATCAGAAGTTATCAATAAAGCCTTCGAAAAAGAAGGACTTGCTTGATTTATGTCGTAAAAATATTATGCCATCTGCATACCAGAGACTTTATGAAAATTTTGTAGCATCTAATGACATTGTTGGATCAATAAAGACTTATTAAGAAATACTAGTGATGTTGATTTAAGTAATTTTATTACTTGATATACTACAGAGGTTTTTTTATTTTATTGAGCGAAGCGAACGAAGTGAGCGGAGCGTTTTACTGGAGACTTTTTACATTCTTTGTCACGAATTGGCTCGAAAACTACTTAACTGAAAATTATGAAACTTTGCAATCAAAAAGACACACATTAGGTGATGGTTCTTGTAAAAAAAAATATTTAAAAATGTCCTCAAAAAAAAAAAAATAATAATATCATGTAAAAAAACTGATATCCCATTGAAGTCAATGGGAAACGATGAGTCAAAACACTGGACTCGCTTCGCTCAATATGCAAACGGCACCCAAGATTTCGCGAGCGCAGCGAGTCAAAATTAAGGGTTTGTTGGCGCCCCTAGTTAAAAAAAAATAAGATGTCTTATTACATTATTTTGTTAATTTAACTAAGATCTCCAGTAACTGTTTCCGTCACAAATATTTTAATAATTTTTTTATCATGAAATTACCAAAAAGACTGAATACGGGTCCATAAGTGTATGGTAGTTTTTAATTAACTTTTTATATCAATAGAAACTATAGCATGTTTTTTTTATTATTCAATTGGTCTGACTGAAAACTCAGTAGATTAAGAAATTGTAAAACCTGTGTCAGTAAATATAAATATCTAAATAGCTTAACTAATCAATGAATTACCAACTACTTCGATTGTTCATTGATTTTATTGGTAATACGTATGTAATATATATGCCAATTATCGTAATACGCGTATGATGGCTAATATGACACATTGATCATTTTGAGGCGTTTTTAAGGAAAAAGAAAATTCTATAGTACGAGGAGGAATTCTATAGTCTTCACAAACAAATAAAAATTCGTGAACTTCTGTTCTATCAATCTGAAGTTATAGTAAATTTAAGCTGTGGAAGTCTCTTCTGTAAAGTACATTTTGCATTATACCCTCGCATTCTTCATTACATTCATTTATTAATTGTTTGTTTGTTCCTTCAAAGTTTAAACTTCTTAGAACAATATCAAACAAACTCATAACTGGTTACGGTGAATACAGAAGGAATTTTTAGACATGGCTGTTTAAATTTCCTTCATAAATCTTAACTTTCTTATTAAATATTCTACGAATCCAATATTGTAAAGACAAGTAAGTTTAGTATGTATTACGATGGAAAAGAAAAGTTTTTGGCAGCAATTGTCGTACTATACCTAATCAAGAAATTATAATGATTCAAAGAAATAAAATGGTTGTATTGGTAAAGTTTATAAAGGTTATAATTTTTGATTACGACTCTGAAGATTAATGGAAGAATACCAAGTATACAATTCAACATTTCTTTTCAAAAATTTATTGTATCGCTTTTCGTTTTATAAAGAGCTACGGAATGTTTTTTGATGGATAGTTGTGAGTGAATCAGTCATTTCATCGTTACTTATTAAGAGTGCACACAGATGGATATTGCAGACATTATGATTAAAATATTAGTTACAGAATACACATATGCACATTTATGATGATATTTGTATTGAGCGTTAAGGAACAAAATATATTTTAGATAAATATCTTTATTTCACTCACTGTTAACATTTTGAACGTAAAAATAGTAAAACCATGCAAAGCATTATCTATTCCAGATTAAAATATACATACTTTAAAAGCGATGTCGAAGAGATTTTTCTGACAACTTTTTGTCGTTCCATATCAACAAAATAATTGATCATATTCTTCTCTCTGAGAATTACATTTTTATTTAGACGAAAGAACCACCCGGTCAGAAATATATAATGTATTATGTTTGGAGTTGAATAATCTGTTAAATCTTGATACGTCGCCAGATTCAAATATCTGTTACTGAACGAAGTTTATTCATATCATCGTGATATATTCCGTCTCTGTTTGTCTGTTTGATCTGTCTAATGTCTAAAATGGCTGGGCGGATTTTAACAGGACTGTCACTGGCGGATAGTTAACAGAAATAACATAGGCTACTTTTATTTAAAAAACAATTCTAAAGATATATCTTTAAGCTTCTTTTGATCTTATAAATATATATATCTGTTTACTATGTAAACATTTACTACTAACTATTCAATTACATTAAAATATTAAACATACTTTTTCCATTTGAAATTTTAAATTATTGAAAAATAAAAACCTTGAACTCAGAGAGCTTTGAATCAGATCAGAAAACTTTTTTAAGAGTAAATCAGGAACGAAAGTCTGAATTACGTTCGTACTTCGCTGATGTCAGATTTATTTCGGAACTCTCCCTGAATTCACGATTTAGAAAAGTTTTTTTTTTCGCTTTAACTTAGGTCACTTCAACTGATAAATAATCCAATATTGTATACTTTGACAGTTGGTGTTAAGGTTATAAATATTACCTTTTATTATATTAAATAATATTTTTTTTTATAATTAATTGTCATTAATGTACATTTTACATACGAAGCTACATTTTATTGAAATTACGTGATGAAATTTTAACACGTCCCACCATTACCTTACATACATACAACTCTGTTTCGCTTATTCCGACATAATACGACGGCTCATTTGCTTTGAAGTTACTCAAAACCTTAAAATAAGTATAAATGTAATTTAATATTGATAAATTAAATATGTTGCAGATTACCTGATGGTAAATATAAATTCAAGTAATATTATTAATATGTTATATTAATTTTATATATTATCTGCAACATATTAAAGTTTTAAATATATTTAAATGTCATAAGTTAAATACATTTGTTCCTTTAATGTTGTTTCCAATTGTTTTAAAGAAAATACAACAAAGCTATATATAACAAAAGTTTGCTTGTAAGGCGAAGATTAAAATAATTAATGAGTTTTTATTACGAGTGGTCGCTGTTGAAGTTTAAACTTTATTTCATTGTGTAACAGCATTTGTACTTCATTGTTTATATTAAATACTTACAAAAGAATTATTCAAGAAATATTCAGTTTTGTTTCTTAATATCACAATTGACAGAAAAAGATTTCTACTACGTAGCTTCCGAATTGCTCTTTCTAGTCATTCTTGTAATATTGGGAACTTTGTTTTAAATTAAAAATAATATATAGAATCATCAGCTGCTTAGTTGCTTTTCAAGTTTCTATTTAGATTTTTAAGCATTAGCATAGTATATTAAAGGTAAAGGCCGTCACATTTATCGCAAATATACAAAACATATAACAAATCGTAATATATAAATGTATCAGTGATAACATTTCTAAGCCCGTAGTATAGGTATTAATAATTGAATACAGCATCTCGTAATATAATCCTGATGTATGCTGAATACTCGCTCTAATCACTGGTATATTATAGGTACTCGTATATCTGGGTGTAGTGACGGTACGGTGGTACAGCGGTCAGCCGCAACCGCTCTGACAAATAACTACTACTGTAAATATCTTGTTATGATGAATATTAGTCATTAAAATTCATACATGAGATCTTAGTACTATAACATAAAATTAACTATATAGTAGAAACTACATGTCTATAATATTAGTAGGTTTTATAACAAAAAATACAACTTTACTAATAGGTTTAATTAGTTTAAACTAAATACTTTGTAATGTTTTCTTGTTTATCTATATCTATACTAATATCATGTTTACAGTTTTACTTGATCACTCATCTTATTTAGCGTAATAATTAGAAAAGTTACCTCTTAAGTAAATAAGTAATATTCTGTAAGTATTTTGATAAAGAGGTAAGATTTGGAAAGCAATTATTGAAAAATTTTAATAACTCCTTATGAATCCTCCACAGCTTGTCAGAACTTTATATGAGAAAAGTAAAGAGTTGGCAAAACAGATAACTTATAAATAATTTTATGTATCGGGGACTACAAGGGCAGAACAGTAACATTAAAATATTAAAAATATACGACAGTGTGGAAGAAGCTAGTTGATATATTTCATACATCCAAAGAAATCACATATAGTTAGGTTAGTATTCATTAAATTTATTAGAAAAAATAATTTGATTAACGCAAAAGTAAGTTAATTATTAATTATAAATTATAATTGTGCTTACTTGATTAATCTTTAAAATACCTTCATTTACTTTAAAAAATATATATTGTATTAAGCCATAATGAAGAATGTCTAGCTAGTATCTAGTATATGCATACTAATTGCAATTTACAATGATAATAGATAAAGGAAACGTGATAGAAACATGATACAGGGAAGATTAATAATTATTTATTTATTTAGCTTCACGCCATATCCCTTGCGGGGTAGTCAGAGACGACGGAGCGCCAAACGCTACGGTCTCTGCATACCTCTTTCGCCTCGGCCACAGACAGCAACCTCTTCATACATGTCCTCCGGGGGGTCCTCATGCTTTTTACGTGACCTTCCTCCAGTAACATTGATACTGTGTTTTCGAATGTCACTCGAGGCCTCCCCCTGTCTCTCTTACCGCTCACTTTTCCTATATAAATCTTTTTTACCATTCTTTCATTACTCATTCGTTCGACGTGCCCAAACCACCTGAGCACGTTCTTCTTCATTCTCACCTTGACATCTTCGCTAGTACCTGCCATTCTGTGGATCTCTTCAGCTAGACGGTAGACAGCTAGCGGGTTCGATCAGCTAGACTGACTCCGCATATTCTGCGATGAGATCGCATCTCCACAGCATTCATCTTTCTTACATTCTTTTTCTGTGTTACCCACGTTTGGCTGCCGTATAACAGCGTCGGTAGCAAAACTGCATTGTGTACAGCCAAACGTGCAGCTATGCTGACGTTTTGACGTCTCAACAATGCAGTCAAAGCACCGTTGACTCTGTTACCGGCAGCAATACGCCTCTCCACATCTATTTCGTATCTTCCGTCTCTGCTAAACATACTTCCCAAATATACCACTTCATTCACGTGTTCTATTATCTTATCATTCACGTTGATCTTACATTCTGTTCTTTCTTCATTTCTTTCAAATATCAGAACCTTCGTCTTATCTACATTCAGGTTTAGACCATAACTTCACACCCATCTTTCAGAGTGGTGACCAATGCCTGCAAATTGCATTCTGAAGATGCAATGAGCACTGCATCATCTGCATATAGCAAGCAATTGACCTTAAGGTCACCTACTTTCACTCCCATATCACTGTCTTCCACGCCTTGGAGACAACTATCCAAATACAAATTGAACAACCAAGCTGACATAGCGCAACTTTGCTTAACACCCGATTGGATGTCAAACCAGGGCGACATGCCACCTCCTACTCGCACACAGGCTGAGTGATCTCTGTAAAGAGATTTTACAGCCTGTAGCAAGGGTCCGTTCACATTGTATCGGGGCAGTATCTTCCATAACTTCTTTCTCACAACCCTGTCAAACGCCTTTTCCAAATCCACAAAAGCACAGAAAACCTTTTGGTTTACGGCCAAAAACTTTTCCGTGATCATGCGGAGGGAAAAGATCTGATCTGTACACCCTCTTCCAGGTCTAAAACCTCCTTGGGCCTCCCACAACAGCCTTTCAGATCTCTCTTGCATTCTTCTCGGTAATATTTTAGCGTATACTTTACCGCCCAAGCTGATAGCCCTATAGCTTGCACAGTTTATCTGTGAACCTTTATACAAAGGTACGATGACTGCACTTCGCCAATCGTCTGGGACCTCCCCCGATTGCCAGCATAAATTGTACAAAAACCAGAAAAAGTCCAATACGCGTGGCCCACCATATTTGATCATCTCGGCAGTAACTTCATCTACTCCCGCAGCCTTACCACATTTCAGACTTCGAATCACGCTCTCTACTTCTTCCAAAATGATTTCACCATCGGCTACATCTGGACTGAGCATTAGGCTGGTAGTCAAGACCGAGGCGTCCTCACGTTCATACATCTCCTTGTAGAATTCCGCCCACCGCTGCAAAACATGTGCTTGCTCAGTTAAAATTTCACCACTCTTCGAAAGCACCCCTTTCATTCTACAAGTTACCGAACAACCCCGGGAACCACTAACTTCTCGCCAGAAAAGCTTCGTGTTTTCCCGAAAGTTGTTTGTCAACCTTCCATCCCTTTCTCTCTCAGAATTTTCACGCTTCATTTTTATTAGTGCTTTTTGTTATTTTGCAGCTTATACGCTCTTTTTCTTATCTCTCTCATACTTTTATCCTTACCAAAGGCTTTATAATCCAGCCATGCTTTCTTCTTTAACTCTACAGCATCTTTCACTTGATCATCCCACCATTCGTCACGCTTTTTACTAAAACCTCTTTTCCTCTTACCACATACTTCTGTCGCTACTTTCACCATACCATTCCTAAGGTTCTGCCAGCATACTTCAACATTTTCATTTCCAGACTCACAGCTTTCACGCTTCTTGGAAACCCTTTCTTGATATCCCTCTCTGATCGGTTGATCTTTAATAATTAATGCATCCTTAATGAGGCGTGGTTCATTTATCACCTGCGTTAAGTCTTGTAGTCTTGTATCTGTAACCTACAGGTTCATTAATTTATCATATTTTGTGAATTCGTTAATAACGATATGAGATTTTTATGGTTTTTGCCATTGTCATAATAATAATTATTATGTATGTATTTCATTGTATTGTCATTGGAATATGAATAATAGATTCAAAACTAAAGGGAGTAATAAACATCCACTAACGACATATATAGATAAAGCGAGAGAATTATATATATAGAAAATTTTACATAAAAAGAAAGCATCGGAAAATATGGCTAGCGTTATAACTAACGCTGCGTTAACACGCAGATTTATTTAAAAGAAGATAAAGAATATAAAGAAAGTACACAAAGCTAGCAAATAAGACTAGTACATAGGGCTAGTATATAAGCGAGGTATATAAGAGAAGTGCATAAGGAAAATATGTAGAGGAAGTATATATAGAAAGCACATAACATAAGTATAGTACACAAGTCTGAAACACAAGTATAGCATATAGGTGAAATACATAAGAGAAGTGTATATGAGAAGTATATAGTGCAAGTATATAAATATATAAATTAAGTTGTAACTGTATAAGTAATTTCTCGAACGCCTCGACCACTGACACCTGCGTCACTATCGGCCAAATTTGCGATAATTTTATTTGCGATATCCGACAGTCAAACACAAAGATTGCAACAAGTTCCGGCGAACCACATCTATTAATCTATTAAATTAGGTTGCTTGTTTTTGTTAAAAAATACTAATAAAATAATACATTTAATATCACTTTGTTATAAAAGAACAAAGTACAAGTTAGCTGAAGGTGACATTTCAGTTATACTCGTAACATGTCAGCAAATTGTATCCACCGGGATGAGTCCACCACATTGTAATTTTTTTTTTTTAATATACTAACTTATGAATTCCTTACTAAGCTTATAAAAAGAAAAATACATTGAATATCTTGAGTCTGAACTTTATATTGGAATAGAAATATATAACTGTCGAGAATTTTTTTTTATTTTATTGTTATATATGAAATCTACAGACATTGGAATGTGAAAATACTATTTATTTGTTATTGCGATTGATTATTTACGGTTAAAATTTTAATATTATCAATATAAATATTATTAAATTATTAATTATAATTTAGAAATCAGTTATTTACGTTATTTGATAATCTTCGTCCTACTTTGACATCCCCTAATTTAAGTCAGGACAATCACACATTCAAGGATGTCTTCTAGAATATAAAGTATTAAATATCAACAGTGACCTCCTGGTGCTTGATATAATTAAACTTTTCTTCTACTAAAATGGCAGATCACTAACTAGTACGGGTTTGTTTATTTAGAAAACACCAATGTAATCTTATTATGTGTTAGTGATTTTTAGTTTCTTAAAAATTTTATTATTATTGTTATTTAAAGGTATCGCAAGAAAAATACCACTTGCCAAGATAAGCACAATACTTGTATAAGAGTCTCCAAGTGAAGCGGTACTTAGGAACGGCATATTGCGAGAAAATTGCTCCAACATTTTATTTTCAGCAACTGATACTACACAGACATTTGTTTTCTAATAGATGACGTCATCTGTATATTAATATTGTCTGGTCATAAATATTATTATAGGTATGATGACATACATCATAACATATGGGATTATAGGAATATATATATGGTTATAATTATATAACGATGGTCCTCGCACACCTGAGTCGTACATCTGAGCGACTTACCGACGCCAAGAAACTAGGAACTAAATTTAAACCATGACCTAGATTAATATATCCACTACATAAATCCTTAATACAGCATCTTAATTTTATCTCCACGATTTTCTTTTAAAACTAAACCTGTTTAAATACTATATTATAAAATTTTCTGATGATAAATGCAATTATATAATCTGTTTTATCTGTAGTCTATGATAGGTTAAATATAGTCTATGCGATAGGCCTTTGGAATTGAGAAAGATGTAGAACGGACGCTGTATTTTCTTTAATATGTTATAAAAATAAAGCCAAGTTTATTAGACTGGAGTGTTTTATTGATAAAATAAGATCCACGAGAATTCACAATATTTTTAAATAATACTTTATTAATAATTTTAAGATAAGATTTTGGTTTTTTAAAAGTGGAATTATGAAATATACTTCACACTTTGTAGTCTTCAAAAACTGTAACTATTGCTTTTGTAAAAATAAAGACACTTATATATTTATATGTAATTTGATCAGACAGTAAAGGAGCGCCATAAAGTGGACCCTCGTTACTACAATCAGAATCATCCACGATTGATCTCGAAGATGGCGGATTAAGGAATTACAAGACGGGACATGCTTTGGATTGATAATATTTTTACCAACCATTTTTGTGTTTTTTGTGCTGTCCAGTAACATTGAAATGATAAGACATAAGCAAGAAAAATTTGTAAATATGTGATGTAGAACCATATAACCATGACATTGAATAACTTATTTAAAATGTTAAATTACATGATTATAATTAAAATTAATCGCTTTAATATCTTTAGTATTAAACTAAGACGTATTCTTTAACGAGCGCTAATTTTTTATCTTATTTGATTATTTCTAAACAGTTTTGATAACGTATCGCACAAACGAGAGACAGCATCTATTAGTTTAAAAATATATATCTTTTTCTTTATTCACTTTTATCTTTCTCTCCTTGCTGATATATATATATATATATATATTCGAAATATCAAACAAATGGCAAGTTACACCTGAGATGTATGAAAGCAGAGCCTGAAGACATTGGGATACAACGCCAATACCAAACAATTAAACTTTGTAATCCAAATAATCGATTATAAAATAAACAGGTGGATGACGAATCTTGAAACTAATGAAAGTCAAGCTAACAGTAAGTTGATTTTTTTTTATCGAAACTTTTTAACTTTTTTTCAACAATCCGAATGGATTTATTGTTTTATTTTTGAGGAAAATATATTTCATCTTAAAAAAATTGTATTTTTTAGAATTAATAAATTTACAACGATAATACCAATAAAATGTAATTTGGTTTCGCCAATATAAGAAATTTACAACTAACTTAATTTACTTCAATTAATTACATAATTACTAAATATAAAAATAATGACTCGTTGTACAAGGATATGCCAGGCCAAGAGAAACCTAAAACTAGTACTTCTAGAGCTTAAGATATCATGCAAAAACTGTTAAACAACAACTGTGAACTTAAAAATGCCCAATAAATAAAAGAAATGGGAAAATTGTTTCACAATGCACAAAACATACAAAAAAACAAAATTTCTAAAGATAATTGTTTTAACTGTTGTTCTTATATATTAAATTAAATATTTTTTACTGTTTAAACTTTTACTACTAACTATTTAATTAGTAAAAACATGTTTAACAAACTTTTCTAAATTTGCGTGTTTTAATATAATTATTGAATAATAAAAACCTTGAATTCAGAGAGCTTTGAATCAGAACAGAAAACTTTTTTAAGAGTAAATCAGGAATGCCATAAAACAAAAATCTGAATTACTTTCGTATTTCGCTCAAGTCAGATTTATTTCTGAACTCTCTCTTATTCAGTCCAGGCAAGTATTTTTTTTCTTTTTGACTTACACCATTTCAAATATACAGTAAAAACCCTATATTGTCTAATTTTACAGTAGATGTTTAAAGTTACTTATTATTAATATTATACCACTTCTAAATATAATATCTAAAATTTGCAATTAATAATAAAATTAGATCAATTTTATATTCGAAATTGTAATCTGTTGAACCTATGTGTTATTCGTACTCGTAAGGTCGGAAAAGCCGACCTTTAATTTTCATTTTACATATACACACATACTCTCTGTTCTCTGTTATCTTCATATGACGTCACACTTTTTATGAAGTCTATAATTATAAGTTTAGTACATGATTTCAGGTAAATATGAATTCGAGTAACATTGTCATTATTCTATTAAATAAAAGTTAAGATTACCTGCAACCTATTAAACTTTTTACATATATCTTTTAATGGAACAAACTAAATACATTTGTTCCTCTAATGTTGTTTCAAATTGTTTTAAAGAAAATACAACAAAAGTACAAATAACGAACGAAGATTAAAATAATTAATGAGTTCTTACTACGAGTGGTCGCTGTTGAGGTTTGTAAACTATAATTGTATTTAAATGGTATATAATATTAGAAAGGCATAAACATTTATACTTCATTGTTTATATCAAATACTTACGAAAGAATTACTCACAAAATATGCTGTTTCATTCTTTAATAGGACACAATGGACAGAAAAACCAAAAGTTCTACCACGTGCTTCCGGATTGCACTTTGTAGCCACTGTTGTAACATTGGGAGATTTATTTTTATTTCCAAGAAAATTATAAAACCATCAGCTATTCAGTTGCTTTCCCCGTTGTCTATTGTTGGATTCTTAAAGAAATACATGTTTATAGCAAATATAACAAAATAAAATATATCTAACAAATAAAATATAACAAATCATGTTATATAAAAGTGTCAGTGATAACATTTATAAGCCATTTATAGATGTCGGACGTATTCTAATACAATTACCAACCCTCGTAGCACTACAAGCTACAGATAATGCTGCTTTGAATCGTTTGCATGTATATGTTCTACTGTAAATAAATTTCAGAGTTAAAACAGAGTTTAACAGTTCCAAAGGGATTTGTCTTTCTTTAGTTTTATGAATACCTTTTTAAAGACAGAACTAAATTATTTCGTAGAGATTAGGTTAATAATAAACCATTGCCAACGGTGTATTATTAACCTAATCTTTGAATTAATTTCAAAGTCCTGACAAATACAATGTGAATTCGTATGAGGAAAGTTTAAATTTTAGTTTTATCACAACATTGTTAAAATCAAAACCATGATATTGCTTCTGTTTCGGTATTACATAGTGCCTCGAACAAACGCATTGATTGTAAATATATTGACAATGGTAGCTACAAACATAATAAACCACTGACGAATACCAGACATGTTTTTCTTTTCTAAATAATAACAGGTCGGATCACTCAATCCAGTAATGACACTTGTAACGTGTTGAAATTCTAATAACTAGTTAACTTAATATAGCTAAGTAATCCTATTAAAATCCTAATTCAAAGCAAATGTTTTGAACAGTGGTTAACAAACTATTTAAATAATATTAAGTAAGGCTTAGTGAAGTCAATTACATCTACTATTCAACTATTTTACAAAAAAGAGCTGTGCGAGCTATTTATAACTTAAAAGCTAGAGATTCTCTGAGAGATGTTTTTAAAGAAATAGGTATTCTTACAGTCGCTTCGCAATACATATTTAATAACATATTATATATACATCAAAATTTAAATAGTTATATAAAAAACAGTGACAGACACGCGATAAATACGAGAAATAAAAACAAACTCCTAACGCCAAAGTTTCAGCTTCAAAGAGTTAATAAATCCTTCATGGGTTTGAGTATACGCATATATAATAAAGTTCCACAAGATATCTTAGACCTTCCATTACTTAGTTTTAAATCTAAAATCAAAAGTTTATTGTTGAATATGCCTATTATAACGTTCAAGAGTTTTTAGTGGATCGAAATATGTGGAACTTAAGTTGTTGAATCATCAGCAGGATTTATATTATAATGTACATCATCTTTTGTTATATTTCTTTTGAAAAGAGCAACTGTTGAGTTTCTGGCCGGCTCTTCTCAATAGACCAGCATTCCGAGCCGGTGGTAGCTTACTTACGGACTGACTACACTAACCTTTTTTGTATTGTAGTAATTGACGTTTCAAAAGTGCGTGTAAATGCCTATTTGAATAAAGATATTTTGAATTTGAATTTGAATTAGTCAGGCTATTCCGTTGCCCAATTTGTCGTTACCACCAATAAAACTAGTTTTGTACTAGGTTGTAGGTCTAATTTATATCATTTGACAGCAGCTTCACCCACACAGTACTTTCATCAAAAAACTTTAAATATATCTCAGTCTGCAAAAGTCCCAACATAAAACGCTATTGACAGTTTATTAAAATGATCATTTCTCTAGAGCGCCTATATATCTTGGCGATAGTTCAGCCATTTCCAGAGCATCGGATCTCCGACAATCCGAACGGCAATCCGTTGTACACGGTCAAAGAGTAGAAGCTGATGCTTTAAACGTGAACTTTAAAAGTGTACATAACACAATACTAGATTTTATCTGTACGAATATATTTGAAACGGCGTAAGTCAACGTAGAATAACTTGTTTGGGCCGTGAAATAGGCGAGAGTTCTGAAATAAATCTAACTCTAGTAAAAATCGAATGACTTTCGTTTGACGACTTTTCTGATTTACTCTTAGACAAAGTTTTTAATATTATTTACAGCTTTCCCAATTCAAGGTTGTTATTTTTATATAATGTTCTTTTCTATCGCTAACATCGATCCCATTGTTAAAGTTAATATTTAATCTTTGATTTTATTTTATAGGCTTTGGAAATAAAAACGCTTTTATATAAGCTATTATCGAAGGGCGAGAGCAATGACCTTTATAATTAAAATTAAATAATTAATTTCATTTACGGTGGGTAGAATTTTAATTGCTTAGACGTAGCAAATTCTGTTTTATTTGAGTAGGTACTATCATATCTTTTAAATGCTGTTAATGTAAAAAATAGGCCAAAAATGTAAGCACACAAAAATTAATATGTTAACTAAATCGACTATTACTCATTATTTTGTAAAGCCTACTTGGTTAAACTATCACATTTTCGTGGGCCTGCAACTGAGGAAAGCTGCAAATTTTTCATAGATTCGAATCTAAGAAAAATCAGCATTTTAAAGTGTAATATTTCACAAATGAATCTCTAAGTCAAAGCCCACCACATTTTTAAGCTATCTAACCGTAGCCCGCATGATGTGGCACAAGGCAAAAAATCTTTAGAGGATTTACACTAAAAAAAATTTTATGTTTCTACAAAATAACAGCTTTCTAGTAGTGATAATTTCTGAGATAGGCTGTGGACAGACTAACGCACAGTTGGATATAATAATACTATAAGTGTAACTTACGGAACCCTAAAAAATGGAGCATGTTACATAAAATCATTTATTTTCATGAAAGCTATTAGTGTTAAGAGGCGGTGATAAACAACAAATAACTCCAAGTTAAGTTTATTGCAGACTCAGCTCGGCGCGGGACGTCGTGGATACTAATTAATATTTATCACCTCATTAAAGGAAAAATGAAACATTAAAAATATGATGTTCACAAGTGACCAGATGTAAGATACTTGGAGAAGACAGATCTAAGTGGCTCTTTTTGTTCTTCAATAAATTTGTTATAGGGGGATTATACAAAATTGTAACAACTTTAAATTCACACGTGTTTAAGAATATAAACAAAAAAAACTAACTCATGTAGTTGAAATTTACTATGTACATATACAATAGTAGTTTTATATGATACTGCTGGAGTAAAACGTTTTATAAAACTGGTTCAAAAGATTTTAATTACGTCACGGTCAGTAATAATGGCACGCTCTAACTCTGCACATGCATTTCATATTCATATTGCTAGAAGTTTCAAATTGTATTTAAATGTATTATCTGCGTCATGCTTACTTTGTTATTTAAATAAATAAAGAATTAACAAGACTAACACTTATATGTTACTGAAGGAATAATTTGTTGGATTTAATAAAGTTAAAATCATGAATACTTCATCTTGTTTTCTTTAGTTTTATAATTTAATAAGTGTAACTGTACCTCTAGAGGTATCCCTAAAGTTTTCTCTTAAAATACACTTTGCAAAGTAATACAAAACTTTCACTTTAGTAAGTTTCCTAACTAACTACAAAATATTTTCGACTGGACGTTTTAATTCAACATCATAATTATATATATTATTGTTCACACGTTAAATATTCGTATTGTTAAAGTTTTTATTTTATAAGAAGAATTTATCATTTCATATTTTGGTATCTTTTTAGTCGTATAAACATTCTTAAACTTATTATTAATATAAATAATAACTGTTATCTTCTTTTTGTCAATAAGAGGTTACTTATTGCGAGTATGTATGTATATATGTTTGTAAGGTTTTTATTACCTCGTTTTATACAAACAGCTGGACGAATTTCATAAATTGCAATTTTTTTATATATCCCCATATAAAAGAAGATTAAATAATGTTTTATTAACAGTGTATATATTTTTAATTTCATTTATTTTTTCGGTCTAAAGGCTTTTCATATTAAACATGGCATTTTTTTTTACTATTTACTATCCACTTTATTAAAAAGTAGCTGCTAGGTAACATTTAATAGACATTGTATATACTCGAGATTTTAAAATTTTTAATTTCCTACCAAGGAGAGTTTACTTGAAATTTATTTTAGAATAACAAATATTTTCATAAGGACCTATCAATAACTTTGAATTTGTCAACTAACTGCCGTCTTAACTTTTATTACTTTGAAAGATTCATCTTCTACCAGTCGCTGCCTATCATCCATCATTTAGATAAGCCGGTTTATCTCGAAATAAAGCAATATCTCAATTGCTTTTAAATTTTGTTTAGAGATTTTCTTCGTCTTGCTATGTTGTTGGACGATCTTGTAAGAAAAAAATTTCTCACATGGGCCTTATGCTGGTTCGTCTAGTCTTTCTTTCTACCCGCTTTGAGAAGGATTACAATTATTAATTAACAATGCGTGCTTTAAAAGTAGTATAATACATCCTTAAATAAATATATACCTGTATTATTTTTATTTACAATTTTTCACCATACTTGAAAATTTGAATAATAAAAGTTTTACATTTTGTATCTCATTTCTTATCATTCCAATTGTATAGGATAAATGAAAAACATAATAAAACAAAAAAATCGCTTATCCTAAAAAAGTATACTAAGTCAACAAAGTATACTAAGTAAACATGTTCCAGTTTAGTAAGTCCCTAATCCGCCATCTTTAGGTTCAATCGTGGACCCTGATTGTAGTAACGAGGGTCCACTTTATCGAGTGCCTTTACTGTCTGAACCAATTAAATATAAATATTTATGTGTAGATTTTTCTTAAAAGAATTTGGTATTTAAAATTAGTTTTTTGAAATTATTTCATCATTGCCAGTCTTACGATATATAATACTTTTATACACCATTTAGGGGATATTTCTGTTTTGTTGAACGATGTATTATTATAATACAAGTACTCAAGCGTTCCAAACAGATGTTTGATTCTGGCAATGTATCAAGATGTCACAAAATATTCCATTCTAAATATAATATAATACTTATTTCTTTACTTTTCTTTAATTCAACTGATCGCTTTGCTCTATATTTTAAACAAGAAGAATAATTTTGAAAGTGAAAGCTATATAAAGTGAAATAAAAATGTTTAATGATAAATTGTTTTGTGAATATTGAAAGAAGGGCAAAGCTGAGAAAAACCTTTAATGTTTCTATCTACGTTTACAGAAAACCCTAAAATTTGCAAACAGCCGTTTCAAAGCTTATGTATCTTTTTACTTTGAAGAGTAGACTTTGCATTATTTTTTGTTTTTGTGAAACGAAAAAGCTATTATTTATTCCGCAATCACAAAATCTAAGGATATAAATAAAAATGTAATTAACCTACAACAGTTTTATTATTAAACCAAATCTCTTCCTTCGGAAAAATATAATAAATTAAATTACTCTCGTTTGATCGCAATCATTACATTAAATTAAAATATCAATTAGTTTATTGATTGCAAGTACGACAGCAAGTAAAAACTGATTTAAAGAACACAACCTTAATAATTTCATCTAAATAAACATATATATTCAATATAATTCCTTTCGATGTTTTGCTTTACATAAAGATTTAATAAAAGTATTCATATACTTATTATGTATCAACAACTAATATGTTATTAAAAATGTCTTGGAAACATCCATCTTTCTGTACTTAATAAGTATAGATGTAATTGTTATTCCGTTGTCAACCATTCATCAATATGTGTACATACTCGTAGTAGCGCTCTTTGTGAAACAAGAAAAGTTGCTGCTGAAATGCTGTATTTTATACCTAGTTATTCTTTCATTAACATCATATTTAAATTTTTATCAAGTCGCAACAGAGCAAATTATATTATTTAAAATAATTTTATTTTCTTGGTTAGGTACGTTCTAACCATTGATGACAAGACTTTTCTTTCAAACGTAAGAAAGTTACGCATTAAGAGTATGATATTATATTCATAAAATACTTAATAACAAGTCAAGATATCTGAAGAAATTTAAAGAAGTCATGCTGAAAACTTCGTTTCATATGCATCGTAACCAGTTATAACATTGTTTGATAATGTACTGAGAAGTATATACTTTGCCGGAACAAACAAACAATCAGTAATTTAATGTTAGACAGAATGTAATAGTATAGATAGAGGTTCAATTTAATATAAGACGTCAGAGTTTTAAAGAATGTACTTATATAAATTGTACTCGTATTGTTCCAGAATAGATTTGACAGACAAAAGAATTATTTTTTGTTTCATAATTGCAAAAAGTGCTCTTAAGTATGCGGGTATTTATGTAGCTTTTAATCTGTCACTTTTGTATGTTTTTCTGTTTTGTGTGCAATAAAGATCATATCTATCTACCTATAGCTACGTTTTCATGAAATATTCAGTTTGGGTTTTTATTAATAATTAATTAAACTTGACGAATAAGGTGATCAAATTTTACAATATTTGTCTTACTGTTATATAAACTAGGAAGTTGATGTTATATCTCGGAACCTTTTTTTTTTTTTTTTTTTTTTTTTTTTTGTTTGTCTCTGCTGTTAGCCCTACTGGCCATGACAGCGTCACCGGTGTAATGGACGGGTGCAGAGACCCGCCCTTGAAAAGGGGGGCCTGAAGAGCCCCAGGGGAACGCGCGTCCTGAGGGCGCCTCCTGTGAGGCTCGAACCTTGTGTAGTCACTGTATGTATAACACAACATCAAAGGCTAAACGAACTCTTATTCCTTTATTTGTAATATCGCTAGCAAGGAAGGGAAACTACAAGTTTTAGGTACACTTTGTCTCTATACAGTTTCTTTTGTGTTGATTAAACAACTAATGAACAGAACTTATTAACATGATTATGAGGTTACGTTCTTAATCTATATTATATCTGTATTAATATTTGTTAATTGTGCAATAACTGTGCAGTTTATTTTATTATCTCTAAGCAGAATAAAAAGAGAATAAACTTTTTTTCTCTTTGTTATAATATTCTTCAACAAAGTGTAATGATTGATCAAGATAAATTAATAAACGAAGCATTCTTTCTTGTTATTGAATGATGATCTGTTTTATTATTTCAATATTCATTTTTTACATTTATTTACGAACAATGACTGTTATTTCACATATAACATTGATGATTCAAATTTCAATAAGAAATATACACTTACTATATTGTATAATATTGATTTATTCTCTTAATAAAACCATAATATACAGAATACTAATTCATTAATACAATTTGTATATATCAAAATTCTCAATCTTGTATACGTAATAAGGTGAACTGTATTGGTCATACGTTGTTCTCCAATTGTCATTTCACTTTTGCCTCCAGTATGACATGACATCTGTTCACCACTTGTCAATGTTACATTATACCAGTATTAGTATTTTAGTAGTTTGCCATCTTTTATATTTTGTATTCCTTACTTATATAACAAGTTACCAGCGAGTATGTGTAGCGATGGCTCGTGCAGATTAGAAAGATATCATAACATGAACAATAATATACCAATCCGTTTCAACATCATTTAACAGTAATTTAAATTGAAAATTGGTTTAAACTCTATATGTAATTCATATTGTATGCGGAGTTGTTTCTGATGCAATTTAATTTGTTAATTTTAAGCACAAGCTAAAACGCAAACCATATACTCTACAGAGTACTGTTACCGTACACACATTATTGATTTGAATTTATTAAATTGATATTCGGATGATCATTAAGAGGACATTCATTTAATATTAAATTTTCTTTAAGTGTATCAAGTTCTTTAAATGCAATGGTTTAATTATGCTTTCGTCATTAATACAGTCTCAGTGTCATGTAACAAATTTATAATTTATATAAGTTTATTAATATATGGTTAAAGATCTTCAAAACAAATAAATAAAGTTACACAAAAATAATGTTTTATAGAACGACGAAGACAGTTATATTAATTAGTGAGTTTGTGTTTTACAATTAATTTTGATGGAATTCCAAATTAATATATTGATTTGCCGTAATTGCTTACTTTTAATATTTGTTTACGTCTTATAATTTAAGACAATATAATTAATGTTAGTAATGATTTATAATTGTTAATAATATGTACATTAAATACCTAAAGGATTTAACAATTGTCCAGAGATTAATATATCAAGATCGAATGTTCGGTTTGTTCGGTATCTTTATTTGATTTGTACTGGATATGACAGTAAAGGAATAGAATAAAACATCTATTTTCTTTGCCCCATTTGTAAAAATAAATTTTATATAAATATACATTTCATTATAAAAATAGTAATGTAATATTATATCATAATAACAAACTGGTTGCTTCATTGCATAATTCTCTGATGACATAAATGCTATCGTCACTATATTACCCCACGTCTGTGTGTTGAAGAGATCCTTGTAATATTAGATCGATATTGTTAAAGCAGTTGTCACGTACGAGGGTGGATAATTGTGTAGATATATTTTATAATCTTATTATGTTTTTCACTTGAATTAAATGATAAGTAATTAATTTTATGTTTTATTTTAAGTAATATTGTTTTGATGTTGGTCTTATTTATTATTAGGTTATAAATTGCTTCATGCCATACAAGAAAATGATAAGTCAAAAATGAGCAAACAAGACAAGCAATATATGTTTTGTGAACGATTAGTCATTATTGACACCAGATTTATAAATATTATTTGTCACATACTTTTATTATTTATTTAGAATTTGAAAAGCAATGAATTAATATTTATTTTCTATAATATATACTTAAAGAACGAATAACATCATAAATATTTGTAAAATATGTTTAAATTACTATTAATTTTTTAGTCTTCTCCTGTACCGTTTTTAGTCTGCTCATACGTATTTTGTTTTTTTTTCAGTTTTAAAAATGTTCAAGATGACTTTAGTGTTAGTTGACAATATCCTAAGGATGTTTTTAAGTTTAAATACAAATAAATGCTTACAAAATAGAACGTTATATTTCTTTAAGGGGATAGTATATATAGTTATGTATGTATATTTGTATCTATATATCTAAACCAACGATACCTAAGTTTTTTTTTCATGTTTTATTCATTAAATATAAAATTTTCATTAGTTTTCAACGTCGTACAATGTCGCTGGCTTTTTTATACATTGAACAAAACACTTATGACAAATATTATTGAATATACTTAATTGTATGTAATAAAAAAAAATGTTTAGCCATAAAAACATATATTTTGTAAGTATTATTTATATCCGAGACGATAACAAGATGATAGTAAAATAGTTGGTTATTCCTTATTTGTGAAATAAAAATACCATTATAAGTGAACAACTCCATTATCAAGGATTCTGAATTTTGTTGAAATCATGTTACTTTTAGACTTTTCAGACACAATTCTTGTTTCGTATTTCTTTAATCCGCCATCTCTCAAAATCAATCGTGAAGGATCGTGGTTGTAGTTACGAGGGTCCACTTTATGGCGCTCCTTTAGTGCCTGATGAAATTAAATATCAATATGTCTTAAATGACTTATTTTTAACATATATTTATAAGTATTAATAAATCTCAATTATGAAATTGACTCTGTGTTTCTGTATCAGATAGAGATGAATCTTGTGCTATAAAAATATTCAATGCTTTAGAAAACTTTCAATTTATGTGTAAGGAAAGTAATGTTCAATAGAAACCTTGAAAATAAGTTTTTACACAACAAAGCTTGCCACAGTTTCTGTGTACTATTTTTCTTTTTATTAAGGTAGACGATGCATTCATCTCGGTAGTCTGTCTAAAATATGATATTGATTTTGAGACTAGCAATAGCCCGACCGATTTAGCTATAGATTGAGAAGGTTTAAATTTGCTGAATTTATCCATGAAAGAAACTTTTAAAGATGAATGATTTTTAAACGATTAGTAATTTTATGACACATGATCATGCCACGCTTATTTTTTACAATAGTTTTACAAAAATGTTTTAAGTCTTTTTTTGTTAAAATACATACTAAATTATTTTTAAACATTATTTGTCAGTGATTGAGATACGTATTCTAACTATATTACAGTTAGAGAATAGTTCATATAATTCAATTATAAGAATACTCGTAGCACTCAAAGCCACAACAATTATCGTCATGAAATACTTCGATATTCATTTTAATTATGCGTTATTAATATTATATAGATATTAAATATGTAATAAATATTATTTTGTTTTCTATTTTTCAGTGCCCTTAATCCGTCGGATCCTCAATTTCAATCTCGAAGTAGGATCTTTAATACTAAGAAAGACGCACCAAGGGTCATTTTTATATCGTCTCCTATTTGATGAAATTATTTTTATTTTAATTTCTTACTTATCTAATTCTTTTATAACTTTAAAATTATTGTTAAGTTTTAATAGGCTTTTTTAACCTGCCTAAGAACCTTTTTATTGACTAATTATAATACACACGGATTTTGAAATCATATTTAATTCACTGTATGAAACCAACTAAATTCTTACCATTCGCCGTTTTTAGGAGTTCAAACTAGTTTTTATTTTATTTTGTATCAGAAGATGAAAGGAAATTCTGTTTACATAAGTTCCTTTTATTTTGATTAGAATTCAAGAATTTGTTTGGATGTTGATATTGAAATATGTTATTTAAAACATAATTCACAATTTTGATTTCAACTACTATATAATATATATTAATTTGTATATAATCCCGAGATTGGATCAATATAAACGTACACCTTTTAATAAGTATTATATTATTGACATATCAAGGTTTTAGCATTATTGCATTTTACACTTATTTACAGCGAATGATAGTGTACTGAAGCGCCCATAAGATAAATCCAGAAACTTTGATTAAAATGCGTTACCTATTTAAATTTAATAATCAAATTGTAACAGAAAATAGTGACAATCAGTTACACCATATGTATAACAAACCAACATTAAACAAAGTTATTATAACTGAATTATTTAATTTGTTGTGTATTCAATTATATCACTATAAGCAAACAGCACTTTTTCAAATTCTTCCTACGTTATTTTTAACGACTACAATCAACTTTATAAGCCGTACTATCCAAACGACTAATTCCAGATCTACAATAAGACCTCTACAGCATATGATACAAGAACACACGTCGTTCAGGTTTCATCGGAGTGGGTTCATGTTCCCGTTTGTCAGATGAACTAAATTTTAAAAATAATTATCTTGGTTTCTTATTTTAGCTTTTTTATATATTTTTTCTCATATATTGGATTTTAAGTAACACTATGGGACTCACATGCAATACATGCAAATTGAAACGTTGCTTATAAACGCATTAAATGCACTATACAGCGCAAAGGAAATATCCATCTTGGTAAGTTTGTATTTATAAGACTGCTGATCTCATACATATACGTTGCTGATCGTATCAAGGTCACTAAAATGGATATACAGCCCGGTCAAGCTTCCAGAAGTGTAAATTCTTCATCTGCCTCCAAATTAAAAACAAAAAACAGCAAATTAAAACCTTTAGCTGAAAATTTTTATATAAATTTTTTTGTTTTTTTTTTTAAGTTATACAAAAATACAAATAAATTATTAAAGATAATTGTGTTTTTCTTTTTCCTTCTATATATACATTAGTATTTTTAACACTAAACCTACTGACAATTCTTGTGTACCTGTTCCTACCGCACGCGGTCAAATTGACCGGTAATTAAAAGTTATTTTATTATATAACGCCGGTAATAATGGAAATAAGTAAAAGTAAAGAGTAAAGAAAATATTATGTGCATATTCTAAGAATTGTCATGTAGTTTGTTTTAAAAATGTGTAAGTTTTACAAAAGTTTAAGAACGGTCAATTTGAACGGTACTTGGTAGGTTTAGTGTTAATATGTAAACAGTTACAACCAACTATTCAATTACATATAAATATTTAATATACTTTTTGAATATGTAAATATAAATATTGTAAAATAAAAACGCTCAATTCAGAGAGATTTGAATCAGATCACAAAGTTTTTCAAAGAGTAAATCTGAAAAGCCATCAAACGAATGTCTGAATTAGGTTCGTACATCGCTGGAATCAGGTTTTTATTAGAAGTCTCTCTTATTACACGGTCCAGACTAGCCACTTTTTATTCCTTTTAACTTAATTTCAAATATACAGACAAAATCTAATATTGTGTACTTTATAGTTGATGTTATAGTATTATCAAATTGATGTAATACCAGCATTAAATGTTACGTAAACTCAACGGATAGATCGTTAATTCATATGATTATGGTACTTAAACATTAATTTTGATAAATTTTACATACGAAACTATATTTTGAACTTATGTAATGAAATTTAATGTTATTTGTAACTTCATACTTTTTTTGTCTAGAATGTAAGACTTTTTATAACATTTATTTTATTTTATTTTTACTGGGACCATTATTTCCGTGTGTATCCTTATTAATGTTATAATGAAAATATTCTGAACGTCGTAATAAAATTTAATAATATTCTAACCACAACGCGACGGTAAAATTTTTGAAGACTTCTTTTTATGACGCCAAGATACCAAAGTGTTTAACGGCAAATCGGGGTATAATTTTTCAACTGCTAGACTCGTTTTATTATGCAGGTAATTGAAAATCTTTATCGGGTTGAATTTGTCTTTGAAAAATGATCCGATTATTTTAATAATATTGTCAAATACCCAATTTCTTGGTCCCAAATAATTAACACTATCTTGAGATATAGGTTGAAGTGTTACGTGTATGTACTTGGAACTTAGAAGTTTTTTTAATTATGATCATTATCTAAGAATGTTTTTCTTCTTTTCCAAGAGCGGACGAGACATAGACATCTGGAAACAATGTGGCTTCCATTATTATACAATTTAAAAATTGTAATTGAAATTAATATTCATACAAACTTAAACCATGACCTACCCTAAGCCACATAAGTTATTAATGCAGCATTTCGTATCATATCATACATGTTGATGGTATAATAACAATACAGTGGTACAGGTTGCATGTGACCGCTGTACCACTGTATTAAATACTACACTTGTCTAAATAAGCGCGTAGTAACATTTTTTCTTTTATATCTTTTATGTGTATAGAAGATAATCGATGCGTGTTCGATATACGATTACTATCTTTTATTTGATTCTTTGTTTCATTATCAACAAAACCATAATACTTGTTAGATGCTTTTTCCTTCAAATATTATATTTTAGAAGTTATGTTTCTAAAGAAAATGAGTCTTTTGATAAATTTTAAAGATTTAGATAATGGTTGTTTAGTAATTTAAACAATTCCTACCGATTTCCCCGCCGTCTGTCAGTCCGCAATTTATCTCACCCGATATTAGGGAACTGATATCGCCTGAGGCAAGGCACCTGGGTATGACTATGTTTAACCAGTTCTGAAATCGGCTGATCCTCTGATCCTGTGGCCGACGGTTCGTGATGAGTCCGATTGCGTTGCACTTCGCAGTCACGTATGCATTCCACAGCTTCCTCTACCCTGGCCACCAAACGTAACTTCATTTGAAACCTTATATAACTATAACTGAAAAAGAAAAACATTTTTAACTTGTCAAAATTAATTTCTCTGTTCAGTTACAAATAATATTTTATTAATTTATCAATATTATGTACACTCTAATATGTAAACTCTATTAAAATAACGACGAAAATTATATTTTTTGTATAATGTAATTGTATAAGTAGTATACTAAAGTATTTATAATCTTTAGCATGATAATAAAAGCATCGAGCACCCGTATTGTACCCTTTCAGCAAAACCGGCGCTGCAAATTATATTGCAGCTATAACATTGAGTAATCAAATTATGTTTTAAAACTCCGTTTTAATTTTATAACCCTCCTCACAGCTATAACAATTTAATTCAACCAATAAAGTTTAAAATAGTTTGGATTGTTGTTATACAATTAATTTTGTTGAATAAATGTTAGTTTATAACGGCATATAATATTAACATTAAGTGCTGGTGCTATGTTAAGTTTTATTATATTTTTAAATAATTTCATAATTTATATTAGTTCCATCGTTAAATTAAATTATTTATTTTCTTTCAAATATTTATACTATCTGTAATCTAAAGATATCTTGGCTTTGTAACATTATCAAATTAAATTTGACGAATATTGAGATGAAATATAATAATATATGTCTTACTGTTATATAAAGTAGGAAGTTGATATTATATCTTGGATTCTTGTATTGTTTGTAAAACATAACATCAAAGACTAAACGAACTTTTGTTCCCTTACTTGTGATATCCGCCACCAAAGAAGGGAAACTACAAGTTTTAGGTACACTCGGTCTCTCCATATTTCCTTGGTTTTGAATAAACAATTGATGAACAGAACTCATTAAATCAATTACTTACTTGTTATTATATACCTTTATATCATATTCCCATCCAAGTTTGTGAATCGTGTAACAGTGGTAGTGGGCAGTTTACTTCATTACCTCTAAGTAGAATAACAATTATATAGCGCGGAGGATTCAAAGAAACCAAAAAAACCTTAACTGAAAAGACGGCTACCTGACAGATTTTATGAATTTATTATTTTATTTGTTACGACACTTTCATTGGCAAACAGTAATTAATGAGTTAGATTTAGGAATAACATACGAATAAACTATGTTTCTCTTTATTATAATATTTTCAATAGTGAATCCATAGATCAATAAATTGATAAATGAAGCATTCATTCTCGTTACTGACTGCTGATCTGTTTTATTATTTCAATATTCATTTTATATATTTCTATATGAACATCGAAGTCAATTACTGTTATTTCATATATAACACTGAAATTTTATATTTCAATAAGAAAAATACAGTACTATTGATTTATTATCTTAATAATACCATAACAAGAATACAACCCTAATACATTTTTATGTACATATCTTTAAAATGTGACATCCATTACATATATGACACTTATCAATGCTACCTTTTCATCATATTTTCTACTTACTTTTTTTATTTTTTTTTTTGACGATTGCCAGCAGATAGTCTCTTGAACTGGCTCATAAACGCCTTTCTTAGATGAGAATATGTAAAGTTATTTATTGTTGCTAGAGGTAGGTCTTAGTAACGAAATCTTAAAAAGTATTTTATAAAGGCACTATTTAAAGTAAACTACTATTTCCTATCAATGTATGGGATATTTTAGGTATAGTTTAAGGTGCGAAAATAATATAAAATACCATGGAAAAATCTAGAAACTAAATTAATTAATAAATAATAGATATTAAAGTCGATGTTCCCATTATAACTTACAATAAATTATAAGTTAACTGAGCATTGACTACGACATTGTTAGAATACGGTGTTGAGTTAAACTTACTCATATTATAACAAGTTAATAGCAAGTACGGATAGCGATGGCTGGTGCAGATTTAATGAATATAGAACATGAATAGTGTCAAACCAATCCGTTTCAACATCATTTAACATTAATTGAAGAGTAAAAGTGTTTTAAACTCCATTGCAATTCATATTGCATGCGCTTTGGTTACTGTGCTTTGATTAGTTTACGTATCGCGACTAATTCAATTTGTTTATTTTTCAGTAAGCTTAAATGGACGCACCGTACACTCTACAAATTACCTTACACACATTATTGATTACAATAGATTAAATCGATATTCATATTTGTTTTTTACTTGTAACATGAGATGATAAAATTAAAAATAGAACATCTCCGTTACGAGTATCAAAGATCCTGAATTGTTACTTTTACATTTTATTTGTTAGATGCCACAATATTTTTATATAAATAAGTTAACTTTTCAGACAAAATAACACAAAAATATATCATCCTATAATCCAAAGTAGATTCCGGTTTCGTAATTCTTTAATCCGCCATCTCTAGCGTTTAATCGTGGAGGAACGTGATTATAGTAACGAGGGTCAATTTTATCGTGCTCCTTTATTGTGTGATCAAATTAAATATATTAATTAATAATGTTCCTTTTTCACCACGAATATAACCTCTTTTTAGAGAGAAATAAATTTTATTCAAAAAATGAGGCCGATCTTTGATATATTTGATACTTGGCAAGGTATTGAGAGGAGGGCTTTCGAAGATGCGGAGATACAACATATGGGTTTTTTTGTGGTAATTGCGCTAACTTGTATCATTTGGAGATTAAATTGAAAGAGGTGCAGTGGACCACATTCTGAGAACATCCTCACGGAGGTCTCTATAGAAGACACGAATTGCTTTGGTAGTAGTCTATGTTTTTCTGAGAGAGCCCTGTACGTTTGAAATATACTGCGTCCCAAGAGCTGTCATCCGCTTAACAATGTATGTTGGAAATAGTTCGTTCGAGTTCGGAGTTCGGATTCTTTATCAGCTGCTGCAGCCCTGATAGACGCATGAAACCAAAGTCACGATCTGCCACTAAGTAGTACCACAGAGTTTAGTATTTATAATTCCTTTTTAGTATCATGTTTTGAGACCATTGGAAGAGAAATTAAAGGTCCTCATGGGATGAAAGCAAAAACAGACCGCTTTTCATCCCAATCCTGACTGTCAAACGCGTATCTCATGCGAGTGAGACGTTGAATGTGCAATACACTCCGTACCAAGCAATGAACCTTCGACTCAACTAGAGGAGCCTCAACAGTGAACTATTAGTTTCCGGGATGTGCAGTCAGCAGAACATCCAACAAAGAGGGCATATGGCTTTTCATATCTCTGCATTACCAACGTGGGACCTGTAGAGTCACATATATACTTTGACATGATCGTACATGTCCAAAAGGCGACTGTATTAGATATCCTCTCTAACTAACACACACAAAACACAGCACCCCAGCATGTGGTATAAAATGATGTTCAAGTTTATGCCCGGGGTATGATAGTTACACTGTGTCGCTAGCTTGGGATATCTGCGTTTTATTATAAAACGACAATGCCGCCTGCGCTTTCTCTAGGTGATAGTGGACGGCATTTAGGTTGGGATGAAGTCGCCGGATGTTGCAAGGCCCACATTTACAGTGGAGAGGGGTGGCGCTGTGTTTACTCGTCGTTTGGTCTCTGATAATATAAAGTATGACACTTTGACCACCATATAAATTTAACACCATTTTGCACATGATCTTTGAGTGATTCAGATGAGTACTCTTACTATAATATAATAAGAGAATAATTAATGAAATACAATTACACCAACACTAATATCACTCAAAGCTACCACGTATGTCGCTACGAATTATTATCATTTTCAATTAAAGTATGTGTAAATTAAATTAGAGCAACCGTTCACAAAAAAATCTGTATTAAGAAATAATATTTTAAATAAAAATCTCTTTTGTTTTCTACTTCTCAGTGCCCTTAGTTCGTCGGATCCTCTATATCAATCTCCAAATTGTTACTACTAGTAAAGGCGCAACGAGGGTCCATTTTATATCGTCAATTAACTGTTTGATGAAATTATTTTCAATTTAATAATATTACTTATCTTATCTTTTTTCTTTAAATAAAATACTTATATTTAATACAATTATTTTAAGGTTATAATAGGTTTTTCCACGTCATTAATTAATCCTCTAACGAGACAAATTCTGAAGTTACATATTATTCACTGTACAAAATAAACTAAAATATTTTAGTTTAGATTATTTTAACTTTCCGCTTTGTTGTTCAAACTAACTACTATTTTATTTTGTATTAGAAGATCTAAATATTTAAATTTATAATAAATGTTACAATTCATTTTACTTTAAATAGAATTGTTATGTGATGGATTGAAAAAACCTGAGTAAGTTAAAATAGTTAAAATTAAATATTTAAATCTTATTTTATTTGAATTGAGATATGAGGATATTTTTTTGCGTATTGAGAGTTATGCTATGAACTTTTCACATTATCTTTAGAAATAATAATTATTATATTTGTTTGAATGTTAAAGAAATAAAATATACAATATTACAATGTAAAGGTTAAATTTGTAATATACTAAATTTAATGATATGAAGCCATAAACGGTACCCAGCTAAACAAACAGCGCTCTGAACTGAAAGACTATATTTTTAATGTACATTAAATCCTAAAGCAGCCTAGCAGTGACATTGTTGTAAAGAATCCAATATGGCGTAAGGTTATTGTTGAGTTTTGCAGACTTGTGCCTCTAAGCTTTAGTAAGATTAATGTTACATATTTTTGTAGAACGGTAATTTTTTAAACAACGGTATTCTGTTGTTTAAAAAATTAACTTGATGAGCACAGGTAACATTAACATGTGTTTATACAAACAATTTAAATAAACTATAATAACGATTTATAACCTCTCTAGTAAATACAATTCCACAAACAATATTGTATACAATACGTATAGACGCATTAAATACTATAACAATGTAAAGCAAACGTACAATTGAGGTGGTTACACTGATCTATTGAATACGTTTTATACAGAACACTAACAGGTTGTTATCGTTGCATCATAGACTTTCTTTGAATAAAGCTAGCCTTGTTAAATGTAAAAGAAAGCACTCGTTTATAAGCTATAGAGCATGGGTTAAGACAAAATAAAAAATAAATTATGCGAAAATACTAAATAACAAACTGTATTCAATTTATAACAAGATTTTATACAAATAACTACCCGTCTGTATTCCCAATATTGAAATAATTTAAAGCAATGATTGCAATTTATTCTTATTGTCAACCGTGTGTCTCATAAATAATACATTTTCCTAAATTTTGACACCTGAGTCACTAACGGCCAAAGTTTTCCCTTTTATTTTCGATATCCGACATTCAAACCCAAAGTTTGGTAATAAATTCCGACAATCCAAAATAGTTTAAATCAAACAATTTATTTTATTTTTATTTATTAAATTAAATTGCTTTGTTTGATAAAAAATATATATAATAAAACATTATATTCAATATCACTAAATAAGTGATAGAAGCACAAAGTACAAAATAACAATATTGGTGTAGCTAGTTATGAATCAATCTATTTATTAGACTAAATTAATATGTAAGTGTGTATTACCTCTTATATTAACTGACGGTGACATTTCGGTTCCACTCGTAACACGTAGAAAATTGCATTCACCGGAATGAGTTCACCACATTGTAATATCATAAATTAAAATCACATTGGTAATTAAAAATATATTAGCAGATTAAATATAATAAATAAACAATAATAACTATATACCGCGACATCAAAGTATTTACTGAAAACTTTGATACATTATTTTAAATCATAAAAATTGTTTTGAAAATACAATATTATTATTTGTTCCAATCTATTTCAAAATTATGGTAAATATATTGATGATAGCATCCAAAAAAACTTAATTGAAAACTGATAATATCGATGATGAATGTTAAACTGTAACAGACTGACCAAGAAATAATACAAAAGTATCAATAACTCTGATACAATAGATTATTAAAAATACCTCCTTAATAGAACACAATAAAGAATCTGAATCACTAAGACAAAAGCAACTTCGGACCAATTTTTTATTAAGATTACTTTCATCTCCTAAAGTAACTTGAATTGTAATAAAGAACAGAAGAACAGTTTTCAATTCTAGCGGTGTTTATTTATTACTACTGCATTTATTTATCTTCATTCTAAAATACATGCCTGTTCCGAACCTTAATATAAGAGGATATTGCTTAGAAATGTTTTATATTTATTCATAAAACAATATCCTAAAATTAGTTAAAATAAAGAATAATCTTATCCTTTATTAAATATTAAACCATTAATTATATATTATAAATTGTATTAAACCACCAATTTATTATTTAATTTAAAGATATCGTAAGTAAAAATACCAATTACCAAAAGAAACTTAATACTGGTATGACAGACGCCAAGAAAAAGCGACGTTACTTAGGCATATTATGAGAAAATTGCTCCAACATTTAATTTTCCTACAGACACTATGCAGGCATTTGTTTTCTAATAGGTTTCGTCGTCCGGATGTGGTCGACTAACATTGTTATGATATTAAGAAAGTTTTTAATATTGTTATTTCGACTAATTTTGTTTCAAAAGTCTTATAATCTAAAAGAGTAATAAATAAATTCTTCTACTTTTTCGGAAGTTGTTGAAGCTAAAATTATGACAACAGAAACTTATACTACAGTTTTTAATAGAGCAATTATAGTATAAATATTTGTGATTGAATGGAAATTTAAGTAAGAAACATCGTTCCTGTGAAACTTCATACAAAATGTTCATAAAAATAATAATAACGAAATGTAACAAATACGTTACATTTATAAGACTGTAGAATTTGTTGTGCATTTATTTACTAACACTTTGTTCGTTCGTTTAAACTTAAAAGATATTTTGATTATAATAAAAGTATTGCATTTTTATAATATTTATATTTTACTTCGAAACTGAAGCATTTGAAATTTGAACACATATTCGTCTGTTTCATCCTAATGTAACCCGTGATTTTATTTGATATTTGTGGTACAATATTGTTATTATATGTAATGTAATGTTTAATCACCATGTTAGTCTTCAATTGTGAATTGTTACTTTTTAATAGAACAAAACTGATGTTACATATTAATATGATGTTACAATTTTTTTGTTTAGGTATTGTCCTATTCGGATACTTTGTACATAGTGGCGCTTACTTTTGTAAAGTGTACGTAATAGAAATTAATAAGCGCTTTTAGACAGCGCTTGTTTATTTGATCTCACCAGCTGTCAGGATTCAATTTGAGCGGTTTGTTTTTGTTACTTTTTTTGTTTGTATCTTCAAGCACTCGTCCTGAGTAATGGTACGTCAGATTTCTATTTTTTTGTCTCGTTTGTGGGTCGTAATTTATGACTTTTGTTACGACGTAATTTTTTATTTGCCAAATAGTATTGTAATGTTGAAGAATATTAGAACATAGAAAAAAGTTGTGTGTTGTGAAAGTTTGTGAGAAAAATATACGCATCTCATTAGTACATTTAATATTGTACATGTGTGGTTGATGAAAACTTTATTATAACAAATAAAGTACGTGATAACATTATGTTAATATTTTTAACCATAACTGGGGTCTCTTTTTGTGATCTTCGTTTTTATGTATAGTACTAGATCTTATATCAGTAATGTTGCTTTCAAAAGACACTTTCTAACTAGTTTTTAATTTCTGACTAGTAACTACTTTTTAGCTAGAAGTAAGAGTCGAATTTTGCTTTGTTTATAAAGTTTATAAGTTTTTATTAATTTTAATTCACGAATTAACTATCAAATTTAAATATATATAAAAACGCATTTCCAGACATTACCTGCTTCCGCTTTGGAAATATTAGTATGGATTTAAAATTATCAAAGCGTAATCGAATACTTAAAGAGCACTCATATTACCGTCCAGCAAAATTGTGCTGCGAATTATATTACGGCTATAACACAGAGTAATTAGATTATTATCTAAAACTCAATTTGAATTTTATAACTCTCTAAGCACATAAAATTGAATTCATATAGATTTAAATTCATTAGAATTGTTTAACCAATTTTAGGCTTTTAATTAATTTTAATAGATGAATGTTATGTTGTATTATGATACGATGATATACGATACTATATGATAAATATATACGACAAATTTTACAATTAGAATAGTCCTGTTTGTCTAAGTGTAAATAATTTTTGAGTATAATGAAACAGTAAGTCTTATTTTAATGGAAATATTTATGAGTCCTGTTGGCCTCCTTACAACCAATACAATTTACAATATCAAACATTGCAGAAAAGCAGGAAGAAAACAAAATATAAACAAAACTGTAAAATATAGTAAGCTATTGTGTAGTGGACTGTTGTACGGACTATTGTGCCTGTGCAGTGTTAGAGCGTTTCATTGTTACTGACCATGAAGTATATTATGATTCTTTGAACCAGTTTTATAAAATGTTTTATTCAAACTGTATCAATATAATGATTATATAATATGTACTATTGATTCCACTATATGATTAACATCTATAATCGTATAATTTGAACCTGGAAGTTGTTGAAATCTTGGACATCACCCTTGTAACAATTTATTAGGAACAAAGACAGCCAATTATATCTATCCTCTCCAAGTAGTCGTACATCTACTGTTACACTATCTGTGCACACTGCTTTCCGATTTATCATATCTGCCGCCACCTATTTACTAATCATTAAATATATACAAAACATACTGTATTTACCGATAGAACTAATCTACACAGTGCTATCTTAAGTTTGTTATCTCCGTTGTCACTGAGATCGAACAAATTAACTGTAAATAAATACAAAATTCATTAAAAAGCTTATTTAAATTACAAACAATAATTTTAAATGATATCTGAATATTGTTTTCAGGATGTATAATTTTAACATAACTTGCTGGAGTTTTATTTTAAGACTATGATGTTTATAGCAGTGCCGAAATATAACAATTTTAACTTTATTATGTAATATTAATACTATAGTTAAAACATTAATGGTTATATTCCGTTAATATATTTGTTATTATTCGTAATATAAACAATATGTGGATTTGTTGTGATACAATCCGTGTTTAGTTTAAATATGCATATATTATAAATATAGTGTTGTAGTGACTTCTCCTGCGTATCGCTGTAGAGAAGGTCACTGCAAGTCTCATTCATAATTTATTTTAACAACGCATCTCTTCTAGATCTTATGTCTTCTATCTTTACCTTCGTTTATGTAAGAACTTTGATGTAAGAACACTACCAGCTGACCTTTGCGGGTGGTGAAAAATTTCGGTAGGTGTTATAAAAACGAAATAGAAAATAAAACTAGTGCTAAGTAAAATATAATTATATTATAAAAAGAAATTGTTAATAAATTACAATAATAACTTTAGCATAATCTTTGTCTTATTGGGGAGGAAATTTTAGTCTGATATAAGTACCGAACTGTAATGTAATGTAATATATTAACTTTATGACATGTTTCTTTAATCTGCTTGTGCCAATACATTTTACAGTCAATGACAACCCCCGATTTTTTATTGTCTGTCTGTCATTATATGTGACTGCTGGCATGCTGTCAAAATCTGACCAGCAATGCAATGACTATAGCTCTACATTTATCAGGATTAACAGTAACACCAAATCTGGATGACCCTAAACCAAAAAATAAAATAAAACCTAAGGTTTAAAATATCAATTGAGAGCTCTTATCTGATAGTATTTTTTTATATCTGAAAGCTTTATATGAATTAGTATTGTTGTGTTTGTCCTTGATTTCTGTTAAGGGCTGTTATATTTTTATAACAACCCTTAACAGAACTCAAGCTATGATATTTTTACAAATCTTTTATATCAGAGATATCAAAGATGTAAATATTCTGAAGCTGATTGATAATATTATTATCTATTAATATTAGGACTTACAAAGGGTAGATGAAAACATCAATTCAAAAGTAAGTTTCAAAAGTATGCATAATTTAACCTAGTTAAAAGATTTAGTGAGTTTGAAATAGGAAAACAATCTAAAATGCAATTCAATAAAACTTTTCACTCTACTGCGGTACCCGAAATATAAACCAAAAGTTTTATTTGTACTCTCGCATTCAATTAAATTTGTTTGTTTTGTAAACAAACACTAAACAAACGACCACAATCTACAGAATTAACTGATCATTTAATTAATTAATAATACAATTTAAGATTACAAGTACAAGATTTTAAAAGTCAAATATAATGATTTCCTTTTGTAATATTAAGCATTGAACTTATTAAGTGACTGACTCTAATTTTAATGCAATAGACATACTTAACTCTCAAAACGAAGAAGTACCATCACTTTAACAGCATCAATAAGAACAAATCTTAATATAAACCAAATGAATTCTTTAATTTTCATGTGAAAAAGAGGTAATTTTATGGAGGGATAATCATCGTTTATATTAACTTAGATAGTAAATGTTTGGAGTATTATAATTATTACTCAAATTGACATATACCCTTAAACTCTACCATTTTTAAATTTTTTATTTTTGGAGATGAGATGTACCTTCACATATTTATTATTGTTAGTAGCAATAACGTTTCCCTGAGATTTATTTCTGTGTTTAAATTTAAAATAAATTTAACGCTAGAAAAAAAGTATTTGCAAATTGTTCATATCATTGAAAAGTTCTTTGTTTATATATTATATTTAAAATAGTATTTCTAGTTTTCAGCGTTGGTAGAAATTGCCCCCGTACCTAACCATCACGACAATTAATTTATCTAATATATTCTAGTTATTCAATGCAAAAAGTTAAAAATTATTATAAAATAGTTACTTAAATAAAACAGGAAGTGAAATGAAAGCTGTACCTCTGTGTCGTGTACATTTTAATTAATTCCTTTATGTTTAATTCCACACGAGACTGCTCTCGCTCGCTGATAAAAGGCAACGTAAAAGCGTTTTTATTTTCAAAGCTTTAATGTAACAAAAGAACACTAAAGCAATTAAACATATATAATGAATACTTCATTCAAAACACGAAACAAGGAAAAAGAATATATACAATTAGAATTTATAAAAGAATGAAGATACAAAAATATACATTCAATGGATTTGGTGTATCTCTCCTTCTTCTTTCTTCTTAATACAAAAAAATTTTGTTCTGAATAATACTAAATTCCTAAATATATAAAAATATATGTATATCGTGTATTATGTTTAAATGTTTTGTGTTGTTTTGTGTTTAACATAATTAAGTATACAAACATAATAATTTAAAATCATAAAGATGGCTTCTACTAATATGTCAAAATAGACTTTTTACGACATAGTACAATGTTGTTATTACTAGTGCTTGTAAATTCTTAACTATAATTAATACAATAAATTATTATGTACAATATTTACATTACGTACTTTTACAAGAATTAATTAGTTATATAAACAATTATATTATAACAATAAAAACTCTATAAAACTCTATATTATAGAAGTTTAATATAATATAAAGATATAACTACTGTTAAATAAAGTTAAAAAAAAAGTAGTAGTACTAATAAAGTTTAAATAATTTATTTATAACGTGAAGTTTTCATTAATTAGCTTACTATTTACATTAATTAAATTAATATCTACAAATTAGGTACAGACCACGTCGAGACTAAAATCAACACTCGTCCTTTTAGGGGCGTTTATTTCTTGTAAATATTTGATCAATTATTCTTCTGTATTTATTTATACAGACATAATAACATATAAATACTTACATAATAGGTACTGAAATATATAAATATATATATCAAAAATGCTTTTATAGTACACATTGTTAATGAATAATTGTAATCTATTCCAAGGAGGGTTGACAAAATCAAAAGAGTAATATAAGAGAGGTAAGCCGGAGCTCGCAATAGACACGGAGCCAGCATCAGCACCCTGTGAGAAGATATATTCTTACAAGACAGTCCAATGACATAGCAAGACGAGGAAATTCTCTAAACAAAATTTTAAAGCAATTGAGATATTTCGGCGACTCCAGACAAACAAGCGTATCTGAATGATGGATGATAGGCAGCGACTGGTAGAAGATGAATCTTTCAAAGTAATAAAAGTTAAGATGGCAGTTAGTTGATTTTCTTAAGTAAAATTCCAAGTTTTTGATAGGTCCCTATGAAAATATTTATTTTTCTTCAACTACAAGTACACTTTCCGTGGTAGAGTTACTTATTATTAGTAGAAAATTAAATATATTTAGTATGTATTTCCTAATAGTTCCTTTTTAATAAAGTATGCTATGTAGAGCTATGTATTATTTAATAGCTTGTTGATGGATGAAGATGTTAGATATAGTAATAAAACTAAATTTATTGCCACTTTTAAAAAGAAAAGTCTATAAAAAAAGTAAATGAAATAGAAAATAGATATAATTGTATTTAGTATCAAATAAAAATTATCAAGTTTATAGTTTTTGAGGCAAATATTCTTAGGCTTAAATAAATATATGATTTTCAATATAATTAAAATAAATAAATTATTTATAATATTCTCTTCTCAATACATACATTCTACATATATTTAATACATTACAACTCAATATCTTACATTGTGGTGGGAAGATAATATGCCTACGTGATTTAACATTCGAATTACAATATTTCTGGTTGTATAATTATGATCATCATCTTGTAATGCTTTAATAAAATTCTAGAAGTGATAAGTGATATTTCTCTTAAGTATTTACAATTTAAAATATGACTTATATTAAGATAACCACTGCATAAGTTATTAAAGATGTCTTATGATATAATCCCACTGTATATTAAATTCTCAGTATCAATCACTGGTATAATGAGGACCTTACAACGGTACAAAGCCGGAACCGCTCCTGTGACAATTAACTACACACTTAATAGATAACGCTTTGAAAAAAAATATTTTAATTTATACTCAAAACAGTATTTATGTTACAAGATTGAAATACATTTGTATGAGAAATAAAAATTATGTTAACGAGAAAACAATCATTCACTGTATGTAGTACTATAGTAATAGACCATGTTTGTATCTAAATACATCCTAACACTTTTCTATAAATCTTTTATGTCTACGATTACCATTGCTTATTTTTATTTTATTTCATTATTAACATAACTGTACTGCATGTTAAATATTATTCCTGTCAAATGTAATATTTTGGAAAAGTTATGTTTGTTAAGAAAATGAGTACATATACATATAAAGGGGTAAGATTTGGATGAGGGTTGTTTAATAATATAGACACTTTCTTCCTGATTGCCCGCAACCTGTCATAACTTTATTTGATATTTTACTAAGATATTTTCTTAATAAAAGCTAAAAAAAATTAATTTATTTTTAATACATCATTTTCTGTAACAGAAAAGTTAAATCTAAATAATAAAAAATATACGACAGTGTGTAAAAAACTTGTCTGGTGTACATGATACATTCTAAATATGTCACAAATAGGTAAAGAAAAATTTTGGAATAATTCAAAAATAATAGTAATAAATTAAATTGTGCTCTGTAATGATAAATAATATTAGATTATATATATACTAACAAAATTAGGCACACACAATGCACACCAGATTGAACTTGTATTGATAATAGATTAGATGAAGAAAACGTGGTAGAAACGAGATATAGGAAAGATTATTAATTACTGCATCCTTGTTAATGAGGCGTGGTTCATTTACTAAGAACGTTGAGTCTTGGACGTGTATCTGTAATGTCTTGTTTCATCAATCTTGCATATTTTTATAATATTATATTATAATGTTTTTTATCATCATATACTTTATAACTTTTTTTGTATTGCTGTTATATTGTTCTTGTACTTTACACGTAAAATAGATATATTTGTAAGTTACTTGTAAATTAAATTCAACGTTCGGAATCTATATACTATATATACTAAAATATTGTTTCACATCTATAAAATTTAATATAAAGTATATGTTAAAGTGGCATGTAAGTATAATGAATAATTCGCAACAAAGTGACATTAAAGAAGAAAAGTAATATTTAGTGACTACAAATCTGGATATATTTGTTGAAATGTTTGTATTTTATATTATTTATTATTTTAAAGTAGAAAAAACATTCCTTTGAGAGACCACGCGTGTGTTCTCTTATTTTTTTAGCAACAGAACACTGAATTTACTGAATCACTACTCTGAACTCATAGACGGAATTATTGTTTTCTTGATAAAAAATTGCCTCTAACTCTAGACTAGTAAAGTGATTGGAGCACTCGTACCACAGAGTGTAGCGGTTACGTAAATTTGGATTTGGTTAAATTAAAATTTACAAGATAAGCCCCAAATATTATGCCACTATTCTAGTGTAGCGGGATTTACTATAAGCTATTTATTATATAATTATAAAAGCATTTTAATTAAAAAGTAAACATTCCTTTAACAACCACTTAAATATTAAACTTAACGGAAACAAAACGGATTCGCTAACAGTGTATTATATATATAATTGCATTAGGTATGATAATAAAATTATTACAACAACAGACGTCACAGCAACATCGGAAAACGTGGTCCCCGTTAGTTAAGTTAAAAAAAAGGGACCTCAAAAGTTACCTCATTGTATAGGTCTGGTGAGACCCAGCAAACCCTGTTATTAAAGCTATATTATCTCATCAAATTTCTAAAAAATTTATTTAGCAGTTTTTCATGATGCTTGACTAACAAATATATAAATATTTCTAGGTATAAGATTTAGAATGTACTTGAGACGTAGTTGTTATTGTCTTATATTTTATTGTATCTAGTTTCATCAAAATCTATGCAACAGTATATACACATACGTGATGGGCAATGAAACAAAAATATGAAATACTATTGGTTAACCTTTACACTTACTTTTTTTTTTTTTAAGTGTCTCTGCCGTTGGCCCTACTGGCCATGACAGCGTCACCGGTGGAACTTACTTATTAAATAAACAGAGCTTAGAAACTTAACACAAAATACAATGCAATTTTTAAACTTTTTTCTATGAACAGTGAAATTGAAAGAAAATGTTACCATTAGTGAATTGATTTTCTTTATAGATGTCCCAGTTAATATAGACATTAAATTACAAAATAATAATACAATTTCAAAAAGTCAATGAAAAGCGATTCAATAAATTTTTTAAGCAATCAATTAATAATGATAATCGTAAACTTTATATAAAATTATAATTTTGTTAATACTTTTATGAACATTGTGTAGTGACCGTGTGTAAAACACAACATCAAACACAAAACAACTTTAGTTCTTTTATATGTGATATCCAAGCAAGCAAAGGAAACTACAAGATAGGAACACTTGGTATCTATATAGTTGGACTGGAATTTTGTATTAGGCCTTTAAAGGTCGTTTTATCGAATTGATTGCAATAGTTCCAGATATTAAATAAATCATCAGCATTTTGTGTGGTTCTTCTCAGACCAGGGATCGTTTGGATCCTTCGTAGGCGTATTTAAAGTATTTAATGAAGGGCTTGTTTCGACAAGTGTTATATCAAAATAGGCTCTCCTGCTACTCCCATTTGACGTACAAGTGATTACTGGTATTAATTCAATGTGGATAAAATAAATAAACGAATAAAAATAATATCTACTTGCTATTTCATTTACTTTTATTTTTAGAGAGTTTTTTTTAAAGTGGCAACCAAATGTAGTTTTATTACTATATCCAACATTTTCATCCATCAACAGGCTATTCACTAATACATAGCTTACTTTATTAAAAAGGAACTATTGGGAAATATGTACTAAATATATATTTTAATCACTACTTAAAAAAATAGGTAACTACCAAGGAAAGGATACCCGTAATTGATTTACGATAAATAAATATATTCATAAAAACCTATCAAAAACTTTGAATTTGCAATATATTAATTTTTGATTTATTATTTGTTGTAGCCGTTATAGAGAAACACAAATACCGCACACGAGAGACAATTAAGTATTTAGAATAAACCCAAGTGTTCAGAAACAGATGTATGTATCTGGCAATGTATCAAGATGTAATAAATATTCCCGTCCAAATATAATATAACACTTATATCCATTGCTTAAACTAAACTTTTTTTTTTATTTTTTTAACAAAAAGAATAGTTTTGAGAGGGAAAAATAAATCACGGTTTACGGAAAACCCCATATTTGTAGATACTGGTATCAAAGTTCATGTATCTCTTTAGTTTAAAGAATATGGTCAGCATTTTTTTATTATTTATGTGGAGCAAAGAAGCTATTATTTATTACGTAACTTCAAAATTGTATTTTATACCATTCGATATAAATAGAAATGATACTACAATCTGATTAGAATTACATTTCTTTTCAATTTTGCCTAAAAAATATAATAATATTAAACAATCGTTTGATTGCAATCGTTAGAATAAAATAAAATATGCGATATTTTAATGACTCAAGATCAACAGGAAATAACATAATTCTTATTGGTTAAAAGTACATAAGGATAACAACTTGGTTTAAATAAACATATTTATTTAATATATTTGCTTTGCATTGCTCTAAATACTAAAAAGTTTTAATAAAAATATTGATATACTTAACATGTATTGACATTATTGTAACGTATTGTTATTAATAATGTGTTGTCAACATCCATCTCTTTGTACTTAATAACAAGTAATTACGTAGTAACTGTCCACATTCATTAACATTCATACATACATTCAGTGGCTCTCTTTATGATAACATTATTGAAATGGAAATGCTAAATTGTATATTTCAAATATTTGTTATGTCCTCATAGCTTAATTTATTTTAATCCCTATAAGGCTTTTGCAAAGCAGCATTTACATTATTTTAAATATTTTAAATTCTTGTAAGGTTCATTATAAGTATTGACGGCAAAACTTTTCTTTCTATCAGTTTTTAAGCAGTCGTGCTAGAAACTTGGCGCCTTATTCACCGTTTGATATTGTTCTAAGAAGTATAAACTTTGACGGAACAAACTAATAATTAGTAATTTAATGTTAGGCGAATGTGAAGGTATAAATAAAAGTTTAATTTTCAACAACTAAAGTGATATATAAGAGCTGTAAAAAATCGACCTACAAGTATATACATTATAATCGTATTGTGCCAGTGAACTGAATGTCAGTATATATATCTGTACATCTGATATCACAGAGAAAATAATTGTTTTTTTGTTTTTTCATTTCATAAAAGCTAAGCATATGACTTTTGTGCTTGCGGGGTCACTGGGTAATAAGTTAATACTATTGTTTTGTGTTGGTTTACATGTCTTCCAAAACCAAACTTCCGATAGTGATAAAAGATGACTTATATCAAAACCATTTTAATACAAAATTATAATTTTACAAATTTCATATAAAAAGGAAATCAAAATACACATACATATTATTAAGCTTACCAAGCAGTTGCTTAATTAATGCACGCTTTACCCTTGATAATAGATGAGATGAGGTAAAGGAAACGTCATAGAAACATAATATAGAGAGGACTAACAATTATGGTATTCTTGTTAATGAGGCGTGGTTCATTTATCACGTGAGTCTTGGTAGACTTGATATTGTAAACTCTTGTTAAATTAATTTACCATATTTTCATTATTATCATGTCAGTAATAATAAAAATAATTTCAAAAGTATGTCAGCATAAAATTTGTTTTGGAAGCAAAACTGCTTTAAGCACGCCTGATTTGGGGAGTAAACCGGTGAATACATTACGGAAGTTGAAAGGGAGATATTAGTTAGTAAAGATAGAAAGAGAGAGAGAGATGGTTAGATTTCGTATATTACTTTAGGGACTATAGGGATATCATCACTTAATAAACCTATGACACACTTGTATTGTGTCTTTCAGCAAAACAGATTTAAAATTATATTGCAGCTATAACACTGAGTAATCCAATTATTATTTTAAATTCAGTATTAGTTTTATCACCCTCACTACAGCAAATAAAATTTAATTCAACCAAATAAATTTAAGATCTTATGAATTGTTGGTATACAATTTGAAAAATTTACTTTAATTTTAATACATGAATGTAATTATATAATTGCATTTTTATTCTTTATTTCGTTGTATTCTAAATATATATTCTTATATTTATAACAATGGCGGTGTAGTGATGATTTGACGGTTACATAATAAGTACTCTGTGAGTGGACCCGTTAACCATTCTGTTGTTTTGAATTATGTTGATCCGAGTAAAACTATTTTTATATAAGACACGCCAAGAATTCATTAATCTATCATTTTTGTAAAGTATGTAATTTTTAAATACCATCAAATATATAATTAAATTCTTGTAAATGTAGTAAAGAAAAATATCTTTATTATGTTTTAGCATTTTTTTTTCTTAAAATATGGTGATGTAATATTATAATTGCTCTTATATAAACTAGGAAGTTGATAACATATCTTCGAACATTGCTTAGTCAGTGTGTATAAAATACATCAAAGACTAAAAGAACTTTAATCATTCCTTTACTTATGATATCTGCCAGCAAGGAAGGGAAACTAAAAGTTTTAGGTACACTCAGTGTCTATAATGTCCTTTGTTTTAAATAAACAAGGAAACTATACAGAGACCTAGTATAAATTAATATTATATTTGTTTGTTAATAGTGCAACAACTAGTCAGCATTATCTCTTAGCAGAATAACATAATTATACACCGCGGCAGCAAAGGAAGATATAAATTTTATAATAATAATAAACATTGTTATTCTTTGTTATATTCTTCATCAAAGTGTAGTGAATGATAAACGAAGCATTCATTCTCGTTATTGAATGATGATTTGTTTTCTTTATTTCAATACTCATTTTGTAGATTCAGTAACGAACAGTGACTGTTATTTCACATATAACATTGATTCTTCATATTTCAACCATAAATACACCAAAATTACTATATTGAATATTATCGATCTATTCTCTTAGTAATATCACATTAAGAAAAATTTAATACTAATTTAAAGATAAAAATATTTTATACCACTTGCAATTGATTTATTAATTTCTTTATTTTATTAAGTAACCTATAGTTTTATTGTATATTTTTATACATATTTTAAAAGAATTTCTGTTTTGGATAACATCACGTGAAATATTTTCGGACAAAACCACAGGAAAGTGGATGTCTAAGAAGATTATAATATAGACAAACGAACTATATAATAACGATTTATCTAAAAACATCAGTTACAATATTTAGGCGTTGAATTAAGTTAGATAATTTGCTTAGAAAACTTTGGGGTCATTTGCTTAACAGTCTCCAAATTGAATATTCACCTTTTTTCGGAATAACAATGTTTGTACATACATGAACTCGTAATGTTGTTGAGAGTGAATACAATTAAAGAAAATGTGTAAAAGAATAAGTAGAATTATTTTATATTTTAGAATAAATGTGTAACATACAGGTATAATACAAAACATATAAGCATCATATGAATAAGATTTAAGTAACAAATAATACCTGCGTCCCTTTGGTATTTATGTCAACGTTGTCGTGATGAATGAAAAGTTTGGGTAGAGCCAAGGGACGTCAGACCCGAACAATATGAATATCTTTAACATAGATTAATATTTTCAATCATGTGTGTGTAATAAGGTAAATAATATGGATCGTAGTTTGTTCTCCAAATATAATTTTCCTTTTTGGTTTCATTATGACATCACATTTATTGTGCCACTTATCAATACGTCATATTTTATACTCAGTCAATCTCTATAATACTATTTTACTAGTTTGTCATCTAATTGTATGTTCATTTATGTCAGTCTATTCCTTATTTTCTTCAATTCGACAATAGGAATAGCGATGACTCGTTCAGATTAGATGAATATCAGTACAGCGACAAACCAATCCGTTTCAACATCATTTAACACTAATTGAAATGGAAAAGTGGTTTAAATTCCGTTTGCAATTCATATTGCATGTGTCATCTGTGGGGCTGATTAATTTACGTAGCTCGAACAAGTCAATTTGTTAACTTTTGAGTACAACCTTAAACACACGCACGATGTTCTACAGATTACTGTTACCTTACAACCATTATTGATTAGAATAGATTAATTCGATAATCATAATATTTGTTTTTTACCTTTAACTCGCAATAATGTAGTTAAAATTAGTAATTATTTATATATATAATATTAGATACATAGTATATTTAACATTTAACTAATTTTATAACCGCGATATGACTATATCAATTAATCTCTTGTCTAAAATTTTGTAAATTCAAATCGTTAAAAAATATATATTTTGTAAAATTATTTAACGAATGCCCAGAAATTAATATGTTAATTACGAATATTAAAGTTGAATGTAAAAAGCAAAGAATTAATATTTATTTTTTATAAAACCCTCTCAAAGAAAGAATAATATCATGAATATTTGTCTACCACTATCACTACTACCAATAGTGCTGTCCTGTCCTGTTTTCCGTCTGCACATAATATCCATCGTGCTTGGCTTCTCTTTCAGTTTTAAAACTATTAAGGACATCGGTTGATCAAGTCGACTACTGTATTGTGTAATGGTATTTTATAAGAATACAAATAAATGTCTAAAAAATATAATCTTATATTTTTTAACAGGACAGTGCATTTATCGACATGGTAACTATATCTAAGTTCATTTGTTTTTCGGTAATTAACCAATTTTATACATACTTTTTATTTACTTTTATGAACATTTACTAAGTGCAATCGCTTTTTCCTACGTAAATATACATATGTAATAAAAATAATGTTCAACCATGAGAAATGGATTTTTTGTAAGTAAACCTTTAATAGTTATTATATAGTTTGTTTTTCCATGTTTGAGAAATTAAAATACCACTATAAGTGAACAACTCTGTTATCAAAGATCCTGAATTATATTGATATCATGTTTATATACTTTTAGATTTTATGTGTTTAATTAAAACATTATATTATAATAAGACGGACAGTTTTATTTCCAGACAAAATAAAATAAAAATGTATCATCCTAAAAGCTATTGCACATTCCGGATTCGTAATTCTTTAATCCGCCATCTTTCAAGATCAATCACGGGGAATCGAGATTGTAACAACGAGGGTCCATTTTACGGCGTTACTTTACTATGTGATTATTTATAGATATATACATATTTATATATATATATATATATATATATATATATATACATATATACATATATATATATATATATATATATATATATATATATATATATACATATATACATATATATATGTATATAAACATGGACTTGAACTCATGGATTAATCATATTTTATAAAAAGTAAACAATGGTTTTGAAAACATTTATTATTTATGTAAGGAAAATAATGTGCAATAGAAAACTTAGAAACAAGTTTGTAGAGAAAAAAAGCTTGCCATAGCCTCCGTGTACTATTCTTTTATAATGTACTGGACGATGCGTTCATTTTGGTTGTATGTAAAATCTAAAATTGATTTTGTGTCTATAAATAACCTGTTCGCCTAAGCTATAGTTTGGGATTGAACTTGCTCACTTTGTCTTTGTGAAGGAAAGGAAACTCTAGAGATAAGTGACATTAGACTTATAAACACATAATTTCTGTCTTTCATTTATTTTAGCGATACAATTCCCCATTTGACATTAATATCTTGTTTATTTTATTTTAAATTACGTGGTAGAGGTGGTAAAAAATTAAAAGCACTCGAAAACAATTAATATCGCTACTATAAACTTCCATTTTCATTTTAATCAAATTAGAACAATCGCTTACCAAAAAATCTATACTAATAAGTAACATATTAAATTATTATGTAGACATATTATATATATGTAATAAATATCATTTTGTTTTTTATTTCTCGGTACCTTTAAAAGAGGGATCCTTAATTTCAATCTCGAAGGAGAATCGTTAATTAAAGACGAGGGCCCACTTTGTATCGTCTCTTAACTGTTTGATGAATTTAATTTTAAATTCCTTCCTTTAATAAAATACTTATTTTAAATACAATTATTGTTAATTTATAAGAATAGGCTTTTTGAAAGTCTGTCTAAGTACATAAATTCTATGACGATCACTTCATTGTGTATTAGAAAATGAAAGTTTATTTATTTCACTTGAAATGTGTCTTTTTTAGACTATTAAATATTGTAAATTTAAAAATTTTAAACTAAACTTATTATAATATATATATATATATATATATGAAGTTTATTGATACAGTAATATCTTTTGAAAATAATTATTTTATTTTTTTCAATAAAATAAAATCCTTTAATATATAATAGTATAATCGGAAGGTTGTATTTATATTATACTAAATTGAATGATACGAAGTAATAGACGGTAAATTGTACGGCGTCGAGATTGAACCGGTTATAAATGTACAGAAAAAGAAGCATAATATTATTGTTTATTCATAAAATTCATCATAATTCATCATCATAAAATAACATCAAAACCACTTTTCCAACTAATAGTAAGTATCAGCTGAAAATGTTATTTTTCAAAGACCAAGCAAAGCAAACAGCGATCTGAACTGAAAGACTATATCTGTAATGTACATTAAATCTTAAAGCAGCCTAGCAGTGACATTTTTGTAAAGAGTCTATTGTGGCGTAAGGTTATTGTTGAGTTTTGCAGACTTGTATCTCTAAACTGTATTGTAATTTTTATTACAGCGGAATAACCACCAGATCAAAATGTAATACGAGTACATATACAAATACAAATAAGGTAACAGGTAATAGAGGTACAGTTACTTTATGAATTAACATATACTTCTTTCTCAACACCCCAATTTTTTGTCAGACAAGTATCGTTTTGTATCCTGTAAATTTTATAGGGAGGCTTTAAAATATTGGATTATTCTTTCTACTCTCTTACTCTCTGGAACTGCCACTCGGGTAATATTTTTGTATTATATAGCCAATTCAATATTAAAATTTATTTAACATTTATAGGCTTTATTATAATATCACATTTCGACTCTTAGAACCAGTAGCTATTTGTGAGAAAGTAGCAACTAGTTAGAAAGTGTCTTTTGAAAAGCAAGATTCGTCAAATAAGATGTAATATCACAAATGGAAATAAAAATAAAATAAGACTCACATTGTGATTGAAATATATTACACAAAGTTATCACGTATTGTATAACAAATAAAGTTTTCATCAACTACACGTGTACAATATTAAATATAATATTTAATAAATATAATAATGTTAACTAAAACCCAAATAGAATGTATATATTGAAAAAGTTATTAGAAACAACGCCTCTTACACCGTCTATGCACTCAGCGACTCTTAACTTGTCAGTATGAATTACGTACAAAGGAATAACGACGAGGTCTGCAAGTAAACATATATATAATATATAAATAAATGAATGTAAGTAAGTTTTAATCATACATATTTTTTTAAAAACGCTTTCTAATGTCGTCATTTTGTATGATATGTAAGTTTAGATTCACTTTTCCATGATATAACTTATGATGTTGAGGGTGAAATCACTGCTTGTTGCTATAATTTTATTTATCAAGTCAGACAGTGACACGCCCGCCCGTATTTATGAAACTTCTCTTACTAAATCTATTTATAATAATACATATAAATAATACCCTCCTCTTTAAGAGTATTACTTTATAACTGTCGTATTTGAAATATTAGTTGAAAGCAAATATTTTAAGGATATAAATAATTGTGAGTAATTGCCCTCATTAATGAAAGACAGGCTTCAATAAGGTCTTTAAGATTACATAGTCTTTTGTACTTTATTTCTGCAGTCCGTTCTTAACGGTTTATGTCCTAAAATCTTTTGAAACTTTTTTTATAACACAAAAACTAAAAAAAAACATTTCTTCAGTAACATTAATTGACTTACAGATAAATATATTAAGTATATTGTGCTATAAATTGTCATAGTATTTGTGCGTGATAATATCTGACATAGGTTAATTACGAAGGATACTGTGTGACTAATTAGTCGATATCACTGATGACATTGACTGTTTGTGCTCTGTTAAGTCATAGTTGACATTATTATGTTCATTGTTATAATAGATTATATATTCAGTTCGTACGTGAACTAAGGCTTTTATAATAGAAATTTAATTTACACTATATTTAACATTTCACCTTGTTCATTATTCATTTTTGGTCTAAACAACATATGTTTAAATAACACCATACATAAATATAAATATATTTACCTAATTGTAACAACCATCTCAATCTATTAAACTTGGGAGTATATCACTCATTGCATACTTTTATCTTGGCTGTTGATACAATAGTATCCCTTACGCTTGCATGTGTACTAATGCAAATGAAATTGTAAATTTAACGCAAAAACAGATCCAAAGGGTAAGATTTATTGTTAATGCTTATTTGAAGGCAAAACTAAATTCTTTTATTTTGTAGATATTGTAGGTACAATTTAATAAGCTGTTTAACATTACGGTTAGAAAAAAAATTGTTTTGGATTAGGAATAAAATGACAAATAATAACAATTATGTTAAGTAAAAAAAATCATGCACTATACAAATATATATTATCACTTTAGTAGACCCATTATAACCTTTTCCCTTTTATATCTTTCACGTCTACGATTACCATCTTTTATTTTTATTATAAATTTTATTAACAATAAAACCGTAATACTTGTTAGATATTTTTCCATTAAAACAAAATATTGTAGAAAAGTTGTTTGTTAAGAAAATGAGTATGTATATACATATTAAGGGGTAAGATTTGGATGAGGGTTGTTTAATAATTTAGACACTTCCTTCCTGATTTCCCGCAACCTGTCATAACTTTATTTGATATTTTACAACAATATCCTCTTAATATAAAGTTAACAAGTAAGGGGAAAATTAAAATTTAAATATTAAAGAATAGATGACAATATGTAAAAAACTTGTTGGAGGTATATTTGATATATTCCATATATGTGACCAATAGGTGAAAAAAATGTTTGGACTGATTCAAAAGTGTAGTAATTAATAAAATTATGCTTTCTGTAGTTCGAAATTATATAAAATTATACTTATACTAGTTGTACTTGTATTGATAATAGATTAGATGTAGGAAACGTGGTAGAAACGTGATACAGGGAAGATTATTAATTACTGCATCCTTGTTAATGAGGCGTGGTTCATTTATCACGTGCGTTGAGTCTTGTAGACTTGTGTCTGTAATCTCTTGTTTCATTAATGTTGCATATTTTTTCAGAAGTGGGAATTAATTATCATCAATAGGAGGTTATTATGGTTTTTAATAATATATCATTTATTATTTATTTTGTATTTGTTTTTGTACTTTACACGTAAGTTTTATTTAATGTTCGGATTCTAAATACTAAAATATTATTTTATATCTTTGAAATTTAATGTATGGTAGAGTAGTAGCATGGAAATATAATTAATGGATCTCAAGAGAGTGGCATCACAAAAGATAAATAGTATTTAGTGAATAAACTCATGGATATATCTGTTGAAATGTTTGTATTTTGTACTGTTAACGTTATAATGAAATTGGTGTAATTTATTCATCTGCTAATAATTTATATCTAATATCATATTTATAATAATAATAATATTTAATAGATTAAATATGTTATTTATAATGTTAATATGATTACATATAACTTAATATTGAATGGATAAATACAACCTGAGTCTTTTCAAACATCAGGTCAAACCTTTTTTTACCAAAGAAAATTACATTTAATATTCATTATTAATTATTTTAAAGTATGAATTGACATAAATGTACAACATATATCATATATTTTATATCTACGTTAATTATATAACTATTCATATTTCTATATTAATACTATTTACGATTTTATTTGAATATATTTTGTTCTTTTATACGCATACAGTCGTCTTCTCTTTTATCATCCTAAGTCATTTATATTTATCATCTCATAGAAAATGCCTTTTAGCTTTCTCCATCCACTCGTTTGTTCGAGGCACCCTGAAACACACGTCGGAAATATCGTGGTATTGGTATTAACAATGCTCTGATATAACTAAAACTGAATGTTATTATTGTGTTCTATTTTATTATATCTGGTTTCATCAAAATATATGCAACAGTGTATACGTGATGGGCAATAAAACAATAACACAAAAATGTATAATAGTATTGGTTAAGAGCCTTCACTTATAAATAAAGTTAGCTTAGAAACTTAGCATGCTATGAACAGTGAATCAGTGTAGTGAGTAAAGTTCCTTGATATTACAAAAAAGAAAGTGTTATAATTTTTTGTAAACCTCTGTAACACGTGTGGTTGATGACACCTGCATTTGTTATACTGTACGTGATAATTTTCTGTAAATATTTTGTGACCCCAAAGAGTGGATTTAATTTTTTTGCGGCTTCCGTTGTTATATTCGTATGTCCGAGTATTTAATGCGCTCTCTGGATTTAATTTTTTGAGTGTGAATGCTTTTTTTATTATATTTTCATCACATTACTTAATTCAAAGATTTGTTATGTTTTGTTTTTGTAATAGTCTGAGCTCAACAGCCATAATAGTAGTAGTTAATTTTTAAATGAATGAATGATTATATTTTAAAATTCAAAAACTTTTCAATGTTAAGGTATGTTCAGTTCAGTGGAGCATGTTATTTGCTAGAATACTCGTGTATAGAATACCAGTGTGATATGTAACGACCAAGAACTGTGGACTGCCTCAATTCACATCCGAATGTAGTTTAAAGCTCTTTTTTTAATAATCTTTAATAATAAATAATAATACTAATCTAATTAAAAAGTGAAACTCGCAAGTGCTTTCTATCAAAAACACTAGAAAGGTTGACATCTAATTTAAATATGCTAATTAGCTAATAGTGTTACTAATTAAATTTAAATTTAAAATAACACTGACATTGACGAAGAAAAATTATTTAGTGAATTTTAAAGCGAATAACTTATTGTCTTTAGAAACCAAGAAGAATTATAAATTGTTTTTATTTTGATTCAATATTAAATATATCACTAAAACAACGTAAAAATCTAAACATCTGAAGCAAATGCCAGCTACTCCTAAACAATAGCAGTACCTATCAATGTAAATAATTGATAACTCAAACAAAATATCATACATAAATAATAAAATAGTATATAATGTGATGAAAATCGAGTAACCTCAAGCTGGCAACATCCAACTTCTAAAAGAATACAAATTTCCACAGAATAATTAAGTTTCTTTAATTTCGTGTCAACAGATTATTAATCAACTCTGTGTCTTCAGTCTAGGCCATGAATATAAAAATGAAAACGTGACTGTAAATATCAAAATTATTATAGAAATGAAATTTCTTCGTAGCTGCACATAGGAATATACAAGTTGATATAGACAATAAATTTCAAAATTTTAATACAATTTAAGGGAGACCATGAGAATTGTTTCCATGTTTTTTTAAGTTGGTAAACGTAATTGTATATGAAATTATCATTTTGTTAATAAATTTATAAACATTCTGTACTCATTGTGTATTAAATATAACATCAAAAACTAAACGAACTTGAATCCCTCCTTTATTTGTGATACCCGCCAGCAAGGAAGGCTATAAGTTTTAGGTACACTCGATCTCTTTATAGTTTAACTGGAACTTTGTATACAATTAAGTTCCTTTGTTTTGTGTAAACAAGTGAACAGAGCAGATTAAAACAACTATACGGTTACGTTATAAATTAATATTGCTCTTCAAATTCCTTGATACCTAAGCTTTGAATATTTTGATGGACAATATTAAGCAGCTTAGGTTTTATCTTATTATTCAGTTTAAAGTGGAATTATTATTTTTTATTACTACTCTATTTTTTAAAATATATTTTTCGTTTTATCCCATTGTATGTAAATTTTTAAATTAAATTAGTAATTAGTTTTTATTTATATATTTATTAAATCATTCCAAATGCCGTTAGCGATAATTTTGTCATTGATTTTTTTCTCTTTGGTTGTAAAATATATGGTTGAAACAATAATATTAGTTTTAGGTCATGGATTGCATCTTCAAAAGATTTTAAATATGATTCAATGTGTTTAAACTATTACGAAAATAAAGTGTATCGAGCACTGAAATTAACTCATAGCTTGCAGTTTCTACAATACAATATATATATATATATATATATATATATATATATATATATATATATATATATATATATATATATATATATATATATATATATTGTATTGTAGAAATTTCAGGGGCTCAACGTCTTGCATGTGAAAGAATAAATATAAATATGGTATGAAAATTATATTTAAAATAAAGACGAAAATATTAATGATTACTGTAGGAGACTGTACAACAAAAATTGTAAGTATAAGCCTGATGTTTAATTTAATAAGCAGAGATTTGAGTAGATTGTAAACTGTCACATTATCATGTAATATATAAAAAAATAAATTAATACCTAAATTATAAGCGATTATTGTAATAGTAATTTATCAATGTAATATAGTTGTAGATGTAATACTTCACTAATCGATCACTTGACTCAACTGTAAATTGATATAATAGATAAGTTATATTTATTATGTAAATATAAGATTTATGTTTAAAATAATACTAGAAATATATATGATTATTGTAATACATTAAACCTCAAGATAAGAACATTACCCTTATATATTATTTAAATACATATTGTATTGACATTACCAATTATAACATTGTCACTTTCTTACGATTCTTTGTTTGTGAATTAGTATAGAGGATTGAGACATAGAGGTTACTGGTTGAATTTGGAATTGTGAGTAATACTTTGGACGTTCAGATTGAAATAATAAGTGACAGTGAAATATATAACAAGTATATAGTGAGAGTAAGGAAGTTATGAAGTATTATTTAATGTGAGATTAGTTTGTATTTTGATTTAGTAGATCAGTCTTATCACAAGTATTAACAGATAAGGTACAGTGTAAGCTGTAATCTTATGTAATAAAAATTATTAAATTAATAAATTTTAGTAATAATATCATGTCAAAGAATATTTGAAGTAAAGTTTCAAAATAAAAATTTATGTAATAAATAAATATTGTTTTATTTCAGCTCGTTTCTAATTTATTTCTTTAAATAAAACAACTAGAAAAATAAATAGACCATAAACAATATATTTAAAATTATATAAATTAAATATCTCACGTGCAACTTAGTATGCCTTAATTTCAGTTTGCAGTAACAAAATATCATTAAAAAAGACCAATACATCTGTGTAATTAAATGTCATTGAATAATTAATTAAATTATTTGTAAATCGACTTATTTTTTGTATCTCTATTTTAATAAGTACTATTTTGTATGCAAGCATATTTGTGTGTATACGTGTATGTATGTAAATATTTAACCATGCTTGTTTCCTTGTTGTGTCGTGAAAAAATATTACTTGAAATTCTATTTAAACAAAAAGTTTTTAGCTTTTTGTTCCATGCTTAGAGAATATACAACATTAAAACTGAAACGTTAATGACTATTTCAGGTGTAAGCAATTAATTATTTTTATCTTTTCTAAGCTCGAACGCTACCGAGGACGCTCGTGAACTCATATTATTGTTAAAGTCATAACTCTATTTCCTAATCTTATTTGGTAAAAATAATTTTAGAATAGCTATTAAACATTTAATTTATGATTAATTTTTTTTTAATTTTAACTAACCTAAGGTAATAATAACGTGTATGACGGTTTTAAAACAATATTATAAAGAGTGGGAGAAGTAAGGACATAAAATTTAAAAGTAATTTGATAACTCAGATAACTGACGCAATAAGTTGGACCCTCGTTGAGTCTTTATTAGTATTGACTATCCTCCTTCGAGATTGAAATTGAGAACCCTGCGGATTAAAGAAATTGAGAAATGAAAAACTATATAGCCTTGTTATATAAATATTTTTAATATTTAGTTTTTGTCTATGAAGTTTAACGATAATATTTATTCTAAATTAAATTGAATCTGATTTTTCTGGCTAGTTTCGATTCTATTCTGTTCTTAACCATAACCTAAGTAGCAAGTAGTAAGCATAATGCAGTCATCACGAAAAGTAAAAATTATTACAAAATGCGAAAGAGGTATTCATTTATATATTTGATTGGTTCATCCATTTTCATTATTAAACAGAGCGGTTAATTGATGATTTTTATAGCTGTTGTTGTCTATATACATGTTATATATAACATAGGCATTATTAAAATATCTCATTCCAACAATGATATCCACTTGACACTCTTGTAATAGCATTATATCAAAATAAATATAGAAAGTATAATATATAAATCGATCAGACGGTAAATGAACCATAAAGTAGATCCTCGATACTACAGTTACGATCCTCCGAGTATAAAAATATTCTAATTATTTTTACCTTCTTTGATAATTTCGAACGAGATTCTGATAAATTTTGGTACTCATTTTAAATTACTATATTAACTTTTATCAACTTATAATGTATAAATTTATATAACATTTGAAAAGTTTGATTGAATGGATTTTCGAAGCCCATATGCTTTTTCTAAGAAGAGAGCCAAAGGGCAAAATACTATAATAAAGCATTATGGAAGTATTGTCGCGACCGAATCTCAAAAAAAATGTAAAAAGATTTTTAGCCCCTTGCCAAAGCAGTCGAGTCGAACTTCTATCAAACCTCACTGATCCCATTGCCGGAGGCCTGATGGGTGATATGGGAGTGACCCATCAAGCCACTCCCATGTTTCACTACATTTCCACCTTCCATCAGATGGAAAGTGGTCATGTAATGCATAAATATTAATTAAAAAAAGCAAAAAGCCCATTCTAACCAAACAATTGTTGTATTTAAAAAGAATGTAATTAGGAATTATAAAAGTATAAAATAAGTAAGAAAATACAATTAAATAGAATTGTTCTAATTATAAAGGGTCGCAATCAAATTTACCCTCATTGCATTTACTAGCATTAATGACCCTTCTTCAAAATTGTAATTGAGGATTCGACGGATTGAAGAAATTTGGAAATAAAAACAACATAATTTAAATGCATATCTAAGTATTTTGTTGCGAATTTTGTTTTAGCTTCGAGTTATACGCGTGTTAGTATAATTGTATTCTATAAATCTATTTTAAATATGTATGTATCTAATCTTTCTTTCAACAAAATGTATTGTACAGGATAGGATATTAAATTTAGATAGAAAGAGAAATAAAAACATTTTATAGAAAACTGATTCTATAAACATTGTCTTCTAAATAAAACTAATCAATATATAAAATGTGAGTATATTATACTACTTTCTAACTATAAATAATAAGATTATTTGTCTCAACCACTAACAAAGAAGTAAAAAAGATTTTGACATTTAAAAAACGAATAAACCATGATAAGTGAAAAATGGTATTTAGTTTTAGTTTTAAGGATACGAAACAAGAGGTGTAATTTATAAAAAATATAAGATGTAGACCATAAACATTTCTTTGTTAAATCATGTATGAAATGAAATGTACAAATAAAACACAAATTTACATCATATTTATCACTTGCATTAAAATATAAACAACCAACTATTCAGAATGAAAGGAACGCAATGTGAAGTGGTAAATTACATTATTAACACATCTTTTTTTACAAAATGAATAAAAGCTAAGTGTTCATTAATCATGTTAATATCGCCCATCTCATTTTCTAAAGGTTACTTTCATTCACACACATACATAACACACAGTCCGCAAACTCTATATTTCCCAGACAATAGCTGAATCGGTCACGTTATCTCTATTCTAAAAATTAATTTCACATTTTGATAGACTATCAGGATAAATGCATTCTCAAACTCATAAGAGGATAATACACAAGAAATGTGGCAAGTTTTGTACTTAAAGTTTTTTTTAAAGTTTATTTTATTGGTCTAGATAATTATATTTTTTTATAGAACATGATTTATTAAAACCTAAACATGAGATTAATGAAATGACAAATAACAAATTCGAAATAAATATTATATATTTATTTACATATATTTATATAAGCTTAATAAATGTATGTTGTTTGATCAGGCAGTGAAGGAGGGCCACAGTGGAACTCATTACTACAATCACGATCCTTCACGATTGATCTCGAGAGATGGCGGATTAAAGAATTACGAGCGGAACGTGCGCTTACTCTCAAATATCTTGTTTTAGAATAATACATACGTAATACTAAACGTGAAGGCAGTGAGAAGTACCTACTTCTAGTTAGACATTTTTTAACACATTGTATGCGGGCGCTTTGAACCGCGAGACTATGCGTGGAGCGGGCATTTTTCGCGAGATTCGGCAACAAGTTCAATTGCAATAATTTGGAAAATACTCATTGGATTTATAATTATTGTTTTTATTAATATTTTGTAAAACAATCTATTCTATCCGTTCAGATATATTAGAAAATCGTCAGTCCATGAAAAACATATTTATATATGATCCGCTCTCTAGTACTAGTCGACCAACTTCACATGCGATCCGACTACAATGTGTTAATTACTTATATAACTAATATATTTTTTACAATGTCATTTTATATTTTCTTTCTTTGGCTGTGTTTTGTACAAATAAATATTATATATATTTCATTATTTTTCAATTAATTTAAAGTGCATGAACGAGCGCTGCTTATCGATTTCATAATTGAGTCAGGAACAAACAATATCAATCAATCCGGTGCGAATTAAGTGTAATTAAGTTGACAATTTCAGAAGTTTTTATAGTTTTTGATTTCTGTTCTGATTTATACATACATAATGAAATCATGACAAAATATGTTTTAAAATAGATAATTTCAAGAACAAAGAACTCGAAACATGTTTTAAATTTTTGTGCAAAACCTTTTCAAATTTTAAAAACTAGTCTTCATTTAAACCTCAAATCAAGCACCTATTAGACAATACAAGTACACAATTGACATCTGCTTCAACAATTTTGATCTAATTTTGCAACGACCACATCAACAACAAACGCAGTAATTCCAAAGAGGCATCATATAAGTTGTCTATAATATATCTATATTTTATGTACTAAGTGTAAAAACAACAAAATGACTACCAAATATATAAGTGTCACATAAGATTTAATTTTTAACTGAGAAGACTTTTAAAGGTTTATCAACAATAATTTAAATTTTTGTTTCATCATCCTAAGTTACATCTTATTAATAAATATTAAGAGTTCAACTTTCTAATAAATTAATGTGTTAATTTTCAGAGTTGAAGATATTTTTTTTTAAATACAAACTCATCACAAACCAAATTAAATTAGTATGCTACAAATATCGATTAAATCTCTTCCAATTGATTTATTATTATTTAAAATAACGCTTAAGTTTATGTTTGAAGTGAACAAATTGAAGAGATGAAGATCATTAATTTACGTAATTAATGAAAACGCCACGGACGATGCCGCATGCAGGATGAATTGCAAATGAATTTCAAGACACTTTTCCGATTCAATTAGTGTCATGTATAATATATATATAGTATACATATATATCAATTAATTAAATTGTATAAAAAAAAAATTATTATAGAAATTAAATATATTAGTTAGTCAATAATGAGGTTCGATTTCAATATAGTAATACAATTTAAAAAATCTAAGAAGATCAGTTCCATGAAATAAAATTTCTTAAAAGTAATATATCATTACAATTAAGTTAAGTTAGTTAACACATATAGAACATTCTGTTAATAACTAAAGGAACTTGAACTGTTTCTATACATATATGTTTTGAATTCTAAAAGATAATCAATTGTGGATATCCACACTATGTGGTCGTTATATGTTACAACGGGAATAGAACTAAACTACTATGTACTTTAGTTATTACTGATCACTGCCAACATATAATATTACATCAGGAGAATATATCTAATATTGTTATAATATTAAAATATCGTGGTATAAAACTGTAATACAACAGCATTCACCCTCAAAAATGTAAACCTAGGAAACGCGTTAAATACTCAGACATATTAATAATAAAAAGGGAGACCACAAAAAAATTAAACCATCTCATTGTGGTTACAAAATATTTACAGAAAATTATCACAAATGCAGGTGTCATCAACCACACGTGTTACAGAGGTAACAAATAATAATATGAGGTTTGTAAAACAAAAGATTTAATTCAATATAGTGATATTTTATTTCACAAGTGACATAATTATATACTACCAATTGCATGATTATTTGTCATTATGGATTTCAATGAAACTATGTAAAATAAAATAGAAGACAATAATGACTACGTAATTAGAACAGGCCCCTTAGTCATAAACTTTAATTATTTAAATAGTTTATTTATTTATTAAAACTTCATTGTACAAAAAAAATAACACCAGTGGCGGACATAGGCTAGGACATTATCTACCAGTCAACCAACAATGTTAATAGAACAAAGAAGAAGAATGAAGGAAACAAGGAAACAAAAAAATTATAAACGAAAATTGTACTAAAATAATCTAAAAATAATAAATATTACATAAATACATACATATCTTATCGCTATAAAACAAACTAGATATGTAAGTTTGTATTTATTTTACAAAATACTTAGTTAGTAATGGATCAAAAAATATTCACTGCGTTCTCTCGTGAAGATATTTACAAATGTACTTCTTCGATATTTGTCGATTGGGATCAGGACGAAGTCTCTCAGGAAGGCTATTCAACAGTTTTATGTACTGTGAAGGAAATTAGGCATAAAACTAGTATGATGTATAGGGATAAATAAGCTTAAGTTGGATAATGAACGGAGATAATAGCCCTGAGTTGTCCTCAGTAGTTGAAATTTTTACTTGAAGTACAGAGGAGAGGATAGGAAAATAAAAAAATACTGACAGAGAGTTCTTGACGATCTTCTTTTACGGACAGGAAGTCAGTCCCGTTTTGGAACGATATTCAGATAAGTGATCAAATTTAATTAACGTATAAATAAAGTTAATGCAGTTATTGAAGAGACAACATGCATACATCAGCGTTTTGCTTAAAATTGGTAAAATGTTTTTGTGCCGATAAAGTAAACGTAACGAGTACGTAAGTTTTTGACATAACTCAGTTATATGGTCACTCCAACTGAGCGTATTATCAATAGGAAGATCGAGATTTTTTACAGACTGGGGTAGTCTAACAGCATTGGCAATGTAGTCGATCTTGTTAAGACCTCGCTTGTTGTCGATAATTATCACTTAACACTTACTTACTGTACCTAGAATCTCCAGACACTTCCAGGTTACTGCCGAGAACGAGTTTGATAACTTATTATGGATATGGAGCCGTTTCGCAGCTCTTACCATCTGATTGCAACGATTTCTAAAAACTTGTAATTGCATCGATTCAGTCTAAATTTACGGAAAGCTCACTTTAATAGTTGTATATTTGTTTGTTTTGGTAAAAGTTTCCATAGCACGGTATGCTTATCTGCTCTACAAAATTTAGATACCAGTAAGATTCGATAGACACGTGTAATTATCTAACTATCTATATAGATATTGGATCTAGAACCTAGTCATGATTTTAATATATTTTATTTAGTTTCACCTTTGACTTTTCGTTTCTTGTGCATCCTAATAAAACTATAAACAACAGTATTTGTAAAAGAAAATGCATCTTTAAGGGATTGATCAAGGAATGATCATTTGTACAATAAAAATAAATAAAAATAATATTAAATTTCCCCCAATACTTCGACAGATATTTGAAAATGGTAAGTAAAATTTGAAAATAGTATATAAAATAAAAACGATAAGCCCATCGGATGTGGCTACGTCCATTGAGCTTATCTGGTGTTTAACTAGAGTATCAATTTTAATTAGCGTGCAGTTTCAATGGATTATGATTTATATCTAAGTTTAAATTTCTAAATTGATTAAGATAACAATATGATAACTGAATTCGTCAGTTATATTGTATTGTTAGGTATTTTTGAAGAAAAATGTAGACATATTTGAAGAAAATAATAAATCAAATCTTATATTTTAGTATTAGTATTCTTTAAAAGTATGCGTTGCTAGGCTCGTGTATATAATATATAAAGTATTTAAAATACTGCCTTACTAATTTACCTGAAGAAGTGCTACAAAAGAAATATTTATATATTTCGTATACAGAAAAATTTTTCGAAATTTATTTAATACAAATTGAAATAATTTATTTTATTACTGTTATGCATATATAGAAAAAAAGAATATATAAAAAAAAGAACTGTTAGAAAATAGTTTCGTAGTTTATTACAATTCACCGTTACTGGTTTTGATTCTTATTTTCAAAAGAAAAAACTTAGCAAAAGGTTGTCATAAATACAAAGCTGGCAGTTTATTAAAATGTGTATATCTGTAGAGAGCTACTTTTTCTAATCTATATATCTACTGAATTAATTACCCGTCGTAACTGCAGTGAAGTGACCGCATTTCTCGATAATAGGTTATATTTGTCTGACGAACGAATATACGTATGTTTGTTATCATGAACTAATAATAATATTGACACTTCAACATTTAAATTGCAGTTATTTCCTATCCTTCTAACATTATGATTATGAATAAAGACAAATATAATTCAAATTAGGTTTGATAATAAACAAGATTTATTGTATTGAATTTAAATTTGTAGTAAATAATTAAATAAAAAAATATATATGTATATATATATATTGTGTAGACTTAATACTTAAAAAAATTTGAAGGTATTTGTTTACATGTTAACACTCTACTAAAATGATGTCATTGCCAGTGATAAAGAGACATCTAAATGTACTTTTTTTACTATTCTTACTTACTATTTATAGTAAGGCTAGTCTGCGTGGAATTTGGAAAGAATAGTTTAAATTATTAAATAACACTCATTCAAATATCAAAATACTCATTTTCTTAAGAAAAATAACTTTTCTAAGATATTATTATTATTGTTATTGTTATATTGATAATGAAATAAAGTAAAGAGAAAAGATGGTAATCGTAGACATAATAGATATAAAATAAAAAATGTTACGATGGGACTGGATTAAAGCAATAGAACGTTGTATTTGTACAGAGTAGTAGTATTTTTAGTATAACTCTTATTTGTTATATTTATCTCATGTAGTAATTTAAATTATTAATGTTCGTAATTCATGAGTCATCTGTCACGTGTAGTAGTTAATAGTGATAGGAGCGCGTTACCACTGTACTATCGCCATTTTACTAATTTGTTACAGTGAGAGTGAATTCAGTACACATCAGGAATCTATTACAAGATGCTTTATTAATAGCTTATGTAGCAGTTATCTAGAAGTAAGTCATGGTTCAATTTACTTTAAGATCAATTACTATTACCTGTTAAGTTGTAAGATATCCAGGTAATGTATCCAGGTATCAGCTATGTCTTTTCCGCTCGCAATTGTTTCATGATGATCATAATTAAAATCATTCCGGAGGTTCCAAGTGATGATACAGATGAAATATCAACCTCAAGATAGCCTTAATATTTTAACGAGTAACAAATTATGAATTTGATAATTAGATTTATTCAACTTTTTAATACATTACTTTAACAGAACGATTACTTTAAAATAATTTGAATAGCATTATTTAATAAGCAACTGAGACCTGATAAAGATTTTACTGAGAGAAAGAGATACTGCTCACCAGTTTAGTGAGCAATAAAATATTCATTTCATATATTTACTGATTGTAACATATTCCTATATTCAATAATGTAGTGGGTAAAGTGTGTAGACGTAAATACAATAAGTGTTTGGTGCACAGCAGAGCATTTCTGAGCACTTGTTTTTTGACCAAAACTTGCACACTAAATTAATAGTGATAAAGGTATTGTTTCTTATACAACACTCCTTGAAACATGTTTAGTCATATTAAGCTTATTTAAAATATGATTCCCTGTTGAGAGCTCAATTGTATTAATGTAGATAATTTTAAGAATTCTTTCGTCGATATCTAGATTTGACAAGTGTATGTATTTATATATTTAGGAATTGCATTATCGGCGCCTCTAACTCGCACAGGTGTGCTTGTCTGGTGTAAGGCGGCGGAATGTCTCGCAGGTGTACGTCACGAATGTGCCAGGAAAGTGCATCCGTTGTGTGTCTATTAAATACATATATATTTTATTTATATATTTAAGTTTTAAATACTTTAAAATCCAATTAAAGAAAGGTAACTTAAAAAGTAAATTTATTACACGAGTAAAAGCGATGTAATAAGTTTGAATACATACTATTAATTACTATGTTTTGTTAATGTTACATTTCATTTTGTGTCCGCAGTTCCGGTTAATTTGAAATTACATACATACTTATACATTATTGTGTACGGAGCTTAAATAGTCTCATAATATAGAATTAATTAATAAATTTTCAAGACATATTTTAGATACTATTTTACACATATGGTTTATTGATTATAAATATAAGATAATGTATAAGAATGTCTAAACGCAACACGAAACACAGTTTTTTTGTTTGTATGAGTTTCTTACAAACTGGATAATAAAATTGTGAGTGAATAGTACCTTACGATTTAAAAAGTAACAGCGACTGATTATAATTATGACTTACATTAAGATAACTAGTGCATAAGTTATTAACACATCTCGTAATACAATCATATATCTAATACTCAGTGTAATATTGTGTACAATGATGACAGTAAGTGGTACAGCGGTCAGACGCAATCACTCCTCTTACCATTAACTGCACAGTTGATGTATGATGTATATTAAAATTAATTCAAGAAGCATTATTTAACTTATTATATTATATTCATTAAAATGTTTATTCATTGTCGCATTTTCTTTAAACATGAGTTTGTTTTATAAGTTTACATAAAGTATTTAAAAATAAAAGAATATAAATATTACTTTCTTCTGTACCGTACATTACAATAAATAAACATAATATCCTCTGTTCCAAATTATGCATATTTGTATATATTTTTAACTTTTACCTTTAAATTATATTACTAAAATAATAGTACTAAAGTATACACAGTCAGCACGCAGGAAGTTAAAAAAAAACTAAGTAATTTTCAAAATGAATAGTAAATATAATTTAATCGTTTTGTTAAGATTACAAGATAAGTAATAATAATACAATATTGTTAAACTTATTAGAATTGCAAAAAATATTTTCAAAAAAAATATATTCTGGTTTGATCACAATGATTCATTTAAATAAATAAAAATACTTACAAATTTCAATACATGATAGTTCATTAGCAAGGAAAATAATACTGATTGATTATAAGTACACAATGTTAAAAAATGTTTTTATTAAAATATTTTATTTTAATTACTCTGCAGTACTTAAAATATTAAATTTAATGACCAATATATAATTATCTGACCTACATTCTATGCAATATTATTTAATTAATAATATTACAACAAAATTCGTCTATCTGTATTCAATAACAAGTAACGAAGAAATGACTGATCTGTGATGATGAGGATGAACCATCCATCACCATACACAGATTCATTAGTGTTCTTTATGACACAAAGAGTTGCGATACAATACATTTTTTAAAAGAAATCTTCCAATTACCAATTTCACACATTTTACTCTTTTGCAAGACACCGATTATATTTTTAATAATCTTACATTTTTGGTTAGGTTCAGTATAACAATTGCAGCCAAATTTCCTTTTAATCATAAAATACGAAAATTTACGTATTTTTACAAAATTATATTCTCAGAATGTCTACTAAAAGGTTAAGATTTAAGAAGGAAATTAAAGCAGCCGTGCTTTAAAGTTCTATCCAGATTCACCGTAATCAGTTTGTTTAATTTATTGGAAACTAAGAACATTGAAGAAACAAACAAACAATTAATATTTTAATATAATGGAAACGCAAGAAATAAAAAACTTTACTTTTATTCAACAAAAAATATAGATTATAATAATTTATTATATGAGTCTAGAAAAAAAAATGTTTTTATAACGTTTTAATAGAAATCCAGCCAAGTATGCGGGTAGCCAAGTAGTAAGTGAGCACTGGTGTGCCGGGTGTGTGCTCGTATTTCTTGGGAACCGTTCATCCGATAATGATGAAACATGATGATTATGTATTTAGTAAAGATTTTAAGTTAACTAAACCAACAAACCATCATAATTCTTCATTTGCATTAATTTAGATATCTGATAAAATTTTGCAAAAATATAAAAGAAGGAAATCAAAATAAAGACTTAATACATTATTAACTAAACCAGCAATTGCGTGAATAATTTACAACGAAAATAGATGAGATGAAGGAAGCGTGATAGAAACGATTAACAATTACCGCATCCTCGTTAATGAGTCGTGGTTCATTTATCACGTGCGTTGAGTCTTGTAGACTTGTATCAGTAATAACTTGTTTCATTAATCTTTCATATTTTTGTCGGAAATGGAAATAAGCTGTTATCAATATAAATTTTATTGTACAATTTTTTGATTACGCATTATAGATTCAATCTAAGGGAGAGATGCCAGAGACCGTTAGGTACCTTAGGTACTTATTAAATCGAGAAAAATAAAAGAAAATGTAAAGAAATGTAATTTAAGATTTATTTACTAGTCCTATGTTATATTCTTAAATATTTATAAATCTCTCTCTCTCTCATTCTGCCGAAAAGCTTTAATAATATGCAAAATAAAACATAAATATAAAGTACACACATTGCGTTAGTTAACGTCGACTAGATGTGTCTCAAATCAATAGTGACCAAACCGGTAGCTACATAAACTTCAATTGAAATTATGGTTAATAGTTGAAGTGTCTGTAACCCCAAGTATAGTGATTCTGTATCACCCTCCCATATATTATTAGACGTACTCGTGTTATGAGTCCCAACGATCTCCAAACTTCAAAATTAATAATTTGATCATTTAGCAATTAATAATTTATCAACTAATAAGATTTGAAAATACATTTAAACAATACCAATATAAAAAAATATTTTATTGAATGTTAATAAAAAGTATGTACTGAAGAGTTCGTATAATAAAGTTATGGAGCTCTCATGTTATGACTTTCAGCGAAACGGGAATTCAAATTATATTGCAGCTATAACAATTATTATTTTAAACTCACTTTTAATTTTACATTACTCTCTACAGACAGTAACATTTAATGGTGCGAATCAAATTCTTAAATACATTTCAATTATTGGTAACACAATTTTAAATCAATACTTCTAATTGAATGAACTAATAAGAGACGTTTTTATTTAATTAATTGTTTTGAAGGTTTTTATTATATTTAAAAACTAGGAAGATGTTAATATTTACTGCCCATATGTAAAACACAATATCAAATATCAAAGGCTAACCGACTATAAGACTATTTGTGATATTCACCAGCGAAGTAGCAAAGCTAACAAGTTTTAGGTACACTCGTTACCTCCATATTTTGTCTATAAGTTTGTAATCAATTAACATCCTTTCTTTTGTCCAAATAAATAATGAAGAGAACATATTATAACACTTAATTTTTTATATATATTACTTAATAAAATGTACTTACGCGTCTTGAACATTTAAACAGATTCTGCTGTGTATCATATTATGCTCAACTGCTATTTTGGTTTGGCTTTAATTAAAACAAACTGCGGGCAGAATATTTGCTAAAACCTAGCACAGGAAAAGACACATAGACATTCGTTCCATTTTTACTTATTTATTTTAATTATTTTAATTATTAAAATTTAATAAATTACCTATTTTCATCATCAAAAAATCGTGACTTTTTTAGAAAATGTAAATAAATATTCTTAATTAAAATTACGATACAAAACATATATTAAGTAATCTGTAAATATTAATTTCCATTGCTTCAACTTTGATGAGTGGGAATGCAACTAAAAGTTGAAACTAACTTTAAAATGTATGGAAGTATTACAAACATATATATTATGAGGTAGAACCTTATTTCTGACTGCAGCTCATGTAAAGTTTGTTTCGCCTGGGGTATCCCAGTACCGGATACTCAAAGAACATAGTCGTAAACTGTTATAGCTAAGTTTGGTATAATATGAATGATGACGCTGAATGACAGTGCTGGATGCACAAAGCTGCACAAAGGATGCACAAAGGATGTTTCAAGGAAATCTAATAATTTTAAGTTATGAATCGGATTTAACAAAACAAGAATCAATGCTCCAATAGACATAGTAAAGCAAGAACATGGCTTGTGATAAAAAATATTGTATATTTTACATGAGTAAATGTTATTTTTTAAAGAAGTTTATTCTAGCATCAAAAATAAAAATTTTATATATAAGAGCAAGTAGCATATTTTTCTTTTGAATTTTATATGTGGCTCTTTAAAATTAAAAAACAAATTAACTGGTAGCCGTAACTTATGATTCTTCTATTTGTTCATCCTACACCATTCTTTATGCATTAGAAGGAATTGGTAGTCATATATAAATCTTGATACTTGAAAGAATTAATAGGCGAATGCACTACTCGACGGACTCGGACGTGGGGAGACCGTCTGCTCGTTTACCAACAGATATCAAAAAAAGGATTTTTAATAAATATATTAAAAATGTTTTCTTATTTAAGGGAAACTTATTTTATGAAACAGATTAAATAAAAAAATGAAAACGATGCCGTAAGGTAATCATAAGTGATCCACTTGCAAAACGGTGCAGTAAAATATAAGATTCTACATCCCTTGATTTCATTGAGCGTTAAATCTCATAAGCGCTTGCATATATCAGGTCAAAAGATTTGTTCAATATATTGAATCTTATAACTTTTCTTAAAAAATGTTTTGAAGATAATATTTTTTGGGATAAATGCGATTTACTGTATTTTGATTTTAGCGAACTTATTTTAAATAAGTATTGCATGTGTTAAATAAGTATTTTTGTGTTTTTTAACAAATTCCTTCTTTCATAGATGCCTTTTTCTCGATAAGTCAAGTATAGAATGTTAAATTTGAGCTATATAGTACTTTAATTGGTAAAGTGACGGGGTTTTTTTCTGAGGACTCGGAGTCAATGCTTGTCCGTATCGATAATTTTTTTTTCTACACTAGGTCTTACAAATTTAATATTCTGTTGTTGGAATTATTGATGTTTTTTTTGTTTTATAATTTTTCAATCTACAGTAGTAGTAGTACTGCGTTCTTGCTACAGAAAGACTAACCGCTTTTTTACTCCGTATTCTCTATTATCTCTGAAATAACATAAAAGCTGTTTATAAAGGATGAGAAATTTAATTTAATATGGTGGTATACCATTATTATTATTATTTATTCGTCTTGATTGGTCGATTGTCGTTGATCTACTGTTTAATGATTGAAGCACACAATTCGTAAACTATAATATATAAACATCGAGCAATACTGGTATTGCTACTTATTAATGAAATATACTATTACGGGGTCCTGGAATTTGTTACCAAAAATTTTAGGTTTGGATGTCAGATTTTGCAAATAAAAAATAAAGTTTCACCATTAATAAAGAAGGCAAATCGGTAAATGTATTATTTATAAAATATACAGTTAAAAATGAAATAATTGGAAATATTTGCTTTTAATAATTTTATTATTGTGGGTAATTACGGGTCTCCGTAATTTAAATAAAACAAAATTAACCAATTATCCACATGCGTACTTGCCAACTACGTTAACAATATTGATTTAACTTTACAGCGATCTCATCACCACACAACTGCATTAATAAATTAATATGTACAGACTCATTTCTTAATTTAAGTATAATTTTTTACGTTTTAAAAATATTAATTTAGTAAAGAGTAAGTAGGCTATTTCATGTTTAAAGTTGAATTCATTACAAAAACATAGAAGTCTGATGCATATATAATTTACTTTCAATTTTAATTGTTAATTTTATATTAAATGTTTGAACTACCAATATTGTAAAATCTGATCAATTTAACAATATGTACTGATTAAATAATTACAGAGAATATAGTCATTGTGCGCTAAACTTTATACTAAAAAGTGCACAAGTTTAATTGATCGAGCTACGTAAATTAATGAGTGACACAGACAACGCCGCGTGCAATGTGAATTGCAAATGGAGTTTAAGTCACTTTTCCATTTCAATTAACGTTAAACGATCTTGATACGAACCAGCTTTGTCGCTTTTTATGTTCAGATATGTATTTAATCTGCATGAGCCATCACAACTTTGATTAAGTTAATATTATGTTCTAATCATGTTATAAATACTTCGCCTAAAGGTGGTCGTTAAAGGTTCGTCTTTTATTTTTGTTTGATACTGGTCAGTCGTTCGTATACTTATGATACTATACTTATTGATAATATATTTACTTATCGACGTATTATTTGAAGAATAATAAATTTTTGCAATGTGATATGTGATTTGTGAAATTGTTGTACTATTAGCTCAATAGCCAGTTGATGTAAAACTGTAAATGAATAACGAGTTAAAAGAGCATCCAGGAGGATTTTTGTCAATTTGCCTTGGAATCCTGCAACTGGAGTACTAATCTTACGGTAGTACATTGTGAGTCTATTTGAAATAAAAGACTTTTATTTTGAGTACAATTTATTTGTTTTAGATATATAAATTTGAAACCTATTAGGGGGGGGGGGGGCATTTATTTATTTCCTAAATGAATTTCCATCGTTTTTTATTATTATTTGTTTTGTTGTTGTTGTTGACAAATATCTTATCTTAAAATAAATTGGAAAACAGCAGTAAAAGTAAGTACGGATGTATCGGTATATACAAGAAATTTCCGCGTATTTAACATTATTCTCATTAAAATAAATGCCTATTATTTCTAGCATCTTCTTTATCGTCTTATCGATGTAGAAAATACAACGTTGTTTAAATTTTCTTTATAATTTACTGCATGTAACATATTATCGTTAAATCATATTGAAAAAGAAATTATAAAGAGTTATTAGAAAACAACGTGAATTAAGCTTATTAAAAATCTGTATTTAAAATTGTGTTTGTATTATCATTGGTAGCGAATGCTTGAATATCCATAGAGTTCAGTTAGTTATAACTTATATATATATATATATATTTTTAATATAATTTAAATTAAATATATTATAAGATGGTTTGATTAATTACTATATTTTAATAACTTACATTGAATTTAAGATATTATTAGATTACTTAATCAATTATCTTTAGTAAAACGTAAATATATATAAGTTAACTTGAGATGTACATTTGTAGTATTTAAAATGAATACTTTATTTTTAGGGTAGTAGTGGAAGTGTCTTTTACAGAAAGAAACTCGAAGTTCCTTTACTTCACGAACTTATCATTGTTTCAGGTCATCAGCACCAAGAGAGAAGTGTGCGAGTAAGTTAACTGAGATAAACACTCAAAGGTTTCTTTTTCCAAAGGCAAAGTCTTTGTAAAAGACTTCTTAACTTTGCAAAGAAAGAATTTAATATGAAGAGTGTGCTCACAAAAATTTGCATATAAATAAAAATGCTAAGACACTATTCTTAATGACAATTCTTTATTTATTAAATTTTAATTATTTATTAAAGGTTCCACTGATTAATATACAATATAGTGAAGCCTGTCATATCTACACTATAACCGATCTTTAATATATAAGATTTTTTTTTCTTATTCTGAGACAAAGAAATATGCAATTTTAAAACAATTTGGAGGCTGCCAGTCCACTTATCCAATTTTTAACCTTAATTTAAAAAAATAATTTCATCTGAAAATGATAAATATTATTAAAAAACCTTAAAACGTGCTGTTATTCCAATCCAATCACTTATTTTCTTTACTTAATTGAGTTACTATTGAAATTGTATTCTAACTGCGGTTATAGTCAATAATTATTCTAGCTATTCGTAGTACTTAAATGGGAATTAAAACAACAATGTAATTGTTGCGTAATTTTGTGAAGCCAAAGTTTAAATACCAAATAAATTCACTAATTATAAAATATAACGAGATTAAATTTTAATTGCAATTCATCATACTTATAAACCGTTTTATCGTGACTGGTATTAGAGAACTTGGAATATAAAAAATATCAGAAGGGAAACCATTATAATGAACGTAAGAGAAGTACGAGACGGGCCGGATCGCAGTTTTTTGCGACGTGGGCATTTTAGAGGCACTACTATACATATTGTATACCAGACTAAAGTCAGACAGCTCAAAAAGAACATTATCCAACTACCGGAATACCGAAACTATCGGATAGCTAGTTTTTGAGACGTGTAGTCAACAGAAGATTCATCAAATAGGGCATTTGTCTATTCACATACCGAAGACGACTAAAAGTCCCAACACTTTGGAATACACAAGTCATCGTTAAAATGAAATTATAAATTTCCCGACGTAGTCAATGGCACATGAACTATTCAGTCGGAATGCAATAGTGTCTTCACAAATTATGAATTCGGCGGAGAGGCACTGTGATACTATATCGTCAAATGTCGTTTGTACATGGTCCATGAGACGATGCATCACCACTATGAGACTTATAAAGTCACACATAACCAGAGTGTTAACAGGTCTCATAACAATCTTCAAAATTACCAGGGTTTCGGCAGTATATATCGTCGCTTATGAACACAGTTGATTCGGTATGATAAGTAAGCTGTGTTGCACGGTTGAGAAGTCTGCGTCTTCGAAAAAGCAGCAAGGCTATCTAATTATAATTAGATTGCAATATTAATGATTTAATGTGTTTTGTTAATCACTTGTTTTGTCAAAACAAAGTAACCTAATCAAATATGACGGCGTCGTCATACAAGTTGCCTGTCAGGGCACTATTTGTCGACGACTATAAATAGGGCTATATGGTCGTTGGACAAACAGACCACCATCTTTTTTTTCCTTTCCATCGTCGAGACAGCTATCATGAAACTAGAAACCAAGAAGGACCCTGGTAGTTAAGGCATCACTAAAGAGGCCCCTTCATCATCTTCCTGACAAACTGGTAACTGCCTTGACTAGGCTCTTTAATACCATTTTAAGTCTATGATATTTCCTCCAGGCGTGGAAAGTGGATTTTATCTGGCATCCAAGCTACTGCACAAAGTTCTTAGCGCAGGCATATACCACATCGCATTTGTCCTGTCCGCCTTACTAGAAGTACTAGAGTAAGTACTTAATAGAGTGCCGTAAATGGCAGGACCTTCTGTATGTGGGTGGGATGCGTTCTCTCACCCAGCTTCGCCATCACAGCCAGTATTTCTCAAGGTAACATCCTATTCTCTAATAGCTCATAAATGATATCCTTTTTTAGCAGTACACAATACTAGCGTTGTACGCTGATGTTATTGCCCTCACGAAATGACTCCCCCAAATACGCTACCATCAAAGTCTACTTAACCTGCTGTCATTCTGGCTAGGAGAGTGTAGGCTCTCTTTTAAGCTTTCCCTGACTCATGGAAAGCCCTTATGGTCACTGGTGTTCTAAGCCACGCCTCTCTGATAAATCGATGGGCCGACCCAGCTGGGCCAACTGCCCGGGTGGCGACACCTTTTCCATACTTCCTTACAGGCACTCGCCTCACCCACACGACACGCCCATCTTCATCCCGCCTATGGGCTAGTTTTTTTGCTCACCGTTTTCTCGTTCCCAACAGGTCGAATGGGACACTGAAAATCAAAAATATACAGGCAGTCGCGACCTTGGCGTGACTCAGTGCAATACTATTTATTCTGCCGTTTGCGATCATTGTTTTTATGGACAATTAGTTATTTAATTAATTATTATTTTAATTATAAATGTGGTTAAGGACTATTTATAATTACTGACTGACTACTGACATTTTCTCATCAATTATATAAAAGTAATATCTACTCTCATTATACTTTTCATCTGATGGCTTAACCTCAATTCCTACAACTACAAATTGTTAGTCAAACTATAGAGAGGGTGAGGAGGAGCAAGTAAAGCTCGTTTAGTCTTCTTATAAATTAATAAAAGGTTCTTATTAACTGTTAAATATACCGAATCAATTTTTATAATTTTTTTACTATATTAATATTTTAACATTGACTCTCCATATTCACTTATACATACACAAATATACATATATATACATATACATACACTACTCTTGACCCCACTGCTTGTATTAACTACTTAGTAAATTGTATTTTCAAGACATTTAAAATGAAATTCAATTAATTTTTTAATATTTCAATATTGTTTAATTATTTATCATATCTAAAATTACAACTTACAAGACATTTTCAATAAAATATAATAAAGCAATGTAATTTATTATCCTTAATAGCTAAAGGTAATAACCATATTCTATAAATAAAACTTGTTATTTTCGGAATGAAACGAGTTAACTAATACTGAATTTGGAATCTCTCAAATCAATGTTCCTTCAAAGAACACAGAACAAGTGTAACAAAAAATGTTTCGGATGTTACATTCTGTGCTATTAATGGATACAATGCACCTCCGTCTAATCAGCGTTTCCACGGTACGTGAGAATACAATAAACGCTAATTTAACAAATTTTATAATAAATAAGATTATAAGAAATATATATTGAATGAACATAGTGTATAGGAAAATAATAAGCTGAAATAAATTATATTATTATAAACAGAATGGAATCAACCATCTTTGATAATATTGTTTCGGTGATGACTTCCTCTGTTCCTAAATTTTATCTGATGTAGGCAGATGTAAAACCATATCAAAAATATACTAAATATAAAATCATAACTTTAAATGAATATAGTCATATTCAAATAATAATAACTTTAGTTCAGTCCAGTTTAGATTTGTCATTTTTCGGTCAAACAGTTTACAAGTGTAATAACAACCCTATCACAAACTATAACTATAACTTAAAATAACAATTTAGTTTGTGAATATTTGAATTGGTTTTGTATATACATATAGTTATTACTAGTTGCGAAAATCACTACTACTACTATCGGGACTACTTTTATGTTGCCCACGTCCATTTTTAATTGTTATATTATAATACTAGGTGATTCCCGCCCGCTTTGCTGGGCAAATAATAACAAAGAATCGCAAACTATATGTGGGTTAATTGAAAATAATCACAAATTGTATGTGGGTAAATTGAAAATAATTACAAATAATCACAAACTGTATGTGAGTTCGGAACCCTAATCCTACGAATAAACATAGTGAGAGGCCAAATAATTTTAATTTCTACTGCAATGGAATGGGAGAAGGGAGGGAGCGGGGGGTAAACTTTGCAGTTTTTTAGCTGTAACTTTGGAACGGTTTAGATCTTTGCAAAATCCTTTCTTATTACACCTATTCAATATGTCAGGAGTCTTGTTTCCAAATTTCAGCTTTCTAGGTATAACGATTTCGGCTGTAGAGCGATGAATGAGTCAGTGAGTGAGTGTCTTTGTGCTTTATATATTAAGATAAATGTAAAAATTTTGAGATATAAAACAGTCATAGAAAATCATATTATTATAACCAGAATGGAACCAACTTTGATATTAAAATTTCGGTGAAGACTTTCACTGTCGCTGAAGTTTCATGTAAAATCATATTAAATTAACTTTATCCTCATAACTTTATTTGAATATATCAGTCAGATTAAAATAATACTAACTTGATTCCACTAGGTGCAACTCTAAGTTTATAGCAGTTGTTTTCAGTTGGATGATCACCCAACTTTGACGAAATTACGAATAAAATAACAGTCCTATCACAACTTTAAATATAACATTACTTATAACTTTACAATAATTTAGTTTGTCTTTAATACTTCAATTGATTTTGTATGTAAACTTATTATTGTATCTTGCTCTTTTCATTCTTTTAAAAGGGTTGTTATTAAAGCTACTTTTGAATTATAAAAACGAGTAATAACAAAAAACAATAAATTTAGATTTGAACGATCAGACACCAAGATCGAATAATGTTGTAATGTCGGCACTAAAATCGAAATACACACACTTAAATTACCACAAAAGCTATTTATTAATTATTAATTGTGTTCTTTGTAATAAAAAAAACTTGTTACAAAATTGTTCTTATACAAAGCTAGCAGCTTATTAAAACGTCCATGTCTAAGAACAAGGACTATTTCGAGTCTATAAATCTCGAGAATTAATTATCCGTCGTAGCTGCAGTGAAGCGATCGCATTTCTCTACAACGAATTTGTTTACTATTAGAACATTATTACGTATAATGTTATAATAGTTGATACCTTAAAATTAAAGTATATTTATTGTACACATATACTAACTAGGTTATCCATATAATATCGGTAACCTATATATATTAAGTAGGTATTACCAAATTAAAATTTCTGTCGACATGCCGGACATATTCTAGAATTTTTTTGTAAATCTTTACAATAAAATACAACAAACTCATAATTAAGTTACGACTACAAATACAAAAATTCCTGCTGTAGCGATATTTACTATATTTATTATGGTACTAGTAATTAACTATACACTTAGATTTTCATAATAATTTTTAATATTTAAACAAAATTATTTGCCTTACGTGCAAAGAACAAGAAAGATATAATAAAAATAGTAAAATAAATAAAAAATATATGATAATAAAAATCATAATTTGTTGAATAATTAATTCCCATTTCTACTCAAAGTCCAAGTTCCAAGTCTACAAGACACAATGCCCCTGATCAATGAATCACTCCTCGTTAATAAGGATGTCATAATTAGTAATCTTCCCTATATCATGTTTCCTTCCTCTCATCTATTATCAAATATAAATGTATGCACAATTTAGTAAGTATAATACTAATAAAGTCTTAACCTGGACATTCCTTTCTATAATCTTTACGAAAGTAATTTAAAGTATTCCAGTAAAAATAAGAAAGAAAAAAATTACCCAATTTTCCTAACGCCTTAAAACGTTATGAAAACCAATCTTAACCAAGTCTGTTAATTTATAAACCTGTCTATGGGAACAGCTATTCAACCACACAATTGATACTTTAGTTAAATAAAAACATTTTATTGTTATTATATAAGTATTACCTTTGTTATATTTTAATGAATAGTTTCTTGGTAAACGCACGCGGCATGAGTCTAGATTATAACACCGTTCATCTGCTATGCCTTTATATCTAAACCACCGATCGGATTTTGATGATATTTTAAATATATTTTATTCTTTCTTGCAACAATTCCTAAACTACTCCTTCAAATAAAATGTATTTTTGAAATATATCTAGCTATATAATATAATACTCTTGGTCACTGAAATATTGAACTTTTTAGATTTTTACTAAGTTACAGAGGTTTTAAAATGACCCGAATCGCTTCTTCTTGCCTCCACGTTGCCTGTTTTTAAAGCTTTTTACTTTTTCTTAGTAAAAAATTAATTAAAGTTATGAAGGCTGTGTTGGATTTTAACACTTTCACTGCCAGCTCCGTAGCGTGTACGGAGACGCAAGTTTCACCCCGTGTTTCACCCCAGGGCCGTAGCATGTACGGAGCAATTAAAAGTCAATTTTTTATAGTATTTAATTGGCTCAACATTTTTTTTTACTATTTTTCCGTTTATTTAAATGCCTTTATGCAAACGTTTATATGAAAAATTGAAACAGCACACAGGGCTAAATTTCTGAAAATCTGGTGGCAGCGAAAGTGTTAAAGAAATTACTAAAATTGTTAAACAACCATCTCACAATACAAATCTTACACCTTTATGAAAATAGAGAATATTACATATTTTCTTAAGAAACTTAACTTTCGTAATTTATAATAATTGTAAAAAAAAGTATCTAGTAACTATGAATCGTTAGTTAATGATAACAAAATAAAATTAGTACGTGAGTTCTAGATTAAACCAATACATATTTCAGTACGAATTTAAATGTTTAAATTCCATAATAACGAGTTATCCATCAAGCATAGTGGTTAATTGTCAGAGGAGTGGTTGCGGCTGACCGCTGTATCACTTTACTGTCGTCACTAAACCTTTGAATTTACTGAGATACTATTTAGTATATATTAGGATTATAACACGAGATGCTGTATTAATAACTTAGAATATATAGTAGAATATTCACGAAGTGTCATTTATTATTTATAATTTAATATATGACTACTCGTGAGAGACGACGATATACTAGAATGATGAATTAACATAATTTATAATGGGGTGCCGATTGAAGAAGCTCCTATTTGTGAGATATCAAGATAAAAAAATATTGCATTAGTAGATAATAAGAATACAAGTCCCCATTTCAATTAAAATATAAATATATATATTTTTTTAAAAACTCATGCAATACTCCATAATATATATATATATATATATATATATATATATATATATATATATATATATATATATATATATATATATATATATATATATATATATATATTATAGGAATAAAACCTTGGTTACTGTTTATTACATTAATAACCCATCGAAAAATAGGAACACATATCTTTAGTCCAATGAAATCATTATTTGACTCAAGTTATTATTTGACCACGTACGTAAAATTTAAACGTCAACATTTTATTAAATATTTCTATAATATCTATAAAATTAAGAAATTTGATTCTGTCTTTAGATAGGAATTAAAAATATATAATTTTCTATTTAACTGTTTTCTTTTTTGTGAAATCTGCAAATAATTATTGCAGTAGTGCATGTACAAACGATTCTTCACAACATTATTTGTAGTTTTGGTAAATGTATTTTTTTTATTTTCTTCGCCTTTATATGGAATTTTCAAATCTAAACAAAAATCTAAACGACTTCTTTGAGGACGACAAACGTGTACGAGCATGTCCTGTATATTCTTAGGCTCTGAATAACGCGTTCTATAAATAAATGTATTAATTACTATTCAAACTATAAAAACAGCCAGCCGACAATTATAAAGAGATTATTCTTTTATTTATAACCTATTAAGGACTAAAACACCATAATACTTCCAAAAACTATTTATTGTACAATTGAACATGTTAAAAATTCAATTAAACCAGTACTACATTTTTACAATTTCTTCCCTCCTGATATGCTATGTCATACCCAGGTAATCTGAATTAACACGCTTAGTTTTGGTTAATATTCTGGATTATTAAAAAGTAATTAAGTATTTAATATAAATAATGAACTGCAACAAATTGTCGCTTCCTTTACTTTACAACAGCGATAAACGTCCGCAGTCACCACTCGTTGTAGTACAAAATCATTAATTATTTTAAGCGTCTTCACCTTGTTCTGAAAAAACTTTTCTTATTTGTAGCTTTTGTTTTATTTTCTTCAAAACAATTGGTAACAATATTAAGTATAAATTTAAAAACTTTAATATGTTGCAAATTATAGCTTTTAGTTATATTACCCTTGAATTTTTATGTTTAATATATACTTAAATCTTTGATTTTATGTAATATTTAAATGATTATCAATTCTGATAATACCTTTAAATATCAATCTTTAATGCACACAATATTAAATTTGGTCTGTGTTTTTGACATGGACTAAGTCGAAGCTAATTGAAATACGACTTGCCTGGATTGTGAAATAATCGAAAGTTCTAACGTAATTCAGATTTTCGTTTGACAACTTTTCTGATTTCATCTTAAAAAAAGTTTTCTGATCAGAATCAAAGCTTTCTCAATTCACGGTTCTTATTTTTCATTAATTATATTAAATATGCAAAATTGGGAAGGTTAAAATGTTAAATTCCATTGCAGCTTTATCATTAATTTGCTTGTAAATTTAAAAATTCAGGATCTACATAAAGGATCCATTTAGGAGGAATTCAGTAATACTTAGACTTTTATATAGGAGGAGGAGAAACTGATATAAATAATTGATATTAAGTATTCATCCACGCTCATCTGTCAAATGTAATTTCAAGGGAGATAATTTTCTTCGCCATATGATTTGCAAGCACATTCAATCCACATTTATATTAAAAACTCGTCTTTCAACTTGCTAGGAATGCATTTTTAACTGCCATTTTTTATTATTGCCAGCATAGTTTTAATTTTTTTAGTTTATACGTAACTTATGAATAAGAGACAAATATGCAGGTTTAATTTCAAGTCGGTAAAATTTTAATTACGTTACCTCGAATACATGTTAAATGTGGTTAAGCACAAGTATGTGTTTGAAGATTATTTTGTGTTTTTTTGCGGTATAAACTTATTACCTAAGTCACCTTAAATAAAGCTTTTCACACCTGAAGCAAGAAACTTCCAAAATAAAAGTCTTTTTTATGATGTCATAATTATGGTGCTCTTTGGCTTTGAAAATTAAGTGTACGTATTAAATTAAAATTAAAGTCCGTCAGATAATAAAAAATCTCCTTCAAATAAGTTAATAAATATGTCATATTAAAAATAATGTAATATGAACTAATGTATTAAATTTATTAATTGTAATCTCTTTGGTCAGCCAACAGTGTTTCAAAAGTTTACTCGTCGTTTGTTTACTTTGTGTTTCCAAAACAAACCAACTCAATTGAATACGGTACACAGAACTTTTGGTTTACTATTCATGTATCGCAATAAAGTAAAAATTTTAATTTCACGAGTGACCTGTGTTTGTAATACAATATCACATTAATATTTTTTACATATAATTTCATATCATATTCTTATTTTATGATATTTGTATAAAATTCATTTTTTCTTGAATAACTATAATTTTAGATTAGACTGTACTGATAACGATGCCATACAATACTTGAGACTAATAAAATATAAATATAATATTGATATACAAGTCTCAGGTCTGATATAAAAGGAGTGAATAATAGAAGGAAAAAGATCTTATAAAGGCCCGCCGTTAAATTAAATTATTTACGACACTATTTCTGTTCCTCTCCAACCGCGACACGTAATACTTCATTCATATTAAATTCAAATATAGAATGTGTCGCTATAAATCTACAATAAAAGGAATATATCTTTTTTATTATTTATGGAATAGTAACTGCATATTTAGTTTTAATTTTTTATTATTCTATATTTAGTCACTGTTCGAACCATCAACATTAATCAATTAAGATTAATGAAAAAAACGAGTAAAGTTTTCTTTATATGCATGTCTAGTCTAATATGATGTATAACATCTGACAGCTCACTTTGTTATAAGCAACATTAACATTACATCTTCAAAAGATATAGATATTCATTGAAATCATAGTTTGTAACTAAAAAATCTTTGCAATTAGTGTTTTTTATTATTTAAGTAGCCAATTAATAAAATTTTATGATAACTTTTTTTTAACCTTCAGTTAAAGAACAAAGATTTATGATAACTCTAGGTTAGTTATATCGATAGAGAAGAGAGATAAAAATAAAAAATTATAATTATGATGCACAAGACCCTACAAGTTGCTAGATAGTAATAATGGGACAATATCAAAGATCTAAGTCATATAATAATAGTAGTAAAAAAACACTATTTACAATAATAATTTTATATGATACAGTATGAATAAAACATTTTTTGAAAACTCGTTTTAAAGAATTACATTATACTTCGCGGTCTATACACCAAATATAAAACGCTCTAACTGTTAACAGACATTTCAATAGTCCGTTCAATACAATACACAATACTATATTGTACTCTATTGTTTTTCTTTTATTTTTTATTTCATTTTGAAATTGTATCATTTAATACATTTAAACAACTTTTTATTGTAGAATTTATTGTGTTATAATGCTCAAGTTTAATTAAAATTTAAACATTATACATGAGATGTCGTGGTACATAAGATTTATATACTTTTTACATTCGTTTTTTTAATTAAAGTAACATTTCATATACAGAATGGACTATTCATGGGTCCAAAAAAACTTGAAGCTACAGTTTGATGGAAAGAATAATTTGTAGGATTTTAGTAAGTTTGAATCATAAATAGTTGTTTAATATCTTCATATTCAGTAACGATTTTTTTACGATGTTATTGTGGGTTAACTTTCTTGGGATATTTCAAAGTTTCCTCTTTAAATGCTCTTTGTGTAGTAATATATTACACTTTATTACACATTTAATAACTTAACAGACTAACTACAAGATAAAGTACAACTGGGAGAACTAAAAGTTTATTATAAAGTATATTTTTGGTCTTAAATTTAATCATTACATTTTATATAGTATTATTCTTGAAAATTGCATTCTTTTAATATTAGACTTTAAAACGTTCTTAATAACAAAATAATTGACCCATCGTCAGCTTGACTTTTACCATTCATCATTTATATGCCTGTTGGAAACATTCATCATTTATGTGCCTTGTCTTTAATCGATCATTTGGATTAGTCTTATAATTAGTCTGTAATATCTGCATCTCGTCCACGTTTAGCGAGCCAATAGACCCTGTGTTGTCTGCTGCTTTCGAATTTGCGTGTTATTGCCTTCTATTCTTTTTACACATAGCATAGCCGTTCAATTCATCCAAATTATAACACCTGGCTAGGTAGCCAGGCAAGCCAGCAAGGCAGGTGCCTTGAACATTGGAAATTGTTTTATTCGATTTTTTAACACCTTTCTGAAAACGAAATCATTCTAATCGATAATTACCTTTCGAGTGTATTAAATTTGGTATTTGTTGTCTCTCATTTATCTCACCCTCGGGATCATAAAGGACAGTAATAGTAAGATTATCAAAAGATTAGAAATATTATAATTGTCCATAAATAAGGATTTATATAATATTTATAAATAGATAAAAAATTTAATATTTGAATAAGGTCAAAAATTTTGAAAAAAATTTGAATGTATATTAATAGCTTAATTTATTATTAAAGAAACCTTTCAATTATTTTAACTATATAACAGAATTATACACAAGATCATATCGATCTTTACATAATAAAGATTAAAGACATTTATTGAAATTTAATATATTTTATATTGTATCAAATATTTCAGTATGTATATAAGAAATCCAAACAGATTTTCTAAAAATACAATGATAAAAAATTGTTCAATCTCCTAATTATATTATTGTATATCACGTACTTTATTAATATCTCTTTTTTATCTTTTATGATTTAAGAGACAGATTTATGAGACACGTTTTACTTGTAGCATGAAAAGATTTTTAAATTTTGATTTCATTTCATAAAAATGCAAGAAGTTTTCATACATTCTGTTATTAAATAAGACGACATTTCTTTTGAATTAAAAATAAAGAACGAACTTTAATTTGAATAAATTTTATGGTATGATATCTTTATAAACTCAATACATCTCGTATGAATTATGAAAATTTATTTTAATGTCAGGTTATTTTCAATTCTATCTTCTAAGGTACTCAATTTAATTAAATTTTATAGTGCTTCATAAATATTTGTGTGTATTCATAATTTTAATGCAAGAGAAAAATACATGTCGCTTGTTAGGAAAGTTTTCTACTCTTCTTTAAATAAAATTAGCGAGCACTCGTAGTGTTGGTTCTTTCAGCACAAGCCGCTGTAAATTAAATTTCAAACTGAGCACAGACTAAAGTGATCACAGAGGCTTCATTATCGCTTTAAAATCATTTCAACAATAAATTATTATAATTTCTTTCAGTATACTGGGAGATTGTTATAAACATTAATTTAATTATGTGTATTTATAATTTATAAGTCTTTTTATTCTTAATGAGTATTACATTGTGTTTAATATGTACGTCATTATAGTCTCATTACTTGACGTAGTCAACGTAATTAAATTAATTAAATTTAATAGCTACTCTGTACATAAAAACACTCAACATATCAATGTATGAGAGATGTGGCCTTATTCATGTCGCTGTGTTATTATTAAGACTGTTTTATAAATGTTACTTACATTTAATATTCTTACATAAAAATGACCTGGGAAAATTATTATGTTTAAGGCCCAAAAGGTGAACTTCATATGAAAATAGTAGTAGTAGTAAATAAAAAACAATTTTACCTTAAGTTACTCAACTCTAAAAATCTATTCATGTCCACTGTGAAAACTGAAAACTATCTATCAATTTCAATATAATCGCTCTTTCCACAAATTTTTGATACTAGTAAGATGAAACCATGACCTGAAAGGAATAATATTTATTCAACAAATTATTTAACAACCAATCAAAAGGAAAAAAATCAGAAAGAAAAATTATATCGTCAGAAATGTATGTTGATTTAAGAAAAATAAATCTAATGAATCATTTACTTCAAATATATTTAGCCTACTAAAAATATATCTAAAAGATCTCAGGTAGTGAAATTAGAATACAAAGGACACATTGAGTAATGATTTACTTATTCCAATATTAGGTAAATGTATTTTTGTGGATATATCTCGTTTCAATTAAGGCTACTAAGTTTAACGTATACTCGTTTTACACGTTTCACCTGTTTGATTCAAAAAAACTTATAGTAAACCAAAGTAAAACTCAAGCTCAAATTTAAACATAAGTCAAAAAAAAAAAAAATTCTAACAGTTCTTCATCATATTAATGAATTTTTAAATAGAATATACTAAACAGAATACAAATTTACATATTTTAGTTAAATTTAAAATAAACGAAAAGTTTTGAAAATATAATAAAATATCTAGCACATATACAATACACGATTCCCAATAAGAAATATATATATAACAATTTCTTATTTTATAAAAATTATTTTTTTTTTGTTTCTTTTTTGTTACTCGGTCGTGTACTATGTGTTTGTTTTAGAGGACAATGTGATAGTATAAATATTTTTTGTAAACAACTACAAAATCCATAAACAATGTTTCAATGGCCACATATTTCTTATTAATTGCTCAAACTATCTCGCTTTGTTCCATTCTCGGTCGAAATTGAAATTCTGATTTAAATAGGTGCTAAAACAGTAACTGCACCCACGTAAAGGTCACAAAATATTGCAACTAAATTCATTGTTTGTTAACTTTGAAACACTTGTAAAAGCAAATGCAAAATAATTTTTTAATTATAAGTTATATTTAACAAGACGAAAAATGTTTATTATTAGAAAAATATATTTATAATATTGTAAAGTAAAATGTTATATATATTTTTTTTATTTCTTTATTTAAACTATATTGTATTAACCTTAAACTAAGGAATACAAAGGGTGAACTTAATGCCTATTGACATTTTCTAGCAATTGACCCGTGGTGTTGGTAATAGGTAGGAGATGCACACAATACTCGTGGCTGGCAAACAAAAATTTATAACAAATAATAATAATTAAAAACACAAATAAAAATTATAATATTAATGATATACCAACTTATTCGACGATTTTCTGATATCTAAAGGCATATAGCTCCATAGTAGTGTAGCCTGAACTGTGAATGAGTTATGAAAAAATGCTTTTCTGTGCGGTAGAATAAAATACCTTAGTATTAGCCGGCACTCTTCCTGCACGTTTTGTATCCTCATTGAATAAAGAAAGTAATTGCTTAAAATTCGGCTAGACTTTAAACTATTCTGAGGACGTCCCGTTCCCTAACAAAGCTCTGACTACTTCCAGCAACAGGAGTTAAATATTACAAGATAAGAACATCCAGATTCTCTTCTGTAGTAATCCGCTCACGACAAGCTTCCCGCTTGTCGTGGTGTACCTAAATGTACACTACTTCATTCCGTCCACATTAAAAAGTGGACTGACGTGTTCCTATATTATCACACCAGATCTCCTCAGCTTGAAATTAATCAAAATTGGACGAGCTCTAACATTACTTTGTAGACCAAGGAGTGAGACCTCTTGAGGTTCAAATCAGTATAGAAATGACATGGTGTTGTGGTTGATGATATCCAATTAATATATCTATTCATAAACCGCGTTATTAACAGACCAAGAACATACAAGACCTACACATTTGTCGTTGTCAAAAATGACGTTTAGATTTTCGTCTAGATTAGAACATTCCATATAAAGGATGAAGTAAATATACAAAGCTAAAGTTAAAAAAAACTAAAGTTAAGGAAATATCAAATAAATAATTTGTTATTATAATAATAATTTACAAAGAAAAAGTCCTACTCGGAAGCTCTCGGATTGCCTGTCTTAACGTTTTAATGACATTTATTCTTTGGGATTAATTTATGGTTTAAAAATCTTGAAATTATTTCAAGGAAACCATAGCATGTTGAGATATATATGAAAGCAATATATTTTTATATATATTTATGATAGTTTTACTTCTAGTTATCTTCTTGTAAAATTTTATCAATGCGGTAGTATTATAGTAAAACCTTAAAATTGTAATAAGAACGGATTTGTAGTTACATATTTAAGTCTTATTATAAAACGTAAAAAATACAAGTTAATGTTTATAAGTATAACAAATTATATATTATAACAAATTATGTATAATAGTATCAGTGACAATATTTCTAAGCCCGCAGTATAAATGTCAGAATTTCCCTAATACAATTGCCAACACTCGTAGCAGTACAAGCTACAACTAATGCTGCTATGAATCACTGCATATTTTAATTTTATTATTTTTATTTTTATTTTTATTTTTAATGCCTTTCTAAAGACAATACTAAATTTCTTCATTAGTAAATATTGTAGATAGATTCAAATAAATGTTAAATATCAATATTTAAATTTACGTTTCTATTTTTGTTGTAAAAAGTTGTAACAAATTCTTATAATATACTAGTGTTAATAGTATATATAGTGCAATACTTTTATATTGCATATATCACACATAAGAGTGTCAGTATCCTTATTCGGTGCCTCTCAAGTGTTTTAATTATGTACAAAATAAAAGAATAGTAATCTTACCAACCGACGAGACATTGCTGATACTTGGATATGTTAAATGTAGTTCATATTTTACAATATAAATGGTAAATGACAGTTCTCTTTAACGTTTAAAGTATGACTTACATTAATATAACCACCTAATAGGATATTGATATATCAATTCGTAATATATCCTAATGTATACTAAATACTCTGTCAGTACAATCGCTGGTATAACAACGGTAGAGTACAGCGGCGAGTAATAATCGCTCTTCTGACAATTAACTACTTCATTTGATAGATAACTCGTTATTATGCAAAATAATCATTCAAATTCGTACTCAAATGAATATTTCTGTTATATAATTGGAAAGTACACTATTGTAACAAATAATAACGATTTTGTTTAAGTGAAAAATATCATACACTGTTCTAATACACTGTATGCCTTTAATCTTGAGCCAGCATAATATTTTTCCTTTTTTAATGTCACGTTTACTATCTTTATATTTTTGTTATAAACATAATCATACTTGTTGGATACTTTCCTTATATTATAATAAATTTTTAAAGTTATTTTTTTTTAAGCAAATAAGTAGTAATATATTTTTTCATAAAGGTCTAAGATTTGTTTTTTATAATGGTTGTTTAAAAATTTAAATAATTATTTGCGGATTTAAGGCAGTCAGTCATAACTATAATTGATATTTTACTGAGAGAACAGTAAAATTAAAAAACAGCCAATAAATAATTTCATTTAACGGGTACGATGATAATATGTAAAAAAAAATATTAAACAAACGTTAGAAATTATTTTATTTAATTCGAAAATTGATTGAATTAACGAAACAGTATAGTATTAAGTAACATTTTACTTTCTTGATGAACCTATCATCACTGAAATACTTTAAATTACTTTCATAAAATATTTACATATTAAGCTGTAGTAGAGAATATCCGGGTTAAGACTATTAGTATTATTATTGTGTAATTATGCACACATTTATATTGATAACAGATAAGATAAAGGAAACGTGATATACTGAAGATTAATAATTACGACATCCTTGTTAATGAGGCGTGGTTCATTTATCACGTGCGTTGAGTCTTGTTTGTGTAATCTCTTGTTTCATTATTCTTGCATATTTTTATCGGTAGTGGGAATTAATTATCGTCAGTAGGAGGTCATGGATTTTGATATCATATAATTTATCATCTGTTTTTGTATTTTTATTATATCGCTCTTGTATATTTACAGTATAAAGTGTAAGTTGTATAAATATAATATTTCTTAGAGAAATGCGGTCGCTTCACTGCAACTACGAAGGGTAATTAATTCCGTAGATTTATAGATTAGAAATAGCAGCTGTCTACAGGCATGGACATTTTATTAAACTGGCAGATTTGAAACAAGTTGTTTTGGAAACAAAGAACGAAATTAAAAATTGAATAACAACTTAATTAAACGTCGATATTTATATTCTAGTACCGATACTCAATTAATAATCTTTTTATTAACTTTATTTAATATTTTCATAGTTAAAAGATAGCTTGTATAATTTCTACTGTGTTTATATATAGATAAAAGATAAAGGGTTGTTTTTGTATTGCATTTAGCATATACAATCGATAGCTTGTATTTGTTTAATTCAATCATATGAATGTGTAAAAGTAACATTAAAAAAATAGATGATTTAACGGGATTTCACCGATCGAGAGGTGTTTGAAATTTCTGCTTACAAAAGTATTTTTGCCAGAAGGTAATATTACAAAATGATAACGATAAATTAGTTAAAAAAATATCTGGACTAATGGATGTTAGTAAACCTCGATACTTTAAAACCTTTAATATACGAATAGTAGTTAGATTTCTGCTGCTTAGAAAATCTTCTTCAGAATAAGGATTTAATATGTTCTAATAATCATATTTTAGAAGGTTGTAAACGTTATATTCTCGAGATTAAATTTACGGTGGTGCTATTAATATTTTGAGCTATATATCTTCTATTTTCCTTATTTACGTCAGAACATACAATTAAACAATGAATATAGTTGTAAATTATTACTGGCTTGAAATATCATTCTAATACTAGTTGAGATTCTTATAATCATATAGCTGAGCTTCTTCTTCAAATATATCACATATAAGCCGTAATATTTTTATTAAAAATTGTCCGAAACCCTTACCACCGATAGACTTTTTCACGATGGCAAAAAAAATGTTTGTCGGAGTGTAGCCTAAAGATACGGACGTTGCGAGCGATGTATTTGAAATTTTTATATTTTTAAATCATCTGCAAAGTAGTTGTTAGAAAGAGAGAGTTAAATAATTTAACGCACTCCTTGATTTAAATTTTTTATCTAAAAACCAATATCTTATCCAATTGAATCGAAAATTAAATCTTTCTCATTTTATATTAGATTCACTTTATGTAAATAATACTTAGACATAATTAAATAAAAATATAATAATACTGACATATGAGTTTGAATTGTTACTGACGACTTAAATATTTAAACCATCACACATATGAATAAATGTGGGTTTGTATTAATTAATACATATTCATAGTTTAGAATTTAGCTCACAATTATACGAACGTGCATTTAGGTTAGCCGCAACGCCTCATCTAACAATTATATCATTACACACACAGACAGCTTTTAGTTATACTCGAATACCATACAATAACAGAGAATTGAGAATTTTGCAACTTATTATAACTTTACAAAATCTATTGAAGTATTAAAGACAAACTAAACTGTTGTAAAGTTATAAGTAATATTATGTTTAAAATTGTGATAGGACTGTTATTTTATTCGTAATTTCGTCAAAGTTGGGTGATCATTCAACTGAAAATAACTGCTACAAAATTGAGTTAGAGTTGCACCTTGTGGAATCAAGTTATTATTATTTCAATGTGACTAAAATCATTTAAAGTTATGATGATAAAGTTAGATAATATAATATGATTTTACATGTAACTAAATCAGTGAAAGTTCAGCGACAGTCAAAGTCTATACGAAATATTAATATCAAAGATGGCTGACTCCATTCTGTTTAAAATAATATGATTATTACAATAATAACATACAATAACGATTCAAAACGGACGCAGGCAGTATGTAACTAGCTCAGACGTTGTGATTTTCGCAACTATCCTAACTATATTCACAAAATCAATTCAAGTAGAGAAACTTTAGGGACAGTGAAAATCATCACTTAAATATTATTATCAAAGATGGTCGAGTCCATTTCGTTTATAATAATATAATTTTCTTCTGCTTGTTTTATTCCTATACACTATGTGATAATTTACTATATATTTTTTATACTTTTATTTATTATAAAATCGTTAAATTAGCATTTATGATATTCTCATGAATCGTGGAAACGCTGATTGGACGGTGCTTTGTATCATATTAAAATCCAAGAATGTATTCCTTTATTATAATTACATTTTATTATATTCATTCATTTAGCTTTCCAGCTGTGTCGTGAACATTATTTGACAACATTACTCAATTAGAAAATCATTATTTGTTAATTTAAGAATATTTACAAAAATAAAGTATTTCTTTTCAAATAAATAAAAAACTCAATCAACCTGAATCGCTATCGAATTAGACACCCACTGTTAAATGTATTTTCAATTAATACCTGTTACAAGACCTGGCAATTGATTTGACTTCGGCAATTTGTTGTTTCAATTTCGGGGGCATTGACTTGAGAGACTCCTAATTTTGTTAGTATTGGTTCACTCGTTGTTTGGAACATTATAACAGTTTGGATAATAGAATATGGTTAAAACCTATAACTATTAAGTATAATTTCAACATTGCTTTTATTATTTTTTGCTGCATGTCTTGTACTTTTTAAATATAATTAATAATTAACGAATGATAGGGATTTAAAACGTTAAATTTCACTGTATATGTTTTGAAAATATAAAATATTAAGTGGTCAGTACATGTAGTGTAGGTAGGTGAATATAGCCAGTCAATTACAAAATATTGATACAATTAAAAATCCTTAAATATCAATTCCATATGCTGTTTTAACCGAGAGGCAGACTTCTCATCCGAGCAACCCAGCAAACTTATTAAACCCCGGGTATAAACTTTTACATCATATTATTACTCATGTAGGGGTATTTGCGTTCGTAAACGACGTATATACTGCCAGTACCTTGGTAATTTTGATGTTTGTTTTGAGCCCTGTTAACACTTTGGTTATGGGAAAATTGAAAACATTCAATCTCGTTTTATTTTATAATCAGTGAGTTGATTTGGTATATAAGCTTTAGTTTCACAAAATTACACAACAATTTGGTTGTTGGTTCAATCACCATTTACATATTACAAATAACTAGAATAATTGTTAACTATAACCGCAGTTATAATAGTTTTTTAATAGGGACATAATTAAGTGAAGTAAATAAGTAGTTCTATTGAGTTAATAAAATACTTTTGGATTTTTCTAATAATATTTATAATTTATAAATTTTCAGATGACATTTTTTTTTTTAATTTAAGGTAAAAAATTCGATAAGTTGCCTAGCAGCCTCTAAATTAATTTAAATACTAAATTTCATTTTGTATCAGAATAAGAAAAACAGTAATTAAAATATCTTGTACTTTAAAGGTCGGATATAGTGTAGATATAACAGAATTCAAGGTATTGTCTATTGATCGGTGGAACCCATTCTTTTTGAAAAATAATTAGGATTTAATAAATTAAGGATTATTATTAAGAATAATATCTTAGCATCTTTATTTATGTGACCAATGATAAGTGCATTCAGTCAAGGAACTTCAGGCACATAACATATACATATATCTTTTACTACTACCCTTAAATTAAAGTTTTTATTTTAAATACCTTATTACAAATGTACACCTCAACGTAACTAATATATATCTACGTTTTGACAAAGATAAATGTTTAAATAATAATTTAAATAATAATAGTTAATAAAATATAAACAATGTAAGTTTTACCTAACTGGATACTATGAAATTCAAGCATTCATTTCCAATTGTTGAAACTTGGTATATAAACATAATTTTAATTACAGTTTAGTAATTACTGTTTAATAACTCTTTTTAATATGAATTAAAGATAATTAGTTACACGCAGTAAATTATAAAGAAAAATTAAGCAACGTTATATTTTCTAGGTCGATGAGCTTGTAAAGACGATGATAATATATATTAAATAATATAGGAGTTTATTTTAATGAGAATAATGTTAAATACCCAGATATTGGTTGTATATACCGATACATCCGTGCTAGCTATTACTTTCCTGTTTTAATTTATTTTAAATAAATATTTTTTTAAAAATTTTTCAATATGTTTTCGAAAGAAATTTTTCAGAATATAAGAAGTGTGTGTGTGTGTGTGATGGGTTAAAAGAAAACAGATATTTTATATTTTGATTGAAATACATTTAGAGATTAGATAAATATACCCTACTAATATATAAAATTTTTGCATCTAAAACAAATAAAGAAATATTCAAAATCAGTCTTTTATTTAAAATAAACTTACAATGAGCTAATGTAAGGCAATTCGGCTAAATACTTCCTGGATACTCTTTTAACTCATTTACTTATTGTCGTTGAATCACAGTCATAAGTCATTTGTAGGAACAAATATCTTTTCACAAAATACGTAAATAAATAAGTATATCATAAATCATAAATGATGGACTGTCCAGTAGCAAACAGAAATAAAATACTAACCTATAATTATAGTTGGATTTGACGCTTTTTTGCGAACACCTTACTTTAGGGGGGAGAATTTTAAACATGATGTGACGTGAATTAACTTAAATTAAATTACACTCTTACTATAATAAGTTAACAGATTTTACAGAGTGTGATGACTCACAAAGATTAAATACTTATCTGAACATGAAAATCGACAAACCTGGTTCGTATCAACATAATTTAACATTAATTGAAATGGAAAAGTGGCTTAAATTCCATTTGCATTTCTTATATATGCGGCGTTGTCTGTGCCGCTTTTAATGATATAGGAAGCTCAACTAATTAATTTTGTGCACTTTTTTATATAAACTTAAACATACACTGATGATATACTCTGAGAGTTATTTTTAACCATTAAATATTGTTCATTTCAATAGATTTACATAATATTAACACTACAAATATTTTCTATAAAATTATCATGAAATGTTTTATAAACAAATTATACAAGTATTTGTATAATTTAGGTTTTAGTAATAAATAAAATTTGTAATACCAAAAAACGCTTATTCTTTACTAAATTAATACGTATGGAAGAAAAAAAGAAGAATTTTATTAAATTTATAAATGACTTTTGTGTTGTAATTGTTTGTGTTGAAATAATAAAATATAACGTATTAAATTGTTGATAAGGGAAGGAAACTCTTACTATCATTTTATTAGTTGTAACTTAAGATGATGAAATAAAAGGTTAAATTATCATAGATTAAAATTTTTTAAATATTTTCTCAGTTTAAAATTAAATTTTACTTATTATCAGTTACATATTTCTCATCTTTGAATTGTTTTTCTAGACTTAAACGGCTTATTTATATTTACAAAGTTTTTGGTTTTGTTCCAAATTCATTGATAACTGAAATGCTGTCGTCGTTACATTACCCGCGGCTGTGTTGAAGAGATCGTTGCAATATTAAATCAATATTATTAAATCAGTTGGCACATACGAGGATGAATAATTGTATAGATATATTTTCTAATATGTTTATAATTTGTGATTGGTTTAAACAAAGAGTAGTTTTTTAAAAGGATTTGGAGCAAATATACTCGTATTCAACAATTTTAAGAATTATTGTTTCTAGTTCTTTTTCTCCCACTTTTGTATTTTAAGACATACCGTTATATATAAGTAGAAAAAATCAAAACCATGAAAATTTTCTGGAATTCTCAACTTAATTAACAATTTTATTTATTTCTAATTCAGTTATAAACACGACACTCAGCGCTATCATTCATACATCTTTAATTGATTTAGATTTTTTTGTAATACATAACAATAATTAGAAAAATAATATGTACTAAACATTATATTGTTTTCTTTATTTATTCTTCTTATACATAATTATTTATTTCTTTATTAAAATGATGAGTTTCAAAAGTAATCGTTTTCTTTAAAGTTGGATGAAAATAAATAATAAGATGTTGGTATATTTTACTCAAAAAGAATATCATATTATACGTAAGTAAAACTTTGGGCTTATTTTAATATTGAGTTTCTCAAATAAAAGTGCCATTAAAGTGAAAAACTTTGTTATTTAGTTATTTATAATTTTTATTGATATCACATTTACTCGTATTTCTTAGTTTCTATTTATCACCCCAGAAATCGTTAACATTTCTATCATTCACAAAAAAGATCTTTTATAGAAATCCGGTTTCGTAATTCTGTATTCCGCCATCTCTCGAGATCAATCGAGGATCGTGATTCTAGTAACGAGGGTTACTTTATGACGCTCCCTTAGGTACTCTCTGATGAAATTTAATACAACTTTTATATGTATTATTTGCAAGAAATATATTTTTTAAATAATTTACTTTTATATTTATTTTATATTATGCTTTAAAAGAATTTTGATATTTTATATACAGTGTTTTGAACATTTTTATCATTTATAAAAAAAAAGAAATGTGATTAGAAAACTTAAAAAGAGCATGAAGAACAAAGCTGCCACATTTCTTATAATATTCATATCTTATAAAAAAATGCGTTCATCTTGACAGACTATCAAATACTGAAATTGATTTTGAGACTAGAAATAGTTGGACCGACGTAGCTATAGAGTGGGAAGGATTGAATTTGGTGACGATGTCAGTGTAAATGAAAGGAACCTTCAGATAAGGATGACACTAAGATAGACTATTAGACTACACTAGATTATAGTAATCTAATAATAATACGCACACAAGATAATTATGAGAAATGAAAAAAACTCCTAACGCCAAAATTTCATCTTTAAAAAGTTAACAAATCCTTCATGAGCTTGAGTATACGCATATATAATAAAATTCCACAATATATTTTAGACCTTCCTTTTCTTAGTTTTGAATCTAAAATCAACAGTGTATTATGAAATAAATCTTATTATAATATTCAAAAGATTTTAGAGGATTATAATGTGTGGAACTAAGTTGTTGACTCATCTGCAGGGTTGATATTATAATGTACATCATCTAACATTGTTCAATTTCTTTTAAAAAGAGCAACTGTTGAGTTTCTGGCTGGCTTTCCACAACAGAGCAACATTTCGAGTGGTAGCTTTCTCACGGGGTTACTACACTGACCATTTTAATGTAATAATTGACAATTCAAAAGTGCATGTAAATGCCTACTTGAATAAAGATACTTTGAAATTGAATTTGACTGTACACAAATACTTTTATTCTTTCTGTGAAATTGTTTTGTTAACAATGTACATCACCAGTTTTTATGGGGCTCATATTTATTCTACAAGGTTGGTCACATGATATATAATATTATAGACAAAATATTTAGTTAATATATGTTTCAAAGCGGAATTTTAATTAAGAATGTTGTATATGATTCTTTTAATTTAGATTAAATGGAGAAGATTAATTATACACGTATTATAAACGTAAAAACCTATAAGTATATATTTAAAATATATAATAAAGAAAAATATGTAACGCATGTATATTTGTCGTTTTCTTGAGCTTAGTTTCAGCAAATATTCTGCCTGTGGTTTGTTACTATTAAAGCCAAACGAATACACAATTGAGGAAAATGCAATGATATTATAAAATAATATGATACAGAGCAAAACAGCAGCATTTATTTGAATGTTCAGGATGCTTTTGCCTTCTGTGTGAGTTTAAATTGAAAATAGCGTTTATTTTAAATAGTAATCACTTGTTAACTTGTAATGACTGTAATATAATAGATTTTGTAATAACAATTTGTATTCTATGGTATTATTCTGGAATTATAATTTACTTGGATAATAATTTAATATCACATATTAGTAATTACGGTGATTGAGTAGAATATAAAATAACTTTGAACATTGAAACTAAAGTTTGATGTTTCTAAGTGTAATGACTAATGATCGATTTTTTCATATTTAGTTCAGCACACTTATAATGAAGGTGAAGCAAAATATTTCCGTTGTATCAACTACATTTTCAGCTGAGCGGGTAGGAATATCTACCTGTTTTATTGTTTATACTAATTATTGTTAAATCTGTACTTATGTCTGTCATATTTTGTTTTCAACTAGATAACAAAGTAAGACTATATTCGTAACTTTAAATATGCTGTTAACGCAGAGCATAGTTTACTGCCATAATGGAACATGTCGTCATGGTTATAAAGTTAAACTAACAAAACTGTCATAAAAAATCACGGAGTAACAATAAACTTTAACAGTTAAAAGTCATTCAGCAAAATTTAATTTTGTGAAATTGTTATCGTATAAAAATTCCATATAAGTTTATAATTTACATTTTAACATTATACATTCTCAATGGTCAATAAATATATTTAATAAAGCACATTTATTATAAATTCCTAACTATAAGTCTACGCTCTTTTGATATTGGAATTTAAAAATGAGCGAAAGAAAATGCATTGAATATAATTTGCTCGCCGGTAGAATTTAAAATGAACTGGAAATACAAAAAATGTCCAGTTTGAAATTTTATTGTATTGTTATATATTACAAATGAAATGTGAAGGAAATGCAGTATTTAGAAAACAATAAACTTAGACTCTAAAATCTAACTTATTTTACAATAGTTTAGTACCTTTTTAACATTCTATTCAGATTTATAATAAGCTAGTTAAGTTATTTTGACATCTTCATCTGATAATTTCATGTTTCTCAAGCTTGTCAAGGATGTCCTAAAGTAATTAAAGTTTGTAATTTCAACAGCGACCAACAGTTCTTGAGTTTTCTAATTATAATCTACGCAAATATAAGAAATAAGTCATATAAACTATTCATATTCATTCATCCTATTATTTTAATTTTTAAAATAAGAAACAAGGGATCAATCTAGAGAAATTGAATTGTCGTTCTGTGAACAGTAGACCTCAGTATGTTAGGGGATGAGCCAATGTTTTAAGTGCCTTTTCCAAAAAGGAATAAGTATACCTATGTATGTATGTAGGTACATAACTACCGAACGAAATTTAGCTCCACCAAATAACAACGGAGTTAATCAACTTTAACATTTTTTATAATTCGCTATGGCTGCTGTTTTGGATTTTGAAATAACAAAAAAATACCTTAGATTTCGGCAAAGAATACTTAGATGAAATTTCAGCCCGCTAGCTGCCGCAAAGTCCGTTTTTGTGGTACGGATCAGAAATCCGCCATTTTGAAATTTTTCACCCAAGCAAAAAAAACGGCTCGACATAAAATTTCAAATAATTTAAAAAATACGCCTGCCGATTTTCATGACGATAGGATAAAAAATACGCCGGCTACGCCGGAACAAACATGCTGAGATAGATACGGAAAAATAGCAGAATGGGCCTATCTAGTGGAAACGTAGTCCTTCGGACAACGCTTCACTACACTCAGCATTCGTCCTTCGGTCAAATATCAAAAGTGGTTGACTTCATCCTGTTTACAATAATATAATTTTCTATAACTATTTTATAATTCTAATTTATAATATGGTTTATTTTAAAATTCTAAACTTTTACATTAATATTATAATATAACAATCAAAAATGGACGCGGGCAGTATTTAACTAGCTGAGACGTTGTGATTTTTGCAACTTGTACTAACTATATACACAAAATCAATTCAAGTAGAGAATCTTTAGGGACAGTGAAAATCGTCCCTGAAATATTATTATCAAAGATGGTTGAGTCCTATACACTATGTTAATATTCAATATATATTTCTTATACTTTAATTTATTATAAAATTGTTAAATCAGCATTTATTATTATATTGGACGCCGGGGCATTGCATCATATGAAATTCCAAGAATGTATTCCTTTAATTGTAATTACATTTTATTGAGCAGCATTATTGGGCTCTAGTGGAGACTTTTTCACATTCTATGTCACGAATTGGCTCGAAAAACTACTTGACGGAAAATTATGAAATTTTGCAAACAAAAAAACACAGATCAGGTGACCGTTTTAAAAAAAATGTAAAGTGTCATGTCGTTGATAAAAACTGATATCCCAGTGACGTCAATGGGAATGTGGCGCGACTGTTAGGCTAATCTGAAGTCTCCTACATTAACGACATTGTCCACAACGATGAGTCATTACTCTGGGTCACCTCGCTCAATATGCAATACGCCCCTAGTTATATTCATTCATCATTAGCTTTAAGCAGACACGTAGCTTGTAAATTAAATATAAGTATTACATTTTAAATTAATAAAATTGTATCTTTTTGGATCCTCCGTTTACGTCGGGAGTAATGACCTCTTATATCGTGAACATTATTTGACAACATTAGTCATTAGTAATTGCGAAATCATTATTTAATAATAAGAATATTTATAAAAATAAAGTATTTAATTTTAAATAAATAAACAAACTCAATAAGACTGAATCGCTATCGAATTAGACACCCACTGTTAAATGTATTTTCAATTAAAACCTTTTACAAGATCTGGCAATTGATTTCATTTTGGCAATTTGTTGTTTAAAATTCGGGAGCATTGACCTGAGAGACTCCAAATTTTGTTAGTACTGGTTCACTCGTTGTTTGAATCATTATAACAGTTTGGATTATAGAATATGGTTAAAGCCTATATCTATTGAGGATAATTATAACATTGCTTCCAGGTATTAACTTTTACAACCTTTTTTATGAACTAGGAAATGAAAAAATTATGTTTTAAACTTATTCAGCGTAAACCTTGTTACCTCATATTTTAATTATTACAAATACAAAGAAAAACCTGAAAAATCTTAGCTTTCTATTAAACTACTGAAATGATAGTTAGTTCATAAATGATTATATAAAATACTTTTCTCTAACTTATATTTACAATAAAATTAATAAACTAAATTAGCCTGACACATTGAGAAAAATAGTTTTTCTTCATCACAGTCATTACTAACTATCTTCCAGCAAGTAGACGTCTCTTCAGTAATATAGTTATTAGTTGTGTAGCTTAGAATAAAGATTTTTTTTTATTCTTCATTAATAAAGTAAATAATTGTCTGCTGCTTTATCATTTTATTCTGATTATAATTCTTGCACGTTTAACAAATGTTGATATCAGCATATTATTAATTAAAACAATTACATGTAGACAGGTACTAGTTCAAGTATGTTCATTGTTTGGACAAAACAAATGATGTTAGTTGAACACAAGTTGTGTTCAATTAACATCCTTTGTTGTGTTACACAACGTTATAGTCAAAATATGGATGTAATGTGTACCTGAACTTGTTAGTTTGTCTTCTTCACTGGTGAATATCACAAATAGTCTTATAGTCGGTTAGTCTTTGATATTTGATATTGTGGTTTTCATATGAGCAGTAAAACTTAACATCTTCCTAGTTTTTAAATATAATAAAACTTTTAAAGCAAATTATATTAGCTATTTCAATGAAAAGTATTGATTTAAAATTGTGTTACCAATAATTGAAATGTATATAAGAATTTGAATCTCACAATTAGAGAGGCTGTAAAGAGTGCTATAAAATTTAAACTGAGTTTAAAATAATAATTGTTATAGCTGCAATATAATTTGCAGTCCCGTTTCCCTGAAAGTTATAACATGAGAGCATAACTTTATTATAACAACTCTTCAGAAAATACTTTTTATTAACATTAAATAAAATATATTTTTATATATTGATATTGTTTAAATATTTTTTCAAATCTTATTACTTTTAGCATTTGTCATGTTGATAAATTATTAATTGTTAAATTATCAAATTATTAATTTTAAAGTTTGGAGATCGTTGACAACTAAAAATACGAGTACGTCTTATACTATCTGGGAGGGTGATACAGAATCACTATACTTGGGGTTACAGACATTTCAACTATTAACCATAATTTCAATTGAAGTTTATGTAGCTACGGGTTTGGTCACTATTGATTTGAGACACATCTAATCAACGTTAATTAACGCAATGCGTACTTTCCGATACTTCATATTTATGTTTAATTTTGCATATCATTAAAGCTTTTCTGCAGAATGAGAGTATATGAGTAATGAATGTGTAACAATTTTGAATCTCCAAGCACTGACAGAAGTATGAAGCCAGAGCTATACAGAGCAGAGAAGGGGGAAGGCACACTTTATTAATTTTGAAATAATATTGATTTTCCACCTTTAATAGTAATAATTTGATTTGGTTTAAATATTAAAAAAATTACAAAAAAAAACTAACTAAGACTCTATCTCATTATTTATCAATAATAACATATAAATATTCAAGAATATAGCATAGAAAGCAAACAAGAAATTACATTTCTTTACATTTTCTTTTATTTTTCTAGACTTAATAAGCAAAGTACCTAAGGTACCTAAAGGTCTCTGACATCTCTCCCTTAGGTTGAATCTATAATGCGTAGTCAAAAAACAGTACAATAAAATCGATACAAATAATAATATAATAGATATAATAATGACAAAAACTATAATATTTTTATATTGATAACAGCATATTTTTCCATTTCCGACAAAAATATGCAAGATTAATGAAACAAGAGACAACAGATACAAGTCTACAAGACTCCACGCACGTGATAAATGAACCAAGCCTCATTAACAAGGATGCAGTAATTATTAATCTTCAGTAAATCACGTTTCTAGTACGCTTCCTCCAACTCATCAATTATAGTTGTAAATTATTCACGTAATTGCTTGTTTAGTTTATAATGTATTTAGTCTTTATTTTGATTTCCTTCTTTTATATTTTTGTAAAATTTGATTAGATATCTAAATTAATTCAAATGAAGAATTGTGATGGTTTGCTGGTTTACTTAATTTTAAAATCTTTACTAAACACATAACGATCACCGTGTTACATCATTATCGGTATGATCGGTGCCCAAGATATACGAGCACATCCCCAGCACAGCAGTGTTCACTTACTACTTGGCCACCCGCAGACTTGACTGGACTTCGATATTATGAAAACGATCGTTTCTTTTCTACACTCCTGTAATAAAATGTTTCTTTCTCTGCATCTCCATTATATTAAAATATTAATTGTTTGTTTGTTTCTTCAATATTCTTAGTTTGCATTAAATTAACCAAACTGGTTACGTTCAATCTGGGAAGAACTTTTAAGCACGGCTGCTTTAATTTCCTTCTTAAATCTTAACTTTTACCTAAAATGCGTAAATTTTTGTATTTTATGATTAAAAGGAAATTTGGCCGCAATTTTTACACTAAACCTAACCAAGAATATAAGATTATTAAAAATATAATCGGTGTCTTGCAAAATATTAAAATGTGTGAAATTGTTAATTGGAAGATTTTTTTTTTAATGTATTGTATCGCAACTCTTTGTGTCTTAAAGAACACTAATGAATGTTGATGGATGATTGAAATCAGATCAGTCATTTCTTCGTTAGGGGAGACCGGGGCTGGTTGACCAATTTTCAGTTTAAAAGTTAATATTTTTATTGCTTTAATGATTATTTTTGTGAAAAGCAATTCCATTCATAGTGACACTATTCAGCTCTAGAAAGAAATTACAATAAGCTCGATACCTATTAAAACATAATATATAGGCTCGATTTTATAGAACGGGAAAAACGAGTCAACCTACCCCGTGCCTGGGGCAGGTTGACTTGTCACTAGGGGTATGTTGACCTAAGAAGTAATGAGTACCAAGACTACGAAGGAACAAGATTTAAATACTAAAGTAAATGCAATCATAATTTTTAAGAACATCTTCAACAACATTAAACACCGTTAAGAACCTATCGGTCCACCTCCAGTCTAAAATAGTCTTTGATAGTCCTTTAGTCTAAAATAGTCAAAATAGTATTTATAGTGAACACGTGGGAAAACGAAGAACGGAAGGACCATATTGCCGATGCCGAGATAGCAACTGCGACTCTCACCAGCGAAACCTCGGTCAGCAGACGTCATTTTTCCAAATTTTTTGGTGCCAAGATGAGCTATTACTCTATCAGGAATGTGAACCGTTGTCAGTCCTGTTTCATCTACATTCTAAATATACCCAGGGCTTACATTTAAACGTAGGTAAACGGTTCTTAGGTAATCAAAGAACAACTGCACGTTGTTTTTGTAGAAAGAAGTGGCTCGAAATAGTAGTTTGAGGGGATCGAATAGAGAGAATAGGATGACGTTTAAGCAAACTCCCTACCCAATCTTCATCAGCAATCTGTTTTTTATCCCATGATTCAATTCAAGGTCAATTGAGATCTAGACAGTCCGGGATTGCATTATTTTTTTTTTCATATTTACTACATGGCGATATTTTATATGGTATATAGCAAATTCTTTTGCTGGAATTGATACTTCGGCGAAAATAACTTGTCGACATACTCTCTCCAGTATGTCTTTACGTCGATTTGACTTTCGTTTATAGATTCGCATTGTTCTAAACTGGAAATGTTAGGTTAAGAACAATAATTTTTATACCAATTTATATCTAGTATATCCAAAATTGTATACGGCAGGTTGACTAGATAGTCAACCAACCCCTCTATAAATGAGTCAACTAGCCCCAAACGACCTAGTAATTTTAACTACGTGCCAAAACCTTAAAATGGTGTCGTAATTAAAAATAATAAGGAAGCATACAAAGTTCGGAAATCAAACATTCGTATTAAACAGTTTGACAAGCAATCAAAACAAAATGAAAAGAGTTATAACAAATAGAATTAAGGCAAAAATAGTTACATAAGCGTCTTGTTTTTGAACAATAGGCTCTAGCTGACAAACGGTTTGGGTCTGCTCCGCGGTTTTTCTGATGATTATGCGCGGGGGAATAATGGATACGCTCACCTAGTCGATCTTTGCTAAAAGTTTTCCTAACTCGCGTTTTTGACAATTAGTCTACTTGCCCCTATAGTCAACCAGCGCCGGTCTCCCCTACTTGTTATTGAATACAGATAGACGAATTTCATTGTAATATTATTAATAAAATAATGTTGCATAGAATGTAGGTCAGATAATTATATATTGGTCATTAAATTCAATATTTTAAGTACTGCAGAGTAATTAAAATAAAATATTTTAATAAAAACATTGTGTACTTATAATCAATCAGTATTATTTTCCTTGCTAATGAACTATCATGCATTGAAATATTTCAGTATTTTTTTATTTATTTAAATGAATAATTGTGATCAAACCAGAATATATTTTTTTGTTATTTTTTTTGTAAATATTTTGTGTAATTCTAATAAGTTTAACAATATTGTAGTATTATTACATTATAAGTTTTATCGAGTCATATTAAACAAGACTAAAATAAAATAATATAAAATAAATAATAATAAATCTACCTAAGTGTTGTACCCGCTGTCTATAAAAATAAATTACTTAGTTTTTTTTTAACCTACTGCGTGCTGACTGTGTACACTTCTATAATATTATTTTAGTAATATAATTTACAGGTAATAGTTAAAAATATATACAAAAATGGATAGTTTGGAACATGGGATTTTATTTTTATTTATTGTAATGTCGGTACAGAAGAAAATTTCATTTATATTCTTTCATTAATTTTACATACTACTCGTATATGTAAACTTATAAAATTTGTTTTTATGATGAAAATACGACAAAGAATAAACATTTTAATGAATATGTCGGCAGTCACGCTATTTATGCGCGGCTTCAAGGAACAGCGTCCAATAGGCGCCGGTGGAACGTACACCGAACGCAAGTTGCGGGTACTTCGAGAAAATACAATTTCTCCTTCCTTCAGAATCGACTATAAAAGCAGCCCACACCGAGTAGTTGGCACGCATTTCTAATGATTGCGTCTCGGTGTACGGATCACTGTCTCTTGATAGTCGAATACACCATATAGGCATTGAGCGGCGAAAATTGTCTTTGACAATAAGTAGTGCTCGTATTGCGGTGGGTGCCCGAACTCTGTCCCTGACAGTTAGTAGGCCCTATGTGACCGCCCGACATAACCTTACTGATTAATTTCATTCATTTAATTATTGTAATTCTGTTACGCGTTAGTTAGTAACTGTTGTAACAATTGTATCAATCAAATTATTCTTTTGTTCTGTGTGTGTGTTTAAACTGTAAATAAATTTTGTTATTCTATTTGAATTTTCTTCCTGATGTCTGACCAAAACCCGACAAATATAACATAATAGGTTAAATAATGCTTCTTGAATTAATTTAAATATACATCGTACATCAACTGTACAGTTAATGGTAAGAGGAGTATCTAAAATATATGTATCGAAATATTATTAATAACTTTTTTTTTAAATATTTATTCTCCTTACACGACCATGTTTATGTAAATACAAATACAAATTCTGAACTGCGGACAAAATGAATTGTTGTAGCAAAACATAGTTAATTAATAGTATGTATTCAAACTTATTATATAGCTTTTAGTCGTATAATAAATTTACTTTTTGGGTTAACTTCATTTAATTGGATTTGAAAGTATTTAACTTAAATATATAAATAAAGTATATATTTATTTTATAGATACATAATATATATACATACAGATGCACTTTTCTGGCACATTCGTGACGTACACCTGCTAGACATTCCGCCGCCTTACACCAGAGAAGCACACCTGTGCGACTTAGAAGCGCCGATAATGCAATTCCTAAATACACTTGTAACATCTAGATATCTCGGAAAGAATTCAAAAAATAATCTACATTAATGCAATGTAGCTCTCAACAGTGAATCATATTTTAAATAAGCTTAATATGGCTAAACATGTTTCAATGAGTGTTTTATAAGAAACAATACCTTATATCACTATTAATTTTGGGTGCAAGTTTTGTTCAAAAAACAATTGCTTAGAAATATTCTGCTGTGTACCAAACACTTATTCTACGTATATAAGAATGTTGCGTCTAGACATTTTAGCCAGTATATTATTGAAAAAAATATGTTACAATCAGTAAATATATGAAATGAATATTTTACTGCTCACTAAACTGGCGAACATTATCTCTTTCTCTCAGTAAAATCTTTATCAGGTCTCAGTTGCTTATTAAATAATGCTCTTCAAATTATTTTAAAGTAGTCGTTCCATTAATATAATGTATTAAAAAGATTGAATAAATCTAATTATCAAATTCATAATTTGTTACTCGTTAATCTTTAACTCGTTAAAATATTAACACTATATTGAAGTTGATATTTCATCTGTATCATCACTTGGAACCTCCGGAATGATTTTTATTATGATCATCATGACACAATCGCAACCGGAAAAGACATAGCTGATACCTGAATACATTACCTGGATATCTTACAACTTAACAGGTAATAGTAATTGATCTTAAAGTAAATTGAACCATGACTTACTTTAAGATAACTGCTACATAAGCTATTAATAAAGCATCTTGTAAAAGATTCCTAATGTGTACTGAATTCACTCTCACTGTAACAAATTAGTAAAATGACGACAGTACAGTGATAACGCGCTCCTATCACAATTAACTACTACACGTGACAGATGACTCATGAATTACGAAAATTAATAATTTAAATTACTACATGAGATAGATAGTATATAACAAATAAGAGTTATACTAAAAATATTACTATACTGTACAAATACAATGTTCTATTGCTTTAATCCTGTCCCATCGCAACATTTTTTATTTTATATCTTTTATGTCTACGATTACCATCTTTTCTCTTTATTTTATTTCATTATCAATATAATAATAACAATAATAATAATATCTTATAAAAGGTATGTTTCTTAAGAAAATGAGTATTTTAATAAAGGATAAGGTTTGAATGAGTGTTGTTTATTAATTTAAAGTATTATTTTCAAATTTCCCGCAGACTATCGTTACTTTAAATAGTAAGTAAGAATAGTAAAAAAAAGTACTCTTTAACACTGGCAATGACATCATTTTAGTAGAGTTTTAATATGTAAACAAGATACTTTAAAAAAAATTTAAAGTATTAAGTCTACACAATATATATACATATATTTTTTTTTACTTAATTATATACTACAAATTTCAATTCAATACAACAAATTTTGTCAATTATCAAACCTTAATTTGAATGATCTTTCTCTTTATACATAATCATAATATTAGATGGATACGAAATAACTCTAATTTAAACGTTAAACTGTCAATATTATTATTAGTTCATGATTACAAACATATGTATATTAGTTCGTAAAATAAATATTGCATATTTATTTGCGAGAAATGCGGTCGCTTCACTGCAGCTACGATGGGTAATTTATTCGGTAGATTTATAGATTAGAAATAGTAGCTGTCTACAGACATGGACATTTTAATAAACTTTGTATTAATGACAACCTTTAGATAAGTTCTTTCTTTTGAAAATAAGAATCAAAACCAGTAATGGTGAATTGTAAACTACGAAACTATTTTCTAACAGTTCTTTTTTATTTATATATGCATAACAATAATTAAATAAATTATTTAAATTTGTATTAAATAAATTTCGAAAATGGTTTTCTACATACAAAATATATAAAATATTTCTTTTGTAGCACTTCTTCAGGTAAATTAGTAATGCAGTATTTTAGATACTTTATATATTATATACACGAGCCTAACAATGCATACATTTAAAGAACATTAATACTAAAATATAAGATTTGATTAATTATTTTCATTAAATATGTACTCGTATGTCTACATTTATCTTTAAAAATACCTAATTATACAAGAAAACTGGCAAATATTAGTATTCGTCAGTTATCTTGTATAGTTAGTTATCAAATGGTTATGTTAATCGATATTAAAATTTAAACTTAGATATAAATCATAATCCATTCAAACTGCACGCTAATTAAAATTGATACTCTAGTTAAACACCAGATAAGCCCAATGGCTGTAGCCATATCCGCTGGGCTTATCGTTTTTATTTTATATACTATTTTCAAATTTTACTTACGATTTTCAAATATCTGTCGAATTATTGGGGGAAATTTAATATTATTTTTATTTATTTTCATTGTACAAATGATCATTCCTTGATCAACCCCTTAAAGATGAATTTTCTTTTACAAATAATGTTGTTTATAGTTTTATTAGGATGCACAAGAAACGAAAGGTCAAAGGTGAAGCTAAATAAAATATATTAAATTCATGATTAGGTTCTAGATCCATTGTCTATATAGATAGTTAGATAATTACACGTGTCTTTCGAATCTTAATGTTATCTAAATTTTGTAAAGCAGATAAGCATACCGTGCTATAAAAACTTTTACCAAAACAAACAAACATACAACTATTAAAGTGAGCTTTCCGTAGATTTAAACTGATTCGATGTAATTACAACTTTTAAGAAATCGTTGCAATCAGATGGTAAGAGCTGCGAAACGGCTCCATATCCATAATAAGTTATCAAACTCGTTCTCAGCAGTAACATGGAAGTTTCTCGGGACTCTAGGTACAGTACCATCTAAAAGTTCCACTGGTTAATTTTCATTCTCATCTCATTAATTAAGTCGACATTTTTCTTAAGATCCTATTCTTAAGAATAAAATTAAATTAAAAATAATTTTGTATATATTTTCCCTGCCAAATGATACCAAAAGTCCCATTTTGTTATTTATTCATTCCCCTAAAAAGAAATTAAAAGAGTTTTGCAGTCAATCAAATGCTGTTGGCAAGGATGACATCTGCCGAGTTATGATTGTCATTACTTGATTTTATCCTACTCGCTCGGACTCATATCATTAATACTTCCTTATCCAGGGGTATTTTCCTAAACTTTTGCGGAACGTCCATGTCCTTCCTCTGTCAAAAGTGGCTAATTCTTCCGCGTGCAATGATTTTTCTCCCATATCTGGATTTCTCTACCTATCCAAAATCCTCAAAGCAATCATTCACAACCTCTCTTTTTCTTACCATTTGTATGGCAATGTTCTACGAATCTAAGGTATTGTCACACCCGACTGTATTGATAGTATAAACATTGGCTTAATTCAGATCCATGTTTGGTGTAACAACTTCGGAATTAATGGTAACCCACAAAAGTGTTAAGTGATAATTATCGACAACAAGCGAGGTCTTAACAAGGTCGACTACATTGCCCTAACACCAAAGCTGTTAGACTACCTCAGTCTGTAAAAAATCTCGATCTTTCTATTTATAATACGCTCAGTTTGAGTGTCAGTTTGTGTTATGTAGAAAACTTACGTACTCGTTACGTTTACTTTATCGGCACAAAAATATTTTACCAATTTTAAGCAAAACTCTGTGGTGGAGTCTATTCTTTTTCTACACTACGCTGATGTATGCTTGTTGTCTCTTCAATAACGGCATTAACTTTATTTATAAGTTAATTAAAATTCGATCACTTATCTGAATATCGTTCCAAAATGGGACTGGCTTCCTGTCCGTAAAATAAAAACTTCAAGAAGAGAGGTCAATATTTTTTAATTTTAAGTGATTTATCCTCTCCTCGGTACTTCAAGTAAAAATTTCAACTACTGAGGACAACTCAGGGTTATTATCTCCGTTCATTATCCAACTTAAGCTTATTTATCCCTATACGTCATACTAATTTTATGCCTAATTTCCTTCACAGTACATAAAACTGCTGAATAGTCTTCCTGAGAGACTTCGTCCTGCTCCCAATCGACAAATATTGAAGAAGCACATTTGTAAATATCTTCATGAGAGAACGCAGTGAATATTTTTTGTTTCATGACTTGAAAATCAGTTCCATGAAATTTTATTTATATATATATATATATATATATATATATATATATACTATATATATAAGTATATATATATATATATATATATACTATATATATATACTTAACACTAATTAAAACGGAAAAGTGTCTTGAAATTCATTTGCAATTCATTCTGCATGCGGCATCGTCCGTGGCGTTGTCATTAATTACGTAAATTAATGATCTTGATCTTTTAAATAGTAATAAATTAATTTGAAGATATTTAATTGATATTCGTAGCACACTAATTTAATTTGTTTTGTGATGAGTTTGTATTTAAAAAAATATATTTTCAACTCTGAAAAATAACATATTAATTTATTAGAAAGTTCAACTCCTAATATTTATTTATAAGATGTAACTTAGGATGATAATATAAAAATTTAAATTATTATTGATAAATCTTTAAAAGTCTTCTCAGTTAAAAATTAAATCTTATATGACACTTATATATTTGGTAGTCATTTTGTTGTTTTTACACTTAGGACATAAAATATAGATATCTTATAGATAACTTATATGACGCCTCTTTGGAATTACTGCGTTTGTTGTTGATGTGGTCGTTGCAAAATTAGATAAAAATTGTTGAAACAGATGTCAATTGTGTAGTTATATTGTCTAATAAGTGCTTGATTTGAGGTTTAAATGAAGACTAGTTTTTAAAATTTGAAAAGGTTTTGCACAAAATTTTAATACATGTTTCGAGTTCTTTGTTCTTAAAATTACTATGCAGCAAATTAACTATTTTAAGCCATACTTTGTTATTATTTCATTATGTATGTATAAATCAGAACAGAAATCAAAAAATATGAAAAAGTTCCGAAATCATCAACTTAATCACACTTAATTTACACCGGATTGATTGATATTGTTTGTTCCTGACTCAATTATGAATTCGATAAGCAGCGCTCTTGTTCATACACTTTAAATGAATTGAAAAAGAGTGAAATATAAATAAGATTGGTTTGAACAAACACAGAGCCCAAGAAAGAAAATATAAAATGCTATTGTATAAAAGATATTTGTTACATAAGTAATTAAAACATGTCTTAAACTACTATTACTTTTTATGTCTACCTGTCTCTAATCCTCCTCATTGCCTTCAACTTTAGTATTATGTCCAATTTAGTTAAGGTGAAAAATATATCTAATCGTCATGAACTAATGCAATCCTTATTATAATTTATTTTTATAGTAATGGTAGGTTTTATGTAGTAATAAATAGCTCACTCACAACTAAGATATTATGCGAGTTAAATCTGGATGCTAGTGAACAACAATTTGATGGTAAATTTGGTATTTTTTTGTAGTTTTTAAGAAATAAACGCGGCATAAGTCAAAGTAAAGTGAAGTGAAACTTCGTTAGCGATGATTTTGATATTTGTTGATATCATATGCTTATTTTTCATTCTATTTTTCATTCCAAAACATTTTAGTGTAAATCACAAAACCTGAAATTAAATAAAGATATATGTATTATCCTAAAACAAGACATTTGAGAGTAAGGGCACGTTCCGCTCGTAATTCTTTAATCCGCCATCTCTCGAGATCAATCGTGAAGGATCGTGATTGTAGTAATGAGTTCCACTGTGGCACTCCTTCACTGCCTGATCAAATAACAAACATCTATTGAACTTTTCTATATATATATATATATATATATATATATATATATATATATATTTCGAATTTATTATTTGTCATGTCAATAATCTCACGTTAAGATTGTAATTAATAATTTTCTATAAAATATATATAGTCTTCTAGAAACGTTTCAGAATTTATGGACAGATAGAGGTTTAAAATAAACTTATAAAAAAAGGTGAGGTACAAAACTTACCACATTTCTTGTGTATTATCCTCTTATGAGTTGGAGGATGCATTTATCTCGATAGTCTAACAAAATGTGAAATTGATTTTTAGACTAGAAATAACGTGACCGATTCAGCTAGTGACTGGGAAATATAGAATTTGCAAACTGTGTGTGTGCGTGTGTGTATGTGTATGAACGAAAGTAACCTTTAGAAAATGAGATGGGTGACATTAGCAGGACTAATACACACGTAGTTTTTATTCTTCCCGTAAAAAAATGCTGTGTTAATAATGTAATTTACCACTTCACATCACGTTCCTCTTATTCTAATTAATAGGTTGTTTTTCTTTTAATGAAATGATGGAAATAGTGTAAATTTTATATTTCATTTCATACATGATGGAACAAAGAAATATTTATGATCTACATTTAATATTTTTATAAAGTACACCTTGAAATATTCAAACCTCGTAATTCGTCTCCTTAAAACTAAAACTAAATACCATTTTTTACATATCATCGTTTAATCATTTTTACTTATATGTCAATAGTTGAGATAAATAATATTATTATTTTGTAGTTAGACAGTAGTATATTGTTCTTAAATTTAATATATTAAATATAACTTTACTTAACCGGTTGGGAAACTTCTTGAAGCAACATCACATAAAAGCTACTGAACCGATTTGATTGGAAATTGGCAGAGCTTTAGAGCTTGAGAATGGGCATATTTAAAAAAACAAAGCAGAATTAAAATATCTCATTCCGTTCCGAAATTATGGTCAAAAGCTGTTTCTCCCATATACTTAGCGTTGTTAGAGCCTCATATATAAATATATACACTTGCAAAAGTCTGTCCTACATTCGCAGCTGATTTCAAGAAATTTCGCAAATTGAAAAAAAAATCAATTAATTACGGTGATCAAACAGATGCCATCCGTGACTGTGTCGCCCGATGTCTGAACTTCATGGTGTAAATTTTTTTCAATTAATTTAGATTTCTATTTATTTTACATTACATTAAAAATTATTCTTATTTACATATTATTTACATTTCACAGCATTCAAAAAGGAGGCTCAGCTCAACTACGGCAGGGCACGGCGGCGGATCCTAGTTTACAGGAATCAGTTTCCTACAAAAGATTTTTATTTCTCTTTTTATCTAATTTAAATATCCTATCCTCTAAAATATATTTTGTTGAAAAAAAAATTAAATATACATATTTACCAATACAATACAATTACACAAACACTCGTATCATTCGAAACTATAACAATTTTCGCAAGAAAATACATAAATGTTCATTTAAAATGTGTATTTTATTTCCTAATTTCTTCAATCCGTCGGATCCTCAATTTCAATCTTGAAGAAGGATCATAAATGCTATTAAACGCAATGAGAGTAGATTTGATTGCGTCCTTTGATAATAATTAGAACAATTCTACAAAATTACTTTTATTTGTATATTCTTACTTATCTTATCCTTTTATAACTTCCTAATTACGTTCCTTTTAATTACAATAATTGTTTGGTTGGAATAGGCGTTTTGTTTTTTTTTATTAATAGTTATACATTATATGGCTACATTCCACCCGATGGAAGGTGGAAATCTAGTCATTGGTGGTAATGCGCAGTAATTTAGTAAAAATCTATTCATTCCCGCCTTGATGATACACACAGATACCTATTTAGTTGTTTAATAATAGTGAAGTGCGTGTGCGAAGAAATATTATCCTATCGTTTTATTTTATTTTTTATTAATAATAACTTAGAATTACAAAGCTAAAAGTGTCAAGTGCTAATTCATCGAATGCAATGTGTAAGAGTGCCACCTACTGGGAGCTGTGTTAATTATCTCCAAACATTCAGTTACGCTGTAATTAGCCATCTTTTGGCAATTAGCGACAACACCTAACACGCTTCCACAGACCGATCAATAAGAACGCCAGGAAACGCCCATAAATGGTACTACAGTACTCTAGTCTCAAAGCAAAATAAAATATCAAGGAAACAATGAATATGAGTTTTAGCATGCAGCAAGATATAAAACAACACAGTTCAAATATGTTAGAGATGAAATAAGACATTAAGATTTAAATTACAATTACAATAATTATTGTAATTATAATAAATAGACTTAAGGAAAATTTTAATATCATATTTAACTTCCAAAACATTAGATATATGTTAATAACAATTGATATTGTGTTCTATAAACTGTGTATTTTTTTTTTATGAAATAGAAGGGCAAACGAGCCGGCGGGTCACAGATGATTTGTGATCACCGCCGCCCATGAACTCTTGCAACATCCGAGGATTTACAGGAGCGTTGCCGGCCTTGAAGGTGGCAGTAAACGCCTTTTTTGAAGGTACCCATGTCGTACCGATCTGGAAATACCGCCGAAGGGAGTTCGTTCCACATTCGAGTGGTACGAGGAAAAAATGTACTTGAGAACCGCACAGTGGTGGATCGCCACGCATCCAGGTGGTAAGAATGGTATTGGAGGCGATGGCGCGCTGTGCGGTGATGAAATTCGGCGGCAGGCATCAGATCGAATAGTTCTTCGGAACACACCCTGTTGTAAATGCGGTAGAAGACGCACAAAGAAGCCACGTCTCTACGCAATGCCAAAGAGTCCAGCCGTTCACAGAACACCGGGTCCCCAACAATTCGAACGGCTCTCCGTTGTACGCGGTAAAATGGTAGAAGCTGATATTGGGGTGATCCGGACCAGAGATGAGAACAGTACTCCATGTGTGGCCGGACTTGCGCTTTGTAGAGCGCAAGTCTTTGGCCAGGATTGAAGTACTGCCTCGCTCTATTGATCAGGCCCAATTTCATCGAGGCCAACTTGGCCTTGCTCTCCAGATGACCACGAAACCGACAGTCACTCGAAATGTCGAGACCCAGTATTCTGATACTTGGCGAGGCAATAAGGGGAGTGCTCTCGGAGAGCGGTGATACGACAAATGGGGTTTTTTTAGTGGTAAACGCGCAAACCTGTGTCTTCTGGGGATTGAACTGAACGTGGTTCAGTTCACCCCACTCAGAAACTATCCCTAAGGAAGTCTCTATAGAAGACACAAGTTTCTTTCGGCACTCGGAGAGACCTGCACGGCCGGAATATACCGCATCCCCAGTACTGTCATCCGCATAACAATGTATGTTGGAGATATCCAACATATCATTGATGTGCAGGAGGAACAGAGTTGGGAATAGCACGCAGCCTTGGGGTACACCAGCGTTCACGGGATTGGGGTCCGAGCAAAAACCGTCGAGAACGACCTGTATGCTCCGCCCAGTGAGGAAGCTGGTGATCCACTTGCATAAACTCTCGGGAAGCCCATAGGAAGGTAGCTTCGAAAGAAGTCCCTTGTGCCATACACGATCGAAGGCTTTCGCCATATCCAGACTAACTGCCAGACCCTCTCCCTTGCTTTCAATAACAGCTGCCCAACGGTGCGGAAGATATAACCGAAGATCACCAGCCGATCGACCATGGCGAAAGCCATATTGCCGGTCATTGACCAACTGGTGATCCTCGAGGAAGGTTAGGAGCTGCTTATTGATGATACTCTCCATTACTTTGGAGAGAAGAGAGGTAATGGCGATAGGTCTGTAGTTAGTTGGGTCCGAGCTATTACCTTTTTTAGGGATCGGATGGACAAGGGCACGCTTCCATGAGACCGGGACTACACCTTTAAGGTAGGAGTACCGAAATAGACGCGTTAGCACTGGTGTCAATTCAGGGGCACATGTTCGTAGCATAACTGAAGAGATACCATCTGGCCCACTCGACTTATGAACTTCCAAGGAAAGGAGGGCTTTTCGGATGAGTTTTTGCCGAAAAACTATTTCCGGCATTAAGCTCGGACACCGCGGGATGATAGGCGGTGCCTTCCCCTGGTCGTCCAAAGTCGAATTTGAGGCAAAAAGAGTGCCCAAAAGATCGGCTTTCTCTTTTGCCGTATGAGCCAAAGAGTCGTTTCCAGTGTGCAATGGCGGCAGGGATGGCTGACAGAAGTTTCCCAAACTGGCTTTGGAAAGCGCCCAGAACTTGCGCGTGGCAGGTGGGTACTTTGCCAGCTGATCCCCAATTTTGACGACATGCTTGAACTTCGCTCTAGCAATTTTCCGTTTGAAGAATCTGGAGGCACGATTATATTTCCTCTTTAGAACTCTAGAGTTCCGATCCTTAGTGACTAACGCATTAGCCCAAGCTTGATAAGCCTGCCGTTTGCCAGCTGCTGCAGCCCTGACAGACGCATCAAACCAAGGCCGCGATCTACCACCAAGTGGTACCACAGAGCTTGGTACAAATAGTTCCATGCCCTGAAGTATCACAACAGCTACAGCCGCAGCGCAGTCATTAGGATCATTGGAAAGGAAACAAATCGGCCCCCATGGGTAGGATGCAAAAAAGGACCACATTCCATCCCAATCCGCTGACTAGTAGTGCCAAACGCGTCGAGTTGCAGGTCTTGTGCGAGCTGGGCGTTCAATGGGCACTATAGTCCGTACCAAGTCATACGTATATAGTCAGCAGAAGATCCAACAAAGAGGGCGTGTGGCTGTCCACGTCCGGTAGACGAGTGTGCGTCTTTACCAGCTGGGACAGACCATTTGCCAGAGCAAAGTCAAACACAGATCACCCCGCGTAGTCGGTGGCACGTGACCCTAGCCAATCGGCATGGTGCCCATTGAAGTCCCCGAGGACTACGACTTCGGCGGAGGGAATCTGTGAAAGCAGATCATCAATCTTAGCCTGAACATGGCCCAAGAGTTGAACCGTTTCTACATTACCACTATGGGACCTGTAGAGGCACGCGTAGACTCTGACATGGTCGTCCATGTCCACGCGCAGCCAGAGTACAGACAGGTCCCGACCTTCAAAAACCTGAAGGCGACGGTAGCAGATATCCTCCCTTACGAACACAGATACCCCGGCGTGTGATATAAAATGGTATTCTAGTTTATACCCGGGGTATGACAGGTACGCTGTGTCGCTATGTTGAGATATCTGCGTCTCCGTCAGAAACAACAAGGCCGGCTGGCCGTCTCTAGGTGATAGTGGACGGCGTTCAAGTTGGAATGAAGTCCCCGGATGTTGCAAAAGTCCACATTTAGAGTGGATCGGGGTGCCGCTGCGTTGACTCGTCGTTTGCCCTCAAAAAACACAAAAGACGATACTTTGCCCGCCCCAGATACGACGGGCAGCCCGAGCAAAATCCGAGAATCATTTCCCCGATTTTGCTCGAGGAGGGGGTCCCCGGCTTCATCAAAGCCGGTACCCTCCTGGGGTATTTTTCTTTTCGGCATCGCTTTCATGTTTGGCGGGGGGGGGGGGGTGTTTGGGCTTCCGGATTCTCTCACTCACCGGCGGAATATAACCAAATGAGTTTGATTACTACGCGTCAGTCTTCTGTGAAAGGGTGGTCCTTCCCCGGTCGAGCCAGCCCAATACGAGCTGCAGTCAGATAACTGCAGCTAGGCTCTACCACCTTAAGCTACTGTAACTGTAACTGTACTGTAACTGTTAGTTTGTCAAATACTTGTGTAGCTTACACATGGTAAGCTATGTAACAATGTTTCCTTCTCAATGTTAAATCTTTACTCTTCATGATATTAAAACACTGTCACATGTATAAATTAATGTTGAGATAAATATTAATAAACATTTTTTATTTCAAGTATTAATTTATGTATTTTTCTCAGTCTGTTGCCACATAATTTTGCAAAGTAGTTTATAATTTAGATTGAGTTTGTTTCAACCACACTCAATTACTGGTATTTTAATAAAACTCTTAATAAAATTTTAATGTAATTATGGGACCGCTGTTCTTAAAGAAATTATATAACAAGTATTTTTCTTAACACTTCATGGATAATATAATATTTTTTAAACAAAATATTTAACGCTTAGTTGATATTTTAATTACACGTCGGGTGTAAGCGTTGTATCGGGCTCAGGTTAACTTTTGATACATTTTCTATCGTTTGATCGAGGAATTCAATCACTCTGGATACACTGATAGAGATAGTTATTATAAATATCTATCACGAAGATATAAATACATTATCACAATAATGTATTTATCATATCATAAGATCTATGTTTATTTGAATAAATTTAAATACTATTATTAAAAATCGCTTGTTGTACTATTTTTAAATATTTTGAAGATAGCCATTATTAAAAAAAGATTTTGAACAAATTTTCGTACTTTTTTCATTGATTTAAAATAACTCAATAAATTACAATAAATTTGATTAAGTAAAGAAATAAACTCTATAATTAATAAATTCACTTTGAGATAGACAAAAATCAATAGAATTTCGGTACAAGGTATGTAAGTAAATGAAATGTTTTAATCAAGGCAGTATAGTAATATGAATTGCAAATGGGATGGAAGTCGTATTTCATTCCAACTAGTGTTAGTTAATGTAACTGCTGGTTTGCATATTTGTCTACATATAATAATATAGTGAGTCTTTTCTATATAGTGTTATTGTATTAACATTATTAGGTACTTCTACCCTAATACTTACACATTATATTTTGTACATAATATATACTCCGATTGATAAATACAAAAATTATGTTTAATTCTCAGAATATTATTCTTAATAGGTAGATATGTATTGTAGTTTATATAAAAGGTTTTGATTGGTATTTGTTATGAGCAGTCTCTTTAAATGTCATATTAATTTATACATTATAAGCTAATAAAAGTTAATAATAATAATTTGTTAAAATGTGTACCAAAAGTTATCAGAATCTCGTTAGAAATTATTAAACAAGGTCAAAGTAGCAAAAAACTAATATGTTAAAAAAAAAGGTTATTTTATCAATACAACATCAATTCTGTAATCTCGGAGGATCGTAACTGTAGTAACGAGGGCCCACTTTATGACTCTTATTTACCGTCTGATCGATTCATATATTTATTTTGATATTATGTTATTACAAGTGTATCAAGTGGATATCATTGTTGGAATGAGATATTTTAATAAAGATGCCTATGTCATATATAACATGTGTATAAACAACAACAGCTATAAACATCAACAATTAATCGTTACGTTTAATAATAAAAATTGATGAATCAAACAAATGTACAAATGAATACCTTTTTCGCATTTTGTAATAATTTTTACTTTTTGTGATGCTTCATCACGCTTCTAATTAATGATTAAGAATAGAATCGAAACTAGCCAGAAAAATCTAATTCAATTTAATTTAGAATAAATATTATCGTTAAACTTTATAGACAAAAACTATAACTTAAAAATATTTATATGACAAAGGCTATATAGTTTTTCATTTCTCAATTTCTTTAATCCGTAAGGTTCTCAATTTCAATCTCGAAGGAGGATCGTCAATACTAATAAAGACTCAACGAGGGTCCGCTTTATTGTCTCAGTTAACTGAATCATCAAATTACTTTTAAATTTTTTGTCCCTACTTCTCCCACTCTTTATAATATTTTTTTAAAAACGTCATACACATTATTATATAACTTTAGGTAAAATAAAACATCAGGCTTATACTTACAAATATTTGTTGTAGAGTCTCCTACAATAATCATTTAATATTCTCATCTTTATTTTAAACATAATATTCATGGTATGTATTAACATACCATGTTTATATATATTCTATCACATGCAAGACATTAAGATTGCATTTCAGGGTAAAAATTAAAATAATAATGTGAATAGAAAATACGGTGGCTGTTTGCGGAACATTGCCCTATTGATATTTTAAAGAGGTCGCATAATACCCCAATCTGGGCCTAGGTCTGTCATCTTAGCCGTGCATCTTACCAGGCCAAGTAAGCAACAATCGATAATTCACATTGAAATAACCTGACATTGTTAGAGGTTGCCAGTACAGTCCTTTTTGAAGTCAAGTGCTGCATATTTAAATGAATCATTATTAATAACAATACTGAAGTCGCAAGAGGAAAGTGGGTACTAAAAGAAAAGCCAATATGGCCGTCTCCCCCGGCAGATGTCAAGATATCACTATTTATGAAAAATGACAAAATACGAGGCAAACACAAAGCTATTATTTAGAAATTGAGAATCTTTCAATTGTGCATCCAGAATAATAACATATAACGGCGAATATCCAATGAGATCATAATAATTTCGACACTTTCCTGTTTAAATGGGAAGAATAGTTCTCAAAAAAATTTTTGCATCTTCCGTCTAGAATCATATAGCTAAATAATTTGTGTATATAAATATTTACATAAAATAAGATGAATAATATATATGTATATAAAAAATATATACTATTACTAGTACTATTATTACTACTATAAAAATACTGTTATTACTACTATAAAAATACTACTAGTATAAAAGAAGTTTTCTTGTAAGCAGAACTTGTTTATGGAAAGCAAGCAGTAGAAAACAGAAAGTAATTAGACATTAAATTATATCAAAACCCATCCAGTAGTTTCTTAGTAAGAAAAAAACACAAAAATATGTAGCTCAAAATAATATTTAATATATAGACTGTTTTTGTAATTATTCCATTGTTTATGTTTTAAAATAATGACAATTCTAGCAACAACTGTTATCTCTTCCAAGAAGGAACTTGATACCACAGAGTGGTTACGTGTGTCTCAACAGAGTCCATGACGTTACGGCCGGACTGACTCACAGGATATTGGAATGTAACCGTCCTGCACTGAACACGCCTACAAGCTGTCATCTCTGTCTCTGTTTATTCTTTTACTCAGTGGAAATTTTTATTATAATACTAGTCAGTAACCCTCATGTCAATTTATTATTAACGTTCCTAGAAGAACTGACACAATAATTATAATCAATAATGGCAAAAAATAACATAACCCAATACATATACATACTCCCTTTTGACGACATAATATTATGTTAATACTGTAGACTTGTTGAATAAAACAACATCGCTTTGCAAAATCCGTTAAATTTTGTTTGAATTTCTTTTGATATACAACTTTTATACTTGTGTAGGATCAAATGGCGGAACGAAATTTAAATAAGGAATGTTAAAATATGCAACCGTTGAGGATAAAAAGTCTGTGTGTTCGTAAAAACAGTTGTACAAACGAAAGCGTAACTGAAAATGTAATAAAAGCGAGCAAGAACGTATATTAAAATATATGAGATTAATATAACCTATACCTTTTAGCCACATTATTCTCACTTTATTAAGAATTTTAAAACTTTTAACTCCAAAGTTAAAACATATATGTATGTATGTATATGTGTAGTGCTACAATTATCAACGTGAATAAGGACATCATAGCTCAGCTAGTAGAGGGACAGGCAGGAACTCTTACAGGACACAGGTTGCAGTCGTGTTGGTGAAATTTTCATTTAATATATTTTGTTTTTAAATCCATAAAACATATTTTAAAAATAAGAATAGTTATAGTAAAGATTAAGTTTAAAATTCTAAGCTATTATTAATATAAAACCATTTTGTTAACTTAGGGTTGGGATATACAATTTTTATTATTTATTAACTCAAAATATGATACAAATATTTGATCTATGTAAGTATAAATACAAAAACTTTTGATAATCTTAAAGTGCAACGTGACCAAAATTGAAATTTAAAGTAATTTAATTTTATTCAAAATCTCTCTAGAATCCTTATTCATATCTTCCGCCCGCTCTGGCCCAGTTACTTGAGGCCTGCGCAATATGTCATTCCTTCCAAGCATTCGTCGCGGAGCTTTCCATCATCTCAGCGGAGACAAGCTTTTTCGCCATAACGTTATTCACGCACTCCATTGATGTGAATTTCGATCGCTCGGAAGATTTTTCGTTGTTTTCTATTTATTATCTTCTTTATTTAATTTAACAAGATCAATTCGAAACCACGAAATATACCCCATCAGATGTACCATTATGTCAACACAGGTGGAAAACTAGGAGTAAAACTATAACAATCGATGATTTTGTTTTTACAAATAAAGGTTAGCCTTACTAGTGATTATAATTAATGTACTACCTGAAAGTGGTTACTGATATTTAGTCTAATGTACAGGGTGGGCCATGAATTAGTTAACATTTGAAAAAATCGTATAAAAAAACCATTTAACATATTTTAGAAATAGTTTATTTACGAGAAAGCTATTTAGTTGTAATTTATTTTTTAAAAATTATTTCGTCTAAATGACCACCGTTTCGGTTTTTGCACTCATCTAAGCGAGTCCTGAAGTTTTCGAATACTCTTTTGCAAAGAGACCGCGAGATCGCCGACATCTCTTCGATGATTTTTTCTTTAAGTTGACGGAGTGTATTCGGTTTATCAATGTAGACACGACTCTTTAAATAACCCCATAAAAAGAAGTCTGCTGGGGATAGATCTGGCCTTCTGGGCGGCCATGGGATATCACCTCGTCTGGAAATCAGCTTTTCCGGAAACATTTCTTTGACCACCGGCAAGGACTCGTTCGATGTGTGACACGTGGCTCCATCTTGTTGAAACCAAGTGTTACGATTATAGCCAGCAAATTCCAGTAGCATCGGTGCTAAAAACTCCCGTAACATTTTCACATACTCGGCAGAATTAACAGTAACTGAACGGCCTCGAGAATCTTCAAAAAAGTAAGGTCCGATGATTCCTTTTGCTGAAATTGCAGCCCATAGGAGAGTGAAGTGGCCTTTCATGTTTAGCTTTGGGATTTTCGCTGCTCCAATACCTGCAATTCTGTTTGTTTACATGTCCATTTAGGTGGAAATGGGCTTCGTCAGAGAATAAGATGTTGTTAAAATTACTGAATCGAGTTAACATTGTTTTTTCATATGACTTACGCAAATTTAAATCATTAGGGTTTAGTTCTTGCACTATCTGGATCTTATATGGATGTAATTTCAAATCTAATTTCAAAATACGGCGTAATGATGTGCGGGATAATCCTAATTCAGCCGAATGTTTGCGCGTCGATAAATCTGGATCACGTCGAACAGAAGCGGAAACTTGCTGCACGTTCTCTTCGCTTCGAGAAGTCCGCGGGCCGCCGGTTTGTTTCACATTTAGTGTAGATCCCGTCTCTCTAGTTTGCGTGGTAAGTTACATTTAAATGTTAACGATTTCTTGGCCCACCCGATATAATTAATAATAAACACTTCTCATCCTGTAATCTCTCTCTTTACTATTATTAACGACAATGTGCGGTTAACCAAAGCTCGTAGTTCGTCTAGCAATTAACTTTCTTAACTTATATTGCTACAAAATAAAAAATATATAATATTTACACAAAAATCAATATTGCACTGTTTACATAAATAAAAAAGATTTTAAATACTTTACAGCTGACTGGATTTTTAATTGGATGTGACATAAATCATGAAGCTAAAGTAAATACTGTTTTTTAATTAAAAATTCAGTTCTTAAGTTCAGCTCAGTTCAGTTGCTTCAGTTACAGAGTTGTAGAACAAACTTTATAGAATTTATTGTAATATCGTATTCTTACGGTTAAGATATATGAAATGAAATATACAAAATACAATAATAAATAAAACAATTGCTTACATTTTACATATTTAAGTACTTGTAATGATTATCAACTCTTATTTTTAAGAAGTTTATTTAACGAATTTTGTAGATATCTGATAATTGGATACGCTTAAGCGTTCAAGAACAGATATCTGACTCTAGCGATGTACCAAGATTTGACTGATTATTTTCTTACGATAATATTTTATCTTCATCAGAATGTTCCGGTAAACCTACTTTTATATATAAATAATAAACATATTATCAATTTATACGTTTCTTCTTCTTCTGGGGTCAAGTTTTCCAGGGGATTATTTTGAACATATATTTTTTTTATAGAATAAAGTATTTTATTATATTAAATAAAGATGTTAATTAAACTCAAGCTATTAAACTTCTTCATGTTTACATTTATAAATTTAAAAAGTGTTTAATGATGTGTGTGAAGTGCTGAATGATTCAACTTACTTAAGACGTTTCAAGCGTTTTCCGTTTACCATAAAATAACTTAAACCACTCATCATGAAATAATAAATATAACATTATTATTTTTTGTTTAATAATGAACCAACCGAAATATTTTAATACGGCATTAAAGAATACTAAATAATAGTATGATCAATGTTCCTTTTGTTAATATTTCATTGCATTAAAAAGAATATAAAGTCATAATGCATATAATACTCTCAAAGTTATTAAAATATATAATTAAAAAGTATTTTTTTAGCTTAGTTATATAAAGAAATAAACATGAAAGCAATTTTTAAATTTTGACCTTATTTCATAAAAATGAAAGAAGTTTTCGGTTATTTTGTTTATCACAAACCAGACGTCGTTTCTTTTGAATTTAAAATAAAGAACTAGCTTTAATAAAAATAAATTTGCTAAAAATAAATTTAATAAATGTATTTTATAATGAAAGTTTCTATCTTATATTCATAATTTGACTAATGGAGAAAAAGGATTTTTTTATATTCATCTGTAAATAAAACTGGCAAGAACTCGAGGTGTTCTTTCAGTACAAGCCGCTTTAAACTAAATTACGGACTTAGTACAGACCAATTGAACACAGAGGAGCTTTAAAATCATTTCAACAATAAATTGTTATAAGTTTGTTCTATGTACATAACCGCGAGATTGTTAAACATTAATTCAATTGTGTATTTATAATTTGTAAAAGTCATTTTATTCTTAATTAGTACTTTATTATGTTTAATATTTTACTCGCCTCATCACAGTCACTTGACATGGTATAGTTAAAATAATTATAATTATATTAAATAGCTACTCTGTACTAACAACACTCGCGAAAATATGAAGCTACAAGGACTGCGATGTAATATCAATGTATGAGACGAGTGGTCTTATTTACATCGCTGTGTTATTATTATAATTATTTTATAAATTTAGTGTTAATTTAACATTTTAAAGTAATAATCAAATATTTTATAAGTTATGTTCAAGATTTAATATATAATTACTTGGAATAATTATTATGATTTCGGCCCATCAGATGGGGTACACGTAATATTAAAATAAAATATTGTAATTTAAGTTACTAAACTCTATAAATCCATTCATTCGTATCTACTGTAGAAACTGCAAACTCGGTCAATTTCAGTGCTCGATACACTTTATTTTCGTAATAGATTAAACACATTGAATCATATTTAAAATCTTTTGAAGATGCACTCCATGACCTAAAACTAATATTATTGCTTCAACCATATATTTTACAACCAAAGAGAAAAAAATCTGTGACAAATTATCGCTACTGGCATTTGGAATGATTTAATAAATATATAAATAAAAACAATTTAATTTAAAAAATTTCATACAATCGGATATAACGAAAATATATTCAAAATAATAGAGTAGTGATAAAAAATAATCATTCCACTTTAAACTAAATAATAAGATAAAACCTACACTGTTTAATATTGTCCATCAAAATATTCAAAGCTTAGGTATGAAGGAATTTGAAGTATAATATTAATGTAGAGCGTAATAGTTGTTTTAATCTGCTCTGTTCACTTGTTTACACAAAACAAAGGAACTTAATTATATACAAAGTTTCACTCAAACAATAGAGAGACCGAGTGTGCCTAAAACTTATAGCCTTCCTTGCTGGCGGGTATCACAAATAAAGGAGGGATTCAAGTTCGTTTAGTCTTTGATGTTACATTTAATACAGAATGTTTATAAATGTATTAACAAAATGATAATTTCATATACAATTACGTTTACCAACTTAAAAAAAACATGGAAACAATTCTCATGGTCTCCCTTAAATTGTATTAAAATTTTGAAATTTACTGTCTATATCAACTTGTATATTCCTATGCTATGAAGAAAATTCATTTCTATAATAATTTTGATATTTACAGTCGGGTTTTCATTTTTATATTCATCGCCTAGACTGAAGACACAGAGTTGATTAATTATCTGTTGACACGTAATTAAAGAAACTTAATTATTCTGTGGAAATTTGTATTCTTTTAGAAGTTGGATATTGCCAGCTTGAGGTTACTCAATTTTCCTCGTATTATATATTATTTTATTATTTATATATGATATTTTGCTTGAGTTATCAATTATTTACATTGATAGGTACTGCTATTGTTTAGGAGTAGCTGGCATTTGTTTCAGATGTTTAGAGTTTTACGTTGTTTTATTGATATATTTAATATCGAATCAAAATAAAATCAATTTATAATTCTTCTTGGTTTCTAAAGACAATAAGTTATTCGCTTTAAAATTTACTAAATATTTTTTCTTCGTCAATGTCAGTGTTATGTTAAATTTATATTTAGTTAGTAACACTATTAGCTAATTAGCATATTTAAATTAGGTGTCAACCTTTCTAGTGCTTTTGATAGAAATTGCGAGTTTCACTTTTTAATTAGATTATTATTATTATTTATTATTAAAGATTATTAAAAAAAGAGTTTTAAACTATATTCAGATGTGATTTGTGGCAGTCCACAGTTCTTGATTGTTACATATCACACTGGTATTCTATACACGAGTATTCTAGTGAATAACATGCTCCACTGACCTGAACCTAACTTAACATTGAAAAGTTTTTGAATTTTAAAATACAATCAGTTTCGTTTAACAATTAACTACTACTATTATGGCTGTTGAGCTCAGACTATTACAAAAACAAAACATAACAAATCTTTGTATAAAGTCATGTGGTGAAAATATAATAAAAAAGCATTCACACTCACAAAATTTAATCCAGAGAGCGCACACACGAATATAACAACGGAAGTCGCAAAAAAATTAAACCAACTCGTTGTGGTCACAAAATATTTACAGAAAATTATCACGTACAGTATAACAAATGCAGGTATCATCAACCACACGTGTTACAGAGGTTAAAAAAAAAAATTACACTTTCTTTTTTGCAAAATATCAAGGAACTTAACTCACTACACTGATTCACTGTTCATACAAAAATTGTTTTAATAATTGCATTGTGTTCCGTGCTAAGCTTCTAAGCTAACTTTATTTATAAGTGAAGGCTCTTAACCAATAGTATTATACATTTTTTTGTTTTGTTTCATTGCCCATTACATATACACTGTTGCATATATTTTGATGAAACCAGATATAATAAAATAGAACACAATTTTAAAGAAATTTCATGTGATAATATAGCTGTTGCAGTTCTGTGTGTTTGTCCTCGCTAGACCTCTACAACCATTTCCCATTTAATTTGCTTGCCCGTGAACGTCCCGTTTGTATGTTGCTGTGACGCCCATTGTTGTAATAGGGATATTACTGTTTTAAATTCAATATCATATAACAAATTATCATTCGTACAAAAGAACTCTCATGACCGCACTTTTATAGTGTACCAAACATTATTAGGGAATCAGTTTCCTTTTCGTCAAATTTTATATTGGAGTGGTTGTTTTAGGGATGTTTACTTTGTAATTAAAATGCTCTTATATATATATATATATATATATATATTGAAGCTTCTAGTTAATCCCTCTTCAATAGAAACGGATATAATTTTTAGGGCATATCTCGTATGTAACTGGAGTATAAAAATTAAATTCGGGTGCAGTGTACAAATTATATTTGATTAGTTATAACTGTTAATATTTGATTGATTATTGAATAATTTATGTCTATAATGTAAGAAGAGACGAGAAAAATAAATAAATTTTACTGTTTTTAAAAACAGTAGTTGTGGCGGGGGTTAAGATAGTTTTTATTTTTAAATTAATATATATATCATTATCAGATTAGATAAATCCTTAAGTAAGGATTGTTTAATAATTTTACGTGTATTAAATCTGTCTATGAAGAGGTGATGATGATGGAATGTTTAAACAATCTCTACACAGGAATGCGTAGTATGAATTTGTAATAAGACATTGATTTTTATAATAATTTTTAATAGCTTATAAAATTAACGTAGATAGAACGAAGCTAAGCTTAACTTCAAGACTTTAAATTACTAAAATATGTAACCTTGTGATAAAGTAAATTAGTCGCGATTATTGCGAGGGAATGAAATATTTTTTTTTTTTATTTTTATTTTTTTTTATTTTTATTTTATAAATTTACCATAGACTTGTAGTCCATGCCATTTTTAATTTGTTTTATAATTATTATTTTGATTTCTTCTTTTTTTGAGATTTTTGTCTGTGTATTCAGGCACAAGAATTACTTTAATAAATACATAAATAAATATTCTATTCAATTGGTTAATTTTGTTATGACCTTCTGGTCTTGGTTGTGTATTGCTAATTTCAAGTTGTAATCATTTATTGTCTTGTCCGTATTAACAGTGCTGTCTTTGATGAACCTCGCCAGCGCATCTTCTTGATGGTCCGTGTAGTAGACAAACGTCCTGGTGTGTCGGGAAATGGCTACTAGCGCATGAGGTACGCTGTCATGGAGTGGGAGGCTCTTTCCGGTTCTTTTTACTACTATTGTGCTTTCATAACACAAACCTTGTGCCTCATGAACGGTGAGTGTTTTGGATCCCTTCCCTTTTCCGTACCCTTTTTCTTCCAATGTTAGCTTCTCTTCTTGAGTGAAGGTCAGGTATAGGGTATTTGGTTGGTCAATGGGGATCTTTTCACCTGTAAGGGATTTTATGTTCATAGATCTTGCTATGCTGCTCGAGGAATATATACCGTCATATACTTTTCTAAGGGCGTAGACTACATCCCTCGGGCATCTGTTTGAGCACATAAGTTGTGTTATGATGGCAGTTGTTATAAAGTCTGGGCGGTGGTAGTAGACTTCGAACAAGTTTTCTCTTTCAATATAAGGAAGCTGATTTACGTCACTAATGAGTAGCAGTTCTGTGGCTTCGGTGAGTTGCAGGGCCATCACGGTGGATCCGAAGTGGTTCATCAGTGCTTCATCGACTATAAGCCTTTGGCATTTCCCCTTTTTTTCTTTCGGTAATCCGTTTGTTAGGATCGAAGCCAGTGTGCTTACTCTGCGCGCGGCGTCAGCCCCCTCTTTTTCGGAGATTTTTAATGCTAGTTCTAGTTTAGCCTCTTTAGTGGTAGTGACTATATGGTCGTCTTGGGAGTTGAAGTTGTTAATTATCCATGTAGTCTTACCGCATCCTGGTACTCCGTATATCATCTTTATTAGTGGTAACTTCCATTGTTGGCATGTTTCTGACAATTTGTCCGCTCTTTCGAGTATTTTGTCGTCTAGCCATATCTTAGTGTTCTTTGTGGTTACCACTATTGGATCAGTCGTCGGGGTTCGGTAAGTGACTATTCCTGATGTTTCTGTTTTTTCTAAATCAAGTTCGACCATGCCAATTGTCTCACTGAATGCAGCCATGTGCTGCTCTGCCTCTTCTCCCTCGATCACTTCCGCGGTCTGGTTGTTATAAATTGTTGCCTTCGCAGTCTTTATCCTTTCATCTAATAGGTCTTTGAGTTTGCTGTGACGTGCTTCCAGGATGTTTTGGCACTCTTTGATCTTTTTCGCTCTTGTTGCCTTAAGTATGGCGGTGTACTCTATGAAGGCATTTATCATGTAGTCCCGTGGTCTGACTACTGGTAGGTATTTTGGGAGTTCGGCGGGGCCTTTTGCTGCTTTTGTTGGTTGTTTCGTCGTTTTTGGTTTTGATTTGTATGTTTGTTTTCCTACTGGCTGTTCTTTTATAGGATTTTTCCTAAGGGTCTGGTTCGAGGCTATGCTGACTGCTTTAATGATAGAGGTGATGATGCTTTCCTTCTTAGATTTTCTTGCTGTTTGGTTTTTGGCATCTCTCTCCTCCTCATGTTTTTTCTGCACTCTCTCTGAGCCACTTGGATTTGCCAGGTTTCTATAGTCGGTGTCTAGAACTGCCGGGTTTTGTTGGGGTTTTGTTGGTTTGGGTTTTAAATAGCTGAGATCTTCGCCTCTATTCTCATAAGCCACGAGTTGATGAATCTTGGAGGCTACAACTATACCCAGGTGGTCTGCAACTATGGGAATGAAATATTAAACCAGAAATTATTATTGTCCCCCGGCCTAGCGGCAGATGGGTTCCTTGATGTATGTGCAGTCAGCCCACAAGTGGCTGGCCAGATACAAATTTACATAACATATACATACCGTGGTACGAGTGCTCAAATCACTTTACTATTTTAGACCTCGAGTTAGTTTTTGTCAAGAAAACATTAATTTCGTCTATGAGATATTAGTGCATTTTTCCATATTAATTCAAAGTTCTGACGCAAAACAACAAGAGTATAAGCATATGTTATGTCAGAGGAAAATTTCAGTTTTAGTTATATCAGAGCATTGTTAATACCAAGACCACGATATTTCCGACGTGTGTTTCAGGGTGCCTCGAACAAACGAGTGGATGGAGAATGCTAAAAGGCATTTTCTATGAGATGATAAATATAAATGACTTAGGTTGATAAAAGAGAAGACGACTGTATGCGTATAAAAGGACAAAATATATTCAAATAAAATCGTAAATAGTATTAATATAGAAATATGAATAGTTATATAATTAACGTAGATAAAAAATATATGATATATGTTATATATTTATGTCAATTTATACTTTAAAAGAATTAATAGGGAATATTAAATGTAATTTTCTTTGGTAAAAAAAGATTTCACCTGATGTTTGAAAAGACTCAGGTTGTATTTATCCATTCAATATTAGGTTATATGTAATCATTATAACATTATAAATAACATATTTAATCTATTAAATATTATTATTATTATTGTATATGATATTAAATATAAATTATTAACAGATGAATAAATTACACCAATTTCTTTATAACGTTAACAGTACAAATACAAACATTTCAACAAATATGTTCATGAGTTTATTTATATATTTTTTTGTGATGCCACTCTCTTGAGATTCATTAATTATATTCCCATGCTACTACTCTACCATACATTAAATTTGAAAGATATAAAATAATATTTTAGTATTTAGAATCCGAACATTAAATGAAACTTACGTGTAAAGTACAAAAACAAATACAAAATAATTAATAAATTATATATTGTTAAAAACCATAACAACCTCCTATTGATGATAATTAATTTCCACTTCCGACAATAATATGTAAGATTAATGAAACAAGAGATTACAGATACAAGTCTACAAGACTCAACGCATGATAAATGAACCACGCCTCATTAACAAGGATGGGGTAATTATTTATCTTTCCTGTATCACGTTTCTACCACGTTTCCTACATTTAATCTATTATCAATACAAGTACAAGTAGTATAAGTATAATTTTATATAATTTTGAACTACAGAAAGCATAATTTTATTTATTACTACACTTTTGAATTAGTCCAAAAAAAAGTTTTTTCACCTATTGGTCACATATTTAGAATGTATACAACCAACAACTTTTCTACATATTGTCATCTATTCTTTAATATTTAAATTTCACTTTTCCCTTGCTTGTTCACTTTATATTAAGAGAATATCTTAGTAAAATATGAAAATAAAGTTATGACAGGCTGCGGGGAAGCAGGAAGGAAGTGTCTAAATTATTAAACAACCCTCATTCAAATCTTATCCCTTTATATGTATATACATACTCATTTTCTTAACAAACTAAACTTTTCTAAAATATTTTACTATAAAGTTAAAATATTTAATGAGTATTACGGTTTTGTTGTTCATAAAACTTATAATCAAAATAGAAGATGGTAATCGTAGATATGAAAGATATAAAAGAAAAAATGTTATGATGTAGTAGAGCTACGAAAGTAATAGAACATATTTGTACAGCGTATGTTTTTTTTTATAATTGTTATTATTTGTCATTTCCAATCCAAAACAAACATTTTATAAACGTAGAGTTGTTTAACTCTAGCAATGTAGTTGAATCTACAATATCTACAAAATAAAAGAATTTAGTTTTGCTTTTAAAAAATGAATTAAAAATAAATCATACCCTTTGGAACTGTTTTTCCTGTGTTAAATCTACAATTTAATTTGCAGTAGTACAAATGCAAGTGATTCATAGCAGAATTATTTGTAGCTCGTAGTGCTACGAGTGTTGATAATTGTATTAGAATACATGTGACATCTATACTACGAGTCTGGAAATGTTGTCTCGGATACTTTATCTATATATAATTTGTTATACTTCTTGCAAGCATACTATAATTTATTTACTATGATAATGGTTATAAAATAGACTAATATATATACTCAGGAGTATGCCATTTGACCCTCTCTATGGAGCTCTGAATGTATTCTTGCTTAAGAAATTGTTAGTACACTCCAATCTTCAAATTAATTCTTATCTAAATATATTTTCTCCAAAACAATTTTAAATATGTTTTATAAAACAATTGAATTAATTATGTAGTTATATTACCGAATTTATATAAATATCAGTTTCATATCTCCATAATAAAGTGAACTAAAGTAGGATTAATTAACACACTTCTACAGTTAAGTATACTAATAATGGATGTTATTGTAATTACTTTATATTGGTGTGATAGTAGAGCCCACTGATATACAGACACATCCGTGTATCTCTGTGAGATGTATATATAAAATAAATATTTAATAATAATGTATATATGTCCGTATTATGTTACATTACACTATAGCAATTCAGATAAATACAGATGCGTTTAGAAGGTTTATTCATAGTAATAACACAATAGCTTAATTCATTAAATTCAACACGATCGTCTATAAAACGTCATTTCAGTGGACACTTGTTTCTTAGCCACACTATTCTCACACACTATGATGTTTTGTTTTTGTCATCATCTGTTCTTATAATTCTCATTATATTTTAAAACTAATTGCATTCATGCCTTTTCCTTGTTTCGTGCTCTGGATAAAGAATTCACTATATATGTTTAATTGAATTACTTTTCTATTGTTATGTTATTAGAGAGCGAGTCTCGTGTGAAATTAAACATAATGGAATGAATTAAAACATACACGACACAGAGGTGCTGCTTCGTATTTCACTTCCTGTTTTATTTAAGTATACATTTTATTAAAATATATTTTTTACTGTTTATAACTGTTACTGTTTACTGTTATATAAAAAGCTGTTCCAAGATTGCAACAAATTTCGGTTTTAAATTATTTACAGATGTTTAAAGATGTAAATCATACAGTGAAAAAAAAATCCAACAATTAAAAGACACTATGTACGTTTACAATTATAATATTATATGATGCGGTTTGAGTAAAACATTACATGAACTTGGTTCAAAGGAATCACAATATACTTCAAGATCAGTAACAATGACACGCTCTACTTGAATAATTATTTCAATAGTCCGTTCAATGACCCACTAAACAATAGCTTACTATATTTTATCGTCGTTTCTAGTTTGTTTTTGAAAGCTTCTACATCTCTGCAATGTTTACTTTTGTAAATTGTAATATTCAATAAGTGGTTGCTGCTGTTAGACTCTAATAATTGCGATTAAAGTAGCATTTAATGTTTCTAAATACTCAAAATTAATTTAAACTTAACAGTTTAGTTTTGAAAATATTGTGTTAAAAGAACATCCAACAGAGCATCTTTAATCAATCAATCAAATAGATAATCAGTCAATCAATCAATCAATTAATCAACCTAGTCAAGTTACTTTGATTCTTACTAAATAAGAATAATTATATTAAAAAAACAGTTCTAATTTCTTTATTGATTTACTTTTTGAAACAGATACCAGATATTATATTCTAGATACTCACCATATTGCTACATATTTTAAATTCTTTTAAACGACTTTTACCGATTCAAAAAATATAAAATGTTTAATTTATTAACACGATTAATATTTCCACCTACAGTGTGATTTAAAGAAAAACATGTTATATGTAATAATATTTAAATGATAAATAATACATATGTTTATTCTACAATGTTGAGAGGTTTCACTCTCGAGATATCTCCAAAGTTTCCTCGTGAATTACACGCTGTGAAGTAATATATCAGTTGCACCTTAATAATAACAAACTAACTACAAGATAAGGTACAGGAGTACGAGTGAAACTGTAATACACTAGCATTTTTACAGATTCTTTTGTAAAATAAACATTCTTTACTTCGTTTCTTGTTCTTTTAATAGTCTTAAACTTTCTTTTAGGCTGTCGACGAAATCTTATGGATAGAAATAATTATTATGTAAATATAAACTTCATACATAATATCCTCATTCACTAATTATCAAAAGTTGAATGAAAGTTACATCCGTCTTAATTGGTCTTATCCGAAAAGCAGACTAAAAGTTTAATACTTCCTTTAATATGAACGAATCTTCAATAATATTTTGTTAAAATCTTGTATTATTATTCAAAGTTCACAGTTTATATTTACATAAAGCAAATAATATGGTCATAAGCTTAGATAGTTAAATAAAATATATTTTATTTATATATAAGTAAATACACAAATTTAATTAAAAATACATCTGTAAATGTTATTAAAAAAATGCTTCGTGGACGAAAATTTACAGTGCAGTCGAAACCGTCTATTTTTAAAAGACTTTTTTTAAAGTTTTGAAATCTGCTTCATCCGAATGCATAAGTGCATAGATTTTGCGGGGGAATATTTTGAAAAGCTATAGATAAAGATTTTTCGAATTCGTACTGTTTTTCAATCCACTTCTGTATTTCCAGAACTTCCTATCGTCAAAATAGTACTTAGATTTATAAATATGGTTTTGTTAATAGTTTTATTTACGTTGTAATACTTACTTTATCTACTTTGCAAAAAAGAGAACTATCTCAAGTTATCAATAGTAAAGTTTAAATTATATAAGACATAAACCAAGAAAGGTCCAAGAATTAAAGTGTTGTTAGACGTACCTACAAAACAAAATTATGTAATTGTTTCTTTATCGTGGTGTAGTTGTGCAAAAATATTTTTTTATATGAAGTGTGTATCTTTTCTCAAACATATAATTTTTTCCACAATATAAATAAAAAACTAAGTCGTAACGAAAGTCATAAATTATGATAAAAAAACAGACAAGACAAAGAAATGGAAGTCTTACGCATCATTACCGAGGACGAGTGCTTGAAGATTGAAACAAATGTTGTAATACTAAAAAAAACAGTTCAAGTTGAATACTGATAGCGGGTGACTCTCCAAATTAATAACTACTATAATAATACAGATAAGTGTAAAAGCGCTTATTAATTTTAAAACGTACTTTACAGTATTATTTTACCGTCATACACATACTACAAGGTTTCTAAATAATATCCAAATAGCGCAATAACATACGAATAAAGTTGTATCATCCTATTAATATTCAAGTATTAGTAGGAATGATTTCCTGATGATGATGAAACAATACTGATTATTGTTTCTACTCAGTCTGATCATAAATACTGTTACAATTGAAAATATAATTGTGTTTTTTATATTCGCGCTAATATGTAAAATATTTTCTGATATTACAATGAAGTGGGATGATAAAGAGAACAGAAATGCTGTGATTGCATTATATAATGTAATAGTGATGTCATGTTTAATTATTATTATTATTAAGCTTCAGATTAATAAGGTTAATTACGTGATAGACAACCAATGATAACTCTTTAAAATTGATATAAATTCTGTGAGGTGAGGTGGAGCAATCTCGGACAAGTACAGGTTGGAGTGCGGGGTGCGACAGGGGGGTTTGAACTCGCCCCGGCTCTTCAATCTCTACATGGGCCGGCTGATTGGTGAACTCAGTAGCACTAATATCGGATGTCATGTTGACGGAGTTTTTATAAACAACATCAGCTATGCGGATGACATGGTGCTGCTGAGTCCATTGGAGCTCTTCGTAAACTGTTGGCAATATGTGAATCATATGCAATGACTCACGAGCTCAGGTATAATGCTATAAAAAGTGAGCTTTTGGTTTTTAGATCCTGTTCTAAGACCTATTTAGATAAACCGGTAGTCTCGCTCTGTGGAACACCGCTGTGTCGGTTAGCAAAATTTAAATACCTGGGTCACTGGGTCACCGAGACCTTAAAGGACAATTGTGAGATCGAGAGGGTGCGCAGGTCGCTGTCTTTTCGGTGCAACATGTTGGCACTAAGATTTGCAAGGTGTACGAAGCCAGTTAAAATAACGCTCTTTAAAGCTTACTGTCAAACATTTTATACCTGCAGTCTTTGGGTTAATTATACACGGCGGGCATACAGCGACTTTCGTGTCCAGTACAACGACGCATTCAGGGGCTTCGTTCTGATGGGGCTGCCGCGGCAGTGCAATGCCTTAGGCATGTTTGCGGAGGTTCACACGGATGAATTTTATGCTATTATGAGAAAACGGTGTGAATCCATGTTAGCCCGAATCCGCGGTGCCTCCATCAAAACGCTGAGTGTGTTTGTGGATCGGTGAGATTCTCCCCTGATGCATCGGTGGATTCGGTTGCACAACGGACCAAACTGTGGTACGATGTTATACACATCAAAGAAAAAGGAAAATGATATCATAATTTGTAACTTTTAATTGTACCAACACTAGTTAATAAGAAATATTGTTACTAACACTAAATGGGCTAGTCCTGAAAATAAATAAATAATTATTATTATTACTTTTAAAATGTCTCGTTCATATTAAAATATGTTTATCGTCAATAATATTTAATTATGTCCTTTTGAATATTTAAACAAATAATTTGAATAATTAATCCTTCAAACGCGGTTTACCCACAAATAATCTTTTTCAAATATTTGTATATTAATTAAAATTAAAAATTTATTTATAACTTATAAGACTTTTAATAAAATTAAAGGCAAACATGACAAACCTTTTGAGGTGATAGACTGCATCTTGTATGCAGATTTCAACGATCGTAACATCGGTTACTGAAGCTCAAGATATGCTAACTATTAAAGCTATATTTCGTACAGTAAATGAGGTGAGTTAATAATACCAGTCATAATTGTTTTCCTTAAATAATACTAACTTATGTGATTGGATTAAAAAGTGAAAACGATGCCCGAACATATATCTGCTGTCTTGATACCTTCTATTTTCTCGAAATATCCATAAAATGATCAGACGTGAATTCACAAGATCTTACATCCTTTGATTTCTTCGAGCGTCAAATCTTATAACGCGCTTTCTTGTATCAAAAGATATATTCCTATTTCATTCTCAAAAATATTTCAAGATAACGATTCTAAAACCTTTTATTTCTCGTCCCTTTTATTTTTTTTCATATTATTTTGCATTTTAAAGAATTTGAGAATCTGTTTTAAAATGATTATTGAATATCGTAAAAGCAACATCTAGTATGAAGAGAAGTAATTGCAATGGTAATAAATAGACACGGCTAGAAATAAAAGCTGTTCTTCTGATCTTTATTACAATTCAAGTTACTTTAGGAGATGAAAGTAATCTTAATAAAAAATTGGTCCCAAGTTGCTTTTGTCTTAGTGATTCAGATTTTTTATTGTGTGGTTCTATTAAGAAGATATTTTTACTAGAGTCTATTGTATCGGGGTTATTAATACTTTTTGTTTTATTTCGTGGTCGGTCTATTATAGCTTATCATTGTCATCTATAGTAGTAGTTTTCAATAAAGTTCTTTTAGGTTCTATCATCGATATTTGATCATAGTTTTAAATAACAATGGTGGTTAGTTATTGTATTTACAAAAGAATTTTCATGATTTAAAATAATGGACGAAAGATTTCAGTTCGTATTTTAATATTGTGTTATATAATTCTTATTGTTTATTTATTGTATTTAATCTGACATGACTCTGTTTCACATCAATGAAGAAACATAGACCAATAACTACACTACATCAAACTACTCTTGGTTTCGAGCCCATTAAAAACAATTATTAATTTTAAGTTTACCTTAACTAAATGTATAAAATAAGTGTTGTGTTTGAAGCTAGGTTATTAAAAAAGAATAATATGATGTCACAACGTGGATGACGAATCCCGGTGGATGCAATTTGCTGACATGTTACGAGTTTAACTGAAATGTTACCGTCAGTTAATATAGGAGGTTATACACACTTACATATTAATTTAGTTTAATAAATAGATTGATCCATAACTAGCTACACCAATATAATTAACTTGTACTTTGTCATTCTATGACTTATTTAGTTATATTAAATGTAAAGTAATATTATTATTATTTTTACAGAAACAAGCAATTTAATTAAATACATATTTGGCTTAACAATTGTGGGATGCTGAAACTTGTTACCAAACTTTCGGTTTGAATATAGGATATCGAAAATAAAAGGAAAAACTTTGGCCATTAGGGACGCAGGTGTCAGTGCTCGAGGCTTTCGACTACTTACACCTGCAACGCTACAATACACAATCGACTGTAAGAATAAATACACAGTTGACAATAAGAATAAATTGCAATTGCTTAGCCGGGTATTTGTATATTTGAAAAAAAAATTGTCGATAACGTTCAACACACGGATACCTACACATATACGATCCGATCCGATTTCTTCCTGCAGAGAATAATGGGGGACGCATAGGGTAACTCTGATTCTTAAATAATGTTTTTGTCCAACAAGTCCTAAATTATGTAGTGAACCCAGATTTTCTCTACAAGAGACAGCTTGTAAGGCGTATAGTGAATAGGTGTGCTGCTCGTCAGCTTTTTGTTCTTACTGCCCATATTAACAGCTGTGTCATGTACTGTGTTGTAGGTCTCATTTATCTGTTTATTGTCAAATATCTTTCTCCTGCGGCTTCACCCGCACAGTACCTTCGATCAAAAAATCTTTCTTTACAATCTACTAATCAAGTAGATGAAGGAGCTATTTACTCGTACATATCGATGATTTTAATATTAAATACATTTTATCAAATGGTAAATGCCATTTCTGCAGGCATTTCGAGTCTATCCCTGCAAGACAGATATAAAGGCTACTCAAGTGTGTAGATAAAATATCAAATAACAAATAACAAAATTATAAATTATAAGATAATAAAAACCATAATAGTCTCCTACTAGCGACAATTAATTCTCAATATAAGACTCAACGCACGTGATAAATGAATCACGCTTAACACAAGGATGTCGTAATTATTAATCTTTCCTACCTATATCACGTTTCCTACATCAATGTAAATATATGCATTGTGTGTCCAATTTCGTTAGTATGTGTTTAATCTAATATAATTTCTTATGACAGAAAGCACAATAATATTTATTAGTATATTTTTGTTACTCCATTCATTTTCGTTATCCATTTGTAACATATTTAGGATATATCATGTACACCCGACAAGTTTATTACACAGCCTTTCATTTTTAGTTTTAAATTTCGCTTTTCCTTTACTGAAAATGATTTATTATTATTTTCGCTGCTTTTTAGCTTTTTCTAAGATATTATTGTAGTAAAATATCAAATAAAGTTATGACAGGTTGCGGGGAATCAAGAAGGAAGTGTTAAAGTTATTAAACAACCCCCATCCAAATCTTACCCCTTTAGTGAATGTAGTAATTTTTTTAACAAATATAACATTTCTAAATTATTACATTTGAAAGGAAAATTATGTAACAAGATTTTATGGATATGTTGTCAATAAAACAAACAATAAAAAATACATAAGTTTCACATCTCCATCATAAAGTGAATTAATGTAAGATTAATAAATAAATTTGTTAAATTACAGTTTAGAGAACTAATAATGGACGTCAATGCAGTTACCTAGTCTTGATGTGGCAGTTTACCCCACTGATAGGTATACAGACACATCTGTGCATCTGTGTAAATGTACACATATAATAAATATTTAATAATTATGTCTATATGTGCGGATACATCCCACTATAACAATTCAGACAAATACAGGAATAATAAAACAATAGTTTAATTCACGGACTATGTTATGTGTAAATAATCAACATCGCTTATATAAAATTGTATTAAGAAACTTAAAAAATTAATTATGAATTTAGAATATTTAATCACATTAATTAGGAAATCCAAAGTTTCAAAATTAAGCCCTATTGATAATATGAATAGCAGCAGGTGGCTCTTATTAATATTTTGGGTCGATATATCTAATAATATATCAATTCTTGCCACCCTCTTCTATCATACGTCATTTAAATTGAGACTTTCTTATTCCCTTGCACGCCCTCTATCAATATTTTCTTTTTTCGTCGTTGTTTCTTAAAATATTCAATCTTTTTAAAATTGTAATTACATAAATGCTTTTTCCTTGTTTCATGCTCTGGATGAAGTATTCATTATATATGTTTAATTGCGTTAGTTTTCTATTGTGATGTTAAAGCTTTGAAAATAAAAATGCTTTTATGTAGGCTTTTATCGGAGAGCGAGAGCAGTCTCGTGAGAAATTAAAGATAAAGGAATTAAATAAAATGTACACGACACAGAGGTGCGGCTTTCATTGCACTTCCTGTTTTATTTAGATAAGTATGTTATTATAACGTTTAATTGTTTTCTATAGAAAAAAATTAAAATATTAAATAAAACCATTAATTTTTATGATGGCTGGGCACGGGAGGAAATTTTTATAATAATTTTTAAGACATCTTGTGAGATGGTGATAAGCCAAAAATAATTCTCTATGATGCGAATTCTATTATGTTGTTTTATACTCCACGCAGTACTGCTTGGAAACTAGTTGATATACAATATAAAAAATAAAGAATTGGCCTTCATTGTTGTACGGAAGGCCTACTTGAATATATATTTTTTAATATTGTACCATGAATGAGAAAAAAAAGACCGACGCTGTGTAATACTATTTGAAATACTTTTCAAGTACTTTTTTTAAAAGTTATTTCTGTGAAACTTTATTTATAACAAGTATCTGATATTTAGTTTGTCCAATTTATTTGAATTTATTTATTCATTTCATTCCAACTTATTTCCTTTTAAATTAAAACACAGAAATAATTTTCAGGAAACGACAATGCTTTTAAAAATAATAAATATGTTAGGGTACTACTTATCTCCAATAATTTACTTATTGTAAAGTTTGAAATACATTGATTTGATTAATAATTATAATACTAAAATACTTTTAAATTGTTTTTTATAAATATTGGTGGGGTATTTGATGCTGTTGTGTTACTATCTAAGTCAGCATAAACGAGGCTTATCACTCCAGAAAAATATCTCTGTATCAAATGAAAATTGAAGAATTCATTTGGTAAATATTAACATTTGTTCATATTGATATTGTTAAAGTATGGTAATGGTCTTCGTTTTGTGAGTTAAGTACGTCTAATAATTTAAAATTAGTGCCGGTAACTTAATAAGTTCAATATTTAATATTTTAAAAGGAAATCGTTGTCCTTAACTTTAAAAATCTTGAAGTACGATCTTAAATTTATTAACTAATGAGTTAACTCTGTTTCAATCAGCTAGATTATCGTTTTTAAAACAAACCAACTGATTGATTGCGAGAGTGTAAATAAAACTTTTAATTAATATTTCGGGTACCGCAGTAGAGTGAAGAGATTCATTTCATGATTTCAAACTCAATAAATCTTTGCTATTAATACTATCTCTTAATAATATCAAACTATTAATATTCTTGCTTTTCAAATTGACTTTTGAATTAAAGTTTTTATCTACCCCTTTCTAAATCCTACTATAAATTAATAGATTATTATCAATCACTTCCAGAATATCTTAATCTCTGATATCTCTGATATAACAGATTTGTAGAAATATCGAATTATAAAAATATTGTAGTCCTTAACGAGAATCGACCACAAAAATAACAATATACATTCAAGTCAATATAAATATGAATATAAGGCTTTCAGGAATATAACATGTTTTATATTTCTCAATGAACATTTTTGAAACATTTTATTTTATTTCATATTATATTTTGATTTTATACCTACCAAAACATTTAAAACTTCACTGACTCTTTTATCATTAATATTAAATGTTTTTAAATTTGACTTTTATACTGACATTGATTCTGAGCGAATTAATTTTATGAATAAACAAATAATATTATTCTTCTTTTCTGTACATTTATGAACGATTCAATCTCGACGTCGTACAATTTACCGTCTCTTACTTCGTATCATTCAATTTAGTATATTATAAACATAACCTTCCGATTTTACTATTATATATTAAAGGTATTATTCTATTGAAAAAAAAGATTATAATTATTTTCTAAAGATAACACCGTTCAAAATTAAAATCATCATATATAAATTATAATAAGTTTAGTTTAAAATTTTTGAATATTTAATAGTCTCAAAAAGACATATTTCAAACGAAATAAATAAACTTTGATTTTCTAATACACAATCATCATAGAATGTATGTACTTAGACAGACTTTCGAAAAGCCTATTCTTATAAATTAACAATAATTGTATTTAAAATAAGTATTTTATTAAAGGAAGGAATTTAAAATTAAATTCATCAAACAGTTAAGAGACGATATAAAGTGGGCCCTCGTCTTTAATTAACGATTCTCCTTCGGGATTGAAATTAAGGATCCCTCTTTTAAAGGTACCGAGAAATAAAAAACAAAATGATATTTATTACATATATATAATATTTCTACATAATAATTAAATATTTTACTTATTAGTGTAGATTTTTTTGGTAAGCGATTGTTCTAATTTGATTAAAATGAAAATGGAAGTTTTTAGTAGCGATATTAATTGTTTTCGAGTGCTTTTAATTTTTTACCACCTCTACCAGGTAATTGAAAATAAAATAAATAGGATATTAATGTCAAATGGGGAATTATATGGTCATAAAAATGAAATTGGGTTCAGGGAAAGAAAGAAAATATGTGTTTGTAAGTAATCTAATGTCATTTAACTCCAAAGATCCCTTTCCTTCACACAGACAAAGTGAGCAAATTCAATCCCAAACTAAACTAGTCGGTCAGGTTATATATAGTTACAAAATCAATTTCAGATGGTACATCGACTACCAAAATGAACGCGTCGTCCAGTGCATTATAAAAGAATAGTACACGGAGGCTGTGGCAAGCTTTTTTCTCTACAAACTTGTTTCTAAGTTTTCTATTACACATTATTTTCCTTACATAAATAATAAATGTTTTCAAAATCATTGTTATTTTTTATAAAATATGATTAACCCATGAGTTTAATTCCATATATATATATAAATGATCAGATAGTAAAGTAACGCCGTAAAATGGACCCTCGTTGCTACAATCGCGATCCTCCGTGATTGGTCTTTAAAGATGGCGGATTAAAGAATTACGAATCCGGAATGTGCAATGGGTTTTAGGATGATACATTTTTATTTTATTTTGTCTGGAAAGTAAACTCTCCGTTTTATTATAATATAATGTTTTAATTAAACAAATAAAATCTAAAAGTATAAAACATGATATCAATATAATTCAGGATCTTTGATAACGGAGTTGTTCACTTGTAGTGGTATTTTAATTTCTCCAACATGGTAAACAAACTATATATCTATTAAAGGTTTACTAACAAAAAATCCATTTCTCATGGTTGAACATTATTTTTATTACATATGTATATTTACGTAGGAAAAAGCTATTGCACTTAGTAAATGTTAATAAAAGTAAATAAAAAGTATGGATAAAATTGATTAATTAACGAAAAACAAATGAACTTAGATATAGTTACTATGTCAATATATCCACTGTCCTGATAAAAAATATAAGATTAAATTTTTGTACACATTTATTTGTATTCTTATAAAATACCATTACACAATATAGTAGTCAACATGATCAACAGTCCCTTAATAGTTTTAAAACTGAAAGAGAAGCCAAACACCGTGGATATTATATGCAGACTGAAGAGAGGACAGCACTAGTAGTAGTAGTGATAGTAGTTTTAAACAAATTTATGCCACAAATACTTATGATATTATTCTTACTATGGGAGGGTTTTATAAACAATAAATATTAATTCATTGCTTTTCACATTTAACTTTAATATTTGTAATTAACATATTAATATCTGGACATTCTTTAAATAACTTACAAAATATATATTTTTTAATGATTTGAATGTACAAAATTTCAGACAAGAGATTAATTGATATAGACATATGGTGGTTATAATATTAGTTAGATGTTGTATATACTATAAACCTAATATTATATATAAATAATAACTTTTTTAACTAACTAACCAGTTAAAAGTAAAAAACAAATATTATGATTATCGAATTAATCTATTCTAATCAATAATGGTTGTAAGGTAACAGTAATCTGTAAAACATCGTGCGTGTGTTTAAGGTTGTACTTACGAGTACGAGAACAAATTGATTTGTTCGAACTACGTAAACTAAAAAGCACCACAGATGACACATGAAATATGAATTGCAAATGGAATTTAAACGACTTTTCCATTTCAATTAGTGTTAAATGATGTTGAGTCGGATTGGTTTGTCGCTGTTTTGATATTCTTCTAATCTGAACGAGTCATCGCTATTGCTATTGTTGAATTGAAGAAAATAAGGAATAGAGTGACATAAATGAACATACAATCAGATGGTAAACTAGTAAAATACTATTATGAAGATTGACTGAGTATAAAATATGACATTGATAAGTTGCGCACAATAGATGTCATGTCATAATGAAACCAAAAAGGAAAATTATATTTGGAGAACAAACTACGATCCATATTATTTAACTTATTACACACACATGATTGAAAATATAAATCTATTTTAAAGATATTCATATTGTTCGGGTCTGACGTCCCTTGGCTCTACCCAAACTTTTCATTCATCACAAAACGTTGACATAAATACCAAAGGGACGCAGGTATTATTTGTTACTTAAATCTTATTCATATGATGCTTATGTGTTTTGTATTATACCTCTATGTTACACATTTATTCTAAAATATAAATTAATTCTACTTATTCTTTTACACATTTTCTTTAATTGTATTCACTTCCAACAACATTACGAGTTCATGTATGTACAACCATTTTTATTCCAAAATAATGTGAATATTCAATTTGGAGACTCTTAAGCAAATGACCCCAAAGTTTTCAAAGCAAATTAGTTAACTTAAATCAACTCCCAAATATTGTAACTGATATTATTAGAAAAATCTATACCTCTTCGTTATTATTTAGTTCGTTTGTCTATGTTGTTATCTCCATAGACATCCACTATCATGTGTCTTTGTCCGAAAATATTTCACGTGATGTTATCCAAAACAAAAGTTCTTTGAAAATATGTATAAAAATATACAATAAAACTACAGGTTACTTAATAAAATAAAGAAATTAATAAATCAATTGCAAGTGGTATAAAATATTTTTATATTTAAATTAGTATTCTATTTCTTCTTAATGTGATATTACTAAGAGAATAGATCGATAATATTCAATATAGTAATTGTGTATTTATGATTGAAATATGAAGTATCAATGTTATATCTGAAACAACAGTAATTGTTCGTTACTGAATCTATAAAATGAATATTGAAATAAAGAAAACAAATCATCATTCAGGAACGAGAATGAATGCTTCGTTTATCAATTTATCTTGATCATTCACTTCACTTTGTTAAAGAATATAGCAAAGAGAAACAATTTTTATTATTATTATAAAATTTATATCTTCCTTTGCTGCCGCGGTGTATAATTAATTATGTTATTCTGCTACGAGATAATGAAATATACTGCCTAGTTGTTGCACTATTAACAAACATATATAATATTAATTTATACTCGGTCTCTGTATAGTTTATTTCCTTGTTTATTTAAAACAAAGGACATTATAGAGATCGAGTGTACCTAAAACTTTTAGTTTCTCTTCCATGCTGGCGGATATCATACGTAAAGGAATGATTAAAGTTCGTTTAGTCTTTGATGTATTTTATACACACTGAATAAGGAATGAACATATGATATCAACTTCCTAGTTTACATAAGAGCAAGATCTCTATTATAATATAACATCACCATATTTTATGAAAAAAGATACTAAGACATAATAAAGATATTTTTTTACTACATTTACAAGAATTTAATTATATATTTGATGGTATTTAAAAATTATATACTTTACAAAAATGGTAGATTAATGAATTCTTGGCGTGTTTTCTATAAAAATAGTTTTACTCGGATCAACACAATTCAAAACAACAGAATGGTTAACGGGTCTCACCACCCACAGAGTACTTATTTTGTAACCGTCAAATCATCACTACATCGCCATTGTTATAAATATAAGATAATATATATTTAGAATACAACAACAACAATAGAATACAACAAAATACAAATTAAAATGCAATTATAAAATAACATTCATTCAATAAAATTAAGTAAGTATTTCAAATTGTGCACCAACAATACATGAGATCTTAATTTGGTTCAATTAATTATTATTTGCTGTAGCGAGGGTGATAAAAGTAATACTCAGTTTAAAATAATAATTTGATTACTCAGTGTTACATCTGCAGTATAATATGAAGCGCTGTTTTGCTGAAAGATATAATAAAAGTGCGTCATAATAACTACAAACTAATATCTCCCTTTCAACTTCCGTCACGCATTCACCAAATACTCCCCAAATCAGACGTGTTTAAAGCAATTTTGCTTCCGAAACAAATTTTATGCTGACTTACTTTTGCAATTATTTTTATTATTAATGACATGATAATAATGTTAACGAATTCCTAATTAACAAAAATATAGTAAATTAATTTAACAAGAGTTTAAAATATCAAGTCTAACAAGACTCACGTGATAAATGAACCACGCCTCATTAACAAGAATACCATAATTATTAGTCCTCTCTATATTACGTTTCTAACACGTTTCCTTTACCTCTTCTCATCTGTTATCAAGGGTAAAGCGTGCATTAATTAACCTACTGCTTGGTTAGCTTAATAATGTGTGTGCATTATGTAAAGTTATAATTAAGAATTAAGATGGTTTGATGTAAGTCATCTTTTATCACTATCGGAAGTTTGGTTTTGGAAGATATGTAAACCAACACAACACATCAGTATTAACTTATTACCCAGTGACCCCGCAAGCACAAAAGTCACATGCTTAGCTTTTATGAAATGAAAAAAACAAAAAAATATTATTTTCTCTGTGATATCAGATGCTCAGATATTTTTACTGACATTCAGTTCACTGGCACAATACGATTATAATGTGTATAGGTCGATTCTTTACAGCTCTTATATGTCACTTTAGTTGTTTAAAATTAAACTTTTATTTATACCTTCACATTCTGTCTAACATTAAATTACTAATTATTAGTTTGTTCCGTCAAAGTTTATACTTCTTAGAACAATATCAAACAAACTTATAGCTGGTTACAGTGAATAAGGAACAAAGTTTCCAGCACGACTGCTTAAAAACTCTTCAGAAATCTGTACTTCTTATTAAATATTCTATTATATAATATGTCTTTAATACGTAACTTTCTTACGACAGAAAAAAAAGTTTTGCCGTCAATGGCTTATAACCATGAACCTAACAAGAATTTAAAAATATTTAAAACAATATAAATGCTGGTTTGCAAAAACCTTATAGGGATTAAAATAAATTAAGCTATGAGGACATAACAAATATTTGAAATATACAATTTAGCATTTCCATTTAAATAATGTTATCATAAAGAATGCCACTGAATGTATGTATGAATGTTGATGAATGTGGACAGTTACTACGTCATTACTTATTATTCAGTACAGAAATGGATGTTAAGAACAACCTTATTTATAACTAGCTTTTGCCCGCGACTTCGTCCGCGTTTCCGTCGTTTTTCGAAAAAAAATTAGCAGATGTCCTCCCTCATAGTTTTGACGTAACAGGCAGATTCACTTTCGTATTTTAGAAGGGCAATAGTAATATAATATGCCAATCCACAAAACTGTTGAAAAATATAAGTAACCGCAGAATATTATAATATACCCACGCTATACCCACGACTCGGTCAGCGTGTAACTCCTTGTTTTTTATTAAGATAATATATTGCTAATATTTTTAGATCAAATTAAAATGTTTCAGCGCAAAGCTTCTGGGTAGACTATGTTAAGAGTCGACCCGTCCGGCACGTGAACGTAAAGATTCCTAGAATTGCTAATCCGGGAAAGAGCGACGTATAATTGACCATGCGAGAAACAGCTAACACCGAGATCTACTCCAGCAACACGAAAAGTCTGCCCTTGAGCTTTATTGATAGTCATGGCATAGCACACCGATACTGGGAATTGCGTTCTTTTAAATTGGAATGGAAAATTATTTGGTATTATGGGAATTCTGGGAATAAAGACAGTTTCTCCTGCACCACAACCTGTTAAAATTTGAGCCTCGATTACATTTTGTTGCAACTGGGTTACTTTTAGCCGAGTTCCATTGCAAAGTTGAGGTGGTCTTAAATTTCGGAGCAGAATTATCGGTATGCCAATTTTTAAACAAATTATATGAGAAGGTAGTCCAGGCATACTTAAAGAATTTAAAAATTCTATCGGGTAATTAGTGGCTTCTTGTTCATCAACCATTCTATTTATTGAACTATAAACTTTGCTTTCTCCCTGTATATTAGACAGTATTTTATTATTAATTTCAGATGCCTGGTCATTGCGAGGAGTCAAAATGGACCTTTCGCAAAGCCAAGAATTGTCCCTATTTAATATAATTGTTATGTCACCGTAAACCGAAGATATAAGATGTTGTTGGGATTGCACTATACAACATAACTCAGGTGTCAGAATAAGTTTTCCTTGGTGTAGTTGTGGATAGGTACCTTCACCAATCTTCAATAATGTATCAGAAAATTCACGATTATCTGCGTTGTCTCCAGTTCTCACTCGCATATTTATAGTCAAATGCACCGATTGTATATCACGCCACAAATAAGAGTTTTTCAGGCAAGCCCTAATCTCATCAGCTCGGGTTCCCCGTGGTATTACCGGTAAGGTTTGTCGGAAATCACCACAAAATAAAACCGTAATACCGCCCATTGGTCGATCATTTTGTCTTATGTCCCTTAGAGTTCTGTCTACTGCTTCTACTCCTTTTCGATGGGCCATCGTACATTCATCCCATACGATTAAATTACACTCACGCAATACCTTAGCTTTGTCGCTATTTCTTGAAATACTACAGGTTGGACTTTCCGTGCGATCTAAATTAATTGGTATTTTAAACATAGTGTGAGCAGTCTTACCTCCTGGTAGCAATGTTGCAGCTATACCTGATGAAGCCACGGCAAGAGCGATTTTACGCTGATTTCGAACATAAGCTAATATTAATTTAGTCAAAAAAGTTTTCCCAGTTCCTCCAGGTGCATCTAAAAACCATATTGTTCCTAAATTATTCTGCACACTCTCGCACACGCGATCATAGACTAAGCGTTGTTCTGCAGTCATCATTGGGACACCGTTTTCTAATGTTACCAGCAGTTCCATTGGGTTGTAACCAATCTCTGCGGAATATTCCCTATTGGTAACCTCTCCGACTGAGGTTGGCGTTGGCAAACCATATTCACAAAGTGATTTACCGCCTACTGCTGTTAAGTCTTCCTGAAGAGCTAATAAGCACTGATTTATAGCCAGATCTCGAAAATTATCATTAGTTGCGCCTTCATTATTGTGAGATAAATTCCGAAGAAAGTCTTCTGCAAATTTTTCTTTATATTTTTCCCATAATTGGACAGGATCAGATAAATTACAAAATGTGAGTAATGTTACAAATAAATGGCGTAACCGTCGTGGATTATCACTAACACAGGATTCTGCTAAAGCGTCATCCCAATGTTGATCATTTTCAAGCAAATGACGCGCTTGGCAAGCTGCATGATAAGTTGGATAAACAACATCGTCTACTTTTCTCAAATCTATAAATGATGTTGGTCCTCGCACTGTATGTAATAATAATCTCAAATAAAAACACTCTGCGTTGTTAGGATGAACAGTATACACTCTACCAAGAACATGTTCTTTGAAAATACCTGTCTCGTCATCTACAGGCCTGCCTCGGCGTCTACGGTTAAAGACACCTCGTTGTTTATCGTAGGTATAATACGATGGAACTTCTTCATACAAAAGAGACTTTGCGAAATTATCAGTTTGGCAAAGTCGAAAGAATGCCAATAAAGTTGTTTGTCTAGGGTTCTCTAATCGTTCTGTAACATTTTCGGCGTTAAAATATATACGTTGACCGCCTTCCAGATGAACATCCAGATGGGTCACAGGTGGATATCTTTCGTGAATATTAAAACTTAAGATCCGCCACACAGCTTCTGAAGAGCTGATATATCTGCCTGACTGAAATCTAGTAACTTCATCATGTTCATTTCTTAACGCAAACGTAGCTTGGTCACTGCCCTTGTTAATGTACTTACAAATATATTTAATTGACTCTACACTATTACACATTTCTACATTTATGTGAGCTTGAAATGCTCTGGACAATACAGGCGAATACGGAACGACCCACCTATTATCTAAAGTAACCTGTTGTCCAGACATTCGCTTTTCAACAGTAAAACCACCATTGTCTCTTGAACGGCGACGATATAATGGGTATCCATCATGTCCTGTTACAGTTTCATCCACTAATGCTTTTGGATACCTTTTAGTGCAACGACCGTCTTGCATGCAAGGAGCATTTGCGTTAAATGCACCACATGGACCATGTATCATATGAGTTTTAACAATGTCGTATAACAGGGGATCTGCAGTCGGATCTGGAATTTCAGCACTGATTAATCTGTCTACATCATTAGGTCGAACCTTATCTTTTAACCAAAGCAAGATATGTGCGTGAGGTAAGCCGCGTTTTTGCCACTCAACACTATACATATAACACAATACTTCTCCAAAAATGTTATCTTTGGTAAGAAGATCTATCATTGATTTTAATTTTAAATGAAACACTCTTGCAATAATATCATGGCGGTCATGCGGTGCCTGACCCTCAAGAAGCTCCCGAGTGATTTCATCCCACTTGGGATTGGTAGTTACAGTAACAAATAAGTCGGGACGTCCATATTTTCTTACGTAACAAAAAGCGTCTTGAGTACGTTCATGCATGTAGCGTGGACCACCAGTAAAAGAAGAGGGTAAAATAACTAAACGACCCATATTCACAGTATCGTTATCTTGCTGCATGGCATCGCGAAGGTGCACGTATTCTTCAGCGCGCAGCTGCCTTTGATTAGATCGTATATAAACTAATCTTTCGGTTTCAATTTTTGCGTACATGTCAACAATAAACTGATTAAATAAGCCACGAAAACGTTGAAAGTATACCAATCTATTCCGTCTCACTTGCAGGTGGTAACAATAAAATTGAAGGCATGACACCTTTTTATTATAATTAGGTGCGCCTGTGCGCGGATCGGTTTGGTATACAGCGAAATTATAACCATCTTCCCCTCGACAGTATATCATAGGATATTGCAAACTGTTGTAAGCCCTGTGGGTTTCGAAAATACGTTGCAAACGATTGTCTCTGGAACGTATAACGATATCACGCCTATCACATTCCTGGTCGACCAGTACTACAGCAACTTCATTCGTGGATGGAACGTTATGACGCCCAGGGTGTTCCTGAGTTGGACGCTTATCGGCATTTATAACAATTTTATAATTGTTATTACCATCTTGAGAAAGGGCTTCTAATGCCGATTTAAAACTGCATACGTACGAATTAACCTGATGTAACATGTTCTGAAGTTGTGAAATGAGTTCAGTATTTAAATTCGGAAAATATTGATTTCTTATATTCGACTGTTCGTTGTAATCGGATACAAAATATATTTGAAGAAATTTAGGTTGTTCTTCAGGCAAAAGGGACCCTATCAAATGGTAAACCTGACCTTGTACCTTAAAAGTAGGCATGAAAGGGCCTTCTGAGATTTGTTTAGCACCAAAGGATGTCATTTGGAATGCACTATTATAAGTGCGATTATTATCTAAAAACTGTTTGGATTGCAAATGTTCCCCTAAAAGTAGTGATTTTAAAGGTTCCGGTGGGTCTTCGAACGAAGGCAAATTTATTTTACCTCCAGAACAACAGAAACCAGCAGACTCCTTCCTCCACTTCGAAGCATTACAAAAGGAACATACTACGTTCATATCGCCTATTTCAGAAGATGATCTGTAATCAATTGTGAGGTTATAAGCAAACCCACTTTTATATTTATCGGACCACGCCACCGAATTTGTAGATTGATCTACCACGTGTATATCTAAGTCATTAAGACCATGTCGAAATCTATCTGCAGTAAGACGGGCCTCTCGCTGTTCTTCTGTTTCAAGCGACCGAATATTTTCAATTCTTAATCTTTCATTAGATAAAGTAATCAATTGTTCTTGTCTCAAAGAATTGTAATAATCGCGTCCCGACTCTAGTCGTTGTTCATGCTCATGTTCATCTTCAAGAGATCGAATCATGTTATGGTGCGCCCTATCATTTGTCAAACGGTCTTGATATTGAGTAAAAGTTTCAGATTCTCGAGACAAAATATGACGTTCGCGATCAGCTGTAAGCCGTAATTCCCTCTCAGTGAAGGTTTCGGACTCGCGAGATAAAATATGACGTTCGTGGTCAGCTGTAAGCCGTAATTCCCTCTCAGTGAAGGTTTCGGACTCGCGAGATAAAATATGACGTTCGCGGTCAGCTGTAAGCCGTAATTCCCTCTCAGTGAAGGTTTCAGACTCGCGAGATAATGTATGCCGTTCGCGGTCAGCTGTGAGTCGCAATTCTCGTTGTAAAGCAGTTTCAGCTTCTCGGGATAACGCATGTTGTTCCCGGTCAATGGAACGCCTTAGCTCTCGTTGAGAAGAGCTTTGAGAAGCCCGTGTTGTAGCTCGTCTCGCTCTTTCAGCTGCTAATCGCATCTCTCTTTCTGGAGAGCTTTCATTAGCTCGAGATGTTGAGGCACTAACTCTCATAGAGTTTAACCGATGTGCTCTTTCCTCTTCCGATTCTTGAGAACGCGTCATTCTCATTCTCCTAGCTTGACTCGAAGTTCGAGATAAAGATGGTCGTTTTTTAGGTGGCATCGTTTATTTTATTTTTAATCGACGGTAACTTAAATTCTATTTAGTTACCCAACAAAAAACTTACGTCAGAGGTCCTAACTATAGCTAAGTATATAATAAATAGAATATAAATCTAAGTGCCTATTAAAACTAAAATAATATTCTAATCGAATTATAAATATGTACGTAGGTACCTGCAAATTACAAAAGAATAAAAAATGAAAATAAAGCTATACTTAATGCGTGTGCAATACTATCTACACTTACCTACTTCACTTAAAAATGAATAATAAGAAATACCTACAACTACTGTAATTAATCAAAGTACCTATGCTAATACAAAAAAAACCTTAGATGTTCTAAGTACAGCTGCTATATAATAAAAAAATATAAATCTAAGTGCCTATTTAAACTTAAATACCTAATATTCTAATAGAATTAAACTAAGAAATATGTACCTACCTACCTACAAATTAGGTACAAAAAAAAAAGAAATGAAAATAAAGCTAAAACACGTGTGCAGTATAGGTAGATAGTAGGCAATATCTACCTATACCTACTTCACTTAAAAATAAATAAAAAATACCTATGAATACTATAATTAATAAAAGTACCTACCTACGCTTTTATCTACTCAATACAAAAAAAACTAAACATAAAATGCCCAAAACTAACCTATCAGTAACTAAAAATCTAACAATAATCTAATCTATCTATCTATTATCTAATCTAAAAATCGAATCTAAATCTACTTAAAAAGAAATAAAATAGGAACTATTAATAGTTAAGAATTTAAACAAAACTAAAACTAATTTAGAAAATAACAACAAAAGAAATTAAAATAAACTATTTAAAGACAAAAAGTCGCGCTGATAAGCACGGTTTATAAAATAACAATTATTGTCTGTCAATAAAGTTCAACACTCTGAACGCATCAACAGCCAAATATTGAATGACGCTTGCGCTCGCCTCCCGCCCCTTTTATAATCTGCCGCCGCGAGCCCCGTCGAGCGCGGCAACCGTTACGCAAAAATAATCCTTATAGCTTGATTCACTATTCACGCGCGATGTCTTGTTGGCGTATTTCATGTAAGTAAGTATAAGTTTGGTGTTTCTATACCGATTTCAATGATTCTTTTTTTATTGAATTGGTGCTAATGTTTATTTTTTTTTAATTAGGAATGATGGTGAGCATTATTGGTTTTATAAACGTAAAAGTAAACAAATATAATAAGAAATCTCCGAACTGCTAAGCTATCGAGAGTTATGCGTGTTATTGTGAGTTAACTATAAAAGGTAGATATATGCTGTCTTGGAATATTTTTCGTGTATTTTTATGTAGAATATTTCCGTTATACATAGTTTCTATGTAGCTCTAACCATTAAGGCTGCACACGCGACGGAAGCTTAAAAAATCAAGCAACTTCTCCCATTTTCTCAACATTTCCTTTCACTGCTCTGCTCCTATTCATTGTAGTGTGATGAAAAGTATACTATTACCTGCCCAGGAGTATAAAGAATAATTGTACTAAGTTTCGTTAAAATCCGTCGAGTAGTTTTTTTTTCTATAAATAACATACAAACAGACAGACAGACAGACAAAAATTTTTTTAACTGCATTTTTGGCATCAGTATCGAACACTAATCACCCCCTGCTACTTATTTTGTAAATATATTGCATGTACAGAATTGACCTCTCTACAGATTTATTATAAGTATAGATTATACGTTACAATAATGTTAATACATGTTAAGTATATCCATACTTTTATTAATACTTTTATTTATTTATTTTCTATGTTCCATATTAACAATAAAAAATTGCAAAGCATATTATTCAAAGTGAAAAGATACATGAACTTTGATACCGGTATCTACAAATTTGGGGTTTTCCGTAAACCGAGATAAAAATATTAGGGCTTTTTTTAAGTTCCGACCTTCTTTCAATCTTCACAATACAATTTATCATCAAACATTATTATTTATTTCTCACTCTCAAAATTACTCTTGTTGTTTAAAATATAAAATAAACCGATCAGTTGCAGTGATAGAATTAAGTATTATATTATATTTGGATGGAAATGTTTTATTACATCTTGATACATTGCCAGATTCAAACATCTTTTTCTGAACACTTGGGTTTGTACCAAATATTTAATTGTCTATTGTGTTTATATATCTTTATAACGACTAGAACAGAGTCAATTTGAAATATATTGTTATATAAGTCGACTTATTAATTTTTTTATGCGTTTCGTTAATTCAACATATACATATCTTTCCCAAAGGGAATTGATAAAAGGAAAAGAGTAATATAAGAGAGATAAGTCGAAGCCTGCAGGCAACACGGGGTCAGCATCAGGCCCATGTGAGAAGATATTTTCTTACAAGATCCTCCAATAACATAGACGGAGAAATTCTACAAGATCCACAATCTCTAAACAAAATTTTAAAGCAATTGAAATATTGCGTCGACTCGAGATACACAGTCTTATCTAAATGATGGATGATAGGCAGCGGCTGGTAGAAGATGAATCTTTCAAAGTAATAAAAGTTAAGATGGCAGTTAGTTGATTATCTTTGTCAAATTCAATCATTTTGATAGGTCCTTATGAAATTATTTATTTATCGTAAATCAATTACAAGTATATTTCCTTGATAGTAATGTATTATTTATTTATAAGGTTAAAAAAAACATAATAAGGTAATATGACAAAAATATGCAAAACTAATGAAACAAGATATTACAGATACAAGTCTACAAGACTCAACGCACGTGATAAATGAACCACGCCTCATTAACAAGGATTCAGTAATTATTAATCTTTGCTGTATCTCGTTTCTACCACGTTTCCTACATCTAATCTATTATCCATACAAGTTCAATCTAGTGTGCATTGTGTGTGCCAAATTTTGTTAGTATATATATAATCTAATATTATTTATCATGACAGAGCACAATTTAATTCATTAGTATTATTTTTGAATATTTCCAAAATTGTTCTTTACCTATTTGTGACATATTTAGAATGTATTATGTACACCAGACCAGTTTTTTACACACTGTCGTATATTTTTTATTATTTAAATTTAATTTTTCTGTTACAGAAAATGTTTTTTCGCTTTTACTAAGAAATTATCTTAGTATATTTACTATTTTGATATTTTAAACAAAACAATTTTAAACATTTTTGACAGGTTGCGGGGAATCCGGAAGGAAGTGTTTAAATTATTAAACAACCCTCATCCAAATCTTACCCCTTTATATGTATATGTACTCAATTTCTTAACAAACATAACTTTTCCAAAATATTGTATTTGACAGGAATAATATTTAACATGCAGTACCTAAACTTATGTTAATAATGAAATAAAATAAAAATAAAAGATGGTAATTGTAGACGTAAAAGATATAAAAGGAAAAATGTTATGATGGATCTAGATACAAATATCTATTACTATAGTACTACGTACAATAAATGATTTTTAATATAATTTTTATTATTTGTAATACACATGTACCTACTCGTATTTTAATCAAATAACATAAATACTGTTTCGAGTATAAATTTAAATAAAATTTGTTTAATCTGCATCGAATAGTGTTATTTATTAAATGTCTAGTGTACCCCTGTACTGTCGTCATTATACCAGTGATTGACACTGAGTATTTAGTATACATTGGGATTATATCATAAGACATCATTAATAACTTATGTAGTGGTTATCATAATATAAGTTATAGTTTAAATTGTAAATGCTTAAGAGAACTATCACTTATCACTTATAGAATATAATAACATTAACAAAGATGATGATAATCATATTTATAAAATTAGTAATATTGTTTGGCTGTACACAATGCAGTTTTGCTACGGACGCTGTTATACGGCAGCCAAACGTGGGTAACACAGAAGAAGAATGTAAGAAAGATGAATGCTGTGAAGATGCGATCTCTTCGCAGAATATGAGGAGTCAGTCTAGCTGATCGAATACGCAATGAAGAGATCCACAGAATAGCAGGTACTAGCGAAGATGTCACGGTGAGAATGAAGAAGAACGTGCTCAGGTGGTTTGGGCACGTCGAACGAATGAGTGATGAAAGTATGGTAAAAAAGATTTATATAGGAAAAGTGAGCGGTAAGAGAGACAGCGGGAGGCCTCGAGTGACCTTCGAAAACACAGTATCAATGTTACTAGAGGAAGGTCACGTAAAAAGCATTAGGACCCCCCGGAGGGCATGTATGAAGAGGTTGATGTCTGTGGCCGAGGCGAAAGAGGTATGCTGAAACCGTAGCGTTTGGCGCTCCGTCGTCTCTGGCTACCCCGCAAGGGATATGGCGTGAAGGTAAATAAATAAATAAATAAAAATATTATAATTTAAATGTTAAATGACGTAGGCATATTATCTTCCCACCATAATATAAGATATTGGGTTGTTATGTATTAAATATATGTAGAATGTATGAAACTATAAATAGTTTATTTATTTTAATTATATCAAAAATCATATATTTATTTAAGCCTAAAAATATTTGCCTATAAACTTGATAATTTTTATTTGATATTAAATAAAATTACTATTTTCTATTTCATCTACTTTTTTTATAGACTTTTCTTTTTTAAAAGTGGCAATAGATTTAGTTTAATTACTATATCCAACATCTTCATCCATCAACAAGCTATTCAATAATACACAGCTATACATAGCATACTTTATTAAAAAGGAACTTTTAGGAAATATATACTAAATATATTTAATTATCCACTAATAATAAGTAACTACCAAGGAAAGTGTACTTGTAATTGATTGAAGAAAAATAAATATTTTCGTAAGGACCTATCTAACTTTGAAATTTGCTAAAGATAATCAAGTAACTGCCGTCTTAACTTTTCTTACTTTGAAAGATTCATCTTCTACCAGCCGCTGTCTATCATACATCATTTAGATAAGCCTGCTTATCTGGAGTCGACGAAATATCTCAATTGCTTTAAAATTTTGTTTAGAAAACTTCGTCGTATTGCTATGTCATTTGACTATCTTGTAAGAATATATCTTCTCACAGGGTGCTGATACTGGCTCCGTGTCACTTTATGAAACAAGAATAGTTACGAAACAATTAATTATTTAAATGGAAATGCTAAATTGTATATACCATAAAGTTTTTGCAACAAAGTCAATCCTTGTAAAGTTTTTGCAACAGAGTCATTTATATTAGTTTACATTATTCTTGGTTATGTATTTTATTGTGTTGTTGGTGGACTACGCATTATAGATTGAGTACTAAAGGAACTAAGTAGATGTATAAGATAAAGAGCAAGATATATTTAAGTATTGTAGGAGAATAATAAATAAAAAAGTTAATAGAAGATATATATATAATTTTTATTGAAAACATATTCTTAATTTCGAGAAGAATTTGAATGACAAAAAATTATACATTAAAATAATGTATCGGAAAGTACGGCTAGAGTTTACGCAGGTTGGATGCGTGTCTTAAGTGGAACTATGACTAAACCAGTAGTTTTATTAACATCGATTGAAAATGAGCTGTTCTGAGTATACATTCTTCTTATCCTTATTGAGTATTACTTGCAACGATCTCAATATCTTAAAACTATTAATAAGATTATAAATAATTAAAGTTTTGTAGTAAAGTAACCATTCAATAATAAATTAAAAATCAAATATTTAATAATTGTATGAAAAGAATGTATAAAATAAATTATATGTTAAATACAAATAAATTGCACGTATTTTCCTGTATTTCAGTGTGTAAAATTTGGCTAAATCATAAACCTAGTACACAAGGGAAGTAAATAAGGCTAATATACATAAATAAGAGAAGTTTAGAATACTAAAATGAATGTTATTGCAATATCTAATATTGATGTGACAATAGACTGATAGGTTGACAGACACATCTGGGTATCTACGTCAGATGTACACATGTAATGAATATTTAATAGTTATGTATATATGTGCGTATTATGTAACATCACACTATAGCAATAAATACAGATGTTAAAGAAAGCTTTATTCACAATAATAAAACAAAAGTTTCATAAATAGATGTAAGACAATCAACGTATATGCGATATATAAAATTGCATTAAAAACCTGAACGATTAGATCATTTTGAACTTAGAATTAAATATTCTAAAATCGCCATACTTTGGAGTCTAATTCCAATTAAGTCATATTACAACACATCACCTACTCTTATTGTAATAACTTCAGCTCTACGCAATATATTAATTCCTTCCACTAAAATGATGTATGATAGAAGAGTCTTAAATACATTAGTCATTTTAGTGGAGATTCGCTTCTTCGCCATATTATTTACACGTTTACTTTTTGTCGGCATCTTTTCTTATATACTGTCATTATTTTTTTAAACCTCGTCTTGCATTTTTGCATAGACTCTGTTTCTTTGTTTCCTATTTTGGATGAAGTCTTCTTTATATATGTGTAATTGAATTACTTTTCTAATGTTATATAAAAGCTTTGAAAATTTGAAAAAACTCTTTTACGTAGTCTTTTATCAGAGGGCGAGAGCAGTCTCGTGTGGAATTAAACAACAAGGAATTAATTAAAATGTGCACGACACAGAGGTGCTGCTTTCATTTCATTTCCTGTTTTATTTAAATACCCACGTTATTATATTTTTTAACTGTTTTTACGAAAAAAATATAAAATATTACACAAAAAAAATTATTTTCGTGATGTCTAGGTACGGGAGGAAATTACTATAATAACACAGGCACACAAAAAAAAAAAAAGTCATGAACCAGAGGGGAGACCCCATTATTCTTAGGTTTTTGGGATCGCTAAAACCGAATATGACAATAAAAACTAATTTTAAATGCCAGTTTTCCCGCTAGCACCCCCTTACTACCTCTTAAGGGGTGAAAATTGAAATTTTTGTATAAAATCAAGATAGATGTCTATTTCTACGTTTTTTGGGATGCTGAAACCGAAAATGATAATTAAAAATAAATTCATGACCACTATCACCCCCTACCACCCCTTACGGGGGGTGAAAATTTGAATTTTTCTATAAAGTCAAGATAGATGTGTATTTCTACGTTTTTTGGGATGCTGAAACCGAAAATGATAACTAAAAATAAATTCATGACCACTATCTCCCCCTACCATCCCTTACAGGGGGTGAAAATTTCAATTTTTCTATAAAATCAAGATAGATGTGTATTTCTACGTTTTTTGGGATGCTGGAACCGAAACTGATAACTAAAATAAATTCATGACCACTATTACCCCCTTACCACCCCTAACAGGGGGTGAAAATTTAAATTTTTCTATAAAATCAAGATAGATGTGTATTTCTACGTTTTTTAGGATGCTGGAACCGAAAATAAAAATAAAGCATTTGAATTTCTAATATAAGAGCGAGAGAGAGAGTAACCTCAAACTAGTTTGATAAACATGTCACTTACTGTAAATCGTTAAAATTTCTTCATACATCTTGATTTTATACAAAATTGAAATTAGGGATGGTTAGGGGGTGGTATTGAGTAAAAGAGGTATCAAATTCACTTTTGGTTGTCATTTTCGGTTCCAGCATCCTAAAAAACGTAGAAATACACATCTATCTTGATTTTATAGAAAAATTTAAATTTTCACCCCCTGTAAGGGGTGGTAAGGGGGTAATAGTGGTCATGAATTTATTTTAGTTATCATTTTCGGTTCCAGCATCCTAAAAAACGTAGAAATACACATCTATCTTGATTTTATAGAAAAATTTAAATTTTCACCCCCTGTAAGGGGTGGTAAGGGGGTAATAGTGGTCATGAATTTATTTTAGTTATCATTTTCGGTTCCAGCATCCCAAAAAACGTAGAAATACACATCTATCTTGATTTTATAGAAAAATTTAAATTTTCACCCCCTGTAAGGGATGGTAGGGGGAGATAGTGGTCATGAATTTATTTTTAGTTATAATTTTCGGTTTCAGCATCCCAAAAAACGTAGAAATACACATCTATCTTGTTATCATTTTTGGTTTCAGCATCCCAAAAAACGTAGAAATACACATCTATCTTGATTTTATACAAAAATTTCAATTTTCACCCCTTAAGAGGTAGTAAGGGGGTGCTAGCGGGAAAACTGGCATTTAAAATTAGTTTTTATTGTCATATTCGGTTTCAGCGATCCCAAAAACCTAAGAATAATGGGGTCTCCCCTCTGGTTCATGACTTTTTTTTTTTTGTGTGCCTGTGTAATTTTTGAGACGTCTTGTGTGATCTTGTGAGTTGCGAACCCAACTCCACGCAGTACCCCTTGAAAATTAATTGATAAATCATTGTTTTTGACTTAAAAAATCTTGTACTTGTAATCTTAAATTGTATTATTAATTAATTCTAATTAATTAATTAAATGATCGGTTAATTCTGTTTCAATTAGTTAGATTATCGTCGTTTGTTTAGTGTTCGTTTCTAAGACAAACCAACTTAATTGAATGCGAGAGGATAAATAAACTTTTGGTTTATATTTCGGTACCGCAGTAGAGTGAAAAGTTTTATTTGATCAATTATTTGTATTTTAGATAGTTTTTCCATTTTAAACTCACTAAATCTTTTAATTAAGTCAAACTATTCATTGACTTTTGAATTGACGTTCAAATAGACTTTTGTAAATCAATCAATTAGCTTCAGAATATTTACATTTTTGATATCTCTGATATAACAGATTTGTAAAAATATCGGGCCTTCAAAAATATATAAGCCCTTAACGGAAGTGAAGTACAAAAACACAACAATATTAGTTCATATACAGATCTCAGAAATAAAAAAAATCCGTGCCCGCAGGGGGACACGCGTGGGTAGACCTCGTGTTTAACTCGTTTAAAATATAACTCACTACCTAAGAGTAACACATGATGCCGTTGTTTACATCAAAAATTTTCAAGCAAAAAGCGGGTTTTTATTATTATTTTTTTTTTACTTAAATTTAGAGTAAAAAAATAACCTTTCTATTAAAAATATTTGCGAGGAGGGAATGTTGGTCAGAAAAAAGTTGGCGTGGTTTTACCTACCTTAAATTTTAAAGCTAAAAGTGGTTTTTATTTTTTTTCTCGGAGACGGTACCGTTTATGGAAAAACTTTTGGTACCTAAATTTAGAGTTAAAAATAACCTTTCTATTAAAAATACTTTTGATGTAAGAATGTTTACCAGAAAAAAGTTATGATTTTTTTTCCTAAAATTTTCGGTTTTTTTACCCCCACCCCTAAGTTATTGAAGTTAGGTTTTCGGTTTATCTACATTAGTTATAGGTATTCATCAAATACGTCATATAGTATGAACGCGATTGATCTATTTTGTATAGGGAAAAAGTTATGGCCGAAAAACTGAAATCAGAAAAAGTGAGGCCCTAGCGCCGCCTGTGGCCGGATTTCCCTGGTTAACGAACTTGACCTTCATTTTTGGATGGTTGATTTTTGTGCAAAGTTTGAAAGCGATCCGAGTAAAACTGCGGCCGCTATCGTGCTGACAAAAGTCGAATCTGGACGCACGCACGCATATATATATATATATATATATATATATAAACATTTTGACCAATGGTCATTTCGGACTCAGGGGGTCATAAGAAGACCTTCTGTGAAGAAATTTTTCCAAAATTCGAAAGTCGGGTACAAATGAATGGGCAGACCGAATTCTTCGAGGTCTACCCAAAATACAAATATATTGACGGAATAGAACCATTAATGTTTTAACTTTATTCTATTAATTTTATACAATAAAGTAAAAAATATATATATTGGCACTGATACAAACATCATAATCATAAAATAAAATTCCAAGTTATCATCGTATGCAAGTAATGTTAAAATTATATATCCTGAAAACAATAGTCAGATATCATTTGAAATTATTGTTGTAATGTTTGCAGTTTAAATAATATTTTTAATGATTTTTTTTATTTATTTACAGTTAATTTGTTCTTGATCAAAACTTAAGATAGCACTGTGTAGGTTAGTTCTATCGGTAAATACAGTATGTTTTGTATATATATTTAATGATTAGTAAATAGATGGCGGAAGATATGATAAATCGGAAAGCAGGTGGTGTAACAATAGATGTAGGGCTACTTGGAGAGGATAGATATAATTGGCTGTCTTTGTTCCTAATAAATTGTTACAAGGGTGATGTCCAAGACTTCAAATTATACACATGTTTAAGGATGTTAATCATATAGTGGAATCAATAGTACATATAATATAATAACTAAATTTGATACGGTTTGAATAAAACCTTTTATAAAACTGATTGAAAAGAATTACAATAAACTTTACGGTCATCAACAATGACACGCTCTAACTCTGCAGTTATTTCAATAGTCCGTACAATAGCCCACTACACAATAGCTTACTATATTTTACAGCTTTGTTTATATTTTGTTTCCTTCTTGCTTTTCTGCAATGTTTGATATTGTAAATTGTATTGGTTGTAAGGAGCCCAACAGGACTCATAAATATTTCCATCAAAATAAGAGTTACTGTTTCATTATACTCAAAAATTATATAAACTTAGATAAACAGGACTATTCTAATTGTAAAATTTGTCGTATATATTTATCACATAGTATCGTATATCATCGTATCATAATACAACATAACATTCATCTATTAAAATGAATTAAAAGCTTAAAATTGGTTTAACAATTCAAATAAATTTGAACCTATATGAATTCAATTTTATTTGCGTAAAGAGGGTTATAAAATTCAAATTGAGTTTAAGATAATAATCTGATTACTCTGTGTTATAGCTGCAATATAATTCGCAGCACCGTTTTGCTGAACCGTTACTCGATAAGATATGTACCTACATTTTATCAACATTGAATAAAATTAATCGTAAATCTTTGTTGAGGTTCTTGAACTTTATTTTATACGTTAATAATATTTAATCCATACCAATATCTCCAAAGTAATAATAATAATAGAAGCAAGTAATCTCTGAAACTGCCACTCAAAGTTTTTAAATATTTGTTTATTTGATAGTCAATTCATTACTTCAATATATTGTAAATGTATAAACTTTATTAAAATATCACATTTTGACTTATTACTTATTTCTAATTACAAAAGTAGTTACTATTCAGAAAGTAGGAACTAGTTAGAAGGTGTTTTTTGAGAACAAGAAGCAACATTATTGATATAAGATCTAGTACTATACATAAAACGAAGATCGCAAAAAAAGACCCACGTTATGGTTAAAAATATTTACATAAAGTTATCACGTACTTTATTTATTATAATAAAGTTTTCATCAACCACACGTGTACAATATTAAATGTACTAATGAGATGCGTATATTTTTCTCACAACATTTCACAACACACAACTTTTTTCCAAGTTCTAATATTCTTCAACATTACAATACTATTTGCTAAATAAAAAATTACGTCGTAACAAAAGTCATAAATTCTAACCCACAAACGAGAGAAAGAAATAGAAATCTTACGTATCATTGCTGAGGACAAGTGCATCATAATAATAAATAACAAAAACAAACAGCTCAAATTGAATTCTGACAGCTGGTGAGATCAAATAAATAAATGCTATCTAAAAAGGCTTGTTAATTTATATTACGTACACTTTACAAAATAAAGTAAGGGCCACTATGTACAAAGTATCCGAATAGTAGAAAACCAAAACAAAAAAAAATGTAACATCCTATTAATATGTAATATCAGTTTTGTTATATTATAAGGTAAGTAAATATTAACATTGTGTTTAAACATTAAATAAAATAACAATATTGTACAATCACAAATATCAAATAAAATCACGGGATAGAACAGAACGAAACAGACGAATATGTGTTCAAATTTAAATTGCTTCAGTTTCGAAGTAACATATAAATATAATGAAAATGCAATATTTTTATTGTAATCAAAATTTTGAGTGTAAACGAACGAACAAAGTGATCGTAAATGCACTACAAATTCTACATTCTTATAAATATAATGTAGTTTGTCGCGTCGTTATTATTATTTGTATCAACATTTTGTATAAGGTTTCACGGGAACGATGTTTCATACTTAAAGTTCCATTCAATCATAAATCTTTATTCTATAATTATTATATAAAAACTCTAGTATAAGCTTCTGTTGTAAAAATTTTAGCTTCAGCATTTTGTATTAGAATAATTTCGAAAAGGTACAAGAATTTATTTATTACCCTTTCAGATTATAAGACTTTTGAAACAAAATTAGTCGAAAAAACATTATTAAAAACTTTCCTATATATAAGGAGAACCACTTATTACTTTCTTAATATCATAACAATGTTAGTCGACCACATCCGGACGACGAAACCTATTATATAATTATTATATAAAAACTCTAGTATAAGCTTCTGTTGTAAAAATTTTAGCTTCAGCATTTTGTATTAGAATAATTTCGAAAAGGTACAAGAATTTATTTATTACCCTTTCAGATTATAAGACTTTTGAAACAAAATTAGTCGAAAAAACATTATTAAAAACTTTCCTATATATAAGGAGAACCACTTATTACTTTCTTAATATCATAACAATGTTAGTCGACCACATCCGGACGACGAAACCTATTATATAATTATTATATAAAAACTCTAGTATAAGCTTCTGTTGTAAAAATTTTAGCTTCAGCATTTTGTATTAGAATAATTTCGAAAAGGTACAAGAATTTATTTATTACCCTTTCAGATTATAAGACTTTTGAAACAAAATTAGTCGAAAAAACATTATTAAAAACTTTCCTATATATAAGGAGAACCACTTATTACTTTCTTAATATCATAACAATGTTAGTCGACCACATCCGGACGACGAAACCTATTATATAATTATTATATAAAAACTCTAGTATAAGCTTCTGTTGTAAAAATTTTAGCTTCAGCATTTTGTATTAGAATAATTTCGAAAAGGTACAAGAATTTATTTATTACCCTTTCAGATTATAAGACTTTTGAAACAAAATTAGTCGAAAAAACATTATTAAAAACTTTCCTATATATAAGGAGAACCACTTATTACTTTCTTAATATCATAACAATGTTAGTCGACCACATCCGGACGACGAAACCTATTATATAATTATTATATAAAAACTCTAGTATAAGCTTCTGTTGTAAAAATTTTAGCTTCAGCATTTTGTATTAGAATAATTTCGAAAAGGTACAAGAATTTATTTATTACCCTTTCAGATTATAAGACTTTTGAAACAAAATTAGTCGAAAAAACATTATTAAAAACTTTCCTATATATAAGGAGAACCACTTATTACTTTCTTAATATCATAACAATGTTAGTCGACCACATCCGGACGACGAAACCTATTATATAATTATTATATAAAAACTCTAGTATAAGCTTCTGTTGTAAAAATTTTAGCTTCAGCATTTTGTATTAGAATAATTTCGAAAAGGTACAAGAATTTATTTATTACCCTTTCAGATTATAAGACTTTTGAAACAAAATTAGTCGAAAAAACATTATTAAAAACTTTCCTATATATAAGGAGAACCACTTATTACTTTCTTAATATCATAACAATGTTAGTCGACCACATCCGGACGACGAAACCTATTAGAAAACAAATGCCTGCATAGTGTCTGTAGGAAAGTTAAATGTTGGTGCAATTTTCTCACAATATGCCTAAGTACCATCGCTTTTTCTTGACGTCTGTCATACCAGTATTAAGTTTCTTTTGGTAATTGGTATTTTTACTTACGATATCTTCAAATTAAAGGATAAATCGGTGGTTTAATATAATTTATAATGTATAAGTAATGGTTTAATATTTCATAAAGAATAAGATTATTCTTTCTTTTTTCTAATTTTAGGATATTGTTTTATGAATAAATATAAAACATTTCTAAGCAATATCCTCTTATATTTAGGTTCGGAACGGGCTTGTATCTTAGGTTGAAGATAAGTAAATGCAGTAGTAATAAATAAACACCGCTAGAATTTAAAGCTGTTCTTCTGTTCCTTATTACAATTCAAGTTACTTTAGGAGAAAAAAGTGATCTTAATAAAAAATTGGTCCGAAGTTGCTTTTGTCTTAGTGATTCAGATTCTTTATTGTGTTCTATTAAGGAGGTATTTTTAATAATCTATTGTATCAGAGTTATTGATACTTTTGTATTATTTCTTGGTCAGTCTGTTACAGTTTAATATTCATCATCGACATTATCAGTTCAATTAAGTTTTTTTAGATGCTATCATCGATATATTTACCATTATTTTAAAATAGATTGGTGCAATTAATAAGATTGTATTTTTAAAAGATGTTTTATGATTTAAAATAATGTATCAACGTTTTCAGTAAACACTTTGATTTCGCGGTATATAGTTATTATTGTTTATTTATTATATTTAATCTGCTAATATATTTTTAATTACCGATGTGATTTTAATTTATGATATCACAATGTGATGGACTCTTCCCGGTGGATGCAATTTGCTGACATGTTACGAGTGTAACTGAAATATCAGTTAATATAAGAGGTTATTATACACACTTACATATTAATTTAGTGTAATAAATAGATTGATTCATAACTAACTAGCTACACCAAAATTGTTAACTTGTACTTTGTGCTTCTATCACTTATTTAGTGATATTGAATATAATGTTTTATTATATATTTTTTTATCAAACAAAGCAATTTAATTTAATAAATAAAAATAAAATAAATTGTTTGATTTAAACTATTTTGGATTGTCGGAAATTGTTACCAAACTTTGGGTTTGAATGTCTGATATCGCAAATAAAAGGGAAAACTTTGTCCGTTAGTGACGCAGGTGTCAGTGTTTCGGATAATGTATTATTTATAAGATACACGGTTGACAATAAGAATAAATTACAGTCATTGCTTTAAGTTATTTCAATATTGGGAATACAGACGAGTATTGTATTTGTATAAAATCTTGTTATAAATTGTTTACAGTTTGTTATTTACTATTTTCGCATAATTTTTTATTATGTTTTTACGCATGCTCTATTGTTTATAAGAAAATAGTACTTTCTTTTATATTTAACTAGGCTAGCTTTATTCAAAGGAAGTTTTTGATGCAACGATAACAACCTGTTAGGGTTCTGTATAAAACATATTCAATAGATCAGCGTTCCCTCATATTTGTACGTTTGCTTTACATTGTTACACGCAATATATATTGTACAATATTGTTTGTGGAATGTATTTACTATAGAGGTTAATAAATTTTTTGTATAAACGTTAATTTTATATTAATTTTGTTATTTCCTTGTTAAATTGTACAAAATGTGCAACATTAATCTAACAAAAGCTTAGAGGTACAAGTCTGCAAAACTCAACAATAACCTTACGCCACAATAGACTCTTTACAACAATGTCACTGCTAGGCTGCTTTACGATTTAATGTACATTACAGATATAGTCTTTCAGTTCAGCGCGCTGTTTGCTTTGCTTGGTATCGTTTATAGCGTCGTGTCATTATATATTAGCAATTTAACCTTTAAATTGTAATATTGTATAATAAAAGACTTTACTTCATTAACATTTAAACAAATAAAATAATTATTATTTTCTAAAGATATTATGATAAGTTCATATCTCAATACGCAAAAAAATATCCTCATGTCTAAATTCAAATAAGATAAGTTTTAAATATTTAAGTATAATGATATTAAAGTAGTCAGGTTTTTTCAATCAATTTGTTAATAGATAACAACATCAAACTTATTCTTTTATTTAAATATAAATATATTTAATCTCACATAACAATTACATTTAATGTAAAATAAATTATATTTATTTGTAAATTAAAATATTTTGATCTAATACGAAATAAAATAGTATTTAGTTCGAACAACAAAGTGGAAAGTGAAAAAAATCTAACCTTAAGTATTTTAGTTTATTTTATACAGTAACTTCAGAATTTGTGTCTTTCTAGTCGATTAATTCTTAAAATTGTACTTAATTAGTCAATAAATTGTTAATACTGTACTAAAGCTGACGTAGAAAAACCTATAACAACTTAAAAATAATTGTATTAAAATAAGGGTTTTATTTAAGAAATTTATAAAAAGCTTGGATATAGTAAGAATATTAAATTGAAAGTAATTTCATCAAACAGTTAATAGACGATATAAAACGGACCCTCGTTGCGCCTTTACTAGTATTAACGATCCTCTTTCGAGATTGATATTGAAGATCCGAGGAATTAAACTGAGAAATAGGTAACAAAATGAGATTTATTTCTTAAATATTATTTCTTAAGTCTGAATTTTTTTGTAAACGTGTGCTCTATTTTAATTTACACATATTTATTTGGAAAATATAACATTTCGTTATTATAACTGATACGAGTGTTGAGGTCATTGTATTGCATGAATTATTCTCTAATTATATTATAGTAAGAGTACTCATCTGAATCACTGAAAAATCATATGCAAAACATGGTATTAAAATTATATGGTGGTCAAAGTGTCATGCTTTACTATAAAGAGAGCAAATCATATCATATCAGAGACCAAACGACGAGTGAACACAGCGCCACCTCGCTCCATTGTAAATGTGGGCCTTGCAACATCCGGGGACTTCATTCCAACCTAAATGCCGTACACTATGACATAGAGAAATTCAGGTGGCATTGTCGTTTTTGAATGAAACGCAGATATCTCAAACTAGCGACACAGTGTCTATCATACCCCGGGTATAAACTTGAACAACATTTTATATCACATTCTGGGGTTCTGTGTGTATTCCTGAGAGAGGATATCTACTACAGTGGCCTTCTGGATATGTACGCCCATGTCAGAGTCTACGCGTGCCTTTACAGTTCCCACGTTGATAATACAGAGATAAGGACAGCCATATGCCCTCTTAGTTGGATGTTCTGCCGACTACACATCCCGGAAACTAATAGTTCACTGTCGAGGCTCCTCTAGTCGAGTCGAAGGTCCTTTGTGACTACTACCAAAGCAATTTGTGTCTTCTATAGAGACCTCCATGGGGATGTTCTCAGAATGGGGTCAACAGCACCTCTTACAATTTAACCTCCAAAAGACACAAGTAAGCACAATTACCACAAAAGAAAACCCATATTTTGTATCTCCGCTTCTTCAAGAGCACTCCTCTCAATGCTCCTCGACAAGTATCGGATATATCAAGGATCGGCCAAGGATCGGCCACATATTTTTTGAATAAAATTTATTTCCCTCTAAAAAGAGGTTAAAAAGGCATACAGATTATTAATTAATATATTTCATTCGATCAGGCAATAAGGGAGCACGATGAAATGGACCCTCGTTCGTCCCCTACAATCACAAGCCTCCACGATTGATCTTGAGAGATAGCGGATTAAAGAATTACGAAACCGGAATGTACTTTGGCTTATACGATGATGTATTTTTGTTTTAATTTGTCTGAAAAGTTAACCAGTTAGACCAATAAAATGTAAAAGTAACAAGATATAACTACAATTCAGCATCTCTGATAACGGAATTGTTCTTTTTTTAATTTTATCATTTCATGTTACAGGTAAAAAACACATATGAATATCGATTTAATCTATGCTAATCAATAATGTGTGTAAGGTAATTTGTAGAGTATATGATCCATGCATTGAGGCTCACTGAAAAATAAACAAATTGAATTGATCGAGCTACGTAAACTAATCAAAGCACAGACAACGCCGTATGCAATATGAATTGCAAATTGAGTTTAAACTACTTTTCCACTTCAATTAGTGTTAAATGGTGTTAAAACGGATTGGTTTGTCGCTGTTCATGTTCTGATATTCATCTAATCTGCACGAGCCATCGCTACACGTACTCGCTGTTAATTCGTTATGATATGAGTAAGTTTAAGTCAATGCCATATTCTAACAATATCATAGTCACTGTACCTACTATCGTTTGTGGTGTACTGCAATACATGCTCAGTTAACTTATAATTCATTATAAGTTACTCGTATAACGGGTACTTCGACTTTAATATCTATTATTTATTGCTGGTTACTGGGTTCTTCCATGTATTTATTTATTTTCTTTTTGTACCTTAAACCATACCTTAAAAAACCCATACATTGATAGGAATTAGCAATTTACTTTAAACTGTGCCTTTTTTAAATATTTTGTAAGATTTCGCTTCTGATACCTCCCTCTAGCAACAATAACTTAGTTTACATATTCTCATCTAAAAAAGGGGCTTGTGAGCCATTTTAAGAGACTATCTACTGGAAATCATTACAAAAAAATATTTAAATTCAAGTAAATTAAGTAAATTAAAGTACTAAATTACTAATATGGTGATAAACTGAGTATAAAATATGTAGCATTGATAAGTGTCACATGTGTAATGGTTGTCATATTTTAAAGATATGTATATAACAAATGTATTAGGGTTGTATTCTTGTTAGTCTATTATTAAGACAACAAATCAATAGTATACTGTATTTTTCTAATTAAAATATGAAGCACCAATGTTATATGTAAAATAACAGTAATTGACTTCGATGTTCATATAGGAATATATAAAATGAATGAAATGAATGAAAGCCGTCTTTTTAATTACGGTTTCTTTGTATCCTCCGCACTGAACGAAGTAAACTGCCCATTCACAAACTTGGATGGCAATATGATATAAATGTATATAACAACCGCAAGTAAGTAATTATTTAATGAGTTCTGTTCATCAGTTGTTTATTCAGAACAAAGGAAACTATATTGAAACCGAGTGTACCTAAAACTTGTAGTTTCCCTTCCTTGGTGGCGGATATCACAAATAAAGGAACTAAAGTTCGTTTAGTCTTTGATGTTGTGTTTTACAAACAATGCAAGGTTCCAAGATATAATATCAACTTCCTAGTTTATATAACAGTATGACATATATTATAATATTTCATCTCATTATTCGTCAAATTTAATTTGATAATGTTACATAGACAAGATATCTTTAGATTCCAGATAGTAGAAATATTTGAAAGAAAATAAATAATTTAATTTAACGATGGAACTAATATAAATTATGAAATTATTTAAAAATATAATAAAACTTAACGAAGCACCAGCACTTAATGTTAATATTATATGCCGTTATAAACTAACATTTATTCAATAAAATTAATTATATATCAACAATCCAAACTACTTTAAGCTTTATTGGTTGAATTAAATTGTTATAGCTGTGATAAGGGTTATAAAATTGAAAAGGAGTTAAAAGATAATTTGATTACTCAGTGTTATAGCTGCAATATAATTTGCAGCGCCGTTTTGCTGAAAGGTACAATACGGGTGCTCGATAACTTTATTATTATGCGAAAGATTATAATTAGTGTTCAGTATATATTAATTATACTTTTAATAAAAATTTTTATACAAAAAATATAATTTTCTGATATTCGTTGCTATTTTAATAGAGTTTACATGTGGTATTGATAATTAACAAACATTTTTATGGATAAATTAAAATAATAGGATATTATTTGAAACTGAACAAAGAAATTACATTAAATTAGACAAGTTAAAATTTTTTTTCTTTCTCAGTTACAGTTATAAAAGGTTTCGGATGAAGTTACGTTTGGTGGTCAGGGTAGAGGAAGCTGTGGAATGCATACGTGACTGCGAGATGCAGCGCAATCGGACTCACCACGAAGCCAGCTGAACCGTCCGCCACAGGATCAGAAGATCAGCCGATTTCAGAACCGGTTAAACATAGTGATACCCGATGTTAGAGAATTGATATCGCCTTGCCTCAGGCGATATCAGTTCCCCAACATCGGGTGAGATACATTGTAGACTGACACACTGCGGGGAAATCGGTAGGAATTGTTTAAATTATTAAACAACCTTTATCTAAATCTTTAAAATTTATCAAAAGACTCATTTTCTTTAGAAACATAACTTCTAAAATATTATATTTGAAAGAAAAAGTATCTAAAGAGTATTATGGTTTGTTGATAATGAAATAAAGAATAAAATAAAAGATAGTAATCGTATATCGAACACGCATCGATTATCTTCTATATACATAAAAGATATAAAAGAAAAAATGTTACGACGCGATTATTTACCAAGTGTAGTATTTAATACAGTGGTACAGCGGTCACACGCAACCTGTACCACTGTATTGTTATTATACCATCAATATGTATGATATACGAGATGCTGCATAGGATAGGTCACGGTTTAAATTTGTAATAAATTCAATTACAATTATTTTTAACTTGTAAAATATCGGCATCCACATTGTTTCCAGGTCTCTATGTCTCGACCGCTCTTGGAAACGAAGAAAAACATTCTTAGATGATGATCATAGTTAAAAAAAACTTCGAAGTTCCAAGTACATACACGTAAAACATCAACCTATATTTCAAGAAAGTGTTAATTATTTAGTTACCAAGAAATTGGGTATTTGACAATTTTAAAAAATAATCGGATAATTTTTCAAAGACAAATTCAACCCCATAAAGATTTTCTATTAACTGTATAATAAAAAGAATCTAGCGGTTGAAAAATTATACCGCGATTTGGCGTTAAACACTATGGTACCTTGGCGTCATAAAAAGAAATCTTCAAAAATTTTACCGCCGCGTTGTGGTTAGAATATTATTAAATTTTATTACGACGTTTATAATATTTTCATTATAACATTTATAAGGATACACACGGAAATAATGGTCCCAGTAAAACAAAATAAATGTTATAAAAAAGTCTTACATTATAGACAAAAACAAGTATATAATATGAATTAACGAATTACATAAAATTTCATTACATAAGTTCAAAATATACTTTCGTATATAAAATTTATCAAAATTAATGATTAAGTACCATAATCATACAAATTAACGATCTCCTCGTTGAGTTTATGTACTATTTAATGCTGGTATTTGATAATACTGTAAACATCTACTATAAAGTAGACAGTATTATATTTTGTCTGTATATTTGAAATGAAGTTAAAGCGAATAAAAAAGTAGCTTGTCGGGACCGTGAAATAAGAGACTTCTAATAAAAATCTGATTCCAGCGCTGTACGAACGTAATTCAGACATTCGTTTGATGGCTTTTCTGATTTATTCTTCGAAAAACTTTGTGATCTAATTCAAGTCTCTCTGAACTCAGTGTTTTTATTTTACAATATTTATATTCACATATTCAAAAATTACATTAAATATTTTATGTAAATTAATTGTTGGTTGTATGGTTACATATTTTAAACACTAGATGTATTTATAAAAGAAAAAAAAACAAAACAATTATCTTTAAAAATTTTGTTTATATTCTTTGTATATTGTTTTTGAAAAAAAAAAATTTTTTTATTGGCTATCTTTATGTAATAATTTTCTATTCTTTTTCTTTATCGTTCTTATCTTTTAAAAGTCGTTGACATTGATGTTTTGATATCTTAAACTCCAGAAGCACCAGTTTGAGTTGTCTCTTGACCTGGTACATCTTTTTACTTAACACAAAAATTGTTTTGTCTTAAAAAAAATATTGCAATTTACTTACTCATACAAATTAAAATGATCTTTCAGCAGCAAGAGTTCTCTCAGTGTAGGCATGAACACAAAATTGCATTTTTGAGTGTTTTTCGCGTGTTTCATAAGTGTTGCAAAGGTTTAACGTATTTTAATCAAGGTTTCTGGATTTATCTTATGGGAGCTTCGATACATTATCGTTCGCTGTAAAAAAATGTTAAATGCTTGAATGCTAAAACCTTGTGATGTCAATAATACAATACTTATTTAAAGGTGTACGTATATATTGATCCAATCTTGAGGTTATATACAAATTAATGTATATTATATATATATATTTATATGTATTTTAACAAAAAAAAGAATTTCAACATTTTTGTAAAAATATTGTAAAAGATAAGCATGTCATGATCATGTGTTGTAAAATTTCATCTCTAATAGTTCCTTTCATAGATAAAGTCAACAAATTCAAACCTTCTTAATCTATAGCTAAATCGGTCAGGCTATTTCTAGTCTCAAAATCAATTTCAGATTTTAGACAGAGTACCAAGATGAATGCATCGTATACCTTATTAAAAAAGAAGAATAGTACACAAAAGCTGTGGAAAGCTTTGTTGTCTACAAACTTGTTTTTAAGGCTTCTATTGAACATTACTTTCCTTATTAAAAGTTTTCTAAAGCATTATATATATATATATATATATATATATATATATATATTATTATTATATAGCAAAAGATTCATGTCCTTCTAAATACAGAGTCAATTTCATGATTGAAATTTATTAATTTTTATAAATACCATATATGTTCAAAATAAGTCATTTAAGACAGATATATATATATATATTTAATTTCTTCAGGCACTAAAGGAGCACCATAAAGTGGACCCTCGTAACTACAACCACGATCCTTCACGATTGATATTGAGAGATGGCGAATTAAAGAATAACGAAACGAGGATTGTGTCTGAAAAATCTAAAAGTAACGTAACATGATTTCAACAAAATTCAGAATCCTTGATAATGGAGTTGTTCACTTATAGTGGTATTTTTATTTCACAAATAGGGAATAACCAACTATTTTACTATCGTCTTGTTATAGTCTCGTATATAAATATAATACTTACCAAATATATGTTTTTATGGTTAAACATTTTTTTTATTACATACAATTAAGTATATTCAATAATATTTGTCATAAGTGTTTTTGTTCAATGTATGAAAAAGCCAGCGACATTATATGAGCAGACTAAAAACGGTACAGGAAAAGATTAAAAAAGTAATAGTAGTTTAAACATATTTACATGTTACAAATATTTACTATATTTAACTTTCCTTGAGTGTGATTTTTTTGTGTATTATTTTTTATTTTTTGGGTATTTTTTCAAATTCAACCACTATTTAAAATAACAAGAGTATGTGACAAATAATATTTATAAATCTTGTGGTAATAATGTCTAATTATATATATCATTCACAAAAGACAGCATAAAGCAATTTATACCTTAAAAATAAATAAGACAAAGACATCAAAACAATATTACTTAAAATATAAATTAATTACTAATCATTTAATTCAACCACAAATCACAAACAGATTATAAAATATAACTACACAATTATCGCCCCTCGTACGTGACAACTGCTTTAAAAATATTGATCTAATATTACAAGGATCTCTTCAACACACAGACGAGGGTTAATGTAATGACGATAGCATTTATGTCATCAGAGAATTTTGCAACAAAAGCAACAATTTTGTTATTATGATATAATAATATATTACTAATTTTATAATAAAATGCATATTTATATTAAATAGATACAAATACTGTACTATACAATTCAAATAACCATTTACCGAACAAACAGAACATTCGATATAAATATATTAATCTTTGGACAATCGTTAAATCATTTTAGGTATTGAGTCAGTTATTAGGTAAATATTATATTATTTATCTAAAATTATTAACAATTATAAATTATTACTAATATTAATTATATCATCTTAAATTATAAACAAATATTAAAAGTAAGCAATTAAGGCCAATTAATATATTAATTTTGAATCCAATCAAAATTAATTGTTAAAACACAAATTCACTAATTAATATAACTGTCTTCGTTTGTTTTGAAAATCTTTAACTATATATTATAAAATATAATTTTGTTACATGACACTGAAACTATATTAAAGACTAGCTTTTGCCCGCGACTTCGTCCGCGTTTCCGTCGTTTTTCGAAAAAAAATTAGCAGATGTCCTCCCTCATAGTTTTGACGTAACAGGCAGATTCACTTTCGTATTTTAGAAGGGCAATAGTAATATAATATGCCAATCCACAAAACTGTTGAAAAATATAAGTAACCGCAGAATATTATAATATACCCACGCTATACCCACGACTCGGTCAGCGTGTAACTCCTTGTTTTTTATTAAGATAATATATTGCTAATATTTTTAGATCAAATTAAAATGTTTCAGCGCAAAGCTTCTGGGTAGACTATGTTAAGAGTCGACCCGTCCGGCACGTGAACGTAAAGATTCCTAGAATTGCTAACCCGGGAAAGAGCGACGTATAATTGACCATGCGAGAAACAGCTAACACCGAGATCTACTCCAGCAACACGAAAAGTCTGCCCTTGAGCTTTATTGATAGTCATGGCATAGCACACCGATACTGGGAATTGCGTTCTTTTAAATTGGAATGGAAAATTATTTGGTATTATGGGAATTCTGGGAATAAAGACAGTTTCTCCTGCACCGCAACCTGTTAAAATTTGAGCCTTGATTACATTTTGTTGCAACTGGGTTACTTTTAGCCGAGTTCCATTGCAAAGTTGAGGTGGTCTTAAATTTCGGAGCAGAATTATCGGTATGCCAATTTTTAAACAAATTATATGAGAAGGTAGTCCAGGCATACTTAAAGAATTTAAAAATTCTATCGGGTAATTAGTGGCTTCTTGTTCATCAACCATTCTATTTATTGAACTATAAACTTTGCTTTCTCCCTGTATATTAGACAGTATTTTATTATTAATTTCAGATGCCTGGTCATTGCGAGGAGTCAAAATGGACCTTTCGCAAAGCCAAGAATTGTCCCTATTTAATATAATTGTTATGTCACCGTAAACCGAAGATATAAGATGTTGTTGGGATTGCACTATACAACATAACTCAGGTGTCAGAATAAGTTTTCCTTGGTGTAGTTGTGGATAGGTACCTTCACCAATCTTCAATAATGTATCAGAAAATTCACGATTATCTGCGTTGTCTCCAGTTCTCACTCGCATATTTATAGTCAAATGCACCGATTGTATATCACGCCACAAATAAGAGCTTTTCAGGCAAGCCCTAATCTCATCAGCTCGGGTTCCCCGTGGTATTATCGGTAAGGTTTGTCGGAAATCACACAAAATAAAACCGTAATACCGCCCATTGGTCGATCATTTTGTCTTATGTCCCTTAGAGTTCTGTCTACTGCTTCTACTCCTTTTCGATGGGCCATCGTACATTCATCCCATACGATTAAATTACACTCACGCAATACCTTAGCTTTGTCGCTATTTCTTGAAATACTACAGGTTGGACTTTCCGTGCGATCTAAATTAATTGGTATTTTAAACATAGTGTGAGCAGTCTTACCTCCTGGTAGCAATGTTGCAGCTATACCTGATGAAGCCACGGCAAGAGCGATTTTACGCTGATTTCGAACATAAGCTAATATTAATTTAGTCAAAAAAGTTTTCCCAGTTCCTCCAGGTGCATCTAAAAACCATATTGTTCCTAAATTATTCTGCACACTCTCGCACACGCGATCATAGACTAAGCGTTGTTCTGCAGTCATCATTGGGACACCGTTTTCTAATGTTACCAGCAGTTCCATTGGGTTGTAACCAATCTCTGCGGAATATTCCCTATTGGTAACCTCTCCGACTGAGGTTGGCGTTGGCAAACCATATTCACAAAGTGATTTACCGCCTACTGCTGTTAAGTCTTCCTGAAGAGCTAATAAGCACTGATTTATAGCCAGATCTCGAAAATTATCATTAGTTGCGCCTTCATTATTGTGAGATAAATTCCGAAGAAAGTCTTCTGCAAATTTTTCTTTATATTTTTCCCATAATTGGACAGGATCAGATAAATTACAAAATGTGAGTAATGTTACAAATAAATGGCGTAACCGTCGTGGATTATCACTAACACAGGATTCTGCTAAAGCGTCATCCCAATGTTGATCATTTTCAAGCAAATGACGCGCTTGGCAAGCTGCATGATAAGTTGGATAAACAACATCGTCTACTTTTCTCAAATCTATAAATGATGTTGGTCCTCGCACTGTATGTAATAATAATCTCAAATAAAAACACTCTGCGTTGTTAGGATGAACAGTATACACTCTACCAAGAACATGTTCTTTGAAAATACCTGTCTCGCCATCTACAGGCCTGCCTCGGCGTCTACGGTTAAAGACACCTCGTTGTTTATCGTAGGTATAATACGATGGAACTTCTTCATACAAAAGAGACTTTGCGAAATTATCAGTTTGGCAAAGTCGAAAGAATGCCAATAAAGTTGTTTGTCTAGGGTTCTCTAATCGTTCTGTAACATTTTCGGCGTTAAAATATATACGTTGACCGCCTTCCAGATGAACATCCAGATGGGTCACAGGTGGATATCTTTCGTGAATATTAAAACTTAAGATCCGCCACACAGCTTCTGAAGAGCTGATATATCTGCCTGACTGAAATCTAGTAACTTCATCATGTTCATTTCTTAACGCAAACGTAGCTTGGTCACTGCCCTTGTTAATGTACTTACAAATATATTTAATTGACTCTACACTATTACACATTTCTACATTTATGTGAGCTTGAAATGCTCTGGACAATACAGGCGAATACGGAACGACCCACCTATTATCTAAAGTAACCTGTTGTCCAGACATTCGCTTTTCAACAGTAAAACCACCATTGTCTCTTGAACGGCGACGATATAATGGGTATCCATCATGTCCTGTTACAGTTTCATCCACTAATGCTTTTGGATACCTTTTAGTGCAACGACCGTCTTGCATGCAAGGAGCATTTGCGTTAAATGCACCACATGGACCATGTATCATATGAGTTTTAACAATGTCGTATAACAGGGGATCTGCAGTCGGATCTGGAATTTCAGCACTGATTAATCTGTCTACATCATTAGGTCGAACCTTATCTTTTAACCAAAGCAAGATATGTGCGTGAGGTAAGCCGCGTTTTTGCCACTCAACACTATACATATAACACAATACTTCTCCAAAAATGTTATCTTTGGTAAGAAGATCTATCATTGATTTTAATTTTAAATGAAACACTCTTGCAATAATATCATGGCGGTCATGCGGTGCCTGACCCTCAAGAAGCTCCCGAGTGATTTCATCCCACTTGGGATTGGTAGTTACAGTAACAAATAAGTCGGGACGTCCATATTTTCTTACGTAACAAAAAGCGTCTTGAGTACGTTCATGCATGTAGCGTGGACCACCAGTAAAAGAAGAGGGTAAAATAACTAAACGACCCATATTCACAGTATCGTTATCTTGCTGCATGGCATCGCGAAGGTGCACGTATTCTTCAGCGCGCAGCTGCCTTTGATTAGATCGTATATAAACTAATCTTTCGGTTTCAATTTTTGCGTACATGTCAACAATAAACTGATTAAATAAGCCACGAAAACGTTGAAAGTATACCAATCTATTCCGTCTCACTTGCAGGTGGTAACAATAAAATTGAAGGCATGACACCTTTTTATTATAATTAGGTGCGCCTGTGCGCGGATCGGTTTGGTATACAGCGAAATTATAACCATCTTCCCCTCGACAGTATATCATAGGATATTGCAAACTGTCGTAAGCCCTGTGGGTTTCGAAAATACGTTGCAAACGATTGTCTCTGGAACGTATAACGATATCACGCCTATCACATTCCTGGTCGACCAGTACTACAGCAACTACATTCGTGGATGGAACGTTATGACGCCCAGGGTGTTCCTGAGTTGGACGCTTATCGGCATTTATAACAATTTTATAATTGTTATTACCATCTTGAGAAAGGGCTTCTAATGCCGATTTAAAACTGCATACGTACGAATTAACCTGATGTAACATGTTCTGAAGTTGTGAAATGAGTTCAGTATTTAAATTCGGAAAATATTGATTTCTTATATTCGACTGTTCGTTGTAATCGGATACAAAATATATTTGAAGAAATTTAGGTTGTTCTTCAGGCAAAAGGGACCCTATCAAATGGTAAACCTGACCTTGTACCTTAAAAGTAGGCATGAAAGGGCCTTCTGAGATTTGTTTAGCACCAAAGGATGTCATTTGGAATGCACTATTATAAGTGCGAATATTATCTAAAAACTGTTTGGATTGCAAATGTTCCCCTAAAAGTAGTGATTTTAAAGGTTCCGGTGGGTCTTCGAACGAAGGCAAATTTATTTTACCTCCAGAACAACAGAAACCAGCAGACTCCTTCCTCCACTTCGAAGCATTACAAAAGGAACATACTACGTTCATATCGCCTATTTCAGAAGATGATCTGTAATCAATTGTGAGGTTATAAGCAAACCCACTTTTATATTTATCGGACCACGCCACCGAATTTGTAGATTGATCTACCACGTGTATATCTAAGTCATTAAGACCATGTCGAAATCTATCTGCAGTAAGACGGGCCTCTCGCTGTTCTTCTGTTTCAAGCGACCGAATATTTTCAATTCTTAATCTTTCATTAGATAAAGTAATCAATTGTTCTTGTCTCAAAGAATTGTAATAATCGCGTCCCGACTCTAGTCGTTGTTCATGCTCATGTTCATCTTCAAGAGATCGAATCATGTTATGGTGCGCCCTATCATTTGTCAAACGGTCTTGATATTGAGTAAAAGTTTCAGATTCTCGAGACAAAATATGACGTTCGCGATCAGCTGTAAGCCGTAATTCCCTCTCAGTGAAGGTTTCGGACTCGCGAGATAAAATATGACGTTCGTGGTCAGCTGTAAGCCGTAATTCCCTCTCAGTGAAGGTTTCGGACTCGCGAGATAAAATATGACGTTCGCGGTCAGCTGTAAGCCGTAATTCCCTCTCAGTGAAGGTTTCAGACTCGCGATATAATGTGTGCCGTTCGCGGTCAGCTGTGAGTCGCAATTCTCGTTGTAAAGGAGTTTCAGCTTCTCGGGATAACGCATGTTGTTCCCGGTCAATGGAACGCCTTAGCTCTCGTTGAGAAGAGCTTTGAGAAGCCCGTGTTGTAGCTCGTCTCGCTCTTTCAGCTGCTAATCGCATCTCTCTTTCTGGAGAGCTTTCATTAGCTCGAGATGTTGAGGCACTAACTCTCATAGAGTTTAACCGATGTGCTCTTTCCTCTTCCGATTCTTGAGAACGCGTCATTCTCATTCTCCTAGCTTGATTCGAAGTTCGAGATAAAGATGGTCGTTTTTTAGGTGGCATCGTTTATTTTATTTTTAATTGACGGTAACTTAAATTCTATTTAGTTACCCAACAAAAAACTTACGTCAGAGGTCCTAACTATAGCTAAGTATATAATAAATAGAATATAAATGTAAGTGCCTATTAAAACTAAAATAATATTCTAATCGAATTATAAATATGTACGTAGGTACCTACAAATTACAAAAGAATAAAAAATGAAAATAAAGCTATACTTAATGCGTGTGCAATACTATCTACACTTACCTACTTCACTTAAAAATGAATAATAAGAAATACCTACAACTACTGTAATTAATCAAAGTACCTATGCTAATACAAAAAAAACCTTAGATGTTCTAAGTACAGCTGCTATATAATAAAAAAATATAAATCTAAGTGCCTATTTAAACTTAAATACCTAATATTCTAATAGAATTAAACTAAGAAATATGTACCTACCTACCTACAACTTAGGTACAAAAAAAAAAGAAATGAAAATAAAGCTAAAACACGTGTGCAGTATAGGTAGATAGTAGGCAATATCTACCTATACCTACTTCACTTAAAAATAAATAAAAAATACCTATGAATACTATAATTAATAAAAGTACCTACCTACGCTTTTATCTACTCAATACAAAAAAAACTAAACATAAAATGCCCAAAACTAACCTATCAGTAACTAAAAATCTAACAATAATCTAATCTATCTATCTTTTATCTAATCTAAAAATCGAATCTAAATCTACTTAAAAAGAAATAAAATAGGAACTATTAATAGTTAAGAATTTAAACAAAACTAAAACTAATTTAGAAAATAACAACAAAAGAAATTAAAATAAACTATTTAAAGACAAAAAGTCGCGCTGATAAGCACGGTTTATAAAATAACAATTATTGTCTGTCAATAAAGTTCAACACTCTGAACGCATCAACAGCCAAATATTGAATGACGCTTGCGCTCGCCTCCCGCCCCTTTTATACTCTGCCGCCGCGAGCCCCGTCGAGCGCGGCAACCGTTACGCAAAAATAATCCTTATAGCTTGATTCACTATTCACGCGCGATGTCTTGTTGGCGTATTTCATGTAAGTAAGTATAAGTTTGGTGTTTCTATACCGATTTCAATGATTCTTTTTTTATTGAATTGGTGCTAATGTTTATTTTTTTTTTAATTAGGAATGATGGTGAGCATTATTGGTTTTATAAACGTAAAAGTAAACAAATATAATAAGAAATCTCCGAACTGCTAAGCTATCGAGAGTTATGCGTGTTATTGTGAGTTAACTATAAAAGGTAGATATATGCTGTCTTGGAATATTTTTCGTGTATTTTTATGTAGAATATTTCCGTTATACATAGTTTCTATGTAGCTCTAACCATTAAGGCTGCACACGCGACGGAAGCTTAAAAAATCAAGCAACTTCTCCCATTTTCTCAACATTTCCTTTCACTGCTCTGCTCCTATTCATTGTAGTGTGATGAAAAGTATACTATTACCTGCCCAGGAGTATAAAGAATAATTGTACTAAGTTTCGTTAAAATCCGTCGAGTAGTTTTTTTTTCTATAAATAACATACAAACAGACAGACAGACAGACAGACAAAAATTTTTTTAACTGCATTTTTGGCATCAGTATCGAACACTAATCACCCCCTGCTACTTATTTTGTAAATATATTTCATGTACAGAATTGACCTCTCTACAGATTTATTATAAGTATAGATGAAAGCATAAATGCAATGGCATTTAAAGAACTTGATACACTTAAAGAATAATTTAATATTTAATGAATCTTACGAATAATCATCTGAATATCGATTTAATATATTCAAATCAATAATGTATGTACGGTAACAGTACTCTGTAGAGTATATGGTTTGCGTTTTAGTTTGTGCGTAAAATTAACAAATTAAATTGCATCAGAAGCGATTTCGCATGCAATATGAATTACATATAGAGTTTAAACCTATTTTCTATTTAAATTAGTATTAAATGATGTTGAAACAGATTAGATTACTATTGTTCATGTTATGATATCTCTTCTGCACGAATCATCGCTACACATACTCGCTGTTAACTTGTTATATAAGTAAGGACAAGAAAATATGACAGAAGGCTAAATACTAACATAGTAATATACAGATTTACAGTGTATAATGTAACATTGACAAGTACGAGTAGTGCACAGATGTCATGTCATACTGGAAGCAAAAGTGAAATGATAATTGGACAACAACGCATGATCAGTACAATTTACCTTATAACGTATACAAGATTAAAAATTTTGATATATACATATTATTGAATTAGTATTCTGTTTATTATTATTATTAGGGTTTTATTAACAGAAAACATCCAGAATAGATAGTATACATTATGGTAAATGTATATTTATTATTGACATATGAAGCGTCAATATTACATGTTAAATAATAGTATTTGATCTCGATGTTCGTATAAGAATCTATAAAATGAATATTGAAATAATAAAACAGGTCATCATTCACTAACGAGAATGAATGCTTCGTTTATCAATTTATCTGCATCAATCACATACACTTTGTTGAAGAATATAACAAAGAGGAAACAAAGTTTATTATTTTCTATCTATATATGTATATCTTCCCTTGCTGCTATACAATTATTTTATTCTGCCAAGATATAATGAAATAAACTGCATAGTCTTGCACAATTAACAAATATTTATACTGACATAACATAAATTTATAACGTAACCTTCTAATTGTGCTAATGAGTTCTGTTCATCAGTTGTTTAGTCATAACAAAGGAAACTATATACAAACCGAGTGTACCTAAAACTTGTAGCTTCCCTTCCTTGCTGGTGATGTCACAAATAAAGTAACTAAAATTCGTTTAGTCTTTGATGTTATGTTTCACACACAGTGACTACACAAGGTTTCAAGATATAATATCAACTTCCTAGTTTATATAACAGTAAGATTTGTATTACAATATTACATCACCTTATTCGTCAAGATTAATTAATTATTAATAAAATAAGATGGATATATATGATCTTTATTGCATACAAAAAACAGAAAAACATACAAAAGTGACAGATTAAAAGCTACATGAATACCCCACAAAACTTAAGAGCACTTTTTGCAATTATGAAACGAAAAAAAATTATTTTGTCTGTCACATCTATCTATTCTTTAACAATACGAGTATTATTAATATAAGTAGATTATTTAAAACTCTTACATATTATTTTAGTTGTTTACATTCTGCATTACATTAAATTATTACTTGTTTGTTTGTTCCGTCAAAGTTTTTATTTCTCAGTACAATATCAAACAAACTTATAACCGGTTACGGTGAAAAGGGAAAATTTTAAGCAGTCATGCTTAAAATTTCTTTAGATATCTTGACTTCTTATTAAATATGCTATGGATATAATAATGTACTCTTAATGCGTCACCTTCCTACGTTTGAATGGAAAGTTTTGTCAACAATGATTAGAACGTACCTAACCAAGAAAATAAAATTATTAAAAATAATATAATTCTCTCTGTTGCAAAAACTTTATAAAGAATTAAATATGAGGTTTAAGAAACAATAACTTGGTACAAAATACAGCATTTCCATTAAATAATCGGTCGTATCGCAACTCTTCTTGTTTCATAAAGAGCAGTACTGAATGTAATATATGTAGCAGAATGAATAACAGCCTTTTGGGATTCACAGAAACAAAAAATAATGCAAAGTCTATTCTTCAAAGTAAAAAGAAACCTAAGCTTTGAAACGGCTGTTTGCAAATTTTGGGGTTTTCCGTAAATGTAGATAAAACATTAGCTTTGCCCTTCTTTCAATATTCACTAAATAATTTATCATTAAACATTTCTATTTCACTTTATATAGCTTTCACTTTCAAAATAACTCTTCTTCTTTAAAATATAGAGCAAAGCGATCAGTTGAAGTAAAGAAAAGTAAAGAAATAAGTATTATATTATATTAAGAATGGAATATTTTGTTACATCTTGATACATTGCCAGAATCAAATTTGAATACTTGTATTATAATAATACATCGTTTAATAATACACAAATATCCCCTTAATGGTATATAAATTATTATATATCGTAAGACTCGCAGTGATGAAATGATTTCACAGAACTAATTATAAATTACAAATGAACATTTGTTGTAAATAAGACATGTAAGAAAAATGTACAGATAAATTTTTATATTTAATTCAATCAGACAGTGAAGGCGCTCGATAAAGTGGACCCTCGTTACTACAATCAGGATCCTTGTCGATTGATCCTAAAGATGGCGGATTAAAGAATTACGAAACTGGAACATGTTTTGGCTTAGTATACTTTTTTAGGATGAACAATTTTTTGTTTTATTGTGTTATTCGTTTATTCAACACAATTTGAATGATAAGAAATAAGAAATAAAATCTAAAACTATTATTATTCAAACTTTCAAGTCTCGTGTTTAAATAAAAGAAATAGGTGTATATTTATATAAAGATGTAAAATATTACTTTTATAACACTCATTGTTAATTGATAATAGTAATCCTTCCCAAAGCACAAGGTTTGACAAATACCAGCCGGACCAGCACCAGGCCCCTGAGTAGATATTTTAAAACACGAACAACAATATAGCAAGTCGTGAAAAATCACAGAATAAAAGAATTTAAAAGCAATTGAAATATTTCGTCCACTTCAGATAAATAGGCTTATCTAAATGATGGATGATAGACAGCGACTGGTAGAAGATGAATCTTTTAAAGTAATAAAAGTTAAGATGGCAGTTAGTTGATTATCTTTAACAAATTCAAAGTTATTGATAGGTTCTTATGAAAATATTTGTTGTTCTCAAATAAATTTCAAGTATACTCTCCTTAGTAGGAACTTAATAATTTTAAAATGTAGAGAATATAAAATATCTTTTAAATATTTCCCAACAGCTACTTTTTAATAAAGTGGATAGTAAGTATTAAAAAGAATCTTAATTAAATGCCACTTTTATTATGAAAACCCTTTAGAAAAATTATATAAATGATAAAAAATAATATAGCCTTTTATAAAACGTTATTTAATCTTCTTTTATATGAGGATATATGAAAAAAAAAACCATGATTTAAAAAATTTGTCTAGCTGTTTGAATTATACGAGGTAATAAAGGGCATTACAAAAATACATACACACTTACTTGCAATAAGTAACCTCTTATTGACAACAAGAAGGTAATATTTATTATTGGGATCAATAATAAGTTTAAGAATGTTTTATCGACTGAAAAGATAACAAAATATTAAATACAAAAATCTTTCTTTTAAATATAAATATGTACTAATACAAATATTTAACCTTAAAACCTATATATATATATATATATATATAGTATACATATAATAATGGAAGCCACATTGTTTCCAGATCTCTATGTCTCGTGGACTCTTGGAAACGAAGAAAAACATTCCTAGATGATGATCATAATTAAAAAAACTTCGAAGTTCCAAGTACATACACGTAAAACTTCAACCTATATTTCAAGAAGGTGTTAATTATTTGGTGACCGAGAAATTGGGTATTTGACAATTTAAAAAAATAATCGGATCATTTTTCAAAGACAAATTCAACCCGATAAAGATTTTCAATTACCTGCATAATAAAACGAGTCTAGCAGTTGAAAAATTATACCCTGATTTGGCGTTAAACACTTTGGTATCTTGGCGTCATAAAGAGAAGTCTTCAAAACTTTTACCGCCGCGTTGTGTTTAGAATATTATTAAATTTTATTACGACGTTCATAATATTTTCATTATAACATTTATAAGGGTACACACGGAAATAATGGTCCCGGTAGAAATAAAACAAAATAAAATGTTATAAAAAGTCTAACATTCTAGACAAAAAGAAGTATATAATATGAGGTTACGAATAACATAAATTTTTTTCATATAAGTTCAAAATATAGTTTCGTATGTCAAATTTATCAAAATTAATGATTACATGAATATATGAATAATTATTTAACTATATATTATGGTTTATTATATACATATATATATAATAAACCATAATTATATAAATTGACTGTCTAATCGTTGAGTTTCTGTAATATCTAATGTTGATATTACATCAATTTGATAATACTGTAAACATCAACTGTAAAAGTACACAATATTAGATGTTGTCTGAATATTTGAAATTAAGTTAAAGTGAATAAAAAAGTGACTAGTTGGGACCGTGAAATACGAGACTTCTAATAAAAATCAGATTCCAGCGATGTAAGAAAGTAATTCAGACGTTTGTTTGATAGCTTCAATGTCCTTATGACGCTTGCATCTAACTTCAACAAAAAGGTCTTATTGATATCGTAATTAACTTTTATGCTTTTTACCTAATTTAGTCTAGTATAGTTCTTAAGTTATTTTTTATTGTAAATAGGTAAGTCTGTAAAACCTTTCCTGAATAAATTATTATTATATTATTTAAAAAAATCATAAACAGTTTAGAAAATATAGATATACAATTATCCACCCTCGTACGTGACAACTGCTTTAACAATATTGAATGAATATTACAAGGATCTTCAACACACAGACGAGGGTTAATGTAGCGGCGATAGCATTTATGTCATCAGAGAATTATGAAACTAAAGCAACAATTTTGTTATTATGATATAATATTATATTACTAAATTTATAATGAAATGCATATTTATATTAAATATATACAAATACTGTACTATACAAATCAAATAACCATTAATTCAACAAACTGAGCAAACTGATCTTAATACATTAATCTTTGGACAATCTTTAAATCATTTTAGGTATTGAAAGTTAGTTATTAGGTAAATATTATATTTTTAATCTAAAATTATTAACAATTATAAATTATTACTAATATTAATTATGTCATCTTAAATTATAAATTGTAAACAAATACTGAAAGTAAGCAATTAAGACAAATTAATATATTAATGTTCAAATCAATCAAAATTAATTGTTAAAACACAAACTCATTAATTAATATAACTGTCTTCGTCGTTCTATAAAACATTATTTGTTTGTAACATTTTTTATTAATAAATTTATATAAAATATAAATTCTTTACAAGACACTGAAACTGTGTTAATGACGAAAGCATAAATTAGACCATTGCATTTAAAGAACTTAATAAATTTAAAGAACAATTTTATATTTAATGAATGTCCTACAAATAATCATCCGAATATCGATTTAATATATTCAAATCAATAATGTATGTACGGTTACAGTGCTCTGTAGAGTATATGGTTTGCGTTTTAACTTGAGCTTAAAATTAACAAATTAAATTGCGTCACCAAGACCCCGCATGCAATATGAACTACATATAGAGTTTAAACCTAAATTTAAATAGAGAAGTCTCTATTTAAATTAGTGTTAAATGATGTTGAAACGGATTGGTTTATTATTGTTCGTGTTATGATATCTTTCTAATCTGCACGAACCATCGCTACACATACTCGTTGTTAACGTGTTATATAAATAAATAATAGACAATATGACAGATGGCAAAGTACTAATATAGTAATATAGTGATTTACAGGGTATAATGTAGCATTGACAATTGGTGTCATACTGGAAGCAAAAGTGAAGGTGACAATTGGAGAACAACGCATGATCAATACAATTTACCTTATAACATATACAAGATTGAAAATTTTGATATATACATATTATTGAATTAGTATTCTTTTTATTATTATTATATTTATTAAGAGAATAAATCCATAGTATACAATATAGTAAATGTATATTTATTATTGAAATATGAAGCATCAATGTTATATGTTAAATAACAGAAATTGTTATTTATGGAATCTATAAAATGAATATTGAAATAATAAAACAGATCAACATTCAACGAATGAATGCTTCGTTTATCCATTTATCTTGATCAAGCGATTCATATTGTTGAAGAATATGATAACAAAGAGAAACAATGTTTATCTTTATATATATATTATATATGTTAGGCCCAAAAACCGAAAACGCTCAGTGGACGGAAAAAACGGCCACAACGCGTTCTGGCTGTCTTCAAATGCGCAGAACGCGTTTTGGCTGCTATTAAACGCTCGCAACGCGTTCTGGTAATTGTCGAACGACCAGAACGCGTTTTGTCATTCGTCAAGCGCTCAGAACGCGATCTTAATTTTTGAGTCGTATTATGTGCCACTCTCTACATGCGTACAATAAGATTCATTTTGTATTTATAAAAGTTTTGATTATTGTTCTACACACATAATGATCTTTTCAGTTAATTTTAAATAATTGAATCCTCTATGACTACAATTAAATACGAAGGATGTATGTTTTTCGAACTTTTTATTACATAAGAACATTACTTATTTTTACAAATACTGCTTGAATGACATTTCGAATTACATTTTACATTCAAATTTCGACAAGGGCATTTCTTATCAGTACAATATCGTTTACACTTACAATAAACAAAACCGTGTTTGCTTCCTGAAGATAGAGTTGAAGCTGATCGTAAAGAAATAGTTTTTTCCGCGGATACCTCACTTTCTTTAATCAATTTTTTCAATTGACATTGTTCACAGGTTGACAGGAACACATCGATGACTTCTCTGGTAATGTTGCAGTACTTTTTTCTTAGTTCAGCTTCCATAACTACAAAAGAAAGAAATTGTATATGTAATTATTGCTACGGAATTTAGATTTTCTTCCTCCCTACTCTATATAGATATATCTCACTAGTAATAGGATATACGTTATAGCATATATTTTTTCTCACCTCTAGTTCTCTTGTGACCAACGTCAATATGAGCTTTCTTCATTGCATCGTACAACTCACTAAAACTGCAATGGTATATAATCGGTGCACTGTCGGTGGATCGCTTCTTGATTAATTTTTCTTTCTCGTTCATTATCATGATGTCGTAACGTTTAAGTCGTCTATAGTCCTTTGAAGTCAAAGACTCCTTATTTTTGCGCGCATTTTGAGCAAATTGAACTTCTTTTACAAGCGATTTGTATTTTTCATCAGATAGCAACACAGATCTATCGTCACAATTATCAAAAATTGTTTTCACTTCATCGTAAAAAAATTCTTTCGCTGATATATCATTCATTTTAACGAAAGTTAAGCTTTTCAATTGAGTTTAATAAGTTGCTTGGTCAACGACAAACTGTTCTTCTCCCTGCACTGACGAGAATTGTACTGATTTTTCATGAACTCAAGTGCGTTGTTATATACTCTAAAACAATACCCCCGTTGGTATTATTGGATGTAATTAAATTGGAATATTTTCGAAAAGTTATCCCTAGACAATAGTATCATTTTGGAAATAATTGAAACAAAAGTTTGCATGTAGTCATCGGTACGTACATTGTTCTAAATTTGCTGAAAAGATCATACTAATTACAGAGGATCATAAAAGTAAAGGCTCTTTATTACGTAGTCAATAAAATGTTCTATTGAAATGATTAGAAAAGAAAAGTTGTACATTTCTAGTACCTAAAATTTATAACTGTTGCCAATAACGGTAAGTCTCTATTGTTCAAAATTAGTTGAAAAATCCCAAAATAGGCACGCAATTGAACGCAGGTAGAGAGAGCATATAAAACGACTCAAACATTAAGATCGCGTTCTGAGCGCTTGACGAATAACAAAACGCGTTCTGGCCGTTCGACAATTGCCAGAACGCGTTGCGATCGTTTAATAGCAGCCAAAACGCTTTCTGCGCATTTGAAGACAGCCAGAACGCGATGTAGCCGTTTTTTCCGTCCACTGAGCGTTTTCGGTCTTCGGGCCCAACATATATATATATTTGCCACTTACTAACTTAACACGAAATCTCCGAAACTATCTGTCCGATTAACTTAAAATTTTACATAGTTTCTTCTTTTGTGACGTAGGAGTCCACTAAGAACGGATTTTACAGAATTCCTATCCCAATGGATTTCGCCAAATTTTAAACTTGTAGGAGCACTTTACGCGAGGGTAAGAGTCACTACAGCAACGGTTACCATAGCAATTGTTACGATGACAACGAATGATATGACAAAGGTTACCATGGCAACCTAAGTTCATAACCAAATTAACAGTGTGCCCAGCGAAGCGGGAGGGAATAAGCTAGTTCTTATATAATATTATACCCGAAAGCTGAATCTTTTTATTCTTCTTAAAGATAATGCATTAAACTGCCCAGTTGTTGCACAATTAACAAATATTAATGTAAATAAAATATAGATTTATAACGTAACTTCATAATTATATAAATGAGTTCTGTTCATTAGTTGTTTAGTCAAAACAAAGGAAACTATATACAGACCGAGTGTACCTAAAACTTGTAGTTTCCCTTCCTTGCTGGCGATATCACAAATAAAGTAACTAAGGTTCGCTTAGCCTTTGATGTTGTGTTATACACACAATGACTACACAAAGTTTCAAGATATAATATCAAGTTCCTAGTTTATACAACAGTAAGGCATTTATTATAATATTACATCACATTATTCGTCCAGTGTTATTAAATATGAATTAAAACTCAATCAGAATTTCTGTATAATGAAAACGTAGTTATAGATAAATAGATAGATATGATCTTTATTGCACACACTAAAACAGAAAAACATACAAAAGTGACAGATTATAACATAAATACCCCGTATGTTTAAAGGCACTTTTTTCAATTATGAAACAAATAATAATTCTTTTGTCTGTCGGATCTATTATGAGACAATACGAGTATAATATAAGTTGATTCTTTAAAACTCTTATATATTATGTTAGTTGTTAAAAATTATACTTTTATACCTTCACATTAAATTACTAATTGTTTGTTTGTTCCGTCGAAAGTTAATACTTCTCAGTACAATATCAAAGAAACTTATAACTGGTTACGGTGAATATGGAAAATTTTATGCAGTCATGCTTAAAATTTCTTCAGATATCTTGGCTTCTTATTAAATATTCTATGAATATAATATTGTACTCTTCATACGTAACTTTCCTACGTTTAAAAGGAAAGTTTTGCCGACAATGGTTAGAATATACCTAACCAAGAAAATAAAATTATTTAAAATAATATTATTTGCTGTTGCAAAAACTTTATAAAGATTGAAATATGCGGTTAGTGAAAGAATAACTAGGTATAAAATATAACATTTACATTTAAATAATCTAATATATCGCAACATTTCTTGTTTCACAAAGAGCGCTATTGAATGTGTATATATACATATTAAGAATGGTTGACAAAGGAATAACAATTTCTTCATTATTTTTTTATAATTATTACATTATATTATATATTTATTATTATTATTATATTTTTATTGTTATTATTATTTTATTTTGTTTCAAAAAGATTTAGTGTAATTATAATTAGCTTAAAATTGTTTCAGGTTTATTACATTTATAGATTTTGTGGTTGCGGAATGAATAACAGCCTTTTTGTTTCACAGAAAAAATACAAAACTGCAAAAGCCTATTCTTCAAAGTAAAAAGATACATAAGCTTTGAAACGGCTGTTTGCAAATTTTGGGGTATTCTGTATACGTAGATAGAAACATTAAGGGTTTTTCTCCGCTTTGCCCTTCTTTCAATATTCACAAAATAATTTATTGTTAAACATTTTTATTTTATACAGCTTTCACTTTCAAAATTACCCTCTTGTTTAAAATATAGAGCAAAGCGATCAGTTGAAGTAAAGAAAAGTAAAGAAATAAGTAGTATTTTATATTTAGACGGTAATATTTTGTTACATCTTGATACATTGCCAGAATCAAACATCTGTTTGGAACGCTTGAGTACTTATATTATAATAATACATCGTTCAACAATACAGAAATATCCTCTTAATAGTATATAAAAGTATTATATATCGTAAGACTCGCAGTGATGAAATAATTTCACAGAACTGATTATAAATTACAAATGAACATTTGTTGTAAATAAGACATGTAAGAAAAATGTACAGATAAATTTTTATATTTAATTCGATCAGACAGTGAAGGCGCTCGATAAAGTGGACCCTCGTTACTACAATCAGGATCCTTGTCGATTGATCCCAAAGATGGCGGATCAAGGAATTACGAAACTGGAACATGTTTTGGCTTAGCATACTATTTTAGGATGAGCAATTTTTTGTTTTATTGTGTTATTCGTTTATTCAACACAATTTGAATGATAAGAAATAAGAAACAATATCTAAAACTCTTATTATTCAAACTTTCAAGACTCGTGTAAATTTTAAATAAAAATATGGGTATATATTTATATAAGGATGTATAATATTACTTTAATAGCACTCTTTGTTAATTGATAATTGTAATCCTTCCCAAGGCTGCTTGACAGAAGGACTAGCCGGACTAGCATCAGACCCCTGAGTAGATATTTTATAACAAGAACAACAAAATAAGATGTGAAAAAACTCAGAATAAAAGAATTTAAAAGCAATTAATATATTGTGTCGACTTCAGATAAACAAGCTTATCTAAATGATGGATTATTGACAGCGACTGGTAGAAGATGAATCTTTCAAAGTAATAAAAGTTAAGATGGCAGTTAGTTGGTTATCTTTATCAAATTCAAAGGTATTGATAAGTCCTTATGAAAATATTTTTTGTTCTTAAATAAATTTCAAGTATTCTCTCCTTAGTAGGAACTTAATAATTTTAAAATCTAGAGAATATAAAATATCTATTAAATGTTTCCCAACAGCTACTTTTTAATAAAGTGGATAGTAAGTATTAAAAAGAATCTTAATTAAAGGCCACTTTTATTATGAAAACCCTTTAGATTTGTCTAGCTGTTTGAATTATACGAGGTAATAAAGGGCATTACAAACATACATACATACTTACTTGCAATAAGTAACCTCTTATTGACAAAAATAAGATAATATTTATTATTGGGATCAATAATAAGTTTAAGAATGTTTTATCGACTGAAAAGATAACAAATTATTATTTAAAAAAGTCCTTCTTTTCAATATAAATATGTAATATTGCAAATATTTAACTTTAAAACCTATATATATATGAAGTTGAATTTAGTTCGGAAACTTAATAAAGTGAAAGTTTTGTATTACTTTGTAAAGTTAAGAGAAAACTTTTGGGATACCTATAGAGGTACAGTTACACTTATTAAATTATAAAACTAAAGAAAGTGTGATGAAATATATTATTCATGATTTTAACTTTCAACAAATTATTCCTTCAGTAACAGTGTAAGTGTTACTCTTGTTGATGCTTTATTCATTTAAATTATAAAGTAAGCATAACACAGATAATATTTAAAGATAATTTGAAACTTCCATCAATATTATAACTATGTAGATTACATATATTAATTTTCTATTAAATTCCACAAACAATTCTCTAGCGTAGCAACTAAATTCCCACACTGTATCGCCTCTTAAACAACTTCAAATAAACACAAATTGTTTTTCTTAATGTTAAAGATTATATTATAATAATTATAGTCTCGACTACATTGAAAATTTGTTTTATTGAAACCTATATTTAGATAAAATGATTTAAGTATAGTAAATTGTAGGATTTTATTTATTAAATCATAAATTTAAAAATAAAACTTTCTATTAAAGTAACAACTCTTAAAAATATATAATTAACAAAAGAAAAATAAAACTGCAGAATATAATGTTCTATTGTGAGAGAGGCTTTTGAAATACATGTGTAGAGTTAGACCGTGTTATTGTTACTGACCGTGAAGTAATTAAAATCTTTTGAACCAGTTTTATGAAATGTTTTACTCCAGCCGTATCATATAAAACTATTATTGTATACGTACATAGTAAATTTTAAATACATAAGTTATTTTTTTTTGTTTATATACTTAAACACGTGTGAATTTAAATTTGTTACAATCTTGTGAATTTAAATTTGTTACAATCTTGTATAACCCCTCATAACAAATTTATTGAAGAACAAAAAGAGCCACTTAGATCTGTCTTCTCCAAGCATTTTACATCTGGTCACTTGTGAACATCATATGTTTCATTTTTCCTTTAATGAGGTGATAAATGTTAATTAGTATCCACGACGTCCCGCGCCGAGCTGAGTCTGCAATAAACTTAACTTGGAGTTATTTGTTGTTTATCACCGCCTCTTAACACTAATAGCTGTCATGAAAATAAATGATTTTATGTAACATGCTCCATTTTTAAGGGTTCCGTAAGTTACACTTATAGTATTATTATATCCAACTGTGCGTTAGTCTGTCCACAGCCTATCTCAGAAATTATCACTACTAGAAAGCTGTTATTTTGTAGAAACATAAAAATTTGCAGATAAAATAGTAGAATAAGATTTTTTTAGTGTAAATCCTCTAAGGTGTTTTTGCCTTGTACCACATCACGCGGGCTATGGTTAGATAGCTCTTAAAAATGTGAAGGGCTTACAAAAACAAAATTTGACTTAGAGATTCGTTTGTGAAATATTACACTTTAAAATGCTGATTTTTCTTAGATTCGAATCTAAGAAAAATTTGCAGTTGCAGGCCCACGAAAATGTGATAGTTTAAGTAGTAGTAGTACCAAGTAGGCTTTACAAGATAATGAGTAATAGTCGATTAAGTTAATATATTAATTTTTGGCCTATTTTTTACATTAACCGCATTTAAAAGATATGATAGTACCTACTCAAATAAAATAGAATTTGCTACGCCTAAGCAATTAAAATTCTATCCACCGTAAATGAAATTAATTATTTGATTGTAATTATAAAGGTCATTGCTCTTGCCCTTCGATAATGGCTTATATAAAGACGTTTTTATTTCCAAAGCCTATTAAATAAAACAAAAGATTAAATATTAACGTTAACAATGGGATCGATGTTAGCGATAGAAAAGAACATTAAATTGGGAAAGCTTTAAATAATATTAAAAACTTTGTCTAAGAGTAAATCAGAAAAGTCGTCAAACGAAAGTCATTCGAATTTTACTAGAGTTAGATTTATTTCAGAACTCTTGCCTATTTCACGGCCCAAACAAGTTATTGTTCTTCGTTTTGACTTAAACCGTTGCAAATATATAGATAAAATCTAGAATTGTGTTGTGTACACTTTCAAAATTGACGTTTAAATATTCAAACTGAACAATTAGATCGTTAATTCACATCATTATAGTACTTAATCATCAACAAATATTAAATTTCATGTCTGATCCGAATTACCCCAATTTCAGCTTCTAGTTTTTGACCGTATACAAGAGCCGTTCGAATCGTCGGGGACCCGATGCTCTGGAAATGACTGAACTAACACTGAGATTTATAGGCGCTCTATAGAAATGATCATTTTAATTAGCTATTTAGTGGGACTTTTACAGACTGAGATATATTTAAAGTTTCTTATTTAGAAAAAAGTTTTTCGATAAAAGGTACTGTGCGGTTGAGGCTGCTGCCAAAAGATATTGAAAACAGATTTATAAACATATAAATGAGACCTACAATCCAATACAAAACCAATTCTATTGATGATAACAACAAATTGAGCAACGGAATAGCCTGACTAATTGACTTCACTAAGCCTTACTTAATATTGTTTAAATAGTTTGATAACCGCTGTTCAAAATATTTGCTTTGAATTAAGATTTTAATAGGATTATTTTAGCTATATTAAGTTAACTAGTTATTAGAATTTCAACACGTTACAAGTGTCATTACTGGATTAAGTGACCCGACCTGTTATTATTTAGAAAAGGAAAATATATCTGGTATTCGTCAGTGGTTTATTATGTTTGTAGCCACCATTGTCAATATTCTTGCAATCAATGCATTTGTTCGAGGCACTGTGAAATTACTGAAACAGAAGCAATATCCTGGTTTGAATTTTAACAATGTTGTGATAAAACTAAAATTTAAACTTTCCTCAAACGAATTCACATGACTTTGAAATTAATTCAAAGATTAGGTTAATAATACACCGTTGGCAATGGTTTTATTTCTTGACAAAACTCAAGCTACAATATCTACAAAATAATTTAGTTCTGTCTTTAAAAAGGTATTCATAAAACTAAAGAAAGACAAATCCCTTTCGAACTTTTAAACTCTGTTTTAACTCTGAAATTTATTTACAGTAGAACATATACATGCAAACGATTCAAAGCAGCATTATCTGTAGCTTGTAGTGCTACGAGGGTTGGTAATTGTATTAGAATACATCTGACATTTATAAATGGTTTATAAATGTTATCACTGACACTTTTATATAACATGATTTGTTATATTTTATTTATTAGATATATTTTATTTTATTACATTTGCTATAAACATATATTCCTTTAAGAATCCAACAATAGACAACAGGGAAAGCAACTGAATAGCTGATGGTTTTATAATTTTCTTGGAAATAAAAACAAAACACCCAATGTCACATCAGTGACTACAAAGAGCAATCCGGAAGCACGTGGTAGAACTTTTGGTTTTTCTGTCCATTGTGTCCTATTAAAGAATGAAACAGCACATTTAGTGAATAATTATTTCGTAAGTATTTGATATAAACAATGAAGTACAGACAGACAGAGACAAATGTTTCTGCCTTTCTAATATTATATAACATTTAAATACAATTAAAATTTACAAACCTGAACAGCGACCACTCGTACTAAAAACTCATTAATTATATTAATCTTCGCCTTTCAAGCAAACTTTTGTTATCTGTAGCTTTTGTTTTAATTTCTTTAAATAATTGGAACCAACATTAATGGAACAAATGTTATTTAATTCAATTTGTTACATTAAAATATATATTTAAAACTTTAATATGTTGCAGGTAATCCAACCTTTTTTAATTTGTTAATTTTATTAAAATAATGACAATATTACACGAATTTATATTTACCTCAAATCTTGCACTAAACTTATAATAATAAATTTCATAGAAAATGTGACTTCATATGAAGTTGTCAAAAGCGAAAGAGAGTTGTATGTGTGTGTAAATGAGTTGAAAATGAAAGGTCGGCTTTTCCGAGCTTACGAGTACGAATAACACATACGTTCAACAGATTACATTTTCGAATATAAAATTGGTCAAAATTTATAATTAATTGTAAATTTTAGATATTATGTAACATTTAAATATTAATAAATAAGTTTGATGACAATAACTTTAAATATTAATATAAAAATACACATAATTGGATTTTGACTGTATATTTGAAAAAGTCAAAGAGAGTAAAAAAATGACTTGCCTGAACTAATAAAAGAATGTTCAGAAATAAATCTGACTTCAGCGAAGTATGAACGTAATTCAGACTTTCGTTTCATGACGTTCCTGATTTACTCTTAAAAAGTTATCAGTGCTGTTTCAAAGCTCTCTGAGTTCAAGGTTTTTATTTTTCAATAATTATATTTAAATACACAAATTTAAAGGGTTTGTTAAATATTTTTACGCATTTAAATAGTTAGTAGTAAATGAAAATTATATTAAAGTACTTCTTCTGCAATTTCAAATTGTGCTACTACTAATAAGATTATTCTTTACTTTACCTAATTTTCGGGTATTGTTTCATGAATATATATAAAATATTGCTAAGCAATATCCTCTCATATTTAGGTTCGGAACAGGCTTGTATTTTAGTATGAAGAGAAATAAATGCAATGTTAATAAATAGACACCGCTAGAAATAAAAGCTGTTCTTCTGATTTTTATTACAATTTAAGTTACTTTAGGAGATGAAAGTAATCTTAATATAAAATTGGTCCGAAGTTGCTTTTATCTTAGTGAATTCAGATTCTTTATCGTTTGTTTCTATTAAGGAGATATTTTTAATAGTCAGTATCAGAGTTATTGATATTTTTGTATTATTTCGTGATCAGTCTTTTATAGTTTAATATTCGTCATCTACATTATCAGTTTTCAATTAAGTTTTTTTGATGCTATCATCGATATATGTATCATAATTTTAAAATAGATTAGTACAATCAATAAGATTGTATCTTCAAAAGAATTTTTATGAATTAAAATAATGGATCAAAGATTTCAGAAAGTACTTTGGTATTGCAATGTAGAATTTTTTGTTTATTTATTTTATTTACTCTGCCAATATATTTTTAATTACCAATGTGATTTTAATTTATGATATCACAATGTGATGAACTCATCCCGGTGGTTGCATCTTGCTAACATGTTACGAGTATAACCGAAATGTTACCGTCAGTTAATATAAGAGGTTATACACACTTACATATTAATTTAGTGCAATAAATAGATTGAGTCATAACTAACTACACCAATATTGTTAACTTATACTTTGTTTTTCTATAACTTATTTAGTGATATTGAATATACTGTTTTATTATATTTTTTATCAAACCAAACAATTTAATTTAATAGGTGTTTGATTTAAACTATTGTGATCGCCGGAATTTGTTACCAAACTTTGGGTTTGAATCGGATATCGCAAATAAAAGGGAAAACTTTGTCCGTTAGTGACGCAGGTGTCAGTGTTTCGGATAATGTATTATTTATAAGATAAACGGTTGACAATAAGAATAAATTACAGTCATTGCTTTAAACAATTTCAATATACAATACATATTGGTATTGTATTTGTTTAAAATCTTGTAATAAATTGAAAACAGTTGGTTGGTTATTTACTATTTGTTTGTTTGTTTTAACGCAAGATCTATAATTTATATAAACGAGTGCTTTCTTTTATATTTAACAAGGCTAGTAGTATTCAAAGGAAGTCTGTGATGCAACGATAACAACCTGTTACCGTTCTGTATAAAACATATTCAATAGATCAGTGTAACCACCTCATATTTGTACGTTTACTTTACATTGTTAGACGCCATATATATTGTACAATATTGTTTGTGGAATTATATTTACTAGAGAGGTTAAAAAAAGTTATTATAGTTTATTTAAATTGTTTGTATAAAAACATATTAATGTTATATTCAAGTTATTTCGTTGTTTTAAAAATTACCATTCTACAAAAATATGTAACATTAATCTTACAAAAGCTTAAAGGTACAAGTCTGCAAAACTCAACAATAACCTTACGCCACAATAGACTCTTTACAACAATGTCACTGCTGCAATAGACTCTTTACAACAATGTACATTAAAGATTTACAGATATAGTCTTTCAGTTCAGCTCGCTGTTTGCTTTGCTTGGTATCGCTTATAGCGTCGTATCATTAAATTTAGTATATTACAAATTTAACCTTTAAATTGTAATATTGTATAATAAAAGATTTACTTCATTAACATTTAAACAAATAAAATATTTATTATTTTCCAAAGATAATGTGAAAAGTTCATAGCATAATTCTCAATACGCAAACAAAATGTCCTCATTTCTAAATTCTAAAATTTAATTTTAATAATATTAAAGTAGTTAGTAGTAGGTTTTTTCAATCCATCACATAACAATTTTATTTAATGTAAAATGAATTGTAACATTTATTATAAATTAAAATTTTTTGATCTTCTAATACAAAATAAAATAGTAGTTAGTTTGAACAACAATGCGAAAAGTAAAAATAATCTAACCTTAAATATTTTAGTTTTTTTTATACAGTGAATAATATGTAACTTCAGAATCTGTGTGTTTAGTGGATTAATTAATGACGTGGAAAAACCTATTATAACTTTAAAATAATTGTATTAAATATAAGCATTTTATTTAAGGAGAAAGGATTAGATAAGTAATATTATTAAATTGTAAGTTATTTCATCAAACAGTTAATAGACGATATAAAATGGACCCTCGTTGCGCCTTTACTAGGAATAACGATCCTCTTTAGAGATTGATATTGAGGATCCGACGAATTAAGGGCACTGAGAAGTAGAAAACAAAATGAGATTTTTACTTAAAATATTATTTCTTAATACAGATTTTTTTGTGAACGGTTGCTCTAATTTAATTTACACATATTTATTTAAAAAATATAACATTTCGTTATTATAACTGATACGAGTGTTGAAGTAATTGTATTGTATAAATTATTCTCAGACTATATTAAGGTAACAGTACTCATCTAAATCACTGAAAAATCATGTGCAAAACATGGTATTAAAATTATATGGTGGTCAAAGTGTCATGCTTTATATTATCAGAGACCAAACGACGAGTCAACACAGCGCCACCCAGCTCCACTGTAAATGTGGGCCTTGCAAGATCTGGAGACTTCATTCCAACCTAAATGCCGTCCACTATGACATAGAGAAATTTAGTGGCATTGTCGTTTTGGAATGAAACGCATATATCTCAAACTAGCGACACAGTGTCTATCATACCCCGAGTATAAAATTGAACATCATTTTATATCACATGCTGGGGTTCTGTGTGTGTTCGTGAGAGAGGATATCTACTACAGTGGCCTTCTGGATATGTACGCCCATGTCAGAGTCTACGCGTGCCTCTACAGTTTCCACATCGGTAATACAGAGATGTGGATAGCCATATGCCCTTTTAGTTGGATGTTCTGCTGACTACACATCCCGGAAACTAATAGTTCACTGTCGAGACTCCTCTAGTCCAGTCGAAGGTCCTCTGTTCATAGCTTGGTACTGAGTGTATTGCACATTCAACGTCCGGCTCGCATGAGATACGTGACTATAGGTACGTACAGGGGTCTCTCGGAAAAACATAGACTACTACCAAAGCAATTTGTGTCTACTATAGAGACCTTCGTGGGGATGTTCTCAGAATGGGGTCAACTGCATCTCTTTCAATTTAATCTCCAAAAGACACAAGTAAGCACAATTACCACAAAAGAAAACCCATATGTTGTATCTCCGCATCTTCAAGAGCACTCCTCTCAATGCTCCTCGACAAGTATCGGATATATCAAGGATCGGCCACATATTTTTTGAATAAAATTTATTTCCCTCTAAAAAGAGGTTAAAAAGGCACACAGGTTATTAATTAATATATTTCATTCGATTAGGCAGTAAGGGAGCACGATAAAATGGACCCTCGTTCGTCCCCTACAATCACGATCCTCCACGATTGATCTTGAGAGATAGCGGATTAAAGAATTACGAAACCGGAATGTACTTTCGCTTATAGGATGATATATTTTTGTTTTATTTTGTCTGAAAAATTAACTAGCTAGACCAATAAAATGTAAAAGTAACAAGATATAACTACAATTCAGTATCTTTGATAACGGAATTGTTCTTTTTTTAATTTTATCATTTCATGTTACAGGTAAAAAACAAATATGAATATCGATTTAATCTATGCTAATCAATAATGTGTGAAAGGTCATTTGTAGAGTATATGATTCATGCATTGAGGCTTACTGAAAAATAAACAAATTGAATTGATCGAGCTTCGTAAACTAATCAAAGCACAGACAACGCCACATGCAATATGTATTGCAAATTGAGTTTAAACCACTTTTCCACTTCAATTAGTGTTAAATGGTGTTAAAACGGATTAGTTTGTCGATGTTCATGTTCTGATATTCATCTAATCTGCACGAGCCATCGCTACACGTACTCGCTGTTAATTTGTTATGATATGAGTAAGTTTAATTCAATGCCATATTCTAACAATATCATAGTCACTGTACCTACTATCGTTTGTGGTGTACTGCAATACATGCTCACTTAACTTACCTACAATTCATTATAAGTTATAACGGGTAGTTCGACTTTAATATCTAATATTTATTACTGGTTACTGGGTTCTTCCATGTATTTACTTATTTTCTTTTCGTACCTTAAACCATACCTTAAATAACCCATACATTGACAGGAATTAGCAATTTACACTGTGCCTTTTTTATAAACTTTGTAAGATTTCGTTGCTGATAGCTCTCTCTAGCAACAATAACTTAGTTTACATATTCTCATCTAAGAAAGGGGCTTGTGAGCCATTTTAAGAGACTATCTGCTGGCAATCGTTACAAAAAAATAAAATAAAATAAGTAGGGAATAGGAAATAAGATGAAAAGGTAGCAAATTACTAAAATACTTATATGGTGATTGACTGAGTATAAAATATGTAGCATTGATAAGTGTCATATATGTAATGGATGTCACATTTTAAAGATATGTATATAACAAATGTATTACGGTTGTATTCTTGTTATGGTATTATTAAGACAACAAATCAATAGTATACTGTATTTTTCTAATTAAAATATAAAGTGTTTATGTTATATGTAAAATTGTAATTTACTTCGATGTTCACATAGGAATATATAAAATGAATATTGAAATAATAAAACAGGACATCATTCAGTAACGAGAATGAATGCTTCGTTTATCAATTCAATTTATCTTGATCAATCGATTCACTTTGTTAAAAACTATTATAACAAAGTAACATAAAACTGATTCCATAGTTACTGTTTTCTATTGAAAGTGTCATAACAAATAATTAATAAATTTGTTATATATAAAGATAATAAGTTCTTAACTTAAGAACTCACTTTTTTTTCTTAAAATCTGTCAGGTAGCCGTCTTTTTAGATAAGGTTTATTTGTATCCTCCGCACTAAACGAAGTAAACTGCCCATTCAAAAACTTGGATGACAATATGGTATAAATGTATATAATAACCACAATTAAGTAATTATTTAATGAGTTCTGTTCATCAGTTGTTTATTCAAAACCAAGGAAACTATAGAGAGACCGAGTGTACCTAAAACTTGTAGTTTCCCTTCCTTGGTGGCGGATATCACAAGTAAAGGAACTAAAGTTCGTTTAGTCTTTGATGTTATATTTACAAACAATGCAAGGTTCCAAGATATAATATCAGCTTCCTAGTTTATATAACATTAAGACATATATTATAATATTTCATTACAGTATTCGTCAAATTTAATTTATAATATTACAAAGACAAGATATCTTTAAATATCATATAGTAGAAATATTTGAAAGAAAATAGTTTAACGCAGAAAGTAATATAAATTATGAAATTATTTAAAAATATAATAAAACTTAACATAGCACTAGCACTTATTGTTAATATTATATGCCGTTATAAACTAACATTCATTCAATAAAATTAATTATATATCAACAATTCAAATTACTTTAATATGTATTGGTTGAATTAAATTGTTATAGCTGTGAGAAGGGTTATAAAATTAAAACGGAGTATTAAAAAATAATTTGATTACTCAATGTTATAGCTGCAATATAATTTGCAGCGCCGTTTTGCTGAAAGGTACAATACAGTTGCTCGATAATTTTATTATTATGCAAAAGGTTATGTATAATTAATCTCCAGTATATATTAATTATACTTTAAACAAATTCATTATACAAAAAATATAATTTTCTGATATTCGTCGTTATTTTAATAGAGTTTACATGTGGTATTGATAAATTTTCAAATATTTTTATGGATAATTTAAAATAATAGGATATTATTTGAAACTGCACAGAGAAATTACATTCAATTAGATAACAAGTTAAAAATGTTTTTCTTCTTCATAATACAGTTATATAAGGTTTCGAATAAAATTACGTTTGGTGGCCAGGGTAGAGGAAGCTGTGGAATGCATGCGTGACAGCGAAGTGCAGCGCAATCGGACTCACCACGAAGCCAGCTGAACCGTCCGCCACAGGATCAGAGGATCAGCCGATTTCAGAACCGGTTAAACATAGTCATACCCAGGTGTCTTGCCTCAGGCGATATCAGTTCCCCAAATCGGGTGAGATAAATTGCGGACTGACAGACTGCGGGGAAATCGGTAGGAATTGTTTAAAATACTAAATAACCATTATCTAAATGTTTAAAATTTATCAAAAGACTCATTTTCTTTAGAAAGATAACTTTTCTAAAACATTATAAAATACAATATACAATATCTAAGAAATTAATAATAATGATACTATATCATTAATTTTACACACTATATATAAACTCAAACTCTAAAACTCTAAATTTGTTTTATAAAAAAAATACGACAAAGAATAAACATTTTAATGAATATTACATAATATGTAAAATAATGCTTCTTGAATTAATTTAAATATGCATCATACATCAACTGTGTAGTTAATGGTAAGAGGAGTGATTGCGTCTGACCGCTAGACCACTTAATGTCATCATTGTACACAATATTACACTGAGAGTATTTAGATATAGGATTGTATTATGAGATGTATTAATAACTTATGCAGTAGTTTTTTTTTTGTGTATGTCTCTGTTGTTAGCGCTACTGGCCATGACAGCGTCACCGGTGGAATGGACGGGTGCAGAGACCCGCCCTTGAAAAAGGAGGACTTGAAGGGCCCCAGGGGAAAGGGGAAAAAATGTTGTTGCGTGTTGCGTTAATACATTGTCATATATTCATTAAAATTAAATTAAAGTCAGGAAATCATATTTTTTTTGTAATTACCAACCCATATGTGTAAAATAGTATCTAAAATATATGTATTGAAATATTATTAATAACTTTTATATTAAAATATTTCTCCTTAGACGACCATGTTTATGTAAATAAAAATTTGTCTGAACTGCGGACACAAAATGAAATGTTATAGCAAAACATAGTTAATTAATAGTATGTATTCAAACTTATTATATCGCTTTTACTCGTGTAATAATTTTTCTTTTAAGGTTACCTTTCTTTAATTGGATTTTAAAGTATTTTAAACTTAAATATATAAATAAAATATATATGTATTTTATAGATACACAACGGATGCACTTTCCTGGCACATTCGCGTCGTACACCTGCGAGACATTCCGCCGCCTTATACCAGACAAGCACACCTGTGCGAGTTAGAGGCGCCGATAATGCAATTCCTAAATACACTTGTAAAATCTAGATATCGACGAAAGAATTCTAAAAATAATCTACATTCATACAATGTAGCTCTCAACAGTGAATCATATTTTAAATAAGCTTAACATGACGGAACATGTTTCAATGAGTGTTGTATAAAAAACAATACCATATATCACTATTAATTTTGTGTGCAAGTTTTGCTCAAAAAACAAGTGCTCAGAAATGCTCTGCTGTGTACCAAACACTTATTGTATTTACGTCTACACACTTTACCCACTACATTATTGAATATAGGAATATGTTACAATCAGTAAATATATGAAATGAATATTTTACTGCTCACTAAACTGGCGAGCAGTATCTCTTTCTCTCAGTAAAATCTTTATCAGGTTTTAGTTGCTTTTTAAATAATGCTATTCAAATTATTTTAAAGTAGTCGTTCCATTAAAATAATGTATTAAAAAGATTGAATAAATTTAATTATTAAATTCATAATTTGTTGATCGCTAAAATATTAACAATATCTTGAGGTTGATAATTCATCTGCATCGTCACTTGGAACCTCCGGAATGTTTTTAATTACGATCATCATGAAACAATCGCGAGCGGAAAAGACATAGCTGATACCTGAATACATTACCTGGATATCTTAAAACTTAACAGGTAATAGTAATTGATATTAATGTAAATTGAACCATGACTTACTTTAAGATAACTGCTACATAAGCTATTAATAAAGCATCTTGTGATATGGGTACCGGAAAAAGTAATTTACGTTTTTGTGTTTTAATTTGTTTGAATAAATTTTTATATTATATATTTATATTTTTCTAATGCATTCAATACACCATTTGATAGCTTTTTTCATGTTCTTTCTAACAGTATATATATTTTCTCCATACGTTATATTTAACCCATATATTTTTCAGTTATAAAATGGTATACTCTAGCTTAATTATTCGTGCAAATTTGTTATATGAATATAAAAATCAGCTCAAGGCAGCAGAAGCAGCACGTCGCATTCGTAATGCATTTGGAGATGATGCTGTAAGTGATGAGGTAGCACGGTTTTGGTTTCGACGCTTTAAAAGTGGTAATGAGTGCATTGAAGATGAGCAACGTCATGGTCGTCCTGAATCATGTTCTAACGACGAAATCCTAAACCTGGTGGAACAATACCTAAAAAAAGTCTTACACCGAGAAAGATTTTAATGACTGTATGGTGGACTTCTCGTGGCATTCTACATATTGACTATCTTCCAAGAGGCCAAACAATCAATTCAACTGTCTACTGTTCGCAAATTGACATAGTTCATGAAAAACTGCTTCATAGACAAGCTTCTTTAGTCAATAGAAAAGGTGTTTTGCTTCTACATGACAATGCAAGACCACATGTCGCATTAGAGACCCAGAGAAAGCTTCAAAGTGTTAAATGGGAAACATTACCTCATCCACCGTATAGTCCCGATATTTCTCCATGTGATTATTATTTATTCTTGTCTTTGTCTAATTTTTTAAGTAATAAGCGGTTCACTTCTGAAGAGGAGGTTAAAACTGACGTCGATTCTTTCTTTAATTCCAAGAACCCTGATTTTTTTTCTCGTGGAATATATTTGTTTGTAGAACGTTGGCAAAAAATTGTAGATTCTAATGGTGATTACTTTGTTGAATAAAAATTATTTTTAAAAAAGTTATCTTATTTTAAACTTAAACGTTAAAAACGTAAATTACTTTTTCCGGTACCTAATATATTCCTAATGTGTACTGAATTCACTCTCACTGTAACAAATTAGTAAAATGAGGACAGTACAGTGATAACGCGCTCCTATCACAATTAACAGACTACTACACATGACAGATGACTCATGAATTATGAACATTAATAATTTAAATTACTACATGAGATATATAGTATATAACAAATAAGAGTTATACTAAAAATATTACTACACTGTACAAATACAACGTTCTATTGCTTTAATCCAGTCCCATCCTAACATTTTTTATTTTATATCTTTTATGTCTACGATTACCATCTTTTCCTTTTATTTTATGTCATTATCAACATAACAATAACAATAATAATATCTTAGAAAAGTTATGTTTCTTAAGAAAATGAGTATTTTGATAAAGGATAAGATTTGAATGAGTGTTGTTTAATAATTTAAACTATTCTTTCCAAATTCCCCGCAGACTATCGTTACTTTAAGTAAGTAAGAATAGTAAAAAAGTACATTTAGATGTCTCTTTAACACTGGCAATGACATCATTTTAGTAGAGTTTTAATATGTAAACAAGATACCTTCAAAATTTTTTAAAGTATTAAGTCTACACAATATATATACATATATATTTTTTTAATTTAATTATTTACTACAAATTTAAATTCAATACAATAAATCTTGTTTATTATCAAACCTTAATTTGAATTATATTTGTCTTTATTCATAATCATAATGTTAGAAGGATAGGAAATAACTGCAATTTAAATGTTGAAGTGTCAATATTATTATTAGTTCATGATAACAAACATACGTATATTCGTTCGTAAGACAAATATAACCTATTATCGAGAAATGCGGTCACTTCACTGCAGTTACGACGGGTAATTAATTCGGTATATTTATAGATTAGAAAAGTTAGCTGTCTACAGACATACACATTTTAATAAACTGCCAGCTTTATATTAGTGACAACCTTTTGCTAAGTATTTTCTTTTGAAAATAAGAATCAAAACCAGTAACGGTGAATTGTAAACTACGAAACTATTTTCTAACAGTTCTTTTTTTATATATTCTTTTTTTCTATATATGCATAACAGTAATAAAATAAATTATTTAAATTTGTATTAAATAAATTTCGAAAATGGTTTTCTGCATTCAAAATAAATAAATATTTCTTTTGTATCACTACTTCAGGTAAATTAGTAAGGCAGTATTTTAGATACTTTATATATTATATACACGAGCCTAGCAATGCATACTTTTAAAGAATATTAATACTAAAATATAAGATTTGATTTATTATTTTCTTCAAATATGTCTACATTTTTCTTCAAAAATAACTTACTATACAAGATAACTGACGAATATTAGTATTCGTCAGTTACCTAGTATTGTTAGTTATCATATTGTTATCTTAATCAATATCGAAATTTAAACTTAGATATAAATCATAATCCATTCAAACTGCACGCTAATTCAAATTGATACTCTAGTTAAACACTAGATAAGCCCAATGGACGTGGCCATATCCGTTGGACTTATCGTTTTTATTTAATATGGTAATTAAAATTTTACTTACTACTTTTCAAATATCTGTCGAAGAATTGGGGGAAATTTAATATTATTTTTATTTATTTTTATTGTACAGATGATCATTCCTTGATCAACACCTTAAAGATGCATTTTCTTTTACAAATAATGTTGTTTATAGTTTTATTAGGATGCACAAGAAACGAAAGGTCAAAGGTGAAACTAAATAAAATATATTATTAAAATCATGACTAGGTTCTAGATCCAATATCTATATAGATAGTTAGATAATTCCACGTGTCTATCGAATCTTACTATTATATACATTTTAGTGGCGCAGATAAGCATACCGTGCTATACAAACTTTTACCAAAACAAACAAACATACAAACATACAACTATTAAAGTGAGCTTGCCGTAATTTTAAACTGAATCGATGCAATTACTAGTTTTTAGAAATCGTTTCAATCAGATGGTAAGAGCTGCCAAACGGCTCCATTTCCGTAATAAGTTATCAAACTCATTCTCGTCAGTAACATGGAAGTTTCTCGAGACTCTAGGTACAGTACCATCTAAAAGTTCCACTAGTTAATTTTCATTCTTATCTCATTAATTAAATCGTAATTTTTCTTAAGATCCTAATCTTAAGAATAAAATTAAATTAAAAACAATTTCGTATATTATTACCCTGCCAAATCCTAGGAAAGTCCCATTTTTTATTTATTTAATCCCCGAGAAAGAAATTAAAAGAGTTTTGCAGTTAAACAAATGCTGTTGACGAGGACGATATTTGCCGACTTATGATTGTCATTACTTGATTTTATCCTACTCGCTCGGACTCATATCAATAATACTTCCTTATCCAAGGGGTATTTTCCTAAACTTTTACGGAGCGTCCATGTCCTTCCTCTGTCAAATGTTGCTAATTCTTCCGCGTGCAATTATTTTTCTCCCATATCTGGATTTATTTATTTATTTATTTATTTATGCACCAAAGAAAAAAGAAAAGACAATTATAAAAGACATATACATAGGATGAACTTATCTCTACAAAGAGATCTCTTCCAGCTACCCTTAAGAGTGTTGGACAGGAGGTTTAAGAGGACAAAGAAAGGTACTTATATATTTTATAATAATATGCAGATACATAATAATAATACTATATAAAATATGATACATACATATACATTTATGGCTACAATAATTAAAAAGAACATACATATAATAATACTATATAAAATAAAATACATACACATAAATTTATACCTACATAAATTAAGAAGTACATACATATAATAATAACATATAGAAATACATACATATATTACACATTATAATTTAATCCTGTGAGAGATAGTAGTTAAATTGTTAAGTGGTAATTATCGACAACAAGCGAGGTCTTAACAAGGTCGACTACATTGCCCTAACACTAATGCTGTTAGACTACCCCAGTCTGTAAAAAATCTCGATCTTCCTATTGATAATACGCTCAGTTGGAGTGTCCATATAACTGAGTTATGTCGATAACATACGTACTCGTTACGTTTACTTTATCGGCACAAAAACATTTTTAAAATTTTAAGCAAGACTCTGTGGTGGAGTCTCTTCTTTTTCTACATATTGACTACGCTGATGTATGCATGCTGTCTCTTCAATAACTGCATTAACTTTATTTATACGTTAATTAAATTCGATCACTTATCTGAATATCGTTCCAAAACGGGACTGGCTTCCTGTCCGTAAAAGAAGTACGTCAAGAACTCTCTGTCAGTATTTTTTAATTTTAAGTGATTTACCCTCTCCTCTGTACTTCAAGTAAAAATTTCAACTACTGTGTACAACTCAGGGCTATTATCTCCGTTCATTATCCAACTTAAGCTTATTTATCCCTATACGTCATACTAGTTTTATGCCTAATTTCCTTCACAGTAAAAAAACTGTTGAATAGCCTTCCTGAGAGACTTCGTCCTGCTCCCAATCGACAAATATTGAAGATGCACATTTGTAAATATCTTCATGAGAGAACGCAGTGAATATTTTTTGTTCCATTACTAACTAAGTGAGTATTTTGTATTTATTTTAACTTACATATTTGGTTTGTTTTATAGCGATAAGATATGTATGTATTTATGTAATATTTATTATTTTTAGATTATTTTAGTACAGCTTTTAATTAATTGGTAATTTTCGTTTATAATTTTTTTGTTTACTTGTTTCCTTCATTCTTCTTCTTTGTTCTATTAACATTGTTGGTTGACTGGTAGTTAATGTCCTAGCCCACTGGTGTTATTTTTTTTTGTACAATGTAGTTTTAATAAATAAATAAACTATTTAAATATATAAAGTTTATGACTAAGGGGCCTATTCTAATAACGTAGTCATTATTGTCTTCTATTTTATTTTTCATAGTTTCATAGAAATCCATAATGACAAATAATCATGCAATTGGTAGTACATAATTGTCACTTGTGAAATAAAATATTACTATATTGAATTAAATTCTTTTGTTTTACAAACCTCATGTTGTTATTTGTTACCTCTGTAACACGTGTGGTTGCTGACACCTGCATTTATGATAATTTTCTGTAAATATTTTGTAACCACAATGAGATGGTTTAATTTCTTTTGTGGTCTCCCTTTTTATTAATAATATGTCTGAGTATTTAACGCCTTTCCTAGGTTTACATTTTTTAGGGTGAATGCTGAATTATTACAGTTTTATACCACGATATTTTAATATTATAACAATATTAGATATATTTACCTGATGTAATATTATATGTTGGCAGTGATCAGTAATAACTGAAGTACATAGTAGTTTAGTTCTATTACCGTTGTAACATATAACAAATTTTATTTCATGGAACTGATTTGAAAATATTATATACTATATATATATATATATATATATATATATATATATATAGTATAGTGTTAACTAATTGAAACGGAAAAGTGGCTTGAAATCCATTTGCAATTCATTCTGCATGCGGCATCGTCCGTGGCGTTTTCATTAATTTACCTATATTAATCTATATCTATTCAATTTGTTCACTTCAAACATAAACCTAAACGTACTTTTAAAGAATAATAAATTAATTTGAAGAGATTTAATCAATCTTTCTAGCACAGTAATTTAATTCGGTTGGTGTTGAGTTTGTATTTTATAAATTTAATTTTCAATTGTGAAAATTTACATATTAATTTGTTAGAAAGTTGAACTCTTAGTATATTTTTATAAGATGTAACTTATAAGATAATAATTTAAATTATTATTGATAAACCTTCAAAAATCTTCTGAGTTAAAAATTAAATCTTATATAACAGTTATTTATTTGGTAGTCATTTTGTTGTTTTTACACTTAGGACATAAAATATATTATCTTATAGACAACTTATATGATGCCTCTTTGCAATTACTTGCGTTTGTTGTTGATGAGTTCGTTACAAAATTATATCAAAATTGTTGAAGCAGATGTCAATTGTGCAGTTATATTGTCTAAGAGGTTCTTGATTTGTGGTTGGAATAAATGAAGACTTTTTTTTAAATATGAAAAGATTTTGGACAAACAACATTGAAAATTGGTTTCGAGTTCTTTGTTCTTAAAATTTTAAGACATACTTTGTTATTATTTCATTATGTATAAATATATAAATCAGAATAGAAATAAAAAACAATTAAAAACTTCTGAAACTGTCAACTTGAATACCCATAATTTACGACGCATTGATTGATATTGTTTGTTCCTGACTCAATTATGAGTTCGATAAACAGCGCTCTTGTTTGTACACTTTCAATTAATTGAAAAAGAGTGGAATAAAAATAAGATAGATTTGTACAAAACATAGCCAAAGAAAGAAAATATAAAGTGCCATTGTATAAAAGATATTTCTTACATAAGTATTTAAAAAATGTCTAACTATTATTACTTTTTATGTCTACCTGTCTCTTATCTGAAAGAAATAATCCTTCTCACTGCCTTCACGTTTAGTATTACGTACTATTTAGTTAAGTTGAAAGATAGATCTTATGGTCATGAACTAATGCAATTCTTACTCACACTCTATTACGTTGTTGGTATATTATTCGCAAAAAGAATTATTTATTTATATATAGTTATAGTTATAGTAGTAGTTATAGTAGTTTATTTAGTATGAAATAGCTCACTCACAAAACTGGGACCTAGGAAATAACATGATAGTAAATTATAATTTTGTTTTCTTTTTTAAGAAATAAACGCGGCATAAGTGAATAACTTCGTTAGCGATGATTTCAATATTTGTTGATATCATATGATTATTTTTAATTCTATTTTCCATTCCACTACATTCTAGTGTAAATCACAAAACCTGAAATTAAATATAGAAATATGTATTATTGAAAACAAGATATTTCATAGTAAAGGCACGTTCCGCTCGTAATTCTTTAATCTGCCACCTCTCGAGATCAATCGTGAAGGATCGTGATTGTAGTAATGAGTTCCACTGTGGCGCTCCTTCACTGCCTGATCAAATAACATACTAGTATACATCTATTGACTTGGGGCAAATTATCCCCTATTCAACAAATTCACTAAAATATATCCATTTTGAAAACGGTGTCTTATGTAACAAAAAGCCAGCAACACTTATAAAATGTAACATGTGTGTATTATATAATTTCATTAAAATAGAATTCAATTGATTCTTAATATCTTTAATGTCTCAAAACTGAAAAATTATATGGTTTCTCAAAATCAACAGCTTGTTTACTGAAATGAGTGAAAAAGAGAATTGTGCAAGTCACTTCAAATGCTCAAAGGAATATTTATTCGTAAGTAAACACCTTGCAGCCGCCAATACAAACCCAAGTTGGTTGTGTGAAAATTAAATTGATATATATGATAAGGAAGATGAATAATTATGACAGCTAATGAGGCGGGGTTCATTTATCATCGGCTTAGTCTTATAGACTTGGATCTTTATTAAATTTCTTATTTTATTAATCTTATATATATTTGTAGTACAGTACAAATGTTATGAATAACACAGTAATACAGTATTGGAATACAATCAAGAGTAGCAGTTTCTACTAAATGGTACTAACTTTTATTTCTTATTTAGCTTCTAAATTTATTCCGCTGATGTTCCACTTACATACATATTTTGATGCATAGCAATAGACTTTTATCTATGCATTATGAATAATTGAATACAATTCCAATATAAACTAGTTAATAATTGGCGATGAAATATTGCAATATCTAACTAACTGCATCTATAAATATAAATCATACAAATATCAATTGACCATTACTTGAACTGGTGAAAGACAATTAACAATATAATTATTAAGGAACCCTAACAGAGTCCTATAGTTGCATAACAGATTCCTTTAAATAAAAGCATAGTAATTAAGTTTAGAAAAAACCATGAACAATAAATATAATTAGATTTGTATTGTATGCTGTATGTATACAAAACAAACAAGAACCTTTTTGTAACGTTTAGTGTTAAAAGTAAATAGGGGCGCCAACAGACCCTCAATTGCGACTCGCTGCGTTCGCAAAATCTCGGGTGCCGTTTGCATATTGAGGGAATCGAGCCCAGAGTAATGATTCATCGTTTCCGATTGACTTCACTGAGATATCAGTTTTTTGACATGACATTTTTCAAAAAAATTTTTTTTTTACGTTTTTCAATTTTTTTTAAAAACCATTACCTAATGTGTGTCTTTTTGATTGCAAAATTTCATTATTAATGTAATTTAAAAAAATTCTGTCAAGTAGTTTTCGAGCCTATTCGTGACAAAGAAAGTGAAAGTCTCCAGTAGAACGCTCCGCTCGCTACGCTCGCTTCGCTCAAAAAAAGCTGAATAAACTACGACAATTTACAATTTACTACAACTAGATATTCTCATTTTCAAGTTTCATACAATAGCAATTTCCTTACTTATTTTGAATATTCATATTAAAACAATCCTTAAATTGTAATATTAATTGGCATCTTTCATCATTACTTTTAAACATGGATACTGTTTATAAAATAAAGATTCATAGTTAATTATACCTTTGAGTAAAATACTAAAGATAGAATGAAAATAATAAATTATTATTGTAGATTAAGGATCAGCGTAGATTGTAGATATGTGTTAAGTATTATTAATTTGTTATTGTTGTTTTAAAAACACCACAAAAAGTCGAACTCCATTTCATGACAAAAGAAACTACTGACAGAATTTTTATTAAGAGTATTTGCTCTCCAAACGGCAATTTGAATTGTACGAGTAATGGAGAATAGAAATGGCTTTTATTTCTAGCGGTTTTGTTTTCGTCATTGCATTTATTTCTCTTCGTTGTAAAATGCATGTTAAAAACAGTAAGAGTTTTTAATACATAATGCTTTATGGCACTACGCGGAATATCAATAAAGCAAAGAATAATTTTGCTCCTTTGTTTTATGATTTGTATGTTCATAAATTTATGTAAATGTAAAAAATTACAACAAACAATTCTCTCCAAAAGTAACGAACAAACTACTAACTAAAGAACAGAAATTTTATCATGCAGCAAGATATAAAACAACAGTCCAGATATGTTAGAGAAGAAAGAAGACATTAAATTTAAAATTACAATAATTAATAGACTTAAGGAAAATTTTTATATAATATTTGAGTTCCTAAACATTAGATGTGTCTAAATAACGTCTGATATTTGTGTTCTATAAATAAGCATGCAATTGTTATTTTGTCAAATACTTGTATACATGTGTAGGCCGTGTAGCAATGTTTCCTACCCAATGTTAAATCTTTACTCGTCAGAATATTAAAATACTGATACATGTATTGTATAAATTAATGTTGAGATAAATATTAACAAACATTTTTTATTTCAAGTATTAATTTATGTATTTTTCTCACTCTGTTTTCACAGAATTTTGCAAGGTAGTTTATAATTTAGATTGAGTTTGTTTCAACCAAACTGAATCAGTGGTTTTTCAATAAAACTTTTAATAAAATTTTAATGTAATTATGGCACCGCTGTTCTTAAAGAAATTATGTAACAAGTATTTTTCTTAACACTTCATGGATAATAGGACATTTTTAATTCCAAAATATTTAACGCTTCGTTGATATTTTGATTAAACGTCGGGTGTAAACGTTGTATCGGGCTCAGGTTAACTTTTGATACATTTTCTATCGTTTGATCGAGGAATTTAATCACTCTGGATACACTGATAGAGATAGTTATTATATATATCTATCACGAAGTAAATAAGCCTTGTTACAAACACCACATTTCATTTAATATCTGCATCATAAGATCTATGTTTATTTAAATAAATCTAAATACTATTATTAATAATCACTTGCTTTACTATTTTTAAAAGCTTTGAAGATAACCATCATATTTTTTTTTTTGTGAAAATAAATTTTCGAACTTTTTTCATTGATTTAAAATAACTCTATAAATTATAATAGATTTGGTGAAGTAGAAATAACTCTATAATTAATAAATTCACTTATTAGATAGACAAAAATCAATAGAATATCGGTACAAGGTATGTAAGTAAATGAAATGTTTTAATCAAGGCAGTATAGTAATATGAATTGCAAATGGGATGGAAGTCGTATTTCATTCCAACTAGTGTTAGTTAATGTAACTGCTGGTTTGCATATTTGTCTACATATAATAATAAAGTGAGTCTGTTCGTTTGGATTGTATCCAAAACTAACAGCAATCAAGTACCTATTTGGATTGGCAACGGCTTAATATAAGTCCTATATAACGTTATTGTATTAACATTATTAGGTACTTTTACCTAATATTTTCATATTCTATTTTATACATAATATAGTCCGATTGATAAATATATAAATTACGTGTAATTGTTCTAAGAATATTAGTGTTAATAGGTAGCTATATATTGTAGTTTATATAAAAGATTTTGAAGTTATAGTTATTGGCAGTTTTTAAAATGTTATATAAACTAATACATTATAAGCTAATAAAAGTTAATAATAATAGTAATTTAAAATGAGTACCAAAATTTATCAGAATCTCCTTCGAAATTATCAAAGAAGGTAAAAATAATTAGAATATTTTTTTATTAATACATAAATTTTGTATACTCGGAGGATCGTAACTGTGTCGAGGGCCTACTTTATGGTTCATTTATCGTCTGATCGATTTATATATTATACTTTCTATATTTATTTTGATATAATGCTATTACAAGAGTGTCAAGTGGATATCATTGTTGGACTGAGATATTTTAATAATGCCTATGTTATATAGAACATGTATATAGACAACAACAGCTATAAAAATCATCAATTAACCGCTCCGTTTAATAATGAAAATGGATGAACCAAACAAATATACAAATGAATACCTCTTTCGCATTTTGTAATAATTTTAACTTTTCGTGATGACTGCATTATGCTTTTAAGTTATGATTAAGAACAGAATAGAATCGAAACTAGCCAGAAAAATCTGATTCAATTTAATTTAGAATAAATATTATCGTTAAACTTCATAGACAAAAACTATAAATTAAAAAATATTTATATAACAAAGGCTATATAGTTTTTCATTTCTCAATTCTTTAATCCGTAGGATTCTCAATTTCAATCTCGAAGGAGGATCGTCAATACTAGTAAAGACTCAACGAGGGTCCGCCTTAGTGACTCACTTAACTGAGTCATCAAATTACTTTTAAATTTTATGTCCTTACTTCTCCCACTCTTTATAATATTGTTTTAAAACCGTCATACACATTATTATTACTTTAGTTTAGTTAAAATTTAAAAAAAATGAATCACAAATTAAATGTTTAACAGCTATTCTAAAATTATTTTTACCAAATAAGATTAGGAAATAGAGTTATGACTCTAACAATAATACGAGTTCACGCGCGTCCTCGGTAGCGTTCGAGCTTAGAAAAGATCAAAATAATTAATTGCTTACACCTAATTACTTGAAATAGTCATTAACGTTTCAGTTTTAATGTTGTATATTCTCTAAGCAACGAACAAAAAGCTAAAAACTTTTTGTTTAAATAGAACTTCACGTAATGTATTTCCACGACACAACAAGGAAACAAGCATGGTTAAATATTTATATACATACACGTTCACACACAAATATGCTTGCATACATAATATGTTCTTTAAAAATACCGATTAAAAAATAATTTGATTTAAAAATAATTTAATTAATTACCATCGGTATATTTAATAACACTGATGTAATTGTCTTATTTAATGATATTTTTTTACTTCAAACTGACATTAACGACACAACCAGTCACCTCTGTATCTAAATCCTTTATACCAATTCACAAACAAAGAATCGTAAGTAAGTGACAATGTTATAATTGGTAATGACAAAACAATATTTAATTAAATATTGCATAATAGTAATGTTCGTAACTTGTATTACAAAAATCATATCTACTTCTAGTGGTATTTTAAACAATACTTATATTTACATATGGAATTTATCTATTAATATATATAACATGTTAATGTATCAATTCACAGTTGAGTCAAGTTATCGATTAGTGAAGTATTACAACAATATTACATTAAGAACTATTTATTACAATAATCGCTTATAATTTACGTATTAATTTAATCATTATTATTCTATGTATTTTAATAATATGTATCTTTTTATACATTACATGATAATGTGACATTTTACAATCTACTCAAATCTCTGCTTGATTAAATAAAACTTACAAAATTTTGTTGTAGAGTCTCCTACAATAATAATTTAATATTCTCATTTTTATTTTAAACATAGTTATCATAAATACATATCATGTTTATATATATTCTACCACATGCAGGACATTAAGTTTGCATTTCAAGGTAAAAATTTTAAACAGGTCGCATAATACCCCAATCTTGGCCTTGGTCTTTCATCTTGGCCGTGCATTTTACTAGGCCAAATAAGCAACTAAGCAACAAAATCGATAATTAACATTGAAATAACCTGACATTGTTAAAGGTTTACAATACAGTCCTCTTTGAAGTCAAGCTGTGCATATTTAAACAAATCATTATTAATAACAATACTGAAGTCGCAAGAGGAAAGTGGGTACTATAAGAAAAGCCAATATTGCCGTCTCCCCCGGCAGTTGTCAAGATACCATTATTTTTGACAAATTACCATAAACACACGTAGAAAGTGATTTTTCGCGGTACATATTCCATAAAACGAAGGAAAATGTATATATTTTTTTGTGACACGGTTTATATAACAATTGTTGGTGGCACATCTATAAATAACTCCCTCTGATCCCTCTGATTGCAATTAGTATACATTTTAGTATTATACATTAATATATGACACATGAGTGGTTATATGTGGCTCAACTGAATCCATGACCTTGTGGCCGGACTGACTCACAGGATATTAAAATGTAACCGTACTGCAGTGAACACGCCTACAAGTTGTCATCTCTGTTTCTGTTTATTTATTTTACTCAGTGGACATTTTTATTATAATACTAGTCAATAACTCACATGTAAATTTATTATCAACGTTCCTACAAGAACTGACAACACACAATAATTGTAATCAATAATGACAAAAAATAACATTACCTAATACATATATATCCTCCCTTTTGACGACATAATATTATATTAATACAGTAGACTTGTTGAATAAAACAACATCGCTTTTTCAAAATTCTGTTAAACTTTGTTTAATTTTCTTTTGAAATACAACTTTTATACTTGTATAGGATCAAATGGATTAACGAAATTTAAAAAAGGAATGTTAAAATATGCAACAGTTGAGGAGAAAAAGTCTGTGTGTTCGTAAAAACAGTTGTACAAACGAAAGCGTAACTGAAAATGTCATGAAAGCGAGCAAGAACGTACATTAAAATATATGAGATTAATATAACCTATACCTTTTAGCCATATTATTCTCACTTTATTTAGAATTTTAAAACTTTTAACTCTAAAGTTGAAACATATATATATATATATATATATATATATATATATATATATATATATGTAGATGTGTAATGCTACAATTATCAACGTGAATAAGGACATCATAGCTCAGCTAGTATAAGGACAGGCAGGAACTCTTACAGGACACAGGTTGCAGACCTGCTCGTGTTGGTGAAATTTTCATTTAATATTTTTTGTTTTTAAATCCATAAAACATTAAAATAAGAATAGTTATAGTAAAGATTAATTTTAAAATTCTAAGCTGTTATTAATAAGAAACCATTTTGTTAACTTAGGGTTGGGATATACAATTTTTATTTTTATTAACCCAAAATATAATACAAATATTTGGTCTATGTAACGATAAATACCAAAACTTTTGATAATTTTAAAGGGCAACGTGACAAAAATTAAGATTTAAAGTAATTTAATTTTAATCAAAATCTCTCTAGAATCCTTATTCATATCTTCCGCCCGCCTCTGGCTCAGCTACTTGAGGCCTGCGCAATATGTCATTCCTTCCACGTATTCTTCGCGGAGCTTTCCATCATCTCAGCGGAGACAAGCTTTTTCGCCATAACGTTATTCACGTACGTGAATTTCGATCGCTCGGAAGACTTTTGGTTGTTTTCTATTTATTATCTTCTTTATTTACTTTAACAAGATCAATTCGAAACCACGAAATATACCCCATCAGATATACCATTATGTCAGCACAGGTGCAAAACTAGGAGTAAAACTATAACAGTCGTGGAGACGTCATTATTAGTATAATTATTTACAAGATAACTTTGTTTTTTACGAATAAAGTTTAGTTACCTAAATATACATACATGGCATTGCCTAACGTGTGATTATAATTAATGTACTACCTTAAAGTGGTTAGTGATATTTAGGCTAATGTATAATTAATAATAAACACTTCTCATCCTGTAATCTCTCTCCTCGTTACAATTAACGACAGGGTGCAGTTAACCACGGCTCGTCGTAGTTCGTCTAGCAATTAACTTACTGAACCCGATATATTGCTGTTAAACAAAAAAAATATAATATTTAAACAAAAATCAAAATTGCATTGTTTACACAATTAAAAAAAGTTAAAATACTTTACAGCATACAGGATATCGTAATCGGTTGTGACACAAATCATGAAGCTAAGGTAAATACTGTTATTTAATTAAAATCAGTTTTTAAGTTTAGATCAGTTCAGTTGCTTCAGTTACAGAGTTGTAGAACAAACTTTATAGAATTTATTATTATTTATTTATTTATTTAGCTTCACGCCATATCCCTTGCGGGGTAGCCAGAGACGACGGAGCGCCAAACACTACGGTCTCTGCATACCTCTTTCGCCTCGGCCACAGACATCAACCTCTTCATACATGCCCTCCGGGGAGTCCTCATGCTTTTTACGTGACCTTCCTCCAGTAACATTGATACTGTGTTTTCGAAGGTCACTCGAGGCCTCCCCCTGTCTCTCTTACCGCTCACTTTTCCTATATAAATCTTTTTTACCATTCTTTCATCACTCATTCGTTCGACGTGCCCAAACCACCTGAGCACGTTATTCTTCATTCTCACCGTAACATCTTCGCTAGTACCTGCCATTCTGTGGATCTCTTCATTGCGGATTCGATCAGCTAGACTGACTCCGCATATTCTGCGAAGAGATCGCATCTCCACAGCATTCATCTTTCTTACATTCTTCTTCTGTGTTACCCACCTTTGGCTGCCGTATAACAGCGTCGGTAGCAAAACTGCATTGTGTACAGCCAAACGTGCTGACGTTTTGACGTCTCAACAATGCAGTCAAAGCACTGTTGACTGTGTTACCGGCAGCAATAGAATTTATTGTTATACAATAATATAAATAAAACAATTGCTTACATTTTACATATTTAATTATTTGTAATGATTATCTACTCTTATTCTTAAGCGTTCTTGAACAGATATCTGACTTTGGCGATGTACCAAGATTCGACTGATTATTTTCTTTACAATAATATTTTGTCTGTATCAGAATATTCCGTTTAACCTACTTTTTTATATAAATAATAAACATATCATCAAATTATACGTTTCTTCTTCTTCTGGGGTCAAGTTTTCCAGGGGATTATTTTGAACATATATATTTTTTTTATAGAATAAAGTATTAATATTATATTAAATAAAGATGTTAATTAAACTCAAGCTTTTAAAGTTCTTCATGTTTATTTATAGATTTAAAAAGTGTTTACGATCTGAATGATTCGACGACTTACTTAAGATGTTTCAAGCATTTTCTATTTACAATAAAATAACTTGAACCACTCATCATGAAATAATAAATATAACATAATTTTTTGTACAATAACAAACCAATGTATTTAAGAACCGAAATATTTAATACGACATTAAAGAATACTAAACGTATTGTGATCAATGTTGCTTTTGTTAATATTTCATTACATTTAAATAATATACAGTCATTATGCATATAATACTCTCAAAGTTATTAAAATATATAATTAAAAAGTATTTTTTTAGCTTAGGTATATAAAGGAATAAACATAAAAGCAATTTTTAAATTTTGACCTTATTTCATAAAAATGAAAGAAGTTTTCGGTTATTTTGTTTAACACAAACCAGACGTCGTTTCTTTTGAATTTAAAATAAAGAACTAGCTTTAATAAAAGTAAATTTGCTAAAAATAAATTTAATAAATGTACTTTATAATGAAAGTTTGTATCTTATATTCATAATTTCACTAATGGAGAAAAAGGTTTTTTTTTCTATTCATCTGTAAATAAAATTGGCAAGAACTCGAAGTGTTCTTTCAGTACAAGGCGCTTTAAATAAAATTACGTACTTAGCACAGACCAATTGAACACAGAAGAGCTTCATTAACGCTTTCAAATCATTTCAACAATAAATTGTTATAAGTTTATTACAATTATGTGTATTTATAAATTGAAAAACTCATGTTATTAGTATAAGTAGTACTTTATTATGTTTAATATTTTACTCGCCTTATCACAGTCACGTTACATGGTATAGTTAAAATAATTATAATTATATTAAATAGCTACTCTGTACTTAACAACACTCGCGAAAATATGAAGCTACAAGGACTGCGGTGTATCAATGTATGAGACGTGTGGTCTTATTCACGTTGCTTTGTTATTATTATAACTATTTTATAAATTTGCGTTCATTTAATATTTTTAAGTAATAATCAAATGTTTTATAAGTTATGTTCAAGATTTAATATATAATTACTTGGAATAATTATTATGTTTTCGGCCCATCAGATATGGTTTAAACGTAATAGATATATATATATATATATTTAAAAAGTATTCTAGTTTAAGTAAGTCTAAAAATCCATTCATATCCACTGTAGGAACTACAAACTATCGGTCAATTTCAGTGCTTGGTGCACTTTATTGTCGTAATAGATTAAACACATTGAATCATATTTAAAATCTTTTGAAGATGCAATCCATGACCTAAAACTAATATTATTGCTTCAACCATATATTTTACAACCAAAGAGAAAAAAAAACAGTGACAAAATTATCGTTAACGGCATTTGGAATAATTTAATAAATATATAAATAAAAACCATTTAATTTCAAAATTTACATACAATGGGACAACGAAAAATATATTCAAAATAATAGAGTAGTGATAAAAAATAATCATTCCACTTTAAACTGAATAATATGACAAAACCTACACTGTTTAATATTGTCCATCAAAATATTCAAAGCTTAGGTATCAAGGAATTTAAAGAGCAATATTAATGTAAAACGTAACTGTATAGTTGTTTTAATCTGCTCTGTTCACTTGTTTACACAAAACAAAGGAATTTAATTGTATACAAAGTTCCAGTTAAACAATAGAGAGACCGAGTGTATCTAAAACTTATAGCCTTCCTTGCTGGCAGGTATCACAAATAAAGGAGGGATTCAAGTTCGTTTAGTCTTTGATGTTATATTTAATACACAAAGAGTACAGAATGTTAACAAATGTATTAACGAAATGATAATTTTGTTTACCAACTTAAAAAAACATGGAAACAATTCTCATGGTCTCCCTTAAATTGTATTAAAATTTTGAAATTTACTGTCTATATCAACTTGTATATTCCTATGTACGGCTACGAAGAAATTTCATTTCTATAATAATTTTGATATTTACAGTCACGTTTTAATTTTTATATTCATCGCCTACACTGAAGACACAGAGTTGATTAATTATCTGTTGACACGTAATTAAAGAAACTTAATTATTCTGTGGAAATTTGTATTCTTTTAGAAGTTGGATATTGCCAGCTTGAGGTTACTCGATTTTCCTCGTATTATATATTATTTTATTATTTATATATGATATTTTGCTTGAGTTATCAATTATTTACATTGATAGGTACTGCTATTGTTTAGGTGTAGCTGGCATTTGTTTCAGATGTTTAGAGTTTTACGTTGTTTTATTGATATATTTAATATCGAATCAAAATAAAATCAATTTATAATTCTTCTTGGTTTCTAAAGACAATAAGTTATTCGCTTTAAAATTTACTAAATATTTTTTCTTCGTCAATGTCAGTGTTATTTTAAATTTAAATTTAATTAGTAACACTATTAGCTAATTAGCATATTTAAATTAGATGTCAACCTTTCTAGTGCTTTTGATAGAAAGCACTTGCGAGTTTCACTTTTTAATTAGATTATTATTATTATTTATTATTAAAGATTATTAAAAAAAGAGTTTTAAATTATATTCAGATGTGAATTGTGGCAGTCCACAGTTCTTGATTGTTACATATCACACTGGTATTCTATACACGAGTATTATAGTGAATAACATGCTCCACTGAACTGAACCTAACTTAACATTGAAAAGTTTTTGAATTTTAAAATACAATCAGTTTCGTTTAAAAATTAACTACTACTATTATGACTGTTGAGCTCAGACTATTACAAAAACAAAACATAACAAATCTTTGTTTAAAGTCATGTGATGAAAATATAATAAAAAAGCATTCACACTCACAAAATTTAATCCAGAGAGCGCATTAAATACTCGGACACACGAATATGACAACGGAAGCCGCAAAAAAATTAAACCAACTCGTTGTGGTCACAAAATATTTACAGAAAATTATCACGTACAGTATAACAAATGCAGGTGTCATCAACCACACGTGTTACAGAGGTTTACAAAAAATTATAACACTTTCTTTTTTGTAATATCAAGGAATTTAACTCACTACACTAATTCACTGTTCATAAAAAAATTGTTTTAATAATTGCATTGTGTTCTGTGCTAAGTTTCTAAGCTAACTTTATTTATAAGTGAAGGCTCTTAACCAATAGTATTATACATTTTTTTGTTTTGTTTTATTGCCCATCACGTATACACTGTTGCATAGATTTTGATGTAACCAGATATAATAAAATAGAACACAATAATAACAGCGTCTCAAGTAGATTACATAGTCACTTGAACATTATTACATTTAGAAACGTTTGTATATTCTTGAAAACCTACTGAATAAATTTTAAAGAAATTTCATGTATGCTAGCTAGCTAGCATAGCTGTTGCAGTTCTGTGTGTTTGGCCTCGCTAGACCTCTACAACCATTTTCCATTTATTTTGCTAACCCGTGAACGTCCGGTTTGTATGTTGCTGTGACGCCCATTGTTGTAACAGGGATAATACTGTTTTAAATTCATTATCATATAACAAATTATCATTCGCACAAAGAACACTCATGACCGCACTTTTATAGTGTACCAAACATTATTAGGGAATCAGTTTCCTTTCCGTGAAATTTTATATTGGAGTGGTTGTTTTAGGGATGTTTACTTTGTAATTAAAATGCTATTATACATATTTTGAAGCTTGTAGTTAATCCCACTTCACTACATAGAAACGGATATAATATTTAGGGCTTATCTCGTATGTAATTGGAGTATAAAAATTTAATTCGGGTGCAGTGTACAAATGTGTGTATATTTGATTAGTTAGAACTGTTGACATCTGATTGATTTTTGAATAATTTATGTCTATAATGTAAGAAGAGATGAGAAAAATAAATAAATTTTACTGTCTTTAAAAACAGTAGTTGTGGCGGGGGTTAAGATAGTTTTTAATTTTAATTTAATATATATATCATTATCAGATTAGATAAATCCTTAAGTAAGAATTGCTTATTAATTTTACATGTATTATATCTGTCTATGAAGAGTTGGTGATGATGGAATCTTTAAACAATATCTACACAGGAATGCGTAGTATGAATTTGTAATAAGACATTAATTTTTATAATCATTTTTAATAGCTTATAAAATTTTGCCTCATTTGTTATTTCTGTCTATAACGTAGATAGAACGAAGCTAAGTTAAACTTCAAGACTTTAAATTATTAATATATCTAACCTTGTGATAAAGTGAATTTGTCGCCATTATTGCGAGGGAATGAAATATTAAACCAGAAATTATTATTGTCCCCCGGCCTAGACGCAGACGGGTTCCTTGATGTATGTGCAGTCAGCCCATAAGTGGCGGAACTGATCCAAATTTACATAACCGCTACACACCGTGGTACGAGGACTCAAATCACTTTATTATTTTAGACCTCGAGTTAGTTTTTGTCAAGAAAACATTAATATCATCTATGAATTATTAATGCAGTTTTCCATATTATTTCATAGTTCTGACGCAAAACAACAAGAGTATAAGCGTATGGTCTGTCAGAGGAAAGTTTCAGCTTTAGTTATATCAGAGCATTGTTACTACCAAGACCACAATATTTCTGACGTTTGTGGTTTGGTTCTGTTACTTCAGAGTGCCTCGAACTAACGAGTTGATGGAGAATGCTAAAAGACATTTTCTACCAGCCAATATTAGGATGATAAAAGAGAAGACGACTGTATGCGTATAAAAGAACAAAATATATTCAAATAAAATCGTAAATAGTATTAATATAGAAATATGAATAGTTATATAATTAACGTAGATATAAAATATATGATATATGTTATATATTTATGTCAATTTATACTTTAAAAGAATTAATAGTGAATATTAAATGTAAGTTTCTTTGGTAAAAAAAGATTTGACCTGATGTTGGAAAAGACTCAGGTTGTATTTATCTATTCAATATTAGGTTATATGTAATCATATTTACACTACAAATAACATATTTAATCTATTAAATATTATTATTATTATTATATATGATATTAAATATAAATTATTAGCAGAAGAATAAATTACACCAATTTCATTATAACGTTAACAGTACAAAATATAAACATTTCAATAAATATATTCATGAGTTTATTTACTATTTTTTCTGGTGATGCCATTCTCTTGAAAATCCATTAGTTATATTTCCATGCTACTACTCTACCATACAATAAATTTGAAAGATATAAAATAATATTTTAGTATTTAGAATCCGAACATTAAATACAACTTACGTGTAAAGTACAAAAACAAATACAAAATAAATAATAAATTATATATTATTAAAAACCATAATAACCTCCTATTGATGATAATTAATTCTCACTTCCGACAATAATATGCAACGTTAATGAAACAAGAGATTACAGACACAAGTCTACAAGACACAACGCACGTGATAAATGAACCACGCCTCATTAACAAGGATGCAGTAATTATTAATCTTCCCTGTATCACGTTTCTACCAAGTTTCCTACATCTAATCTATTATCAATACAAGTACAACTAGTATAAGTATAATTTTATATAATTTCGAACTACAGAAAGCATAATTTTATTTATTACTACACTTTTTAGTCCAAACACATTTTCCACCTATTGATCTCATATTTGGAATATATCAAATATACATCCAACAAGTTTTTTATGTCATCTATCTTTAATATTTAAATTTCTCTGTTCCCTTACACAAAAATATTTATTGTTAGCCTACTTGTTAGCTTTATATTAAGAGAATATCTAAGTAAAATATTAAATAAAGTTATGACAGGTTGCGGGCAATCAGAAAGAAAGTGTCTAAATTATTAAACAACCCTCATCCAAATCTTACCCCTTTATATGTATATATATACACATTTTCTTAACAAACAAAACTTTTCTACAATATTTTGTTTTAATGGAAAAATATCTAACAAGTATTACGGTTTTTTTGTTAATGAAACTTATAATAAAAATAAAAGATGGTAATCGTAGATATGAAAGATATAATAGGGAAAAGGTTATAACGGGTCTACTAAAGTGATAAAATATATTTGTATAGTGCATGATTTTTTTTACTTAACATAATTGTTATTATTTGTCATTTTATTCCTAATCCAAAATATTTTTTTTTCTAAACGTAAAGTTAAACAGCATATTAAATTCTACCTACAATAACTACAAAATAAAATAATTTAGTTTTGCCTTCAAATAAGCATTAACAATAAATCATACCCTTTGGAACTGTTTTTGCGTTAAATTTACAATTTCATTTACAGTAGTACACATGCAAGCGATTCATAGCGGCATTGTTTGTAGCTCGTGGTGCTACGAGTGTTGGTAATTGTATTAGAATACATATGACATCTATACTACGAGTCTGGATATGTTGTCTCGGATACTTTATGTATATATAACTTTATGTTATACTTCTTGTAAATATACTATAATATATGTACTATGATAATGTTTAAAAACCCTTTCTAAGGTCACGCGAGTGACTTTTAATAAGATGATTGAAAAAAAATTCAAACTATATGCGATTATATATATATTATACTCGGGAGTATGCCGTTTGACCCTCTCTATGGAGCTCCGAATTTATACTCGCTTAAGATATTGTTAGTACACTTGAAATCTTCAAACTATTTTTTTTCACAATGCTAAAATTACTTACTATACTACAATAATATTGACTATTTTTACAAGTAAGACCTAGGAGTAAAACAGTTCCTGTAAAGTTAGGAATTAACTTAATATTTACAAAAAATTTCTATAAAAAAAATCTGCCATTAATATATTTTTAAAACACGATTCGGGAGACGGCTCTTCCTTGTAAATTATTATTATGAAATATTTCATTATATTTCGCTCTTTGTATTTTAGCGAATATATTTAATTCACCTTAATAGACAATATTTAGGGGAGACCGGGGATGGTTGACTATAGGGGCAGGTAGACTAATTGTCAAAAACGTGAGCTAGGCAAACTTTTTACATCGACCGACTAGGTGAGCGTATCCATTATTCCCCTGCGCACAATCGTCAGAAAAACAGACGCACACCGTTTGCTAGCCTATTGTTCAAAAACAAGACACTTAAGTAACTATTCTTTTCCTAATTCTATTTGTTATAACTGTTTTCATTTTGTTTTGATTGCTTGTCAAACTGTTTAATACGATTGTTTGATTTCCGAACTTTGTATGCTTCCTTATTATTTTTAATTACGACACCATTTTAAGGTTTAGGCACGTAGTTAAAAATTTCTAGGTTGTTTGGGGCTGGTTGACTCATTTAAAAAGGGGTTGGTTGACTATCTAGTCAACCTGCCCCATACAATTTTGGATATACTAGATATAAATTGGTATAAAAATTATTGTTCTTAACCTAATATTTCCAGTTTAGAACGATGCGAATCTATAAACGAAAGTCAAATCGACGTAAAGACATATTGGAGAGAGTATGTCGACAAGTTATTTTCGCCGAAAAAACTGTCTAGATCTCAATTGACCTTGGAAAGCGTTGGCTACATAAAAACAGACAAATATTCAGTGACGAGGAGGAGCTTGCATCAGAAGATTGCCCATAAGGGAGCTGCTGATGTTTATTATGGATTAACGCCTTACGAGTCCTGAAAATTTGCAAATGAATTTGCGAAAAAAAATAATAAATTTATTCCTGAATCATGGGATAAAAAACAGATTGATGATGAAGATTGGGTAGGGAGTTTGCTTAAACGTCATCCTATTCTCTCTATTCGATCTCCTTAAGCTACGAGTTTATTTCGAGCCACTTCTTTCAACAAAAACAACGAGCAGTTGTTCTTTGATTACCTAATAACCATTTACCTACGTTTAAATTTAAGTCCTAGGTATATTTGGAATGTAGATGAAACAGGACTGACAACGGTTCTCATTCCTGATAGAGACATAGCTCATCTTGGCACCAAAAAATTGGGAAAAATGACGTCTGCTGACCGAGGTTCGCTGGTGACAGTCGCAGTTGCTATTCCGTTCTTCGTTTTCCCACGTGTTCACTATAAATACTATTTTGACTATTTTAGACTAAAGGACTATCAGAGACTATTTTAGACTGGAGGTGGACCGATAGGTTCTTAACGATGTTTAATGTTGTTGAAGATGTTCTTAAAAATTATGATTGCATTTACTTTAGTATTTTAATCTTGTTCCTTCGTAGTCTTGGTACTCTTACTTCTTAGGTCAACTTACCCCTAGTGACAAGTCAACCTGCCCCAGGCACGGGGTAGGTTGACTCGTTTTTCCCGTTGTATAAAATCGAGCCTATATACTATGTTTTGATTGATATCGGGCTTATTGTAATTTCTTTCTAGAGCTGAATAGCGTCACTATCAATGGAATTGCTTTTCACAAAAATAATCATTAAAGCAATAAAAATATTAACTTTTAAACTGAAAATTGGTCAACCGTCCCTGGTCTCCCCTACTATAACAAATCTAGACAATCTTTGACACCGATAAATGTGTATGTTCTTTGTTTTTAGGCTGTTAATATAATAAATGAATTATTTTATACTCAAACTAGCTAATTCCCGCTTGCTGGGCATACTGTTAATTTGAATGTTAACTTAGGTTGCTATGGTAATCTTTGTCATATTATCCGTTGTTATCGTAACCGTTGCTATAGTAACTCTTAACCTCGCTTAAGTGTATAGCTCCAACAGGTTTAAAAATTGGCGAAATGCAAAAAGTTGAAATCCGTTGGGATAGGAATACCGTAAAATCTTAGTGGACGTCTACGTAACAAAAGAAATAACTATGTAAAATATTAAGTTAAATGTGTAATTGAATTACTTTTTATTGTTATATTAAAGCTTTGAAAATAAAAAACGCTTTTACGTAGGCTTTTATCGGTGAGCGAAAGCAGTCTCGTGTGGCATTAAACATAAAGGAATGAATTAAAATGTACACAACGCAGAGGGGCAGCTTTCATTTTGCTTCCTGTTTTATTTAAGTTCACATGTTATTATATTGTTTAACAGTTTTTTACAGAAAAGCTGTTACAAGGGTGATGTCCAAGATTGCAACACATTCCGGGTTCAAATTATTAACACATGTTTAAAGATGTCAATCATACTGTGAAAAAAATATATAAATAAATCAAACAATTAAAAGTCACTATGTAAATTAACAATATTAATAATATATGATACTTTTTGAATAAAACATTACATAAAATTGGTTCAAAAGAATCCTAATATACTTCAAAATCAATAACAATGAAACGCTCTAACTATTAATAAATTCAATTTCAATTTCAACAGTCCGTCCAATGACCCACTACACAATAGCTTACTATATTTTATCGTTGTTTCTAGTTTGTTTTTAAAAGCTTTACAATTTCGCAATATTCAATAATTGCTTGCTCCTGTTGGACTCTTTGATAATTTCCTTTATCGTAGCATTGAATGTTTCCAAATACTCAAAATTGATTTAAATTTAAAAATTTAGTTATGAATATATTGTGTTAAAAGAACTTCGAACAGAGTATTTTCAATTAATCTATTAATGAATCAAATAATCAAGTCAGTTTCAATCTTACTGAGAAAGAATACTATTAAAAAAGACAGCTAAATTTTTTTTATCGCTTACTTTATTAAACAGATTGAAGACATTATATTTTATACATTTATCATATAACTACATATTTAACAACTTTTACTAATTAAAAAAATATAGACTAATTTAATAATATATAACATGTTAGATTTAATAATATTAAAATGATAAATAGTACATTTCTTTAATCTAAAATTTTGAGTAGTATCTTAAAAGTTTCCTCTTAAATCATACGCTGTGAAGTAATATATCAGTTGCACCTTAATAATAACACACTAACTACAAGATAAAGTACAGGAGTACGAGTTAAAATGTAATATATAGAACATTTAAGACTTAACTTTAAATATTAGCATGTTTGCAGTTTCTTTTTTGAAATAAATATTCTTTACTTAATGTCTTAGTCTTTTAAAAGACTTAAATAATATTTATAAACTTATTTTCATTAAATATAAACAATATCACAATGTTGTTTTAGGATATCGGCGAAATCTTATGAATAATGATAATTATTATTAAAAATATTTAAAAAATACGAACTACTTTTATATACTGCTATATTTATAGAAAGGTATATTATATGGAAAATTTACTCTTTATTTAATCGCATAATTATATCTCAGCGAGAATATATCGCTCCTTAAATACAAAAACACCACAAGTCAAAATATACAAATTATACAGGAGCGGCATTTGAAAAAATAATTTGGATTATTTTATGATTTATGTGTAATCGATGTGTATTACGTAAACTTTTTAGGTATCAAAAGATGCGTAATTAAATAAACTTTTTTTGTATAAAGTAATTTTAACCATATCTCAAATAGGCTCTTGAAAAAATGCAAATAAGTTACTTTAGTTTATAGACTTTGACTTCGAGAACATTAAAATTCTAAAAACTAAACCACCATAATTAGGAAATTTTGAGTTTTGTTTTCAGTAATCAACCTCACAAAGGGTCAATTTATGAAAAAAAAAATGGTACAATATTTTACTACATTAGTGAACTTGCTAAGGAAAAACAAATATTGAAGTCTTATTATGAGATCATCAATTAAGTCTAAAATTAAAATTACCTACTGAAGGTACGAGTAATAAATTTAGGTTAAAAACAAAGAAATCTTTTAATCTATCAAAATGTAGACGCATAAACTTCTTGCACATATAACGATTGTTTAAAAAATAAATACACATGTGTTAAAAGTTAAAAGCTCTCAGTTACAACAATATAGTACCTACTTATAATAATTTAATAACAACTAAAAAATAAGTATACTTTAATATAATTAACATTTTTAAGCTATAATCACGATCAAATCAGACTTTTAGGATGGATTTTACCACAAATGAAACAAAACTAGACTAATTTCTCCGTTATAGTACTTAAACATATGGTTTGTACATAAACACTGTTTTAGGTTACTTACTGAAAATCTGTATTAGGTTACTTATCAGAAGCGTGTAGAATGAAGTTCAATAACGAAAAATACCTAATATTAGTCTGTCAGACACTTCTAAATAATTTATCAATTAAACGAAATTAGTGATCTGTAAGGAGTCGCATCCGAATAGTGTCTCTGAATTAAATAAAACCTTTTTTCGCCACTGAGCTGCGTAAAAAACACTATTTCTTTGCTACTATTGAAATAAAATATTAAGACTTAGTTGTTCAACTTGGTACATAACATTACGTTTAAGACACAGAGGCAACTTTATCTTAAAATAGTAGTTACAATCTTTATAACATAAGCCACCTAAGGAGTCAAAAACCTTCAAGATTAATTATTTAATGATCTACACTAATCACAACCGCATAAAGCATATGAACGTGGTGTAAATAGTGTGGTTTCAAAATTATTTTTATAAAACGAGTACTTAAAACTATATCGCGCGTAATACTTGCAAAGGTATAAGAAAACTTAAAACTAAAACATTGAAAATCAGTTCCCACTAGAAACTTATGCACTAATTTATGATGTTTTGAAGAAAAATATACCATTGCTTACTTTATCAACCATCATAACCTTTATATCAGTCCATTTAAATTTATTGCCATCGTCATCTATATTGTAGTTTCCTATGCACAGAGGTTTAAGGTAAAAAAAAATCGTGCGTCAGTTCTTCAACAGTATAAGGCTTTCCAGTTTGCTGTTTTAATTAAAGTGATATATTGGTCTGGAACGTAAATTGGAGATGATTTCAATGCCCTCGTAATGTTATGTTGGATGACAGAATGGACGCAGTCTCCTTCGTTTTGCCCTTTTATTAGAAACCTAATACTCTTGATGTTCGGCAATTCTTGAGTCGCAACATTGCTAGCATGAATTTGTTCTTTTGTTGGCCACAGCAATTATTGCTATAAAAGGTGACGTCACAAGGTTCTGTGGCATTATAATTGCATTTTTATGTAAAATAAAATCATTTTATATTTCAAAATATGTTACTCTAGCATAAAGAATAGGGAAATGATTCTAATTATTTTTTGCCAAACTAACATAATTTAAAATATGGTAGCATTATTGCATACAAAAATGAAAGAATATAGCAGATAAATAAGTGCTAAACTAACCTATTTCGGAATATGGTACTTTAGCATAAAGGAATAAGAAAATTATTGTAATATTTTTTTTCAAAACTAACTTAATTTAAAATATAGTAGTATTGAACATAAAAATGAGAAAAAAAATTCAATTTATAAATTCAAAACTAACCTATTTTGAAATATTGTACTATTGCACATAAAAATGATAAGATACTAAGCTGTATGTGATCTGCAAAACAAATCTATTTTTGAATATGGCACTTTTGAATAAATAACTTCATCTGTTTTTTAGCAGTTTTTTGGAATGTGGTAGTTTTTCACAAAAAAATGCGTGTGTTCGTGCTGAATGACTGTTGACAACTGACAATGTGGTACTTTTGCACGGAACTCAGTCACATAAACGGTACAAAACAAAACTAACGTGTTTGCGTTTGCGGGTGTTTTTAATCATAAAACAACGGGTGTTTTAGCAAAATAATAAAGTTTCATCGTTTTGGAAACATTCTATGCAATAAAACAATTTTTGATATTTTTTGAAATGTGTGGCTTTTGTATTTAAGGAGCGATATATTAAAAACAATAGTAATAGTATTAATTAATTTTCATAGTAAGCTCTTAGACGCCGGTCAGTCGCTCAGTTGTACAGCAGTAGAATATTATATCCCTACAAAAACGTATATAATTTACCATTAGTTTTGATGTTATATATACTATTCCCTTGAATACTGATTACAGTATACTTATCGAGTAGAGTTCATTACATGACAGAAAGATTTAAATATACATCTGTATATATAATGTATAATAGTAACCTTATAAGTATATTACAATATAATATTAATTGGTGGACTGTCCAAAAAATATTCATATCAACCTTCATACATAAACTTCGTACATAATATCCTCACTCACAAAATATAAAAAGTTGAATGAAAATTACATCCCTCTTAATTCGTCTTATCCCAAAAGCAAACATAAAGTTATAATATTTCCTTCAGTACGAACGAATCGGCAATAATATTTTGTTTAAATCTTGTTTTTTATTACCTACTCAAAGTACAAAATTTATACTTCCTATAATAATATGGTCAAGAGCTAGTTAAATGAAATAGATTTTCCTAATATATAAGTAAATACACTCACTTAGTTAAAAATACTCCGTAAATGTTTTAATAAAGTGCTTCGTAGATGAAAATTTACACGCAGGCGAAACTTTATGTAAGACATAAACCAAGAAAGGTCCAAGAGTTGAAGTATTGTTAGACATAGCTACAAAACAAAAGAATGGCGGCATATAGATGTTTCTTTATTGTGATGTAATTGTAAAAAGATATTTTTTTAATATGAGATGTGTTTCTTTTCTCAAACATAATTTTTTTTTCAACAATACAGTACTATTTGCCACATAAAAAAAATCGTAACGAAAATCATAAATTATCATCAAAAAACAGAAAAGACAAAGAAATGGAAATCGTACGCATCATTACCGACGAGTGCTTGAAGATTGAAACAAATGTTGTAATACTAAAAAAAACAGTTCAAGTTGAATCCTGGCAGCGGGTGTCTCTCCAAATGAATAACTGTTGTAATAATACAGATAAGTGTAAAGGCGCTTATTAATTTCTAATAAGTATACTTTACAGGGTTATTTTATCGCCATAAACTACAAGGTGTGTAAAGTGTTTGAATAGCACAATACGAATTAAGTTGTAACATTCTCTTAATGTCCAAGTATTAGTAGGAAATCAGTGTTGTTTCTACTCAGTCTGATCATAAATACTGTTACAATTGAAAATAGAAAATATTACTTTTGAATTTGGAATCTGTAATTTTTATACCCTTGTTCATTGTGTGTTTTTTTTTTATTTTCGCTCTAATATGTAAAATATTTTGTGATATTACAATGAAGTGGTATCATAAAGAGAACAGAAACGCTGTGATTGCATTATATAAAGTAGTAGTGTCACATTTTATTATAATTATTAATCTTCAGATTAATAAGGTTAATTACGTGATAGACAACCAACGAAAATTCTTTAAAATGTTGTCATTTTATACTTAAAATAACCGCTCATTAGTGGATATATTGCAATGTCTCGTTTTCATTAAAATATGTCAAAAATTACATAATTAAATATTAACGTCAATAATATTTAATTATGTCATTTTGAATATTGTAACAGCTAATTTGAATAATAAATCCTTCAAACGTGGTTTATCGTCAAATATTCTGTGTCAAATATTTGTATATAATTAAAATTTATAATTTATTTATTAATAAACTTATAAATATAAATTTTCTATATCTCAGCTTTGATCATTGGTACTGTTAATAACATTTTTAAATAACTTTAAAATTTTATGCAAACATGACAAATATTTTTAGTCCAGGCATATTAGTCATATCAGGGCAAGAATTTCGGAATGAGAGATAGTCGGCTATAAGCTTGTATAAACCTTTATTTCAACACCCTAAAACTTGTCTCAAAACCTACTTAACGTAGGGTGTCCGCGTCTACAGATATTCCAAGGTCAAAGGTCAAAAAATCGATTTTTTTTACACATTTATTGCAAATATCTCGTTTCCTATGAGTTTTATGCTATTTGTATGTATGATAAATATTGTAGGGGATTAAATTCTCTACAACTTTTGTTTAAACATTTTTTTTATATCTTCAACCATTTTCGAGATAGAGGGCAGAGCGCGCGCAGTGTTTATCTATATTATCTCTATCTATCTCTAAAATATTTTAAGATAACGATTCAAAAACCTTTTATTTCTAGTCCCTTTTATTTTTTTCATATTATTTTGCATTTTAAAGAATTTGAGAATTTGTTTTAAAATGATTATTGAATTTCGTAAGAGCAACATCAAGTATGAAGAGAAGTAAATGCAATGTTAATAAATAGACATCGCTAGAAATAAAAGCTGTTCTTCTGATCTTTATTACAATTCAAGTTACTTTAGGAGATGAAAGTAATCTTAATAAAAAAATAGTCCCAAGTTGCTTTGGTCTTAGTGATTCAGATTTTTTATTGTGTGGTTCTATTAAGAAGATATTTTTACTAGAGTCTGTTGTATCGGAGTTATTGATACTTTTTGTTTTATTTCGTGATCGGTCTATTATAGCTTATCACAGTCATCTATAGTAGTAGTTTTCAATAAAATTCTTTTAGGTTCTATCATCGATATTTGATCGTAGTTTTAAATAACAATGGTGGTTAGTAATTGTATTTACAAAAGAATTTTCATGATTTAAAATAATGGAGGAAAGATTTCAGTTCGTATTTTAATATTGTGGTATATAATTCTTATTGTTCATTTATTCTATTTAATCTGACTCTGTTTCACATCATTAAAGAAACATAGACCAATAAATACACTTCATCAAACTCTTGGTTTCGAGCGTATTAAAAACAATTATTAACAGTAAATTTACTTTAACTAAATGAATAAAATAACTGTTGATTTTGGAGCTAGTTTATTAAAAAGAATAATATAATGTTACAACGTGTTGGACTCATCCCGGTGGATGCAATTTGCTGACATATTACGAGTTTAACTGAAATGTTACCGTCAGTTAATATAGGAGGTTATACACACTTACATATTAATTTAGTTTAATAAATAGATTGATCCATAACTATTATATCTACACCAATATAGTTAACTTGTACTTTGTGATTCTATGACTTATTTAGTTATATTAAATGTAAAGTAATATTTTTTTTTTACAGAAACAAGCAATTTAATTAAATATATATTTGGCTTAACAATTGTGGGATGCTGAAATTTGTTACCAAACTTTCAGTTCGAATATAGGATATCGCAAACAAAAGGGAAAACTTTGGCCGTTGCATAGTCGTTTATTTGTATATTTGAAAAAAATTGTCGATTACGTTCAACACACGGATACCTACATATATACGATCCGATCCGATTTTTTTTTTGAAGAGAATAATGGGGGACACATAGGGTAACTCTGATTCTTAAATAATGTTCTTGTCTAACAAAGGACTTGTTGCTACAGGAGTAGCGAACGCTGATTTTCTCGTCAAGAGACAGACAGACAGACAGACCTATAGTGAATTGGTGTGCTGCTCGTCAGCTCATGAGCAAACTACCTGTAGTAACAGGGCTTAGAGCTGTGCCAATTATTAAATAATGTTTAAATTCGTAAACTATCGACAATAATCTTTCGCAACGAAAACCCATTAAATTTGTATTAATAGATAGTGACTGATCACTCGGCTGAAGACACAACACATTAAAATACATATTAACATTGATAATATCAAGACGTGTTAAACGTTGTTGTCTGTTCACACTCACATAAGCTCCAGTTATTATCAATACATTCATACAAATTGATGAAACAACAAGAAAATCAACTTGCAAATAAATATTATTAAATTCAATTCAACAATTAATATATGGGTACTTTATTGCAATTAAAATGCTATACAATATTGTCAGAGATTAGTAATACTTGCGAACCACTGTTAAGTAGAACGACAGTTGGAATACTCTGTTGTTGATAGTTTCGAGAATGAGAACTGGTTTTCACAAAACATTTACGCACGTGATGACCAGTTTTTTTACAGAAGGTACGGATAGCATTAAGTGCGTTTTGAATATTAGATTGTAAACCATACAAAACCGGGTTATTATTACTTAATGTTACAGATTTCGAACGTTTAGGGTACGATCGCTGAGCATGACCTAAGTCGCCACATGAAAAATATTTAAATGTCGAAGAACCGGTATTAGTTTGATTAAACTGACACTTTAGTATAAAGTAATTGTTACTCTTGTGAATACTACGCACAAGATCATTGACAGTTCGCGACGGATTCAAAAAGGTAAAAAAAAATCAACGAAATCCTTAGGTAGTAATTTAGAGTTAGCGGCGATTGCATGAATCTGAGAATCAGCTATGCCACGTATAATAATAGGTACAATGAGATTATCACTTAATCATTTAATTACTCTCAAACGTTATAGTGATCGTTGGTGACAATCTGCATACATGACCTAGCGAACCGAGTACGTACACATCACATCAAAAAGAATTTTAGCGACATCGACTTTTCATGTACTCAATGGACTAAACTATATTTTAAAATTCGATCAACTGCGATCGCTAGTGACCCATTGTTGCAACCAGGTCCTCGCGTCACCTTTTTAATAATGGACTATCCTAGACAAACATCGTTGACGTCCCGCACGTTATTTTCGCGCGCCTGGTTTACTTTCTCGAACCAAGAGTCGATGTCGTTAACACTTGCCTCAAAATTTTAAATATAGAAATGGTTAGACCTTACTTTGAATAATGCACTTAATGTTCCGATTTATTATTTCTGTTTATTACGTAGTTCAATTGTTAAAGGCTACCTCATCATCAAGTATGCCAATTTTAGATTTTAAATTATTAAAATACGTTTCTTTCTGACACTACTAAATCAGGTACTATTATCGCAAGGGGATGGAATATTGAACTAGAAGTTGTTAATATCGCCCGGCCCTGTGGTTCCTTAATATATGCACATCAGCCCATGAGCCGCTGGAAGACCCAAATATAATTTTAAATTTGGATCACCGCGGTATGACTGCACAAATCATTTCACAACTAGTACGAGAGTGAGTTTTTGACAACAATTCATCCATGTCCTACCTATTATTCCATATTAATTCCAAGTCCTAACACAAAACGATAACAATTAGTACGATGTGTCAAAGGAAAGTTTCAACTTTAGTTTTATCAAAGCATTGTTAAAATTTAAACCACGGTATTGCTTCTGTTTCACAATGCCTCGAACAAACGCATTGATTGCAAGTATATTGACAATGGTAGCTACAAACTTAATAAACCACTGACGAAGACTTGACATATTTTTCTTTTCAAAAGAATCACAGGACAGAGGCAAACAATCCATTTTTGTGATTTTTTTTGTGAATGGCAATTGTAACGAATTGAAATTTTAATAACTAGTTAACTTAATACATCTAAAATAATCCTTTTAAAATCCTAATTCAAAGCAAACATTTAACAGCGGTTATAAAATATTAAGTAGGCTTAGTGAAGACGCTATCACCTATAAAACTAATTTTGTATTGTGTTATAGGTCTCATTTATCTGTTTATTTTCAAATATCTTTCTGCAGCGGCTTCACCCCCACAGTACCTTCGATCAAAAAACTATTTTTTAGAAGTCTTTTTGAATGTAGCAAGCAAGCCTAGCACATTATCTTGTTGTTAATTTATCGGGTAATCAAGTAGATGAAGGAGCTATTTACATGTCGATGTTTCTAATATTTTATTTATACATTATATCAAATGGTAATTTCCATTTATGCAGGTATTTCGGTGTCTATCCCTGCAAGACAGATTTTAAGGCTACTCAAGTGTTTGGATAAAATAACAAATAATAATATATAAAATTAATATAATAATAAAAACCATAACAATCTCCTACTGGCGATAATTAATTCCCACTTCCGACAAAAATATGCAGGATTAATGATGTAAGAGATTACAGATACAAGTCTACAAATTAATTAATTATTAATCTTTCCTATATCACCTTTCCTACATCTTATCTCTTCTCAATGTACATATATGCATTGTGTGTGACAATTTCGTTAATGTGCTTGATCTGATATAATTTCTTACGACAATAAGCACTATTTTATTTATTAGTATATTTTTGCGTTATTCCAAAAATTTTCGTTACCCATTTGTAACATATTTAGGATACATCATGCACACCCGACAAGTTTATTACAGACTAACGTTAATTTTTAATTTCAATTTTCCGTTAAGGAAAATGATTTACTGTTTTTTTTCACTGTTTTTTCAGTTTTTTATAAGACAATATCCTTGTAAAATATCAAATAAAGTTATGACAGGTTGCGGGAATCAGAAAGGAAGTATTTAAATTATTAAACAACCCTCATCCAAATCTTACCTCTTTATGAATGTAGTTCATTTTCTTAGTAAATTTTCTAAAATACTATATTTGAAAGGAAAATTATGTAACAAGTATTATATATATGTTGTCAATGAAACATACAATAAAAATACAGTTTCATATCTTTATTATAAAGTGAATTAATGTAAAATTAATATATACACTTGTACAGCTTAGTATACTAACAATGGATGTCAATGCAGTTACCTAATATTGATGTGGTAGTTTACCGCACTGATAGGTATACAGACACATCTGTGCATCTGTGTAAATGTACACATATAATAAATATTTAATAATTATGTATATATGTGCGGATACATCCTATAACAATTCAGACAAATACAAATACATATATTATATATAAAATGTTTTATTTATAGTAATAACAAAATAGCTTAATTCACTAAATTTGTGTAAAATAATTAATATCGCTTACATAAAATTGTATTAAGAAACTTAAAAGATAATTATGAATTTAGAATGTTTAATCACAATATTTAGGAAATCCATAGTTCCAAAATTAAGCCCTATTGAAAGAATGAATAGCAGCAGGGTGCTCTTATTAATTTTTTGGGTCGATATATCTATTAACCCTTTACACTCGAGAGGTGAGTCTCATTCACCATACGTGGTGAGTGAGACTCATCTCTCGAGTGCAAATATTTCAATTCTTGCCACCCTCTTCTATCATACGTCATTTTAATTGAGACTTTCTCATTTACTTGCACACACTCTATCCATATTTTCTTTTTTCGTCGTAGTTTCTTATAATCATCAATCTTTTTTAAATTCTAACTACATAAATGCTTTTTCCTTGTTTCATGCTCTGGATGAAGTATTCATTATATATGTTTAATTGCGTTAGTTTTCTATTGTGATTTTAAAGCTTTGAAAATAAAAATGCTTTTATGTAGGCTTTTATCGGAGAGCGAGAGCAGTTTCGTGAGAAATTAAAGATAAAGGAATTAATTAAAATGTACACGACAAAGAGGTGCAGCTTTCATTTCAGTTCCTGTTTTATTTAGATAGGTTTGTTATTATAACGTTTAATTGTTTTCTATAGAAAAAAATTAAAATATTAAATAAAACCATTAATTTTTATGATGGCTGGGCACGGGAGGAAATTTCTATAATAATTTTTAAGACATCTTGTGAGATGGTGATAAGCCAAAAATAATTCTATTATGTTGTTTTATACTCCACGCAGTACTGCTTGGAAACTAGTTGATATACAATATAAAAAATAAAGAATTGGCCTTCATTGTTGTACAGAAGGCCTACTTGAATATATATTTTTTTAATATTGTACCATGAATGAGAAAAAAAGACCGACACTGTGTAATACTATATAAATACTTTTCAAGTACTTTTTTGTAAAAGTTATTTCTGTGAAACTTTATTTATAACAAGTATCTGATATTTAGTTTGTCCAATTTATTTGAATTTATTCGTTCATTTCATTCCAACTTATTTCCTTTTAAATTAAAACACAGAAATAATTTTCAGGAAACGATATTTCTTCTAATAATAATAATAAATACGTTAGGGTACTTTTCATCTCCAATAACTTACTTATTGTAAAGTTTAAGCGAATACATTGATTTCAGCTGTAACTATAATAATACAATACTTTTAAATTGTTTTTTATGAATATTGGTGGACTATTTGATGCTGTTGTGTTACTATCTAAGTCAACATAAACGAGACTTATCACTCCTAAAAATTATCTCTGTATCATATGAAAATTGAAGAATTCATTCGGTATATATTAACATTTGTTAATATTGATATTGTTAAAGTATGGTAATGGTCTTCATTTTGAGAGTTAAGTACGTCTAATAATTTAAAATTAGAGCCGGTAACTTAATAAGTTCAATATTTAATATTTTAAAAGGAAATCGTTGTCCTTAACTTTAAAAATCTTGAAGTACGATCTTAAATTTATTAACTAATGAGTTCACTCTGTTTCAATCAGCTAGATTATCGTTTTTAAAACAAACCAACTGATTGATTGCGAGAGTGTAAATAAAACTTTTAATTAATATTTCGGGTACCGCAATAGAGAAAAAAGATTTATTTTAAGATTTCAAATTCAATTAATCTTCGCTATTAATTTTATCCTTTTATAAAATTAAACTATTTATCTTCATAATTTCAAATTGACTTTTGAATTGATGTTTTTATCTCTCCTTTCTAAATCCTATTATAAATTAATAGATATTAATATTATCAATCACTTCCAGAATATCTAAATCTCTGATATCTCTGATATAACAGATTTGTAGAAATATCGAATTATATAAATATATTAGTCCTTAACGAGAATCAAACACAAAAATAAGAATATACATTCAAGTCAATATAAATATAAATAAGGCTTTCAGAAATATAAAATATTTTATATTTCTCAATGAACATTTTATTTTATTTTATTTCATATTATATTTTGATTTTATACCTACCAAAACATTTAAAACTTCACTGACTCTTTTATCATTAATATTAAATGTTTTAAATTTGACTTTTATACTGACATTGATTCTGAGCGATTCTTGTTATATAATATTAATAAAATTAGTGAAGTATTGCTATATCACAATTGACTTTGACATCAGTACTTGAAAAGAAGCGTCGATAATTTAAATTATTCACGACGTCCTTGCAGTTACCTCTACAACGACACGTGATACTACATTCAATTATCATTATTATTATTATTAAAATCAAATACAATCAATCGACATACATTTTTATCACTAATAATAAGTTACAAATAATAAGTTGCGAATTTCATCACCGCACAGCGCGCCATCGACTTCTTTACCATCCCTACCACCTGGATGCGTGGCGATCCTCCACTGTGCGGACTCAAGGACCTTTTTTCCACGTTCCACTCGCTTGTGGAATGAACTCCCTTCGGCGGTATTTCCAGATCGGTACGACATGGGTACCTTCAAAAAAGGCGTCTACTCCTACCTACAAGGCCGGCAACACTCTTGTAAATCCTCGGATGTTCCAAGAGTTCATGGTCGGCGGTGATCACAAGTCATCTGTGACCCGCCAGCTCGTTTGCCCTCCTCAGCAATAAACAAAAAAAAAGCAAAAAATATATTAATGAAATGTAACCGATTCATGTTTTAACTACGAGTATATTATAAGATTTAATTTAGTTTAATACTTTGGTACTGTTATAAACTTTATTGAGTTAAAGGTTAAACTCTATTGAGTTATCGTCATAGGCAGTAGTGTCAATGATGTGTAACATCTGACATCTCATCTTACTAATTAATAACATACATCCTGAAATAATATTCAGATATTATTTGAAATAATTATTTCTAACGCAAATCATTGTAATAAAAAATGTATTTAATTTAATGGATACTAGGATTGTATTGAACACAAGTAATTTGATAAGCTATAAGGCGGTGTTCACAGATGGTATACTAGTAGATGTCCGGAAGCTACTTCAGAGGATAGACATAAATGACTGTTTTTATTCTTTAATCAATTATTGTATGTAAGTGTAATGTACACAATTGCAACAACTACCAAGTTCAAATTACTCAAAACGATTTTAAGAGTCTGAATCGTAGTGTTATAAAGAATACGAGTAATTGAAAGTCACTATGTACATGTATAATAAACATATTATATAAAAAGGTTTGAATAAAACACTTTCTAAAAGCGGTTCAAAAGAATCATATTATACTTCAACAATGTCTGTACACTAACAATGACGCGTTGTAACTCTACACAGGTATTGCGATATATTAAGTTATTAACTTGGCTATTGAGCTCGGTACACGATACACACTATATTTTACCGTTTTGTTATTTAAAATTTTTAAAAGCTTCTAATTTTATTCTTTGTTTAATTTGTTTTATTGTAATATTCAATAATTTGATATTGTTTTTGCTACCATTAGACAATTAGCATTTATTTTTGATTATCAAAATAATTATTTATTTAAAATTTATTTAAGCTTTCATTATTTCAATTATGCTTTAAATAATTAAATATATTTACTGTTATTATTTTAATTAATATCACAGTCATAAAATGACGATAATTTTTTTATTTATTTATCCAACCATTGACTTAATCAATGATTGGATGAATAAATAAAAAAATAAACAATTAGTAAATCAATCTAGTCAATCTAATTTCGATTGAACTAAGTTTTATATTATAATCATTACAATGTTAGATAATTAAATAAAAAAAACAGATTCAATACAATCTTGGAACCTTATTGTTAGTTTTCAAAGTTTAATGTGTAATTTAATATAAATTAATTATATAATTTACATAGTTATCTCATTGATACATATTTTATACTGTTTTAAGAACTTTTATAAATTGAAAAAAATATAATAGAATGAATAGGGTATACACGAGTAACACGAGAAGTATTACGGTCAGATTTAAAGAAAAAAATGTTAGATTTAATAATATTTATTTCATAAATAATATATTTCTTTATTCTACAATTTTATAGGTGTCACTCTCGAGGTATCTCAAGTTTCCTCTTAAATCATACGCTGTGAAGTAATATATCAGTTGCACCTTAATAATAACAAACTAACTACAAGATAAAGTACAGGAGTACGAGTGAAACTGTAATATCTGGACACATAAAAGACTAAACTTTGGATATTAATATTTTACAGCACCTTTTTTTAAAATAAACAATCTTTACTTAACGTCTTGGTCTTTTAATAGACTTAAATAATATTCTTAAACTTACTTTTAATAAATATAAACAATATCACAATATTGTTTAAGGATGTTGAAGAATCTTGTGAATCTCTATTCACTATTATTAAAACTATTTTATTTTATTTTATAAACTGCTATATTTATAGAAAGGTATATTATTGGGAAAATTCACTCTATTTCATCAACCGTGAGGAATTAATTTAGCATAACTACATCTCAGCCAGAACATATCTTAGAAACATGTGTGTAACTATATTTCATAGTATCTAGTTTCTTGGCGTCGATAAGTCGCTTAGATGTGGGGGGGGGGGGGGCGGGAAACTTGTTGGAGATTATGTACCGTAAAATGGGGTGAATAGAAATCGCGGGGTTATTAGAAACAAAACCGAAAATTATATATTATTCTCTCTATTTTGTCTATTACCTGTTAACGTATATTTATTTTTACTTCTAATAATACGGCAATATTTTTTCTTCATTCTGGCAACTTCTAAACTTTCGGTAAGTTTAAGGACATAAAGAAAAAAGCGGTTAAAGTGGACGTCTGTGTACGAGTGATTTTTGACTGTGCAAAACTTTTAAAAAAACTCAAAGTTCTTCAGTGTTATCTCCTCGTCATTTTATATAATTGGATTGTTAATTTTCTCATCTTTTAGGAAAAAAAAGGTTAGCATTAATAATCAATCATTTTGTTTGTATTTTTTAGTAAAATCAGAACATCGACACTTTTTTCTGAATTTGAGGTAAATGGATACGCGTAGGGGGTGATTAGAAACGCCTTTAGGGTCAATAGACACGAAGAGAGAGGTTAATAGATACCAGTGAGGGGTTAATAGTAATGAGAGAGGGGTTTATAGACACATAATTTTTAGGGTTGTCAATATAACTATTATTTTTGGTTTTATAAATTTGATTTTTTTTATTTAAATTAAAAAATTCTGACACAATATTAATAAATTAAAATATTATGCAGACCTATTTCACAAAAATATAATGTATGATATACTAAATTTTACTTTTTATTTACATGGTTATTTAAATTCCCCACTATTGACTGTAACGTAAATTTTATAATTAATTCATGTAAGTTGAATTATAATGTTAATTATTCTGGGTTAGTTAATAATTGGTATTATTACACAATTTAAACAGGTACCCCACATTGCACTACTTGCGCCATGCCGAGGATATACAAGCCGGATCCTCATGGTAAGAGGTATAAAAAATATTCCAAAGAAATCATTGAGCAGGCTGTTCGAGAATATAATGAAAGTAGCGGTTCATTGAATAGCATTGCTAAAAAGTTTGAAATCAACAAATCTGTCCTTTATAGACATACTATAAAAAATATGAAGACCCAGGGAGGGCAAACAGTGCTATCAAAAGAGACGGAACTGGCATTTATAAAGTATCCTTACTATATAATAATGATCTAATTGACTCTGTATGCACGCGCATCACTTATCACCCACAAATCACACAATATTGTGTAATACATCAAAAAAAAGCTATTGAATCAGGCTACAAAATAGGGTAGGTGCCAACCTCATACGTGACCTTTGACCCTTCCTGGCCCGAAGGGCCGGGAAGTTCCCTTGTATTAATATATGTGCTGAATGGGGATACCCCCTGGAACTATATGACTTAAGGTTATTAGTTAAAAATTATTTGGACAAATTAGGCATTACCGAAAAAAGGTTTAAAGATAACATGCCTGGGCCAGACTTTGCCCGAAGTTTCTTGAAAAGGCACAGTGATAAGATATCACAGAGGGTATCACAAAATGAAAAAAAAAATAGAGCTGCGATCTCTTCAGAAACTATTAATGAGTATTTTGAACAATTAAGAAATTCAATTAGTGATGTTCCGATTGAAAATATCGTCAATTTAAACCAAGTCAAACCCAAACCATTTATTGTATTAAAACATCTCTATAATCTGAATTAACATTAGATTTAAATAAATTATATTGTTAACATAATTTCATTATGATTGAAAAATATAATTACTCATAGGTATCTACTATGAGTAATTACATTTGTAATAAATGTTGCCTGTGCCAGCCCTTGCGTTATTTCTCTAATTACCCCATTCTCGTATCTCTTGACCCCAGATTTCAGGGAAATAGAAATCACCTATATTTTCCTATTTTACAAATATTTCTCAACATTTCGGATATTTCAAGCACTGTTATTTGGTAAATTACAACGGGACTCACAACACAACACAATCTTTATTAACGGTATGCCTACAAAATATGAAAGAAAATCAGTGTTGAAGTTGAAATTTGTACCTATCCACCCCATTTTACGGTATAAACTTTATTTAAAAAAAAAAAGATAACAGTAGTTCATAACTTATATAGATTGAAACAACGATTTCCATTAATAACACCACTATTTAAGTTACTAGTATTATCTCAATGTAGTAACTGGTATATGTTAGTGACAGTACAGTGGTACAAAGGTAAACCGTAACTGCTCTGACAAATAACTACTACACTTGATAAGTAACTCATGAATGATGTAAACTAATCATTTAATTTCGTACAAAAGATATTTAAATGGAGATATCACAGAGGTAATAAAAAGGTTTCCTTTATAATGTAGGAGGTCATCCAAGTAAGCGTGTGACCGAGTAGTAAGTCGGTTTGTCCACATTGTTTGTAAGCCTTTTGAACCACACATGATTGAGATGAATTCATTGCTATGGTTATGAATCTAGAAAACAAAAGAGACAAGATTTTTTTCATTCGTATTTAATTAAATATATTAAATAAAATAAATAAGAACATAAATATAATATAATATTGTATACTAACCGAGCAACTATGTTAATAATGCACACATTTACAATGATAATAGATGAGATGAGATGAAGATAACGTGGTTGAAACGTGATATACTGAAGATTAATAATTACTGCATCCTTGTTAATGAGGCGTGGTTCATTTATCACGTGCGTTGAGTCTTGTAGACTTGTATCTGTAATCTCTTCTTTCATTAATCTTGCATATTTTTGTCGGAAGTGAAAATTAATTATTATCTATAAAAGATATTTATGTTAATAATATTTAAATTATTATTAGTTATTTAGAAGAGATACTCGTAGATGTCAAAGACAAAAAGACGAAAGTTGAATAACAATTTAAAAAAATCAATAATTCCATGAATACGTTTGTTAAATTTTTAAAATATTTTTGCATAAATAATGTTGAATAATATATTATGTTAATTGTTGTTATATTTTTATAAATTATTTCACATTCGCGTCATTCCATTACAGTACAATATATTAAAGGGATACTAATGTATCAACGACCAAGATAAAAGTATGCAATGAGTGATATATCCCCAAGTTTAATAGATTGAGATGGTTGTTACAATTAGGTATTTTATTTAGTTATTTATATTTATATATGGAGTTATTTAAACATTTGTTGTTTAGACCAAATGATGAATAATGAACAAAATAAATTCTTAAATAGTGTTGAAAAATTAACTCAACTTAACTCACGTACGAACTGAATATATAATCTATTATAACAATAAACATATTAATGTGAACTATGACTTAACAGAGCACAAACAGTCAATGCCATAAGTGATAACGACTAATTATTCACACAATATCATTCATAATTAACATATGTCAGATATTATCACGCACAAATACTATGACAATGTATAGCATTATATACTTATCTGTAATAATGTAATATATTTATCTGTAAGTCAATTAATGTTACTGAAGAAATATTTTTTTTTAGTTTTTAATGTTATAAAAAAAGTTTCAAAACATTTTAGGACATAAATCGTTAAGAACGGACTGCAGAAATAAAGTTCAAAAGACTTTTAGTTAGTTCTTTATGCTTCACACTATGTAATCTTAAAGACCTTATTGAAGCCTGTCTTTCATTAATAAGGGCAATTACTCACAATTATTTATATCCTTAAAATATTTGCCTTCAACTAATATTTCAAATACGACAGTTATAAAGTAATACTCTTAAAGAGGAGGGTATTATTTATATGTATTATTATAAATAGATTTATTTAGTAAGAGAAGTTTGATAAATACGGGCGGGCGTGTCGCTGTCTGTCTTGATAAATAAAATTATAGGAACAAGCGGTGACTTCATCCTCAACATCATAAGTTATATCATGGAAAAGTAAATCTCAACTTACATATAATACAAAATTAAAACATTAAAAAGCATTTTCTTAAATATATATAATAAAAACGCATTTATATTCATTTGTATATCATATATATATTTAACTGCAGACCTCGTCATTATTCCTTTGTACGTAATCATACTTAAAAGTTAAGAGTCGCTAAGTACATAGACGGTGTAGGAGTTGTTGATTCTTATTATTATATTTTCATTATATACGAGTATATTTTTTTTGAGTTTTAATAAACATTATTATATTTATTAAATATTATATTTAATATTGTACACGTGTAGTTGATGAACACTTTATTTCTTATACTATACGTGATAACTTTGTGTAATATATTTTAACCACAACGTAGGTCTATACTTTTTGCAACTTTCCATATTTATTTTCATTATATTTACTATTATATATTAAAGGATTTTATTCTATTGAAAAAAAAAGATTATAAGTATTTTCTAAAGATTCAAAATAAAAATCCTTATATCTAAATTATAATAAGTTTAATTTAAAATTTTAAGTTAACAATATTTAATAGTCTCAAAAAGACATATTTCAAGTTAAATATATAAACTTTGATTTTCTAATACACAATGAAGGTATAATGTTTGTACTTAGACAGACTTTCGAAAAGCCTATTCTTATAAATTAACAATAATTGTATTTAAAATAAGTATTTAATTAAAGAATTATAATTTAAAATTAAATTCATCAAACAGTTAAGAGACGATATAAAGTGGGCCCTCGTCTTTAATTAACGATTCTCCTTCGAGATTGAAATTAAGGATCCCTCGTTTTAAAGGTACTGAGAAATGAAAAACAAAATGATATAAATGTCATTATATATAATATGTAATAAATTATATAAATATATCTATATAATGATTTAATATATTACTTATTACTGTAGATTTTTTTTGGTAAGCGGTTGTTGTAATTTGATTAAAATGAAAATTGAAGTTTTTAGTAGCGATATTAATTGTTTTCCAGTGTTTTAAACTTTTTACCACTTTTATCATATGATTTAAAATAAAACAATGTGAAATAAACAAGATCTTAATGTGAAGTGGTAAATTGTATTGCTAAAAAAAATTAAATTTGGTTCACGGAAAGAAATTATGTATTTATAAGTAATCTATTGTCATTTATCTTTAGAGATTCCTTTTATTTACACAAACAAAGTGAGCAAATTCAAACCCAAACTATAGCTTAGTCGGTCAGGTTATTTATAGTTACAAAATCAATTTCAGATTTTACATTGACCACCAAAATGAACGCATCGTCCAGTGCATTATAAAAGAATAGTACACGGAGGCTGTGGCAAGTTTTGTTTTCTACAAACTTTTTTCTAAGTTTTCTTTTTATAAAATATGATTAATCCATGAATTCAATTCCATGTTTATATATATATATAAAACCTATATATATATATATAAATAATCAGATAGTAAAGTAACGTCGTAAAATGGACCCTCGTTGCTACAATCACGATCCTTCACGATTGATCTTGAGAGATGTCGGATTAAAAAATTACGAATCCGGAATATGCAATTGGTTTTAGGAGGATACATTTGTATTTTATTTTGTCTGGAAAGTAAACTATCCGTCTTGTTATATTATTTTAATTAAACACATAACATCTAAAAGTATAAAACATGATATCAAAACAATTCAGGATCTTTGATAACGGAGTTGTTCACTTATAGTGGTATTTTAATTTTTCAAACATGAAAAAACAAACTATATAAGTATTAAAGGTTTACTTACAAAAAAAACATTTCTCATGGTTGAACATTATTTTTATTACATATGTATATTTACGTAGGAAAAAGCGATTGCACTTAATAAATGTTAATAAAAGTAAATAAAAAGTATGTATAAAATTGGTTAATTAACGATTAACAAATGAACTTAGATATAGTTACTGTGTCGATATATCCACTGTTCTGTTAAAAATATAAGCTTATTTTTTGTAGGCATTTATTTCTATTCTTATAAAATACCATTACACAATAAGTAGTCGACTTGATCAACCGTTCCTTAACAATTTTAAAACTGAAAGAGAAGCCAAGCACGATGGGTATTATGTGCAGACTGAAGACAGGACAGCCCTAGGAGCATTCTTTCTTTGAGAGGGTTTTATACAAAATAAATAAAATTCATTGCTTTTCAAATTCAATTAATGCTTATTGACAAGAGCATGTGAGCAAGATATATATATATATAAATTTAATGTATAAAATGTCAGACAAGAGACTAATTGAGAGAGACATATTGCGGTTACAAAATTAGTTAGATGTTGTATATACTATTAATCTAATATTATATATAAATAATTACTAATTTTAACTACATCATTTCGAGTTAAAAGTAAAAAAAATATTATGATTATCGATTTAATCTATTCAAATCAATCATGGTTGTGAGGTAACAGTAATCTGTAGAATATCGTGCGTGTGTTTAAGATTGTTCTTAAAAGATAACAAATTGAATTGGTCGAGATACGTAAACTAATCAAAGCACAGACAACACAGCATGCAATATGGAATTTAAACCACTTTTCCATTTCAATTAGTGTTAAATGATGTTGAAACGGATTGGTTCGTCGCTGTTCATGTTCAGATATTAATCTGATCTGCACGAGCCATCGCTATTGCTATTGTTGAATTGAAGAAAATCAGAAATAGACTGACATAAATTAACATACAATCAAATAACAAACTAGTAAATTACTATTATGGAGATTAACTGAGTATAAAATACGACATATTAATAAGTGGCGAACAATAATTGTCATGTCATAATGAAACCAAAAAGGAAAATTATATTTGGAGAACAAACTACAAAATCCATATTATTTACCTTACTACACACACATGATTGAAAATATTAATCTATTTTAAAGATATTCATATGGTTCGGGTCTGACGTCCCTCGGCTCTACCCAAACTTTTCATTCATCACGACAACGTTGACATAAATACCAAAGGGACGCAGGTATTATTTGTTATTTAAATCTTATTCATATGATGCTTATGTGTTTTGTATTATACCTGTATGTAACATATTTGTTCTAAAATATAAACTAATTCTACTTATTCTTTTACACATTTTCTTTAATTGTATTCACTCCCAACAACATTACCAGTTCATGTATGAACAAACATTGTTATTCTGATATAAAGTGAATATTCAATTTGGAGACAGTTGTAAGCAAATGACCCCAAAGTTTTCTAAGCAAATTATCTAACTTAAATGATATTTTTGAAAAATCTATTCCTGTTCGTTATTATATAGTTCGTTTGTCTACATTATTATCTTCTTAGACATCCACTTTCCTGTGGTTTTGACCGAAAATATTTCAAGTAATGTTATCCAAAACAGAAATTCTTTTAAAATATGTTAAAAAATATACAATAAAACTATGGTTACTTAATAGAATAAAGAAATTAATAAATCAATTGTAAGTAGTATAAAATATTTTTATCTTTAAAATAGTATTCAATTTTTCTTAATGTGATATTACTAAGAGAATAGATCGATAATATTCAATATAGTAATTGTGTATTTATGATTGAATGAATTGATATGAAGAATCAATGTTATATCTGAAACAACAGTAATTGTTCGTTACTGAATCTATAAAATGAATATTGAAATAAAGAAAACAAATCATCATTCAGTAACGAGAATGAATGCTTCGTTTATCAATTTATCTTGATCATTCACTACACTTTGTTGAAGAGTATAACAAAGAGACACAATTTTTATTATTATTATAAAATTTATATCTTCCTTTGCTGCCGCGGTGTACAATTATGTTATTCTGCTAAGAGATAATGAAATATACTGCCTAGTTGTTGCACTATTAACAAACAAATATAATATTAATTTATACTCGGTCTCTGTATAGTTTCGTTGTTTATTTAAAACAAAGGACATTATAGAGACCGAGTATACCTAAAACTTTAAGTTTTACTTCCTTGCTGGCAGATATCATAAGTAAAGGAGTGATTAAACTTCGTTTAGTCTTTGATGTATGTTATACACACTGACTAAGCAATGTTCGAAGATATGATATCAACTTCCTAGTTTAGATTTTGATCTCTAATATAATATAACATCACCATATTTTAAGAAAAAAATTCTAAATCATAATAAACATATTTTTTACTACATTCGCAAGAATTTAATTATATATTTGATAGTATTTAAAAATTATATACTTTACAAAAATGATAGATTATTGAATTATTGGCGTGTCTTCTATAAAATAGTTTTACACGGATCAACACAACTCAAAACAACAGAATGGTTAACGGGTCCGACCACCCACGTAGTCCTTATTATGTAACCGTCGAATCATCACTACACCGCCATTGTTATAAATATAAGAATATATATTTAGAATACAACGAAATACAAAACAAAAATGCAATTACAAAATTACATTCATGTAATAAAATTAAGTAAAAGTTTCAAATTGTATACCAACAATTCATAAGATCTTAAATTTATTTGGTTGAATTAAATTTCATTTTCTGTAAGCTGCTGTGGGTGATAAAACTAATACTGAATTTAAAATAATAATTGGATTACTCAGTGTTATAGCTGCAATGTAATTTGAAAGGCTGTTTTGCTGAAAGATACAATACAAGTGTGTCATAGGTTTATTAAAGTGATGATATCCCTATAGTCCCTAAAGTAATATACGAAATCTAACCATCTCTCTCTCTTTCTATCTTCACTAACTAATATCTCTTTTTAAACTTCCGTCATGCATTCACCAGATACTCCCCAAATCAGGCGTGTTTAAAGCAGTTTTGCTTCCAAAACAAATATTATGCTGACATACTTTTGTAATTATTTTTATTATTAATGACATGATAATAATGTTAACGAATTCCTAATTAACAAAAATATGGTAAATTAATTTAACAAGAGTTTAAATTTCAAGTCTACCAAGACTCACATAATAAATGGACCACGCCTCATTAACAAGAATACCATAATGATTAGTTCTCTCTATATTACGTTTTCAACACGTTTCCTTTACCTCATCTCATCTATTATCAAGGGTAAAGCGTGCATTAATTAAGCTACTGCTTGGTAAGCTTAATAATGTGTGTGCATTTTGTAAAGTTATAATTAAGAATTAAGATGGTTTGATGTAAGTCATCTTTTATCACTATCGGAAGTTTGATTTTGGAAGACTACATGTCTTAACCAACACATAACACAACAGTATTAACTTATTACCCAGTGACTCCGCAAGCTCAAAAGTCATATGCTTAGCTTTTATGAAATGAAAAAAACAAAAAAATATTATTTTCTCTGTGATATCAGATGCTCAGATATATTTACTCTTAGTAATAAGCTATTAGCTCTTATATATCAGTTTAGTTGTTTAAAATTAAACTTTTATTTATACCTTCACATTCTGCCTAACATTAAATTACTAATTATTAGTTTGTTCCGTCACAGTTTATACTTCTTAGAACAATATCAAACAAACTTATAGCTGGTTACGGTGAATAAGGAACCAAGTTTCCAGGACGACTGCTTAAAAACTCTTCAGAAATCTAGACTTCTTATTAAATATTCTATGAATATAATATAAAATCTTTAATACATAATTTTCTAAAGATAGAAAGGAAAGTTTTTGCAGTCAATGGTTATAATGAACCTAACAAGAAATAAAAATATTTATAATAACATAATGGCTGTTTTGCAGAAACAGAATGTAATCATAAAGAACGCCACTGAATGTGTGTATGTATGTTGATGAATGGGAACAGTTAATACGTCATTACTTATTATTGAGTACAGATATGGATGTTGGCAACACATTGTTAATAAAAATACGTTACAATAATGTCAATACATATCAAAAGTTTTAATAAAAGTATGGATATACCACACTTTATTAAAACTTTTATTACTTCAGAGCACTGGAAATTTATTAAATAAATATGTTTATTTAAACCAAGGTATTATTCTTATGTACTTGTAATTAATTAGACTTATTTTGTTTGATGTTGAACTTTGTATAATTAAAATATCGCAATCAAATGTATGTTTCAATATGTTTATTATTATTTTATTTATTAGGGCAAATTGAAAAGAAATATCATTCTAATCAGATTGTAGTATCATTTCTATTTATATCGAATGGTATAAAACAAAATTTTGAAGTTACGTAATAAATAATAGCTTCTTTGTTCCACATAAAAAATAAAAAATTGCAAAGCATATTCTTCAAACTACAGAGACACTTGAACTTTGATACCGGTATCTACAAATTTTGGGGTTTTCCGTAAACTGAGATATTAGGGCTTTTTTTAAGTTCCGACCTTCTTTCAATCTTCACAACACAATTTAGCATCAAACATTATTATTTTTCTCTCTCAAAATTATTCTTTTTGTTTAAAATATAAAATAAACCGATCAGTTGTGATGGAAATAAGTATCATATTATATTTGGATGGGAATATTTTATTACATCTTGATACATTGCCAGATACAAACATCTGTTTCTGAACACTTGGGTTTATTCCAAATATTTAATTGTCTCTCGTGTGCTGTATTTGTATTTATCTATAACTACTACAACAAATAATTAATATATTGTTATATTATATAACTCGACTTAATATTTTTCGAACGCGTTTCGAACATGAATTCAATCATATATATATCTTCCCGAGGGGGGTTGATAAAAGGAAAAGATATAAGAGAGGTAAGCCGAACCCCACAGGCAACACGGGGCCAGCATCAGACCCCTGTGATAAAATACTTTTTTACAAATCCTCCAACAATATTTTGTTGGGGAATATGTTGACGAGGAAATTCTACAAGATCAACAATTTCTAAACAAAATGTTAAAGCGATTGAGATATTGAGATATTGCGTCGAATCCAAATAAACAGGCTTATCTATATGATGGATGATAGGCAGCGACTGGTAGAAGATGAATCTTTTAAGGTAATAAAAGTTAAGATGGCAGTTAGTTATCTTTAACAAATTCAAAGATATTGATAGGTCCTTATGAAAACATTTATTTATCGTAAATCAATTATAAGTATATTTTCCTTGGTAGTTATTTATTATTTATTTGTAAGGTAATAAAAAATATAATAAAGTAATATGACAAAAACATGCAAAACAAGAGACTACAGATACAAGTCTACAAGACTCAACGCACGTGATAAATGAACCACGCCTCATTAACGAGGATGCAGTAATTATTAATCTTCAGAATATCACGTTTCTATCATGTTTTTTACATCTAATCTATTATCAATAAAAATGGGTGCATTGTGTGTGCCCAATTTCGTTACTATAAATATAATCTAATATTATTTCTAATGAAAGAAAGCACAATTTTAATCATTAGTATTATTTTTGAATTAGTCCAAACATTTTCTTAGTTAAGTTTTTTACACACTGTCGTATATTTTTATTATTTAAATTTTCCATTTCGTTACAGAAAATGATTTATTGTTAACTTAACTTATTGACTTTTTACTAAGAGAATATCTTAGTAAAATATCAAATAAAGGTATGACAGGCTGCGAGGAATCAGGAAGAAAGTATCTAAATTATTAAACAACCCTCATCCAAATCTTATCCCTTCATATGTATATATGGGCGCAAATAATTATGTAATGATATATTATTTTAAAAATTCCGTAATTATTTATAATTAATTTTTAAATAATCAGTCGTAATCACAAAACTGTTATTTCTCTAACTTCAATCTTTTAAAAACATTGTATTGACTATTTGACTGATTGGTTCACATTGGATGTGAAATTTATTATTAAATAATTCATATTGTTGCACCTTTTCATGTTAAACATTTAAAGTAAAACTAAATTAGATTTATTATAACTCTAACATTCATTATAATATCAATTGTAAAGATTGAACTATATTTGAAGATTTTATATACAGTAATTTTAATATTTGCTTTAAACAAGTTTTGATTGTTATTTAATATAAATATAATTTGTAGTAAATAAATCATTTAGAGATATATAAAATTCATTATAATATTAATTGTGAATATTGAACTATATTTTAAGATTTTATATAGGGTAATTTAAATTTTTGCTTTAAAAAAAGTTTTGATTGTGATCACCGTTACAACGCCTAGAAATAAGTATTAATAAGGCTGCTATTATTCAATTGCTTCAGTTTGTTACTAGCATTCGTGCGAAAATAAACCATACAAATTCTAAGTGAATTTTCTTTATAATGGACAACGAACACGGAATCTCTGACCTATCGCCGGCATATATGTACTCATTTCTTAGTAAAAATATTTTTTTCAAAATATTATATTTGACAGGAATAATATCTAACAAGCAGTATAGTTATGTTAATAATAAAACAAATAAAAATAAAAGATGGTAATCGTAGACGTAAAAGATATAATAGGAAAATGTTACAATGTATCTTGATACAATACGTTATATTACAATAGTACTACACACAATGAATGATTGTTCTCTCGTTAGAATAATTGTTATTTGTCATACACATGTATTTTCAATCATGTAACATAAATACTGTTTTGAGTATATATATTTTTTTTATTGGCGCAGTAAAAGCGTTATCTATTAAGTGTGTAGTTAATTGTCAGAGGAGCGGTTCCGATTCTGTACCAGTGTGCTGTCGTCATCATACCAGTGATTGACACTGAGAGTATTATGTATATATTGCGATTATATCATAAGACATCATTAATAACTTATGTAGTAGTTATCATAATATAAGTCATAGTTCTATCACTTCTAGAATTTTATTAAAGCATTACAAGATGATGATCATAATTATACAACCAGAAATATTGTAATTTGAATGTTAAATCACGTAGGTATATTATCTTCCCACTACAATGTAAGATATTCGGTTGTAATGTATTAAATATATGTAGAATGTATCTATTGAGAAGAGAATAATATAAATAATTTATTTATTTTAATTATATCAAAAATCACATATTTATTTAAGCCTAAAAATATTTGCCTCAAAAACTATAAACTTGATAATTTTTATTTGATATTAAATAAAATTATATCTATTTCCTATTTCATCTACTTTTTTTTATAGACTTTTCTTTTTAAAAGTGGCAATAGATTTAGTTTTATTACTATGTCCAACATCTTCATCCATGAACAAGCTATTCATAGCATACATACATAGCTATACATAGCATACTTTATTAAAAAAGAACTATAAGGAAATATATACTAAATATATTTAATTCTCAACTAATAATAACTACCAAGGAAAATGTACTTGTAATTGATTAAAGAAAAATAAATATTTTCATAAGGACCTAACTTTGAAATTCGCTAAAGATAATCAACTAACTGCCATCTTAACTTTTATTACTTTGAAAGATTCATCTTCTACCAGTCGTTGCCTATCATCCATCATTTAGATAAGCTTGTTTATCTGGAGTCGACGAAATATCTCAATTGCTTTAAAATTTTGTTTAGAGATTTTCCTCGCCTTGCTATGCTGTTGGACGATCTTGTAAGAAAATATCTTCTTACAGGGTCCTGATTCTGGCTCCGTGTCTATTGCGGGCTCTGACTTACCTCTCTTATAGTACTCTTTTAATTTTGTCAACCCTCTTGGAATAGCTTACAATTATCCATTAACATAAAAGCATTTTCGATATACATATATTTCAGTCCCTATTATATAAGTATTTATATGTTATTATGGCTGTATTATAAATACAGAAGAATAATTGCGCAATTATTTTCACGAAAATAAACGACCCTAAATGGTCAAGTATTGATTTTGGTCTTGACGTGGTCTGTACCTAATTTGTATATATTAATTTAATTAATGTAAATAGTTTATTTATTTATTTATTATTTATTTATCATAATTAATGAAAACGTCACGTTATAAATAAATTATTTAAATTCGTAGTTATATCTTTATATTATATTAAACTCCTATAAATTAGAGTTTTATAGAGTTTTTATTGTTATAATATAATTGTTTGTATAACTAATTAATTCTTGTAAAAGTACGTAATGTAAATATTGTACATAATAATTTATTGTATTAATTATAGTTAAGAATTTACAATCACTAGTAATAACAACACTTAACATTGTACTATGTCGTAAAAAGTCTATTTTGACATATTAGTAGAAGACATCTTTATGATTTTAAATTATTATGTTTGTATAGTTAATTATGTTAAACACAAATGTGTGAATTATGGTTCAAACATTTAAACACGATACACAATATACATATATTTTTATATATTAAGGAATTTAGTATTATTCAGAACAAAATTTTTTTGTATTAAAGTTATTGAAGTCATTATCACTCTGTGGCTGTTAAAATTAAATATGGCTACCAGTCCAGATTTGATTTTTAATATTATCTTATCCAGATACTGGAGAGATACAACATATCCATTGAGTGTATATTTTTATATCTTCATTCTTTTATAAATTCTAGTTGCATACATTATTTTTCCTTATTTCGTGTTTTGAATGAAGTATTCATTATATATGTTTAATTGCTTTAGTGCTCTTTTGTTACATTAAAGCTTTGAAAATGAAAACGCTTTTACGTAGCCTTTTATCAGCGAGTGAGAGCAGTCTCGTGTGGAATTAAACATAAAGGAATTAATTAAAATGTACACGACACAGAGGTGCAGCTTTCATTGCACTTCCTGTTTTATAATAATTTTTAACTGTTTGCATTGAAAAACTAGAATATATTAGATAAATTAATTGTCGTGATGGTTGGGTACGGGGGGAAATTTCTATAATAATTTTTAAGACAACTTCTGAGTTGGTGATAACCAAAAAATTGTTCCCATATCATTTTCTTGCAGTTCTCACTTAGCACAAGGCGCTTTGGAAACGAGTTGATTATCACCCTATAAAAACCAACAAAAAAGTAAAAATAATAAAGAATGGATCTTCATTGGTTTACGAATAGCCTACTTGAATAATTAGTTTTTCTATATATTTATAAATGAATATAAGATACCAACGCTGATTACTAGAAATACTATTTTAAATATAAAATATAAACAAAGAACTTTTAAATGATATGAACAATTTGCAAATACTTTTTTTCTAGCGTTAAATTTATTCTTTGCTTTTTCCTTTTAAATTTAAACACAGAAATAAATCTCAGGGAAACGTTATTGCTACTAATAATAATAAATAAGTGAAGGTACTTCTTATCTCCAAAAATTGACTTATTGTCGAGTTTAAGGGTATATGTTAATTTGAGTAATAATTATAATAATCCAAACCTTTACTATCTAAGTTACCATAAACGATGATTATCCCTCCATAAAATTACCTCTTTTTCACATGAAAATTAAAGAATTTATTGGTATTGGTTTATACGAGTATTAAGATTTGTTCATATTGGTGCTGTTAAAGTGATGGTACTTCTTCGTTTTGAGAGTTAAGTATGTCTATTGCATTAAAATTAGAGTCAGTCACTTAATAAGTTCAACGCTTAATATTACAAAAGGAAATCATTGTATTTGACTTTTAAAATCTTGTACTTGTAATCTTAAATTGTATTATTAATTAATTAAATGATCAGTTAATTCTGTAGATTGTGGTCGTTTGTTTAGTGTTTGTTTACAAACAAACAAATTTAATTGAATGTGAGAGTACAAATAAAACTTTTGGTTTATATTTCGGGTACCGCAGTAGAGTGAAAAGTTTTATTGAATTGCATTTTAGATTGTTTTCCTATTTTAAACTCACTAAATCTTTTAACTAGGTTAAACTATGCATACTTTTGAAATTTACTTTTGAATTGATGTTTTCATTTACCCTTTGTAAATCCTAATATTAACAGATAATAATATTATCAATCAGCTTCAAAATATTTACATCTTTGATATCTCTAATATAAAAGATTTGTAAAAATATCATAGCTTGATTTCTATAACAGCCCTTAACAGAAATCAAGGACAAAAAACAACAACAATAAAAAAAACATATAAAGCTTTCAGATATAAAAAAATATTATCAGATGAGAACTCTCAATTGATATTTTAAACCTTATGTTTTATTTTATTTTTTGGTTTAAAGTCATCCAGATTTGGTGTTGCTGTTAATGCTGATAAATGTAGAGCTATAGTTATTTCATTGCTCGTCAGATTTTGACAGGATGCCAGCAGTCACATACGAGGGTCAAACTAAAAGTTCTTAGAAAATCAAAAACTAAGCATTCTAGCAAGTTATTAGTTTTATTGTAACTTTTCAAAATAGCGTCCATTTACATCAATACATCGCTGCATTCGATGGAACCATTGAGAAAAGCACCTTGCCCACTCGGCCTTAGGGGTCTCTTCGACGGCGTTTTGAAACGCAGCCACTGCTTCTTCGGCGTCTATAAAACGTTTTCCTCGAAGTTTTTCTTTTATTTTCGGAAATAAATAAAAATCGCAGGGTGCGAGGTCGGGGCTATACGGCAGGTGACCCAGTAATTCCACGTCTGAGGTCACCAAATAGTCGATCGTTTGCCTGGCGGTGTGCGACGAGGCATTGTCGTGATGAAGGAGGATCCTGCTGCGAGGTCGTTTCTCTCGAACTTTTTCCAAGACAAGTGGCAAACAATTGTTAGTATACCACTCTGCATTAACCGTTTTCTGATCCTCTAAGACTACTGTTGCGTAATGACCTGTCTTTCCGAAGAACGAGGCCACCATCTTTTTTCCAACACTTCGACCTCTCTTCACTTTAGTTGGCAACTCTTCGGAAGGAAACACCCACTGAGCAGACTGTCTTTTGGTTTCCGGATCATAACTGTAAATCCAGCTTTCGTCACCCGTTAGTATGACGAACACAGCATTTGAGTCACCTCCGTTAAAGTTTTGGATCATTTCTCGGCACCAATCAACACGGCGGAGTTTTTGAGCCTCGGTCAAATTATGCGGTATCCAGCGGGCACAAAGCTTCCTGACCGCTAAATGTTGATGGAGGATTTTGTGCACTTGACTCATACCTATGCCTAGACTTGTCCGAATCTGCTGATAGGTCACTCTTTTGTCAGTCTCTATCATACGCCGCACAACACTGATGTTATCTTCAGTCGTCGCTGTAGAAGGCCGTCCCTCACGCAAATCATCGGTGAGATTAGTTCGACCACGTTTGAATTCATGAAACCAGTTGTAAACTGTGGCACGAGATGGGGCTTCATCGTGAAAAGCCAATCGAAGTCTATCATAACTTTCTTGTTGACTTAAATGACATCGAAAGTCATAAAAAATCATTGCACGAAAATTTTCTCGGCTTAAATTCATTCTGACGTGCACAGACAATTTTCAATTTGCCGCCAAATCGTAAAACAAATGACAAATGAATGAAATGTACACTCAATAATATTGGTAAAGAGTTCTATTTTCAAAATTTAAACTATTTTTTTTAATATAATGCTTTTAAGTAGCCAGTTCTAAAAACTTTCAGTTTGGCCCTCGTATAATGACAGACAGACAATAAAAAATCTGGGGTTGTCATTGACTGTAAAATGTATTGGCACAAGCAGATTAAAGAAACATGTTATAAAGTTAATACATTACATTACATTACAGTTCTTTTATCGGACTAAAATTTCCTCCCCAATAAGACAAAGATTATGCTAGGTAACATAATTTTATTTTATATAAAAGTTTATTTATTGTTATTATTGTAATTTATTAACAATTTCTTTTTATAATATAATTATATTTTACTTAGCGCTAGTTTTATTTTCTATTTTGTTTTTATAACACCTACCGAAATTTCTCACCATCCGCAAAGGTTTGTTGGTAGTGAATGTCATCAGGCATTCAGTTCGCCTCTGTAAAATACAATAAAAGGTATATAAATAGTCTTTTATAATTACATCGAGGCTGTACGATACTTCTTTGATAAGAATAATAAAACGAATTCGGTATTGTTATTATATATGTTAGGCCCGAAGACCGAAAACGCTCACTGGACGGAAAAAACGGCCACATCGCGTTCTGGCTGTCTTCAAATGCGCAGAACGCGTTTTGGCTGCTTTTAAACGCTTGCAACGCGTTCTGGTAATTGTCTAACGGCCAGAACGCGTTTTGTCATTCGTCAAGCGCTCAGAACGCGATCTTAATATTTGAGTCGTATTACATGCCACTCTCTACCTGCGTACAATAAGATTCAATTTGTACTTATAACACAAATGAATCTTGATTATTGTTCCACGTATTTTACTTCTTGTGCAGTACGGAATAAACTTGAATTTATGATCTTTTCGTTAATTATTAATTATGGTTCTTTAGTTCTTGGAAGAAATTCACACTACATATACTAAGAGTATATTGCAGAGTATATAAAATATGATTGAATATTGTCACATCGTCGTCATATGTGACAAGTGGAACGCACAAATGTTCAGAATGTCACAACTTGGAAAAACCATGAGCGAAGGGTTCGGAAAATCAGTCATTTGCAATATTTGTGTTAGGAAAAGTTCTATTCGTAAGGAACAAAGCAATGCAAAAAAGAATTTACAAAAACAAGCAGAGAAAACGGTAGCATTGTCCAATTTAAAATTTCCACCAGCTGAAATCGGAACTATTGTTGTCGTAAGAGTGCCCGATGTTGATCGCGGACGATTAGCTCCCAGAAACGTGCTAGCAGTTGTCACTCAGGTTGAATGGTCTTTACAAATTAGGTACAAAAAATGGTACTCTCGAACGTCTTTAGGTTCGCAATGAATTTACAATTGCCGACAGTAATTTTGTTAAAAAAAGTGAGGTATCCGCTGAAAAAACTATTTCTTTACGATCAGCTTCAACTCTATCTTCAGAAAGCAAACAAGGTTTTGTTTATTGTAAGTGTAAACGACATTGTACTGATGAGAAATGCACTTATTGAAATTTGAATGTAAAATGTATTTCGAAATGTCATTGAAGCAGTATTTGTAAAAATAAGTAATGTTCTGATGTTATAAAAAGTTTTTGTACAAAGTATCCAAATAGTATAATTGTAACATCCTATTAATATGTAATATCTGTGTTTTTATATTATAAAGTAAATATTTTACAGGTGAAGATTAATATTATATAAAATATAATAACAATATTGTACCACAAATATGAAATAAAATGACGGGATAATAGAATGAAACAGACAAAATTACTTTGAAATTATAAATATACATATTATATTGTGTATAATTTCAATTGCTTCAGTTTCGAAGTAACGCAGAAATATAATAAAAATTCAATATTTTTATTGTAATCAAAATGTTTTTTTAAGTTTAAACAAACCAACCTCAAGTCTTATAAATGTAGAGCAGTTTGTGGCGTCGTTATTATTATTTGTATGAACGCCGTAAATATAATTAAATATTTTGTATGAAGTTTCACAGGAACGATGTTTGTTACTTAAAGTTCTCTTCAACCACAAATCTTTATTCTTTAATTCCTCTATTAAAAACTGTAGTATGAGCTTCTGTTGTCATAATTTTAGCTTGAACAACTTCCGAAAAAGTAGAAGAATTTAATTATTACTCTTTTAGAATATAAGACTTTTGAAACAAAATTAGTCAAAATAACTATATTGAAACCTTTTTAATATATAAGGAGAACCACTTATTACTTTCTTTATATCATAACAATGTTAGTCGACTACATCCAGACGACGACATCTATTAGAAAACAAACGCCTGCGTTGTGTCTGTAGGAAAATTAAATGTTGGAGCAATTTTCTCGAATTATGCCTAAGTACCATCGCTTTTTCTTGGCGTTTGTCATAGAAGTATTAAATTTCTGTTGGTAATTGGTATTTTTTTTATAATATCTTTAAATTGAAGAATAAATTGATGGTGTTCTAAATTTAATTTAAGCTAACGATTAATAATGTTTATTACGTGATACCAATGATCCTTAAAGTGTTATCATTTCATACTTACAAAAACCGCTCATTAGTGGATATATTGAAATGTCTCGTTTATATTAAAATATGTTTATCAATTATATTTAGTTATGTCATTTTAAATATTTAAACAGTTAATTTGAATAATTAATCCTTCAAACGTGGTATACCTACAAATATTCTTTTTCAAATATTTGTATATTAATTAAAATTTATAATTACTTTATAAATAAACTTATAAGTAAATATAAATTTTGTCTATCTCAGCTTTGATGATTGGGACTGTTAATAAAATTTTTAAATACTTCAAAATTATAAACAAACATGACAAATATTTTGAGGTGGTAGACTGCAGCTCGTATGCAGATTGCATCGATTGTAACATCGGATACAGAAGCTCAATGTAAGCCAACTGTGGCTGGATACCCAATCCATTGATATCTTCTCGGTATGACTTTGTTTCATCCATCCTTCGATATTCTTCATGAGTGGCAGAGAATTTGCAAATCTTAATATTTTTAGAATTCAATGGGCGATACTTACAATCGAGAATGTTGTTTGCTTGTAATCACCCAATATCACGAAACTAAATTAATAAATAATAGAAATAATATTTATTTTCTTTAAATAATACTAACTTATGTAAAACAGATTGGATCAAACAGTGAGAATGAAGCCCGATTATATATTTGCTGACTTGATATCTTCTTGTTTCTCTGAAATAAAGTTCACTTACATACAGAGTATTTTTGGAGCGAATTAACCCTTAACGCGCTATTATGTATTAAAAGATTTGTTCAAAATATTCATTCTCAATTTTTTTTAATACAACGTTTCCAAAATAGTATGTCTTATTTTTTTTTCATAAACAAATGAGCTCCATCCCATTTTAAATAAAAAATAACTTTAAAAAATAACTGAAAAATAAAAAAAAACTTTTAAACTCAACTTTCTTAATGTGTATCCTTGTTTTTTCTTTGATACTTCATCCTCTATCCTTTTAATGATAATAAGTAATTCTAAATACCCTCTATCTTTAAAAATTGTGTTTTTTGTCCGAAAGACAGACTTTATTTCAAAGTTATATTAAACTACTTCTTTTGCGGCTTCATATTGTACAATTAGCGAATAACATTATTCTGTACTTTACCTAATTTTCGTTTTTTTTTAATGAATTATTATAAAATATTGCTAAGCAATATCCTCTCATATTTTGGTTCGGAACAAGCTTGTATTTTAGTATGAAAAGAAATAAATGCAATAGTAATAAATAGACACGGCAAGAAATAAAAGCCGTTCTTCTGATCTTTATTACAATTCAAGTTACTTTTGGAGATGAAAGTAATCTTAATAAAAAATTGGTCCGAAGTTGCTTTTGTCTTAGTGATTCAGATTCCTTATTGTTTTCTATTAAGGAGTCATTTTTAATAATCTATTGTATCAGAGTTATTGATATTTTTTGTATTACTTCTTGATCAGTTTTTTATAGTTTAATATTCGTCATCTACATTATCAGTTTTCAAATAAGTTTTTTTAGATGCTATCGATATATTTATCATATTTTTAAAAGAGATAAGTACAATCAATAAGATTGTATCTTCAAAAGAATTTTTATGAATTAAAACAATGGATCAAAGATTTCAATAAATACTTTGATATCGCGATGTAGTTATTTTTGTTTATTTATTTTCTTTAATCTGCCGATTTGTTTTTAATTACCGATGTGTTTTTAATAAATATGATATTACAATGTGGTGGACTCATCCCGGTGGATGCAATTTGCTGACATGTTACGGGTATAACTGTAATGTCACCGTCAGTTAATATAAGAGGTTATATATACTTACATGTTAATTTAGTCTAATAGATTAGTAGATTGATCCATAACTAGCTACACCAATATAATTAACTTGTACTATGTGATTATAACTTATTTACTGAAATTTGATATGATATTTTATTGTATTTTTTAATCAAAAACAAGCAACTTAATTTAACAGATGTTGGGCTTAAACCACTATTTGTTACCAAACTTAGGGTTTGAATGTCGGATATCGCAAATAAAAGGGAAAACTTTATCCGTTAGTGACACAGGTGTAAGTGTTTTGGAAAATGTATTATTTATGAGACACACAGTTGACAATAAGAATAAATTCATTCACAGTCATTGCTTTAAATTATTTCAATATTGGGAATACAGACGGGTATTTCATTTGTAAAAAATCTTGTAATGAATTGTATACAGTTTGTTATTTACTATTTTCGCATAATTTTTTATTATGTTTTTACGCATGCTCTATTGTTTATAAGAAAATAGTACTTTCTTTTATATTGAACAAGGCTAGCTTTATTCAAAGGAAGTCTTTGATGCAACGATAACAACCTGTTAGTGTTCTGTATAAAACATATTCAATAGATCAGTGTAACCTCATATTTGTACGTTTGCTTTACATTGTTAGACACAACATATATTGTACAATATTGTTTGTGGAATTGTATTTACTAGAGAGGTTAAAAAAAAGTTATTATAGTTTATTTAAATTGTTTGTATAAAAACATGTTAATTTCTTATTCATCTAGTTATTGCCTAGTTTAATTCAAAAAAATATGTAACATTAATCTAACAAAAGCTTAGAGGTACAAGTCTGCAAAACTCAACAATAACCTTACGCCACAATAGACTCTTTACAACAATGTCACTGCTAGGTTGCTTTAGGATTTAATGTACATTATAGATATAGTCTTTCAGTTCGGCGCGCTGTTTGCTTTGTTTTATGACTTCGTGTCAATAAATTTAGTGTATTACAAATTTAACATTTAAATTGTATGTAATATTGTATAATAAAAAATTAATACATTAACATTTAAACACATTTATAATAATTATTTTCTAAAGGTAGTTACGTGTGATACTCGTAGCACGATAACTTTCAAATTTTTTTTCCTCATATCCAAATTCTGAAAAGATGGGTTTTAAAAATTTAAATATAACAATTTTAAAGTAATCAGTTTTTTTTTCAATCAATTCATGTAGTATATAACATATTGTATATAAATATAACATGATGATTTCAAAAAGATATGTATTTGTTAAGAGATAACAACATCAAACTTATTCATGAAAATTTATTATAGCTTAAAATATATTTAATCTCACATAACAATTATATTTAATGTAAAAGGAATTATATTTATATGTAAATTAAAATATGTAGATCTAATACAAAATAAAATAGAAGTTAGTTTGAACAACAAAGCGAAAAGTTAAATTTTAGTTTTTTTTATACAGTGAATAATATGTAACTTTGAATTTGCGTGTCTTAAGTCAATTAGTTCTTAAAATTGTACTTAATTAGTCAATTAATGTTAATACTGTACTAATGGTGACGTGGAAAAACCTATTATAACTTAAAACAAATTGTATTAAAAATAATCATTTTATTTAAGGAGAAAAGATTGGATAAGTAAGAATATTAAATTGAAAGTAATTTCATCAAACAGTTAATAGACGATATAAAATGGACCCTCGTTGCGTATTTACTAGTATTAAAGATCCTACTTCGAGATTGATATTGAGGATCCGAGGAATTAAAGGCACTGAGAAGTAGGAAACAAAATGAGATTTTCAATTGAAATATTATTTCTTAACTCTGATTTTTTTGTAAACGGTTGCACTAATTTAATTTACACATATTTATTTAAAAAATATAATATTTCGTAATTATAACTGATACGAGTGTTGAAATAATTGTATTGCATGAATTATTCTCTAATTATATTATAGTAATTGTACTCATCTGAATCACTGAAAAATCATGTGCAAAACAAGGTATTAAAATTATATGGTGGTCAAAGTGTCATACTTTACAAAACAAAAACTTCTCAACAAAGTAAATACCGAGTGATGAAAGCCAACTTGCCTTGATCAATCTAATAAAATAAAATCAAAAATGCAATTTGTGCAACGTTTCGAGCACATTCACATTTTTTGTTTGTATTTTTTTTTGTTTGTTTGTTTGTTTGGCAACGTTCCGAACACATTCACACGTGTTTGTTTACGTTTGTAAATAAAAATGTTCGTGGTTTTTTTCGTCGCAAAATTCATATCAGGAGTTTTGTCAGTGGATTCGCTTTCGTCACTCGGTATTTACTTCGTTGAGAAGTTTTTGTTTTGATATCAATAGTTTTGTAAAAGGATTGGAAACAAAATGCTGTGCGATTATTTTTCATGCAAATATATACTCATTTATTTGGAATAGTTGCCTCTGACAAAATGAGAGTGTTTTGGCTCAGAGGATGAGTGTTGTAATGACAAAGACGAGACCTCGAGTTCGATTCCCACAGGTGCCCGATTTTTTTTTCATTTGATTTTTTCAGTTTCCATTTATTTTTTTAATTAATTGCTTCAAAACAGAATTTCTTCAGTATTCGGATTTTTTTCTGTAAATTTTGTTTTATTGTTACAGACGGCAATGCGTTAGTGAGTTTATTCACTGTGCAACTAGCATTGAATTTTAACCGTGTTGTGAGTACGATTCTGGCTTTAAAAGTAATTTTTTGGCCATTTTTGGTCATTTTTCATGATTTTTTGAACTTCTCACGGCCATATCTCGAAATAACGAGTTTTCCCAGATATATGCTATATACCAAATTTTAGCTCTAATTTGGGGCTACGAATAAGGAAATTTTCGAAAAAAATCGTTGGCGCCGTTTTCGTGAAAATGGCCGATCTGTCCCCGGCCAGTTGGCCATTTTTTGCTTTTTAACCAAAAATGTCACGCCAACAAATGTTTTTGCCATTAAAATGGACATTATTCAAAAGATGAGCTTGAGACCTTTCCAATGATGCCCAATTTGTCAATGTACGTCAACTGGTTTGGCCACAGCCCCTGTACGAAAAATGGCCATTTTTGGCCTTTCGAGGGCTGGCCACGCCCAACATGGCGGCCAAATTTGATGTACTTCAATCCCTGAAAGTTTGAACAAAATCAGTTGAAACTACGAACATACCCACAAACAGACAAAGTAATCATCGATGGAGGTGCCAGTTAAAATTTTCAAAATGTCATATCTCATCAACCGGTGGTCGGATTTTGGGGTTTTTGGGCTTGTTGAAAGGTCTCGACGAGGACCTTTAGGAAAATCTTTTTCAAGGTGGAAATAAGTAATTTTATACTGGTGCGGAGCCAAAAACTAAATTTTAGTCTCATTTTTCAAACGGCATTTTTTTGGTGGTGGTGGTGGTGGTGGTGGTGGTGGTGGTGGTGGTGGTAAGGGTAAAGTGGCCTTAGTTTGATGCGTCTATCAGGGCTGCAGCAGCTGATAAAGAATCCGAACCCCGAACTCGAATGAACTATTTCCAACATACATTGTTAAGCGGATGACAGCTCTTGGGACGCAGTATATTCCAAACGTACAGGGCTCTCTCAGAAAAACATAGACTACTACCAAAGCAATTTGTGTCTTCTATAGAGACCTCCGTGGGGATGTTCTTAGAATGGGGTCCACTGCAACTCTTCTAATTTAATCTCCAAAAGACACAAGTTAGCGCAATTACCACAAAAAAACCCATTTGTTGTATCTCCGCATCTTCGAGAGCCCTCCTCTCACTACCTTGCCAAGTATCGAATATATCAAGGATCGGCCAAGGATCGGCCTCATATTTATGAATAAAATTTATTTCCCTCTAAAAAGAGGTTAATTTCGTGGTGAAAAAGGTACATTATTAATTAATATATTTAATTCGAACACACAATAAAGGAGCACGATAAAATGGACCCTCGTTACTATAATCACGTTCCTCCACGATTAAACGCAAGAGATGGCGGATTAAAGAATTACGAAACCGGAATCTACTTTGGTTTATAGGATGATATATTTTGTTTTGTTTTGTCTGAAAAGTTAACTTATTTTTATTAAAATATTGTGGGATGACAAATAAAATGTAAAAGTAAAAATTCAGGATCTTTGATAAGGGAGTTGTTCTATTTTTTATTTTATCATCTCATCTTACAAGTAAAAAACAAATATGAATATCGATTTAATCTATTTTAATCAATAATGTGTGTAAGGCAATTTGTAGAGTGTACGATGCGTCCATTTAAGCTTACTGAAAAATAAACAAATTAAATTAGTCGCGATACGTAAACTAATCAAAGCACAGACAACGCCACACGCAATATGAATTGCAATGGAGTTTAAACCACTTTTACTCTTTAATTGAAACGGATTGGTTTGACACTATTCATGTTCTATATTCATCTAATCTGCACGAACCATCGCTATCCGTACTCGCTGCTAACTTGTTATAAAATGAGTAAGTTTAAGTCAATACCGTATTCTAACAATGTCGTAGTCAATGCTCAGTTAACTTATAATTTATTGTGAGTTATAATGGGAACATCGACTTTAATATCTATTATTTTTTTTTCCATGGTATTTTATATTGTGTTCGTACCCTAAACTATACCTTAAATATCCCATTCATTGATAGGAAATTTTAGTTTACTTTAAACAGTGCCTTTTTTAAATACTTTTTAAGATTTCTTTATTAAGACCTTCCTCAGACAATAAATTACTTTACATATTCTCATCTAAGAAAGGGGTTTATGAGCTCAAGAGACTATCTGCTGGCAATCGTTACAAAAAAAATAAAATAAAATAAGTTTTTATTTATAATAAGATGAAAAGGTAGCAAATTACTAAAATACTAATATGGTGATCGACTGAGTATAAAATATGTAGCATTGATAAGTGTCGTATGTGTAATGGATGTCATATTTAAAAGATATGTTTTAAATATATTAGGGGTGTATTCTTGTTCTGGTATTATTAAGATAATAAATCAGTAGTATACTGTATTTTTCTTATTAAAATATAAAGCATCAATGTTATATGTAAAATAACAGAAATTGACTTCGATATTCACATAGGAATATATAAAATGATTATTGAAATAATAAAACAGATCAGCAGTCAGTAACGAGAATGAATGCTTCATTTATCAATTGTTTATTCAAAACCAAGGAAACTATATAGAGACCCAGTGTACTTAAAACTTGTCGCTTCCCTTCATTACTGGCGGATATCACAAATAAAGAAACAAAAGTTCATTTAGTCTTTGATGTTGTATTTTATACTCACTGATTAGGTAATGTTGTAAGAAATAATGTCAACGCCCTGTTTTATGTGACAGTAACACTTATAATATTTTATTACATTTTTCATCTGGTTTAATTTGAGAAGAACAAGATATCTTTAGATTTCAGATAGTAGAAATACCACGTATTTGAAAGAAAAAAATAATTTAATTTAACGATAAAGTAATATAAATTAAAAAACTCTTTACAAATATAATAAAAGTTAACATAGCACCAGTACTTAATGTTAATATTTAATAAATATATTTAATATTATACTGTAATGAACTAAAACGTAATAAATCGGCTTTTTTATTACATTATTGTAATGAATTTATTTATATATTTGCTGGTTTAATAATAATATAGTTTACAAATATAATATATTAATGAATTGTCGGCGTATCTTCAAAAAAAATCGTTTGAACTAAATCACCATAATTGAAAACAATAGAATGCTTAACGCGATTCCACTACCCACAGAGTGCTAATTATCTATCTAATTATCAAAACATCATTACACCGTCCTAGTATGAATATAAGCATATTTATTTATAATATAGGGAAACACAAAACAAAAATGAAATTATTATATGCCGTTATAAAGTAACATTCATTCATTAATTGTATATAAACAATAAACTATTTTAAACTTTATTGGTTGAATTAAATTATTGTAGCTGTGGGGAGGGTTATAAAATTAAAACGGAGTTTTAAAAGATAATTTGATTACTCAGTATTATAGTTGCAATAAAATTTGCAGCGCCGTTTTGCTGAAAAGTACAATACAGTTGCTCGATAATTTTATTATTATGCGAAAGGTTATAATTAGTCTTCAGTATATATTAATTATACTTTTAATAAAATTCATTATACAAAAACTATAATTTTCTGATATTCGTTAATGTAATATCAATAAACCAATAAACATTTTGGATAATTTAAAATAATAGGATATTATTTGAAACTGCACAGAGAAATTACATTCAATTAGACAAGTTAAAATGTTTTTCTTTCTCAGTTACAGTTATGTAAGGTTTCGGATGAAGTTACGTTTGGTAGTCATGGTAGAGGAAGCTGTGAAATGCATACGTGACTGCGAGGTGTAGCGCAATTGGACTCACCACGAAGCCAGCAGAACCGTCGGGCACAGGATCAGAGGATCAGCCAATTTCAGAACTGGTTAAACATAATAACTGATATCGTCTGAGGTAAGGCACCTGACCTCAGACGATATCAGTTCCCCAACATCGGGTGAGATAAATTGCGGACTGACAGACTGCAGGAAATCGGTAGAAATTGTTTAAATTACTAAACAAGCATTAACTAAATCTTAAAAATTTATCAAAAGACTCATTTTCTTTAGAAAGATAACTTTTCTAAAACATTATATTTCAAGGGAAAAGTATCTATAAGTTATGGTTATGCTGATAATTAAATATAAGATAAAAATAAAAGATGGTAATCGTATATCGAACACGCATCGATTATTTTCTATAATCATAAAAGATATAAAAGAAAAAATGTTACGACGCGATTATGTAAGTGTAGTATTTAATACAGCGGTACAGCGGTCAGATGCAACCTGTACCACTGTATTGTTATTATACCATCAATATGTATGATATACGAGATGCTGCATAGGATAGGTCACGGTTTAAATTTGTAATAAATTCAATTACAATTATTTTTAACTTGTAAAATATCGGCATCCACATTGTTTCCAGGTCTCTATGTCTCGTCCGCTCTTGGAAACGGAGAAAAACATTCTTAGATGATGATCATAATTAAAAAAACTTCGATGTTCCAAGTACATACACGTAACACTTCAACCTATATTTCAAGATAGTGTTAATTATTTGGTGACCAAGAAATTGGGTATTTGACAATTTTATTAAAATAATCGGATCATTTTTCATAGACAAATTCAACCCGATAAAGATTTTCAATTTCCTGCATAATAAAAAAAGTCTAGCAGTTGAAAAATTATACCCCGATTTGCCGTTAAACACTTTGGTACCTTGGCGTCATAAAACAGAAGACTTCAAAAATTTTACCGCCGCGTTGTGGTTAGAATATTATTACATTTTATTACGACGTTCATAATATTTTCATTATAACATTTATAAGGGTATACGGAAATGATGGTCCCGGTAGAAATAAAATAAATGTTATAAAAAAGTCTTACATTCTAGACAAAAAAAAATATATATAATATGAGGTAACAAATAACATTAAATTTCATCACATAAGTTCAATTCTAGTTTCGTATGAAAAATTTATCGAAATTAATGATTATATACCATAATTTTACGAATTGACTATCTAATCGTTGAGTTTACGTAATATTTGATGCTGGTATTACATCAATTTGATAATAATGTAAACATCTACACTAAAGTAGACAGTATTATACTCGTATTTCGTCTGTATATTTGAAATTAAGTTAAAGTAAATAAAAAAGTGACTTGTCGGGACCGTGTAATACGAGACTTCTAATAAAAATCTGATTCCAGCGATGTACGAACGTAATTCAGACGTTCGTTTGATGGCTTTTCTGATTTACTCTATGAAAAACTTTGTGATCTGATTCAAAGCTCTCTGAATTCATGGTTTTTATTTTTCAATATTTATATTCACATATTCAAAAAGTATATTAAATATTTTTATGTAATTGAATAGTTGGTTGGAAATGGTTACATAATTTATTTTATTATAATTTGAGTTCTCTCCTGACCTGGTGCATCTTTTTACTTAACACAAAAACTTATTTTAAGTGAAATTAAAATTTACACATTTTTTAAAAATTCTTTTGTCTTAAAAAACTATTGCAATATGCTTACCCATACAAATTAAAACGATCTTTCAGCAGCAAGAGCTTTTGCTTTTTTGAATTTTGAACTGTTTATTAATGGGCGTTCACAAAAAAAAATCTCTCAATGTATACATGAAGACTATACACATACGTACGTCCTGACAAAATTGCATTTTTGAATGTTTTTCGCCTGTTTCATAAGTGTTGCAAAGGTTAAACTCTTGTAGCAAACTCAATTTGCTCTGGGAATAAAGTCAATCCCGCATGCCTTACTATTTTAACAACTTAGTTTACAAGGGTTCTTTTGGCATAACTGGTAAACCTACTATTTCGCAATTTGACACTCTGGCCCACTGTTGCTGATTATTAACTTGGCTTTGTAAATCTAGAAGAATAGTCACTTTTACTTGTGTTTCATAGTCCTGGAACTTGTTACCACAACTTTGTTCACTCTTAGTTTATTAAACATAAGGCGTCAATTATTGTCCAGTGACAATTTAATAGGTAAATCGATAACGTATTTTAATCAAGATTTCTGGATTTATCTTATGGGAGCTTCGATACATTATCGTTTGCTGTAAAAAAAGTGTGAAATGCTACAATGCTAAAACCTTATGATATCAATAATAGAATACTTATTTAAAGATGTAAATATATACTGATCCAATCTTGGGGTTATAAGCAAATTAATATATATGTAGTTGAAATCAAAATTGTGAATTATGTTTATAATAACATATTTCAAAATCAACATCCAAACGAATTTATGAATTCTATTCAATATATATAAATAAGATAGAAGTTAGTTTGAACCTCTCCAAAAGGAAAATAGTAAGAATTTAACTTTAAATATATTAATTTCTTTTATACAGTGAATTAGATATGACTACAAAATCTGTATGTACTATTAGTCAATTGTGTTCTTCAAATTGTACTTATACTGGGTGGAAAAGCTTATTACAACTGAACAATAATATTAAAGCAATAAAAGTATAAGGATAAGTAAGAAATTAAAATAAAAGTAATTTCATCAAACAGGAGACGATATAAAATGACCCTCGTTGCGTCTTTCCTAGTATTAACGATCCTCCTGCGAGATTGAAATTGAGGGTTCGACAGATTAAGGGCACTGAGAAATAGACAACAAAATGATATTTATTACAAATTTAATATATATCTATATAATATAACGCATAATTAAAATGAACATCGATGTATTTCATGATATTTGTTGTGGCTTTGAGTGCTACGAGTGTTCTTATAATTGAATTATATGAACTATTCTCTAACTGTAATATAGTTAGAATACGTATCTCAATCACTGACAAATAATGTTTAAAAATAGTATTTAGTATGTATTTTAACAAAAAAGACTTAAAACATTTTTGTAAAACTATTGTAAAAGATAAGCGTGTCATGATCATGTGTCATAAAATTACTAATCGTTTAAAAATAATTCATCTTTAAAAGTTTCTTTCATAGATAAATTCAGCAAATTCAAACCTTCTCAATCTATAGCTAAATCGGTCGGGCTATTGCTAGTCTTAAAATCAATTTCATATTTTAGACAGAGTACCAAGATGAATGCATCGTCTACCTTAATAAAAAGAAGAATAGTACACACAAACTGTGGCAAGCTTTGTTGTCTAAAAACTTATTTTCAAGGTTTCTATTGAACATTACTTTCCTTACACATAAATTGAAAGTTTTCTAAAGCATTGAATATTTTTATAGTTATATTCATCTCTATCTGATACAGAAGTCACACAGAGTCAATTTCATGATTGACATTTATTAATACTTATATTATAATATATTTTAAAAATAAGTCATTTAAGACATATATTATATATATATTGATATTTAATTTCATAGGCACTAAAGGAGCGCCATAAAGTGGAACCTCGATACTACAATCACGATCCTCCACGATCTGGAGAGATGGAGAGAAAAGTCTAAAAGTAACATGATTTCAACAAAATTCAGAATCTTGTTCATAGAATTGTTTACTTATAGTGGTATTATTATTTCACAAATAGGGAATAATCACCTACTTTACTATCATCTTGTTATCGTCTCGGACATAAATTATACTTATAAAATATATATTTTTTTATGGGTAAACGTTTACTATAAATAAGTATATTCAATAATATTTATCATAAGTGTTTTTGTACAATGTATGAAAAAGCCAGCGATATGGTACAAGGTAAATTTCGTTGAAACAAATGAAAAGTTTATTATATATAATGACTTAAAAATTAATAAAAAACGTAGGTATCGTTAACATAGATATATAGATATATATATACACACATAGCTATATATACTGTCCTTTTAGAGAAATATATCGTTCTATTTTTCTAGGCATTTATTTGTATTTAAACTTAAAAATATCCTTAGGATATTGTCAACTTCAACTAACGTTGTCTTGAATATTTTTGTAACTGAAAAGAGCCCAATACGTATGAGCAGACTTAAAACGAAACAGGAGAAGACTAAAAAAGTAATAGGAGTTTAAACATATTTATATGTTACAAATATCTATCATGTTATTCGTTCTTTGAGTATATATTATAGAAAATAAATATTAAATCATTGATTTTCAAATTCAATTAATCGGTATGATAAGATAACAAAAGTATGTGACAAATAATATTTATAAATCTGGTGTTAATAATGACTGATCGTTCACAAAACACATATTGCTTGTCTTGTTTGCTCATTCTTGACTTATCATTTTCTTGTATGGCATGAAGCAATTTATATTTTAATAATAAATAAGACCAACATCAAAACAATATTACTTAAAATAAAACATAAAATTAATTACTAATCATTTAATTCAAGTGCAAAATATAATAAGATTATAAAATATATCTACACAATTAGCCACCCTCGTACGTGACAACAGATTTAACAATATTGATCTAATATTACAAAGATCTCTTCAACACACAGACGGGATAATGTAGTGACAATAGCATTTATGTCATCAGAGAATTATGCAACAAAGCAACAAGTTTGTTATTGTGGTATAATATTACATGACTATTTTTATAATGAAATGTATATTTATGTAAAATTTATTTTTACAAATGAGGCAAAGAAAATAGATGTTTTGTTCTATTCCTTTACTGTCATATCCAGTACAAATCAAATAAAGATACACCGAACAAACTGAACATTCTTGATATACTAATCTTTGGAGAATTGTTAAATCCTTTAGGTATTTAGTGTACACATTATTAACAATTATAAATTATTACTAACATTAATTATATTGTCTTAAATAAGGCGTAAACAAATATTAAAACTAAGCAATTAAGAAAAATTTATATCTTAATTTTCAATTTAATCAAAATTAATTGTTAAAACACAAACTCATTAATTAATATAACTGTCTTCGTCGTTCTATAAAACATTATTTTTGTGTAACTTTCTTATTTGTTTTGAAGATCTTTAATATAAATTAATATATATATATATATATATATAAATATATATATCTTTAATATATATTATAGAATATAAATTCGTTACATGACACTGAAACTGTATTAGTGACGAAAGCATAAATTAGACCATTGCATTTAATTGATAATAAATGAATATTTAATGAATGTCCTACGAATAATCATCTGAATATCGATTTAATATATTCAAATCAATAATGTGTGTACGGCAACAGTACTCTGTACAGTATATGGTTTGCGTTTTAGCTTGTGCTTAAAATTGAACAAATTGAATTGCACCACAGACGACTCCACATGCAATATGAATTGTACATAGATTTTAACCAACTTTGCAATTTCAATTAGTGTTAAATGATGCTGAAACGGATTGGTTTATTATTGTTCATGTTATGATATCCATCTAATCTGCACCAGCCATCGCTACACGTACTCGTTGGTAACTTGTTATATAAGTAAGGAGTACGAAATATGACAGATGGCAAACTACCAAAATATTAATATAGTGATTTACTGGTATAATGTAACATTGACAAGTGGTGCACAGATGTCATGTCATACTGGAAGCAAAAGTGAAAATGACAATTGGATAACATGGCCATACTTTATTACGTATACAAGATTGAGAATTTTGATATATACAAATGGTATTAATGAATTAGTATTCTGTATATTATGGTTTTATTAAGAGAATAAATCAATATTATACAATATAGTAAGTGTATATTTCTTATTGAAATTTGAATCATCAATGTGATATGTGAAATAACAGTCATTGTTCGTAAAGAGATGTATAAAATGAATATTGAAATAATAAAACAGATCATCATTCAATAACTAGAATGAATGCTTCGTTTATTAATTTATCTTGATCAATCATTACACTTTGTTGAAGAATATTATAACAAAGAGAAAAAAGTTTATTCTCTTTTTATTTTGCTTAGAGATAATAAAATAAACTGCACAGTTGTTGCAAAATTAATAAATATTAATAAAGATATAATACAGACTAATAACGTAACCTCATAATCATGTTAATAAGTTCTGTTCATCAGTCGTTTATTCAAAACAAAGAAACCTATAGAAACCGAGTGTACCTAAAACTTGTAGTTTCCCTTCCTGGCTGGCGGATATCACAAATAAAGTAACTAAAGTTCGCTTGGGTTATGATGTTATGTTTTACAAACCGTGACTACACAAGGTTTCAAGATATAATATCAACTTCCTAGTTTATATAACAATAATACTTATATTATAATATTACATCACCTGATTCGTCAAGTATAAATAATTATTAATGAAAACCCAAACAGTACATAATGAAAAAGTAGTTATAGATAGATAGATAGATATGATCTTTATTGCACACACAAGCACAGAAAAACATACAAAAGTGACAGATTAAAAGCTACATAAATACCCGCATACTGAAGAGCACTTTTTGCAATTATGAAACAAAAAACAATTCTTTTGTCTATAACATCTATTATGAAACATTACGAGTACAATTTATAGAAGTAGATTATTTAAAACTCTTACATATTGTTTCAGTTGTTTAAAATTAAACTTTTATACCTTCACATTTAATTACTAAATGTTTGTTTGTTCCGTCAAAATTTATACTTCTCAGTACAATATCAAAGAAACTTATAACTAACTGGTTACGGTGAATATGGAACGAAGTTTTCAGCATGACTGCTTTAAATTTCTTCAGATATCTTGACTTCTTATTAAATATTCTAGGAATATAATACTGTACTCTTAATGAGTAACTTTCCTAAGTTTGAAAGGAAAGTTTTGCCGACAATGGTTAGAATATACCTAAGAAAATAAAATTATTTAAAATAATATTATTTGCTCTGTTGCTTTATAAAGATTGAAATATGAGGTTGGTGAAAGAATAACTAGGTATAAAATACAGTATTTCCATTAAATAATCGATCGTATGGCAACTTTCCTTGTTTCACAAAGAGCGCTACTGAATTTATTGACAAATGCTGATGAATGGTTGACAACGTGATAACAATTATATCTTTACTTATTATTAAGTACAGAAAGATGGATGTTCCTAAGACATTTTTCATAACATATTAGTTACAATAATGTTGACATATATTAAGTATATCACTACTTTTATTAAAACATAAGAACATTGAAAGGAAAAGGAATATATTAATCATATATGTTTATTTAGACCAAATTAGGGTGGTGTTTTTTAAGTTAGTATTTTACTTGCTGTTGAACTTTCAATCAATAAACTGATAGATATTTTATTTTAATGTAATGATTGCGATCAAACGAGAGTAATTTAATTTATTATTTTTTTTCGAAGGAAAAGATTTAGTGTAATTATAATTAGGTTAAAACTGTTGTAGGTTAATTACATTTTTATTCATATGCTTAAGTTTTGTAGTTGCGGAATGAATAATAGCTTTTGTGTTTCACAGAAATAAAAAATAATGCAAAGTCTACTCTTCAAAGTAAAAAGATACATAAGCTTTGAAACGGCTGTTTGCAAATTTTGGGGTTTTAGATAGAAACGTAGATAGAAACATTAAAGGTTTTTCTCAGCTTTGCCCTTCTTTTAATATTCACAAAATAATTTATCATTAAAGATTTTTATTTTACTTTATACAGCTTTCACTTTCAAAATTATTCTTCTTGTTTAAAATATAGAGCAAAGCGATCAGGTCAAGTAAAGAAAAGTAAAGAAATAAGTATTATATTATATTTAGAATGTAATATTTTGTTACATCTTGATACATTGCCAGAATCAAACATCTGTTTGGAATGCTTGAATTATAATAATACATCTTTTAATAATACACAAATATCCACTTAATGGTATATAATAGTATTATATATCGTAAGACTCGCAGTGATGAAATGATTTCACAGAACTGATTATAAATTACAAATGAACATTTGTTGTAAATAAGACATGTAAGAAAAATGTACAGATAATTTTTTATATTTAATTCGATCAGACAGTGAAGGCGCTCGATAAAGTGGACCCTCGTTACTACAATCAGGATCCTTGTCGATTGATCCCAAAGATGGCGGATTAAAGAATTACGAAACTGGAACATGTTTTGGTTTAGTATACTTTTTTAGGATGAGCAATTTTTTGTTTTATTGTATTATTCGTTTATTCAACACAATTTGATTGATAAGAAATAAGAAACAAAATCTAAAACTCTTATAATTCAAACTTTCAAGTCTCGTGTAAATTTTAAATAAAAATGTGGGTATATATTTCTATAAGGATGTATAATATTACTTTTATAGCACTCTTTGTTAATTGATAATTGTAATCCTTTCCAAGGTTGCTTGACAGAAGGACTAGCCGGACCAACACCAGGCCCCTGAGTAGATATTTTATAACAAGAACAACAATATAGCAAGATGTGAAAAAACTCAGAATAAAAGAATTTAAAAGCAATTGAGATATTGTGTCGACTTCAGATGAACAGGCTTATCTACGTGATGGATGACAGGCAGCGGCTGGTAGAAGATGAATCTTCCAAAATAATAAAAGTTAAGATGGCAGTTAGTTGATTATCTTTATCGAATTCAAAGTTATTGATAGGTCATTATGAAAATATTTGTTGTTCTTAAATAAATTTCAAGTATACTGTCCTTGGTAGGAACTTAAAAATATTAAAATCTAGAGAATATAAGATGTTTCTTAAATATTTTCCAACAGCTACCTATTTAATAGAGTGATTAGTAGATAGTAAATTAAACGTCACTCTTATTATGAAAAGCATTTAGAAAGAAAAAATAAATCCGTGCCCGCAGGGGGACACGCGTGGGTAGACCTCGTGTGTAACTCGTTTAAAATATAACTCTTTACCTAAGAGTAACACATGATGCCGTTGTTTACATCAAAAATTTTCAAGCAAAAAGCGGTTTTTTTATTTTATTTCTCGGAATAGGTATCTTTTTTGGGAATACTTTAGATACTTAAATTTAGATTTAAAACTAACCTTTCCATTAAAAATATTTGCGAGGAGGGAATGTTTACCAGAAAAAAGTTTTTTACCTACCTTAAATTTTCAAGCTAAAAGTGGTTTTTATTTTTTTTTCTCGGAAACGGTACCTTTTACGGAAAAACTTTTGGTACTTAAATTTAGAGTAAAAAATAACCTTTCTATAATCCGGTGATGAAAATTTTCCAAAATTCGAAAGTAGGGGACAAATGAATGGGCAGACCGAATTCTTCGAGGTCTACCCAATAAATGAAATTAAATATATATATACTCGTATATGAAGTTGAATTTAATTCATCCAGTCGAGCTTTATTTTGTAGTTAGTTTGGAAACTTACTAAAGTGAAAGTTTTGTATTACTTTCAAAGTGTATTTTAAGAGGAAACTTTTGGGATACCTCTAGAGGTACTTTTACACTTATTAAATTATAAAACTAAAGAAAATGTGATGAAATATGTTATTAATGATTTTACCTTTATAAAATCCAACAAATTATTACTTCAGTAACAGTATCCGTGTCACAGATAATACATTAAAAGACAATTTGAAACTTCTAGCAATATGATATCTATGTAAATTACATATATTAATTTTCTATTAAATTCCACAAAGAAATCTCTAGCATAGCAACAAAATCGCTTTTATCCCTGTAAGTTGAAACAATGCAATACAAATTACAAATTGTTTTTCTTATTGTCATCTTTTATATTATATCATAATAGTTATAGTATAAATAATATGACGAGCTGTACTCACATTTTTTAAATTAAAATTGTCTAGACTTCATCGAACATTTGGTTTATTGAAACCTATAATTAAGATAACATGACTTAATTATAGTAAAATGTAGGATTTTAATCATTAAATTATAAATTTAGAAATAAAAATAAACGCTTTCAAAAGTATTTAAATAACAAAAGTAAAATAAAACGGCAGAATATAATGTTCTATTGTGAGAGAGGCTTTTGAAATACATGTGTAGAGTTAGAGTGTGTCATTGTTACTGACCGTGAAGTAATTAAAATCTTTTGAACCAGTTTTATGAAATGTTTTACTCCAGTCGTATCATATAAAACTATTATTGGATATGTCCATAGTAACTCTTAACTACATGAGTTATTTTTTTTTGTTTTTGTACTTAAACACGTGTGAATTTAAAGTTGTTACAATCTTGTTTAACTCCCCTATAACAAATTTATTGAAGAACAAAAAGAGCCACTTAGATCTGTCTTCTCCAAGCATTTTACATCTGGTCACTTGTGAACGTCATAACTTTAATATATTTCATTTTCCCTTAAGTGGGGTGATAAATAGTAATTGGTTTGCATGACGTCCCGCGCCAAGCTGCGTCCGCAACAAACTTAACTTGGAGTTATTTGTGGTGTATCACCGCCTCTTAACACTAATAGCTCTCATGAAGATGAATTGTTTTATGTAACATACTCCACTTTTTTAGGGTTCCGTAAGTTAAGTTTCAGTTTTATCATGTCCAACCGTGCCTCCGTCTATCCACAGCCTATCTAAGAAACTGTTAGTACTCGAAAGCTGTTATTTGACATAAACTTACATATTAGCTACGCCGAAAATGTGGTAGAATAAGATGTTTTTAGAATAAGTACTCAACAGTTTTTTTTGTCCAACAAACTATGATGCGGGTTGTGGTTAGATAGCTATTAAAAATGTGAATTGTTTAGAAATGTGAAATATTACACAGTAAGAAAAATTTGCAGCTTACCTTACTTTCAACGCCGAAAACGTGATAGTTTAACTAAGTAGGCTTTACAAGATTACGAGAGTTATTAGATTAAGTTAAAGTATAAATTTTTGTGTGCTTAAATTTTTGTCCTATTTTTCCATTAATGGCATTAAAAAGATATGAGTAAATAGTTTATGTACTCAAATAAAACAGAATTTGTTACGCCTACGCAATCAAAATTCTACTCGTTGTAAATAAAAACTATATCTCTCATAAAACCCTATATAAAAGCGTGATTATTTCCAAAGCCTATAAAATAAAACAAGAAATTAAATACTAACGTTAAGGATGGGATCGATGTTAGTGATAGAAAACAAGATTAAATATAATGACAACCTTGAATTTTAAAAGCTTTAATTAAGTTTAAAAACTTTATCTAAGAGTAAATCAGAAGAGTCGTCAAACGAAATTCATTCGAACATCTTTAGAGTTGGATTTATTTCAGAACTCTCGCCTATTTCGCGGTCCAAATGAGTTATTTTTCTTCGTTTTGACTTACGCCGTTTCAAATATATAGATAAAATGTAGTATTGTGTTGTTTACACTTTTAAAAATGACGTTAAATAATCAAAGTGAACGATTAGATTGTTAATTCACTTCAATACGGTACTTAATCATAAATATACGTTAAATATCATGTCTGATTCAGATTACCCTAACATCAGCTTCTACTCTTTGACCGTGTACAACGGAGAGCCGTTCGGATTGTCGGGGACCCGATGCTCTGGAAATGGCTGAACTAACGCTGAGATTTATAGCCACTCTAGAGAAATGATCATTTTAATTAACTGTCGTTAGCTATTTATAATGATCCTTTTACAGACTGAGATATATTTAAATATTCTTATTTAAGAATTGATCAAAGATACTGTGTGGGTGAAGCCGCTACCAAAAGATATTTAATAAACAAATAAATGAGACCTATTGCCCATTACAAAACCAATTCTATTAGTGATAACGATAAATTGAGCAACGGAATTGCCTGACTAATTGACTTCACTAAGCCTATTTAAATAGTTTGGTAACCACGGTTAAAAATGTTTAAGTGAAGATTTTAATAGGATTATTTTAGCTATATTAAGTTAAATAGTTATTGCAATTTCAACACGTTACAAATGTCATTACTGGATTGAGTGATCCGTCCCATTATTATTTAGAAAAGAAAAATATGTCTGGTATTCGTCAGTGGGTTATTATGTTTGTAGCTACTATTGTCGATATTCTCGCAATCAATGCGTTTGTTCGAGGCACTGTGAAATACCGAAACAGAAGCAATATCATGGTTTTGATTTTAACAATGTTGTGATAAAACTATAATTTATCGTATAAATTTTCCTCAAACGAATTCATATCGTATTTATCAGGACTTTGAAATTAATTCAAAGATTAGGTTAATACACAATACACCGTTGGCAATGGTTTTATTTCTTGACAAACTCAAGCTACAATATCTACAAAATAATTTAGTTCTGTCTTTAAAAAGGTATTCATAAAACTAAAGAAAGACAAATCTCTTTCGAACTTTTAAACTCTGTTTTAACTCTGAAATTTATTTACAGTAGAACATATACATGCAAGCGATTCAAAGCAGCATTATCTGTAGCTTGTAGTGCTACGAGTATAGGTAATTGTATTAGAATACATGTGACATCTATAAATGGTTCATAGATGTATCACTGATACTTTTATATAACATGATTTGTTATATTTTATTTGTTAGATATATTTTATTTTGTTATATTTGCTACAAATATGCATTCATTTAAGAATCCAACAACAGACAACTGGAAAAGCAACTCAATAGCTGATGGTTTTATAATTTACTTAGAAATGCAAAACAAAATTCCCAATGTCACATCAGTAACTACAAAGAGCAATCCGGAAGCACTTGGTAGAACTTTTGGTTTTTCTGTCCATTGTGTCCTATTAAAGAATGAAACAGCACATTTAGTGAATAATTATTTCGTAAGTATTTGATATAAACAATGAAGTACAGACAGACAGAGACAAATGTTTCTGCCTTTCTAATATTATATAACATTTAAATACAATTAAAATTTACAAACCTGAACAGCGACCACTCGTACTAAAAACTCATTAATTATATTAATCTTCGCCTTTCCAGCAAACTTTTGTTATCTGTAGCTTTTGTTTTAATGTCTTTAAATAATTGGAACCAACATTAATGGAACAAATGTTATTTAATTCAATTTGTTACATTAAAATATATATTTAAAACTTTAATATGTTGCAGGTAATCCAACCTTTTTTAATTAGTTAATTTTATTAAAATAATGACAATATTACACGTAATAATTTATATTTATATTTACCTGAAATCTTGCACTAAACTTATAATTATAAATTTCATAGAAAGTGTGACTTCATATGAAGTTGTCAAAAGCAAAAGAGACTTGTATGTGTGTGTAAAGAAATTGAAAATTAAAGGTTGACTTTTCCGAGCTTACGAGTACGAATAACATATACGTTCAACAGATTACATTTTCGAATATAAAATTGGTCAAAATTTATAATTAATTGTAAATTTTAGATATTATGTAACATTTAAATATTAATGGTAATAATAAATAAGTTTGATGACAATAACTTTAAGCATTAATATAAAAATACACAAAATTGGATTTGGACTGTATATTTGAAAAAGTCTAAGTCAAAGAAAGTAAAAAAATGACTTGCCTGAACTAAATAAAAGAATGTTCAGAAATAAATCTGACTTCAGCGAAGTAGGAACGTAATTCAGACTTTCGTTTCATTATGTTCCTGATTTACTCTTAAAAAGTTATCTGTGCTATTTCAAAGCTGTGTTTCAAAATTTCTGAGTTCAAGCTCTGTTTCAAAGTTTCTGAGTTCAAGGTTTTTATTTTTCAATAATTATATTTAAATACAAACATTTAAAGGGTTTGTTAAATATTTTTACGCATTTAAATAGTTAGTAGTAAATGAAAATTATATTAAAGTACTTCTTCTGCAATTTCAAACTGTGCTACTACTAAGATTATTCTTTACTTTACCTAATTTTCGGGTATTGTTAATGAATATATATGAAATATTGCTAAGCAATATCCTCTCATATTTAGGTTCGGAACAGGCTTGTATTTTAGTATGAAAAGAAATAAATGCAATAGTAATAAATAGATACGGCAAGAAATAAAAGCCGTTCTTCTGATCTTTATTACAATTCAAGTTACTTTAAGAGATGAAAGTAATCTTATTAAAAATTGGTCCGAAGTTACTTTTGTCTTAGTGATTCAGATTCTTTATTGTGTTCTATTAAGGAGGCATTTTTAATAATCTATTGTATCAGAGTTATTGATATTTTTTGTATTACTTCTTGATCAATGTATTATTGTTTAATATTCGTCATATTCGTTATATCAGTTTTCAAATAAGTTTTTTTAGATGCTATCGATATATTTATCATATTTTTAAAAGAGATTAGTAAGATTGTATTTTCAAAAGATGTTTTATGAATTAAAATAATGGATCAAAGATTTCAGTAAGTACTTTGGTATTGCGATGTAGAATTTTTTGTTTATTTATTTTATTTACTCTGCCAATATGTTTTTAATTACCGATGTGTTTTTAATAAATATGATATTACATTGTGATGGACTCATCCCGGTGGCTGCAATTTGCTGACATGTTACGGGTATAACTGCAATGTCACCGTCAGATAATATAAGAGGTTATACACACTTACATATTAATTTAGTGCAATAAATAGATTGATTCATAACTAGCTACACCAATATAATTAACTTGTACTTTGTGATTATAACTTATTTACTGAAATTTGATATGATATTTAATTGTATTTTTTAATCAAAAACAAGCAATTTAATTAAATAGATGTTGGGCTTGAACTACTATTTGTTACCAAACATTGGGTTTGAATGTCGGATATCGCAAATAAAAAGGAAACTTTATCCGATAGTGACACAGGTGCCAGTGTTCTGGAAAATGTATTATTTATAAGATACACGGTTGACAATAAGGATAACTTACAGTCATTGCTTTAAATTATTTCAATATTGGGAATACAGACGGGTAGTTATTTATATAAAATCTTGTTATCACAGCGGGCGTTAGCTAGCTCAGAGTGACGAAAGCACCCATAGTGCTGAAAGTCTAACTCTGTATATATACGCGCAATATCGATTTTTTTATACACGAGACCTTCTGGTATGAGTGTGGTATTTTTAGAAAGCCCTTGGCCCATAGACCCAGAAAATGCATTTACACTTAGCAATATACCTACCGCCTCACCTCTACGGCCATTTGAAAAATGAGACTGAAATTTAGTTTTTGGCTCCGCACCAGTATAAAATCACTTATTTCCACCTTGAAAAAGATTTTCCTAAAGGTCCTTGTTGAGACCTTTTCAACAAGCCCAAAAACGCCAAAATCCGACCACCGGTTGATGAGATATGACATTTTGAAAATTTTGACTGGTGCCTCCATCGATGATTACTTTGTCTGTGTGTGGGTATATTCGTAGTTTCAACTGATTTTGTTCAAACTTTGAGGGATTGAAGTACATCAAAAACTAAGACTTTTTTGTTCTACGACATTTCGATTTGGCCGCCATGTTGGCCGTGGCCAGCCCTCGAAAGGCCAAAAATGGCCATTTTTCGTACAGGGACTGTGGCCAAACCAGTTGACGTACATTGACAAATTGGGCATCATTGGAAAGGTCTCAATTTTATCTTTTGAATAATATCCCTTTTGATGGAAAAAAAATTTTTGGGCGTGACATTTTTGGTCAAAAACCAAAAAATGGCCGACTGGCCGGGGACATATCGGCCATTTTCTCGAAAACAGCGCCAACGATTTTTTCCAAAATTTCCTCATTCGTAGCCCCAAATTAGAGCTAAAATTTGGTATATAGCACATATCTGGGAAAACTCGTAATTTTGAGATATGGCCCTGAGAAGTTCAAAAAATCATGAAAAATGACCAAAAATGGCCAAAAAATGACTTTTAAAGCCAGAATCGTACTCACAACACGGTTAAAATTCAATGCTAGTTGCACAGTAATAAACACATGATAACAACAATAAACAATGAATAAACTCATTGCCGTCTGTAACAATAAAACAAAATTTACAGAAAAAAATCCGAATACTGAAGAAATTCTGTTTTGAAGCAATGTATTAAAAAAATAAATGGAAACTGAAAAAACCAAATGAAAAAAAAATCGGGCACCTGTGGGAATCGAACTCGAGGTCTCGTCTTTGTCATTACAACGCTCATCCTCTGAGCCAAAACACTCTCATTTTGTCAGAGGCAACTATTCCAAATAATAATAATAATAATAATAATAAATCAATTTATTTCAGATAATTCATCCATAAGTGTTAGTAACATTTTAACTTAAGTAACTAATGTTATAATAGTACTCGTAGTTAGTATTCAACATAACAATCTCAAATTATACAGAAAAATAAAATTAATAAAATGCACAAAATTCATAAAATTATTAAAATTAAATATAAATTCAATTCAAATAAATATAAATTTAATTCAAATCAAATATAATTAAAATCATAAAATACTATTAAAGAAATTAAATAAAATAAAATTCATGGAAATCATCGTTCTAATTATTTTTATTTTTTTAATTCTACAAATAACTCAACGCTATACTCCTACAGTCAGTATACGCTACGCTTCGATGCTACGTGTACACTATCCCAGGACCTCCAGAGGGGAGCGTCTAGCTTTAACGCCAATATGCTGAGAAGATTGTTGGAGCTGTTCAGTAATCTTGTCATTGCGGACGCGGTCCGCTTTCGTATTATCGCATAGAAGTCGTCTACACGAGCCTCCGCAAACATTACCGATGCACTGCAGTATCGGGGCTTCCTCAACAAAGCCCTCAGCACATTGTTGTACTGAACACGCAGTGCGCTATATGTCCGCCGCGTATAGTTCTCCCATAGGCTGCACGTGTAAAAGGACTGGCAATAGGCTTTAAATAATATTAATTTTATCTGTGTCGAACACCGTGCAAACCTACGGGCCAACATATTGCCTCTAACCGACAGAGCCCTGCGCTCCCGCTCGATATCACTATCATCACCCAGGCGTTCATTCACAATATGACCAAGGTATTTAAATTCAGATACTAGTTTCAGAGAAGTTCCACACAGATGTATTTTAGGAATTAAATTTAACTGTTTGTTTATTCCTCGAAAAATTAAAATTTCGCTCTTTTTAGCGTTATACCTCAGTCCATTCTCCTTTGCATATTCCTCGCAGATTTTTATCAGTCTTCGAAGACCACTGACCGACGGGCTCAACAGAACCATATCGTCTGCGTAACTAAAATTGTTCATCATTACGCCATCTATCGAACAACCGACGCCTGCCCCGCTAAGCCTCTCTATGAGCCCGTTTATGTAAAGATTGAATAATCTCGGTGACGTCAGGCCCGCCTGTCTTACTCCACACCCTAATTTATATGGTTCACTAAGTGCATCACCCCATCTTACCACATTACTTTGGGCACCATACCAGTACTTTAATAGTGATATCAACTCCGGTCTTAAACTGCTATCCTTTTCAAGCTTCTGCCATAAAATTTTATAGGATACAAGGTCAAATGCCTTCGACAGATCCAAAAAACACGCAAACACATGGGTCTTTCTATCCGTGTAGTACCTTACAGCTTGCTTGAGACACAATACTGCGCTCTCAGTTGACAGCTCTGATCTAAAACCGAACTGCGTATCGTGTATGTTAATTGTTCTGCTAAGTTGAGTATCAAGCAAGCCGTCAAGCACTTTGGCTATGATGGTAGCAAGAGATATCGGTCTGTAGTTGGTTCTGTCCGCCGCATCCCCCGCCCTATTCTTGATTATAGGCACGACTATTGTCCTTGTCATCGAGTCCGGCAGAAAGCCGTGGCTTATACAAATATTGTACAACAAAACTAGGACTCTAGGAAGGTGCACACCAGCGTGTCGCAGATGCTCAACACTCAGGCCATCATGTCCAGGCGACTTTCCACGCTTCATACCCATTATTGTATCTACTACTTCGCTAGACGTGAAACGTACAAAGCTTTCCCCATTATTTATGATATCCCCCCTGCCAGCCTCGGCGAAATTGATCTCACAGGGATCCACTGTAAATTGTGTTTTAAACATATTTGCTATGTTACGGCAACCGCTCACTCCCCCTACTTCAGCCGGAATATTCGATCTTGTATTCAGTTTGTCTGTTTGTTGCCTGAATTTTCCAAAATGTTTGTTTCTATATGACGTAGCCAGTATGTCCATTTTAACCTGTTCTGAATTGTCTTGGCACCATTTAAGTTTGTTTTTAAAGGCCCTACGAGAGTCCCTCATGTCATTATAGATAGTTCCATGTGTTGGTCAAATAAATGAGTATATATTTGCATGAAAAATAATCGCACAGCATTTTGTTTCCAATCCTTTTTCAAAACTATTGATATCAAAACAAAAACTTCTCAACGAAGTAAATACCGAGTGACGAAAGCGAATCCACTGACAAAACTCCTGATATGAATTTTGCGACGAAAAAAACCACGAACATTTTTATTCACAAACGTAAACAAACACAAAAAATGTGAATGTGTTCGGAACGTTGCCAAACAAACAAACAAACAAAAAAAATACAAACAAAAAATGTGAATGTGTTCGGAACGTTACCAAATTGCCTTGATCAATCTAATAAAATAAAATCAAAAATGCAATTTGTGCAACGTTTCGAGCACATTCACATTTTTTGTGTTTGTTTACGTTTGTGAATAAAAATGTTCGTGGTTTTTTTCGTCGCAAAATTCATATCAGGAGTTTTGTCAGTGGATTCGCTTTCGTCACTCGGTATTTACTTCGTTGAGAAGTTTTTGTTTTGTAAATTGTATACAGTTTGTTATTTACTATTTTCGCATAATTAAGTTTTTATTTTGTTTTAACGCATGCTCTATAGTTTATATAAACGAGTGCTTTCTTTTATATTTAACAAGTCTAGCTTTATTCAAAGGAAGTCTTTGATGCAACGATAACAACCTGTTAGGGTTCTGTATAAAACATATTCAATATATCAATGTAACCACCTCATATTTGTACGTTTGCTTTAGATTGTTACACGCAATGTATATTGTACAATATTCTTTGTGGAATTGTATTTATTAAAGAGGTTAAAAATAGTTATTACGGTTTATTTAGATTGTTTGTATAAAAACATGTTAATTTCGTATTCATCTAGTTATTTCCTAGTTTAATTCTAAAAAATATGTAACATTAATCTAACAAAAGCTTCGAGGTAGAAGTCTGCAAAACTCAACAATAACCTTACGCCACAATAGACTCTTTACAACAATGTCACTGCTAGGCTGCTTTAGGATTTAATGTACATTATAGATATAGTCTTTCAGTTCAGACCGCTGTTTGCTTTGCTTGGTATCGTTTATAGCGTCGTGTCATTAAATTTAGTATTTTACAAATTTAACTTTTAGATTGTAATAGTAGATGTTATAATAGTTATAATATATAGTCATAATAGTTATTATCTAAAGATAATACTGTGGTAAGTTCATAGCACAACTCTCAATATTTATTTAATTTAAATAATTTAACCTCATATCTAAACTCTAATAAGATAAGTTTTAAATATTTAAGTATAATAATATTAAAATAGTCAGGTTTTTTCAATCTATTTGTTAATAGATAATAACATCAAATTTATTCATAAGTATCAATATACCTTTAATTGACTCTCACATAACAATTATATTTAATGTAAAAGAAATTGTATTTACTGTAAATTAAAATATTTTGATCTTCTAATACAAAATAAAATAGAAGTAAGTTTGAACAACAAAGTGGATATTTTATATTATATTTTAGTTTATTTTGTACAGTGCATAATATGTAACTTCAGAATTTGTATCTTATGTCAATTAATTCTTAAAACTGTCCTTAATTAGTTAATTAATTGTTAATACTGTACTAACGCTGACGTGTAAAAGTCTATTGTAACTTTATAACAATTGCTTTAAAAATAAGCATTTTATTTTAGAAATTTACAAAAAGATTAGATAAGTAAGAATATTAAATTGAAAGTAATTTCATCAAACGGTTAATAGACGATATAAAATGGACCCTCGTTGCGCCTTTACTAGTATTAACGATCCTCTTTCGAGATTGATATTGAGGATCCGACGAATTAAAGGCACTGAGAAACAGGAAACAAAATGAGATGTATTTCTTAAGTCTAAATATTTTTGTAAACGTTTGCTCCATTTTATTTTCACATATTTATTTGAAAAATATAACATTTCGTTATTATAACTGATACGAGTGTTGAGGTCATTGTATTGTATGAATTATTCTCTAATTATATTATAGTAACAGTACTCATCTGAATCACTGAAAAATCATGTGCAAATCATGTTATTATAATTATAAGGTAGTCAAAGTGTCATACTTTATATTATCAGAGACCAAACGACGAGTGAACACAGCGCCACCTCGCTCCACTGTAAATATGGGCCTTGCAACATCCGAGGACTTCATTCCAACCTAAATGCCGTCCAATATCACCTAGAGAAAGTGCAGGCGGCATTGTCGTTTTTGAATAAAACGCAGATACCTCAAACTAGCGACACAAGGTAACTATCATACCCCGGGTATAAACTTGAACATTATTTTATACCACATGCTGGGGTGCTGTGTTCTGTGTGTGTTCGTGAGAGAGGATATCTACTATAGTGGCCTTCTGGATATGTACGCCCATGTCAGAGTCTACGCGTGCCTCTACAGTTCCCACATTGGTAATACAGAGATAAGGACAGCCATATGCCCTCTTTGTTGGATGTTGTGCCGACTACACATCCCGGAAACTAATAGTTCACTGTCGAGGCTCCTCCAGTCGAGTCGAAGGTCCTCTGTTCATTGCTTGGTACGGAGTGTATTGCACATTCAACGTCCCGCTCGCATGAGATACGTGACTATAGGTACGTACAGGGCTCTCTCGGAAAAACATAGACTACTACCAAAGCAATTTGTGTCTTTTATAGAGACCTCCATGGGGATGTTTTCAGAAGGGGGTCAACAGCACCTCTTAGAATTTAACCTCCAAAAGAGACAAGTAAGCATAATTGCCACAAAAGAAAATCTATATGTTGTATCTCCGCATCTTCAAGAGCACTCCTCTCAATGCTCCTCGACAAGTATCGGATATATCAAGGATCGGCCAAGGATCGGCCACATATTTTTTGAATAAAATTTATTTCCCTCTAAAAAGAGGTTAAAAAGGCACACAGGTTATTAATTAATATATTTCATTCGATTAGGCAGTAAGGGAGCACGATAAAATGGACCCTCGTTCGTCCCCTACAATCACGATCCTACAATCACGATCCACGATTGATCTTGAGAGATAGCGGATTAAAGAATTACGAAACCGGAATGTACTTTGGCTTATAGGATGATATATTTTTGTTTTATTTTGTCTGAAAAGTTAACTAGTTAGACCAATAAAATGTAAAAGTAACAAGATATAACTACAATTCAGCATCTTTGATAACGGAATTGTTCTTTTTTTAATTTTATCATTTCATGTTACAGGTAAAAAACAAATATGAATATCGATTTAATCTATGCTAATCAATAATGTGTGTAAGGTAATTTGTAGAGTATATGATCCATGCATTGAGGCTAACTGAAAAATAAACAAATTGAATTGATCGAGCTACGTAAACTAATCAAAGCACAGACAACGCCACATGCAATATGTATTGCAAATTGAGTTTAAACCACTTTTCCACTTCAATTAGTGTTAAATGGTGTTAAATCGGATTAGTTTGTCGCTGTTCATGTTCTGATATTCATCTAATCTGCACGAGCCATCGCTACACGTACTCGCTGTTAATTTGTTATGATATGAGTAAGTTTAAGTCAATGCCATATTCTAACAATATCATAGTCACTGTACCTACTATCGTTTGTGGTGTACTGCAATACATGCTCAGTTAACTTACTTAGTTATTCATTATAAGTTATAACGGGTACTTCGACTTTAATATCTATTATTTATTACTGGTTACTGGGTTCTTCCATATTATTTATTTATTTTCTTTTCGTACCTTAAACCATACCTTAAATAACTCATACATTGATAGGAATTAGCAATTTACTTTAAACAGTTTTTTTTTAATACTTTGTAAGATTTCGTTTCTGACACACACTCTGACACTCTAGCAACAATAACTTAGTTTACATATTCTCATCTAAGAAAGGGGTTTATGAGCCATTTCAAGAGACTATCTACTGGAAATCATTACAAAAAATAAATTAAAGAAAGTAGGGGATAGGACATATGATGAATAGATAGCCAACTACTAAATTACTAATATGGTGATAAACTGAGTATAAAATATGTAGGGTTTATAAATGGCATATGTGTAATGGATGTAACATTTTAAAGTTAGGTATATTACAAATGTTTAGGGTTATTCTTGTAATGGTATTATTAAGACAACAAATCAATTGTATACTGTATTTTTTTAATTAAAATATAAAGTGTTAATGTTATATGTAAAATAGCAGTATTTGACTTCGATGTTCACATAGGAATATATAAAATGAATAATGAAATAATAAAACAGGACATCATTCAGTAACGAGAATGAATGCTTCGTTTATCAATTCAATTTATCTTGATCAATCGATTCACTTTGTTAAAAACTATTATAACTAAGAAAAACATAAAACTGACTCCATAGTTACTGTTTTCTATTGAAAGTGTCGTAACAAATAAAATAATTAATAAATTTGTTATATATAAAGATAATAAGTTCTTAACTTAAGACCTCACTTTTGTTTCTTAAAATCTGTCAGGTAGCCGTCTTTTTAGTTAAGGTTTCTTTGTATCCTCCGCACTAAACGAAGTAAACTGCCCATTCACAAACTTGGATGGCAATATGATATAAATGTATATAATAACCGCAATTAAGCAATTATTTAATGAGTTCTGTTCATCAGTTGTTTGGTCAAAACAAAGGAAAGCATATAGAGACCGAGTGTACCTAAATCTTGTACTTTCCCTTCCTTGCTGGCGGGTATTACAAATAAAGGAAATAAAGTTCATTTAGTCTTTGATGTTGTGTTTTACAAACAATGCAAGCTTCCAAGATATAACATCAATTTCCTAGTTTATATAACAGTATGACAAATATTATAATATTTCATCTCATTACTCGTCAAATTTAATTTGATAATGTTACAAAGACAATATATCTTTAGATTCCAGATAGTAGAAATATTTGAAAGAAAATAAATAATTTAATTTAATGATGGAACTAATATAAATTATGAAATTATTTAAAAATATAATAAAATTTAACGTAGCACCAGCACTTATTTTTAATATTATATGCCGTTATAAGCTAACATTTATTCAATAAAAATAATTATATATCAACAATTCAAACTATTTTAAACTTAATTGTTTGAATTAAATTGTTATAGCTGTGAGAAAGGTTATACAATTAAAAAGGAGTTAAAAGATAATTTTATTACTCATAGCTGAATTTAATTTGCAGCGCCGTTTTGCTGAAAGGTACAATACGGGTGCTCGATAACTTTATTATTATGCGAAAGATTATAATTAGTGTTCAGTATATATTAATTATACTTTTAATAAAATGTATTATACAAAAATATAATTTTTTTTTCGTCGTTATTTTAATAGAGTTTACATGTGGTATTGATAAATTTTCAAATATTTTTATGGATAAATTAAAATAATAGGATATTATTTGATACTGAACAGAGAAATAACATTAAATTAGACAAGATAAAAATGTTTTTTTTTTCGCAGTTTTGTTATATAAGGTTTCGGATGAAGTTACGTTTGGTGGCCAGGGTAGAGGAAGCTGTGGAATGCATGCGTGACAGCGAAGTGCAACGCAATCGGACTCACCAAGAAGCCAGCTGAACCGTCCGCCACAGGATCAGAGGATCAGCCGATTTCAGAACCGATTAAACATAGTGATACCCCAGGTGCCTTGCCTCAGGTGATATCAATATCACAACGTCGGGTGAGATAAATTGCGGACTGACACACTGCGGGGAAATCAGTAGGAATTGTTTAAATTATTAAACAACCATTATGTAAATCTTTAAAATTCATCAGAAGACTTACTTTCTTCAGAAAGAAAACTTTTCTAAAACATTATATTTCGAGGAAAAACTATCTATAAGTATTATGGTTATGCTGATAATGAAATATAAGATAAAAATAAAAGATGGTAATAGTATACATAAAAGATATAAAAGGAAAAATGCTATGACGCGATTATCTCTCCAGTATAGTATTTAATACAGTGGTACAGCGGTCAGAAACAACCTCTGTACCACTGTATTGTTATTATACCATCAATATGTATATCAATACGAGATGCTGCATTAATAACTTATGTGGCTTAGGGTAGGTCATGGTTTAAATTTGTACGAATATTAATTTCAATTACAATTTTTTAATTGTATAATAATGGAAGCCACATTGTTTCCACATCTCTATGTCTCGTCCGCTCTTGGAAACGAAGAAAAACATTCTTAGATAATGATCATAATTAAAAAAACTTCGAAGTTCCAAGTACATACACGTAAAACTTCAACTTATATTTCAAGATAGTGTTAATTATTTGGTGACCAAGAAATTGGGTATTTGACAATTTAAAAAAATAATCGGATCATTTTTCAAAGACAAATTCAACCCGATAAAGATTTTCAATTACCTGCATAATAAAACGAGTCTAACTTTTAAAAAATTATACCCCGATTTGGCGTTAAGCACTTTGGTACCTTGGCGTCATAAAAAGAAGTCTTCAAAACTTTTACCGCCGCGTTGTGGTTAGAATATTATTAAATTTTATTACGACGTTCATAATATTTTCATTATAACATTTATAAGGGTATACGGAAATGATGGTCCCGGTAGAAATAAAATAAATGTTATAAAAAAGTCTTACATTCTAGACAAAAAAAAATATATATAATATGAGGTAACAAATAACATTAAATTTCATCACATAAGTTCAATTCTAGTTTCGTATGAAAAATTTATCGAAATTAATGATTAAATACCATAATTTTACGAATTGACTATCTAATCGTTGAGTTTACTGTATTTGATGCTGGTATTACATCAATTTGATAATAATGTAAACATCTACACTAAAGTAGACAGTATTATACTTTTATTTCGTCTGTATATTTGAAATTAAGTTAAAGTGAATAAAAAAGTGACTTGTCGGGACCGTGTAATATGAGACTTCTAATAAAAATCTTATATCAAAAACTTATTTTAAGTGAAATTAAAATTTACACATTTTTTAAAAATTCTTTTGTCTTAAAAAACTATTGCAATATGCTTACCCATACAAATTAAAACGATCTTTCAGCAGCAAGAGCTTTTGCTTTTTTGAATTTTGAACTGTTTATTAATGGGCGTTCACAAAAAAAAATCTCTCAATGTATACATGAAGACTATACATATACGTACGTCCTGACAAAATTGCATTTTTGAATATTTTTCGCCTGTTTCATAAGTGTTGCAAAGGTTAAACTCTTGTAGCAAACTCAATTTGCTCTGGGAATAAAGTCAATCCCGCATGCCTTACTATTTTAACAACTTAGTGTACAAGGGTTCTTTTGGCATAACTGGTAAACCTACTATTTCGCAATTTGACACTCTGGCCCACTGTTGCTGATTATTAACTTGGCTTTGTAAGTCTAGAAGAATAGTCACTTTTACTTGTGTTTCATAGTCCTGGAACTTGTTACCACAACTTTGTTCACTCTTAGTTTATTAAACATAAGGCGTCAATTATTGTCCAGTGACAATTTAATAGGTAAATCGATAACGTATTTTAATCAAGATTTCTGGATTTATCTTATGGGAGCTTCGATACATTATCGTTTGCTGTAAAAAAAGTGTGAAATGCTACAACGCTAAAACCTTATGATGTATATAATATTTATAATATGATGATGATATGATGTATATAATGTATATAATAATAGATATATATATTATGATAATAATCTTGGGGTTATAAGCAAATTATTATATATGTAGTTGAAATCAAAATTGTGAATTATGTTTATAATAACATATTTCAAAATCAACATCCAAACGAATTTATGAATTCTATTCAATATATATAAATAAGATAGAAGTTAGTTTGAACCTCTCCAAAAGGAAAATAGTAAGAATTTAACTTTAAATATATTAATTTCTTTTATACAGTGAATTAGATATGACTACAAAATCTGTATGTACTATTAGTCAATTGTGTTCTTCAAATTGTACTTATACTGGGTGGAAAAGCTTATTACAACTGAACAATAATATTAAAGCAATAAAAGTATAAGGATAAGTAAGAAATTAAAATAAAAGTAATTTCATCAAACAGGAGACGATATAAAATGACCCTCGTTGCGTCTTTCCTAGTATTAACGATCCTCCTGCGAGATTGAAATTGAGGGTTCGACAGATTAAGGGCACCGAGAAATAGACAACAAAATGATATTTATTACATATTTAATATATATCTATATAATATAACGCATAATTAAAATGAATATCGAAGTATTTCATGATATATGTTGTGACTTTGAGTGCTACGAGTGTTCTTATAATTGAATTATATGAACTATTCTCTAACTGTAATATAGTTAGAATACGTATCTCAATCACTGACAAATAAAGTTTAAAAATAGTATTTAGTATGTATTTTAACAAAAAAAGACTTAAAACATTTTTGTAAAACTATTGTAAAAGATAAGCGTGGCATGATCATGTGTCATAAAATTACTAATCGTTTAAAAATCATTCATCTTTAAAAGTTTCTTTCATGGATAAATTCAGCAAATTTAAACCTTCTCAATCTAAAACTAAATCGGTCGGGCTATTGCTAGTCTTAAAATCAATTTCATATTTTAGACAGAGTACCAAGATGAATGCATCGTCTACCTTAATAAAAAGAAGAATAGTACACACAAACTGTGGCAAGCTTTGTTGTCTAAAAACTTATTTTCAAGGTTTCTATTGAACATTACTTTCCTTACACATAAATTGAAAGTTTTCTAAAGCATTTAATATTTTTATAGTTATATTCATCTCTATCTGATACAGAAGTCACACAGAGTCAATTTCATGATTGAGATTTATTAATACTTATATTATAAAATATGTTAAAAATAAGTAATTTAAGACATATATTATATATATATTGATATTTAATTTCATAGACACTAAAGGAGCGCCATAAAGTGGAACCTCGATACTACAATCAAGATCCTCCACGATCTGGAGAGATGGAGAGAAAAGTCTAAAAGTAACATGATTTCAACAAAATTCAGAATCTTGTTCATAGAATTGTTTACTTATAGTGGTATTATTATTTCACAAATAGGGAATAATCACCTACTTTACTATCATCTTGTTATCGTCTCGGACATAAATTATACTTATAAAATATATATTTTTTATGGGTAAACGTTTACTATAAATAAGTATATTCAATAATATTTATCATAAGTGTTTTTGTACAATGTATGAAAAAGCCAGCGATATGGTACAAGGTAAATTTCGTTGAAACAAATGAAAAGTTTATTATATATAATGACTAAAAAATTAATAAAAAACGTAGGTATCGTTAACATAGATATATAGATATATATATATACACACATAGCTATATATACTGTCCTTTTAGAGAAATATATCGTTCTATTTTTCTAGGCATTTATTTGTATTTAAACTTAAAAATATCCTTAGGATATTGTCAACTTCAACTAACGTTGTCTTGAATATTTTTGTAACTGAAAAGAGGCCAATACGTATGAGCAGACTTAAAACGAAACAGGAGAAGACTAAAAAAGTAATAGGAGTTTAAACATATTTATATGTTACAAATATCTATCATGTTATTCGTTCTTTGAGTATATATTACAGAAAATAAATATTAAATCATTGATTTTCAAATTCAATTAATCGGTATGATAAGATAACAAAAGTATGTGACAAATAATATTTATAAATCTGCAGTTAATAATGACTAATCGTTCACAAAACATATATTGCTTATCTTGTTTGCTCATTCTTGACTTATCATTTTCTTGTATGGCATGAAGCAATTTATATTTTAATAATAAATAAGACCAACATCAAAACAATATTACTTAAAATAAAACATAAAATTAATTACTAATCATTTAATTCAAGTGAAAAATATAATAAGATTATAAAATATATCTACACAATTAGCCACCCTCGTACGTGACAACAGATTTAACAATATTGATCTAATATTACAAAGATCTCTTCAACACACAGACGGGATAATGTAGTGACAATAGCATTTATGTCATCAGAGAATTATGCAACAAAGCAACAAGTTTGTTATTATGATATAATATTACATGACTATTTTTATAATGAAATGTATATTTATGTAAAATTAATTTTTACAAATGAGGCAAAGAAAATAGATGTTTTGTTCTATTCCTTTACTGTCATATCCTGTACAAATCAAATAAAGATACACCGAACAAACTGAACATTCTTGATATACTAATCTTTGGAGAATTGTTAAATCCTTTAGGTATTTAATGTACACATTATTAACAATTATAAATCATTACTAACATTAATTATATTGTCTTAAATAAGACGTAAACAAATATTAAAAGTAAGCAATTAAGAAAAATTAATATCTTAATTTTCAATTTAATCAAAATTAATTGTTAAAACACAAACTCATTAATTAATATAACTGTCTTCGTCGTTCTATAAAGCATTATTTTTGTGTAACTTTCTTATTTGTTTTGAGGATCTTTAATATAAATTAATATATCCTCCTAAGGCCCAATGTACTTTCTGAAGTACACATCAAGGAACTGATTTACGCCAAACTTCAAACTATCCTGTGATGTCCTCGTGACCCAGTGTCCTCAAGTGAGGACATAATACAAACTATTTCATATTTCAAAACTTGCCGCCGTTGGACCATTTTTGGTTCTGTTATCTGATTGCTGGATAGGTAGTGACATTTTATTTTTGGCATTTGAGCTGAACCAATCGGAGTTAAGGTGTCCTGCGATGCCTATCTGTCAACCATGGAGCGCAAGCGTCGTGTCCGTTAGTTAAATATCAAAATATCTTAATAATCTATTGGTTTCATGTTCATGTTATATCTTTAAATTCAATATAAAATATAAAATCATACATGTGTGTATGTATTTTTGTTTAAAATCAATGGAACCTATATTTATCTTTCATTCCATGATTATGTTCTTGTGTGAGAACAACAGGCCGTAAATTTAACATTTGCTCATATATTTATGTTCTTGCTAAAGGACAATGGGCAGTTATCAGATTACATTATGTAGATTGGTATAAATATATGTTAGTTTGACTGTTCCTATGTTACCCCTTATATGCTACGTAACGTCTTCACCAATCAGTCAGCGCCTTTCAGTTGTCTTTCTTAATAAATACACTTGGTTATAGGTTTGCGGACGCAATACAGAACAATTATTAGCAGAATCTGATATAGAAGACTTAACACCTTCTGATGAAGATGTGGCGATCCTTTATTTGATATACATAATCAAACACCGGTTAAATTTACTGGGAAAAGTCTAAACTTTAATTTGTTAGAATTCTATATTTATGTTGCAATTACTATGATAATGGCTATTTTAAACTACCCAAACTTGCACATGTATTGAGAGAAAAGGTGGCGAGTCGATGTTATACCAGAGAAAAAGCCGTTTTGACGTTAGCTGATAATCTTGTTCCGGGTCATATACTTTGTATCGATAGGTATTTTAGTAGCGTTAAATTGGTAGATGAACTTTTAAGCAGTAGAATATAATGTTCTGGTACTATTATGAAAAATATGATACCTGCAGCTTCCAAGCATAATTTTTTAGACGACCGTGACCTTAAAAATCGTGGCAGAGGAAATGTCCAGGTGCTGGTTAAAAAGGATAAAAAAATGGCACTCACAAAGTGGTATGACAATAAAGCTGTTACGTTATTATCTTCTGTTGAGGCCAGAGAAGAAATGGACGTATGTAATAGGTGGTCAAAACAAGAGACGCGGTATGTGCTTGTAAATAGACCACAAGTCATTAGAAAGATCACAAGCCTTTTTTTAAAGTAAAGCAGTCTAGGTGCCGACATTGTCACTACAAAAAATCTCGTGTTCAATGTAATACATGCAATATTACTTTATGTTTTACTTCTGAGAGAAACTGGTTTTTTTTATTTTCACTTGGGTTAGATGTTAAGTTTCTAGTTGATTTTAATAATTATATTCACAAACTGATTTTTGTTAAATAATATTTTATATTTGAGCATATGCCCATATTGATAACGATATGAGCGACTATTTGATTTTTTTTCTTTATAAGTTATTCAATACTAATTTGAAAAGAAAATGATAATTTTCTTTTCAAAGAAGTTCTTGATTTTTATTCAGCTGATGAGCGACTACTTGCGTAGTTTTTGTTCTCTTTAAGTAGATTTAATAGATATTGAAAAAAAAGATCTCTTAGCTCGTAAGACTTGTATTTGTTGATTTTGTTGATTTCAAAATAAATAAAACAAATAATGTTTTTATTCGTCTATCAGCCCAATGTCATCCTACGAGAACATAAAAATTATACCTACTATTGGACCAGCAGCCGAATGTTCTCCTATGAGTACAAAATAATTTAACACTTTTATTGCTTATATATATCGTTTACCATGCCATACATACCATAAAAAAATATTGAGACACAAAAACTACGGTTATATAGACTTTTGAGACATTTTTTGTTTGGGCGGTTAGTACTTTACACATTATGTACTTGTAGAAGAACATTGGGCTATTACTCTGACCTAAAGAAAAACATGCTTGGGCCTTAGGAGGATATATATATATATATATATATATATATATAAATTAATATATCTTTAATATATATTATAGAATATAAATTCGTTACATGACACTGAAACTGTATTAATGACGAAAGCATAAATTAGACCATTGCATTTAAAGAATATAGAATATTTAATGAATGTCCTACGAATAATCATCTGAATATCGATTTAATATATTCAAATCAATAATGTGTGTACGGTAACAGTACTCTGTAGAGTATATGGTTTGCGTTTTAGCTTGTGCTTAAAATTGAACAAATTGAATTGCACCACAGACGACTCCACATGCAATATGAATTGTACATAGATTTTAACCAACTTTGCAATTTCAATTAGTGTTAAATGATGCTGAAACGGATTGGTTTATTATTGTTCATGTTATGATATCTTTCTAATCTGCACGAGCCATCGCTACACATACTCGCTGGTAACTTGTTATATAAGTAAGGAATATGAAATATGACAGATGACAAACTATTAAAATACTAATATAGTGATTTATTGGTACGAGTATAATGTAACATTGACAAGTGGTGAACAGATGTCATGTCACACTGGGAGCAAAAGTGAAAATGACAATTGGAGAACAACGCAAGGCCAATACAATTTACCTTATTACCTTATTTACCGACTGAGAATATTGATAAATTTTAAAGATATACATATTAATGAATTGGTATTCTGTTTATTATTATTATATTTATTAAAAGAATAGATCGATGGTATACAATATGGTAATTGTACATTTCTTATTGTAATATGAATCGTCAAAGTTACATGTTAAATAATAGTATTTGATCTCGATGTTCGTATAAGAATCTATAAAATGAATATTGAAATAATAAAATAGGTCATCATTCAGTAACGAGAATGAATGCTTCATTTATCCATCTACTCGTATCTCGATCATTCACACACTTATACACTTTGTTGAAGAATATTATAACAAAGAAAAACATGTTTATTCTCTTTTTATTCTGCTTAGAAATAATTAAATAAACAATCCATTTGTTATACAATTAACAAATATTAATACAGATATAATATAAATGTATAACGTAACCTCACAATTATGATAATGAGTTCTGTTCGTCAGTTGTTTAGTCAAAATAAAGGAAACTATAGAGAGACCGAGTGTACCTAAAACTTGTAGATTTCCTTCCTTGCGGGCGGGTATCACAAATAAAGTAACTAAAGTTCGTTTAGTCTTTGATGTTGTCTTTTATAGTGAGTATAAAACAATATTGTAAGATATAATATCAACTTCCTAGTTTATATAATAGTAAAACATATATTGTAATATTACATCACCTTATTCGTCAAGATTAATTAATTATTAATTTCAACCCAAACTGAATATATAATGAAAACATAGTTATAGATAGATAGATAAATATGATCGTTATTGCAAACACAAAAACAGAAAAAACATACAAAAGTGACAGATTAAAAGCTATATAAATACCCCGCATACTTAAGAGCACTTTTTGCAATAATGAAACTAAAAATAATTCTTTTGTCTGTCATATCTATTATGAAACAATACGAGTATAATTTCTAAGTATAATATAAGTTGATTCTTTAAAACTCTTGCATATTATTTTAGTTGTTTAATATTAAACTTTTACCTTTACATTGTGCCTAACATTAAATTACTAATTATTTGTTTGTTCCGTCAAAGTTTATATTTCTCAGTACAATATCAAACAAACTTATAACCGGTTACGGTGAAAAGCGAAAATTTTAAACAGTCATGCTTAAACTTTCTTCGCATATCTTGACTTCTTATTAAATACACTATGAATATAATACTGTACTTTTAATACGTAACTTTCCTAAATTTGAAAGGAAAGTTTTGCCGACAATGGTTAGAACGTACCTAACCAAGAAAATAAAATTATTAATTCATTTATTTTATTTTATTTTTACTTTAGCTTCACGCCATATCCCTTGCAAGGTAGCCAGAGACGACGGAGTGCCAAACGCTACGGTCCCTGCATACCTCTTTCGCCTCGGCCACAGACAACCTCTTCATGCATGCCCTCCGGGGGGTCCTCATGCTTTTTACGTGACCTTCCGCCAGTATCATAGATACTGTGTTTTCGAAGTTTACTGTCTTTCTTACCGCTCACTTTTCCTGTATAAATCTTTTCTAGCATTCTTTCATCACTCATTCGTTCGACGTGCCCAAGCCACCTGAGCACGTTCTTCTTCATTCTCACCGTGACATCTTCGCTAAGTACCTGCCATTCTGTGGATCTCTTCATTGCGGATTCGGTGAGCCGAAATTATTAAAAATAATATAATTGGCTCTGTTGAAAAAACTTAAAAAAAAATTGAAATATGAGGTTTATGAAAGAATAACTAGTTATAAAACACAGCATTTCCATTTAAACAATCGGTCGTATCGCAACTTTTCTTGTTTAACAAAGAGCGCTACTGAATGTATATATGACATATTGATGAATGGTTGACAACGGAATAACAATTACGTCTTTACTTATTATTAAGTATAGAGAGATGGATGTTCCCAATTCTAATAACATATTAGTTGTTGATACATATTAAGTATATCAATACTTTTATTAAAACTATATGTACTGCGGAGCAATGAAAGGAATTATATTTAATATATATGTTTATTTAGATCAAATTATTAAGGTTATCTTCTTCAAATCAGTTAGTATTTTACATGCTGTTGAACTTTCAATTATTAAACTAATTGATATTTTAATTTAATGTAATAATTGCGATCAAACGAGAGTATTTTTGTTTATTATTATATTTTTTCCAAAGGAAAAGATTTGATTTAATAATAATTAGTTAAAATTGTTGTAGGTTTAATAATTTTTTATTTATATATATTATATTTTGTGGTTGCAGAATGAATAATAGCCTTTTTGGTTTCACAGAAACAATACAAAATTCTATTTTATTCTTCAAAATAAAAAGATACATAAGCTATGAAACGGCTGTTTGCAAATTTTGGGGTTTTCCGTAAATGTAGATAAAACATTAAAGGTTTTTCTCAGCTTTGCCGTTCTTTCAATATTCACAAAACAATTTATCATTAAACATTTTTATTTCACTTTATATAGCTTTCACTTTCAAAATTATTCTTCTTGTTTAAAATATAGAGCAAAGCGATCTGTTGAAATAAAGAAAAGTAAAGAAATAAGTAGTATTTTATATTTAGACGGTAATATTTTGTTACATCTTGATACATTGCCAGAATCAAACATCTGTTTGGAAAGCTTGGATACTTGTATTATAATAATACATCGTTCAACAATACAGAAATATCCCCTTAATGGTGTATAGAAGTATTATATATCGTAAGACTCGCACTGATGAACTGATTTTACAAAACTGATTATACCAAATGAATTACATTTGTTGTAAATAAGACATGTAAGAAAAATCTGCAGATAAATATTTATATTTAATTCGATCAGACAGTAAAGGCGCTCGATAAAGTGGACCCTCGTTACTACAATCCGGATCCTTGTCGATTGATCCCAAAGATAGCGGATTAAGGAATTACGAAACTGGAACATGTTTTGGCTTAGTATACTTTTTTAGGATGAACAATTTTTTGTTTTACTGTGTTATTCGTTTATTCAACACAATTGGAATAAAAAGAAATGAGAAACAATATCTAAAACTCTTATTATTCAAACTTTCAAGACTCGTGTAAATTTTAAATAAAAATATGGGTATATATTTATATAAGGATGTATTATATTACTTTAATAGCACTCTTCGTTAATTGATAATTGTAATCCTTTACAAGGCTGCTTGACAGAAGGACTAGCCGGACTAGCATCAGACCCCTGAGTAGATATTTTATAACAAGAACAACAAAATAAGATGTGAAAAAACTCAGAATAAAAGAATTTAAAAGCAATTAAAATATTGTGTCGACTTCAGATAAACAAGCTTATTTAAATGATGGATGATAGGCAGCGGCTGGTAGAAGATGAATCTTTCAAAGTAATAAAAGTTAAGACGGCAGTTAGTTGATTATTTTTATCCTTTAGGTCCTTATGAAAATATTTTTTATTCTTAAATAAATTTCAAGTATACTCTCCTTAGTAGGAAATAATAATTTTAAAATCTGGAGAATATAAAATGTCTAGTAAATGTTTCCCAACAGCTACTTTTTAATAAAGTGGATAGTAAGTATTAAAAAGAATCTTAATTAAATGCCACTTTTATTATGAAAACCCTTTAGAAAGATAATATAAATGATATACAATAATATATATACTTTTTATAAAACGTTATTTAATCTTTTTTTTTATACATAAAAAAAATGAGGATATATGAAAAAAAAAACTATGATTTAAGAAATTTGTCTAGCTGTTTGAATTATACGAGGTAATAAAGGCCATTACAAACATACATACACACTTACTTGCAATAAGTAACCACTTATTGACAAAAAGAAGATAATATTTATTATTGGGATCAATAATAAGTTTAAGAATGTTTTATCGACTAAAAAGATAACAAAATATTATTTAAAAAAGGTCCTTCTTTTAAATATAAATATGTAATAATGTGAATATTTAACCTTAAAACCTATATATATATATATATATATATATATGAAGTCCAGTCGTACTTTATTTTGTAGTTAGTTTGGAAAGTTACTAAAGTGAAAGTTTTGTATTACTTTGCAAAGTGTACTTTAAGAGGAAATTTTTGGGATACCTCTAGAGGTACAGTTACACTTATTTAATTATAAAACTAAAGAAAATGTGATCAATATATTATTCATGATTTTAACTTTACTAAATCCAACAAATTATTCCTTCAGTAACAGTATAAGTGTTACTCTTGTTGATGCTTTATTCATTTAAATTATAAAGTAAGCATGACACAGATAACATTTAAAGACAATTTGAAACTTCTAGCAATATGATAACTATGTAAGTTATATATCAATTTTTTATTAAATTCCACAAACAAATCTCTAGCATAGCAACAAAATTCCCACACTGTATTGCTTCTTAAACAACTCCAAGTAAACACAAATCATTCTTATCTCTGTATGCTAAAGTAATGCAATACTAATTATATTTTTTTATTATAATCATTTATAGTATAATAATAATAGTATAAATAATATGACGAGCTGTACTCACATTCGTTAAATTAAAATTGTCTCGACTACATTAAAAATTTGTTTTATTAAAACCTATAAGTAAGATAACATGACTTAATTATATTATTGTAAATTGTAGGATTTTATTTATTAAATAAAAAATTTACAAATAACACTTTCTATTAAAGCAACAACTTTTAAAAATATATAATTAACAAAAGAAAAATAAAACTGCAGAATATGATGTTCTATTGTGAGAGAGGCTTTTGAAATACATGTGTAGAGTTAGACCGTGTTATTGTTACTGACCGTGAAGTAATTAAAATCTTTTGAACCAGTTTTATGAAATGTTTTACTCCAGCCGTATCATATTAAACTATTATGTACATAGTGACTTTAACTACATGAGATATATATTTTTTATAGTATGTTTATATTCTTAAACACGTGTGAATTTAAAGTTGTTACAATCTTGTATAACCCCCTTATAACAAATTTATTGAAGAACAAAAACATCCACTTACATCTGTCCTCTCTTACTTATATCTGGTCACTTGTGAACATCATATCTTTAATGTGTTTAATTTTTCCTTTAATGAGGTGATAAATGTTAATTAGTATCCACGACGTCCCGCGTCGAGCTGAGTCTGCAATAAACTTAACTTGGAATTATTTGTTGTTTATCACCGCCTCTTAACACTAATAGCTCTCATGAAAATAAATGATTTTATGTAACATGCTCCATTTTTAGGGTTCCGTAAGTTACATTTATAGTATTATTATATCTAACTGTGCGTTAGTCTGTCCACAGCCTATCTCAGAAATTAGCACTACCAGAAAGCTGTTATTTTGTAGAAACATAAAAATTTGCCGATAAAATAGTAGAATAAGATTTTTTTAGTATTAATCTTCTAAAGTTTTTTTCCCTTGTGCCACATCATGCGGGCTACGGTTAGCTCTTAAAAATATGGAGGGCTTACAAAAACAAAATTTGACTGAGAGATTCGTTTGTGAAATATTACACTTTAAAATGCTGAGTTTTATTAGGTTCGAATCCAATAAAAATTTACAGCTTTCCTCAGTTGCAGGCCCATGAAAATGTGATAGTTTAACCAAGTAGGCTTTACAAGATAATGAGTATAGTAATAGTCGATTAAGTTAACATATACATTTTTGTATCCTTACATATTTGGTATATTTTTTACATTACCGCATTTAAAAGATATGATAGTACCTACTCAAATACAACAAAATTTGCTACGTTCTACCTCTATTTGCTATAATCCTACCCACCGTAAATAAAAACGGTATTTCTGTGTCATGTATAGTTTGTAATTGTTTATTAAATGTTAAATTACAAAGGTCATTGCTCTCGCCCGTTTTTATTTTCAAAGCCTATAAAATAAAACTAGAAATTAAATATTAACATAAACAATGGGATCGATGTTAGTGATAGAAAAAACCATTAAATAACAATAACAACCTTGAATTAAGAAAGCTTTAAATAAGATTAAAAACTTTATCTAAGAGTAAATCAGAAAAGTCGTCAAACGAAAGTCATTCGAATTTTACTAGAGTCAGATCTATTTCAGAACTCTCGCCTAGTTCACGGTCCAAACAAGTTATTCTACCTTTTGACTTAGGCCGTTTCAAATATATAGATAAAATCTAGTATTGTGTTGTTTACACTTTTAAAAATGACGTTAAACCATCAAACTGAACGGTTAGATTGTTAATTCACTTCAATACGGTACTTAATCATAAACATACGTTAAATATCATGTCTGATTCAGATTACCCCAATAACAGCTTCAACTCTTTGACCGTGTACAACGGAGAGCCGTTCTGATTGTCGGGAACCCGATGCTTTGGAAATGGCTGAAGTAAAGCCGAGATTTATAGGCACTCTAGAGAAATGATCATTTTAATTAACTGTCGTTAGCTATTTATAATGGAACTTTTACAGACTGAGATATATTTAAATATTCTTATTAAAAAATTGATCAAAGGTACTGTGTGGGTGGAGCCGCTACCAAAAGATATTTAATAAACAAATAAATGAGACCTATTGACCATTACAAAACCAATTCTATTGGTGATAACGATAAATTGAGCAACGGAATTGCCTGACTAATTGACTTCACTAAGCCTATTTAAATAGTTTGGTAACCACGGTTAAAAATGTTTAAGTGAAGATTTTAATAGGATTATTTTAGCTTTATTAGGTTAAATAGTTATTGCAATTTCAACACGTTATAAATGTCATTACTGGATTGAGTGATCCGTCCCATTATTATTTAGAAAAGAAAAATATGTCTGGTATTCGTCAGTGGGTTATTATGTTTGTAGCTACTATTGTCGATATTCTCGTAATCAATGCGTTTGTTCGAGGCACTGTGAAATACCGAAACAGAAGCAATATCATGGTTTTGATTTTAACAATGTTGTGATAAAACTATAATTTATAGTATAAATTTTCCTCAAACGAATTCATATTGTATTTATCAGGACTTTGAAATTAATTCAAAGATTAGGTTAATACACAATACACCGTTGGCAATGGTTTTATTTCTTGACAAAACTCAAGCTACAATATCTACAAAATAATTTAGTTCTGTCTTTAGAAAGGTATTCATAAAACTAAAGAAAGACAAATCTCTTTCGAACTTTTAAACTCTGTTTTAACTCTGAAATTTATTTACAGTAGAACATATACATGCAAGCGATTCAAAGCAGCATTATCTGTAGCTTGTAGTGCTACGAGTATAGGTAATTGTATTAGAATACATGTGACATCTATAAATGGTTCATAGATGTATCACTGATACTTTTATATAACATGATTTGTTATATTTTATTTGTTAGATATATTTTATTTTGTTATATTTGCTACAAATATGCATTCATTTAAGAATCCAAAAACAGACAACTAGGAAAGCAACTGAATAGCTGATGGTTTTATAATTTACTTAGAAATGCAAAACAAAATTCCCAATGTCACATCAGTAACTACAAAGAGCAATCCGGAAGCACTTGGTAGAACTTTTGGTTTTTCTGTCCATTGTGTCCTATTAAAGAATGAAACAGCACATTTAGTGAATAATTATTTCGTAAGTATTTGATATAAACAATGAAGTACAGACAGACAGAGACAAATGTTTCTGCCTTTCTAATATTATATAACATTTAAATATTTACAAACCTGAACAGCGACCACTCGTACTAAAAACTCATTAATTATATTAATCTTCGCCTTTCCAGCAAACTTTTGTTATCTGTAGCTTTTGTTTTAATGTCTTTAAATAATTGGAACCAACATTAATGGAACAAATGTTATTTAATTCAATTTGTTACATTAAAATATATATTTAAAACTTTAATATGTTGCAGGTAATCCAACCTTTTTTAATTAGTTAATTTTATTAAAATAATGACAATATTACACGTAATAATTTATATTTATATTTACCTGAAATCTTGCACTAAACTTATAATTATAAATTTCATAGAAAGTGTGACTTCATATGAAGTTGTCAAAAGCAAAAGAGACTTGTATGTGTGTGTAAAGAAATTGAAAATTAAAGGTCGACTTTTCCGAGCTTACGAGTACGAATAACATATACGTTCAACAGATTACATTTTCGAATATAAAATTGGTCAAAATTTATAATTAATTGTAAATTTTAGATATTATGTAACATTTAAATATTAATGGTAATAATAAATAAGTTTGATGACAATAACTTTAAGCATTAATATAAAAATACACAAAATTGGATTTGGACTGTATATTTGAAAAAGTCTAAGTCAAAGAAAGTAAAAAAATGACTTGCCTGAACTAAATAAAAGAATGTTCAGAAATAAATCTGACTTCAGCGAAGTAGGAACGTAATTCAGACTTTCGTTTCATTATGTTCCTGATTTACTCTTAAAAAGTTATCTGTGCTATTTCAAAGCTGTGTTTCAAAATTTCTGAGTTCAAGCTCTGTTTCAAAGTTTCTGAGTTCAAGGTTTTTATTTTTCAATAATTATATTTAAATACAAACATTTAAAGGGTTTGTTAAATATTTTTACGCATTTAAATAGTTAGTAGTAAATGAAAATTATATTAAAGTACTTCTTCTGCAATTTCAAACTGTGCTACTACTAAGATTATTCTTTACTTTACCTAATTTTCGGGTATTGTTAATGAATATATATGAAATATTGCTAAGCAATATCCTCTCATATTTAGGTTCGGAACAGGCTTGTATTTTAGTATGAAAAGAAATAAATGCAATAGTAATAAATAGATACGGCAAGAAATAAAAGCCGTTCTTCTGATCTTTATTACAATTCAAGTTACTTTAAGAGATGAAAGTAATCTTATTAAAAATTGGTCCGAAGTTACTTTTGTCTTAGTGATTCAGATTCTTTATTGTGTTCTATTAAGGAGGCATTTTTAATAATCTATTGTATCAGAGTTATTGATATTTTTTGTATTACTTCTTGATCAATGTATTATAGTTTAATATTCGTCATATTCGTTATATCAGTTTTCAAATAAGTTTTTTGAGATGCTATCGATATATTTATCATATTTTTAAAAGAGATTAGTAAGATTGTATTTTCAAAAGATGTTTTATGAATTAAATAATGGATCAAAGATTTCAGTAAGTACTTTGGTATTGCGATGTAGAATTTTTTGTTTATTTATTTTATTTACTCTGCTAATATGTTTTTAATTACCGATGTGTTTTTAATAAATATGATATTACAATGTGATGGACTCATCCCGGTGGCTGCAATTTGCTGACATGTTACGGGTATAACTGTAATGTCACCGTCAGTTAATATAAGAGGTTATACACACTTACATATTAATTTAGTCTAATAAATAGATTGATTCATAACTAGCTACACCAATATTGTTAACTTATACTTTGTGATTATAACTTATTTACTGAAATTTGATATGATATTTTATTATATTTTTTAATCAAAAACAAGCAACTTAATAGATGTTGGGCTTGAACTACTATTTGTTACCAAACATTGTGTTTGAATGTCGGATATCGCAAATAAAAAGGAAACTTTATCCGTTAGTAACACAGGTGTCAGTGTTCTGGAAAATGTATTATTTATAAGATACACGGTTGACAATAAGAATAACTTACAGTCATTGCTTTAAATTATTTCAATATTGGGAATACAGACGGGTAGTTATTTGTATAAAATCTTGTTATAAATTGTATACAGTTTGTTATTTACTATTTTCGCATAATTAAGTTTTTATTTTGTTTTAACGCATGCTCTATAGTTTATATAAACGAGTGCTTTCTTTTATATTTAACAAGTCTAGCTTTATTCAAAGGAAGTCTTTGATGCAACGATAACAACCTGTTAGTGTTCTGTATAAAACATATTCAATAGATCAATGTAACCACCTCATATTTGTACGTTTGCTTTACATTGTTAGACGCAATATATATTGTACAATATTGTTTGTGGAATTATATTTAGTAGAGAGGTTAAAAAAAGTTATTATAGTTTATTTAGATTGTTTGTATAAAAACATGTTAATTTCGTATTCATCTAGTTATTTCCTAGTTTAATTCTAAAAAATATGTAACATTAATCTAACAAAAGCTTAGAGGCACAAGTCTGCAAAACTCAACAAAAACCTTATGCCATAATGTACTCTTTACAACAATGTCACTGCTAGGCTGCTTTAAGATTTAATGTACATTAAAGATATAGTCTTTCAGTTCAGCTCGCTGTTTGCTTTGCTTGGTATCGTTTATAGCGTCGTGTCATTAAATTTAGTATTTTACAAATTTAACCTTTAGATTGTAATATTGTATAATAATAAATTTTATTTCATTAACATTTAAACACATTTATAATAATTATTTTCTAAAAGTAATAATTACTGTGATAAGTTCATAGCACAACTCCAATACGCAAAATTTTAAATATTTAAGTTTAACAATTTTAAAGTAATCAGGTATTTTCAATCCATTTCTTAATAGATTATAATATCAAACTTATTTATAAATATAAATATACCTTTAAATATATTCATCTCACATAACAATTATATTTAATGTAAAATGAATTAAATTTCTTGCAAATTAAGTTATTTTGATCTTCTAATACAAAATAAAATACAAGTTAGTTTGAACAACAAAGCCGAAAGTAAAAATAATCTAACCTTAAATACTTTAATTTATTTTATACAGTGAATAATATGTAACTTCAGAATTAGTGTGTCTTTAGTCAATTAATTCTTAAAACTGTACTTAGTCAATTAATGTTAATACTGTACTAACGCTGACGTGGAAAAGGCTACTGTAACTTTATAACAATTGCTTTAAAAATGAGCATTTTATTTAAGAAATATATAAAAAGATTGGATAAGTAAGAATATTAAATTGAAAGTAATTACATCAAACAGTTAATAGACGATATAAAATGGACCCTCGTTGCGCCTTTACTAGTATTAACGATCCTCTTCGAGATTGATATTGAGGATCCGAGGAATTAAGGACATTGAGAAATAGGAAACAAAATGAGATTTATTTCTTAAATATTATTTCTTAAGTCTAAATATTTTTGTAAACGTTTGCTCCATTTTAATTTACACATATTTATTTGAAAAATATAACATTTCGTTATTATAACTGATACGAGTGTTGAGGTCATTGTATTGTATGAATTATTCTCTGATTATATTATAGTAACAGTACTCATCTTAATCACTGAAAGATCATGGTATTAAAATTATAAGGTGGTCCAAGTGTCATGCTTTATATTATCAGAGACCAAACAACGAGTTAACACAGCGCCACCCCGCTCCACTGTAAATGTGGGCCTTGCAACATCCGGGGACTTCATTCCAACCTAAATGCCGTCCATTGTGACATAGAGAAATTCAGATGGCATTGTCGTTTTTGAATGAATCGCACATATCTCAAACTAGCGACACAGTGTCTATTATACCCCGGGTATAAACTTGAACAACATTTTATACCACATTCTGGTGTTCTGTGTGTATTCCTGAGAGAGGATATCTACTACAGTGGCCTTCTGGATATGTACGCCCATGTCAGAGTCTACGCGTGCCTTTACAGTTCCCACGTTGGTAATACAGAGATAAGGACAGCCATATGCCCTCTTAGTTGGATGTTCTGCCGACTACACATCCCGGAAACTAATAGTTTACTGTCGAGGCTCCCCTAGTCGAGTCGAAGGTCCTCTGTTCATTGCTTGGTACGGAGTGTATTGCACATTCATAGATTTACTCGCATGAGATACGCAGAGAGAGACTATAGGTACGTAAAGGGCTCTCTCGGAAAAACATAGACTACTACCAAAGCAATTTGTGTCTTCTATAGAGACCTCCATGGGGATGTTCTCAGAATGGGGTCAACTGCACCTCTTTCAATTTAATCTCCAAAAGACACAAGTAAGCACAATTACCACAAAAGAAAACCCATATGTTGTATCTCCGCATCTTCAAGAGCACTCCTCTCAATGCTCCTCGACATGTATCGGATATATCAAGGATCGGCCACATATTTTTTGAATAAAATTTATTTCCCTCTAAAAAGAGGTTAAAAAGGCACACCGGTTATTAATTAATATATTTCATTCGATCAGGCAGTAAAGGAGCACGATAAAATGGACCCTCGTTCGTCCCCTACAATCACGATCCTCCACGATTGATCTTGAGAGATAGTGGATTAAAGAATTACGAAACCAGAATGTACTTTGGCTTATAGGATGATATATTTTTGTTTTATTTCGTCTGAAAAAATAACTAGCTAGACCAATAAAATGTAAAAGTAACAAGATATAACTATAATTCAGCATCTTTGATAACGGAATTGTTCTTTTTTTAATTTTATCATTTCATGTTACAGGTAAAAAACACATATGAATATCGATTTAATCTATGCTAATCAATAATGTGTGTAAGGTAATTTGTAGAGTATATGATCCATGCATTGAGGCTAACTGAAAAATAAACAAATTGAATTGATCGAGCTTCGTAAACTAATCAAAGCACAGATAACGCCACATGCAATATGAATTGCAAATTGAGTTTAAACCACTTTTCCACTTCAATTAGTGTTAAATGGTGTTAAAACGGATTGGTGTGTCGCTGTTCATGTTCTGATATTCATCTAATCTGCACGAGCCATCGCTACACGTACTCGCTGTTAATTTGTTATGATATGAGTAAGTTTAAGTCAATGCCATATTCTAACAATTTCATAGTCATTGTACCTACTATTGTTTGTGGTGTACTGCAATACATGCTCATTTAACTTACCTATAATTCATTATAAGTTATAACGAGTACTTCGACTTTAATATCTATTATTTATTACTGGTTACTGGGTTCTTCCATGTATTTATTTATTTTCTTGTCGTACCTTAAACCATACATTGATAGGAATTAGCAATTTAAACAGTGCCTTTTTTAAACACTTTGTAAGATTTCGTTGCTGACACCTACCTCTAGCAACAATAACTTAGTTTACATATTCTCTATATCTAAGAAATCATATCAAGAATCATATCTAAGAAAGGGGTTTATGAACCAATTCAAAAAACTATCTGCTGGAAATCATTACAAAAAATAATTTAAATTAAGGAAAGCAGGGGATAGGAAATATGATGAATAGATAGCTAACTACTAAATTACTAATATGGTGATAAACTGAGTATAAAATATGTAGCATTGATAAGTGTCACATGTGTAATGGATGTCATATTTTAAAGATATGTATATAACAAATGTATTAGGGTTGTATTCTTGTTATGGTATTATTAAGACAACAAATCAATAGTATACTGTATTTTTCTTATTAAAATATGAAGCACCAATGTTATATGTAAAATAACAGTAATTGACTTCGATGTTCATATAGGAATATATAAAATGAATATTGAAATAATAAAACAGGACATCATTCAGTAACGAGAATGAATGCTTCTTTATCAATTCAATTTATCTTGATCAATCGATTCACTTTGTTAAAAACTATTATAACAAAGAGAAACATAAAACTAATTCCATAGTTACTATGTTTTATTGAAAGTGTCGTAACAAATAAAATAATTAATAAGTTTGTTATATATAAAGATAATAAGTTCTTAACTTAAGAACTCACTTTTGTTTCTTAAAATCTGTCAGGTAGCCGTCTTTTTAGTTAAGGTTTCTTTGTATCCTCCGCACTGAACGAAGTAAACTGCCCATTCACAAACTTGAATGGCAATATGATGTAAATGTATATAATAACCGCAATTAAGTAATTATTTAATGAGTTCTGTTCATCAGTTGTTTATTCAAAACAAAGGAAACTATAGAGAGACCGAGTGTACCTAAAACTTGTAGTTTCCCTTCCTTGGTGGCGGATATCACAAGTAAAGGAACAAAAGTTCGTTTAGTCTTTGATGTTGTGTTTTACAAACAATGCAAGAATCTTAAATATAATATCCAGTTCCTAGTTTATATAACAGTAAGACATATATTATAATATTTCATCTCATTATTCGTAAAATTTAATTTGATAATGTTACAAAGACAAGATATCTTTAGATTCCAGATAGTATAAATATTTGAAAGAAAATAAATAATTTAATTTAACGATGGAACTAATAAAAATTATGAAATTATTTAAAAATATAATAAAATTTAACGTAGCACCAGCACTTATTTTTAATATTATATGCCGTTATAAACTAACATTTATTCAATAAAATTAATTATATATCAACAATCCAAACTACTTTAAGCTTTATTGGTTGAATTAAATTGTTATAGCTGTGATAAGGGTTGTAAAATTGAAAAGGAGTTAAAAGATAATTTTATTACTCAGTGTTATAGCTGCAATATAATTTGCAGCGCCGTTTTGCTGAAAGGTACAATACGGGTGCTCGCTAACTTTATTATTATGCGAAAGATTATAATTAGTGTTCAGTATATATTAATTATACTTTTAATAAATTTTTTTATACAAAAAATATAATTTTCTGATATTCGTTGCTATTTTAATAGAGTTTACATGTGGTATTGATACATTAACAAACAGTTTTATGGATAATACAAATAATAGGATATTATTTGAAACTGAACAAAGAAATAACATTAAATTAGACAAGTTAAAAATTTTTTTCTTTCTCAGTTACAGGTATATAAGGTTTCGGATGAAGTTACGTTTGGTGGCCAGGGTAGAGGAAGCTGTGGAATGCATACGTGACTGCGAAGTGCAACGCAATCGGACTCATCACGAAGCCAGCTGAACCGTCGGCCACAGGATCAGAGGATCAGCCGATTTCAAAACTGGTTAAACATAGTGTTACCCAGGTGCCTTGCCTCAGGCGATATTAGTTCTCCAACATCGGGTGACATAAATTGCGGACTGACAGACGGCGAGGAAATCGGTAGGAATTGTTTAAATTACTAAACAACCATTATCTCAATCTTTAAAATTTATCAAAAGACTCATTTTCTTTAGAAAGATAACTTCTAAAATATTATATTTGAAGGAAAAAGTAAAACCATCACCTAATGTGTATCTTTTTGATTGCAAAGTTTTATAATTTTCCGTCAAGTGGTTTTTGAGCCAATTCGTGACAAAGAATGCAAAAAGTCTCCAGTAAAACGCTCCGCTCACTTCGTTCGCTTCGCTCAAATATTTTATGTAATTGAATAGTTGGTTGAAAATGGTTACATATTATAAACACTAGACATATTTATAAAAGAAAAAAAAATTGTATTTTTAAAATTTTGTTTATATTTTTTGTATATTGTTTTCGAAAAAAAAAAATATTTTTTTTATTGGCTATCTTGTAATAATTTTCTAATCCTTTTCTTTATCTTTCTTATCTTTCAAAAGTTGTGGACATTGATGTTTTGATATCATAAACTCTAGAAGCACCAGTTTGAGTTCTCTCCTGACCTGGTACATCTTTTTACTTAACACAAAAATTGTTTTGTCTTAAACAAATATTGCAATTTACTTACCCATACAAATTAAAACGATCTTTCAGCAGCAAGAGCTTTTGCTTTTTTGAATTTTGAACTGTTTATTAATGGGCGTTCACAAAAAAAAATCTCTCAATGTATACATGAAGACTATACACATACGTACGTCCTGACAAAATTGCATTTTTGAATGTTTTTCGCCTGTTTCATAAGTGTTGCAAAGGTTAAACTCTTGTAGCAAACTCAATTTGCTCTGGGAATAAAGTCAATCCCGCATGCCTTACTATTTTAACAACTTAGTTTACAAGGGTTCTTTTAGCATAACTGGTAAACCTACTATTTCGCAATTTGACACTCTGGCCCACTGTTGCTGATTATTAACTTGGCTTTGTAAATCTAGAAGAATAGTCACTTTTACTTGTGTTTCATAGTCCTGGAACTTGTTACCACAACTTTGTTCACTCTTAGTTTATTAAACATAAGGCGTCAATTATTGTCCAGTGACAATTTAATAGGTAAATCGATAACGTATTTTAATCAAGATTTCTGGATTTATCTTATGGGAGCTTCGATACATTATCGTTTGCTGTAAAAAAAGTGTGAAATGCTACAATGCTAAAACCTTATGATGTCAATAATAGATATATATATTATGATAATAATCTTGGGGTTATAGGCAAATTAATATATATGTAGTTGAAATCAAAATTGTGAATTATGTTTATAATAACATATTTCAAAATCAACATCCAAACGAATTTATGAATTCTATTCAATATATATAAATAAGATAGAAGTTAGTTTGAACCTCTCCAAAAGGAAAATAGTAAGAATTTAACTTTAAATATATTAATTTCTTTTATACAGTGAATTAGATATGAATCTGTATGTACTATTAGTCAATTGTGTTCTTCAAATTGTACTTATACTGGGTGGAAAAGCTTATTACAACTGAACAATAATATTAAAGCAATAAAAGTATAAGGATAAGTAAGAAATTAAAATAAAAGTAATTTCATCAAACAGAAGACGATATAAAATGACCCTCGTTGCGTCTTTCCTAGTATTAACGATCCTCCTGCGAGATTGAAATTGAGGGTTCGACGGATTAAGGGCACTGAGAAATAGACAACAAAATGATATTTATTACATATTTAATATATATCTATATAATATAACGCATAATTAAAATGAATATCGAAGTATTTCATGATATATGTTGTGACTTTGAGTGCTACGAGTGTTCTTATAATTGAATTATATGAACTATTCTCTAACTGTAATATAGTTAGAATACGTATCTCAATCACTGACAAATAAAGTTTAAAAATAGTATTTAGTATGTATTTTAACAAAAAAGACTTAAAACATTTTTGTAAAACTATTGTAAAAGATAAGCGTGTCATGATCATGTGTCATAAAATTACTAATCGTTTAAAAATAATTCATCTTTAAAAGTTTCTTTCATAGATAAATTCAGCAAATTCAAACCTTCTCAATCTATAGCTAAATCGGTTGGGCTATTGCTAGTCTTAAAATCAATTTCATATTTTAGACAGAGTACCAAGATGAATGCATCGTCTACCTTAATAAAAAGAAGAATAGTACACACAAACTGTGGCAAGCTTTGTTGTCTAAAAACTTATTTTCAAGGTTTCTATTGAACATTACTTTCCTTACACATAAATTGAAAGTTTTCTAAAGCATTGAATATTTTTATAGTTATATTCATCTCTATCTGATACAGAAGTCACCCAGAGTCAATTTCATGATTGAGATTTATTAATACTTATATTATAATATATGTTAAAAATAAGTCATTTAAGACATATATTATATATATATAGATATTTAATTTCATAGGCACTAAAGGAGCGCCATAAAGTGGAACCTCGATACTACAATCACGATCCTCCACGATCTGGAGAGATGGAGAGAAAAGTCTAAAAGTAACATGATTTCAACAAAATTCAGAATCTTGTTCATAGAATTGTTTACTTATAGTGGTATTATTATTTCACAAATAGGGAATAATCACCTACTTTACTATCATCTTGTTATCGTCTCGGACATAAATTATACTTATAAAATATATATTTTTTTATGGGTAAACGTTTACTATAAATAAGTATATTCAATAATATTTATCATAAGTGTTTTTGTACAATGTATGAAAAAGCCAGCGATATGGTACAAGGTAAATTTCGTTGAAACAAATGAAAAGTTTATTATATATAATGACTAAAAAATTAATAAAAAACGTAGGTATCGTTAACATAGATATATAGATATATATATACACACATAGCTATATATACTGTCCTTTTAGAGAAATATATCGTTCTATTTTTCTAGGCATTTATTTGTATTTAAACTTAAAAATATCCTTAGGATATTGTCAACTTCAACTAACGTTGTCTTGAATATTTTTGTAACTGAAAAGAGGCCAATACGTATGAGCAGACTTAAAACGAAACAGGAGAAGACTAAAAAAGTAATAGGAGTTTAAACATATTTATATGTTACAAATATCTATCATGTTATTCGTTCTTTGAGTATATATTACAGAAAATAAATATTAAATCATTGATTTTCAAATTCAATTAATCGGTATGATAAGATAACAAAAGTATGTGACAAATAATATTTATAAATCTGCTGTTAATAATGACTAATCGTTCACAAAACACATATTGCTTATCTTGTTTGCTCATTCTTGACTTATCATTTTCTTGTATGGCATGAAGCAATTTATATTTTAATAATAAATAAGACCAACATCAAAACAATATTACTTAAAATAAAACATAAAATTAATTACTAATCATTTAATTCAAGTGAAAAATATAATAAGATTATAAAATATATCTACACAATTATCCACCCTCGTACGTGACAACTGATTTAACAATATTGATCTAATATTACAAAGATCTCTTCAACACACAGACGGGATAATGTAGTGACAATAGCATTTATGTCATCAGAGAATTATGCAACAAAGCAACAAGTTTGTTATTATGATATAATATTACATGACTATTTTTATAATGAAATGTATATTTATGTAAAATTAATTTTTACAAATGAGGCAAAGAAAATAGATGTTTTGTTCTATTCCTTTACTGTCATAGCCTGTACAAATCAAATAAAGATACACCGAACAAACTGAACATTCTTGATATACTAATCTTTGGAGAATTGTTAAATCCTTTAGGTATTTAGTGTACATATTATTAACAATTATAAATTATTACTAACATTAATTATATTGTCTTAAATAAGGCGTAAACAAATATTAAAACTAAGCAATTAAGAAAAATTTATATCTTAATTTTCAATTTAATCAAAATTAATTGTTAAAACACAAACTCATTAATTAATATAACTGTCTTCGTCGTTCTATAAAACATTATTTTTGTGTAACTTTCTTATTTGTTTTGAAGATCTTTAATATAAATTAATATATATATATATATATATATATATACAAATTAATATATCTTTAATATATATTATAGAATATAAATTCGTTACATGACACTGAAACTGTATTAATGACGAAAGCATAAATTAGACCATTGCATTTAAAGAATATAGAATATTTAATGAATGTCCTACGAATAATCATCTGAATATCGATTTAATAAATTCAAATCAATAATGTATGTACGGCAACAGTACTCTGTACAGTATATGGTTTGCGTTTTAGCTTGTGCGTAAAATTAACAAATTAAATTGCACCACAGACGACTCCACATGCAATATGAATTGTACATAGATTTTAACCAACTTTGCAATTTCAATTAGTGTTAAATGATGCTGAAACGGATTGGTTTATTATTGTTCATGTTATGATATCCATCTAATCTGCACCAGCCATCGCTACACGTACTCGTTGGTAACTTGTTATATAAGTAAGGAGTACGAATAATGACAGATGGCAAACTACTAAAATACTAATATAGTGATTTACTGGGATAATGTAACATTGACAAGTGATGCACAGATGTCATGTCATACTGGAAGCAAAAGTGAAAATGACAATTGGATAACATGGCCATACTTTATTACGTACACAAGATTGAGAGTTTTGATATATACAAATGGTATTAATGAATTAGAATTCTGTATATTATGGTTTTATTAAGAGAATAAATCAATATTATACAATATAGTAAGTGTATATTTCTTATTGAAATTTGAATCATCAATGTTATATGTGAAATAACAGTCATTGTTCGTAAATAAATGTATAAAATGAATATTGAAATAATAAAACAGATCATCATTCAATAACTAGAATGAATGCTTCGTTTATTAATTTATCTTGATCAATCATTACACTTTGTTGAAGAATATTATAACAAAGAGAAAAAAGTTTATTCTCTTTTTATTTTGCTTAGAGATAATAAAATTAACTGCACAGTTGTTGCAAAATTAATAAATATTAATAAAGATATAATACAGACTAATAACGTAACCTCATAATCATGTTAATAAGTTCTGTTCATCAGTTGTTTACTCAAAACAAAGAAACCTATAGAAACCGAGTGTACCTAAAACTTGTAGTTTCCCTTCCTGGCTGGCGGATATCACAAATAAAGTAACTAAAGTTCGCTTGGCTTATGATGTTATGTTTTACAAACCGTGACTACACAAGGTTTCAAGATATAATATCAACTTCCTAGTTTATATAACAATAATACTTATATTATAATATTACATCACCTGATTCGTCAAGTATAAATAATTATTAATAAAAACCCAAACAGTACATAATGAAAAAGTAGTTATAGATTGATATGATCTTTATTGCACACACAAGCACAGAAAAACATGCAAAAGTGACAGATTAAAAGCTACATAAATACCCCGCATACTGAAGAGCACTTTTTGCAATTATGAAACAAAAAACAATTCTTTTGTCTATAACATCTATTATGAAACATTACGAGTACAATTTATAGAAGTAGATTATTTAAAACTCTTACATATTGTTTCAGTTGTTTAAAATTAAACTTTTATACCTTCACATTTAATTACTAAATGTTTGTTTGTTCCGTCAAAGTTTATACTTCTCAGTACAATATCAAAGAAACTTATAACTAACTGGTTACGGTGAATATGGAACGAACTTTTCAGCGTGTCTGTTTTAAATTTCTTCAGATATCTTGACTTCTTATTAAATATTCTATAAATATAATATTGTGCTTAAGAGTAACATGTATAATGCGTAACTTTCCTACATTCGAAAGGAAAGTTTTGTCATCAATGGTTAGAAAATACCTAACCAAGAAAATAAAATTATTAAAATAATATTATTTGCTCTGTTGCAAAAACTTTACAAAGATTAAAATATGATGTTTAAGAAAGAATAACTAGATACAAAATACAGCATTTCCATTAAATAATCGGTCGTATCGCAACTCTTCTTGTTTCATAAAGAGCAGTACTGAATATAATATATATGTAATTGTATATTGATGAATATTTGACAGCGGAATAAATATTTCGTCATTACTTTTTATTATTATTATAATTATATTTTTATTTTTAAAGATTTACTGTAATCATAATTAGTTAAAATCGTTGTAGGTTAATTACATTTTTATTTATATCCTTATATTTTGTGGTAGCGGAGTGAATAATAGCCTTTTGGGTTTCACAGAAACAAAAAATAATGCAAAGTCTATTCTTCAAAGTAAAAAGAAACATAAGCTTTGAAACGGCTGTTTGCAAATTTTGGGGTTTTCCGTAAATGTAGATAAAACATTAAGGGGTTTTCTCAGCTTTGCCCTTCTTTCAATATTCACTAAATAATTTATCATTAAACATTTCTATTTCACTTTATACAGCTTACACTTTCAAAATTACTCTTCTTCTTTAAAATATAGAGCAAAGCGATCCGTTGAAGTAAAGAAAAGTAAAGAAATAAGTATTATATTATATTAAGAATAGAATATTTTGTTACATCAAGATGTAACAAAATAAAAAGTATTCAAGTTTGATTCTGGCAATGTATCAAGATACATTGCCAGAATCAAACTTGAATACTTGTATTATAATAATACATCGTTTAATAATACACAAATATCCCCTTAATGGTATATAAAAGTATTATATATCGTAAGACTCTCAGTGATGAAATGATTTCACAGAACTAATTATAAATTACAAATGAACATTTGTTGTAAATAAGACATGTAAGAAAAATGTACAGATAAATTTTTATATTTCATTCGTTCAGACAGTAAAGGCGGTCGATAAAGTGGACCCTCGTTACTACAATCAGGATCCTTGTCGATTGATCCCAAAGATGGCGGATTAAAGAATTACGAAACTGGAACATGTTTTGGCTTAGTATACTTTTTTAGGATGAGCAATTTTTTGTTTTATTGTGTTATTCGTTTATTCAACACAATTTGAATGATAAGAAATAAGAAACAATATCTAAAACTCTTATTATTCAAACTTTCAAGACTCGTGTAAATTTTAAATAAAAATATGGGTATATATTTATATAAGGATGTATTATATTACTTTAATAGCACTCTTTGTTAATTGATAATTGTAATCCTTCCCAAGGCTGCTTGACAGAAGGACTAGCCGGACTAGCATCAGACCCCTGAGTAGATATTTTATAACAAGAACAACAAAATAAGATGTGAAAAAACTCAGAATAAAAGAATTTAAAAGCAATTAATATATTGTGTCGACTTCAGATAAACAAGCTTATCTAAATGATGGATGATAGGCAGCGGCTGGTAGAAGATGAATCTTTCAAAGTAATAAAAGTTAAGATGGCAGTTAGTTGATTATTTTTATCAAATTCAAAGTTATTGATAGGTCCTTATGAAAATATTTTTATTCTTAAATAAATTTCAAGTATACTCTCCTTAGTAGGAAATAATAATTTTAAAATCTGGAGAATATAAAATGTCTAGTAAATGTTTCCCAACAGCTACTTTTTAATAAAGCGGATAGTAAGTATTAAAAAGAATCTTAATTAAATGCCACTTTTATTATGAAAACCCTTTAGAAAGATAATATAAATGATATACAATAATATATATACTTTTTATAAAACGTTATTTAATCTTTTTTTTATACATAAAAAAAATGAGGATGTATGAAAAAAAAACTATGATTTAAGAAATTTGTCTAGCTGTTTGAATTATACGAGGTAATAAAGGCCATTACAAACATACATACACACTTACTTGCAATAAGTAACCTCTTATTGACAAAAAGAAGGTAATATTTATTATTGGGATCAATAATAAGTTTAAGAATGTTTTATCGACTGAAAAGATAACAAAATATTATTTAAAAAAGGTCCTTCTTTTAAATATAAATATGTAATAATACGAATATTTAACCTTAAAACCTATATATATATATATATATATATATATATATATATATATATATATATATATATATATATATATGAAGTTGAATTTAATTCGTCCAGTCGTACTTTATTTTGTAGTTAGTTTGGAAAGTTACTAAAGTGAAAGTTTTGTATTACTTTGCAAAGTGTACTTTAAGAGGAAACTTTTGGGATACCTCTAGAGGTACAGTTACACTTATTTAATTATAAAACTAAAGAAAATGTGATCAATATATTATTCATGATTTTAACTTTACTAAATCCAACAAATTATTCCTTCAGTAACAGTATAAGTGTTACTCTTGTTGATCCTTTATTCGTTTAAATTATAAAGTAAGCGTGACACAGATAACATTTAAAGACAATTTGAAACTTCTAGCAATATGATAACTATGTAAGTTATATATCAATTTTTTATTAAATTCCACAAACAAATCTCTAGCATAGCAACAAAATTCCCACACTGTACTGCTTCTTAAACAACTCCAAGTAAACACAAATCATTCTTATCTCTGTATGCTAAAGTAATGCAATACTAATTACATTTTTTTATTATAATCATTTATAGTATAATAATAATAGTATAAATAATATGACGAGCTGTACTCACATTCGTTAAATTAAAATTGTCTCGACTACATTAAAAATTTGTTTTATTAAAACCTATAAGTAAGATAACATGACTTAATTATATTATTGTAAATTGTAGGATTTTATTTATTAAATAAAAAATTTACAAATAACACTTTCTATTAAAGCAACAACTTTTAAAAATATATAATTAACAAAAGAAAAATAAAACTGCAGAATATGATGTTCTATTGTGAGAGAGGCTTTTGAAATACATGTGTAGAGTTAGACCGTGTTATTGTTACTGACCGTGAAGTAATTAAAATCTTTTGAACCAGTTTTATGAAATGTTTTACTCCAGCCGTATCATATTAAACTATTATGTACATAGTGACTTTAACTACATGAGATATATATTTTTTATAGTATGTTTATATTCTTAAACACGTGTGAATTTAAAGTTGTTACAATCTTATATAACCCCCTTATTACAAATTTATTGAAGAACAAAAACATCCACTTACATCTGTCCTCTCTTACTTATATCTGCTCACTTGTGAACATCATATCTTTAATGTGTTTAATTTTTCCTTTAATGAGGTGATAAATGTTAATTAGTATCCACGACGTCTCGCGCCGAGCTGAGTCCGCAATAAACTTAACTTGGAATTATTTGTTGTTTATCACCGCCTCTTAATAGCTCTCATGAAAATGAATGATTTTATGTAACATGCTCCATTTTTTAGGGTTCCGTAAGTTACGTTTATAGTATTATTATATCCAACTGTGCGTTAGTCTGTCCACAGCCTATCTCAAAAATTATCACTACTAGAAAGCTGTTATTTTGTAGAAACATAACAATTTGCCGATAAAATAGTAGAAAAAGATTTTTAGAGTGTAAATCCTCTAAAGTTTTTTTGCCTTGTACCACATCACGCGGGCTATGGTTAGATAGCTCTTAAAAATGTGGAGGGCTTACAAAAACAAAATTTGATTTAGAGATTCGTTTGTGAAATATTACACTTTAAAATGCAAATTTTTCTTAGATTCGAATCTAAGAAAAATTTGCAGCTTTTCTCAGTTGCAGGCGCACGAAAATGTGATAGTTTAACCAAGGAGGCTCTACAAGATAATGAGTAATAGTCGATTAAGTCAACATATTAATTTTTGTGTGCTTACATTTTTGGCCTATTTTTTACATTAACCGCATTTAAAAGATATGATAGTACCTACTCAAATAAAACAGAATTTGCTACGCTTAAGCAATTAAAATTCTACCCACCGTAAATGAAATTGTTTATTTAATTTTAATCATAAAGGTCATTGCTCTCGCCCTTCGATAATAGCTTATATAAAAGCGTTTTTATTTCCAAAGCCTATAAAATAAAACAAAAGATTAAATATTAACGTTAACAATGGGATCGTTGTTAGCGATAGAAAAGAACATTAAATAAAAATAACAACCTTAAATTCGGAAAGCTTTAAATAATATTAAAAACTTTGTCTAAGAGTAAATCAGAAAAATCTAGTATTGTGTTGTTTACACTTTTAAAAATGACGTTAAATCATCAAACTGAACGATTAGATTGTTAATTCACTTCAATACGGTACTTAATTATAAATATACGTTAAATATCATGTCTGATTCAGATTACCCCAATATCAGCTTCTGCTTGACCGTGTACAACGGAGAGCCGTTCGGATTGTCTGGGACCCGATGCTCTGGAAATGGCTGAAGTAACGCCGAGATTTATAGGCACTCTAGAGAAATGATCATTTTAATTAACTGTCGTTAGCTATTTGTAATGGGACTTTTACAGACTGAGATATATTTAAATATTCTTATTTAAAAATTGATCAAAGGTACTGTGCGGGTGAAACTGCTGCAAAAGGTATTTAATAAACATATAAATGAGACCTATAACCCAGTAAAAAACCAATTCTATTGGTGATAACGATAAATTGAGAAACGGAATAGCCTGACTAATTGACTTCACTAAGCTTACTTAATATTGTTTAAATAGTTTGATAACCACTGTTCAAAATATTTGCTTTGAATTAAGATTTTAATAGGATTATTTTAGCTATATTAAGTTAAATAGTTATTGCAATTTCAACACGTTACAAATGTCATTACTGGATTGAGTGATCCGTCCCATTATTATTTAGAAAAGAAAAATATGTCTGGTATTCGTCAGTGGGTTATTATGTTTGTAGCTACTATTGTCGATATTCTCGCAATCAATGCGTTTGTTCGAGGCACTGTGAAATACCGAAACAGAAGCAATATCATGGTTTTGATTTTAACAATGTTGTGATAAAACTATAATTTATAGTATAAATTTTCCTCAAACGAATTCATATTGTATTTATCAGGACTTTGAAATTAATTCAAAGATTAGGTTAATACACAATACACCGTTGGCATTGGTTTTATTTCTTGACAAAACTCAAGCTACAATATCTACAAAATAATTTAGTTCTGTCTTTAAAAAGGTATTCATAAAACTAAAGAAAGACAAATCTCTTTCGAACTTTTAAACTCTGTTTTAACTCTGAAATTTATTTACAGTAGAACATATACATGCAAGCGATTCAAAGCAGCATTATCTGTAGCTTGTAGTGCTACGAGTATAGGTAAATTGTATTAGAATACATGTGACATCTATAAATGGTTCATAGATGTATCACTGATACTTTTATATAACATGATTTGTTATATTTTATTTGTTAGATATATTTTATTTTGTTATATTTGCTACAAATATGCATTCATTTAAGAATCCAACAACAGACAACTGGAAAAGCAACTCAATAGCTGATGGTTTTATAATTTACTTAGAAATGCAAAACAAAATTCCCAATGTCACATCAGTAACTACAAAGAGCAATCCGGAAGCACTTGGTAGAACTTTTGGTTTTTCTGTCCATTGTGTCCTATTAAAGAATGAAACAGCACATTTAGTGAATAATTATTTCGTAAGTATTTGATATAAACAATGAAGTACAGACAGACAGAGACAAATGTTTCTGCCTTTCTAATATAATATAACATTTAAATACAATTAAAATTTACAAACCTGAACAGCGACCACTCGTACTAAAAACTCATTAATTATATTAATCTTCGCCTTTCAAGCAAACTTTTGTTTTAATTTCTTTAAATAATTGGAACCAACATTAATGGAACAAATGTTATTTAATTCAATTTGTTACATTAAAATATATATTTAAAACTTTAATATGTTGCAGGTAATCCAACCTTTTTTAATTAGTTAATTTTATTAAAATAATGACAATATTACACGTAATAATTTATATTTATATTTACCTGAAATCTTGCACTAAACTTATAATTATAAATTTCATAGAAAGTGTGACTTCATATGAAGTTGTCAAAAGCGAAAGAGACTTGTATGTGTGTGTAAAGAAATTGAAAATTAAAGGTCGACTTTTCCGAGCTTACGAGTACGAATAACATATACGTTCAACAGATTACATTTTCGAATATAAAATTGGTCAAACTTTATAATTAATTGTAAATTTTAGATATTATGTAACATTTAAATATTAATGGTAATAATAAATAAGTTTGATGACGATAACTTTAAGCATTAATATAAAAATACACAAAATTGCATTTGGACTGTAGGTATATTTGAAATAGTCTAAGTCAAAGAAAGTAAAAAAATGACTTGCCTGAACTAAATAAAAGAATGTTCAGAAATAAATCTGACTTCAGCGAAGTAGGAACGTAATTCAGACTTTCGTTTCATTATGTTCCTGATTTACTCTTAAAAAGTTATCTGTGCTATTTCAAAGCTCTGTTTCAAAGTTTCTGAGTTCAAGCTCTGTTTCAAAGTTTCTGAGTTCAAGGTTTTTATTTTTCAATAATTATATTTAAATACAAAAATTTAATGGGTTTGTTAAATATTTTTACGCATTTAAATAGTTAGTAGTAAATGAAAATTATATTAAAGTACTTCTTCTGCAATTTCAAACTGTGCTACTACTAATAAGATTATTCTTTACTTCACCTAATATTCGGGTATTGTTAATGAATATATATAAAATATTGCTAAGCAATATCCTCTCATATTTAGGTTCGGAACAGGCTTTTATTTAAGTATGAAGAGAAATAAATGCAATGGTAATAAATAGACACCACTAGAAATAAAAGCTGTTCTGATTTTTATTACAATTTAAATTACTTTAGGAGATGAAAGTAATCTTAATATAAAATTGGTCCGAAGTTGCTTTTATCTTAGTGAATTCAGATTCTTTATCGTTTGTTTCTATTAAGGAGGTATTTTTAATAGTCTATTGTATCAGAGTTATTGATATTTATGTATTATTTCGTGATCAGTCTTTTATAGATTTATATTCGTCATCTACATTATCAGTTTTCAATTAAGTTTATTTGATGCTATCATCGATATATGTACCATAATTTTAAAATAGATTGGTGCAATCAATAAGATTGTATCTTCAAAAGATGTTTTATGATTTAAAATAATGGATCAAAGAGTTCAGTAAATACTTTGATATCACGATGTAGTTATTTTTGTTTATCTATTTTATTTAATCTGCCGATTTGTTTTTATTTGCCGATGTTATATTAATTAATATGATATGACAATGTGGTGGTCTCATACCGGTGGTTGCATCTTGCTAACATGTTACAAGTATAACCGAAATGTCAAAGTAAGTTAATTTAAGAGGTTATACATACCTATATATTAATTTAGTCTAATAAATAGATTGATTCATAACTAGCTACACCAATATTTTTAACTTGTACTTTGTGCTTCTATCACTTATTTAGTGATATTAAATGTAATAATTTATTATATTTTTTTATCAAACCAAGCTATTTAATTTAATGAATAAAAATAAAATAAATTGTTTGATTTAAACTATTGTGGATTGCCGGAAATTGTTACCAGACTTTGTGTTTGGATGTCGGATATTGCAAATAAAAGGGAAAACTTTGGCCGTTAGTGACTCAGGTGTCAGTGTTTCGGAAAATGTATTATTTATGAGACACACGGTTGACAATAAGAATAAATTACAGTCATTGCTTTAAATTGGGAATACAGACGAGTATTGTATTTGTGTAAAATCTTGTTATAAATTGTATACAGTTTGTTATTTACTATTTTCGCATAATTTTTTATTTTGTTTTAACTCATGCACTATAATTTATATAAGCGAGTGCTTTCTTTTATTTTTAACAAGGCTAGCTTTATTCAAAGTAAGTCTTTGATGCAACGATAACAACCTGTTAGTGTTCTGTATAAAACATATTCAATAGATCAGTGTAACCTCATATTTGTACGTTTGCTTTACATTGTTAGACGCAATATATATTGTACAATATAGTTTGTGGAATTGTATTTACTAGAGAGGTTAAAAATAGTTATTACCGTTTATTTACCTTGTTTATATAAACACATATTAATGTTATATTCATCAAGTTATTTCATTGTTTTAAAAATTACCATTCTACAAAAATATGTAACATTAATCTTACTAAAGCTTAGATGCACAAGTCTGCCAAACTCAACAATAACATTACGCCATATTGGACTCTTTACAACAATGTCACTGCTAGGCTGCTTTAAGATTTAATGTACATTAAAGATATAGTCTTTCCGTTCAGATCGCTGTTTGCTTTGCTTGGTGCATTTATGGCTTCGAATCATAAAATGTAGGTTATTACAAATTAAATCTTTAGATTGTAGTATTGTATAATAAAAGATTTTATTTCATTAACATTTAAACACATTTATAATAATTATTTTAAATAGTTAAATATATTAAAGTAGTAATAGTTATATTTTCTCAATCAATTCATGTAGTATTGTATTTGTTAATAGATAACATCAAACTTATTCATAACTTATTTATTTACATTTACTTATTATATATATATAATTGTATTTAATGTAAAATGAATTATATTTATTTGTAAACTAAAATATTTTAACCCTCTAATACAGAATAAAATAGTAGTTAGTTTGAACCACAAACCGAAAAATAAAAATAGTGTAACCCAATAACCTGTAACCTAAATAGTTTAGTTTATTTTATACAGTGACTAAGTGACTTCAGAATTTGTGTGTTTTTAGTCAATTAATTCTTAAAACTGTCCTTAATTAGTCAATTAATTGTTAATACTGTACTAACGCTGACGTGGAAAAGCCTATTGTAACTTTATAACAATTGCTTTAAAAATAAGCATTTTATTTAAAAAATTTATAAAAAGATTGCAAAAGTAAGAATATTAAATTGAAAGTAATTTCATAAAACAGTTATTAGACGATATAAAATGGACCCTCGTTGCGCCTTTACTAGTATTAACGATCCTCTTTTGGGATTGATATTGAGGATCCGAGAAATTAAGGGCATTGAGAAGTAGGAAACAAAATGAGATTTTTATTTACAATATTATTTCTTAAGACAATTTTTTTGTGAACGGTTGCTCTTAGTTAATTTACACATATTTTAATTAAAAATGATAATATTTCGTGGCGACATACGTTGTAGCTTTAGATGATACGGCTGTTGGTGTAATTATATTTCATAAATTATTCTCTAACTATATTCTAGTAAGAGTACTCATCTAAATCACTGAAATAATAATATACTAATATGAATATAAAAAAAAACAAAAAAAATTGGTAGCAGAGCCTAGCTATATTCATTTCACTGCAGTTCGTTTTGGGTTGGCTCGTCTGGAGAAGGACCATCCTCTCACGGAAGATCATCGACATGTAGTACACAAGCTTATTTGGTTCCGTCGATGAGTGAGATAATCCGCAAACCAAACTTCCCCCTCCCGCTAAACATGAAAACGACGCCTCTAAAAAATATAGCTGAGGAGGGTATCGGCTCTGACGAAGACGTAGAACCCCTCTCGCAACAAAATCAAGGAAATGATACTCGGATTTTACTCTGGCTGCTCGTCGTATCTGGGGCGGTCAAAGTGTCATACTTTATGTTATCAGAGAACAAATGATGAGCCAATATAGCGCCACCCCGCTCCACTGTAATTATGGACTTCTGCAACATCCGGGGACGTCATTCTAAACTAAATGCCTTCCACTATTATCTAAAGAAAGCGCAGACGGCCGTGTTATTTTTGACAAAAACGCAGATATCTCAACCTAGCCACACAGCATACCTATTATATCAAACGCAGGGTTTCTGTACTCTGTGTGTGTTCGTGAGGTAGCATATCAGCTACGGCCGCCTTCTAAAAAGGTCCTACAGTGGTAATGCAGAGACGTCGACAGCCGTATTCACTCTTTGTTGGGTCTTTTGCTGACTACACATCCCGGAGAGTGAGAGTTTACGGTCGAGCCCCCTAGGGTCCTCTGCTTGGTGCGGTATACTGCACATTCAACGTCCAACCCGCACAAATGACTAAACGCACTATTAGTCAGTCAGGATTGGGATGGAATGCTGTCTTTTTTTGCACTCAACCCATGGGGCCCTTTTCTTTCCCTTCCAATGGTCTCAATACGTGATACTACAGAGAACGAAATTATAAATACCAAAGTCTGAAGTATCACTTGGTGGCAGATAGCCGCCTTGGTTTGATGCGTCTATCAGAGTTACAGCAGCTTACAAAGAATTCGAACTCTGGAGTTCTGCAGAGAAAATATAACCGTGCCTCAAAATTATTTAAACGCCAAATCGCTAAAGCATGTCGTTAAAATTGGGGGTCAACTGGCAAGGTACCCGCCTGTTAGGTGCAAGTTCTGGCCGCGTAAGTAGATAAGCTTTCTTATTGAGCAGTGCATACAGATCTTTCTTAACGGTTTTTGTTCCGACGGTGAGCCTGATTGTTAGGGACCCGGTGCTCTGTGAACGGCTGGGTCTCTGGCATTGTATACAGAAGTGGACTCTTTGTACATTTTCTATCGCATTTATAACGGGGAGTGTTCCGAAGAGCTACTGATCTGATGCCTGCCGTCGAATTTCATCATCGCACAGCACTTAATCGCCTGCAATACCGTACCACCTGGATACGTGGCAGTCCTCTACTGTCTGGTTTTCAAAGACTTTTCTTCCACATACCACTAATATATGGAACGACTTTCCTTTGGCCGATACGTCATGGGTACCTTCAAAAACGGCCTGTACTCCCTCCCACCTTCAAGGCCGGCAACGCTTTTACGATTCTTCGGATGATGGAAGAGTTCGTGGGAGGCGGTGATCACTTGTCATCGTTGACCCGAACGCTCGTTTATCCTCTTTTAACATAAAAAAACACTATTGTGTGGAAGTACTTTGTAATATATAGATGTTAAATATAAAGATGTCTGTGATCGGTCGTGCGTGAATTTAAAATAGAGGTTAACAAAAAAATTTAGTTCTCCTAAAGAGTTTATTAAAAATATTAATATCATCGACCTCTAAAGGTAATTTTCGTTCACATGGATACAGTCAGAAAATTCTATCCTTTTCAATCTATAGCTAAGCCGGTTAGGTTATTTCTAGTTTCAAAATAAATTGAAATTTTTAGACAGACCACCAAAATGAATGCGTCATCAACTTCATTATAAGAGAGGATTGCACTATACACAGGAGCTGTGGCTGTGGCTGTGGTGAGATATATAGTTATGTTTAATTTGATCAGACGGTAAAAGAGCACAATAAAGTGGATCCTCGTTACTACAATCACGATCCTCGACGATTGATCTTGAAAGATTGCGGATTAAAGAATTACGAAACCGGAGTGTACTTTGACTTTTAGGATGATATATTTTTGTTTTATTTTGTCTGAAAAGTTAACTAGTTCAAAATATTGTGGGATGACAGATAAAATCTTAACGATATCACTTCAATTCAGCATCTTTTATAGTTGTTCACTTAAAGTGGCATTCTCAAATGCGGAAAAACCAACTATTTTACCAATATTTCGTTATTACTTCAGACCCAAATTTTACTTTACAAACTATGCAAGTATTATGGTTGATTTTTTGTGTTACATATAAAAGTATTCTGTATATATTATAATATTTGACAGGATAATTATAGAACCTACTCCTGTACAATGTAGAAAAAAGCCACCCGTATTGTTTTAATAATATTAATTCTTTTCAAATTCAACGAATATGTGTTGACATTGAATATGTATTGACATTTTATAACGAAATGTATATTTATAAATACATTTTAATTAGATACCTTACTTTTACAAATAAGCTTTAAAATGAAGTAAAGAAAATAGCTGATTTTGTGGATTCCCTTCACTATTAATACAAATCAAATAACCATCTATGGTAGAAACTAAACATTTGATCTTAATATATAAAATTCTAGGTATTTGCTAAATATTTTTTCATATTGAATGTAAAAAAATTCAGACAAGAGACTAAATGATATAGACATATTACGGTTATAAAAATGGGTACATTTTTTATAAACCTACTGTTAGTCTAAAATTATAAATAAATAATTCCTATTTTTAATTTTATCATCTCAAGTCACAAGTAAAACAAATATTAATATCGATTTAATATATTCTAATCAATAATGTGTGTGAGGTAATTTGTAGAGTGTACGGTGCGACCATTTAAGCTTACTGAAAAATAAATTAATGTACGAGATACGTAAACTAATCAAAGCACAGACGACGCCGTATGCAATATGAATTGCAAATGGAGTTTAAACCACTTTTCCACTTCAAGTAATGTTAAATGATGTTAAAACGGTTTGGTTTGTCGCTGTTCATGTTCTGGTATTTATCTTATCTGCACGAGTCATCGCTATCCGTACTCGCTGATAACTTGTTATGATATGAATAAGTTGAAGTCAATGCCAAATTCTAACAATATCATAGTCACTGTAAATACTATCTTTTGTGAAGTACTGCAATACAAGCTTAGTTAATCTATAATTCATTGCAAGTTATAATGACTCTACGACTTTAATATCTATTATTTATTAATGTTGGTTACTGGGTTCTTCCTTGGTATTTCTTTATATTCTTTTCGTACCCTAAGCTATATCATAAGTAACCCATACATTGATAGAAATTAGCAATTTACTTTAAACACTGCCTTTTTAAAACACTTAGTAAAATTTCGTTGCTGACACCTCCCTCTAGCAACAATAACTTAGTTTACATATTCTCATCTAAGAAAGGGATTTATGAGCCATTTCAAGAGACTATCTGCTGGAAATCATTACAAAAAATAATTTAAATTAAAGAAACTAGTGGATAGGACATATGATGAATAGATAGCAAACTACTAAATTACCAACATGGTGATAAACTGAGTATAAAATATGTAGCATTGATAAGTGTCACATGTGTAATGGTTGACATATTTTAAAGATATGTATATAACAAATGTATTAGGGTTGTATTCTTGTTAGGGTATTACTTAGACAACAAATCAATGGTATAATGTATTTTTCTTATTAAAATATGAAGCACCAATGTTATATGTAAAATAACAGTAATTGACTTCGATGTTCATATAGGAATATATAAAATGAATATTGAAATAATAAAACAGGACATCATTCAGTAACGAGAATGAATGCTTCGTTTATCAATTCAATTTATCTTGATCAATCGATTCACTTTGTTAAAAACTATTATAACAAAGAGAAACATAAAACTGATTCCATAGTTACTATGTTTTATTGAAAGTGTCGTAACAAATAAAATAATTAATAAGTTTGTTATATATAAAGATAATAAGTTCTTAACTTAAGAACTCACTTTTGTTTCTTAAAATCTGTCAGGTAGCCGTCTTTTTAATTAAGGTTTCTTTGTATCCTCCGCACTGAACGAAGTAAACTGCCCATTCATAAACTTGGATGGCAATATGATATAAATGTATATAATAACCGCAAGTAAGTAATTATTTAATGAGTTCTGTTCATCAGTTGTTTATTCAGAACAAAGGAAACTATATTGAAACCGAGTGTACCTAAAACTTGTAGTTTCCCTTCCTTGGTGGCGGATATCACAAATAAAGGAACTAAAGTTCGTTTAGTCTTTGATGTTGTGTTTTACAAACAATGCAAGGTTCCAAGATATAATATCAACTTCCTAGTCTATATAACAGTATGACATATATTATAATATTTCATCTCATTATTCGTCAAATTTAATTTGATAATGTTACAAAGACAAGATATCTTTAGATTTCAGATAGTATAAATATTTGAAAGAAAATAAATAATTTGATTTAACGATGGAACTAATATAAATTATGAAATTATTTAAAAATATAATAAAATTTAACGAAGCACCAGCACTTATTTTTAATATTATATGCCGTTATAAACTAACATTTATTCAATAAAAATAATTATATATCAACAATTCAAACTACTTTAAGCTTTATTGGTTGAATTAAATTGTTATAATTGTGAGAAGGGTTATAAAATTGAAAAGGAGTTAAAAGATAATTTTATTACTCAATGTTATAGCTGCAATATAATTTGCAGGGCCGTTTTGCTGAAAGGTACAATACAGTTGCTCGATAATTTTATTATTATGCAAAAGGTTATGTATAATTAGTCTTCAGTATATATTAATTATACTTTAAACAAATTCATTATACAAAAAACATAATTTTCTCATTCGTTTCGTCGTTATTTTAATAGAGTTTACATGTGGTAATGATAAATTTTCAAATATTTTTATGGATAATTTAAAATAATAGGATATTATTTGAAACTGAACAGAGAAATAACATTAAATTAGACAAGATAAAAGTGTTTTTTTTTCGCAGTTTTGTTATATAAGGTTTCGGATGAAGTTACTTTGGTGGCCAGAGTAGAGGAAGCTGTGGAATGCATACGTGACTGCGAAGTGCAGCGCAATCGGACTTACCACGAAGCCAGCTGAACCGTCCGCCACAGTATCAGAGGATCAGCCGATTTCAGAACCGGTTAAACATAGTGATACCCAGGTGCCTTGCCTCAGGCGATATCAGTTCCCGAACATTGGGTGAGATAAATTGCGGACTGACAGACTGCGGGCAAGTCGGTAGAAATTGTTTAAATTTTCAAACAACCATTATCTAAATCTTTAAAATTTATCAAAAGACTCATTTTCTTTAGAAACATAACTTCTAAAATATTATATTTGAAAGAAAAAGTATCTAACAAGTATTATGGTTAAGCTGATAATGAAACAAAGAATGAAATAAAAGATAGTAATCGTATATCGAACACGCGTCGGTTATCTTCTATATACATAAAAGATATAAAAGAAAAAATGTTACGACGTGATTATTTACCAAGTGTAGTATTTAATACAGTGGTACAGCGGTCACATGCAACCTGTACCACTGTATTGTTATTATACCATCAATATGTATATCAATACGAGATGCTGCATTAATAACTTATGTGGCTTAATATAGGTCACGGTTTAAATTTGTAATAAATTCAATTACAATTATTTTTAACTTGTAAAATATCCGCATCCACATTGTTTCCAGGTCTCTATGTCTCGACCGCTCTTGGAAACGAAGAAAAACATTCTTAGATAATGATCGTAATTAAAAAAACTTCGAAGTTCCAAGTACATACACGTAAAACTTCAACCTATATTTCAAGAAAGTGTTAATTATTTAGTTACTAAGAAATTGGGTATTTGACAATTTAAAAAAATAATCGGATCATTTTTCAAAGACAAATTCAACCCGATAAAGATTTTCAATTACCTGTATAATAAAACGAGTCTACTTTTAAAAAATTATACCCCGATTTGCCGTTAAACACTTTGGTACCTTGGCGTCATAAAACAGAAGACTTCAAAAATTTTACCGCCGCGTTGTGATTAGAATATTATTACATTTTATTACGACGTTCATAATATTTTCATTATAACATTTATAAGGGTATACGGAAATGATGGTCCCGGTAGAAATAAAATAAATGTTATAAAAAAGTCTTACATTCTAGACAAAAAAAATATATATATAATATGAGGTAACAAATAACATTAAATTTCATCACATAAGTTCAATTCTAGTTTCGTATGAAAAATTTATCGAAATTAATGATTATATACCATAATTGTACGAATTGACTATCTAATCGTTGAGTTTACTATATTTGATGCTGGTATTACATCAATTTGATAATAATGTAAACATCTACACTAAAGTAGACAGTATTATACTTTTATTTCGTCTGTATATTTGAAATTAAGTTAAAGTGAATAAAAAAGTGACTTGTCGGAACCGTGTAATACGAGACTTCTAATAAAAATATTATATCAAAAACTTATTTTAAGTGAAATTAAAATTTACACATTTTTTAAAAATTCTTTTGTCTTAAAAAACTATTGCAATATGCTTACCCATACAAATTAAAACGATCTTTCAGCAGCAAGAGCTTTTGCTTTTTTGAATTTTGAACTGTTTATTAATGGGCGTTCACAAAAAAAATCTGTCAATGTATACATGAAGACTATACACATACGTACGTCCTGACAAAATTGCATTTTTGAATGTTTTTCGCCTGTTTCATAAGTGTTGCAAAGGTTAAACTCTTGTAGCAAACTCAATTTGCTCTGGGAATAAAGTCAATCCCGCATGCCTTACTATTTTAACAACTTAGTTTACAAGGGTTCTTTTGGCATAACTGGTAAACCTACTATTTCGCAATTTGACACTTTGGCCCACTGTTGCTGATTATTAACTTGGCTTTGTAAATCTAGAAGAATAGTCACTTTTACTTGTGTTTCATAGTCCTGGAACTTGTTACCACAACTTTGTTCACTCTTAGTTTATTAAACAACAAACGTCAATTATTGTCCAGTGACAATTTAATAGGTAAATCGATAACGTATTTTAATCAAGATTTTTGGATTTATCTTATGGGAGCTTCGATACATTATCGTTTGCTGTAAAAAAAAGTGTGAAATGCTACAATGCTAAAACCTTATGATGTCAATAATAGAATACTTATTTAAAGATGTACATATATACTGATCCAATCTTGGGGTTATAAGCAAATTAATATATATGTAGTTGAAATCAAAATTGTGAATTATGTTTATAATAACATATTTCAAAATCAACATCCAAACGAATTTATGAATTCTATTCAATATATATAAATAAGATAGAAGTTAGTTTGAACCTCTCCAAAAGGAAAATAGTAAGAATTTAACTTTAAATATATTAATTTCTTTTATACAGTGAATTAGATATGACTACAAAATCTGTATGTACTATTAGTCAATTGTGTTCTTCAAATTGTACTTATACTGGGTGGAAAAGCTTATTACAACTGAACAATAATATTAAAGCAATAAAAGTATAAGGATAAGTAAGAAATTAAAATAAAAGTAATTTCATCAAACAGAAGACGATATAAAATGACCCTCGTTGCGTCTTTCCTAGTATTAACGATCCTCCTGCGAGATTGAAATTGAGGGTTCGACAGATTAAGGGCACTGAGAAATAGACAACAACATGATATTTATTACATATTTAATATATATCTATATAATATAACGCATAATTAAAATGAATATCGAAGTATTTCATGATATATGTTGTGACTTTGAGTGCTACGAGTGTTCTTATAATTGAATTATATGAACTATTCTCTAACTGTAATATAGTTAGAATACGTATCTCAATCACTGACAAATAAAGTTTAAAAATAGTATTTAGTATGTATTTTAACAAAAAAGACTTAAAACATTTTTGTAAAACTATTGTAAAACATAAGCGTGGCATGATCATGTGTCATAAAATTACTAATCGTTTAAAAATAATTCATCTTTAAAAGTTTCTTTCATAGATAAATTCAGCAAATTCAAACCTTCTCAATCTATAGCTAAATCGGTCGGGCTATTGCTAGTCTTAAAATCAGTTTCATATTTTAGACAGAGTACCAAGATGAATGCATCGTCTACCTTAATAAAAAGAAGAATAGTACACACAAACTGTGGCAAGCTTTGTTGTCTAAAAACTTATTTTCAAGGTTTCTATTGAACATTACTTTCCTTACACATAAATTGAAAGTTTTCTAAAGCATTGAATATTTTTATAGTTATATTCATCTCTATCTGATACAGAAGTCACACAGAGTCAATTTCATGATTGAGATTTATTAATACTTATATTATAATATATGTTAAAAATAAGTCATTTAAGACATATATTATATATATATAGATATTTAATTTCATAGGCACTAAAGGAGCGCCATAAAGTGGAACCTCGATACTACAATCACGATCCTCCACGATCTGGAGAGATGGAGAGAAAAGTCTAAAAGTAACATGATTTCAACAAAATTCAGAATCTTGTTCATAGAATTGTTTACTTATAGTGGTATTATTATTTCACAAATAGGGAATAATCACCTACTTTACTATCATCTTGTTATCGTCTCGGACATAAATTATACTTATAAAATATATATTTTTTATGGGTAAACGTTTACTATAAATAAGTATATTCAATAATATTTATCATAAGTGTTTTTGTACAATGTATGAAAAAGCCAGCGATATGGTACAAGGTAAATTTCGTTGAAACAAATGAAAAGTTTATTATATATAATGACTAAAAAATTAATAAAAAACGTATCGTTAACATAGATATATAGATATATATATACACACATAGCTATATATACTGTCCTTTTAGAGAAATATATCGTTCTATTTTTCTAGGCATTTATTTGTATTTAAACTTAAAAATATCCTTAGGATATTGTCAACTTCAACTAACGTTGTCTTGAATATTTTTGTAACTGAAAAGAGGCCAATACGTATGAGCAGACTTAAAACGAAACAGGAGAAGACTAAAAAAGTAATAGGAGTTTAAACATATTTATATGTTACAAATATCTATCATGTTATTCGTTCTTTGAGTATATATTATAGAAAATAAATATTAAATCATTGATTTTCAAATTCAATTAATCGGTATGATAAGATAACAAAAGTATGTGACAAATAATATTTATAAATCTGGTGTTAATAATGACTGATCGTTCACAAAACACATATAGCTTGTCTTGTTTGCTCATTCTTGACTTATCATTTTCTTGTATGGCATGAAGCAATTTATATTTTAATAATAAATAAGACCAACATCAAAACAATATTACTTAAAATAAAACATAAAATTAATTACTAATCATTTAATTCAAGTGAAAAATATAATAAGATTATAAAATATATCTACACAATTAGCCACCCTCGTACATGACAACAGATTTAACAATATTGATCTAATATTACAAAGATCTCTTCAACACACAGACGGGATAATGTAGTGACAATAGCATTTATGTCATCAGAGAATTATGCAACAAAGCAACAAGTTTGTTATTATGATATAATATTACATGACTATTTTTATAATGAAATGTATATTTATGTAAAATTAATTTTTACAAATGAGGCAAAGAAAATAGATGTTTTGTTCTATTCCTTTACTGTCATATCCTGTACAAATCAAATAAAGATACACCGAACAAACTGAACATTCTTGATATACTAATCTTTGGACAATTGTTAAATCCTTTAGGTATTTAATGTACATATTATTAACAATTATAAATTATTACTAACATTAATTATATAGTCTTAAATAAGGCGTAAACAAATATTAAAAGTAAGCAATTAAAAAAAATTTATATCTTAATTTTCAATTTAATCAAAATTAATTGTTAAAACACAAACTCATTAATTAATATAACTGTCTTCGTCGTTCTATAAAACATTATTTTTGTGTAACTTTCTTATTTGTTTTGAGGATCTTTAATATAAATTAATATATATATATATATATATATAAATATATATATCTTTAATATATATTATAGAATATAAATTCGTTACATGACACTGAAACTGTATTAGTGACGAAAGCATAAATTAGACCATTGCATTTAATTGATAATAAATGAATATTTAATGAATGTCCTACGAATAATCATCTGAATATCGATTTAATATATTCAAATCAATAATGTGTGTACGGCAACAGTACTCTGTACAGTATATGGTTTGCGTTTTAGCTTGTGCTTAAAATTGAACAAATTGAATTGCACCACAGACGACTCCACATGCAATATGAATTGTACATAGATTTTAACCAACTTTGCAATTTCAATTAGTGTTAAATGATGCTGAAACGGATTGGTTTATTATTGTTCATGTTATGATATCCATCTAATCTGCACCAGCCATCGCTACACGTACTCGTTGGTAACTTGTTATATAAGTTAGGAGTACGAAATATGACAGATGGCAAACTACCAAAATATTAATATAGTGATTTATTGGTATAATGTATCATTGACAAGAGGTGCACAGATGTCATGTCATACTGGAAGCAAAAGTGAAATGACAATTGAAGAACAACGCATGATCAGTACAATTCACCTTATAACGTATACAAGATTAAGAATATTGATATATTTTAAAGATATACATATTTATAAATTAGTATTCTGTATATTATGGTTTTATTAAGAGAATAAATCAATATTACACAATATAGTAAGTGTATATTTCTTATTGAAATTTGAATCATCAATGTTATATGTGAAATAACAGTCATTGTTCGTAAATAAATGTATAAAATGAATATTGAAATAATAAAACAGATCATCATTCAATAACTAGAATGAATGCTTCGTTTATTAATTTATCTTGATCAATCATTACACTTTGTTGAAGAATATTATAACAAAGAGAAAAAAGTTTATCCTCTTTTTATTCTGCTTAGAGATAATAAAATAAACTGCACAGTTGTTGCAAAATTAATAAATATTAATAAAGATATAATACAGACTAATAACGTAACCTCATAATCATGTTAATAAGTTCTGTTCATCAGTTGTTTATTCAAAACAAAGAAACCTATAGAAACCGAGTGTACCTAAAACTTGTAGTTTCCCTTCCTGGCTGGCGGATATCACAAATAAAGTAACTAAAGTTCGCTTGGCTTATGATGTTATGTTTTACAAACCGTGACTACACAAGGTTTCAAGATATAATATCAACTTCCTAGTTTATATAACAATAATACTTATATTATAATATTACATCACCTGATTCGTCAAGTATAAATAATTATTAATGAAAACCCAAACAGTACATAATGAAAAAGTAGTTATAGATAGATAGATAGATATGATCCTTATTGCACACACAAGCACAGAAAAACATACAAAAGTGACAGATTAAAAGCTACATAAATACCCGCATACTGAAGAGCACTTTTGGCAATTATGAAACAAAAAACAATTCTTTTGTCTATAACATCTATTATGAAACATTACGAGTACAATTTATAGAAGTAGATTATTTAAAACTCTTACATATTGTTTCAGTTGTTTAAAATTAAACTTTTATACCTTCACATTTAATTACTAAATGTTTGTTTGTTCCGTCAAAGTTTATACTTCTCAGTACAATATCAAAGAAACTTATAACTAACTGGTTACGGTGAATATGGAACGAAGTTTTCAGCGTGTCTGTTTTAAATTTCTTCAGATATCTTGACTTCTTATTAAATATTCTATAAATATAATATTGTGCTTAAGAGTAACATGTATAATGCGTAACTTTCCTACATTCGAAAGGAAAGTTTTGTCATCAATGGTTAGAAAATACCTAACCAAGAAAATAAAATTATTAAAATAATATTATTTGCTCTGTTGCAAATACTTTACAAAGATTAAAATATGATGTTTAAGAAAGAATAACTAGATACAAAATACAGCATTTCCATTAAATAATCGGTCGTATCGCAACTCTTCTTGTTTCATAAAGAGCAGTACTGAATATAATATATATGTAATTGTATATTGATGAATGTTCGACAGCGGAATAAATATTTCGTCATTACTTTTTATTATTATTATAATTATATTTTTATTTTTAAAGATTTACTGTAATTATAATTAGTTAAAATCGTTGTAGGTTAATTACATTTTTATTTATATCCTTATATTTTGTGGTAGCGGAGTGAATAATAGCCTTTTGGGTTTCACAGAAACAAAAAATAATGCAAAGTCTATTCTTCAAAGTAAAAAGAAACATAAGCTTTGAAACGGCTGTTTGCAAATTTTGGGGTTTTCCGTAAATGTAGATAAAACATTAAGGGGTTTTCTCAGCTTTGCCCTTCTTTCAATATTCACTAAACAATTTATCATTAAACATTTTTATTTCACTTTATATAGCTTTCACTTTCAAAATTATTCTTCTTGTTTAAAATATAGAGCAAAGCGATCAGTTGAAATAAAGAAAAGTAAAGAAATAAGTAGTATTTTATATTTAGACGGTAATATTTTGTTACATCTTGATACATTGCCAGAATCAAACATCTGTTTGGAAAGCTTGGATACTTGTATTATAATAATACATCGTTCAACAAAACAGAAATATCCCCTTAATGGTGTATAGAAGTATTATATATCGTAAGACTCGCAGTGATGAACTGATTTTACAAAACTGATTATACCAAATGAATTACATTTGTTGTAAATAAGACATGTAAGAAAAATCTGCAGATAAATATTTATATTTAATTCGATCAGACAGTGAAGGCGCTCGATAAAATGGACCCTCGTTACTACAATCAGGATCCTTGTCGATTGATCCCAAAGATGGCGGATTAAAGAATTACGAAACTGGAACATGTTTTGGCTTAGTATACTTTTTTAGGATGAGCAATTTTTTGTTTTATTGTGTTATTTTAAATAAAAATATGGGTATATATTTAGATAAGGATGTATAATATTACTTTAATAGCACTCTTTGTTAATTGATAATTGTAATCCTTCCCAAGGCTGCTTGACAGAAGGACTAGCCGGACTAGCATCAGACCCCTGAGTAGATATTTTATAACAAGAACAACAAAATAAGATGTGAAAAAACTCAGAATAAAAGAATTTAAAAGCAATTAATATATTGTGTCGACTTCAGATAAACAAGCTTATCTAAATGATGGATGATAGGCAGCGGCTGGTAGAAGATGAATCTTTCAAAGTAATAAAAGTTAAGATGGCAGTTAGTTGATTATTTTTATCAAATTCAAAGTTATTGATAGGTCCTTATGAAAATATTTTTATTCTTAAATAAATTTCAAGTATACTCTCCTTAGTAGGAAATAATAATTTTAAAATCTGGAGAATATAAAATGTCTAGTAAATGTTTCCCAACAGCTACTTTTTAATAAAGCGGATAGTAAGTATTAAAAAGAATCTTAATTAAATGCCACTTTTATTATGAAAACCCTTTAGAAAGATAATATAAATGATATACAATAATATATATACTTTTTATAAAACGTTATTTAATCTTTTTTTTTTATACATAAAAAAAATGAGGATATATGAAAAAAAAAAACTATGATTTAAGAAATTTGTCTAGCTGTTTGAATTATACGAGGTAATAAAGGGCATTACAAACATACATACACACTTACTTGCAATAAGTAACCTCTTATTGACAAAAAGAAGGTAATATTTATTATTGGGATCAATAATAAGTTTAAGAATGTTTTATCGACTGAAAAGATAACAAAATATTATTTAAAAAAATCCTTCTTTTAAATATAAATATGTAATAATGCGAATATTTAACCTTTAAACCTATATATATATATATATGAAGTTGAATTTAATTCGTCCAGTCGTACTTTATTTTGTAGTTAGTTTGGAAAGTTACTAAAGTGAAAGTTTTGTATTACTTTGCAAAGTGTACTTTAAGAGGAAACTTTTGGGATACCTCTAGAGGTACAGTTACACTTATTTAATTATAAAACTAAAGAAAATGTGATCAATATATTATTCATGATTTTAACTTTACTAAATACAACAAATTATTCCTTCAGTAACATATAAGTGTTACTCTTGTTGATGCTTTATTCATTTAAATTATAAAGTAAGCGTGACACAGATAACATTTAAAGACAATTTGAAACTTCTAGCAATATGATAACTATGTAAGTTATATCAATTTTTTATTAAATTCCACAAACAAATCTCTAGCATAGCAACAAAATTCCCACACTGTATTGCTTCTTAACCCATTTTTGGCCAATGATGCGTTTTCACATCGTTAAGTTAATGATATTTTTTCAGGTATTCAGCAATATAAATTATTCAAATTTATATTTTTCCCAGTTTCTACTTCTTGTAAACTGTTGAAAAAAAAATATTCCAATGGTTGTAGCCTCGTTGGGATACTAGGGAAAATCTGCCATCTATGCTCGTTATGGTAGTTACAAGGGGTGCTCACTGAACGGTAGTTCTGATGTGGTAATAGATTTTTAATAATTCGTTTCATGGTTTATTCTCCAAGTTGGGATAGTAAAAAACAAGAAACTACCATTAAAAACCATAAAATAAGTTTTTCACATGGTATTTCGAGCTTATCAAATGATTGATGCGAAAACGCACGGTTGGCTGAAAGCGTGATTATGGAGCTCAGTCTTTCATAGCTAGCGCGTCTGAGGAATTTCAAGGTTCAACATGTCCGTTCCTGTCGTCTCCTGACTGATTCTCCTCCTATCCTACCATCCTGAACCTAATGATACACGGTTTCAAGATATATCAGATTCTGAGAAACGTAGCATGCTACAATCTTGCGAAGGACTGTTACCATTCGAACCTTTTTGTTTGTTCTTTGATAGTACTTTGATCGAGTTGATAGTGAACGAGTCTATGAGGTATGCCTCTCAGAAAAACAATCCATGTTTTTCGGTCACTTCTACTGAAATCTTCAGATTTTTAGGTATCCTTATTTTTACTGGATACCATCAACCTCCTCAGATTGACATGTACTGGTCCAAAGATGTGGACAAAGGTCAGGACATTGTGAAGAGAGCTATGAGTCGAAACAAATTCCGAACCATAAAGAGATTTCTGCACTTTGCAAACAACGACAAATTGGATAAATCAGATTGATTTGCGAAATTGGGACCATTGATATCTCATTTGAATGAAAAATTTATGCAATTTGCCTCCAGACTTTCAATTGATGAAGAAATGGTGCCATATTTCGATCGTCATTCGGCAAAACAATTTATCAGAGGGAAGCCTGTTAGATTTGGATTCAAACTGTGGGCTTTATTTTCACATGACGGATACTTGTTTCAATTTATACCCTACGGAGGAGCATCGTCATATGTGAGTGAAGAAAGTGTTGGCTTAGGCGGAAGCGATGTTCTTCAGCTGTTGGGATTTGTAAGTGATCCTTCAAAGCACGCTATATACTTCGACAATTTTTTCACGCCTTATCTTCAAAAAACTCAATGAGAAAGGATTTCGATCTACTGGGACGGTTCGGGAGAATCGCTTGAAGCGATGAATCTACGATGAAGTGAGGTACGACCGCATTGATCATTGGATTGATCGACACCCTACAGCCGCCCGGAAACGATGCAGACTCTGTGGAGGACAAACTGTATTTCTGTGTGAAAAATGTGACCTTCACCTACACCCAGAATGCTTCAAAGCATTTCACAAGAAGTAACAGCAGTTTTGGCCAACGATGCGTTTTCGCACGGTTCCATATTGTGTATACTAAATTGAAAAAAAAAATTCTAATGACTATTTCTTCTTCAGCTATCTCAAAATAAAACGTTCAAATGAGGAAAGTATGAATTTTCCATTTATTTCTATCCTTGGCAGGTAATGGGTTAAACAACTCCAAGTAAACACAAATCATTCTTATCTCTGTATGCTAAAGTAATGCAATACTAATTACATTTTTTTATTATAATCATTTATAGTATAATAATAATAGTATAAATAATATGACGAGCTGTACTCACATTCGTTAAATTAAAATTGTCTCGACTACATTAAAAATTTGTTTTATTAAAACCTATAAGTAAGATAACATGACTTAATTATATTATTGTAAATTGTAGGATTTTATTTATTAAATAAAAAATTTACAAATAACACTTTCTATTAAAGCAACAACTTTTAAAAATATATAATTAACAAAAGAAAAATAAAACTGCAGAATATGATGTTCTATTGTGAGAGAGGCTTTTGAAATACATGTGTAGAGTTAGACCGTGTTATTGTTACTGACCGTGAAGTAATTAAAATCTTTTGAACCAGTTTTATGAAATGTTTTACTCCAGCCGTATCATATTAAACTATTATGTACATAGTGACTTTAACTACATGAGATATATATTTTTTATAGTATGTTTATATTCTTAAACACGTGTGAATTTAAAGTTGTTACAATCTTGTATAACCCCCTTATAACAAATTTATTGAAGAACAAAAAGATCCACTTACATCTGTCCTCTCTTACTTATATCTGGTCACTTGTGAACATCATATCTTTAATGTGTTTAATTTTTCCTTTAATGAGGTGATAAATGTTAATTAGTATCCACGACGTCTCGCGCCGAGCTGAGTCCGCAATAAACTTAACTTGGAATTATTTGTTGTTTATCACCGCCTCTTAACAGCTCTCATGAAAATAAATGATTTTATGTAACATGCTCCATTTTTTAGGGTTCCGTAAGTTACACTTATAGTATTATTATATCCAACTGTGCGTTAGTCTGTCCATAGCCTATCTCAGAAATTAGCACTACAAGAAAGCTGTTATTTTGTAGAAACATAAAAATTTGCCGATAAAACAGTAGAATAAGATTTTTTTACTGTTAATTCTCTAAAGTTTTTTTGCCTTGCCAAATCACGCGGGCTACGGTAAGATAGCTCTTAAAAATGTGGAGGGCTTACAAAAACAAAATTTGACTTAGAGATTCGTTTGTGAAATATTACACTTTAAAATGCTAATTTTTCTTAGATTCGAATCTAAGAAAAATTTGCAGCTTTCCTCAGCTGCAGGCCCACAAAAATGTGATAGTTTAACCAAGTAGGCTTTACAAGATAATGAGTAATAGTCGATTAAGTTAATATATTAATTTTTGTGTGCTTACATTTTTGGCCTATTTTTTACATTAACCGCATTTAAAAGATATGTTAGTACCTACTCAAATAAAACAGAATTTGCTACGCCAAGCAATTAAAATTCTACCCACCGTAAATGAAATTAATTATTTGATTTTAATTATAAAGGTCATTGCTCTCGCCCTTCGATAATAGCTTATATAAAAGTGTTTTTATTTCCAAAGCCTATAAAATAAAACAAAAGATTAAATATTAACGTTAACAACGGGATCGATGTTAGCGATAGAAAAGAATATTCAATAAAAATAACAACCTTGAATTGGGAAAGCATTAAATAATATTATAAACTTTGTCTAAGAGTAAATCAGAAAAGTCGTCAAACGAAAGTCATTCGAATTTTACTAGAGTTAGGTTTATTTCAGAACTCTCGCCGTGAAATATGGCCCAAAAAAGTTATTCTACGTTTTGACTTAGGCCGTTTCAAATATACTCGTACAGATAAAATCTAGTATTGTGTTATGTACACTTTTAAAGTTCACGTTTAAAGCATCAAATTGAACGATTAGATCGTTAATTCACATCATTATGGTAATTAATCATAAATATATATTAAATCTCATGTCTGATTCAGATTACCCCAATATCAGCTTCTACTCCTTGACCGTGTACAACGGAGAGGCGTTCGGATTGTCGGGGACCCGATGCTCTGGAAATAGCTGAAGTAACGCCGAGATTTATAGCCACTCTAGAGAAATGATCATTTTAATTAACTGTCGTTAGCTATTTATAATGGGACTTTTACAGACTGAGATATATTTAAAGTTTCTTATTTAGAAAAAAGTTTCTGTGTAGGTGAAACTACTACCAAAAGATATTTAATAAACAGATAAATGAGACCTACAACCCAGAACAAAATCAGTTCAATTGGTGATAACGATAAATTGAGCAACGGAATTATATGAACGGAATTACTTCACCAAGTCTATTTAATATTGTTTAGATAGTTTGACAACCGCTGTTAAAAATATTTCATTTGAATTAAGATATTAAAAGGATTATTTTAGCTATATTAAGTTAACTAGTTATTGAAATTTCAACACGTAACAAGTGGCAGTACTGGATTGAGTGATCCGTCCTGTTATTATCTAGAAAAGAAAAATATGTCTTTTATTCGTCAGTGGTTTATTATGTTTGTAGCTACCATTGTCGATATTCTTGCAATCAATGCGTTTGTTCGAGGCATTGTGAAATAACCGAAACAGAAGCTATATCATGGTTTTGATTTTAACAATGTTGTGATAAAATTAAAATTTAAACTTTCCCCAAACGAATTCACATTGTATTTGTCAGGACTTTGAAATTAATTCAAAGAGTAGGTTAATAATACACCGTTGGCAATGGTTTTATTTCTTGACAAAACTCAAGCTACAATATCTACAAAATAATTTAGTTCTGTCTTTAAAAAGGTATTCATGAAACTAAAGAAAGACAAATCCCTTTAGAACTGCTAAACTTTGTTTTAATTTTGAAATTTATTTAAAGTAGAACATAACATATACATACAACCGATTCAAAGTGGTATTATCTGTAGCTTGTAGTGCTTGTGTTAGTAATTGTATTAGAGAACATCTAACATCTAGGGTTTAGAAATATTATCACGGACACTTTTATATAATATGATTAATTGTTATATTTAATTTCTTAGATATATTTCATTTTGTTATATTTGCTAGAAACATGTATTCCTTTAAGAATCCAACAATAGACAACTAGAAAAGCAACTGAGTAGCTGATGGTTTTAAAATTTTCTTGGAAATGAAAAACAAAACTTCCAATGTTACAACAGTGACTACAAAGTGCAATCCGGAAGCACTTGGTAGAATTTTTGGTATTTCTGTCCATTGTGTCCTATTAAAGAATGAAACAGCACATTTAGTGAGTAGTTATTTCGTAAGTATTTGATATAAACAATGAAGTACAATTGTTTCTGCCTTTCTAATATTAACATTTAAATACAATTAAAGTTTACAAACCTCAACAGCGACCACTCGTAGCAAAAACTCATTAATTATTTTAATCTTCGCCTTACAAGCACACTTTTATTATTTGTAGCTTTTGTCTTATCTTCTTTAAAACAACTGAAAACAACAATAAAGGAACAAATGTATTTAATTTGTGACATTATAATATATATTTAAAGCTTTAACATGTTGCAGGTAATCTTACCTTTAATTAATAGAATAAGGATAATTAATATTACACGAATTTATATTTATCTGAAATCATATACTAAATTTATAATTATAGACTTCATAGAAAATGTGACGTCATATAAAGTTTTCTAACCGAAACAGAGTTGTATGCGTGTAAAGGAATTGAAAATTAAAGGCCGACCTTTCCGAGCTGGAAATAATATTAATGGTAATAAAATCTAAGTTTGATGATAATAACTTTAAACATCAACTGTAAAAATACACAATACTTATCTGAATATCTGAAATGGTCTAAGTCAAATAGAATAAAAAATGACTTGCCTGGACTGTAAAATAAGAGAGTTCTGAAAAAAATCTGACTTTAGCAAAGTACGAACGTAATTCAGACTTTCCTTTCATGACGTTCCTGATTTACTCTTATTAAAGTTTTCTGATCTGATTCAAAGCTCTCTGAATTCAAGGTTTTTATTTTTCATCTTATATATATTATATATATCTTAGTTAACTACCAGTTTTAGGTCTCTCTTGGCCTGGCATATCCTTGTACAACGAATCATCATTTTTATATTTAGTAATTAAGTAAATTCCTTATATTGGCAAAACCAAATTACATTTAATTAGTATAAGCGTTGTAAATTTATTAATTGTTAAAAATACCATTTTTTCAAGACGAAATAAATTTTCCTTAAACATTAGTTTGAAGACTCGTCATCCACCTGTTTATTTTATAATCGATTATTTGGATTAGAAAGATTAATTGTTTGGTATTGGCGTTGTATCCCAATGTCTTCAGGCTCTGCTTTCATACATCTCAGGTGTAACTTGCCATCTGTTTGATATTTCAAATATATATATATATATATATTTGAAATATCAGCTAGGAGAGCAAAAAGATAAAAGTGAATAAAGAAAAAGATATATATTTATAAACTCATAGATGCTGTCTCTCGCTTGTGCGATATATTATCAGAACTGTTTAGAAATAATCAAATAAGATAAAAAATTAGCGCGCTTAAAGAATACGTGTTAGTTTAATATTAAAGATACTAAAGCATTTAATTTTAATAATAATCATGTAAATTAATCTTTAACACAATAAATAAGTTATTCAATATCATAGTTATATGGTTCTACATCACATATTTACTAATTTTTCTTGCTACAGGACATAGGACATACCTATCATTCCAATGTTACTAGATAGCACAAAAAATAACAAAATACCAATCCAAAGCATGTCCCAGTCTCGTTATTCCTTAATCCGCCATCTTCGAGATCAATCGTGGAGGATGGTGATTGTAGTAACGAGGGTCCACTTTATGGAGCTCCTTTACTGTCTGATCAAATTACATATAAATATATAAGTTTCTTTATTTTTACAAAAGCAATAGTTACAGTTTTTGAAGACTACAAAGTGTGAAATATATTTCATTATTCCACTTTTAAAAACCAAAATCTTATCTTAAAATTATTATTTAAAAATATTGAGGATTCTCGTGGATCTTATTTTATCAATTAAACACTCCAGTCTAATAAACTTGGTTTTATTTTTATAACATATTAAAGGAAATACAGCGTCCGTTCTACATCTTTCTCAATTCCAAAGGCCTATCGCATAGACTATATTCAACCTATCATAGACTACAGATAAAACAGATTATATAATTGCATTTATCATCAGAAAATTTTATAATATAGTATTTAAACAGGTTTAGTTTTAAAAGAAAATCGTGGAGATAAAATTGAGATGCTGTATTAAGGATTTATGTAGTGGATATATTAATGTAGGTCATGGTTTAAATTTAGTTCCTAGTTTCTTGGCGTCGGTAAGTCGCTCAGGTGTACGGCTCAGGTGTGCGAGGACCATCGTTATATAACTATAACCATATATATATTCCTATAATCCCGTATATTATACATACATCATACCTATAATAATATTTATGACCAGACAATATTAATATACAAATGACGTCACCTATTAGAAAACAAACGTCTGTGTAGTATCAGATAGATAGTTGCTGAAAATAAAATGTTGGAGCAATTTTCTCGCAATATGCCGTTCCTAAGTACCGCTTCACTTGGAGACTCTCATACAAGTATTGTGCTTATCTTGACAAGTGGTATTTTTCTTGCGATACCTTTAAATAACAATAATAATAACATTTTTAAAAAACTAAAAATCACTAACACATAATAAGATAGATTTCTAAATAAACAAACACATACTAGTTAGTGATGTGCCATTTTAGTAAAAGAAAAGTTTAATTATATCTAGCACCAGGAGCTGACTGTTGATATTTAATACTTTATATTCTAGAAGACATCCTTGAATGTGTGATTGTCCTGACTTAAATTTGGGTATGTCAAAGTAGGACGAAGATTATCAACTAATGTAAATAACTGATTTCTAAATTATAATTAATAATTTAATAATATTTATATTGATAATAATATTAATCTATTAACCGTAAATAATCGATCGCAATCGCAATAACAAATAAATAGTATTTTCACATTCCAATGTCTGTAGATTTCATATCTATTATATAAAAATGAATCGCTAAATGTGTTGGTAAGCGCACAACTCAACAACGTATGGACCAATCTTAACAATTCTTTTTTTTAAATATTCTTTGAAGTCCAAGGATGGTTCTTACGGCGAGAAAAATTCTAATAATTTCCAGGAAAACCCTAAAAGAGCCCTTTTCTTTTACCAATACAAATATTTTCTAACTAAATTTAGAGTCAATTTGAACTGTATTACTAAACAATAAAGTTCATATTAAATTACAAGCACTCGTTTTTGTCTAAGCAATGTAGGTGTGTTGCTAACGTCGAAGAGTCAATTCACACTTTATTGTCTCTGCACAAAGTTCAAATTCAATCAAATATATGTGTGCAGGTTCACGCAAAAGTGATAATATCGTGAACCCGACCAAATTGAAAAGTCAAAAAATTTAAAAGCTATAGATTTGATTGGCCTTGGAATATTCTTTCTTTTGTTTTAGTTTTGGAATGCGACATAAATTGTCATCAGTTTTCACGTCATCATGCATCTGTCAAACAAATCGCGTTAAAAAGCGTTTATAATATTTAATAATTAATTTTGATTGTTTTATATCGTGTTTTGTGCAAAGTGTTTTAATACCTGTGATTAATAATTATTGCATGTGACATAATTTAGGTGAGTATATTCGATATGCCTCCTATAAGACGAAGTAATTTAGGTAGAAGAACCCGAAATGCTACAAACCAAACTAATTACCGATCTTATCATACTGCACAAGAACGTGACGACCGAAAAGAACGTGAAAGAATTCGTATATCACGAACGCGGGAAGCGAGAGATTCAACCAATAATCCCGAAAGTTTGAATCGAGCTGCTTTCAATTATGATTTGTCAATTGACTACAGTAACCACCAATGTGTTACTATTGGATCTATGAACTTGGTTTGCTCTCATTGTAAGGCAAATGAAGCCAATGGATTGTGTTGCGCAAATGGGAAAGTGAAATTGATACCATTGGATCTACCACCAGAGCCATTGTACTCATTGGTTTCAGGAATAGAACCAGATTCCATACACTTTTTGTTAAATATCCAACAATATAACAATTGCTTTCAAATGACGTCATTTGGGGCAACAAACGTAGTTCGGAAAAATTTCATGCCAAATTTTAAGGTAGGTATTATAGCAGTTAATCATTATTATTTTAGTGAACAAAATTTCCTGTTAATTAAGTAAAGGTGTGTCATTAACCTTCAGTTCCTTAATCCCCAACAAATATTACTTAGTCATAATATTATTTGGTGATTCAGTATTAGCAATACTTTTATTATTTTGAAACACAATATAATTATTTGATGATGGATATTAGTTACAACTAATTATTTCATATTGACATACCTAAGCATATCAATTATAAATTGGGGATTCAAATTAGGAGATAGATATACTTTTTACGAACAAATATTATTTATATTTGACAAAAATCATTTTTTTTAATTTACAGATACAAGGCCAACTATATCATAGCGCAGGTTCACTGTTACCAGTGTCAGATAGCAATTACAAATTCCTGCAAATTTATTTCATTGGCAATTTACCACAAGAAATTGATATGCGTTGTTCAAATAACAATTCAGTAAAGAGGTCTATTGTAGAACAATTACAAACTTTATTTCATGAGTACAATCAATTGATTATGTTGTTTAAAACTGCACTGGATCTGATGCCATCTGATAATCACAAAATTGTAATTAGAGCTGATAAAACACCTGTTGGCCAACATGCAAGACGTTTTAATGCACCAACTATAGATGAAGTTGCCATCGTTGTAGTTGGAGAAAACTTGGAATCCCTTGATATTGTTTTACATCGTCGGAATGATCAATTACAACGTATAAAGGAAACACACCGCTCATATGATGCATTGCAATATCCCATTATATTTTGGCAAGGTGAAGATGGCTATGATTTCTCAAACAAGATGATAAATCCCATTACAGGTAATAAAAAATATTAGTTTAGCAAGGAGAGATATTATCAGTCACTATATTATTTTTTTTTAATTTTCAATGTTATGAAAACAAAAATCTATTTTCAGGTTCTAAAACCAACAAAAAAGTCAGTTCAATGAACTATTATTCCTATCGCCTAATGATGACAATCACATACTCAAACGTCGGCGATTATATCACAAGTATGTTGTAGACATGTATGTTAAAATTGAAACGGAGAGATTAACATTCATCAGGTTGAATCAGACAAAACTCAGATCTAAAGAGTATATTCACCTTCGAGATGCGATTAATACTGATGGTAATGCACAGAATCTTAGTCGAATAACTATTCTTCCAGCAACATACATCGTAAGCCCTCGACATATGCATGAATATGCTCAAAATGCCATGTCATATGTTTGTCATTATGGTACAGCAGATTTTTTCATCACATTTGCATGAAATCCACACTGGATAGAAATAGACATAGCCAGAGTCTTTATACAAAAGTTGAAATCTTTAATGGATTTCATTGTGAAACATTATGTGTTTGGAGAGACACGCCGCTGGATGCATTCTGTGGAGTGGCAGAAACGTTGATTGCCACATGCAGATATTTTGATTTGGTTAGTTGACAAGATAAAGTCAAATGAAGTTGTAGCAGTAATATCAGCTGAAATCCCCAATGTAGAAGTAGATCCTAGATTGCATGAGGTAGTTATTAAAAACATGATACATGGTCCCTGTGGAACTCATAATAAAAATTCACCGTGTATGGTGGATGGTAAATGTTCAAAGCGATATCCACGGACATTAATATCTGAAACAATCACTGGTAATGACGGTTATCCTTTGTATCGTCGCCGATCGATAGCAGACAATGGAAGATCAACAATTGTCAAATTAAATCAATAAGATATTGAAATAGATAATCGCTGGATTGTTCCATATTCACCCATTTTATCAAAGACCTTCAAAGCGCACATCAACGTTAAATATTGCCATTCAGTATGTCTATTAAATACATTTGCAAATATGTAACCAAAGGGAGTGATATGGCTGTGATTGGTATTAATGCAGAGAAATCCAATGATGAAGTTACCCAATACCAAATGGGTCGCTATGTTAGTAGTAATGAAGCAGTTTGGCGAATATTTTCTTTTCCTATTCATGAGAGACACCTTACTGTTGTTCATTTAGCTGTGCATTTAGAAAATTGACAAAGAGTATATTTTACAGCACAGAACGCAGTACAAAGAGCTGTACAGCCACCATCTATTACATTAACCAGTTTTTTTTGACATGCCAAAACGATGCTTTTGCTCAAACATTGTTATATTCCGAAATGCCAAAATATTATACTTGGAATCAATCCTTAAGGAGATTTATACCACGGAATCAAGGAAAACCAGTTTCAGGATACCCAGATGTATATTCTACCGATGCGATTGGTCGAATTTATTCAGTACATCAAAGCAATGATGAAAGTTTTTATTCACGAGTGCTATTAGACAATGTACGTGGCCCGACATCATTCCAACATGTACGAACTGTTGATGGTGATTTGTGTGGATCATACAAAAAAGCTTGCCAACGTTTGCGATTGCTAGAAAAATGCTCATTGGGATCAAACTCTCAATGATGCTGTAATATCATCACAAGCTCATCAAATACGAACATTGTTTACTATAATCATATCTACATGCTTCCCATCAAACCCAAAGGATTTGTGGATCAAGTACAAAGATAATATGTGTGATGATATTTTGTATCAAATACGGATTAGAAGGGGAAATCCAAATATACAAATAAGCGAAGAAATTTACAATGAAGTATTGCTTTCAATTGAGGACATGTGCTTGATGATGTCAAACAAACTATTATTTTAATTAGGCCTGGCCGCGCCCAATCGTCTAATGTATGATGCTTTTAACCAAGAGTTGCACCGAGAAAAACTGTATGATATCAATACTTTGAAAGAATTAATTCAAACAAATCTTCCACTATTGAATGAACAACAGAAGTATATATTTGATACACTTTTGAAAGTAATAAATGATAAAAGAGGAGGGATTTACTTCTTAAATGCACCTGGTGGTACAGGAAAAACTTTTTTGATTTCATTGATATTAGCAACAATTCGCTCACAAAATAAAATTGCACTTGCACTCGCTTCTTCGGGAATCGCAGTAACTTTGCTTAAAGGTGGTAGAACAGCTCATTCAGCACTAAAATTGCCATTACACATGCAAAGCAACGAAACCACAACCTGCAACATTTTGAAGAACTCTGCAATGGCAAAGGTTTTGCAGCAATGTGAATTGATTGTTTGGGATGAATGCACGATGGCACATAAAAAATCTTTTGAGGCTTTAGATAGAACCTTACAAGATCTACGGAGCAATCATAACCCATTTGGTGGTACAATGATTTTATTAACAGGAGATTTTCGTCAAATATTGCCAGTGATTCTACGATCAACGCCAGCTGATGAACTTAATGCATATTTAAAGTCCTCCAATTTGTGGAAGCATGTGAAGGTATTACGTTTAAGCAAGAATATGCGTGTCAAGTTGCAAAATGACCAATCTGGAGACATATTCTCTAAACAACTCATTGACATTGGTAATGGAAAATTTCCTATAGACACCTTGACTGGTTGCATTAACTTTCCTCAAAGTTTTTGTCAGTTAACTAGATCAAAAGATGAACTTATTCAAAAAGTGTTTCCAGATGTTGCTCAAAATTACAGAAACCATGATTGGTTGAGCGAAAGGGCTATATTGTCTGCAAAAAACATAGATGTAAATGAATAAAATTTCAAAATTCAAGAACAAATTACAGGCGAATTGAGGATATATCAGTTGATTCGGCTACTAACCAAGATGATGTCGTCAACTATCCGCCTGAATTTTTAAATTCGCTGGATTTACCAGGATTGCCACCTCACAATCTTCAATTAAACCTTTAATTATATTATCGTGAGTTATAGTGTTGAGAAATATCAACTAATCACGTCTTTGCAACGGCACACGGTTAGCGATAAAAAAATTATTGAACAACGTGATAGAAGCAACTATACTGAAAGGAAAGTATAAAGGAGAAGACGTGTTGATACCACGCATCGCAATGATTTCGACTGACAGTTTCCAATGCGGCTTGCTTTTGCTATGACCATAAATAAGTCCCAGGGGTCAATTGTATGTTGCCTGTTCCCATGTTGGAAAACCATCAGATTTGTTTGTATTCACCAGGTAATCAAACAAAAAACATTGTGTATCATAAAGCACTACAATAAAAATAAAACAGATTTTTGTTATTAATACGATTACTGAAAATACTTATATACGTTTTATTTCATTATTCTTTATTTCATGTTATTAAAATGTTAAAGTAACATATTAAAAAAAGGATAATTTTACAATTTATTTATCATATTATTTAAAATATTAAATGATAAAAAAGATCCACCAGAAATCCTAATATGTATAAATCAAGTGTCACGTTGTTTGTCCGCGATGGACTCCTAAACTACTTAACCGATTTTAATAAATTTACACACCACGTACAGTTTGAACTAACTTAAAAGATATATAATAATTTTCAACTCAATTCATAGTCGCAATATTATTTTATTTGTTTATTATTTTGCAGTTAGCTCCTAACAATTCTAAAAGATGGCGGTATCTGTTGACTGGATTGAATAATTACGAATGATGTATCTACCCTACCTACCTCATTCGTAAGTTTAGTGTTCCAAGTTACTTACTAAAAACTTTGTAATTTACAAATAGATATAACTTTGGATTAAATTTAAAAAATATTTTGTTTCTATTTTTGCTTAATATCGACTGTAAGAAAACATTATGATTTTCATGACAGAAGTACTCTGAACGTTACCCCTTAAATAGTTTACTACAATGTAATATATCAAAAACTATAGTCACAGCAACGCGTGACCGGGTCTGCTAGTTTTCTATAAATATAATTTTCTTGCTTTATCTATATTCACTTTAGTGTATGTTTCATACTCCCTTTAGTTTCGAATCTAGAATTCAAATTCCAACAACAATACAATGAAATACATACATAATAATTATTATTATGATAATGTCAAAAACCATAACAATCTCTTATCACTTAACTTATGATAAATTAATAAACAAGAGATTACAGATACAAGTCTACAAGACTCAACGCACGTGATAAATGAACCACGCCTCATTAACAGGGATGCAGTAATTATTAATCTTCCCTGTATCATGTTTCTATCACGTTTCCTTTATCTATTATCATTGTAAATTGCAATGTATGTGCAAAATTAGTATGTATATACTAGATACTAGCTAGACATTCTTCATTATGGCTTAATACAATATATTTTTTTAAAGTAAATGAAGGTATTTTAAAGATTAATCAAGTAAGCACAATTATAATTTATAATTAATAATTAACTTGCTTTTGCGTTAATCAAATTATTTTTACAAATAAAATTTAGGATGTATGCTGCATCAACAAGCTTCTTCCACACTGTCGTATATTTTTAATATTTGAACGGTACTGTTCTGTCCTTGTAATCCGCGTTACATAAAATTATTTATAAGTTACCAGTTTTGCCAACTTTTTACTTTTCTCAAATAAAGTTCTGACAAGCTGCGGAGGATTCAGAAGGAATTGTTTAAATTTTGAAACAACTGTTATCCAAATCTTATATCTTTATCAAAATACAGAATATTACTTATTTACTTAAGAAGTAACTTTTCTAATTATTACGTTTAATAAGATGAGTGATCAAGTAAAACTGTAAACATGATATTAGTATAGATATAGATAAACAAGAAAACATTACAAAGTATTTAGTTTAAACTAATTAAACCTATTAGTAAAGTTGTATTTTTTGTTATAAAAGTTAATACTTAATGTTATATTATAGTACTAAGATCTCATGTACAAATTTAATTGATTAATATTAATCATAACAAGATATTTACAGTAGTAGTTAATTGTCAGAGGAGAGGTTGCGGCTGACCGCTGTACCACTGTACTGTCAGTAAACTGTACCTATACTATACCAGTGATTAGAGAGAGTATTCAGCATACATCAGGATTATATTACGAGATGCTGTATTCAGGATTTATGTAGTGGATATATTAATGTAGGTCATGGTTTAAATTTATATTACGGTCAATTATTATTACCTACTACGGATTTAGAAATGTTATCACTGACACTTTTATATATTATGATTTGTTATATATTTTGTTATATTTGTTATAAATGTAAAGTCCTTTATTTTTGAGATACTTTGCAAATGCTTAAAAATTTCAATAGAAACTTGGAAAGCAACTAAGCAGCTAATGCTTCTACATATATTTTTTAATTTAAAAGAAAGTTCCCAATGTTACAAAATTAGAAAGAGCAATTCGGAAGCCACGTAGTAGAAATCTTTTTCTATCAATTGTGATCTATTAAAGAACAAATCTGAATATTTCGTGAACAATTCTTTTGTAAGTATTTAATATATACAATGAAGTACATATGTTTACCTTTTTATTATTATATAACATTTAAACACAACGAAATGAAGTTTAGAAAATGTTAATATATTGTGTCTCCGCATCTTCAAGAGCACTCCTCTCAATGCTCCTCGACAAGTATCGGATATATCAAGGATCAGCCAAGGATCGACCTCATATTTTTGAATAAAATTTATTTCCCTCTAAAAAGAGGTTAAAAAGGCACACAGGTTATTAATTAATATATTTAGTTCGATCAGGCAGTAAAGGAGCACGATAAAATGGACCCTCGTTCGTCCCCTACAATCACTGTTAACTTGTTATAATATGAGTAAGTTTAAGTCAATACCGTATTCTAACAATGTCGTAGTCAATGCTCAGTTAACATATAATTCATTGTAAGTTATAATGGGAACATCGACTTTAATATCTATTATTTATTAATTAATTTAGTTACTAGATCTTTCCATGGTATTTTATAGTATTTTCGCACCTTAAACTATACCTTAAATATCCCATACATTGATAGGAATTAGTAGTTTACTTTAAACAGTGCCTTTTAAAAATACTTTTTAAGATTTCGTTACTAATACCTTTTTCTTTTTTTTTCTTTGGTAATATCCGTTACGAATACCCGCCGACCAGGAAGGTGATGGCCGGAGGGTTATGTGGGACTACTCGACAGCATAGAGGACGCTAAACTGAGTATAAAATATGTAGCATTGATAAGTGTCATATGTGTAATGGATGTCATATTTTAAAGATGTGTATATAACAAATGTATTAGGGTCGTATTCTTGTTATGGTGTTATTAAGATAACAAATCAATAGTATACTGTATTTATCTAATTAAAATATAAAGTGTTAATGTTATATGTGAAATAACAGGAATTGACTTCGATGTTCACATAGGAATATATAAAATGAATATTGAAATAATAAAACAGGGCATCATTCAGTAACGAGAATGAATGCTTCGTTTATCAATTCAATTTATCTCGATCAATCGATTTATTTTGTTAAAAACTATTAAAACAAAGAGAAACATAAAACTGACTCCATAGTTACTGTTTTCTATTGAAAGTGTCATAACAAAAAAAAAATTAATAAATTTGTTATATATAAAGATAATAAGTTCTTAACTTAAGAACTCACTTTTGTTTTTTAAAATCTGTCTGCCGTTTTGTTGAAAGGTACAATACAGTTGATCGATAATTTTATTATTATGCGAAAGGTTACATTTAGTCTTCAGTATATATTAATTATACTTTTAACAAATTCATTGTACAAAAAATATAATTTTCTGATATTTGTCGTTATTTTAATAGAGTTTACATATGGTATTGATAAATTAACAAACATTTTTATGGATAATTTAAAATAATAGGATATTATTTGAAACTGAACAGAGAAATTACATTAAATTAGACAAGTCAAAAATGTTTTTCTTCTCAGTTACAGTTATATAAGGTTTCGGATGAAGTTACGTTTGGTGGCCAGGATAGAGGAAGCTGTGGAATGCATACGTGACTGCGAGGTATGTGCAGCGCAAGCGGATGCATCACGAAGCCAGATGAATGAAGGAAGCATCACGGCCACAGGATCAGAGGATCAGCCGATTTCAGAACCGATTAAACAAAGTGATACCCAGGTGCTTTGCCTCAGGCGATATCAGTTCCCCAATATCGGGTGAGATAAATTGCGGACTGACACACTGCGGGGAAATCGGTAGAAATTGTTTAAATTACTAAACAAACATTATCTAAATCTTTAAAATTTATCAAAAGACTCATTTTCTTTAGATAAATATAACTTTTCTAAAACATTATATTTAAAAGGAAAAATATCTAACAAGTATTATAGTTTTGTTGATAATGAAACATATAATACAAATAAAAGATGGTAGTCGTAAACATAAAAGATAAAAAAAGAAAAATATTACAATGCAATTATTTATCAAGTGTAGTATTTAAAACAGTGGTACAGCGGTCACATGCAACCTGTACCGCTGTATTGTTATTGTACCGTCAATATGTATGATATGATACGAGATGCTGCATTAATAACTTATGTGGCTTAGGGTAGGTCATGGTTTAAATTTGTACGAATATTAATTCCAATTACAATTTTTAAATTGTATAATAATAGAATCCACATTATTTCCAGGTCTCTATGTCTCGTCCGCTCTTGGAAACGAAGAATAACATTCTTAGATAATGATCGTAATTAAAAAAACTTCTAAGTTCCAAGTACATACACGTAAAACTTCAACCTATATTTCAAGAAAGTGTTAATTATTTAGTGACCAAGAAATTGGGTATTTGACAATTTAAAAAAATAATCGGATCATTTTTCAAAGACAAATTCAACCCGATAAAGATTTTCAATTACCTGTATAATAAAACGAGTCTAACTTTTAAAAAATTATACCCCGATTTGGCGTTAAACACTTTGGTACCTTGGCGTCATAAAAAGAAGTCTTCAAAACTTTTACCGCCGCGTTGTGGTTAGAATATTATGAAATTTTATTATGACGTTCATAATATTTTCATTATAACATTTATAAGGGTATACGGAAATGATGGTCCCGGTAGAAATAAAATAAATGTTATAAAAAAGTCTTACATTATAGACAAAAACAAGTATATAATATGAATTAACGAATTACATAAAATTTCATTACATAAGTTCAAAATATACTTTCGTATATAAAATTTATCAAAATTAATGATTAAGTACCATAATCATACAAATTAACGATCTCCTCGTTGAGTTTATGTACTATTTAATGCTGGTATTTGATAATACTGTAAACATCTACTATAAAGTAGACAGTATTATATTTTGTCTGTATATTTGAAATGAAGTTAAAGCGAATAAAAAAGTAGCTTGTCGGGACCGTGAAATAAGAGACTTCTAATAAAAATCTGATTCCAGCGCTGTACGAACGTAATTCAGACATTCGTTTGATGGCTTTTCTGATTTATTCTTCGAAAAACTTTGTGATCTAATTCAAATCTCTCTGAACTCAGTGTTTTTATTTTACAATATTTATATTCACATATTCAAAAATTACATTAAATATTTTATGTAATTTAATTGTTGGTTGTATGGTTACATATTTTAAACACTAGATGTATTTATAAAAGAAAAAAAAACAAAACAATTATCTTTAAAAATTTTGTTTATATTCTTTGTATATTGTTTTTGAAAAAAAAATATTTTTTTATTGGCTATCTTTATGTAATAATTTTCTATTCTTTTTCTTTATCATTCTTATCTTTTAAAAGTCGTTGACATTGATGTTTTGATATCTTAAACTCCAGAAGCACCAGTTTGAGTTGTCTCTTGACCTGGTACATCTTTTTACTTAACACAAAAATTGTTTTGTCTTAAAAAAAATATTGCAATTTACTTACTCATACAAATTAAAATGATCTTTCAGCAGCAAGAGTTCTCTCAGTGTAGGCATGAACACAAAATTGCATTTTTGAGTGTTTTTCGCGTGTTTCATAAGTGTTGCAAAGGTTTAACGTATTTTAATCAAGGTTTCTGGATTTATCTTATGGGAGCTTCGATACATTATCGTTCGCTGTAAAAAAATGTTAAATGCTTGAATGCTAAAACCTTGTGATGTCAATAATACAATACTTATTTAAAGGTGGACGTATATATTGATCCAATCTTGAGGTTATATACAAATTAATGTATATTATATATATATATATTTATATGTATTTTAACAAAAAAAAGAATTTCAACATTTTTGTAAAAATATTGTAAAAGATAAGCATGTCATGATCATGTGTTGTAAAATTTCATCTCTAATAGTTCCTTTCATAGATAAAGTCAACAAATTCAAACCTTCTTAATCTATAGCTAAATCGGTCAGGCTATTTCTAGTCTCAAAATCAATTTCAGATTTTAGACAGAGTACCAAGATGAATGCATCGTATACCTTATTAAAAAAGAAGAATAGTACACAAAAGCTGTGGAAAGCTTTGTTGTCTACAAACTTGTTTTTAAGGCTTCTATTGAACATTACTTTCCTTATTAAAAGTTTTCTAAAGCATTATATATATATATATATATATATATATATTATTATATAGCAAAAGATTCATGTCCTTCTAAATACAGAGTCAATTTCATGATTGAAATTTATTAATTTTTATAAATACCATATATGTTCAAAATAAGTCATTTAAGACAGATATATATATATATATATTTAATTTCTTCAGGCACTAAAGGAGCACCATAAAGTGGACCCTCGTAACTACAACCACGATCCTTCACGATTGATATTGAGAGATGGCGAATTAAAGAATAACGAAACGAGGATTGTGTCTGAAAAATCTAAAAGTAACGTAACATGATTTCAACAAAATTCAGAATCCTTGATAATGGAGTTGTTCACTTATAGTGGTATTTTTATTTCACAAATAGGGAATAACCAACTATTTTACTATCGTCTTGTTATCGTCTCGTATATAAATATAATACTTACCAAATATATGTTTTTATGGTTAAACATTTTTTTTATTACATACAATTAAGTATATTCAATAATATTTGTCATAAGTGTTTTTGTTCAATGTATGAAAAAGCCAGCGACATTATATGAGCAGACTAAAAACGGTACAGGAAAAGATTAAAAAAGTAATAGTAGTTTAAACATATTTACATGTTACAAATATTTACTATATTTAACTTTCCTTGAGTGTGATTTTTTTGTGTATTATTTTTTATTTTTTGGGTATTTTTTCAAATTCAACCACTATTTAAAATAACAAGAGTATGTGACAAATAATATTTATAAATCTTGTGGTAATAATGTCTAATTATATATATCATTCACAAAACACAGCATAAAGCAATTTATACCTTAAAAATAAATAAGACAAAGACATCAAAACAATATTACTTAAAATATAAATTAATTACTAATCATTTAATTCAACCACAAATCACAAACAGATTATAAAATATATCTACACAATTATCGCCCCTCGTACGTGACAACTGCTTTAACAATATTGATCTAATATTACAAGGATCTCTTCAACACACAGACGCGGGGTAATGTAATGACGATAGCATTTATGTCATCAGAGAATTTTGCAACAAAAGCAACAATTTTGTTATTATGATATAATAATATATTACTAATTTTATAATAAAATGCATATTTATATTAAATAGATACAAATACTGTACTATACAATTCAAATAACCATTTACCGAACAAACAGAACATTCGATATAAATATATTAATCTTTGGACAATCGTTAAATCATTTTAGGTATTGAGTCAGTTATTAGGTAAATATTATATTATTTATCTAAAATTATTAACAATTATAAATTATTACTAATATTAATTATATCATCTTAAATTATAAACAAATATTAAAAGTAAGCAATTAAGGCCAATTAATATATTAATTTTGAATCCAATCAAAATTAATTGTTAAAACACAAATTCACTAATTAATATAACTGTCTTCGTTTGTTTTGAAAATCTTTAACTATATATTATAAAATATAATTTTGTTACATGACACTGAAACTATATTAAAGATGAAAGCATAAATGCAATGGCATTTAAAGAACTTGATACACTTAAAGAATAATTTAATATTTAATGAATCTTACGAATAATCATCTGAATATCAATTTAATAAATTCAAATCAATAATGTATGTACGGTAACAGTACTCTGTAGAGTATATGGTTTGCGTTTTAGCTTGTGCTTAAAATTAACAAATTAAATTGCATCAGAAACAACTCCGCATACAATATGAATTACATATAGAGTTTAAACCTATTTTCTATTTAAATTAGTATTAAATGATGTTGAAACAGATTAGATTACTATTGTTCATGTTATGATATCTCTTCTGCACGAATCATCGCTACACATACTCGCTGTTAACTTGTTATATAAGTAAGGACAAGAAAATATGACAGAAGGCTAAATACTAACATAGTAATATACAGATTTACAGTGTATAATGTAACATTGACAAGTACGAGTAGTGCACAGATGTCATGTCATACTGGAAGCAAAAGTGAAATGATAATTGGACAACAACGCATGATCAGTACAATTTACCTTATAACGTATACAAGATTAAAAATTTTGATATATACATATTATTGAATTAGTATTCTGTTTATTATTATTATTAGGGTTTTATTAACAGAAAACATCCAGAATAGATAGTATACATTATGGTAAATGTATATTTATTATTGACATATGAAGCGTCAATATTACATGTTAAATAATAGTATTTGATCTCGATATTTGTATAAGAATCTATAAAATGAATATTGAAATAATAAAACAGATCATAATTCAGTAACGAGAATGAATGCTTCGTTTATCCATCTATCGCGATCATTCACACACATACACTAAGGTGAAAAATATTATAACAAAGAGACACAAAGTTTATTCTATTTTTATTCTGCTTAAACATTATAAACTAAACTGCACAGTTGTTGCACAATTAACAAATATTAATACAGATATAATATACATTAAGAACGTTACCTCATAATCATGTTAATAAGTTCTATTCATCAGTTGTTTATTCAAAACAAAGAAACCTATAGAAACCGGGTGTACCTAAAACTTGTAGTTTCCCTTCCTGGCTGGCGGATATCACAAATAAAGTAACTAAAGTTCGCTTGGCTTATGATGTTATGTTTTACAAACCGTGACTACACAAGGTTTCAAGATATAATATCAACTTCCTAGTTTATGTAACAATAATACTTATATTATAATATTACATCATCTGATTCGTCAAGTATAAATAATTATTAATGAAAACCCAAACAGTACATAATGAAAAAGTAGTTATAGATAGATAGATAGATATGATCTTTATTGCACACACAAGCACAGAAAAACATACAAAAGTGACAGATTAAAAGCTATATAAATACCCGCATACTGAAGAGCACTTTTGGCAATTATGAAACAAAAAACAATTCTTTTGTCTATAACATCTATTATGAAACATTACGAGTACAATTTATAGAAGTAGATTATTTAAAACTCTTACATATTGTTTCAGTTGTTTAAAATTAAACTTTTATACCTTCACATTTAATTACTAAATGTTTGTTTGTTCCGTCAAAGTTTATACTTCTCAGTACAATATCAAAGAAACTTATAACTAACTGGTTACGGTGAATATGGAACGAAGTTTTCAGCGTGTCTGTTTTAAATTTCTTCAGATATCTTGACTTCTTATTAAATATTCTATAAATATAATATTGTGCTTAAGAGTAACATGTATAATGCGTAACTTTCCTACATTCGAAAGGAAAGTTTTGTCATCAATGGTTAGAAAGTACCTAACCAAGAAAATAAAATTATTAAAATAATATTATTTGCTCTGTAGCAAATACTTTATAAAGATTAAAATATGATGTTTAAGAAAGAATAACTAGATACAAAATACAGCATTTCCATTAAATAATCGGTCGTATCGCAACTCTTCTTGTTTCATAAAGAGCAGTGCTGAATATAATATATATGTAATTGTATATTGATGAATATTTGACAGCGGAATAAATATTTCGTCGTTACTTTTTATTATTATTATAATTATATTTTTATTTTTAAAGATTTACTGTAATTATAATTAGTTAAAATGGTTGTAGGTTAATTACATTTTTATTTATATCCTTATATTTTGTGGTAGCGGAGTGAATAATAGCCTTTTGGGTTTCACAGAAACAAAAAATAATGCAAAGTCTATTCTTCAAAGTAAAAAGAAACATAAGCTTTGAAACGGCTGTTTGCAAATTTGGGGTTTTCCGTAAATGTAGATAAAACATTAAGGGGTTTTCTCAGCTTTGCCCTTCTTTCAATATTCACTAAATAATTTATCATTAAACATTTCTATTTCACTTTATACAGCTTACACTTTCAAAATTACTCTTCTTCTTTAAAATATAGAGCAAAGTGATCCGTTGAAGTAAAGAAAAGTAAAGAAATAAGTATTATATTATATTAAGAATGGAATATTTTGTTACATCAAGATGTAACAAAATAAAAAGTATTCAAGTTTGATTCTGGCAATGTATCTTGATACACTAAACAAACAAACAAACTTGAATACTTGTATTATAATAATACATCGTTTAATAATACACAAATATCCCCTTAATGGTATATAAAAGTATTATATATCGTAAGACTCGCAGTGATGAAATGATTTCACAGAACTAATTATAAATTACAAATGAACATTTGTTGTAAATAAGACATATAAGAAAAATGTACAGATAAATTTTTATATTTAATTCGATCAGACAGTGAAGGCGCTCGATAAAGTGGACCCTCGTTACTACAATCAGGATCCTTGTCGATTGATCCCAAAGATGGCGGATTAAAGAATTACGAAACTGGAACATGTTTTGGCTTAGTATACTTTTTTAGGATGAGCAATTTTTTGTTTTATTGTGTTATTCGTTTATTCAACACAATTTGAATGATAAGAAATAAGAAACAATATCTAAAACTCTTATTATTCAAACTTTCAAGACTCGTGTAAATTTTAAATAAAAATATGGGTATATATTTATATAAGGATGTATAATATTACTTTAATAGCACTCTTTGTTAATTGATAATTGTAATCCTTTCCAAGGCTGCTTGACAGAAGGACTAGCCGGACTAGCATCAGACCCAGACCAGATGAGTAGATATTTTATAACAAGAACAACAAAATAAGATGTGAAAAAACTCAGAATAAAAGAATTTAAAAGCAATTAATATATTATGTCGACTTCAGATAAACAAGCTTATCTAAATGATGGATGATAGGCAGCGGCTGGTAGAAGATGAATCTTTCAAAGTAATAAAAGTTAAGATGGCAGTTAGTTGATTATTTTTAGCAAATTCAAAGTTATTGATAGGTCCTTATGAAAATATTTTTTATTCTTAAATAAATTTCAAGTATACTCTCCTTAGTAGGAAATAATAATTTTAAAATCTGGAGAATATAAAATGTCTAGTAAATGATTCCCAACAGCTATTTTTTAATCAAGTGGATAGTAAGTATTAAAAGAATCTTAATTAAATGCCACTTTTATTATGAAAACTCTTTATAAAGATAATATAAATGATATACAACAATATATATACTTTTTATTAAACGTTATTTAATCTTTTTTTTATATGAGGATATATGAAAAAAATACTATTATAACTGTTATACGTTAGTCAAACGTGGGTAACACAGAAGAAGAATGTAAGAAAGATGAATGCTGTGGAGATGCGATCTCTTCGCAGAATATGCGGAGTCAGTCTAGCTTATCGAATCCGCAATGAAGAGATCCACAGAATGGCAGGTACTAGCGAAGATGTCACGATGAGAATGAAGAAGAACGTGCTCAGGTGGTTTGGGCACGTCGAACAAATGAGTGATGAAAGATGAAATGAAAGATTTATATAGGAAAAGTGAGCGGTAAGAGAGACAGGGGCAGACCTCGAGTGTCCTTCGAAAACATAGTATCTATGATACTGGAGGAACGTCAACTAAAAAGCATGAGGACCCCCCAGATGACATGTATGAAGAGGTTGATGTCTGTGGTCGAGGCGAAAGAGGTATGCAGGGACCGTAGCGTTTGGCGCTCCGTCGTCTCTGGCTAAAAAAAAACTACGATTTAAGAAATTTGACTAGCTATTTGAATTATATGAGGTAATAAAGGGCACTACGAACACACTTACTTGCAATAAGTAACCTCTTATTGACAAAAATAAGGTAATATTTATTATTGGGATCAATAATAAGTTTAAGAATGTTTTATCGACTAAAAAGATAACAAATTATTAATTAAAAAAATCCTTCTTTTAAATATAAATATGTAATAATGCGAATATTTAACCTTTAAACCTATATATATATATATATATATATATATATATATATATATATATGAAGTTGAATTTAATTCGTCCAGTCGTACTTTATTTTGTAGTTAGTTTGGAAAGTTACTAAAGTGAAAGTTTTGTATTACTTTGCAAAGTGTACTTTAAGAGGAAACTTTTGGGATACCTCTAGAGGTACAGTTACACTTATTTAATTATAAAACTAAAGAAAATGTGATCAATATATTATTCATGATTTTAACTTTACTAAATACAACAAATTATTCCTTCAGTAACATATAAGTGTTACTCTTGTTGATGCTTTATTCATTTAAATTATAAAGTAAGCGTGACACAGATAACATTTAAAGACAATTTGAAACTTCTAGCAATATGATAACTATGTAAGTTATATCAATTTTTTATTAAATTCCACAAACAAATCTCTAGCATAGCAACAAAATTCCCACACTGTATTGCTTCTTAAACAACTCCAAGTGAACACAAATCATTCTTATCTCTGTATGCTAAAGTAATGCAATACTAATTACATTTTTTTATTATAATCATTTATAGTATAATAATAATAGTATAAATAATATGACGAGCTGTACTCACATTCGTTAAATTAAAATTGTCTCGACTACATTAAAAATTTGTTTTATTAAAACCTATAAGTAAGATAACATGACTTAATTATATTATTGTAAATTGTAGGATTTTATTTATTAAATAAAAAATTTACAAATAACACTTTCTATTAAAGCAACAACTTTTAAAAATATATAATTAACAAAAGAAAAATAAAACTGCAGAATATGATGTTCTATTGTGAGAGAGGCTTTTGAAATACATGTGTAGAGTTAGACCGTGTTATTGTTACTGACCGTGAAGTAATTAAAATCTTTTGAACCAGTTTTATGAAATGTTTTACTCCAGCCGTATCATATTAAACTATTATGTACATAGTGACTTTAACTACATGAGATTATATATATATTTATAGTATGTTTATATTCTTAAACACGTGTGAATTTAAAGTTGTTACAATCTTGTATAACCCCCTTATAACAAATTAATAGAAGAACAAGAAGAGTCACTTACATCTATCCTCTCTTACTTATATCTGGTCACTTGTGAACGTCATATCTTTAATATATTTTATTTTTCCTTTAATGAGGTGATAAATGTTAATTAGTATCCACGACGTCCCGCGCCGAGCTGACTCCGTAATAAACTTAACTTGGAATTATTTGTTGTTTATCACCGCCTCTTAACACTAATAGCTCTCATGAAAATAAATGATTTTATGTAACATGCTCCATTTTTAGGGTTCCGTAAGTTACATTTATAGTATTATTATATCTAACTGTGCGTTAGTCTGTCCACAGCCTATCTCAGAAATTAGCACTACCAGAAAGCTGTTATTTTGTAGAAACATAAAAATTTGCCGATAAAATAGTAGAATAAGATTTTTTTAGTATTAATCCTCTAAAGTTTTTTTCCCTTGTGCCACATCATGCGGGCTACGGTTAGCTCTTAAAAATATGGAGGGCTTACAAAAACAAAATTTGACTGAGAGATTCGTTTGTGAAATATTACACTTTAAAATGCTGAGTTTTATTAGGTTCGAATCCAAGAAAAATTTACAGCTTTCCTCAGTTGCAGGCCCATGAAAATGTGATAGTTTAACCAAGTAGGCTTTACAAGATAATGAGTATAGTAATAGTCGATTAAGTTAACATATACATTTTTGTATCCTTACATATTTGGTATATTTTTTACATTACCGCATTTAAAAGATATGATAGTACCTACTCAAATACAACAAAATTTGCTACGTTCTACCTCTATTTGCTATAATCCTACCCACCATAAATAAAAACGGTATTTCTGTGTCATGTATAGTTTGTGATTGTTTATTAAATGTTAAATTACAAAGGTCATTGCTCTCGCCCGTTTTTATTTTCAAAGCCTATAAAATAAAACTAGAAATTAAATATTAACATAAACAATGGGATCGATGTTAGTGATAGAAAAAACCATTAAATAACAATAACAACCTTGAATTAAGAAAGCTTTAAATAAGATTAAAAACTTTATCTAAGAGTAAATCAGAAAAGTCGTCAAACGAAAGTCATTCGAATTTTACTAGAGTCAGATTTATTTCAGAACTCACGCCTAGTTCACGGTCCAAACAAGTTATTTTTCTTCGTTTTAACTTAGGCCGTTTCAAATATATAGATAAAATCTAGTATTGTGTTGTTAACACTTTTAAAAATGACGTTAAATCATCAAACTGAACGGTTTGATTGTTAATTCACTTCAATACGGTACTTAATCATAAACATACGTTAAATATCATGTCTGATTCAGATTACCCCAATAACAGCTTCTACTCTTTGACCGTGTACAACGGAGAGCCGTTCTGATTGTCGGGAACCCGATGCTTTGGAAATGGCTGAAGTAAAGCCGAAATTTATAGGCACTCTAGAGAAATGATCATTTTAATTAACTGTCGTTAGCTATTTATAATGGAACTTTTTCAGACTGAGATATATTTAAATATTCTTATTTAAAAATTGATCAAAGGTACTGTGTGGGTGGAGCCGCTACCAAAAGATATTTAATAAACAAATAAATGAGACCTATTGACCATTACAAAACCAATTCTATTGGTGATAACGATAAATTGAGCAACGGAATTGCCTGACTAATTAACTTCACTAAGCCTATTTAAATAGTTTGGTAACCACGGTTAAAAATGTTTAAGTGAAGATTTTAATAGGATTATTTTAGCTATATTAAGTTAAATAGTTATTGCAATTTCAACACGTTACAAATGTCATTACTGGATTGAGTGATCCGTCCCATTATTATTTAGAAAAGAAAAATATGTCTGGTATTCGTCAGTGGGTTATTATGTTTGTAGCTACTATTGTCGATATTCTCGCAATCAATGCGTTTGTTCGAGGCACTGTGAAATACCGAAACAGAAGCAATATCACGGTTTTGATTTTAACAATGTTGTGATAAAACTATAATTTATAGTATAAATTTTCCTCAAACGAATTCATATTGTATTTATCAGGACTTTGAAATTAATTCAAAGATTAGGTTAATACACAATACACCGTTGGCAATGGTTTTATTTCTTGACAAAACTCAAGCTACAATATCTACAAAATAATTTAGTTCTGTCTTTAAAAAGGTATTCATAAAACTAAAGAAAGACAAATCTCTTTCGAACTTTTAAACTCTGTTTTAACTCTGAAATTTATTTACAGTAGAACATATACATGCAAGCGATTCAAAGCAGCATTATCTGTAGCTTGTAGTGCTACGAGTATAGGTAATTGTATTAGAATACATGTGACATCTATAAATGGTTCATAGATGTATCACTGATACTTTTATATAACATGATTTGTTATATTTTATTTGTTAGATATATTTTATTTTGTTATATTTGCTACAAATATGCATTCATTTAAGAATCCAACAACAGAAAACTGGAAAAGCAACTCAATAGCTGATGGTTTTATAATTTACTTAGAAATGCAAAACAAAATTCCCAATGTCACATCAGTAACTACAAAGAGCAATCCGGAAGCACTTGGTAGAACTTTTGGTTTTTCTGTCCATTGTGTCCTATTAAAGAATGAAACAGCACATTTAGTGAATAATTATTTCGTAAGTATTTGATATAAATAATGAAGTACAGACAGACAGAGACAAATGTTTCTGCCTTTCTAATATTATATAACATTTAAATACAATTAAAATTTACAAACCTGAACAGCGACCGCTCGTACTAAAAACTTATTACATATATTAATCTTCGCCTTTCAAGCAAACTTTTGTTATCTGTAGCTTTTGTTTTAATGTCTTTAAATAATTGGAACCAACATTAATGGAACAAATGTTATTTAATTCAATTTGTTACATTAAAATATATATTTAAAACTTTAATATGTTGCAGGTAATCCAACCTTTTTTTAATTAGTTAATTTTATTAAAATAATGACAATATTACACGTAATAATTTATATTTATATTTACCTGAAATCTTGCACTAAACTTATAATTATAAATTTCATAGAAAGTGTGACTTCATATGAAGTTGTCAAAAGCGAAAGAGACTTGTATGTGTGTGTAAAGAAATTGAAAATTAAAGGTCGACTTTTCCGAGCTTACGAGTACGAATAACATATACGTTCAACAGATTACATTTTCGAATATAAAATTGGTCAAAATTTATAATTAATTGTAAATTTTAGATATTATGTAACATTTAAATATTAATGGTAATAATAAATAAGTTTGATGACAATAACTTTAAGCATTAATATAAAAATACACAAAATTGGATTTGGACTGTATATTTGAAATAGTCTAAGTCAAAGAAAGTAAAAAAATGACTTGCCTGAACTAAATAAAAGAATGTTCAGAAATAAATCTGACTTCAGCGAAGTAGGAACGTAATTCAGACTTTCGTTTCATTATGTTCCTTATTTACTCTTAAAAAGTTATCTGTGCTATTTCAAAGCTGTGTTTCAAAATTTCTGAGTTCAAGCTCTGTTTCAAAGTTTCTGAGTTCAAGGTTTTTATTTTTCAATAATTATATTTAAATATAAACATTTAAAGGGTTTGTTAAATATTTTTACGCATTTAAATAGTTAGTAGTAAATGAAAATTATATTAAAGTACTTCTTCTGCAATTTCAAAATGTGCTACTACTAAGATTATTCTTTACTTTACCTAATTTTCGGGTATTGTTAATGAATATATATAAAATATTGCTAAGCAATATCCTCTCATATTTAGGTTCGGAACAGGCTTTTATTTAAGTATGAAGAGAAATAAATGCAATGGTAATAAATAGACACCACTAGAAATAAAAGCTGTTCTTCTGATTTTTATTACAATTTAAATTACTTTAGGAGATGAAAGTAATCTTAATATAAAATTGGTCCGAAGTTGCTTTTATCTTAGTGAATTCAGATTGTTTATCGTTTGTTTCTATTAAGGAGGTATTTTTAATAGTCTATTGTATCAGAGTTATTGATATTTATGTATTATTTCGTGATCAGTCTTTTATAGATTTATATTCGTCATCTACATTATCAGTTTTCAATTAAGTTTATTTGATGCTATCATCGATATATGTACCATAATTTTAAAATAGATTGGTGCAATCAATAAGATTGTATCTTCAAAAGATGTTTTATGATTTAAAATAATGGATCAAAGAGTTCAGTAAATACTTTGATATCACGATGTAGTTATTTTTGTTTATCTATTTTATTTAATCTGCCGATTTGTTTTTATTTGCCGATGTTATATTAATTAATATGATATGACAATGTGGTGGTCTCATACCGGTGGTTGCATCTTGCTAACATGTTACAAGTATAACCGAAATGTCAAAGTAAGTTAATTTAAGAGGTTATACATATCTATATATTAATTTAGTCTAATAAATAGATTGATTCATAACTAGCTACACCAATATTTTTAACTTGTACTTTGTGCTTCTATCACTTATTTAGTGATATTAAATGTAATAATTTATTATATTTTTTTATCAAACCAAGCTATTTAATTTAATGAATAAACATAAAATAAATTGTCTGATTTAAACTATTGTGGATTGCCGGAAATTGTTACCAGACTTTGGGTTTGAATGTCGGATATCGCAAATAAAAGGGAAAACTTTGGCCGTTAGTGACTCAGGTGTCAGTGTTTCGGAAAATGTATTATTTATGAGACACACAGTTGACAATAAGATTAAATTACAGTCATTGCTTTAAATTATTTCAATATTGGGAATACAGACGGGTAGTTATTTGTATAAAATCTTGTTATAAATTGTATACAGTTTGTTATTTACTATTTTCGCATAATTAAGTTTTTATTTTGTTTTAACGCATGCTCTATAGTTTATATAAACGAGTGCTTTCTTTTATATTTAACAAGTCTAGCTTTATTCAAAGGAAGTCTTTGATGCAACGATAACAATCTGTTAGGGTTCTGTATAAAACATATTCAATATATCAATGTAACCACCTCATATTTGTACGTTTGCTTTACATTGTTACACGCAATGTATATTGTACAATATTCTTTATTCTAGTTATTACGGTTTATTTAGATTGTTTGTATAAAAACATGTTAATTTCGTATTCATCTAGTTATTTCCTAGTTTAATTCTAAAAAATATGTAACATTAATCTAACAAAAGCTTCGAGGTAGAAGTCTGCAAAACTTAACAATAACCTTACGCCACAATAGACTCTTTACAACAATGTCACTGCTAGGTTGCTTTAGGATTTAATGTACATTAAAGATATAGTCTTTCAGTTCAGATCGCTGCTTGCTTTGCTTGGTATCGTTTATAGCGTCGTGTCATTAAATTTAGTATTTTACAAATTTAACCTTTAGATTGTAATAGTAGTAGTTATAATAATTATAATATACAGTCATAATAGTTATTATCTAAAGATAATACTGTGGTAAGTTCATAGCACAACTCTCAATATTTATTTAATTTAAATAATTTAACCTCATATCTAAACTCTAATAAGATAAGAGTTATCATATCTAAACTCTAATAAGATAAGAGATATCTATTGTTAATAGATAATAACATCAAATTTATTCATAAGTATCAATATACCTTTAATTGACTCTCACATAACAATTATATTTAATGTAAAAGAAATTGTATTTACTGTAAATTAAAATATTTTGATCTTCTAATACAAAATAAAATAGAAGTAAGTTTGAACAACAAAGTGGATATTTTATATTATATTTTAGTTTATTTTGTACAGTGCATAATATGTAACTTCAGAATTTGTATCTTATGTCAATTAATTCTTAAAACTGTCCTTAATTAGTTAAATAATTGTTAATACTTTACTAACGCTGACGTGGAAAAGTCTATTGTAACTTTATAACAATTGCTTTAAAAATAAGCATTTTATTTTAGAAATTTATAAGAAGGTTTGATAAGTAAGAATATTAAATTGAAAGTAATTTCATCAAACAGTTAATAGACGATATAAAATGGACCCTCGTTGCGCCTTTACTAGTATTAACGATCCTCTTTTGGGATTGATATTGAGGATCCGAGGAATTAAGGGCATTGAGAAGTAGAAAACAAAATGAGATATTTACTTAAAATATTATTTCTTGAGACAATTTTTTGTGAACGGTATATGTACGCTCATGTCAGAGTCTACGCATGCCTCGACAGTTCCCACATTAGTAACAGAGATATGGACAGCCATATGCCCTCTTAGTTGGATGTTCTGCCGACTACACATCCCGGAAACTAATAGTTCACTATCGAGGCTCCTCTAGTCATCAGGCAGTAAAGGAGCACGATAAAATGGACCCTCGTTCGTCCCCTACAATCACGATCCTCCACGATTGATCTTGAGAGATAGCGGATTAAAGAATTACGAAACCGGAATGTACTTTGGATTGGATGATATATTTTTGTTATATTTTGTCTGAAAAGTTAACTAGTTAGACCAATAAAATGTAAAAGTAACAAGATATAACTACAATTCAGCATCTCTGATAACGGAATTGTTCTTTTTTTAATTTTATAATTTCATGTTACAGGTAAAAAACACATATGAATATCGATTTAATCTATGCTAATCAATAATGTGTGTAAGGTAATTTCTAGAGTATATGATCCATGCATTGAGGCTAACTGAAAAATAAACAAATTGAATTGATCGAGCTACGTAAACTAATCAAAGCACAGACAACGCCGTATGCAATATGAATTGCAAATTGAGTTTAAACTACTTTTCCACTTCAATTAGTGTTAAATGGTGTTAAAACGGATTGGTGTGTCGCTGTTCATGTTCTGATATTCATCTAATCTGCACGAGCCATCGCTACACGTACTCGCTGTTAATTTGTTATGATAAGAGTAAGTTTAAGTCAATGCCATATTCTAACAATATCATAGTCACTGTACCTACTATCGTTTGTGGTGTACCGCAATACATGCTCAGTTAACTTACCTATAATTCATTATAAGTTATAACGGGTACTTCGACTTTAATATCTATTATTTATTACTGGTTACTGGGTTCTTCCATGTATTTATTTATTTTCTTTTCGTACCTTAAACCATTCCTTAAATAACCCATAAACTGATAGGAATTTGGAATTTACTTTAAACAGTGCCTTTTTTAAATACTTTGTAAGATTTCGTTTCTGACACACACTCTGACACTCTAGCAACAATAACTTAGTTTACATATTCTCATCTAAGAAAGGGGTTTATGAGCCATTTCAAGAGACTATCTCCTGGAAATCATTACAAAAAATAAATTAAAGAAAGTAGGGGATAGGACATATGATGAATAGATAGCTAACTACTAAATTACTAATATGGTGATAAGCTGAGTATAAAATATGTAGCATTGATAAGTGTCACATGTGTAATGGATGTCATATTTTAAAGATATGTATATAACAAATGTATTAGGGTTGTATTCTTGTCATGGTATTATTAAGACAACAAATCAATAGTATACTGTATTTTTCTAATTAAAATATAAAGTGTTAATGTTATATGTAAAATAACAGTAATTGACTTCGATGTTCACATAGGAATATATAAAATGAATATTGAAATAATAAAACAGATGACCGGTCAGTAACGAGAATGAATGCTTCATTTATCATTCATTCGCGTTTTATCTTGATCAATGGGTTCACTATTGAAAATATTATAACAACGAGAAATAATGTTTATGATTATATAATATTATATACAATACTATCTTTTATTGAAAGTGTCGTAACAAATAAAATTAATACGTTTATTACACATGAAGATAATAAGTTTGTTACTTACTAAATACGAATAATTTAAGAAAATTGGCAGGTAGCCGTCTTTTTAGTTAAGGTTTTTTGAATCCTTTGCGGTATATAATTGTCATCAAAAACTACCCACTTGTTGCATAATTCACAAACTTGGATAGGAATATGATAAATTTATATAGAAACCGTAAGTAAGTAATTGTTTTAATGAGTTCTGTTCATCAGTTGCTTATTCAAAACAAAGGAAAGTATATAGAGGCCGAGTGTACCTAAAACTTGTAGTTTCCCTTCCTTGCTGGGAGTATCATAAATAAAGAAACTAAAGTCAGTTTAACCTTTGATGTTGTGTTATACACACAGTGACTACACAAGGTTCCAAGATATAATATCAACTTCCTAGTTTATATAACAGTAAGACATATATTATAATATTACATCACCGTTTAATCAATTAATCGTTCAATTTAATTTGATAATGTTACAAAGACAAGATAAAGATAGATAAATAGATAGAATATACTTTATTGTACACCAAACAGAGAGAAAAAAATATATAAAAAATTAAATAATATAATGAAAAGCATGGTAGAATACAAAAAGGCGATAAAGGATATGGATTACAGATAATAGAAATACCACATATTTAAAAGAAAATAGATAATTTAATTTAACGATGAAAGTAACATAAATTATTTAAAAATATAATAAAACTTAACATAGCACCACCACTTATTGTTAATATTATATGCCGTTATAAACTAACATTTATTCAATAAAATTAATTATATATCAACAATTCAAACTATTTTAAACTTTATTGGTTGAATTAAATTGTTATAGCTGTGAAGAGGGTTATGAAATTAAAAAGGAGTTAAAAGATAATCTGATTACTCAGTGTTATAGCTGCAATATAATTTGCAGCGCCGTTTTGCTGAAAGGGTACAATACGGGTGCTCGATGATTTTATTATCATGCTAAAGATTATAAATACTTCAGTATACTATTTATACAAATTCATTATACAAAAAATATAATTTTTGATATTCCTCGTTATTTTAATAGAGTTTACATGTGGTATTGATAAATTAACAAACAGTTTTATGGATAATTTAAAACAATAGGATATTATTTGAAACTGAACAGAGAAATTACAATAAATTAGATAATTTAAAACTGTTTTCTTCTTCATAATACAGTTATATAAGGTTTCGGATGAAATTACGTTTGGTGGCCAGGTTAGAGGAAGCTGTGGAATGCATACGTGACTGCGAGGTGTAGCGCAATCGGGCTCACCACGAAGCCAGCTGAACCATCGGCCACAGGATCAGAGGATCAGCCAATTTCAGAAAGTGTTAAGCATAGTAATACCCAGGTGCCTTACCTCAGGCGATATCAATTCCCCAACATCGGCTGAGATAAATTGCGGACTGACAGACTGCGGGGAAATCGATAGAAATTGTTTAAATTACTAAACAACCATTATCTAAATCTTTAAAATTGATCAAAAGACTCATTTTCTTTAGATAAATATAACTTGTCAAAAACATTATATTTGAAAGGAAAATTATCTAACAAGTATTATAGTTTTGTTGATAATGAAACATATAATACAAATAAAAGATGGTAGTCGTAAACATAAAAGATAAAAAAGGAAAAATATTACAATACAATTATCTTTCCAGTGTAGTATTTCATAAAGTTGTACGGCGGTCAGAAACAACCTGTACCACTGTATTGTCATTATACCATCAATATGTATGATATGATACGAGCTGCTATATTAACAACTTATGTGACTTAGGGTAGGTCATGGTTTAAATTTGTATTAAATTCAATTACAATTATTTTTAACTTGTAAAATATCGGAATCCACATTGTTTCCAGGTCTCTATGTCTGGGCCGCTCTTGGAAACGAAGAAAAACATTCTTAGATGATGATCATAATTAAAAAAACTTCTAAGTTCCAAGTACATACACGTAACACTTCAACCTATATCTCAAGATAGTGTTATATATTTAGTGACCAAAAAAATAGGTATTTGATAATTCTATTTACTTAATCTTTGCAATACACAACCTATAATGATGATTTTAAATAATTGGATCTTCAAACTTTTTATTAACTTCATAATAAAATGAGTATAGCAGTTGAAAAATTGTACCCCGATTTGCCCCTAAACACTTTGGTACCTTGGCGTCATAAAAAAGAAGACTTCAAAAACATTACCGCCGCGTTGTGGTTAGAATATTATTAAATCTTATTACGATGTTCATAATATTTTCAATTTAACATTTATAAGGGTACACAGAAATAATAGTCCTAGTAAAACAAAAAAAATATATAAAAAAGTCATACATTGTATACAAAAAGAAGTATGAGGTTTCGAATAACTTTAAATTTCATCACATAAGTTAAAAATATAGTTTCGTATGTAAAATTTATCGAAAATTATGATTAAATACCATAATCGTACGAATTGACTGTCTAATCGTTGAGTTTATGTAATATTTATATTTGATAATACTGTAAACATCTACTATAAAAGTACACAGTATTAGATTTTGTCTGTATATTTGAAATTAAGTTGAAGCGAATAAAAAAAGTGGCTAGTCTGGACCGTGAAATAAGAGACTTCTAATAAAAATCTGATTCCAGCGATGTACGAACGTAATTCAGACGTTCGTTTGATGGCTTTTCTGATTTACTCTTTGAAAAACTTTATGATCTGATTCAAAGCTTTCTGAATTCAGCGTTTTTATTTTACAATACTTAATATGCACATATTCAAAAAGTATATTAAATATTTTATGTAATTGAATAGTTGGTTGAAAATGGTTACATATTATAAACACTAGACATATTTATAAAAGAAAAAAAAAATATATTTTTAAAATTTTGTTTATATTTTTTGTATATTGTTTTCGAAAAAAAAAATATTTTTTTTATTGGCTATCTTGTAATAATTTTCTAATCCTTTTCTTTATCTTTCTTATCTTTCAAAAGTTGTGGACATTGATGTTTTGATATCATAAACTCTAGAAGCACCAGTTTGAGTTCTCTCCTGACCTGGTACATCTTTTTACTTAACACAAAAATTGTTTTGTCTTAAACAAATATTGCAATTTACTTACCCATACAAATTAAAACGATCTTTCAGCAGCAAGAGCTTTTGCTTTTTTGAATTTTGAACTGTTTATTAATGGGCGTTCACAAAAAAAAAATCTCTCAATGTATACATGAAGACTATACACATACGTACGTCCTGACAAAATTGCATTTTTGAATGTTTTTCGCCTGTTTCATAAGTGTTGCAAAGGTTAAACTCTTGTAGCAAACTCAATTTGCTCTGGGAATAAAGTCAATCCCGCATGCCTTACTATTTTAACAACTTAGTTTACAAGGGTTCTTTTAGCATAACTGGTAAACCTACTATTTCGCAATTTGACACTCTGGCCCACTGTTGCTGATTATTAACTTGGCTTTGTAAATCTAGAAGAATAGTCATTTTTACTTGTGTTTCATAGTCCTGGAACTTGTTACCACAACTTTGTTCACTCTTAGTTTATTAAACATAAGGCGTCAATTATTGTCCAGTGACAATTTAATAGGTAAATCGATAATGTATTTTAATCAAGATTTCTGGATTTATCTTATGGGAGCTTCGATACATTATCGTTTGCTGTAAAAAAAGTGTGAAATGCTACAATGCTAAAACCTTATGATGTCAATAATAGATATATATATATTATGATAATAATCTTGGAGTTATAAGCAAATTAATATATATGTAGTTGAAATCAAAATTGTGAATTATGTTTATAATAACATATTTCAAAATCAACATCCAAACGAATTTATGAATTCTATTCAATATATATAAATAAGATAGAAGTTAGTTTGAACCTCTCCAAAAGGAAAATAGTAAAAATTTAACTTTAAATATATTAATTTCTTTTATACAGTGAATTAGATATGACTACAAAATCTGTATGTACTATTAGTCAATTGTGTTCTTCAAATTGTACTTATACTGGGTGGAAAAGCTTATTACAACTGAACAATAATATTAAAGCAATAAAAGTATAAGGATAAGTAAGAAATTAAAATAAAAGTAATTTCATCAAACAGAAGACGATATAAAATGACCCTCGTTGCGTCTTTCCTAGTATTAACGATCCTCCTGCGAGATTGAAATTGAGGGTTCGACAGATTAAGGACACTGAGAAATAGAAAACAAAATGATATTTATTACATATTTAATATATATCTATATAATATAAAGCATAATTAAAATGAACATCGAAGTATTTCATGATATATGTTGTGACTTTGAGTGCTACGAGTGTTCTTATAATTGAATTATATGAACTATTCTCTAACTGTAATATAGTTAGAATACGTATCTCAATGACTGACAAATAAAGTTTAAAAATAGTATTTAGTATGTATTTTAACAAAAAAGACTTAAAACATTTTTGTAAAACTATTGTAAAAGATAAGCGTGGCATGATCATGTGTCATAAAATTACTAATCGTTTAAAAATAATTCATCTTTAAAAGTTTCTTTCATAGATAAATTCAGCAAATTCAAACCTTCTCAATCTATAGCTAAATCGGTCGGGCTATTGCTAGTCTTAAAATCAATTTCATATTTTAGACAGAGTACCAAGATGAATGCATCGTCTACCTTAATAAAAAGAAGAATAGTACACACAAACTGTGGCAAGCTTTGTTGTCTAAAAACTTATTTTCAAGGTTTCTATTGAACATGTTAATAAGTTTTCTAAAGCATTGAATATTTTTATAGTTATATTCATCTCTATCTGATACAGAAGTCACACAGAGTCAATTTCATGATTGAGATTTATTAATACTTATATTATAATATATGTTAAAAATAAGTCATTTAAGACATATATTATATATATATAGATATTTAATTTCATAGGCACTAAAGGAGCGCCATAAAGTGGAACCTCGATACTACAATCACGATCCTCCACGATCTGGAGAGATGGAGAGAAAAGTCTAAAAGTAACATGATTTCAACAAAATTCAGAATCTTGTTCATAGAATTGTTTACTTGTAGTGGTGGTAGTAGTATATATTATAGAAAATAAATATTAAATCATTGATTTTCAAATTCAATTAATCGGTATGATAAGATAACAAAAGTATGTGACAAATAATATTTATAAATCTGGTGTTAATAATGACTAATCGGTCACAAAACACATATTGCTTATCTTGTTTGCTCATTCTTGACTTATCATTTTCTTGTATGGCATGAAGCAATTTATATTTTAATAATAAATAAGACCAACATCAAAACAATATTACTTAAAATAAAACATAAAATTAATTACTAATCATTTAATTCAAGTGAAAAATATAATAAGATTATAAAATATATCTACACAATTATCCACCCTCGTACGTGACAACTGATTTAACAATATTGATCTAATATTACAAAGATCTCTTCAACACACAGACGGGATAATGTAGTGACAATAGCATTTATGTCATCAGAGAATTATGCAACAAAGCAACAAGTTTGTTATTATGATATAATATTACATGACTATTTTTATAATGAAATGTATATTTATGTAAAATTTATTTTATTTTTATAATGAAATGTATATTTATTTTTACAAATGAGGCAAAGAAAATAGATGTTTTGTTCTATTCCTTTACTGTCATATCCTGTACAAATCAAATAAGGATACACCGAACAAACTGAACATTCGATCTTGATATATTAATCTCTTAAATCCTTTATTAGACAATTGTTAAATCCTTTAGGTATTTAATGTACACATTATTAACAATTATATATTATTACTAACATTAATTATATTGTCTTAAATAAGGCGTAAACAAATATTAAAACTAAGCAATTAAGAAAAATTAATATCTTAATTTTCAATTTAATCAAAATTAATTGTTAAAACACAAACTCATTAATTAATATAACTGTCTTCGTCGTTCTATAAAACATTATTTTTGTGTAACTTTCTTATTTGTTTTGAAGATCTTTAACCATATATTAATAAACTTATATAAATTATAAATTTGTTACATGACACTGAGACTGTATTAATGACGAAAGCATAATTAAACCATTGCATTTAAAGAACTTGATACACTTAAAGAATATAGAATATTTAATGAATGTCCTACGAATAATCATCTGAATATCGATTTAATATATTCAAATCAATAATGTGTGTTCGGCAACAGTACTCTGTAGAGTATATGGTTTGCGTTTTAGCTTGTGCTTAAAATTGAACAAATTGAATTGCACCACAGACGACTCCACATGCAATATGAATTGTACATAGATTTTAACCAACTTTGCAATTTCAATTAGTGTTAAATGATGCTGAAACGGATTGGTTTATTATTGTTCATGTTATGATATCCATCTAATCTGCACCAGCCATCGCTACACGTACTCGTTGGTAACTTGTTATATAAGTAAGGAGTACGAAATATGACAGATGGCAAACTACTAAAATACTAATATAGTGATTTACTGGGATAATGTAACATTGACAAGTGGTGCACAGATGTCATGTCATACTGGAAGCAAAAGTGAAAGTGACAATTGGATAACATGGCCATACTTTATTACGTATACAAGATTGAGAGTTTTGATATATACAAATTGTATTAATGAATTAGTATTCTGTATATTATGGTTTTATTAAGAGAATAAATCAATATTATACAATATAGTAAGTGTATATTTCTTATTGAAATTTGAATCATCAATGTTATATGTGAAATAACAGTCATTGTTCGTAAATAAATGTATAAAATGAATATTGAAATAATAAAACAGATCATCATTCAATAACTAGAATGAATGCTTCGTTTATTAATTTATCTTGATCAATCATAACACTTTGTTGAAGAATATTATAACAAAGAGAAAAAAGTTTATTCTCTTTTTATTCTGCTTAGAGATAATAAAATAAACTGCACAGTTACTGCACAATTAACAAATATTAATACAGATATAATATAGATTAAGAACGTAACCTCATAATCATGTTAATAAGTTCTGTTCATCAGTTGTTTATTCAAAACAAAGAAACCTATAGAAACCGGGTGTACCTAAAACTTGTAGTTTCCCTTCCTGGCTGGCGGATATCACAAATAAAGTAACTAAAGTTCGCTTGGCTTATGATGTTATGTTTTACAAACCGTGACTACACAAGGTTTCAAGATATAATATCAACTTCCTAGTTTATATAACAATAATACTTATATTATAATATTACAGCACCTGATTCGTCAAGTATAAATAACACAGGCACACAAAAAAAAAAAAACGTCATGAACCAGAGGGGAGACCCCATTATTCCTAGGTTTTTGGGATCGCTGAAACCGAATATGACAATAAAAACTAATTTTAAGGGGGTATTCTAGTCTAGAAATTTGAAAAAATCTAAAATTTTTTTTTTTCAAAACTCGATAGTTTAAGTATTCAAAAATATCTCCCTAAAAGGATTTTTCAAAATTCGAATTATTTTCGAAGTTACAACTATTTTAGTGGCGCGACAGCTAGACTGGTTTGAGCGGACGACTATAACAATAGGCAAGTACACGCTCGGGCTACCTGAGTATGACTAACTCTCCCTTTTTCTTAGAAATGATATTTCCCATTATAGTACATTTAGCCCCTTTCTAAAAATATCTTTATTTAATTTGCTTTTAGTTTGAGTTAGTTTCATGTTAACCTCGAAGCTGTTAAGACGTACGAAAAAGTGAAAAATTCTTTGTGAACTCTTTTAATTTAAATTTCAAGTGAGTATTTTGTTAGTGTTTTTAATATGGATCGAAAAAGTAGTAGAAACAGCGAATATCGTCCAGACAGATCAAGAAAACGGAGGTTTACTGGAAATCAACATATTCTGGAAGAAGATTTATGCTCGTTATGAGGAGAGAACTGCTGAAAACAGTCAATATGAAGTAGAGGAAGGTCCAATGTATGAAGCTGGGATAGCAGATTAACAGAACGTAAGTTATATGTACTATTCTATCAGTTATGCTGCCAGAAACTTTAACGTAAAACTTTAAACGTGTTTTTCTCGAAACTACTTTTTTTGATACGGTGATGCAGATATCTCAGGTTCTAATTATCCGATTTACTTGAAATTTACCATGAATATTCTTCAATTATCTCGCTTTTGCACTAACCAATAAAAATTAAAAATTTTTAATTTGTAATATTTTTAAAAAATTGGAGGAAGTTGAAAAATGAGTAAAAAAATCGACCACTATTTTCAAACAGCCGCCATTTTGTGAAAAAAAATTTTTTTTTAAGTTTTGTCGGTTTGCGCGATAATGACATTTGTACTGATCAATAATTAGGCATTTTTTTTTTTTCAGATGGATACAAGGGGAGAAATCCTTTTCACGAGGACACGGCCTTTTTTTTTTTTCTCTACTTCAAGGGACTTATATCTTTTTGAAAAATTTTTTTTTTTTTTGTTAAATGTATTTTTTTATATTCTTGAAATATCAATAAACCAATCATATAAAATTGGATAGTAAAAATATTAACTGCTTCTTTTATATTAATTGCCAAAAAACGCTCAAAATTCGGACCTCTAGACTAGAATACCCCCTTAAATGCCAGTTTTCCCGCTAGCACCCCCTTACTACCTCTTAAGGGGTGAAAATTGAAATTGTTGTAAAAAATCAAGACAGATGTGTATTTCTACGTTTTTTGGTATAATGAAACCGAAAATGACAACCAAAAGTGAATTTGATAGCTCTTTTACTCAATACCACCCCCTAACTACCCCTAACGGGGGGGGGGGGGGTAGTTTCAATTTTGTATAAAATCAAGATGTATGAAGAAATTTTGACGATTTACAGTAAATGACATGTTTATCAAACTAGTTTGAAGTTACTCTTAGCTCTTATATTAGAAATTCAAATGCTTTATCGATCAGAAGTATCTGATATATATTCATGATTTAATTCTATTCTTAGCGTAACCCAGGAACAACGGCGTGGACGTAGTAGATTTCTGTTCCCTTTTGGAGTGCTGGATTAAAGTGAGTCCCCTTGCCTCTCATTATCCGGGGTGCTGAATTAAAGTGAGTCCCCTTGCCTCTCACTATTCAGCGTCTACCTGTTTCTACGATAACGAACTCTCTTGTTGTCAAAAGTTCTTCTAAGTGGTTGCCTTTTATTGGTTCTTTTCTGTTCTGGCAAATCTCTTTTTAAATTCCAACAGTAGTCTGCTAACATATTGACATCCCATTTACCCTGATAGCGCTGTTTCATTGTCTTAAGATCCTGTCTGATGGAACCTTTCACCTTGCTCCTCACTATAGTCTCCTAAATTGGCCGAAAAATAGTAACCTTTCTATTTCGGAGGCATAGAATTAGGTTCAGCATCTTTTAAGCGTTTTACAAGACTGCCGGATGGATAACAGTATAAACAGAATTAAATAGAAAGCAAAAAAAAACAAAAAATTAAACAACTTGTTAAGAATAGGACAAAAATCATGATTCAGTCTTAGTATCATAATAACAAATATATGCATACAATAAGGTTACCATATACTTTATAATCATTTTTTCTCTCAGCATCTTGAAAAACATAGAAATTCACATATTTTCGGTTCCAGCATCCTAAAAAACGTAGAAATACACATCTATCTTGATTTTATAGAAAAATTGAAATTTTCACCCCCTGTAAGGGATATTAGGGGGTGATAGTGGTCATAAATTTATTTTTAGTTATCATTATCGGTTTCAGCATCCCAAGAAACGTAGAAATACACATCTGTCTTGATTTTATAGAAAAAAATGAAATTTTCACCCCCTGTAAGGGATGGTAGGGGGTGATAGTGGTCATGAATTTATTTTTAGTTATCATTTTCGGTTTCAGCATCCCAAAAAACGTAGAAAGACACGTCTATCTTGATTTTTTACAACAATTTCAATTTTCACCCCTTAAGAGGTAGTAAGGGGGTGCTAGCGGGAAAACTGGCATTTAAAATTAGTTTTTATTGTCATATTCGGTTTCAGCGATCCCAAAAACCTAGGAATAATGGGGTCTCCCCTCTGGTTCATGACTTTTTTTTTTTGTGTGCCTGTGTAATTATTAATGAAAACCCAAACAGTACATAATGAAAAAGTAGTTATAGATAGATATGATCTTTATTGCACACACAAGCACAGAAAAACATACAAAAGTGACAGATTAAAAGCTACATAAATACCCGCATACTGAAGAGCACTTTTTGCAATTATGAAACAAAAAACAATTCTTTAGTCTATAACATCTATTATGAAACATTACGAGTACAATTTATAGAAGTAGATTATTTAAAACTCTTACATATTGTTTCAGTTGTTTAAAATTAAACTTTTATACCTTCACATTTAATTACTAAATGTTTTATTTGTTCCGTCAAAGTTTATACTTCTCAGTACAATATCAAAGAAACTTATAACTAACTGGTTACGGTGAATATGGAACGAAGTTTTCAGCGTGTCTGTTTTAAATTTCTTCAGATATCTTGACTTCTTATTAAATATTCTATAAATATAATATTGTGCTTAAGAGTAACATGTATAATGCGTAACTTTCCTACATTCGAAAGGAAAGTTTTGTCATCAATGGTTAGAAAGTACCTAACCAAGAAAATAAAATTATTAAAATAATATTATTTGCTCTGTTGCAAATACTTTACAAAGATTAAAATATGATGTTTAAGAAAGAATAACTAGATACAAAATACAGCATTTCCATTAAATAATCGGTCGTATCGCAACTCTTCTTGTTTCATAAAGAGCAGTACTGAATATAATATATATGTAATTGTATATTGATGAATATTTGACAGCGGAATAAATATTTCGTCATTACTTTTTATTATTATTATAATTATATTTTTATTTTTAAAGATTTACTGTAATTATAATTAGTTAAAATCGTTGTAGGTTAATTACATTTTTATTTATATCCTTATATTTTGTGGTAGCGGAGTGAATAATAGCCTTTTGGGTTTCACAGAAACAAAAAATAATGCAAAGTCTATTCTTCAAAGTAAAAAGAAACATAAGCTTTGAAACGGCTGTTTGCAAATTTTGGGGTTTTCCGTAAATGTAGATAAAACATTAAGGGGTTTTCTCAGCTTTGCCCTTCTTTCAATATTCACTAAATAATTTATCATTAAACATTTCTATTTCACTTTATACAGCTTACACTTTCAAAATTACTCTTCTTCTTTAAAATATAGAGCAAAGCGATCCGTTGAAGTAAAGAAAAGTAAAGAAATAAGTATTATATTATATTAAGAATGGAATATTTTGTTACATCAAGATGTAACAAAATAAAAAGTATTCAAGTTTGATTCTGGCAATGTATCAAGATACATTACCAGAATCAAACTTGAATACTTGTATTATAATAATACATCGTTTAATAATACACAAATATCCCCTTAATGGTATATAAAAGTATTATATATCGTAAGACTCGCAGTGATGAAATGATTTCACAGAACTAATTATAAATTACAAATGAACATTTGTTGTAAATAAGACATGTAAGAAAAATGTACAGATAAATATTTATATTTAATTCGATCAGACAGTGAAGGCGCTCGATAAAGTGGACCCTCGTTACTACAATCAGGATCCTTGTCGATTGATCCCAAAGATGGCGGATTAAAGAATTACGAAACTGGAACATGTTTTGGCTTAGTATACTTTTTTAGGATGAGCAATTTTTTGTTTTATTGTGTTATTCGTTTATTCAACACAATTTGAATGATAAGAAATAAGAAACAATATCTAAAACTCTTATTATTCAAACTTTCAAGACTCGTGTAAATTTTAAATAAAAATATGGGTATATATTTATATAAGGATGTATTATATTACTTTAATAGCACTCTTTGTTAATTGATAATTGTAATCCTTCCCAAGGCCGCTTGACAGAAGGACTAGCCGGACTAGCATCAGATCCAGACCAGATGAGTAGATATTTTATAACAAGAACAACAAAATAAGATGTGAAAAAACTCAGAATAAAAGAATTTAAAAGCAATTAATATATTATGTCGACTTCAGATAAACAAGCTTATCTAAATGATGGATGACAGGCAGCGGCTGGTAGAAGATGAATCTTTCAAAGTAATAAAAGTTAAGATGGCAGTTAGTTGATTATTTTTAGCAAATTCAAAGTTATTGATAGGTCCTTATGAAAATATTTTTTATTCTTAAATAAATTTCAAGTATACTCTCCTTAGTAGGAAATAATAATTTTAAAATCTGGAGAATATAAAATGTCTAGTAAATGTTTCCCAACAGCTACTTTTTAATAAAGCGGATAGTAAGTATTAAAAAGAATCTTAATTAAATGCCACTTTTATTATGAAAACCCTTTAGAAAGATAATATAAATGATATACAATAATATATATACTTTTTATAAAACGTTATTTAATCTTTTTTTTTATACATTAAAAAAATGAGGATATATGAAAAAAAAAAAACTATGATTTAAGAAATTTGTCTAGCTGTTTGAATTATACGAGGTAATAAAGGCCATTACAAACATACATACACACTTACTTGCAATAAGTAACCTCTTATTGACAAAAAGAAGGTAATATTTTTTTTTTTTTTTTTTTTTTTATGTTATAGGAGGGCAAACGAGCGTGCGGGTCACCGTTAATATGTGATCACCGCCGCCCATGAACTCTTGCAACATCCGAGGATACACAAGAGCGTTGCCGGCCTTGGAGAAAGGAATATATGCCTTTTTTGAAGGTACCCATGTCGTATCGATCTGGAAATACCGCCGAAGGAAGTTCGTTCCACATTTGAGTGGTACGTGGGAAGAAAGTCCTTGAAAACCGGACAGTTGAAGATCGCCACGCATCCAGGTGGTACGGATGGTAAAGGAGGCGATGGCGAGCTGTGCGGTGGTGAAATTCGGCGGTAGGCATCAGATCGAATAGTTCTTCGGAACACTCCCCGTTGTAAATGCGGTAGAAGACGCACAAAGCAGCCACGTCTCTACGCAATGCCAAAGAGTCCAGCCGTTCGCAGAGCACCGGGTCCCCGACAATCCGAACGGCTCTCCGTTGTACGCGGTCAAATGGTAGAAGCTGATATTGGGGTGATCCGGACCAGAGATGAGAACAGTACTCCATGTGTGGCCGGACCTGCGCCTTGTAGAGCGCAAGTCTTTGGCCAGGTTTGAAATACTGCCTCGCTCTATTGATCACTCCCAATTTCGTCGAGGCCAACTTGGCCTTGCTCTCCAGATGACCACGAAACTGACAGTCGCTCGAAATGTCGAGACCAAGTATTCTGATACTTGGCGAGGCAATAAGAGGAGTGCTCTCGAAGAGCGGTGATACGACAAATGGGGTTTTTTTAGTGGTAAACGCGCAAACCTGTGTCTTGTCGGGATTGAACTGAACGTGGTTCAGTTCACCCCACTCAGAGATCATCCCCAGGGAAGTCTCTATTGAAGACACAAGTTTCTTTCGGCACTCATCGACGTTTTCCCAAGAGAGACCTGCACGACCGGAATATACCGCATCCCCAGTGCTGTCATCCGCATAACAATGTATGTTGGAAATATCCAACATATCATTGATGTGCAGGAGGAACAGAGTTGGGGATAGCACGCAGCCTTGGGGTACACCAGCGTTCACGGGCTTGGGGTCCGAGCAAAAACCGTCGAGAACGACCTGTATGCTCCGCCCAGTGAGGAAGCTGGTGATCCACTTGCATAAACTCTCGGGAAGCCCATAGGAAGGTAGCTTCGAAAGAAGCCCCTTGTGCCATACACGATCGAAGGCTTTTGCCATATCCAGACTAACTGCCAGACCCTCTCCCTTGCTTTCAATAACCGTTGCCCAACGGTGAGTGAGGTATAACAGAAGATCACCAGCTGATCGACCATGGCGAAAGCCATACTGCCGGTCATTGATCAACTGGTGATCCTCGAGGTACGTTAGGACCTGTCGGTTTATGATGATCTCCATTATTTTGGAGAGAAGGGAGGTAATGGCGATAGGTCTGTAGTTAGCTGGGTCCGAGCGATCACCTTTTTTAGGGATCGGATGGACAAGGGCACACTTCCATGAGACCGGGACTACGCCTTTAAGGTAGGAGTGCCGAAATAGACGCGTTAGCACTGGAGTCAACTCAGGGGCACACGTTCGTAGCACCAGTGGAGAAATGCCATCCGGCCCACTCGACTTATGAACGTCCAAGGAAAATAGAGTCTGCCTGATAGTTTTTTGCCGAAAAACTATTTCCGGCATTGAGCTCTGACACCGCGGGATGATAGGCGGTGTCTTCCCGTGGTCGTCCAAAGTCGAGTTAGAGGCGAAAAGAGTGCCCAAGAGATCGGCTTTCTCTTTTGCCGTGTGGGCCAGAGAGTCATTCCCCATGTGCAACGGCGGTAGGGACGGCTGGCTAAAGTTGCCCAGACTGGCCTTTGAAAGCGCCCAGAATTTGCGCGTGCCAGGCGGGTACTTTGCCAGCTGATCCCCAATTTTGACGACTTGCTTGAACTTTGCTCTAGCGATTTGCCGTTTGAAGAATCTGGAGGCACGGTTGTATTTCCTCTTCAGAACTCTAGAGTTCGGATCCTTAGTGACTAACGCATTGGCCCAAGCTTGATAAGCCTGCCGTTTGCCAGCTGATGCAGCCCTGACAGACGCATCAAACCAAGGCCGCGATCTGCCACCAAGTGGTACCACAGAGCTTGGTACAAAAAGTTCCATGCCCTGAAGTATCACATCAGCTACAGCCGCAGCGCAGTCACTAGGATCGTTGGAAGGGAAACAAATCGGCCCCCATGGGTAGGATGCAAAAAAAGACCGCATTCCATCCCAATCCGCTGACTTGTAGTGCCAAACGCGTCGAGTCGCAGGTCTTGTGCGAGCTGGACGTTGAATGGGCACTACACTCCGTACCAGACAGTGATCAGAGGACCCTAAAGGAGCCTCGACAGCGACCTGGTACTTTTCTGGATGTGTAGTCAGCAGAAGATCCAACAAAGAGGGCGTGTGGCTGTCCACATCCGGTAGACGAGTGTGCGTCTGTACCAGCTGGGATAGACCATTTGCCAGAGCAAAGTTAAACACAGATCTCCCCGCGTAGTCGGTTGCACGTGACCCTAACCATTCGGTATTGTGCGCGTTAAAGTCCCCGAGGACTACGACTTCGGCGGAGGGAGTCAAATAATATTTATTATTGGGATGAATAATAAGTTTAAGAATGTTTTATCGACTGAAAAGATAACAAAATATTATTTAAAAAAGGTCCTTCTTTTAAATATAAATATGTAATAATGCGAATATTTAACCTTAAAACCTATATATATATATATACTTATATACTTCATATATATATATATATATATATATATATATATATATATATATATATATATATATATATATATATATATATATATATATATATACTTATATACTTCATATATATATATATATATATATATATATAAATATGAAGTTGAATTTAATTCGTCCACTCGTACTTTATTTTGTAGTTAGTTTGGAAACTTACTAAAGTGAAAGTTTTGTATTACTTTGCAAAGTGTATTTTAAGAAGAAACTTTTGGGATACCTCTAGAGGTACAGTTACACTTATTAAATTATAAAACTAAAGAAAATGTGATGAAATATATTATTCATGATTTTAACTTTACTAAATCCAACAAATTATTCCTTCAGTAACATATAAGTGTTACTCTTGTTAATTCTTTATTCATTTAAATAACAAAGTAATCATGACGCAGATAATACATTTAAATACAATTTGAATCTTCTAGCAATATAATAACTATGTAAGCTATATATTAATTTTCTATTAAATTCCACAAACAAATCTATGCTAGAGCATCTATGCTAGAGCATAGCAACAAAATTCCCACCCTACATCGCCTCTTAAACAACTTCAAATAAACACGAATTGTTTTTCTTATTATCATTGATTATATTATAATAACAATAGTATAAAAAATATGACGAGCTGTACTCACATTCGTTTAATTAAAATTGTCTCGACTACATTCAAAATTTGTTTTATTGAAATCTATAATTAAGATAACATGACTTAATTATAGGATTTTATTAAATCATAAATATATTTTTATTAAATCATAAATATACAAATAAAACTTTCTATTAAAGAAACAGCTTTTAAAAATATATAATTAACAAAAGAAAAATAAAATGGCAGAATATAATGTTCTATTGTGAGAGAGGCTTTTGAAATACATGTGCAGAGTTAGAACGTGCCATTATTACTGACCGTGACGTAATTAAAATCTTTTGAACCAGTTTTATAAAACGTTTTACTCCAGCAGTATCATATAAAACTACTATTGTATATGTACATAGTAAATTTCAAATACATGAGTTAGTTTTTTTTGTTTATATTCTTAAACACGTGTGAATTTAAAGTTGTTACAATCTTGCATAACCCCCTTATAACAAATTTATTGAAGAACAAAAACATCCACTTACATCTGTCCTCTCTTACTTATATCTGGTCACTTGCAAACATCATATCTTTAATATATTTTATTTTTCCTTTAATGATTTGATAAATGTTAATTAGTATCCACGACGTCCCGCGCCGAGCTGAGTCCGCAATAAACTTAACTTGGAATTATTTGTTGTTTATCACCTCTTAACACTAATAGCTCTCATGAAAATGAATGATTTTATGTAACATGATCCATTTTTTAGGGTTCCGTAAGTTACACTTATAGTATTATTATATCCAACTGTGCATTAGTCTGTCCATAGCCTATCTCAGAAATTAGCACTACCAGAAAGCTGTTATTTTGTAGAAACATAAAAATTTGCCGATAAAATAGTAGAATAAGATTTTTTTACTGTTAATCCTCTAAAGTTTTTTTGCCTTGCCAAATCACGCGGGCTACGGTAAGATAGCTCTTAAAAATGTGAAGGGCTTACAAAAACAAAATTTGACTTAGAGATTCGTTTGTGGAATATTACACTTTAAAATGCAAATTTTTCTTAGATTCGAATCTAAGAAAAATTTGCAACTTTCCTCAGCTGCAGGCCCACAAAAATGTGATAGTTTAACCAAGTAGGCTTTACAAGATAATGAGTAATAGTCGATTAAGTTAATATATTAATTTTTGTGTGCTTACATTTTTGGCCTATTTTTTACATTAACCGCATTTAAAAGATATGTTAGTACCTACTCAAATAAAACAGAATTGCTACGCCAAGCAATTAAAATTCTACCCGCCGTAAATGAAATTAATTATTTGATTTTAATTATAAAGGTCATTGCTCTCGCCCTTCGATAATAGCTTATATAAAAGTGTTTTTATTTCCAAAGCCTATAAAATAAAACAAAAGATTAAATATTAACGTTAACAACGGGATCGATGTTAGCGATAGAAAAGAACATTCAATAAAAATAACAACCTTGAATTGGGAAAGCATTAAATAATATTATAAACTTTGTCTAAGAGTAAATCAGAAAAGTCGACAAACGAAAGTCATTCGAATTTTACTAGAGTTAGGTTTATTTCAGAACTCTCGCCGTGAAATATGGCCCAAAAAAGTTATTCTACGTTTTGACTTAGGCCGTTTCAAATATACTCGTACAGATAAAATCTAGTATTGTGTTATGTACACTTTTAAAGTTAACGTTTAAAGCATCAAATTGAACGATTAGATCGTTAATTCACATCATTATGGTAATTAATCATAAATATATGTTAAATCTCATGTCTGATTCAGATTACCCCAATATCAGCTTCTACTCCTTGACCGTGTACAACGGAGAGCCGTTCGGATTGTCGGGGACCCGATGCTCTGGAAATAGCTGAAGTAACGCCGAGATTTATAGCCACTCTAGAGAAATGATCATTTTAATAAACTGTCGTTAGCTATTTATAATGGGACTTTTACAGACTGAGATATATTTAAAGTTTCTTATTTAGAAAAAAGTTTCTGTGTAGGTGAAACTACTACCAAAAGATATTTAATAAACAGATAAATGAGACCTACAACCCAGAACAAAATCAGTTCAATTGGTGATAACGATAAATTGAGCAACGGAATTATATGAACGGAATTACTTCACCAAGTCTATTTAATATTGTTTAGATAGTTTGACAACCGCTGTTAAAAATATTTCATTTGAATTAAGATATTAAAAGGATTATTTTAGCTATATTAAGTTAACTCGTTATTGAATTTCAACACGTAACAAGTGACAGTACTGGATTGAGTGATCCGTCCTGTTATTATCTAGAAAAGAAAAATATGTCTTTTATTCGTCAGTGGTTTATCATGTTTGTAGCTACCATTGTCGATATTCTTGCAATCAATGCGTTTGTTCGAGCCACTGTGAAATTACCGTAACAGAAGCTATATCATGGTTTTGATTTTAACAATGTTGTGATAAAATTAAAATTTAAACTTTCACCAAACGAATTCACATTATATTTGTCAGGACTTTGAAATTAATTCAAAGAGTAGGTTAATAATACACCGTTGGCAATGGTTTTATTTCTTGACAAAACTCAAGCTACAATATCTACAAAATAATTTAGTTCTGTCTTTAAAAAGGTATTCATAAAACTTAAGAAAGACAAATCCCTTTAGAACTGTTAAACTTTGTTTTAATTTTGAAATTTATTTAAAGTAGAACATAACATATACATACAACCGATTCAAAGTGGTATTATCTGTAGCTTGTAGTGCTTGTGTTGGTAATTGTATTAGAGAACATCTAACATCTAGGGTTTAGAAATATTATCACGGACACTTTTATATAATATGATTTGTTATATTTGATTTCTTAGATATATTTCATTTTGTTATATTTGCTAGAAACATGTATTCCTTTAAGAATCCAACAATAGACAACTAGAAAAGCAACTGAGTAGCTGATGGTTTTAAAATTTTCTTGGAAATGAAAAACAAAACTTCCAATGTTACAACAGTGACTACAAAGTGCAATCCGGAAGCACGTGGTAGAACTTTTGGTATTTCTGTCCATTGTGTCCTATTAAAGAATGAAACAGCACATTTAGTGAGTAGTTATTTCGTAAGTATTTGATATAAACAATGAAGTACAAATGTTTCTGCTTTTCTAATATTATATAACATTTAAATACAATTAAAGTTTACAAACCTCAACAGCGACCACTCGTAGCAAAAAGTCATTAATTATTTTAATCTTCGCCTTTCAAGCACACTTTTTTTATTTGTAGCTTTTGTCTTATCTTCTTTAAAACAACTGAAAACAACAATAAAGGAACAAATGTATTTAATTTGTGACATTATAATATATATTTAAAACTTTAACATGTTGAAGGTAATCTTACCTTTAATTAATAGAATAAGGATAATTAATATTACACGAATTTATATTTATCTGAAATCATATACTAAATTTATAATTATAGACTTCATAGAAAATGTGACGTCATATAAAGTTTTCTAACCGAAACAGAGTTGTATGTGTGTAAAGGAATTGAAAATTAAATGCCGACCTTTCCGAGCTGTAAATAATATTAATGGTAATAAAATCTAAGTTTGATGATAATAACTTTAAACATCAACTGTAAAAATACACAATACTTATCTGAATATCTGAAATGGTCTAAGTCAAATAGAATAAAAAATTACTTGCCTGGACTGTAAAATAAGAGAGTTCTGAAATAAATCTGACTTTAGCAAAGTACGAACGTAATTCAGACTTTCCTTTCGTGACGTTCCTGATTTACTCTTATTAAAGTTTTCTGATCTGATTCAAAGCTCTCTGAATTCAAGGTTTTTATTTTTCATCTTATATATATTATATATATCTTAGTTAACTACCAGTTTTAGGTCTCTCTTGACCTGGCATATCCTTGTACAACGAATCATCATTTTTATATTTAGTAATTAAGTAAATTCCTTATATTGGCAAAACCGAATTACATTTAATTAGTATAAGCGTTGTAAATTTATTAATTGTTAAAAATACCATTTTTTCAAGACGAAATAAATTTTCCTTAAACATTAGTTTGAAGATTCGTCATCCACCTGTTTATTTTATAATCGATTATTTGGATTAGAGAGATTAATTGTTTGGTATTGGCGTTGTATCCCAATGTTTTCAGGCTCTGCTTTCATACATCTCAGGTGTAACTTGCCATCTGTTTGATATTTCAAATATATATATATATATATATATATATATTTGAAATATCAGCTAGGAGAGCAAAAAGATAAAAGTGAATAAAGAAAAAGATATATATTTATAAACTGACAGATGCTGTCTCTCGTTTGTGCGATATATTATCAGAACTGTTTAGAAATAATCAAATAAGATAAAAAATTAGCGCTCGTTAAAGAATACGTGTTAGTTTAATATTAAAGATACTAAAGCGTTTAATTTTAATAATAATCATGTAAATTAATCTTTAACATAATAAATAAGTTATTCAATACCATAGTTATATGGTTCTACATCACATATTTACTAATTTTTCTTGCTACAGGACATAGGACATACCTATCATTCCAATGTTACTAGATAGCACAAAAAATAACAAAATACCAATCCAAAGCATGTCCCAGTCTCGTAATTCCTTAATCCGCCATCTTCAAGATCAATCGTGGAGGATGGTGATTGTAGTAACGAGGGTCCACTTTATGGAGCTCCTTTACTGTCTGATCAAATTACATATAAATATATAAGTTTCTTTATTTTTACAAAAGCAATAGTTACAGTTTTTGACTACAAAGTGTGAAATATATTTCATTATTCCACTTTTAAAAACCAAAATCTTATCTTAAAATTATTAATAAAGTATTATATGAAAATATTGAGGATTCTCGTGGATCTTATTTTATCAATTAAACACTCCAGTCTAATAAACTTGGCTTTATTTTTATAACATATTAAAGAAAATACAGCGTCCGTTCTACATCTTTCTCAATTCCAAAGACCTATCGCATAGACTATATTCAACCTATCATAGACTACAGATAAGACAGATTATATAATTGCATTTATCATCAGAAAATTTTATAATATAGTATTTAAACAGGTTTAGTTTTAAAAGAAAATCGTGGAGATAAAATTGAGATGCTGTATTAAGGATTTATGTAGTGGATATATTAATGTAGGTCATGGTTTAAATTTAGTTCCTAGTTTCTTGGCGTCGGTAAGTCGCTCAGGTGTACGGCTCAGGTGTGCGAGGACCATCGTTATATAATTATAACCATATATATATTCCTATAATCCCATATGTTATACATACATCATACCTATAATAATATTTATGACCAGACAATATTAATATACAGATGACGTCATCTATTAGAAAACAAACGTCTGTGTAGTATCAGTTGCTGAAAATAAAATGTTGGAGCAATTTTCTCGCAATATGCTTATCTTGGCAAGTGGTATTTTTCTTACGATACCTTTAAATAATAATAGAATTTAAGAAAAAACAAAAATTACTAACACATAATAAGATTACATTGGTATTTTCTAAATAAACAAACACATCCTAGTTAGTGATCTGCCATTTTAGTAGAAGAAAAGTTTAATTATATCTAGCACCAGGAGCTCACTGTTGATATTTAATACTTTATATTATAGAAGAGTTCCTTGACAAGTTCTGTGTGACTTTCCTGACTTAAACTTGGCGACGTCAAAATAGGACGAAGATTATCAAATAACGTAAATAACTGATTTCTGGATTATAATTAAAAATTTAATAATTTTTGTATTGATAATAATATTAAACTTTTAACCGTTAATAATTAATCAATCGCAATAACAAATAAATAGTATTTTCACATTCCAATGTCTGTAGATTTCATATATAACAATAAAATAAAATTTTATTCTCGACATTTATATATTTCTATTCCAATATAAAGTTCAGCCCTAAGCAAAACGTATTTAATGCATTTTCCTTTTTATAAACTTAGTAAGGAATTCATAAGTTAGTTTATTAAAAAAATAATAAAATGATATTACAACGTGTTGGACTCATCCCGGTGGCTGCAATTTGCTGACATGTTACGAGTATAACTGAAATGTCACCGTCAGTTAATATAAGAGGTTAAACACACTTACATATTAATGTAGTCTAATAAATAGATTTATCCATAACTAGCTCTACCAATATTGTTAACTTGTACTTTGTTCTTATATAAATTAGTGATATTAAATGTAATATGTTATTAGTATTTTTTAACAAAAACAAGCAAATTATTTTAATTGAATTTGTCACCAATCTTTGTGTTTGAATGTCGGATGTCGCAAATAAAAGGGAAAAGTTTGACCGACAATGACGCAGGTGTCAGTGGCCGAGGCATTCGGAAAATTTATTATTTATAAAATATACAGTTTATATTTCCTTTATATATTATCTTTTTATACTAGACCTTGTACTTACACTATATATTATCTTTTTATATATTATACTAGTTTTATGTATTTCACACTTCACTTCACACTCTTATATACTAGTTTTATGTATTTCACCTATATGCTAGACTTGTATATGTTGTGTACTTTATATATATACTTCCTCTACATATAAGCCTTATGCACTTTATATACTTCGCTTATATACTAGTCCTATGTACTAGTAATTTATGTACTTTTCTTACATTCTTCTTCTTTTATTAATCTGCGTTAACCAACGCAAGCCATACTTTCCGATACTTTCTTTTTTTGTATAATTTTCTATACATATAATTTTCTCGCTTTATATATATAACTCCTTAATCTATGTTTCTTACTCCATAGTTTTAAATCTATTGTTCAAAGTCCAAAAACAATACAATGAAATATATACTAATAATTATTATTATGATAATGGCAAAAAAGATAACAATCTCATTAAGGATACATAGATTAATAATTTTCCCTGTATCATGTATCTATTACGTTTCCTTTATCTATTATCAATATACGAGTAAATATGCATTGTGTATGTGAAATTAGTATGCATATGATATTACATATTCTTCATTATGGCTTAATACAATATATTGTTTTTAAGTAAATGAAGGTATTTTAAAGATTAATCAAGTAAGCACAATTATAATTTATTAATTAAATACTTTTGCGTTAATCAAATTATTTTTTTAATGAAATTGAATGAATACTAACCTAAATATATGTGACTTTATTGGATGTATCAACTACCTCAAGTTTCTTCCACACTATCGTATATTTTTATTATTTGAATGTTACTGTTCTGCCCTTGTAGTCCACTTTACATAAAATTATTTATAAGTTACCAGTTTTGCCAACTTTCTCAAATAAAGTTCTGAGAAGCTGCGGAGGATTCAGAAGGAATTGTTTAAATTTTTAACCAACCTTTATCCAAATCATACCCCTTTATTAAAATACTTACAGAATATTACTTATTTACTTAAGAGGTAACATTTCTAATTATTATGTTTATTAAGATAGGTGATGATGCATAAATTAAAACTGTAAACATGATATTAGTATAGATATAGATAAACAAGAAAACATTACAAAGTATTTAGTTTAAACTAATTAAACCTATTAGTAAAGTTGTATTTTTTGTTATAAAACTTAATACTTTATATTATAGTACTAAGATCTCATGTGTGAATTTAAATGATTAATATTAATCAAAACAAGATATTTACAGTAGTAGTTAATAATTGTTCCACTGTACTGTCACTACACCCAGATATACGAGTACCTATACTATACCAGTGATTAGAGCGAGTATTCAGCATACATCAGGATTATATTACGAGATGCTGTATTCAGGATTCATGTAGTGGATATATTAATGTAGGTCATGGTTTAAATTTATGTTACGAGTTTAGAAATGTTATCACTGATACATTTATATATTATGATTTATTATATATTTGGTTATAAATGTGAAGTTCTTTACATTTGAGATACTATGCTAATGCTTAAAAATATCAATAGAAACTTGGAAAGCAACTAAGCAGCTAATGCTTCTACATATATTTTTTAATTTAAAAGAAAGTTCCCAATGTTACAAAATTAGAAAGAGCAATTCGGAAGCCACGTAGTAGAAATCTTTTTCTATCAATTGTGATCTATTAAAGAACAAATCTGAATATTTCGTGAATAATTCTTTTGTAAGTATTTAATATATACAATGAAGTACATATGTTTACCTTTTTATTATTATATAACATTTAAACACAACGAAATGAAGTTTAGAAAATGTTAATATGTTGTATCTCCGCATCTTCAAGAGCACTCCTCTCAATGCTCCTCGACAAGTATCGGATATATCAAGGATCAGCCAAGGATCGACCTCATATTTTTGAATAAAATTTATTTCCCTCTAAAAAGAGGTTAAAAAGGCGCACAGGTTATTAATTAATATATTTAGTTCTATCGGGCAGTAAAGGAGCACGATAAAATGGACCCTCGTTCGTCCCCTACAATCACTGTTAATTTGTTATAATATGAGTAAGTTTAAGTCAATACCGTATTCTAACAATGTCGTAGTCAATGCTCAGTTAACTTATAATTCAGTATAAGTTATAATGGGAACATCGACTTTAATATCTATTATTTATTAATTAATTACTACTATTTTATTACTAATATATATTACTAATACCTTTTTTTTTTTTTCTTTGGTAATATCCGTTACAGATACCCGCCGACCAGGAAGGTGATGGCCGGAGGGTTATGTGGGACTACTCGACAGCATAGAGGACGCTAAACTGAGTATAAAATATGTAGCATTGATAAGTGTCACATGTGTAATGGATGTCATATTTTAAAGATATATAACAAATGTATTACGGTTGTATTCTTGTTATGGTATTATTAAGACAACAAATCAATAGTATACTGTATTTTTCTAATTAAAATATAAAGCGTTTATGTTATATGTAAAATTGTAATTTACTTCGATGTTCACATAGGAATATATAAAATGAATATTGAAATAATAAAACAGGACATCATTCAGTAACGAGAATGAATGCTTCGTTTATCAATTCAATTTATCTTGATCAATCGATTCACTTTGTTAAAAACTATTATAACAAAGTAACATAAAACTGACTCCATAGTTACTGTTTTCTATTGAAAGTGTCATAACAAATAAAATAATTAATAAATTTGTTATATATAAAGATAATAAGTTCTTAACTTAAGAACTCACTTTTGTTTCTTAAAATCTGTCAGATAGCCGTCTCTTTAGTTAAGGTTTCTTCGTATTCTCCGCACTAAACGAAGTAAACTGCCCATTCACAAACTATTATATATATAATAACCGCAATTAAGTAATTATTTAATGAGTTCTGTTCATCAGTTGTTTGGTCAAAACAAAGGAAAGCATATAGAGACCGAGTGTACCTAAAACTTGTTGGCGGATATCACAAACAAAGGAACTAAAGTTCGTTTAGTCTTTGATGTTATGTTTTACAAACAATGCCAGGTTCCAAGATATAATATCAACTTCCTAGTTTATATTACAGTATGATATATATTATAATATTTCATCTTATTATTCGTCAAATTTAATTTGATAATGTTACAAAGACAACATATCTTTAGATTCCAAATAGTACAAATATTTGAAAGAAAATAAATAATTTAATTTAACGATGGAACTAATATAAATTATGAAATTATTTAAAAATATAATAAAACTTAACATAGCACAAGCACTTATTGTTAATATTAAATGCCATTATAAGCTAACATTTATTCAATAAAATTAATTATATATCAACAATACAAACTACTTTAAGCTTTATTGGTTGAATTAAATTGTTATAGCTGTGAGGAGGGTTATAAAATTAAATTTGAAAGGTAATTTGATTACTCAGTAATATAGTTGCAATAGAATTTGCAGCGCCGTTTGGCTGAAAGGTACAATACGGGTGCTCGATAACTTTATTATTATGCGAAAGATTATAATTAGTGTTCAGTATATATTAATTATACTTTTAATAAAATGTATTATACAAAAATATAATTTTCTGATATTCTTTGCTATTTTAATAGAGTTTACATGTGGTATTGATAAATTAACAAACATTTTAATGGATAAATTAAAATAATAGGATATTATTTGTAACTGAACAAAGAAATTACATTCAATTAGACAAGTTAAAAATGTTTTTCTTCTTCATAATACAGTTATATAAGGTTTCGAATGAAATTACGTTTGGCGGCCAGGGTAGTGGAAGCTGAGGAATACATGCGTGACTGCGAGCTGCAGCGCAATCGGTCGCACCACGAATCCAGCAGCACCGTCCGCCAGAGAAACAGGGGATCAGCCGATTTCAGAACCGGTGTAAGATAGTGATACTCCAGACGCCTTGCCTCAGGTGATATCAATACTCCAACGTCGGCTGAGATAAATTGCGGACTGACACACTGCGGGGAAATTGGTAGGAATTGTTTATATTATTAAACAACCATTATCTAAATCTTTAAAATTTATCAATACTTTCTTCAGAAAGAAAACTTTTCTAAAACATTATATTTCAAGGGAAAAGTATCTATAAGTATTATGGTTATGCTGATAATAAAATATAAGATAAAAATAAAAGATGGTAATTCTATACATATAAGATATAAAAGGAAAAATTTTATAATGCGATTATCTATCAAGTGTAGTATTCAATACAGTGGTACAGCGGTCAGATGCAACCTGTACCACTGTATTGTCATTATACCATCAATATGTATATCAATACGAGATGCTGCATTAATAACTTATGTGTAATGTAATTTGTACGAATATTAATTTCAATTACAATTTTTAAATTGTATAATAATGGAAGCCACATTGTTTCTAGGTCTCTATGTCTCGTCTTCTTACGAAAACGAAGAAAAAAATATTCCATGATGATCATAATTAAAAAAACTTCGAAACTTAGTACATACACGTACATCTTCAATATATTTCAAGTTAGTGTTAAGTATTTGGTGACGAAGAAATTAGGTATTTGATTATTTTATTAAAATAATTGGATCATTTTAAAAACAAATTAAACCCGATAAAGATTTTCAATTACCTGCATAATAAAACGAGTCTAGCAGTTGAAAAATTGTACCCCGATTTGGCGTTAAACACTTTGGTATCTTGGCGTCATAAAAAGAAGTCTTCAAAACTTTTACCGCCCCGTTGTGGTTAGAATATTATTAAATCTTATTACGACGTTCATAATATTTTCATTATAACATTTATAAGGGTATACGAAAATGATGGTCCCAGTAAAACAAAATAAATGTTATAAAAAGTCTTACATTCTAGACAAAAAAAAAGTATATAATATGAGGTAACAAATAACATTAAATTTCATCACATAAGTTCAAATCTAGTTTCGTATGAAAAATTTATCGAAATTAATGATTAAATACCATAATTGTACGAATTGACTATCTAATCGTTGAGTTTACGTAATATTTGATGCTGGTATTACATCAATTTGATAATAATGTGAACATCTAAACTAAAGTAGACAGTATTATACTCGTATTTCATCTGTATATTTGAAATTAAGTTAAAGCGAATACAAAAGTGACTTGTCGGGACCGTGAAATAAGAGACTTCTAATAAAAATCTGATTCCAGCGATGTACGAACGTAATTCAGACATTCGTTTGATGGCTTTTCTGATTTACTCTATGAAAAACTTTGTGATCTGATTCAAAGCTCTCTGAATTCATGGTTTTTATTTTTCAATATTTATATTCACATATTCAAAAAGTATATTAAATATTTTTATGTAATTGAATAGTTGGTTGGAAATGGTTACATAATTTATTTTATTATAATTTGAGTTCTCTCCTGACCTGGTGCATCTTTTTACTTAACACAAAAATTTATATTAAGTAAAATTAAAATTTACACTTTAACAATTTTTAAAATTGTTTTGTCTTAAATTAAATATTAAAATTTACTTACCCATATAAATTATAACGATCTTTCAGCAGCAATAGCTTTTGCTTTTTTGAATAACTGTTTATTAATGGGCGTTCACAAAAAAAAATCTCTCAGTGTAGGCATGAAGACTATACGTATACGTACGTACGTCCTGATAAAATTGCATTTTTGAGTGTTTTTCGCCTGTTTCATAAGTGTTGCAAAGGTTGAACTTTTGTAGCAGACTCAATTTGCTCTGGGAATAAAGTCACTCCCTCATGCCTTACTATTTTAACAACTTAGTTTACACGGGTTTTTTGACATTACTGGTAAACCTACTATTATATCGAACATCGTGTTCGAGATTCTGGCCCACTGTTGCTGATTATTACTTGGCTTAGTAAATCAGATAATAAGTGACTTTTACTTTTGTTTCATACTCCTGGAACTTCTTATAATAAACTAACAATGATGTTAGTTTATTATACATACGGCGTAAATTATTGTCCAGTGACAATTTAATAGGTAAATCGATAACGTATTTTAGTCAAGGTTTCTGGATTTATTTTATGGAAGCTTCGTTCGGATTCTGGATTTATTTTATCGTTAGCTGTAAAAAAAGTGTGAAATGCTATAATGCTAAAACCTTGTGAAGTCAATAATAAAATACTTATTTAAAGATGTACGTATATACTGATCCAATCTTGGGGTTATATACAAATTAATATATATGTAGATGAAATCAAAATTGTGAATTATGTTTTTAATAACATATTCAAAATCAACATCCAAACAAAATTATGAATTTTATTCAAAATAAAATATTTAAATAGAATTTTCTTTCATCTTCTGATACAAAATAAAAAAGAAATTAGTTTGAACCTCTAAAAACGGAAATTAGTAAGAATTTATTTTGTTTTATACAGTGAAATAAATATAACTTCAAAATCTGTGTGTATTATAATTAGTCAATAAATTGTAAATATAAAGGTTCTTATGCAGGCTAGAAAAGCTTATTACAACTTAACAATAATTTTAAAGTAATAAAAGTATTAGATAAGTAAGAAATTAATAAAAAAGAAATTAAAATGGTAAGTAATTTCATCAAACAGGAGATGATATAAAATGACCCTCGTTGCGTCTTTCCTAGTATTAACGATCCTGCGAGATTGAAATTGAGGATTCAACGGATTAAGGGCACTGAGAAATAGAAAACAAAATGATATTTATTATATATTTAATATCTACATAATATAAAGCATAATTAAAATGAACATCGAAGTATTTCATGACTATATTTGTTGTGACTTTGAGTGCTACGAATGTTTTTATATTACTGTATTGTATGAATTATTCTTTAATTATAAAAAAGTGAGAATACGTATCTCAATCACTGACAAATAAAAAAAAATGTATTTAGCATGTATTTTAACAAAAAAACTACTTTAAATATTTTTATAAAACTATTGTAAAAGATAAGCGTGTCATGATCATGTGTCATAAAATTACTTATCGTTTAACAAAGTCTATATCTATTAGTAATATTGACAATCATTCATCTTTAAAAGTTTCTTTCATAGATAAAGTCAGCAAAATTCAAACCTTCTCAATCTATAGCTAGATCGGTCGGGCTATTGCTAGTCTCAAAATCAATTTCATATTTTAGACAGACTACCGAGATGAATGCATCGTCTACCTTAATAAAAATAAGAATAGTACAAAGAAACTGTGGCAAGCTTTGTTGTCTAACAACTTATTTTCAAGGTTTCTATTGACCATTACTTTCCTTACACATAAATTGAAAGTTTTCTAAAGCATTGAATATTTTTATAGCACAAGATTCATCTCTATCTGATACAGAAACACAGAGTCAATTTCATGATTGAGATTTATTAATACTTATAAATATATAATAAAAATAAGTAATTTAAGACAGATATATATTGATCTTTAATTTCATCAGGCACTAAAGGAGCGCCATAAAGTGGACCCTCGTAACTACAACCACGATCTTTCACGATTGATCTTGAGAGATGGGGGATTAAAGAATTACGAAACGAGAATTGTGTCTGAAAAGTCTAAAAGTAACATGATTTCAACAAACTTCAGAATCCTTGGTAATGGAGTTGTTCACTTTTAGTGGTATTTTTATTTCACAAATAGGAAATAACCAACTATTTTACTATCATCTTGTTGTCGTCTCGAATATAAATTATATTTCCCAAATATATGTTTTTATGGTTAAACAATTATTTTATTACATACAATTAAGTATATTCAATAATATTTGTCATAAGTGTTTTTGTTCAATGTATGAAAAAGCCAGCGACATTGTACGACGTTGAAAACAAATGAACATTTTATATTTAATGAATAAAACATGAAAATAAAACTTAGGTGTCGTTGGCATAGATATATAGATACAAATATACATAGATAACTATATATACTATCCCTTTAAAGAAATATAACGTTCTATTTTTGTAGGCATTTATTTGTATTTAAACTTAAAAACATCCTTAGGATATTGTCAACTAAAACTAAAGTCGTCTTGAACATTTTTAAAACTGAAAAAAAAATACGTATGAGCAGACTAAAAACGGTACAGAAAAAGATTGAAAAATTTAAACATATGTTACAAATATGATGTTATTCGTTCTTTGAGTATATATTATAGAAAATAAATATTAATTCATTGCTTTTCAAATTCAATTAATCGGTATAACAAAATAATAGGAGTATGTGACAAATAATATTTATAAATCTTGTGCTAATAGTGACTAATTAGTTATATCATTCACAAAACACATTGCTTTTTCATGTCTGACTTATCATTTTCTTATATTCTTGATTGTTAAAATAAAGAAGACAAAGACATCAAAACAATATTACTTGATATATAAATTAATTACTAATCATTTAATTTAACCAAAAATCATAAACAGATTACAAAATATATCTACACAATTATCCACCCTCGTACGTGACAACTGCTTTAACAATATTGATCTAATATTACAAGGATCTCTTCAACACACAGACGCGACGGGTTAATGTAGTGACGATAGCATTTGTGTCATCAGAGAAATTTGCAACAAAGCAACAAGTTTTGTTATTATGATATAATATTAAATTACCATTTTTATAATGAAATCTATATTTATAGTAAATATTATATTTTTAATCTAAAATTATTAACAATTATAAATTATCACTAATATTAATTATATCATCTTCTATTATAAACAAATATTAAAAGTAAGCAATTAAAGTAAATCAATATATTAATTTTGAATCCAATCAAAGTTAATTGTAAAACACAAACTCACTAATTAATATAATTGGCTTCGTCATTCTATAAAACATTATTTTTCAGTAACTTTCTTTTTTTTTTTTGAAGACCTTTAACTATATAATATAAAATATAAATTCGTTACAAGACACTGAAACTATATTAATGATGAAAGCATAAATGCAATGGCATTTAAAGAACTTGATACACTTAAAGAACAATTTTATATGTAATGAATGTCCTGCAAATAATCATCTGAATATCGATTTAATATATTCAAATCAATAACGTATGTACGGTCACAGTACTCTGTAGCGTATATGGTTTGCGTTTCAACTTGTGTTTAAAAGTAACAAATTAAATTGTATCACCAACGACCCCGCATGCAATAAGAATTGCAAATACAGTTTAAACCAATTTTCTTTTTAAATTAATGTTAAATGATACCACATGTATAGCGGCTCAACCTTTATAGCCGAAGGTTTGGTGGGGTTGAGATGCTATAAACATAATCATTAGGGCGGAAGGAGGCGAGGGCGACTATGTTCATGTTATGATATCTTTCTAATCTGCACGAGCCATCGCTACACATACTCGCTGTTAACGTGTTATATAAGTAAGGAATACGAAATATAACAGATGGCAAACTACCAAAATATTAATATAATGATTTACTGGGTATAATATAATATTGACAAGTGGTGCACAGATGTCATGTCATACTGGAAGCAAAAGTGAAAATGACAATTGAAGAACAACGCATGATCAGTACAATTCACCTTATAACGTATACAAGATTGAGAATATTGATATATTTTAAAGATATACATATTCATGAATTAGTATTCTGTTTATTATTATTATGGTTTTATAAAGAGAATAGATCAATAGTATAGAATATGATAATTGTATATTTATTATTGAAATATGAAGCATGAATGTTATATGTGAAATAACAGTAACAGATCTCGATATTCGTAAAGGAATGTATAAAATGAATATTGAAATAATAAAACAGATCATCATTCAATAACAAGAATGAATGCTTCGTTTATTAATTTATCTTGATCAATCACACACTTATACGCTTTGTTGAAGAATATAACAAATAGAAACTATGTTTATTCCTATACAATACGAGTATTATAACCAAATACTGACTCTTTTATTTTTCTTAGAGATAATAAAATAAACTGCCCAGTTGTTGCACAATTAACAAATATTATATAAGATATATTATATAAATGTATAACGTAACCTCTTAATTATGTTAATGAGATGCTCATCAGTTGTTTAGTCAAAATAAAGGAAACTATAGAGAGACAAAGTGTACATAAAACATGTAGCTTCCTTTCCTTGCTGGCGGATATCACAAATAAAGGAACTAAAGCTCGTTTAGCCTCTGATGTTGCGTTTCACAGTAAATATACAAGGTTTCAAGATATAATATCAACTTCCTAATTTATTTAACAGTAAGATGTGTATTACAATATTACATCACCTTATTCGTCTAGATTAATTAATTATTAATAAAAACCCAAACTGAATATACAATGAAAATGTTATTATAGATAGATGGATAGATATGATCTTTATTGCACACAAAAACAGAAAAAGATACAAAAGTGACAGATTAAGAGCTACATAAATACCCGCATGCTAAAGAGCATTTTTTGCAATTATGAAACAAAAAATAATCCTTTTGTCTGTCGTATCTATTATGAAACAATACGAGGATAATTTCTAAGTATAATATAAGTTGATTCTTTAAAACTCTTACATATTATTTTAGATGTTTAAAATTAAACTTTTATACCTTCACATTCTGTCTAAAGGTTAAATTACTAATTGTTTGTTTGTTGCGTCAAAGTTTATACTTCTCAGTACAATAACAACTCAAAGAAACTTATAACTGGTTACGGTGAATAGGGAAAATTTTCAAGAGTCCTGCTTAAAAGTTCTTCAGATATCTTGACTTCTTATTAAATATTCTTTGAATATAATACTGTACTCTTAATGGGTAACTTTCCTATGTTTAAAAGAAAAGTTTTGCCGACAATGGTTAGAACGTATCTAACCAAGAAAATAAAATTATTAAAAATAATATAATTGGCTCTGTTGCAAAAACTTTATAAAGATTTAAATATGAGGTTTAAGAAAGAATAACTAGGTACAAAATACAGCATTTCCATTAAATAATCGGTCGTATCGTAACTCTTCTTGTTTCATAAAGAGCAGTACTGAATGTAATATATATGTAGCGGAATGAATAACAGCCTTTTGGGTTTCACAGAAACAAAAAATAATGCAAAGTCTATTCTTCATAGTTAAAAGAAACATAAGCTTTGAAACGGCTGTTTACAAAATTTAGGGGTTTTCCGTAAATGTAGATAAAATATTAAGGATTTTTCTCAGCTTTGAACTTCTTTCAATATTCACTAAATAATTTATCATTAAACATTTACATTTCACTTTTTATAGCTTACACTTTCAAAATTACTCTTCTTCTTTAAATATAGAGCAAAGCGATCAGTTAAAGTAAAGAAATTAGTATTTTATTATATTAAGACTGGAATATTTTGTTACATATTGATACATTTCCAGAATCAAACATCTGTTTGGAACACTTGAATACTTGTATTATAATAATACATCGTTCAACAAAACAGAAATACTAAGACTCACAATGATAAAATAATTTCACAAAACTGATATTAGATTACATTTGTTGTAAATAAGACATGTAAGAACAATCTACAGATAAATATTTATATTTAATTCGATCAGACAGTAAAGGAGCTCGATAAAGTGGACCCTTGTTACTACAATCAGGATCCTTGTCGATTGATCCCAAAGATGGCGGATTAAGGAATAACGAATCTGGAACATGTTTTGGCTTAGTATACTTTTTTAGGCTAAGCGATTTTTTGTTTAATTATGTTGTTCATTTATCCTACACAATTGGAATGATAAGAAATGAGACACAAAATGTAAAACTTTTATTATTCAAATTTTCGTATAAAAGTGTAAATAAAAAAAATATAGTTATAAATTTATATAAAGATGTATTATACTACTTTTAAAGCACGCATTGTTAATTAATAATTGTAATCCTTCTCAAAGCGGGTAGAGAGAAAGACTAGACGAACCAGCATCAGGCCCATGTGAGAAGATTTTTTCTTCCAAGATCGTCCAACAACATAGCAAGACGAGGAAAATCTCTAAATAAAATTTAAAAGCAATTGAGATATTGCTTCAATTCGAGATAAGCAGGCTTATCTAAATGATGGATGATAGACTGCGGCTGGTAGAAGATGAATCTTTCAAAGTAATAAAAGTTAAGACGGCAGTTAGTTGATTATCTTTAGCAAATTCAAAGTTATTGATAGGTCCTTATGAAAATATTTGTTATTCTAAAAATAAATTTCAAGTAAACTCTCCTTGGTAGGAACTTAAAAATTTTAAAATCTCGAGTATATACAATGTCTATTAAATGTTTCCTAGCAGCTACTTTTTAATAAAGTGGTTAGTAAATGTAAAAAAAATGCCATGTTTAATATCAAAAACCCTTAGACAGAATAAATAAATGAAATCTAAAATATATATACTTTTTATAAAACATTATTTAATCTTCTTTTATATGGGGATTGTAATTTATGAAATTCGTCCAGCTGTGTGTATAAAACGAGGTAATAAAAAACCTTACAAACATATATACCTACATACTCGCAATAAATAACCTCTTATTGACACAAAAGAAGATAATAGTTATTAATTGGATCAATAATAAGTTTCAAAAAAGTTTTTACGACTAAAAAGATAACAAAATATTAAATAAAAAATACTTCTTTTAAAAATAAATCTTTAATAATACGAATATATAACTATCATATAATATAATAATTTAAGTTAAATTTAATTCGTCCCATCGAACTTTATTTTGTAGTTAGTTTGGAAAGTGAAAGTTTTGTATTACTTTGCAAAGTGTATTTTAAGAGGAAACTTTTGGGATACCTCTAGAGGTACAGTTACACTTATTTAATCATAAAACTAAAGAAAACACGATGAAGTATTCATGATTTTAACTTTATTAAATCCAACAAATTATTCCTTCAGTAACATATAAGTGTTAATCTTGTTAATTCTTTATTCATTTAAATAACAAAGTAAGCATGACGCAGATAATACATTTAAATACAAGTTGAACCTTCTAGCAATATGATAACTATGTAAGATATATATTAATTCTCTATTAAATTCAACAAATAAATATCTAGCATAACAACAAAATTCTTACACTTACCTCTTAAACAACTCCAAATAAACACAAATCGCTTTTCTCTCTGTACGCTAAATGCTGTATGTCACCTTTATATAATAATAATTATAGTATAAATAATATGACGAGCTTTACTCAAATTCGTTAAATCAAAATTGTCTAGACTTCATTGAACATTTGGTTTATTGAAACCTATAATTAAGATAACATGACTTAATTATAGTAAATATAAAAACTTACAAATAAAGATAACAGCTTTTATATATATATAATTAACAAAGAAAACAAAACGGCAGAATATAGTGTAGTATTGTGTAGGAAGCTTTTCAAAAGCTTTCTACACAATACATGTGCAGAATTAGGGCGTGTCATTGTTACTGACCGTGAAGTAATTAAAATCTTTTGAACCAGTTTTATAAAATGTTTTACTCCAGCCATATCATATAAAACTATTATTGTATATGTCCATAGTAACTTTTAACTACATGAGTTTTTTTTTGTTTATATCCTTAAACACGCGTGAATTTAAAGTTGTTACAATCTTGTATCACAAATTTATTGAAGAACAAAAAGAGCCACTTAGATCTGTCTTCTCCAAGTATCTTACATCTGGTCACTTGTGAACATCATATCTTTAATATATTTAATTTATCCTTTAATGAGGTGATAAATGTTAATGAGTTTGCATGACGTCCCGCACCGAGTAGAATCCGCAATAAACTTAACTTGAAGTTATTTGTTGTTTATCCCGGCCTCTTCACACTAATAGCTCTCATGACAATGAATGGATTTATGTAACGTGCACCACTTTTTTAGGGTTCCGTAAGTTAAGTTACAGTTTTATCATGTCCAACCGTGCGTCCGTCTATCAAAAATCTAACTAAGAAACAATTACTACTAGAAAGCTGTACTTTTGTAGAAACATATATATTAGCCACGCCGACATACATATTACCCCATGATAATGCGGGGTATAATAAGATAACTCTTAATAAAATGTATAGGGCTTACAAAAATAAATTTTGACTTAGAGATTTGTTTGTGAAATATTACACATTGAAGTGCAGATTTTTCTTAGATTCGAATCTAAGAAAAAATTGCAGCTCTCCTCAGTTGCAAAACGCCAAAAATGTCAACTTCAAATATTTATTTATCCGTATTTGACCACTTTTTCCGTTAACCGCAATTAAGAGATATGTGTATATAGTTTACCTACTCAAATAAAACAGAATTTGCAACGCCTACGCAATCAAAATTCTACCCGCTGCAAATAATATAATAATAATATATCTCTGTGTCATGTATAGATAAATAAATTCTTTGATGTTAAATTACAAAGGTCATTGAGGTCCCTCCAATAAAAGCTTAAATAAAAGCGTTATTTCATTTCCAAAGCCTATAAAATAAAACTAGAAATTAAATATTAACGTTAACAATGGGATCGATGTTAGTGATAGAAAAGAACATTAAATAAAAATAACAAACTTGAATTAGTAGAGCTTTAAATAAGATTAAAAACTTTGTCTAAGAGTAAATCAGAAAAGTCGTCAAACGAAAGTCATTCGAATTTTACTAGAGTTAGATTTATTTCAGAACTCTCGCCTATTTCACGGCTCAAACAAGTTATTGTTCTTCGTTTTGACTTAGACCGTTACAAATATACAGATAAAATCTAGTATTGTGTTGTTTACACTTTTAAAATTGATGTTTAAATCATCAAACTGAACGATTAGATTTGTAATTCACTTAATTAAAGTACTTAATTATCAATATACAATTAATATATATTAAATCTTACGTCTGATCCGGATTACCCCAATAACAGCCTTTAATTTTTGACCGATTACAACGGAGAGCCGTTTCGATTGTCAGGAACCCGATGCTCTGGAAATAGCTGAAGTAACGCCGAGATTTATAGGCACTCTAGAGAAATGATCATTTTAATTAACTGTCGTTAGCTAGTTAGTGGGATTTTTACAGACTGAGATATATTTAAAGTTTCTTATTTAGAAAAAAGTTTTTTGATGAAAGGTACTGTGCGGGTGAAACTGCTGCCATAAGATATTTAATAAACAGATAAATAAGACCTATTGCCCAGTACAAAACCAATTCTATTGCTATAAATTTGCATTCATTTAAAAATCCAACAACAGACAACGGGGAAAGCAACTGAATAGCTGATGGTTTTATAATTTTCTAGGAAATGAAAAACAAAACACCCAATGTTACAACAGTGACTACAAAGTGCAAAGCACGTAGTAGAGCTTTTGGTTTTTCTGTCCATTGTGTCCTATTAAAGAATGAAATAGCACATTTAGTGAGTAATTATTTCGTAAGTATTTAATATAAACAATGAAGTACAAATGTTGCTGCCTTTCTAATATTATATAACATCATCACATTATATAACATTCTAATATTATATAACATCATCATATTATATCATTTAAATACAATTAAAGTTTACAAACCTGAACAGCAACCACTCGTAGTAAGAACTCATTAATTATTTTAATCTTCGCTTTTCAAGCAAACTTTTGTTATTTGTGGCTTTTGTTGTATTTTCTTTAAAACAACATTAAAGAAACAAATGTTTTTAATTTGAAACATTAAAATATATATTTAAAACTTTTATATGTTGCAGGTAACCTTTAATTAATAGAATACTGACAATGTTACTCGAATTCATATTTACCTGAACTTATATACTAAACTTATAATTATAGACTTCATAGAAAGTGTGACGTCATATGAAGTGGTCAGAAGCGAAACAGAGTTGTATGTGTGTGTAAAATGAAAATTAAAGGCCGACTTTTCCGAGCTTATGAGTACGAATAACGCATAAGTTCAACAGGTTACATTTTCGAATGTAAAATTGGTCTACTTTTATAATTAATAGTAAACCGTGGACATTATGTTATAACTAAGTTTGATGATAACAACTTTAAACGTCACACAAAAATACACAATATTGGATTTTAACTTTATATTTGAAATGGTCTAAGTAAAAGAGAAAAAAAACTTGCCTGGACTGTAAAATAAGAGAGTTCTGAAATAAATCTGACTTTAGCGAAGTAGGAACGTAATTCAGACTTTCGTTTCATGACGTTCCTGATTTACTCTTAATAAAGTTTTCTGATCTGATTCAAAGCTCTCTGAATTCAAGGTTTTTATTTTGCAATAATTATATTAAAATACGCAAATTCAAAAACAAAAAGTTTGTTAAACATTTTTATACTAATTAAATAGTTAGTAGTAAAAGTTTAAAGAGTAAAAAATATTTAATTTAATATATAAGAACAACAGTTAAAACAATTATCTTTAGAAATGTAGTTTTTTTTATGTTTTGTGTATTATTTTGTAAAAAATAAATAAGGTTGTGCAACAATTTTCCCATTTCTTTTATTTATTGGGCATTTTTATGTTCACAGTTGTTGTTTAACAGTTTTTGCTATGATGCTATGATATCTTAAGCTGTAGAAGTACTAGTTTTAGGTTTCTCTTGGCCTGGCATATCCTTGTACAACGAGTCATTATTTTTATGTTTAGTAATTACGTAATTAATTAAAGTAAATTAAGTTAGTAGTAAATTCCTTATATTGGCGAAACCAAATTACATTTAATTAGTATTATCGTTGTAAATTTATGAATTGTAAGAAATACCATTTTTTAAGACGAAATATATTTTATTCAAAAATATAATAATAAATCCATTCGGATTGTTGAAAAGAAGTTTAAAAGTTTCGATTCAAAAAAATCAACTTAATGTTAGCTTGACTTTCATTGGTTTGAAGATTCGTTATTCACCTGTTTATTTTACGAGTAAAATCAATTATTTGGATTTGAAAGATTAATTGTTTGGGATTGGCGTTGTATCCCAATGTCTTCAGGCTCTGCTTACATACATCTCAAGTGTAACTTGCCATTTGGTTGATATATAGATATGAAATATAGCGGAGAGCAAAAAGATAAGTGTGTATAAAGAAAAATATATATATTTTTAAACTAAATGCTGTCACTCGTTTGTGCGATATATTATCAAAACTGTTTAGAAATAATCAAATAACATAAAAAAATTGCGCTCGTTAAAGAATACGTGTTAGTTTAATATTAAAGATATTAAAGCGATTAATTTTAATAATAATCATGTAAATTAATCTTTAACATAATAAATAAGTTATTCAATATCATAGTTATATGGTTCTACATCACATATTTACTAATTTTTCTTGCTTATGTCTTATCATTCCAATGTTACTGGATGGCACATAAAACACAAATAGTTGGTAAAAATATTACCAATTCAAAGCATGTCCCAGTCTCGTAATTCTTTAATCCGCCATCTTCGAGATCAATCGTGGAGGATGGTGATTGTAGTAACGAGGGTCCACTTTATGGAGCTCCTTTACTGTCTGATCAAATTACATATAAATATATAAGTGTCTTTATTTTTACAAAAGCAATAGTTACAGTTTTTGAAGACTACAAAGTGTAAAATATATTTCATAATTCCACTTTTAAAAAACCAAAATCTTATCTTAAAATTAATAATAAAGTATTATATGAAAATATTGAGGATTCTCGTGGATCTTATTTTATCAATTAAACACTCCAGTCTAATAAACTTGGCTTTATTTTTATAACATATTAAAGAAAATACAGCGTCCGTTCTACATCTTTCTCAATTCCAAAGACCTATCGCATAGACTATATTCAACCTATCATAGACTACAGATAAGACAGATTATATAATTGCATTTATCATCAGAAAATTTTATAATATAGTATTTAAACAGGTTTAGTTTTAAAAGAAAATCGTGGAGATAAAATTGAGATGCTGTATTAAGGATTTATGTAGTGGATATATTAATGTAGGTCATGGTTTAAATTTAGTTCCTAGTTTCTTGGCGTCGGTAAGTCGCTCAGGTGTACGGCTCAGGTGTGCGAGGACCATCCTTATATAATTATAACCATATATATATTCCTATAATCCCGTATGTTATACATACATCATACCTATAATAATATTTATGACCAGACAATATTAATATACAGATGACGTCACCTATTAGAAAACAAACGTCTGTGTAGTATCAGTTGCTGAAAATAAAATGTTGGAGCAATTTTCTCGCAATATGCTTATCTTGGCAAGTGGTATTTTTCTTACGATACCTTTAAATAATAATAGAATTTAAGAAAAAACAAAAATTACTAACACATAATAAGATTACATTGGTATTTTCTAAATAAACAAACACATCCTAGTTAGTGATCTGCCATTTTAGTAGAAGAAAGGTTTAATTATATCTAGCACCAGGAGGTCACTGTTGATATTTAATACTTTATATTATAGAAGAGTTCCTTGACAAGTTCTGTGTGACTTTCCTGACTTAAACTTGGCGACGTCAAAATAGGACGAAGATTATCAAATAACGTAAATAACTGATTTCTGGATTATAATTAAAAATTTAATAATTTTTGTATTGATAATAATATTAAACTTTTAACCGTTAATAATCAATCGCAATAACAAATAAATAGTATTTTCACATTCCAATGTCTGTAGATTTCATATATAACAATAAAATAAAATTTTATTCTCGACATTTATATATTTCTATTCCAATATAAAGTTCAGCCCTAAGCAAAACGTATTTAATGCATTTTCCTTTTTATAAACTTAGTAAGGAATTCATAAGTTAGTTTATTAAAAAAATAATAATATGATATTACAACGTGTTGGACTCATCCCGGTGGCTGCAATTTGCTGATATGTTACGAGTATAACTGAAATGTCACCGTCAGTTAATATAAGAGGTTAAACACACTTACATATTAATGTAGTCTAATAAATAGATTTATCCATAACTAGCTCTACCAATATTGTTAACTTGTACTTTGTTCTTATATAAATTAGTGATATTAAATGTAATATGTTATTAGTATTTTTTAACAAAAACAAGCAAATTATTTTAATTGAATTTGTCACCAATCTTTGTGTTTGAATGTCGGATGTCGCAAATAAAAGGGAAAAGTTTGACCGACAATGACGCAGGTGTCAGTGGCCGAGGCATTCGGAAAATTTATTATTTATAAAATATACAGTTTATATTTCCTTTATATATTATCTTTTTATACTAGACCTTGTACTTACACTATATATTATCTTTTTATATATTATACTAGTTTTATGTATTTCACACTTCACTTCACACTCTTATATACTAGTTTTATGTATTTCACCTATATGCTAGACTTGTATATGTTGTGTACTTTATATATATACTTCCTCTACATATAAGCCTTATGCACTTTATATACTTCGCTTATATACTAGTCCTATGTACTAGTAATTTATGTACTTTTCTTATATTCTTCTTCTTTTATTAATCTGCGTTAACCAACGCAAGCCATACTTTCCGATACTTTCTTTTTTTGTATAATTTTCTATACATATAATTTTCTCGCTTTATATATATAACTCCTTAATCTATGTTTCTTACTCCATAGTTTTAAATCTATTGTTCAAAGTCCAAAAACAATACAATGAAATATATACTAATAATTATTATTATGATAATGGCAAAAAAGATAACAATCTCATTAAGGATACATAGATTAATAATTTTCCCTGTATCATGTATCTATTACGTTTCCTTTATCTATTATCAATATACGAGTAAATATGCATTGTGTATGTGAAATTAGTATGCATATGATATTACATATTCTTCATTATGGCTTAATACAATATATTGTTTTTAAGTAAATGAAGGTATTTTAAAGATTAATCAAGTAAGCACAATTATAATTTATTAATTAAATACTTTTGCGTTAATCAAATTATTTTTTTAATGAAATTGAATGAATACTAACCTAAATATATGTGACTTTATTGGATGTATCAACTACCTCAAGTTTCTTCCACACTATCGTATATTTTTATTATTTGAATGTTACTGTTCTGCCCTTGTAGTCCACTTTACATAAAATTATTTATAAGTTACCAGTTTTGCCAACTTTCTCAAATAAAGTTCTGAGAAGCTGCGGAGGATTCAGAAGGAATTGTTTAAATTTTTAACCAACCTTTATCCAAATCATACCCCTTTATTAAAATACTTACAGAATATTACTTATTTACTTAAGAGGTAACATTTCTAATTATTATGTTTATTAAGATAGGTGATGATGCATAAATTAAAACTGTAAACATGATATTAGTATAGATATAGATAAACAAGAAAACATTACAAAGTATTTAGTTTAAACTAATTAAACCTATTAGTAAAGTTGTATTTTTTGTTATAAAACTTAATACTTTATATTATAGTACTAAGATCTCATGTGTGAATTTAAATGATTAATATTAATCAAAACAAGATATTTACAGTAGTAGTTAATAATTGTTCCACTGTACTGTCACTACACCCAGATATACGAGTACCTATAATATACCAGTGATTAGAGGGAGTAATCAGCATACATCAGGATTATATTACGAGATGCTGTATTCAGGATTTATGTAGTGGATATCTTAATGTAGGTCATGGTTTAAATTTATGTTACGAGTTTAGAAATGTTATCACTGATACATTTATATATTATGATTTATTATATATTTGGTTATAAATGTGAAGTTCTTTACATTTGAGATACTATGCTAATGCTTAAAAATATCAATAGAAACTTGGAAAGCAACTAAGCAGCTAATGCTTCTACATATATTTTTTAATTTAAAAGAAAGTTCCCAATGTTACAAAATTAGAAAGAGCAATTCGGAAGCCACGTAGTAGAAATCTTTTTCTATCAATTGTGATCTATTAAAGAACAAATCTGAATATTTCGTGAATAATTCTTTTGTAAGTATTTAATATATACAATGAAGTACATATGTTTACCTTTTTATTATTATATAACATTTAAACACAACGAAATGAAGTTTAGAAAATGTTAATATGTTGTATCTCCGCATCTTCAAGAGCACTCCTCTCAATGCTCCTCGACAAGTATCGGATATATCAAGGATCAGCCAAGGATCGACCTCATATTTTTGAATAAAATTTATTTCCCTCTAAAAAGAGGTTAAAAAGGCGCACAGGTTATTAATTAATATATTTAGTTCTATCGGGCAGTAAAGGAGCACGATAAAATGGACCCTCGTTCGTCCCCTACAATCACTGTTAATTTGTTATAATATGAGTAAGTTTAAGTCAATACCGTATTCTAACAATGTCGTAGTCAATGCTCAGTTAACTTATAATTCAGTATAAGTTATAATGGGAACATCGACTTTAATATCTATTATTTATTAATTAATTACTACTATTTTATTACTAATATATATTACTAATACCTTTTTTTTTTTTTCTTTGGTAATATCCGTTACAGATACCCGCCGACCAGGAAGGTGATGGCCGGAGGGTTATGTGGGACTACTCGACAGCATAGAGGACGCTAAACTGAGTATAAAATATGTAGCATTGATAAGTGTCACATGTGTAATGGATGTCATATTTTAAAGATATATAACAAATGTATTACGGTTGTATTCTTGTTATGGTATTATTAAGACAACAAATCAATAGTATACTGTATTTTTCTAATTAAAATATAAAGCGTTTATGTTATATGTAAAATTGTAATTTACTTCGATGTTCACATAGGAATATATAAAATGAATATTGAAATAATAAAACAGGACATCATTCAGTAACGAGAATGAATGCTTCGTTTATCAATTCAATTTATCTTGATCAATCGATTCACTTTGTTAAAAACTATTATAACAAAGTAACATAAAACTGACTCCATAGTTACTGTTTTCTATTGAAAGTGTCATAACAAATAAAATAATTAATAAATTTGTTATATATAAAGATAATAAGTTCTTAACTTAAGAACTCACTTTTGTTTCTTAAAATCTGTCAGATAGCCGTCTCTTTAGTTAAGGTTTCTTCGTATTCTCCGCACTAAACGAAGTAAACTGCCCATTCACAAACTATTATATATATAATAACCGCAATTAAGTAATTATTTAATGAGTTCTGTTCATCAGTTGTTTGGTCAAAACAAAGGAAAGCATATAGAGACCGAGTGTACCTAAAACTTGTTGGCGGATATCACAAACAAAGGAACTAAAGTTCGTTTAGTCTTTGATGTTATGTTTTACAAACAATGCAAGGTTCCAAGATATAATATCAACTTCCTAGTTTATATTACAGTATGATATATATTATAATATTTCATCTTATTATTCGTCAAATTTAATTTGATAATGTTACAAAGACAACATATCTTTAGATTCCAAATAGTACAAATATTTGAAAGAAAATAAATAATTTAATTTAACGATATAAATTATGAAATTATTTAAAAATATAATAAAACTTAACATAGCACAAGCACTTATTGTTAATATTAAATGCCATTATAAGCTAACATTTATTCAATAAAATTAATTATATATCAACAATACAAACTACTTTAAGCTTTATTGGTTGAATTAAATTGTTATAGCTGTGAGGAGGGTTATAAAATTAAATTTGAAAGGTAATTTGATTACTCAGTAATATAGTTGCAATAGAATTTGCAGCGCCGTTTGGCTGAAAGGTACAATACGGGTGCTCGATAACTTTATTATTATGCGAAAGATTATAATTAGTGTTCAGTATATATTAATTATACTTTTAATAAAATGTATTATACAAAAATATAATTTTCTGATATTCTTTGCTATTTTAATAGAGTTTACATGTGGTATTGATAAATTAACAAACATTTTAATGGATAAATAAAAATAATAGGATATTATTTGAAACTGAACAAAGAAATTACATTCAATTAGACAAGTTAAAAATGTTTTTCTTCTTCATAATACAGTTATATAAGGTTTCGAATGAAATTACGTTTGGCGGCCAGGGTAGTGGAAGCTGAGGAATACATGCGTGACTGCGAGCTGCAGCGCAATCGGTTGCACCACGAAGCCAGCAGCACCGTCCGCCAGAGAAACAGGGGATCAGCCGATTTCAGAACCGGTGTAAGATAGTGATACTCCAGACGCCTTGCCTCAGGTGATATCAATACTCCAACGTCGGCTGAGATAAATTGCGGACTGACACACTGCGGGGAAATTGGTAGGAATTGTTTATATTATTAAACAACCATTATCTAAATCTTTAAAATTTATCAATACTTTCTTCAGAAAGAAAACTTTTCTAAAACATTATATTTCAAGGGAAAAGTATAAGTATTATGGTTATGCTGATAATAAAATATAAGATAAAAATAAAACATGGTAATTCTATACATATAAGATATAAAAGGAAAAATTTTAAAATGCGATTATCTATCAAGTGTAGTATTCAATACAGTGGTACAGCGGTCAGATGCAACCTGTACCACTGTATTGTCATTATACCATCAATATGTATATCAATACGAGATGCTGCATTAATAACTTATGTGTAATGTAATTTGTACGAATGTTAATTTCAATTACAATTTTTAAATTGTATAATAATGGAAGCCACATTGTTTCTAGGTCTCTATGTCTCGTCTTCTTACGAAAACGAAGAAAAAAATATTCCATGATGATCATAATTAAAAAAACTTCGAAACTTAGTACATACACGTACATCTTCAATATATTTCAAGTTAGTGTTAAGTATTTGGTGACGAAGAAATTAGGTATTTGATTATTTTATTAAAATAATTGGATCATTTTAAAAACAAATTAAACCCGATAAAGATTTTCAATTACCTGCATAATAAAACGAGTCTAGCAGTTGAAAAATTGTACCCCGATTTGCCGTTAAACACTTTGGTATCTTGGCGTCATAAAAAGAAGTCTTCAAAACTTTTACCGCCCCGTTGTGGTTAGAATATTATTAAATCTTATTACGACGTTCATAATATTTTCATTATAACATTTATAAGGGTATACGAAAATGATGGTCCCAGTAAAACAAAATAAATGTTATAAAAAGTCTTACATTCTAGACAAAAAAAAAGTATATAATATGAGGTAACAAATAACATTAAATTTCATCACATAAGTTCAAATCTAGTTTCGTATGAAAAATTTATCGAAATTAATGATTAAATACCATAATTGTACGAATTGACTATCTAATCGTTGAGTTTACGTAATATTTGATGCTGGTATTACATCAATTTGATAATAATGTGAACATCTAAACTAAAGTAGACAGTATTATACTCGTATTTCATCTGTATATTTGAAATTAAGTTAAAGCGAATACAAAAGTGACTTGTCGGGACCGTGAAATAAGAGACTTCTAATAAAAATCTGATTCCAGCGATGTACGAACGTAATTCAGACGTTCGTTTGATGGCTTTTCTGATTTACTCTATGAAAAACTTTGTGATCTGATTCAAAGCTCTCTGAATTCATGGTTTTTATTTTTCAATATTTATATTCGCATATTCAAAAAGTATATTAAATATTTTTATGTAATTGAATAGTTGGTTGGAAATGGTTACATAATTTATTTTATTATAATTTGAGTTCTCTCCTGACCTGGTGCATCTTTTTACTTAACACAAAAATTTATATTAAGTAAAATTAAAATTTACACTTTAACAATTTTTAAAATTGTTTTGTCTTAAATTAAATATTAAAATTTACTTACCCATATAAATTATAACGATCTTTCAGCAGCAATAGCTTTTGCTTTTTTGAATAACTGTTTATTAATGGGCGTTCACAAAAAAAAATCTCTCAGTGTAGGCATGAAGACTATACACGTACGTACGTCCTGATAAAATTGCATTTTTGAGTGTTTTTCGCCTGTTTCATAAGTGTTGCAAAGGTTGAACTTTTGTAGCAGACTCAATTTGCTCTGGGAATAAAGTCACTCCCTCATGCCTTACTATTTTAACAACTTAGTTTACACGGGTTTTTTGACATTACTGGTAAACCTACTATTATATCGAACATCGTGTTCGAGATTCTGGCCCACTGTTGCTGATTATTACTTGGCTTAGTAAATCAGATAATTAGTGACTTTTACTTTTGTTTCATACTCCTGGAACTTCTTATAATAAACTAATAATGATGTTAGTTTATTATACATACGGCGTAAATTATTGTCCAGTGACAATTTAATAGGTAAATCGATAACGTATTTTAGTCAAGGTTTCTGGATTTATTTTATGGAAGCTTCGTTCGGATTCTGGATTTATTTTATCGTTAGCTGTAAAAAAAGTGTGAAATGCTATAATGCTAAAACCTTGTGAAGTCAATAATAAAATACTTATTTAAAGATGTACGTATATACTGATCCAATCTTGGGGTTATATACAAATTAATATATATGTAGATGAAATCAAAATTGTGAATTATGTTTTTAATAACATATTCAAAATCAACATCCAAACAAAATCATGAATTTTATTCAAAATAAAATATTTAAATAGAATTTTCTTTCATCTTCTGATACAAAATAAAAAAGAAATTAGTTTGAACCTCTAAAAACGGAAATTAGTAAGAATTTATTTTGTTTTATACAGTGAAATAAATATAACTTCAAAATCTGTGTGTATTATAATTAGTCAATAAATTGTAAATATAAAGGTTCTTATGCAGGCTAGAAAAGCTTATTACAACTTAACAATAATTTTAAAGTAATAAAAGTATTAGATAAGTAAGAAATTAATAAAAAAGAAATTAAAATGGTAAGTAATTTCATCAAACAGGAGATGATATAAAATGACCCTCGTTGCGTCTTTCCTAGTATTAACGATCCTGCGAGATTGAAATTGAGGATTCAACGGATTAAGGGCACTGAGAAATAGAAAACAAAATGATATTTATTATATATTTAATATCTACATAATATAAAGCATAATTAAAATGAACATCGAAGTATTTCATGACTATATTTGTTGTGATTTTGAGTGCTACGAATGTTTTTATATTACTGTATTGTATGAATTATTCTTTAATTATAAAAAAGTGAGAATACGTATCTCAATCACTGACAAATAAAAAAAATTGTATTTAGCATGTATTTTAACAAAAACACTACTTTAAATATTTTTATAAAACTATTGTAAAATATAAGCGTGTCATGATCATGTGTCATAAAATTACTTATCGTTTAACAAAGTCTATATCTATTAGTAATATTGACAATCATTCATCTTTAAAAGTTTCTTTCATAGATAAAGTCAGCAAAATTCAAACCTTCTCAATCTATAGCTAGATCGGTCGGGCTATTGCTAGTCTCAAAATCAATTTCATATTTTAGACAGACTACCGAGATGAATGCATCGTCTACCTTAATAAAAATAAGAATAGTACAAAGAAACTGTGGCAAGCTTTGTTGTCTAACAACTTATTTTCAAGGTTTCTATTGACCATTACTTTCCTTACACATAAATTGAAAGTTTTCTAAAGCATTGAATATTTTTATAGCACAAGATTCATCTCTATCTGATACAGAAACACAGAGTCAATTTCATGATTGAGATTTATTAATACTTATAAATATATAATAAAAATAAGTAATTTAAGACAGATATATATTGATCTTTAATTTCATCAGGCACTAAAGGAGCGCCATAAAGTGGACCCTCGTAACTACAACCACGATCTTTCACGATTGATCTTGAGAGATGGGGGATTAAAGAATTACGAAACGAGAATTGTGTCTGAAAAGTCTAAAAGTAACATGATTTCAACAAAATTCAGAATCCTTGGTAATGGAGTTGTTCACCTATTAAATTGTCACTGGACAATAATTTACGCCGTATGTATAATAAACTAACATCATTATTAGTTTATTATAAGAAGTTCCAGGAGTATGAAACAAAAGTAAAAGTCACTAATTATCTGATTTACTAAGCCAAGTAATAATCAGCAACAGTGGGCCAGAATCTCGAACACGATGTTCGATATAATAGTAGGTTTACCAGTAATGTCAAAAAACCCGTGTAAACTAAGTGGTATTTTTATTTCACAAATAGGAAATAACCAACTATTTTACTATCATCTTGTTGTCGTCTCGAATATAAATTATATTTCCCAAATATATGTTTTTATGGTTAAACAATTATTTTATTACATACAATTAAGTATATTCAATAATATTTGTCATAAGTGTTTTTGTTCAATGTATGAAAAAGCCAGCGACATTGTACGACGTTGAAAACAAATGAACATTTTATATTTAATGAATAAAACATGAAAATAAAACTTAGGTGTCGTTGGCATAGATATATAGATACAAATATACATACATAACGATATATACTATCCCTTTAAAGAAATATAACGTTCTATTTTTGTAGGCATTTATTTGTATTTAAACTTAAAAACATCCTTAGGATATTGTCAACTAAAACTAAAGTCGTCTTGAACATTTTTAAAACTGAAAAAAAAATACGTATGAGCAGACTAAAAACGGTACAGAAAAAGATTGAAAAATTAATAGTAATTTAAACATATGTTACAAATATGATGTTATTCGTTCTTTGAGTATATATTATAGAAAATAAATATTAATTCATTGCTTTTCAAATTCAATTAATCGGTATAACAAAATAATAGGAGTATGTGACAAATAATATTTATAAATCTTGTGCTAATAGTGACTAATTAGTTATATCATTCACAAAACACATTGCTTTTTCATGTCTGACTTATCATTTTCTTATATTCTTGATTGTTAAAATAAAGAAGACAAAGACATCAAAACAATATTACTTGATATATAAATTAATTACTAATCATTTAATTTAACCAAAAATCATAAACAGATTACAAAATATATCTACACAATTATCCACCCTCGTACGTGACAACTGCTTTAACAATATTGATCTAATATTACAAGGATCTTTTCAACACACAGACGGGTTAATATAGTGACGATAGCATTTGTGTCATCAGAGAAATTTGCAACAAAGCAACAAGTTTTGTTATTATGATATAATATTAAATTACCATTTTTATAATGAAATCTATATTTATAGTAAATATTATATTTTTAATCTAAAATTATTAACAATTATAAATTATTACTAATATTAATTATATCATCTTCTATTATAAACAAATATTAAAAGTAAGCAATTAAAGTAAATTAATATATTAATTTTGAATCCAATCAAAATTAATTGTTAAAACACAAATTCACTAATTAATATAACTGTCTTCGTTTGTTTTGAAAATCTTTAACTATATATTATAAAATATAATTTTGTTACATGACACTGAAACTATATTAAAGATGAAAGCATAAATGCAATGGCATTTAAAGAACTTGATACACTTAAAGAATAATTTAATATTTAATGAATCTTACGAATAATCATCTGAATATCGATTTAATATATTCAAATCAATAATGTATGTACGGTAACAGTACTCTGTACAGTATATGGTTTGCGTTTTAGCTTGTGCTTAAAATTAACAAATTAAATTGCATCAGAAGCGATTTCGCATGCAATATGAATTACATATAGAGTTTAAACCTATTTTCTATTTAAATTAGTATTAAATGATGTTGAAACAGATTAGATTACTATTGTTCATGTTATGATATCTCTTCTGCACGAATCATCGCTACACATACTCGCTGTTAACTTGTTATATAAGTAAGGACAAGAAAATATGACAGAAGGCTAAATACTAACATAGTAATATACAGATTTACAGTGTATAATGTAACATTGACAAGTACGAGTAGTGCACAGATGTCATGTCATACTGGAAGCAAAAGTGAAATGATAATTGGACAACAACGCATGATCAGTACAATTTACCTTATAACGTATACAAGATTAAAAATTTTGGTATATACATATTATTGAATTAGTATTCTGTTTATTATTATTATTAGGGTTTTATTAACAGAAAACATCCAGAATAGATAGTATACATTATGGTAAATGTATATTTATTATTGACATATGAAGCGTCAATATTACATGTTAAATAATAGTATTTGATCTCGATATTTGTATAAGAATCTATAAAATGAATATTGAAATAATAAAACAGATCATAATTCAGTAACGAGAATGAATGCTTCGTTTATCCATCTATCGCGATCATTCACACACATACACTAAGGTGAAAAATATTATAACAAAGAGACACAAAGTTTATTCTATTTTTATTCTGCTTAAACATTATAAACTAAACTGCACAGTTGTTGCACAATTAACAAATATTAATACAGATATAATATACATTAAGAACGTTACCTCATAATCATGTTAATAAGTTCTGTTCATCAGTTGTTTATTCAAAACAAAGAAACCTATAGAAACCGGGTGTACCTAAAACTTGTAGTTTCCCTTCCTGGCTGGCGGATATCACAAATAAAGTAACTAAAGTTCGCTTGGCTTATGATGTTATGTTTTACAAACCGTGACTACACAAGGTTTCAAGATATAATATCAACTTCCTAGTTTATGTAACAATAATACTTATATTATAATATTACATCACCTGATTCGTCAAGTATAAATAATTATTAATGAAAACCCAAACAGTACATAATGAAAAAGTAGTTATAGATAGATAGATAGATATGATCTTTATTGCACACACAAGCACAGAAAAACATACAAAAGTGACAGATTAAAAGCTACATAAATACCCGCATACTGAAGAGCACTTTTTGCAATTATGAAACAAAAAACAATTCTTTTGTCTATAACATCTATTATGAAACATTACGAGTACAATTTATAGAAGTAGATTATTTAAAACTCTTACATATTGTTTCAGTTGTTTAAAATTAAACTTTTATACCTTCACATTTAATTACTAAATGTTTGTTTGTTCCGTCAAAGTTTATACTTCTCAGTACAATATCAAAGAAACTTATAACTAACTGGTTAATACCAGCCGGACCAGCACCAGGCCCCTGATTAGATATTTTAAAACAAGAACAGCAATACAGCAAGACGTGCAAAATCACAGAATAAAAGAATTTAAAAGCAATTAAAATATTTTGTCGACTTCAGATAAGCAGGCTTATCTAAATGATGGATGATAGGCAGTGGCTGGTAGAAGATGAATCTTTCAAAGTAATAAAAGTTAAGACGGTAGTTAGTTGATTATCTATAACAAAAACAAAGTTATTGCTACGTTCTTATGAAAATATTTATTATTTTTAAATAAATTTTAAGTGTTCTCTCCTGGGTAATAACTTGAAATTTTAAACATTTCGAAAATATAAAATGTTTCTTAAATGATTCCCAATAGCTCCTTTTTTAATAAAGTGGTTAGTAAATAGTTAAAAAAAACTCTTAATTAAATGCCACTTTTATTTCGAAAAGCCTTAAGAAAGAAAACATAAATGAAATAAAATATATATACACTTTTTATAAATCATTATAAAATCTTTTTTTATATGAGCATGTATAAAAAAAAACTATGATTTAAGATATTTGTCCAGCTGTTTGAAATTAGAAACATTTATACATATGTATGCGAGCGAGCGAGTATGTACTCGCTATAAATAACTTATTATTGACACAAAAGAAGATAATAGTTATTATTTGGATCAATAATAAGTTTAAAAAGGTTTTTACGACTAAAAAGATAACAAGATATTAAATAAAAAATACTTCTTTTAAAAATAAATCTTTAATAATACGAATATATAACTATAATATAATATAATAATTTAAGTTGAATTTAATTCGTCCAATCGAACTTTATTTTGTAGTTAGTTTGGAAAGTGAAAGTTTTGTATTACTTTGCAAGATGTATTTTAAGAGGAAACTTTTGGGATACCTCTAGAGGTACAGTCACACTTATTAAATTATAAAACTGAAGAAAACATGATGAAGTATTCATGATTTTAACTTTATCAAATCCAACAAATTATTCCTTCAGTAACATATAAGTGTTAGTCTTGTTGATGTTTTATTCATTTAAATTAAATAACAAAGTAAGCATGACACAGACATTACATTTAAAGACAATTTGAAAATTCTATCAATATGATAACTATGTAAACTATATATTAATTTTCTATTAAATTCCATAAACAAATCTCTAGCATAGCAACAAAATTCCCATACTGTATTGCTATTTAAACAACTTCAAATAAACACAAATCGCTCTTATCTCTGTACGCTAAATGCTGTATGTCATCTTTATATAATAATAATTATAGTATACATAATATGACGAGCTGTACTGAAATTCGTTAAATTAAAATATAGTGTAGTATTGTGTAGGAAGCTTTTGAAATACATGTGTAGAGTTAGAGCGTGTCATTGTTACTGACCGTGAAGTAATTAAAATCTTTTGAACCAGTTTTATGAAATGTTTTACTCCAGCCGTATCATATAAAACTATTATTGTATATGTCCATAGTAACTTTAACCACATGAGTTTTTTTTTGTTTTTGTCCTTAAACACGCGTGTGTTGTATAACACCCTTATAACAAAATAATAAAAGAAGTACGAGAAGAGTCACTTACATCTGCCCTCTCTTACTTATATCTGGTCACTTGTAAACGTCATATGTTTAATATATTTCATTTTCCCTTTAATGGGGTGATAAATATTAATTAGTTTGCACGGCGTCCCGCGCCGAGTAGAATCCGCAACAAACTTAACTTGGAGTTATTTGTTGTTTATCCCCGCCTCTTAACACTAATAGCTCTCATGAAAATGAATGGTTTTATGTAACATGCTCAACTTTTCCACGGTTCCGTAAATTAAGTTACAGTTTTATCATGTCCAACTGAGTGTTTGTCTATCCACAGCCTATCTAAGAAACTATTAATACTTGAAAGCTGTAATTTGACATAAACATACATATTAGCCGCGCCGAAAATGTAGTACAATAAGATTTTTTTAGGATAAGTACTCTACAGTTTTTTTTTGTCTAATACTCCATGATGCCGGTTGTGTTTAGATAGCTCTTAGAAATGTGAAGGGTTTACAAGAACAAATTTTAACTTAAAGATTTGTTTGTGAAATATTACACTTCAAAGTGCAGATTTATTAGATTAAAATCTAAGAAAAAATTGCATCATTTAAAAGATATGAGGAAATAGATTGTCTACTTAAATATCAATCAAAGTCAATTAAAATTCTACCCACTGGGTATAAAAACTTATCTCATGTGTCATATATAGATAAATTAATTATTTGATGTTAAATTACAGAAATCATTGGTCTCGCCATCCGATGGAAGCCTATATAAAGCGTTTTTATTTCCAAGGGCTATAAAATTAAACTAGTAATTAATATTAACGTTAACGATGGAATCGATGTTAGTGATAGAAAACAAGACGAAATATAATAACAACCTTGAATTGGAAAAGTTTTAAATCAGATTAAAAAAATTATCTAAGAGTAAATCAGAAAAGTCGTCAAACGAAATTCATTCTAACATCTTTGGAGTTAGATTTATTTCAGAACTCTCGCCTATTTCACGGTCCAAGTTATTTTTCTTCTTTTTGAATTTGGCCGTTTCAAATATACAGATAAAATCCAGTATTGTGTTGTTTACACTTTTAAAATTGATGTTTAAATCATCAAACTGAACGGTCAGATCGTTAATTCACTTCATTATGGTACTTAATTATCAATATATATTAAATCTCATGTCTGATTCAGACTACCCCAAAATCAGTTTCTAGTATTTGGCCGTGTACAACTGAGAGCTGTTCGAATTGTCGGGGACCCGATGCTCTGGAAATAGCTGAAGTAACGCCGAGATTTATAGCCACTCTAGAGAAATGATCATTTTAATTAACTGTCGTTAGCTATTTATAATGGGACTTTTACAGACTGAGATATATTTAAAGTTTCTTATTTAGAAAAAAGTTTCTGTGTAGGTGAAACTACTACCAAAAGATATTTAATAAACAGATAAATGAGACCTACAACCCAGAACAAAATCAGTTCAATTAGTGATAACGATAAATTGGGCAACGGAATAGCCTGACTAATTGACTTCACCAAGCCTACTTAATATTGTTTAAATAGTTTGATAACCACTTTTAAATATTTGCTTTGAATTAAAATTTTAATAAGATTTAAATTTCAACACGTTACAAGTACCATTTCTGAATTCAGTGATCCGTCCTGTTAGTATTTAGGAATGAAAAATATGTCAGGTCTTCGTGAATCATTTGTTATGTTTTGTACTGTTGTCGGCTTTCTCGCAATCAATGCGTTTGTTTGAGGCACTGTGAATTACTGAAACAGAAGCAATATCCTGCTTTTGATTTTAACAATGTTGTGATAGAAATAAAATTGAAACATACCTTTGGCATATCGCCTGATTTCTTATTATATTCGTCAGAACTTTGAAATAATATGGAAGACTAGGATAATAATACACCGTTGGCAAATGGTTATATGCAAGCGATTCAAAGTGGCACTATCTGGAGCTTGTAGTGCGCTATGAGTATAGGTAATTGTATTAGGGAACATCTGACATCTATAATACGGGTTATGAAATGTTATCACTGACACTTTTATATAACATGATTTGTTATATTGTATTTCAACAGGCATTCATTTAAGAATCCAAAAACAGACAACTAAGAAAGCAACTGAATAGCTGATGGTTTTATAATTTACTTAGAAATGTAAAACAAAATTCCCAATGTCACATCAGTGACTACAAAGAGCAATCCGGAAGCACGTGGTAGAACTTTTGGTTTTTCTGTCCATTGTGTCCTATTAAAGAATGGAACAGCACATTTTGTGAATAATTATTTCGTAAGTATTCGATATAAACAATGAAGTACAGACAGACAGAGACAAATGTTTCTGCCTTTCTAATATTATATAACATTTAAATACAATTAAAATTTACAAACCTGAACAGCGACCGCTCGTACTAAAAACTTATTACATATATTAATCTTCGCCTTTCAAGCAAACTTTTGTTATCTGTAGCTTTTGTTTTAATGTCTTTAAATAATTGGAACCAACATTAATGGAACAAATGTTATTTAATTCAATTTGTTACATTAAAATATATATTTAAAACTTTAATATGTTGCAGGTAATCCAACCTTTTTTTAATTAGTTAATTTTATTAAAATAATGACAATATTACACGTAATAATTTATATTTATATTTACCTGAAATCTTGCACTAAACTTATAATTATAAATTTCATAGAAAGTGTGACTTCATATGAAGTTGTCAAAAGCGAAAGAGACTTGTATGTGTGTGTAAAGAAATTGAAAATTAAAGGTCGACTTTTCCGAGCTTACGAGTACGAATAACATATACGTTCAACAGATTACATTTTCGAATATAAAATTGGTCAAAATTTATAATTAATTGTAAATTTTAGATATTATGTAACATTTAAATATTAATGGTAATAATAAATAAGTTTGATGACAATAACTTTAAGCATTAATATAAAAATACACAAAATTGGATTTGGACTGTATATTTGAAATAGTCTAAGTCAAAGAAAGTAAAAAAATGACTTGCCTGAACTAAATAAAAGAATGTTCAGAAATAAATCTGACTTCAGCGAAGTAGGAACGTAATTCAGACTTTCGTTTCATTATGTTCCTTATTTACTCTTAAAAAGTTATCTGTGCTATTTCAAAGCTGTGTTTCAAAATTTCTGAGTTCAAGCTCTGTTTCAAAGTTTCTGAGTTCAAGGTTTTTATTTTTCAATAATTATATTTAAATATAAACATTTAAAGGGTTTGTTAAATATTTTTACGCATTTAAATAGTTAGTAGTAAATGAAAATTATATTAAAGTACTTCTTCTGCAATTTCAAAATGTGCTACTACTAAGATTATTCTTTACTTTACCTAATTTTCGGGTATTGTTAATGAATATATATAAAATATTGCTAAGCAATATCCTCTCATATTTAGGTTCGGAACAGGCTTTTATTTAAGTATGAAGAGAAATAAATGCAATGGTAATAAATAGACACCACTAGAAATAAAAGCTGTTCTTCTGATTTTTATTACAATTTAAATTACTTTAGGAGATGAAAGTAATCTTAATATAAAATTGGTCCGAAGTTGCTTTTATCTTAGTGAATTCAGATTGTTTATCGTTTGTTTCTATTAAGGAGGTATTTTTAATAGTCTATTGTATCAGAGTTATTGATATTTATGTATTATTTCGTGATCAGTCTTTTATAGATTTATATTCGTCATCTACATTATCAGTTTTCAATTAAGTTTATTTGATGCTATCATCGATATATGTACCATAATTTTAAAATAGATTGGTGCAATCAATAAGATTGTATCTTCAAAAGATGTTTTATGATTTAAAATAATGGATCAAAGAGTTCAGTAAATACTTTGATATCACGATGTAGTTATTTTTGTTTATCTATTTTATTTAATCTGCCGATTTGTTTTTATTTGCCGATGTTATATTAATTAATATGATATGACAATGTGGTGGTCTCATACCGGTGGTTGCATCTTGCTAACATGTTACAAGTATAACCGAAATGTCAAAGTAAGTTAATTTAAGAGGTTATACATATCTATATATTAATTTAGTCTAATAAATAGATTGATTCATAACTAGCTACATCAATATTTTTAACTTGTACTTTGTGCTTCTATCACTTATTTAGTGATATTAAATGTAATAATTTATTATATTTTTTTATCAAACCAAGCTATTTAATTTAATGAATAAATATAAAATAAATTGTTTGATTTAAACTATTGTGGATTGCCGGAAATTGTTACCAGACTTTGGGTTTGAATGTCGGATATCGCAAATAAAAGGGAAAACTTTGGCCGTTAGTGACACAGGTGTCAGTGTTTCGGAAAATGTATTATTTATGAGACACACAGTTGACAATAAGATTAAATTACAGTCATTGCTTTAAATTATTTCAATATTGGGAATACAGATGGGTATTGTATTTGTATAAAATCTTGTTATAAATTGTATACAGTTTGTTATTTATTATTGTCGTATAATTTTTTATTTTGTTTTAACGCATGTTCTATAGTTTATATAAACTAGCACTTTCTTTTATATTTAACAAGGCTAGTTGTATTCAAAGGAAGTCTTTGATGCAACGATAACAACCTGTTAGTGTTCTGTATAAAACATATTCAATAGATCAGTGTAACCACCTCATATTTGTACATTTGCTTTACATTGTTAGACACAACATATATTGTACAATATTGTTTGTGGAATTGTGTTTAGTAGAAAGGTTAAAAATAGTTATTATATTTTATTTAAATTGTTTGTATAAAAACATGTTAATTTCATATTCATCTAGTTATTTCCTAGTTCAATTCTAAAAAATATGTAACATTAATCTAACAAAAGCTTAGAGGCACAAGTCTGCAAAACTCAACAATAACCTTACGCCACAATAGACTCTTTACAACAATGTCACTGCTAGGTTGCTTTAAGATTTAATGTACATTATAGATATAGTCTTTCAGTTCAGCGCGCTGTTTGCTTTGCTTGGTACCGTTTATTGCTTCGTGTCATTAAATTTAGTATTTTACAAATTTAACTTTTAGATTGTAATAGTAGATGTTATAATAGTTATAATATATAGTCATAATAGTTATTATCTAAAGATAATACTGTGGTAAGTTCATAGCACAACTCTCAATATTTATTTAATTTAAATAATTTAACCTCATTTCTAAACTCTAATAAGATAAGTTTTAAATATTTAAGTACAATAATATTAAAATAGTCAGGTTTTTCAATCTATTTGTTAATAGATAATAACATCAAACTTATTCATAAGTATCAATATACCTTTAATTGACTCTCACATAACAATTATATTTAATGTAAAAGAAATTGTATTTACTGTAAATTAAAATATTTTGATCTTCTAATACAAAATAAAATAGAAGTTAGTTTGAACAACAAAGTGGAAAGTAAAAATAATATTAAATATTTTAGTTTATTTTATACAGTGAATACTATGCGACTTCAGAATTTGTGTGTCTTTAGTCAATTAATTCTTAAAACTGTCCTTAATTAGTCAATTAATTGTTAATACTGTACTAATGATGACATGGAAAAGCCTATTGTAACTTTATAACAATTGCTTGCTTGCATGCACGCTTTTAAAATAAGCATTTCATTTAAGAAATTTATAAAAAGATTAAATAAGTAAGAATATTAAATTGAAAGTAATTTCATCAAACAGTTAATTGACGATATAAAATGGACCCTCGTTGCGCCTTTACTAGTATTAACGATCCTCTTTTGGGATTGATATTGAGGATCCGAGGAATTAAGGGCATTGAGAAGTAGAAAACAAAATGAGATATTTACTTAAAATATTATTTCTTGAGACAATTTTTTGTGAACGGTATATGTACGCTCATGTCAGAGTCTACGCATGCCTCGACAGTTCCCACATTAGTAATACAGAGTTATGGACAGCCATATGCCCTCTTAGTTGGATGTTCTGCCGACTACACATTCCGGAAACTAATAGTTCACTGTCGAGGCTCCCCTAGTCGAGTCGAAGTTCCTCTATTCATTGCTTGGTACGGAGTGTACCTATTGCACATTCAACGTCCGGCTCGCATGAGATACGTAACTATAGGTACGTCCAGGGCTCTCTCGGAAAAACATAGACTACTACCAAAGCAATTTGTGTCTTCTATAGAGACCTCCATAGGGATGTTCTCAGAATGGGTTCAACTGCACCTCTTTCAATTTAATCTCCAAAAGACACAAGAAAGAACAATTACCACAAAAGAAAACCTATATGTTGTATCTACGCATCTTCAAGAGCTCTCTTCTCAATGCTCCTCGACAAGTATCCGATATATCAAGGATCGGCCAAGGATCGGCCTCATATTTTTTAATAAAATTTATTTCCCTCTAAAAAGAGGTTAAAAAGGCACACAGGTTATTAATTAATATATTTAGTTCGATCAGGCAGTAAAGGAGCACGATAAAATGGACCCTCGTTCGTCCCCTACAATCACGATCCTCCACGATTGATCTTGAGAGATAGTGGATTAAAGAATTACGAAACCGGAATGTACTTTGGCTTATAGGATGATATATTTTTCTTTTATTTTGTCTGAAAAGTTAACTAATTAGAGCAATAAAATGTAAAAGTAACAAGATATAACTACAACTCAGCATCTTTGATAACGGAATTGTTCTTTTTTTAATTTTATCATTTCATGTTACAGGTAAAAAACACATATGAATATCGGTTTAATCTATGCTAATCAATAATGTGTGTAAGGTAATTTGTAGAGTATATGATCCATGCATTGAGGCTAACTGAAAAAATAAACAAATTGAATTGATTGAGCTTCGTAAACTAATCAAAGCACAGACAACGCCGCATGCAATATGAATTGCAAATTGAGTTTAAACCACTTTTCCACTTCAATTAGTGTTAAATGGTGTTAAAACGGATTGGTTTGTCGCTGTTCATGTTCTGATATTCATCTAATCTGCACGAGTCATCGCTACACGTACTCGCTGTTAATTTGTTATGATATGAGTAAGTTTAAGTCAATGCCATATTCTAACAATATCATAGTCACTGTACCTACTATCGTTTGTGGTGTACTGCAATACATGCTCAGTTAACTTACCTATAACTCATTATAAGGTACTCGTATAACGGGTACTTCGACTTTAATATCTATTATTTATTACTGGTTACTGGATTCTTCCGTGTATTTATTTATTTTCTTTTCGTACCTTAAACCAATTCTTAAATAACCCATACATTTATAGGAATTAGCAATTTACTTTAAACAGTGTCTTTTTAAAACACTTTGTAAGATTTCGTTGCTGAGACCTCCCTCTAGCAACAATATCTTAGTTTACATATTCTCATCTAAGAAAGGGGCCTGTGAGCCATTTTAAGAGACTATCTGCTGGAAATCATTACAAAAAAATATTTAAATTCAAGTAAGTAGGTAATAGGAAATATGATGAAAAGGTAGCAAATTACTAAAATACAAATATGGTAATTGACTGAGTATAAAATATGTAGCATTGATAAGTGTCATATGTGTAATGGATGTTACATTTTAAAGATATGTATATAACAAATGTATTAAGGTTGTATTCTTGTTATGGTATTATTAAGATAACAAATCAATAGTGTACTGTATTTTTCTAATTAAAATATATAGCGTTAATGTTATATGTAAAATAAAAGTAATTGACTTCGATGTTCACATAGGAATATATAAAATGAATATTGAAATAATAAAACAGGACATCATTCAGTAACGAGAATGAATGCTTCGTTTATCAATTCAATTTATCTTGATCAATCGATTCACTTTGTTAAAAACTATTATAACAAAGAGAAACATAAAACTGACTCCATAGTAACTGTTTTCTATTGAAAGTGTCGTAACAAATAAAATAATTAATAAGTTTGTTATATATAAAGATAATAAGTTCTTAACTTAAGAAATCAATTTTGTTTCTTAAAATCTGTCAGATAGCCGTCTCTTTAGTTAAGGTTTCTTCGTATTCTCCGCACTAAACGAAGTAAACTGCCCATTCACAAACTATTATATATATAATAACCGCAATTAAGTAATTATTTAATGAGTTCTGTTCATCAGTTGTTTGGTCAAAACAAAGGAAAGCATATAGAGACCGAGTGTACCTAAAACTTGTTGGCGGATATCACAAACAAAGGAACTAAAGTTCGTTTAGTCTTTGATGTTATGTTTTACAAACAATGCCAGGTTCCAAGATATAATATCAACTTCCTAGTTTATATTACAGTATGATATATATTATAATATTTCATCTTATTATTCGTCAAATTTAATTTGATAATGTTACAAAGACAACATATCTTTAGATTCCAAATAGTACAAATATTTGAAAGAAAATAAATAATTTAATTTAACGATATAAATTATGAAATTATTTAAAAATATAATAAAACTTAACATAGCACAAGCACTTATTGTTAATATTAAATGCCATTATAAGCTAACATTTATTCAATAAAATTAATTATATATCAACAATACAAACTACTTTAAGCTTTATTGGTTGAATTAAATTGTTATAGCTGTGAGGAGGGTTATAAAATTAAATTTGAAAGGTAATTTGATTACTCAGTAATATAGTTGCAATAGAATTTGCAGCGCCGTTTGGCTGAAAGGTACAATACGGGTGCTCGATAACTTTATTATTATGCGAAAGATTATAATTAGTGTTCAGTATATATTAATTATACTTTTAATAAAATGTATTATACAAAAATATAATTTTCTGATATTCTTTGCTATTTTAATAGAGTTTACATGTGGTATTGATAAATTAACAAACATTTTAATGGATAAATTAAAATAATAGGATATTATTTGAAACTGAACAAAGAAATTACATTCAATTAGACAAGTTAAAAATGTTTTTCTTCTTCATAATACAGTTATATAAGGTTTCGAATGAAATTACGTTTGGCGGCCAGGGTAGTGGAAGCTGAGGAATACATGCGTGACTGCGAGCTGCAGCGCAATCGGTTGCACCACGAAGCCAGCAGCACCGTCCGCCAGAGAAACAGGGGATCAGCCGATTTCAGAACCGGTGTAAGATAGTGATACTCCAGACGCCTTGCCTCAGGTGATATCAATACTCCAACGTCGGCTGAGATAAATTGCGGACTGACACACTGCGGGGAAATTGGTAGGAATTGTTTATATTATTAAACAACCATTATCTAAATCTTTAAAATTTATCAATACTTTCTTCAGAAAGAAAACTTTTCTAAAACATTATATTTCAAGGGAAAAGTATCTATAAGTATTATGGTTATGCTGATAATAAAATATAAGATAAAAATAAAAGATGGTAATTCTATACATATAAGATATAAAAGGAAAAATTTTAAAATGCGATTATCTATCAAGTGTAGTATTCAATACAGTGGTACAGCGGTCAGATGCAACCTGTACCACTGTATTGTCATTATACCATCAATATGTATATCAATACGAGATGCTGCATTAATAACTTATGTGTAATGTAATTTGTACGAATATTAATTTCAATTACAATTTTTAAATTGTATAATAATGGAAGCCACATTGTTTCTAGGTCTCTATGTCTCGTCTTCTTACGAAAACGAAGAAAAAAATATTCCATGATGATCATAATTAAAAAAACTTCGAAACTTAGTACATACACGTACATCTTCAATATATTTCAAGTTAGTGTTAAGTATTTGGTGACGAAGAAATTAGGTATTTGATTATTTTATTAAAATAATTGGATCATTTTAAAAACAAATTAAACCCGATAAAGATTTTCAATTACCTGCATAATAAAACGAGTCTAGCAGTTGAAAAATTGTACCCCGATTTGCCGTTAAACACTTTGGTATCTTGGCGTCATAAAAAGAAGTCTTCAAAACTTTTACCGCCCCGTTGTGGTTAGAATATTATTAAATCTTATTACGACGTTCATAATATTTTCATTATAACATTTATAAGGGTATACGAAAATGATGGTCCCAGTAAAACAAAATAAATGTTATAAAAAGTCTTACATTCTAGACAAAAAAAAAGTATATAATATGAGGTAACAAATAACATTAAATTTCATCACATAAGTTCAAATCTAGTTTCGTATGAAAAATTTATCGAAATTAATGATTAAATACCATAATTGTACGAATTGACTATCTAATCGTTGAGTTTACGTAATATTTGATGCTGGTATTACATCAATTTGATAATAATGTGAACATCTAAACTAAAGTAGACAGTATTATACTCGTATTTCATCTGTATATTTGAAATTAAGTTAAAGCGAATACAAAAGTGACTTGTCGGGACCGTGAAATAAGAGACTTCTAATAAAAATCTGATTCCAGCGATGTACGAACGTAATTCAGACGTTCGTTTGATGGCTTTTCTGATTTACTCTATGAAAAACTTTGTGATCTGATTCAAAGCTCTCTGAATTCATGGTTTTTATTTTTCAATATTTATATTCACATATTCAAAAAGTATATTAAATATTTTTATGTAATTGAATAGTTGGTTGGAAATGGTTACATAATTTATTTTATTATAATTTGAGTTCTCTCCTGACCTGGTGCATCTTTTTACTTAACACAAAAATTTATATTAAGTAAAATTAAAATTTACACTTTAACAATTTTTAAAATTGTTTTGTCTTAAATTAAATATTAAAATTTACTTACCCATATAAATTATAACGATCTTTCAGCAGCAATAGCTTTTGCTTTTTTGAATAACTGTTTATTAATGGGCGTTCACAAAAAAAAATCTCTCAGTGTAGGCATGAAGACTATACACGTACGTACGTCCTGATAAAATTGCATTTTTGAGTGTTTTTCGCCTGTTTCATAAGTGTTGCAAAGGTTGAACTTTTGTAGCAGACTCAATTTGCTCTGGGAATAAAGTCACTCCCTCATGCCTTACTATTTTAACAACTTAGTTTACACGGGTTTTTTGACATTACTGGTAAACCTACTATTATATCGAACATCGTGTTCGAGATTCTGGCCCACTGTTGCTGATTATTACTTGGCTTAGTAAATCAGATAATTAGTGACTTTTACTTTTGTTTCATACTCCTGGAACTTCTTATAATAAACTAACAATGATGTTAGTTTATTATACATACGGCGTAAATTATTGTCCAGTGACAATTTAATAGGTAAATCGATAACGTATTTTAGTCAAGGTTTCTGGATTTATTTTATGGAAGCTTCGTTCGGATTCTGGATTTATTTTATCGTTAGCTGTAAAAAAAGTGTGAAATGCTATAATGCTAAAACCTTGTGAAGTCAATAATAAAATACTTATTTAAAGATGTACGTATATACTGATCCAATCTTGGGGTTATATACAAATTAATATATATGTAGATGAAATCAAAATTGTGAATTATGTTTTTAATAACATATTCAAAATCAACATCCAAACAAAATCATGAATTTTATTCAAAATAAAATATTTAAATAGAATTTTCTTTCATCTTCTGATACAAAATAAAAAAGAAATTAGTTTGAACCTCTAAAAACGGAAATTAGTAAGAATTTATTTTGTTTTATACAGTGAAATAAATATAACTTCAAAATCTGTGTGTATTATAATTAGTCAATAAATTGTAAATATAAAGGTTCTTATGCAGGCTAGAAAAGCTTATTACAACTTAACAATAATTTTAAAGTAATAAAAGTATTAGATAAGTAAGAAATTAATAAAAAAGAAATTAAAATGGTAAGTAATTTCATCAAACAGGAGATGATATAAAATGACCCTCGTTGCGTCTTTCCTAGTATTAACGATCCTACTTCGTGATTGAAATTGAGGATTCAACGGATTAAGGGCACTGAGAAATAGAAAACAAAATGATATTTATTATATATTTAATATCTACATAATATAAAGCATAATTAAAATGAACATCGAAGTATTTCATGACTATATTTGTTGTGACTTTGAGTGCTACGAATGTTTTTATATTACTGTATTGTATGAATTATTCTTTAATTATAAAAAAGTGAGAATACGTATCTCAATCACTGACAAATAAAAAAAAATGTATTTAGCATGTATTTTAACAAAAAAACTACTTTAAATATTTTTATAAAACTATTGTAAAAGATAAGCGTGTCATGATCATGTGTCATAAAATTACTTATCGTTTAACAAAGTCTATATCTATTAGTAATATTGACAATCATTCATCTTTAAAAGTTTCTTTCATAGATAAAGTCAGCAAAATTCAAACCTTCTCAATCTATAGCTAGATCGGTCGGGCTATTGCTAGTCTCAAAATCAATTTCATATTTTAGACAGACTACCGAGATGAATGCATCGTCTACCTTAATAAAAATAAGAATAGTACAAAGAAACTGTGGCAAGCTTTGTTGTCTAACAACTTATTTTCAAGGTTTCTATTGACCATTACTTTCCTTACACATAAATTGAAAGTTTTCTAAAGCATTGAATATTTTTATAGCACAAGATTCATCTCTATCTGATACAGAAACACAGAGTCAATTTCATGATTGAGATTTATTAATACTTATAAATATATAATAAAAATAAGTAATTTAAGACAGATATATATTGATCTTTAATTTCATCAGGCACTAAAGGAGCGCCATAAAGTGGACCCTCGTAACTACAACCACGATCTTTCACGATTGATCTTGAGAGATGGGGGATTAAAGAATTACGAAACGAGAATTGTGTCTGAAAAGTCTAAAAGTAACATGATTTCAACAAAATTCAGAATCCTTGGTAATGGAGTTGTTCACTAATAGTGGTATTTTTATTTCACAAATAGGAAATAACCAACTATTTTACTATCATCTTGTTGTCGTCTCGAATATAAATTATATTTCCCAAATATATGTTTTTATGGTTAAACAATTATTTTATTACATACAATTAAGTATATTCAATAATATTTGTCATAAGTGTTTTTGTTCAATGTATGAAAAAGCCAGCGACATTGTACGACGTTGAAAACAAATGAACATTTTATATTTAATGAATAAAACATGAAAATAAAACTTAGGTGTCGTTGGCATAGATATATAGATACAAATATACATACATAACGATATATACTATCCCTTTAAAGAAATATAACGTTCTATTTTTGTAGGCATTTATTTGTATTTAAACTTAAAAACATCCTTAGGATATTGTCAACTAAAACTAAAGTCGTCTTGAACATTTTTAAAACTGAAAAAAAAATACGTATGAGCAGACTAAAAACGGTACAGAAAAAGATTGAAAAATTTAAACATATGTTACAAATATGATGTTATTCGTTCTTTGAGTATATATTATAGAAAATAAATATTAATTCATTGCTTTTCAAATTCAATTAATCGGTATAACAAAATAATAGGAGTATGTGACAAATAATATTTATAAATCTTGTGCTAATAGTGACTAATTAGTTATATCATTCACAAAACACATTGCTTTTTCATGTCTGACTTATCATTTTCTTATATTCTTGATTGTTAAAATAAAGAAGACAAAGACATCAAAACAATATTACTTGATATATAAATTAATTACTAATCATTTAATTTAACCAAAAATCATAAACAGATTACAAAATATATCTACACAATTATCCACCCTCGTACGTGACAACTGCTTTAACAATATTGATCTAATATTACAAGGATCTCTTCAACACACAGACGGGTTAATGTAGTGACGATAGCATTTGTGTCATCAGAGAAATTTGCAACAAAGCAACAAGTTTTGTTATTATGATATAATATTAAATTACCATTTTTATAATGAAATCTATATTTATAGTAAATATTATATTTTTAATCTAAAATTATTAACAATTATAAATTATCACTAATATTAATTATATCATCTTCTATTATAAACAAATATTAAAAGTAAGCAATTAAAGTAAATTAATATATTAATTTTGAATCCAATCAAAGTTAATTGTAAAACACAAACTCACTAATTAATATAATTGTCTTCGTCATTCTATAAAACATTATTTTTCAGTAACTTTCTTATTTCTTTTGAAGATCTTTAACTATATAATATAAAATATAAATTCGTTACAAGACACTGAAACTATATTAATGATGAAAGCATAAATGCAATGGCATTTAAAGAACTTGATACACTTAAAGAATAATTTAATATTTAATGAATCTTACGAATAATCATCTGAATATCAATTTAATAAATTCAAATCAATAATGTATGTACGGTAACAGTACTCTGTAGAGTATATGGTTTGCGTTTTAGCTTGTGCTTAAAATTAACAAATTAAATTGCATCAGAAGCGATTTCGCATGCAATATGAATTACATATAGAGTTTAAACCTATTTTCTATTTAAATTAGTATTAAATGATGTTGAAACAGATTAGATTACTATTGTTCATGTTATGATATCTCTTCTGCACGAATCATCGCTACACATACTCGCTGTTAACTTGTTATATAAGTAAGGACAAGAAAATATGACAGAAGGCTAAATACTAACATAGTAATATACAGATTTACAGTGTATAATGTAACATTGACAAGTACGAGTAGTGCACAGATGTCATGTCATACTGGAAGCAAAAGTGAAATGATAATTGGACAACAACGCATGATCAGTACAATTTACCTTATAACGTATACAAGATTAAAAATTTTGATATATACATATTATTGAATTAGTATTCTGTTTATTATTATTATTAGGGTTTTATTAACAGAAAACATCCAGAATAGATAGTATACATTATGGTAAATGTATATTTATTATTGACATATGAAGCGTCAATATTACATGTTAAATAATAGTATTTGATCTCGATATTTGTATAAGAATCTATAAAATGAATATTGAAATAATAAAACAGATCATAATTCAGTAACGAGAATGAATGCTTCGTTTATCCATCTATCGCGATCATTCACACACATACACTAAGGTGAAAAATATTATAACAAAGAGACACAAAGTTTATTCTATTTTTATTCTGCTTAAACATTATAAACTAAACTGCACAGTTGTTGCACAATTAACAAATATTAATACAGATATAATATACATTAAGAACGTTACCTCATAATCATGTTAATAAGTTCTGTTCATCAGTTGTTTATTCAAAACAAAGAAACCTATAGAAACCGGGTGTACCTAAAACTTGTAGTTTCCCTTCCTGGCTGGCGGATATCACAAATAAAGTAACTAAAGTTCGCTTGGCTTATGATGTTATGTTTTACAAACCGTGACTACACAAGGTTTCAAGATATAATATCAACTTCCTAGTTTATGTAACAATAATACTTATATTATAATATTACATCACCTGATTCGTCAAGTATAAATAATTATTAATGAAAACCCAAACAGTACATAATGAAAAAGTAGTTATAGATAGATAGATAGATATGATCTTTATTGCACACACAAGCACAGAAAAACATACAAAAGTGACAGATTAAAAGCTATATAAATACCCGCATACTGAAGAGCACTTTTGGCAATTATGAAACAAAAAACAATTCTTTTGTCTATAACATCTATTATGAAACATTACGAGTACAATTTATAGAAGTAGATTATTTAAAACTCTTACATATTGTTTCAGTTGTTTAAAATTAAACTTTTATACCTTCACATTTAATTACTAAATGTTTGTTTGTTCCGTCAAAGTTTATACTTTTCAGTACAATATCAAAGAAACTTATAACTGGTTACGGTGAATATGGAACGAAGTTTTCAGCATGACTGCTTTAAATTTCTTCAGATATCTTGACTTCTTATTAAATATTCTAGGAATATAATACTGTACTCTTAATGCGTAACTTTCCTAAGTTTGAAAGGAAAGTTTTGCCGACAATGGTTAGAATATACCTAAGAAAATAAAATTATTTAAAATAATATTATTTGCTCTGTTGCTTTATAAAGATTGAAATATGAGGTTGGTGAAAGAATAACTAGGTATAAAATACAGTATTTCCATTAAATAATCGATCGTATCGCAACTTTCCTTGTTTCACAAAGAGCGCTACTGAATTTATTGACAAATGCTGATGAATGGTTGACAACGTGATAACAATTATGTCTTTACTTATTATTAAGTACAGAAAGATGGATGTTCCTAAGACATTTTTCATAACATATTAGTTACAATAATGTTGACATATATTAAGTATATCACTACTTTTATTAAAACATAAGAACATTGAAAGGAAAAGGAATATATTAATCATATATGTTTATTTAGACCAAATTAGGGTGGTGTTTTTAAGTTAGTATTTTACTTGCTGTTGAACTTTCAATCAATAAACTGATAGATATTTTATTTTAATGTAATGATTGCGATCAAACGAGAGTAATTTAATTTATTATTTTTTTTCGAAGAAAAAGATTTAGTGTAATTATAATTAGGTTAAAACTGTTGTAGGTTAATTAAATTTTTATTTATATGCTTAAATTTTGTAGTTGCGGAATGAATAATAGCTTTTTTGTTTCACAGAAATAAATAATAATGCAAAGTCTACTCTTCAAAGTAAAAAAATACAAAAGCTTTGAAACGGCTGTTTGCAAATTTTGGGGTGTTCTGTAAACGTAGATAGAAACATTAAGGGGTTTTCTCAGCTTTGCCCTTCTTTCAATATTCACTAAATAATTTATCATTAAACATTTCTATTTCACTTTATACAGCTTACACTTTCAAAATTACTCTTCTTCTTTAAAATATAGAGCAAAGCGATCAGTTGAAGTAAAGAAAAGTAAAGAAATAAGTATTATATTATATTAAGAATGGAATATTTTGTTACATCAAGATGTAACAAAATAAAAAGTATTCAAGTTTGATTCTGGCAATGTATCTTGATACACTAAACAAACAAACAAACTTAAATACTTGTATTATAATAATACATCGTTTAATAATACACAAATATCCCCTAATGGTATATAAAAGTATTATATATCGTAAGACTCGCAGTGATGAAATGATTTCACAGAACTAATTTTAAATTACAAATGAACATTTGTTGTAAATAAGACATGTAAGAAAAATGTACAGATAAATTTTTATATTTAATTCGATCAGACAGTGAAGGCGCTCGATAAAGTGGACCCTCGTTACTACAATCAGGATCCTTGTCGATTGATCCCAAAGATGGCGGATTAAAGAATTACGAAACTGGAACATGTTTTGGCTTAGTATACTTTTTTAGGATGAGCAATTTTTTGTTTTATTGTGTTATTCGTTTATTCAACACAATTTGAATGATAAGAAATAAGAAACAATATCTAAAACTCTTATTATTCAAACTTTCAAGATTCGTGTAAATTTTAAATAAAAATATGGGTATATATTTATATAAGGATGTATTATATTACTTTAATAGCACTCTTTGTTAATTGATAATTGTAATCCTTCCCAAGGCTGCTTGACAGAAGGACTAGCCGGACTAGCATCAGACCCCTGAGTAGATATTTTATAACAAGAACAACAAAATAAGATGTGAAAAAACTCAGAATAAAAGAATTTAAAAGCAATTAATATATTGTGTCGACTTCAGATAAACAAGCTTATCTAAATGATGGATGATAGGCAGCGGCTGGTAGAAGATGAATCTTTCAAAGTAATAAAAGTTAAGATGGCAGTTAGTTGATTATTTTTATCAAATTCAAAGTTATTGATAGGTCCTTATGAAAATATTTTTATTCTTAAATAAATTTCAAGTATACTCTCCTTAGTAGGAAATAATAATTTTAAAATCTGGAGAATATAAAATGTCTAGTAAATGTTTCCCAACAGCTACTTTTTAATAAAGCGGATAGTAAGTATTAAAAAGAATCTTAATTAAATGCCACTTTTATTATGAAAACCCTTTAGAAAGATAATATAAATGATATACAATAATATATATACTTTTTATAAAACGTTATTTAATCTTTTTTTTATACATAAAAAAAATGAGGATATATGAAAAAAAAAAACTATGATTTAAGAAATTTGTCTAGCTGTTTGAATTATACGAGGTAATAAAGGCCATTACAAACATACATACACACTTACTTGCAATAAGTAACCTCTTATTGACAAAAAGAAGGTAATATTTATTATTGGGATAATTAATAAGTTTAAGAATGTTTTATCGACTGAAAAGATAACAAAATATTATTTAAAAAAGGTCCTTCTTTTAAATATAAATATGTAATAATGTGAATATTTAACCTTAAAACCTATATATATATATATATATATATATATATATATATATATATATATATATATATATATATATATATATATATATATGTGAAGTTGAATTTAATTCGTCCAGTCATATTTTATTTTGTAGTTAGTTTGGTAACTTACTAAAGTGAAAGTTTTGTATTACTTTGTAAAGTTAAGAGAAAATTTTTGGGATACCTCTAGAGGTACAGTTACACTTATTAAATTATAAAACTAAAGAAAGTGTGATGAAATATACTATTCATGATTTTAACTTTCAACAAATTATTCCTTCAGTAACAGTGTAAGTGTTACTCTTGTTGATGCTTTATTCATTTAAATTATAAAGTAAGCATGACACAGATAACATTTAAAGACAATTTGAAACTTCTAGCAATATAATAACTATATAAGTTATATATCAATTTCTAATTAAATTCCACAAACAAATCTCTAGCATAGCAACTAAATTCCCACACTGTATCGCCGCATAAACAACTTCAAATAAACACAAATTATTTTTCTTGATGTCATTGATTATATTATAATAAGTATAGTCTCGACTACATTGAAAATTTGTTTTATTGAAACCTATATTTAGATAAAATGACTTAATTATAGTAAATTGTAGGATTTTATTTATTAAATCATAAATTTACAAATAAAACTTTCTATTAAAGCAATAACTTTTAAAAATAAAAGTAAAACGGCAGAATATAATGTTCTATTGTGAGAGAGGCTTTTGAAATACATGTGTAGAGTTAGACCGTGTTATTGTTACTGACCGTGAAGTAATTAAAATCTTTTGAACCAGTTTTATGAAATGTTTTACTCCAGCCGTATCATATTAAACTATTATGTACATAGTGACTTTAACTACATGAGATATATATTTTTTATAGTATGTTTATATTCTTAAACACGTGTGAATTTAAAGTTGTTACAATCTTGTATAACCCCCTTATAACAAATTTATTGAAGAACAAAAAGATCCACTTACATCTGTCCTCTCTTACTTATATCTGGTCACTTGTGAACATCATATATTTAATGTGTTTAATTTTTCCTTTAATGAGGTGATAAATGTTAATTCGTATCCACGACGTCCCGCGCCGAGCTGAGTCCGCAATAAACTTAACTTGGAATTATTTGTTGTTTATCACCGCCTCTTAATAGCTCTCATGAAAATAAATGATTTTATGTAACATGCTCCATTTTTTAGGGTTCCGTAAGTTACACTTATAGTATTATTATATCCAACTGTGCGTTAGTCTGTCCATAGCCTATCTCAGAAATTAGCACTACAAGAAAGCTGTTATTTTGTAGAAACATAAAAATTTGCCGATAAAACAGTAGAATAAGATTTTTTTACTGTTAATTCTCTAAAGTTTTTTTGCCTTGCCAAATCACGCGGGCTACGGTAAGATAGCTCTTAAAAATGTGGAGGGCTTACAAAAACAAAATTTGACTTAGAGATTCGTTTGTGAAATATTACACTTTAAAATGCTAATTTTTCTTAGATTCGAATCTAAGAAAAATTTGCAGCTTTCCTCAGCTGCAGGCCCACAAAAATGTGATAGTTTAACCAAGTAGGCTTTACAAGATAATGAGTAATAGTCGATTAAGTTAATATATTAATTTTTGTGTGCTTACATTTTTGGCCTATTTTTTACATTAACCGCATTTAAAAGATATGTTAGTACCTACTCAAATAAAACAGAATTTGCTACGCCAAGCAATTAAAATTCTACCCACCGTAAATGAAATTAATTATTTGATTTTAATTATAAAGGTCATTGCTCTCGCCCTTCGATAATAGCTTATATAAAAGTGTTTTTATTTCCAAAGCCTATAAAATAAAACAAAAGATTAAATATTAACGTTAACAACGGGATCGATGTTAGCGATAGAAAAGAATATTCAATAAAAATAACAACCTTGAATTGGGAAAGCATTAAATAATATTATAAACTTTGTCTAAGAGTAAATCAGAAAAGTCGTCAAACGAAAGTCATTCGAATTTTACTAGAGTTAGGTTTATTTCAGAACTCTCGCCGTGAAATATGGCCCAAAAAAGTTATTCTACGTTTTGACTTAGGCCGTTTCAAATATACTCGTACAGATAAAATCTAGTATTGTGTTATGTACACTTTTAAAGTTCACGTTTAAAGCATCAAATTGAACGATTAGATCGTTAATTCACATCATTATGGTAATTAATCATAAATATATATTAAATATCATGTCTGATTCAGATTACCCCAATATCAGCTTCTACTCCTTGACCGTGTACAACGGAGAGGCGTTCGGATTGTCGGGGACCCGATGCTCTGGAAATAGCTGAAGTAACGCCGAGATTTATAGCCACTCTAGAGAAATGATCATTTTAATTAACTGTCGTTAGCTATTTATAATGGGACTTTTACAGACTGAGATATATTTAAAGTTTCTTATTTAGAAAAAAGTTTCTGTGTAGGTGAAACTACTACCAAAAGATATTTAATAAACAGATAAATGAGACCTACAACCCAGAACAAAATCAGTTCAATTGGTGATAACGATAAATTGAGCAACGGAATTATATGAACGGAATTACTTCACCAAGTCTATTTAATATTGTTTAGATAGTTTGACAACCGCTGTTAAAAATATTTCATTTGAATTAAGATATTAAAAGGATTATTTTAGCTATATTAAGTTAACTAGTTATTGAAATTTCAACACGTAACAAGTGGCAGTACTGGATTGAGTGATCCGTCCTGTTATTATCTAGAAAAGAAAAATATGTATTTTATTCGTCAGTGGTTTATCATGTTTGTAGCTACCATTGTCGATATTCTTGCAATCAATGCGTTTGTTCGAGCCACTGTGAAATTACCGAAACAGAAGCTATATCATGGTTTTGATTTTAACAATGTTGTGATAAAATTAAAATTTAAACTTTCCCCAAACGAATTCACATTGTATTTGTCAGGACTTTGAAATTAATTCAAAGAGTAGGTTAATAATACACCGTTGGCAATGGTTTTATTTCTTGACAAAACTCAAGCTACAATATCTACAAAATAATTTAGTTCTGTCTTTAAAAAGGTATTCATAAAACTAAAGAAAGACAAATCTCTTTCGAACTTTTAAACTCTGTTTTAATTTTGAAATTTATTTAAAGTAGAACATAACATATACATACAACCGATTCAAAGTGGTATTATCTGTAGCTTGTAGTGCTTGTGTTGGTAATTGTATTAGAGAACATCTAACATCTAGGGTTTAGAAATATTATCACGGACACTTTTATATAATATGATTTGTTATATTTAATTTCTTAGATATATTTCATTTTGTTATATTTGCTAGAAACATGTATTCCTTTAAGAATCCAACAATAGACAACTAGAAAAGCAACTGAGTAGCTGATGGTTTTAAAATTTTCCTGGAAATGAAAAACAAAACTTCCAATGTTACAACAGTGACTACAAAGTGCAATCCGGAAGCACGTGGTAGAACTTTTGGTATTTCTGTCCATTGTGTCCTATTAAAGAATGAAACAGCACATTTAGTGAGTAGTTATTTCGTAAGTATTTGATATAAACAATGAAGTACAAATGTTTCTGCCTTTCTAATATTATATAACATTTAAAAACAATTAAAGTTTAAACCTCAACAGCGACCACTCGTAGTATAAACTCAATAATTATTTTAATCTTCGCCTTTCAAGCACACTTTTTTTATTTGTAGCTTTTGTCTTATCTTCTTTAAAACAACTGAAAACAACAATAAAGGAACAAATGTATTTAATTTGTGACATTATAATATATATTTAAAACTTTAACATGTTGCAGGTAATCTTACCTTTAATTAATAGAATAAGGATAATTAATATTACACGAATTTATATTTATCTGAAATCATATACTAAATTTATAATTATAGACTTCATAGAAAATGTGACGTCATATAAAGTTTTCTAACCGAAACAGAATTGTATGCGTGTAAAGGCATTGAAAATTAAAGGCCGACCTTTCCGAGCTGGAAATAATATTAATGGTAATAAAATCTAAGTTTGATGATAATAACTTTAAACATCAACTGTAAAAATACACAATACTTATCTGAATATCTGAAATGGTCTAAGTCAAATAGAATAAAAAGTGACTTGCCTGGACTGTAAAATAAGAGAGTTCTGAAATAAATCTGACTTTAGAGAAGTACGAACGTAATTCAGACTTTCCTTTCATGACGTTCCTGATTTACTCTTATTAAAGTTTTCTGATCTGATTCAAAGCTCTCTGAATTCAAGGTTATTATTTTTCATCTTATATATATTATATATATCTTAGTTAACTACCAGTTTTAGGTCTCTCTTGGCCTGGCATATCCTTGTACAACGAATCATCATTTTTATATTTAGTAATTAAGTAAATTCCTTATATTGGCAAAACCAAATTACATTTAATTAGTATAAGCGTTGTAAATTTTTTAATTGTTAAAAATACCATTTTTTCAAGACGAAATAAATTTTCCTTAAACATTAGTTTGAAGATTCGTCATCCACCTGTTTATTTTATAATCGATTATTTGGATTAGAAAGATTAATTGTTTGGTATTGGCGTTGTATCCCAATGTCTTCAGGCTCTGCTTTCATACATCTCAGGTGTAACTTGCCATCTGTTTGATATTTCAAATATATATATATATATATATTTGAAATATCAGCTAGGAGAGCAAAAAGATAAAAGTGAATAAAGAAAAAAATATATATTTATAAACTGATAGATGCTGTCTCTCGTTTGTGCGATATATTATCAGAACTGTTTAGAAATAATCAAATAAGATAAAAAATTTGCGCTCGTTAAAGAATACGTGTTAGTTTAATATTAAAGATACTAAAGCGTTTAATTTTAATAATAATCATGTAAATTAATCTTTAACACAATAAATAAGTTATTCAATACCATAGTTATATGGTTCTACATCACATATTTACTAATTTTTCTTGCTACAGGACATAGGACATACCTATCATTCCAATGTTACTAGATAGCACAAAAAATAACAAAATACCAATCCAAAGCATGTCCCAGTCTCGTAATTCCTTAATCCGCCATCTTCGAGATCAATCGTGGCGGATGGTGATTGTAGTAACGAGGGTCCACTTTATGGAGCTCCTTTACTGTCTGATCAAATTACATATAAATATATAAGTTTCTTTATTTTTACAAAAGCAATAGTTACAGTTTTTGAAGACTACAAAGTGTGAAATATATTTCATAATTCCACTTTTAAAAACCAAAATCTTATCTTAAAATTATTAATAAAGTATTATATGAAAATATTGACGATTCTCGTGGATCTTATTTTATCTATTAAACACTCCAGTCTAATAAACTTGGCTTTATTTTTATAACATTAAAGAAAATACAGCGTCCGTTCTACATCTTTCTCAATTCCAAAGGCCTATCGCATAGACTATATTCAACCTATCATAGACTACAGATAAGACAGATTATATAATTGCATTTATCATCAGAAAATTGTATAATATAGTATTTAAACAGGTTTAGTTTTAAAAGAAAATCGTGGAGATAAAATTGAGATGCTGTATTAAGGATTTATGTAGTGGATATATTAATGTAGGTCATGGTTTCAATTTAGTTCCTAGTTTCTTGGCGTCGGTAAGTCGCTCAGGTGTACGGCTCAGGTGTGCGAGGACCATCGTTATATAATTATAACCATATATATATTCCTATAATCCCATATGTTATGATGTATGTCATCATACCTATAATAATATTTATGACCAGACAATATTAATATACAGATGACGTCATCTATTAGAAAACAAACGTCTGTGTAGTATCAGTTGCTGAAAATAAAATGTTGGAGCAATTTTCTCGCAATATTCCGTTCCTAAGTACCGCTTCACTTGGAGACTCTTATACAAGTATTGTGCTTATCTTGGCAAGTGGTATTTTTCTTGCGATACCTTTAAATAACAATAATAATAAAATTTTTAAGAAACTAAAAATCACTAACACATAATAAGATTACATTGGTATTTTCTAAATAAACAAACCCGTACTAGTTAGTGATCTGCCATTTTATTAGAAGAAAAGTTTAATTACATCTGGCAACAGGAGCTCACTGTTGATATTTAATACTTTATATTCTAGAAGACATCCTTGAATGTGTGATTGTCCTGACTTAAATTAGGGGATGTCAAAGTAGGACGAAGATTATCAAATAACGTAAATAACTGATTTCTAAATTATAATTAATAATTTAATAATATTTATATTCATATAATATTATACTTTTAACTGTAAATAATCAATCGCAATAACAAATAAATAGTATTTTCACATTCCCATGTCTGTAGATTTCATATATAACAATAAAATAAAATTTTATTCTCGACATTTATATATTTCTATTCCAATACAAAGTTCAGACTCAAGCAAAAGATATTCAATGTATTTTACTTTTTATAAGCTTAGTAAGGAATTCATAAGTTAGTATATTAAAAAAATAATAATATTACAATGTGGTGGACTCATCCCGGTGGATACAATTTGCTGACATGTTACGAGTACAACTGAAATGTCACCTTCAGCTAACTTGTACTTTGTTCTTCTATAACTTAGTGATATTAAATGTATTATTTTATTAGTATTCTTTAACAAAAACAAGCAACTTAATTTAATAGATTAATAGATGTGGTTCGCCGGAACTTGTTGCAATCTTTGTGTTTGAATGTCGGATATCGCAAATAAAAGGAAAACTTTGGCCGATAGTGACGCAGGTATCAGTGGTCGAGGCGTTCGGGAAATTACTTATACAGTTTAAACTTAATTTATATATTAGCTTTTTGTACTAGACCTAAGTATTATCCTTATATACTTGCACTATATACTTCTCATATACACTTCTCTTATGTACTTGTGTACTATACTTATGTTATGTACTTTCTATACATACTTCCTCTACATATTAACCTTATGCACTTCCCTTATATACTTCACTTATATTCTAGCCCTATGTACTAGTCTTATTTGCTAGCTTTGTGTACTTTCTGTATATTCTTTATCTTCTTCTTTTAAACAAATCTGCGTTAACTAACGCTAGCCGTATTTTCCGATACTTTCTTTTTATGTACAATTTTCTATAAATATAATTTTATGCTTTATCTATATTCACTTTAGTGTATGTTTCATACTCCCTTTAGTTTCGAATCTAGAATTCAAATTCCAACAACAATACAATAAAAAAACATACATAATAATTATTATTATGATAATGACAATGGCAAAAACCATAACAATCTCTTATCACTTAACTTATGATATATTAATAAACAAGATATTACAGATACAAGTGTACAAGACTCAACGCACGTGATAAATGAACCACGCCTCATTAACAAGGATGCAGTAATTATTAATCTTCCCTGTATCATGTTTCTATCACGTTTCCTTTATCTATTATCATTGTAAATTGCAATGTATGTGCAAAATTAGTATGCATATACTAGATACTAGTTAGACATTCTTCATTATGGCTTAATACAATATATTTTTTTAAAGTAAATGAAGGTATTTTAAAGATTAATCAAGTAAGCACAATTATAATTTATAGTTAATAATTAACTTGCTTTTGCATTAATCAAATAATTTTTTCAAATAAATTTAATGAATACTAACCTAACTATAAGTGATTTCTGTGGATGTATGAAATATATCAACTAGCTTCTTCCACACTGTCGTATATTTTTAATATTTGAATGTTACTGTTCTGCCCTTGTAGTCCCCGTTACATAAAATTATTTATAAGTTACCAGTTTTGCCAACTTTCTACTTTTCTCAAATAAAGTTCTGAGAAACTGCGGAGGATTCAGAAGGTATTTTTTAAATTTTTAAACAACTCTTATCCAAATCTTATATCTTTATCAAAATACAAAATGTTATTCATTTACTTAAGAAGTAACTTTTCTAATTATTGTATTTATTAAGATGAGTTATATAGTACAACTGTAAACATGATATTAGTATAGACATAGATAAACAAGAAAAACTTTACAAAGGATCTAGGATCTAGTTTAAACTAATAAAACCTTTTAGTTAGTTATAAAACTTACTAATATAATAGACATGTAGTTTCTACTATATACTTAATATTATATTAAATTACCACGATCTCATGTATGAATTTAAATGATTAATATTAATCAAAACAAGATATTTACAGTAGTAGTTAATAATTGTTCCACTGTACTGTCACTACACCCAGATATACGAGTACCTATAATATACCAGTGATTAGAGGGAGTAATCAGCATACATCAGGATTATATTACGAGATGCTGTATTAAGGATTTATGTAGTGGATATATTAATGTAGGTCATGGTTTAAATTTATATTACGATCCAATATTATTACCTACGGGCTTAGAAATGTTATCACTGATATATTTATTTATTATATTTTGTTATATAATAAATGTAAAGGACTTTACTTTTGAGTTACTATGCTAATGCTTAAAAATCTAAATATAAACTTGGAAAGCAATTAAGCAGCTGATGATTCTATATATATTAAAGAGCAATTCGGAAGCCACGTAGTAGAAATCTTTTTCTGTCAATTGTGATCTATTAAGGAACAAAACTAAATATTTCGTGAATATTTATAGTATTTAATATGTACAATGAAGTACATAATTACTATATTACATTTAAACACAATGAAATAAAGTTTAAACCTCAACAGCGACCACTCGTAATAAAAACTCATTAATTATTTTAATCTTCGCCTTACAAGCAAACTTTTATTATTTGTAGCTTTTGAGTATTTTCTTTAAAACAATTGGAAACAACAATAAAGGAACAAATGTATTTAATTTGTGACATTTAAATATATATTTAAAACTTTAATAGGGTGCAGTTATAATAACATATATAAAATAATACATTAATAATGTTACGTGAATTTATATGTTCCTGATATATTAAATTACATTTATACTTATTTTAGAGTTTTGAATAACTACAGAGAAAATGAGCGGTCGTATTATGTCGGAATATGCGAAACAGAGTTGCATTTGTGTAAAGCAATTGAAAGGTAATGGTGGGTGACGTGTTGAAATTTAATCATGTAAGTTCAATAAAATATAGCTTCGTATGTAAAATGTAAATTGACAATTAATTATAAAAAAAAATATTATGTAATATAATATATATATAATAAAAGGTAATATTTATAACCTTAACACCAACTGTCAAAGTATACAATATTGGATTTTATCAGTTGAAGTGACCTAAGTTAAAGCGAAAAAAAATGACTTTTCTAAATCGTGAATTCAGGGAGAGTTCCGAAATAAATTTGACTTCAGCGAAGTACGAACGTAATTCAGACTTTCGTTTCAAGAAATTTCTGATTTACTCTTGGAATTTTTTTTTCTAATCTGATTCAAAGCTCTATGAATTCAAGGCTTTTATTTTTCAATCATTTGAAATACGCAAATGAAAAAATTATGTTTAATATTTTAATGTAATTGGGTAATTAGTCGTAAATGTTTACATAGTTAAAAATAGATAAATTTATAAGATCAAAAGAAGCTTAAAAATATATCTTTAGATTTTTTTAAAAATAAAAGTAGCCTAAGTTATTTCTGTTAATTATCCGCCAGTGACAGTCCTGTTAAAATCCGCCCATCCATTTCAGACATTAGACAGATCAAACAGACAAACAGACAAACAGAGACGGAATATATCACGATCATGTGAATAAACTTCGTTCAGTAACAGATGTTTGAATCTGGCGACGTATCAAGATTTAACAGATTATTCAACTCCAAACATAATACATTATATATTTCTGACCGGGTGGTTCTTTGATCTAAATAAAAATGTAATTCTCAGAGAGAAGAGCAAATATGATAAATTATTTTGTTGATATGGAACGACAAAAAGTTGTCAGAAAAATCTCTTCGACATCGCTTTTAAAGTATGTACATGTTATTCTGGAATCGATAATGCTTTGGATGGTTTTCCTTTTTTTATGTTCAAAATGTTAACAATGAGTGAAATAAAGAAATTTATCTAAAATATATTTTGTTAATTAATACTTAATACAAATATCATCATAAATGTGCATATGTGTATTCTGTAACTAATATTTCAATCATAATGTCTGCAACATCCATCTGTCTGCACTCTTACTAAGTAACGATGAAATGACTGATTCACTCACAACTATCCATCAAAAAATATTCCGTAGCTCTTTATAAAACGAAAAGCGATACAATAGATTTATGAAAAGAAATGTTGAATTGTATACTTGGTATTCTTCCATTAATCTTCAGAGTCGTAATCAAAAATTATAACCTTTATAAACTTTACCAATACAACCATTTTATTTCTTTGAATCATTATAATTTCTTGATTAGGTATAGTACGACAATTGCTGCCAAAAACTTTTCTTTTCATCATAATAAATACTAAAGTTACTTGTCTTTACAATATTGGATTCGTAGAATATTTAATAAGAAAGTTAAGATTTATGAAGGAAATTTAAACAGCCATGTCTAAAAATTCCTTCTGTATTCACCGTAACCAGTTATGAGTTTGTTTGATATTGTTCTAAGAAGTTTGAACTTTGAAAGAACAAACAAACAATTAATAATTTAATGTAATAGAGAATGCGAGGGTATAATGCAAAATGTACTTTACAGAAGAAACTTCCACAGCTTAAATTTACTATAACATCAGATTGATAAAACAGAAGTTCACGAATTTTTATTTGTTTGTGAAGACAACTATCCTCCTCATACTATAGAATTTTCTTTTTCTTTAAAAACGCCCCAAAATGGCCAATGTGTCATATTAGCCATCATACGCGTATTACGATAATTAGCATATATATTATATATGTATTACCAATGAAATAAATGAACAATCGAAGTAGTTGGTAATTCGTTAATTAGTTAAATTATTTAGATATTTATTTATTTATATTTACTGACACAGGTTTTACAATTTCCTAACCTACTGAGTTTTCAGTCAGACCAATCTATTATATAAAAATGAATCGCAAAATGTGTTGGTAAGCGCATAACTCAACAACGCATGGACCAATCTTAACAATTCTTTTTTTTAAATGTTCCTTGAAGTCCAAGGATGGCTCTAACGGCGAGAAAAATTTGAATAATTTCCAGGGAAACCCTAAAAAAGCCCTTTTCTTTTTCCTATACAAATATTTTAAATGTAGAATAAATAACTAAATGTAGAGTCAATTTGAACTGTATTGCTATTCAATAAAGTTGATATTAAATTACAAGCACTCATTGTTGTCTAAACAATGTAGGTGTCTTGCTAACGTCAAAGAGTCAATTCGCGCTTTATTGTCGCTGCACAACGTTCAAATTTAATCAAATGAATGTGTACACCCGACCAAATTGAAAAGTCAAAAAAAGTAAATGTAAGATTTGATTGGCCTTGGAATATTCTTTCTTTTGTTTTAGTTTCGGAATGCGACATAAATTGTCATCAGTTTTCACGTCATTGCATCTGTCAAACAAACTGCGTTAAAAAGCGTTTATAATATTTAATAATTAATTTTGATTGTATAAATACCTGTGATTAATAATTATTTCATGTGAATAAATTTAGGTAATTATATGCGATATGCCTCCTGTAAGACGAAGTAATTTAAGTAGAAGAACCCGAAATGCTACAAACCAAATGAATTACCGATCTTATCATACTGCACATGAACGTGACGACCGAAATGAACGCGAAAGAATTCGTATATCACGAACGCGGGAAGCGAGAGCGAGAGATTCAACTAATAATCGCGAAAGTTTGAATCGAGCTGCTTTCAATTACGATTTGTCAATTGACTACAGTAACCACCAATGTGTTGCTATTGGATCTATGAACTTGGTTTGCTCTTATTGTAAGGCATTGAAATACAAAAATGAAGCAAATGGATTGTGTTGCGCAAATGGGAAAGTGAAATTGATACCATTGGATCCACCACCAGAGCCATTGTACTCATTGGTTTCAGGAATAGAACCAGATTCCATACACTTTTTGTCAAATATTCAACAATATAACAATTGCTTTCAAATGACATCATTTGGGGCAACAAACGTAGTTCGGGAAAATTTCATGCCAACTTTTAAGGTATGTATTATAGCAGTTAATCATTATTATTTTAATGAACAAAATTTCCTGTTAACTAAGTAAATATGTGTCATTAACCTTCAGTTTCCTAAACCCCAAAACATATATTACTTAGTCATTATATTATTTGGTGATTCAGTATTAGCAACACTTTTATTATTTTGAAACACAATATAAATATTTGATTATGGATATTAGTTACAACTAATTATTACATATTGACATACCTAAGCATATCAATTATTATTTAGTGATTCAAATTAGGAGACAGATATACTTTTTAGGAACAAATATTATTTCTATTTGGCAAAAATCATTTTTTTTTATTTACAGATACAAGCCCAAATATATCATAGAGCAGGTTCACTGTTACAAGTGTCAGATAGCAATTACAAATTCCTGCAAATTTATTTCATGGGCAATTCACCACAAGAAATTGATATACGTTGTTTACATAACAATTCACTAAAGAGGTCTATTATACAACAATTATAAACTTTATTTCATGAGCATAGTCAATTGATTATGTTGTTTAAAACTGCACTGGATTGGATGCCATCTGATAATCACAAAATTGTAATCAGACCTGTTGGCCAACATGCAAGATGTTTTAATGCACCAACTATTGATGAAGTTGCCATCGTTGTAGTTGGAGAAAACTTGGAATCCCGTGATATTGTTTTACATCGTCGGAATGATCAATTACAACGTATGAAGGAAACTCACCGCTCATATGACGCACTGCAATATCCCATTATATTTTGGCAATGGTAAATCCCATTACAGGTAATAAAAAATATTAGTTTAGCTATGGAGATATATTATCAGTCACTATATTATTTTTTTTTTAATTTTCAATGTTATGAAAACAAAAATCTATTTTCAGGTTCTGAAACCAACAAAAAAGTCAGTTCAATAAACTATTATTCCTACCGCCTAATGATTCGTGAAAATGAAGACATACTCAAATGTTGGCGATTATATCACAAGTATGTTGTAGATATGTATTTCAAAATTGAAACGGAGAGATTAACATTCATCAGGTCAGACCAAACTCAGATCTGAAATACCTGTGATTAATAATTATTTCATGTGAATAAATTTAGGTAATTATATACGATATGCCTCCTGTAAGACGAAGTAATTTAAGTAGAAGAACCCGAAATGCTACAAACCAAATGAATTACCGATCTTATCATACTGCACATGAACGTGACGACCGAAATGAACGCGAAAGAATTCGTATATCACGAACGCGGGAAGCGAGAGCGAGAGATTCAACTAATAATCGCGAAAGTTTGAATCGAGCTGCTTTCAATTACGATTTGTCAATTGACTACAGTAACCACCAATGTGTTGCTATTGGATCTATGAACTTGGTTTGCTCTTATTGTAAGGCATTGAAATACAAAAATGAAGCAAATGGATTGTGTTGCGCAAATGGGAAAGTGAAATTGATACCATTGGATCCACCACCAGAGCCATTGTACTCATTGGTTTCAGGAATAGAACCAGATTCCATACACTTTTTGTCAAATATTCAACAATATAACAATTGCTTTCAAATGACATCATTTGGGGCAACAAACGTAGTTCGGGAAAATTTCATGCCAACTTTTAAGGTATGTATTATAGCAGTTAATCATTATTATTTTAATGAACAAAATTTCCTGTTAACTAAGTAAATATGTGTCATTAACCTTCAGTTTCCTAAACCCCAAAACATATATTACTTAGTCATTATATTATTTGGTGATTCAGTATTAGCAACACTTTTATTATTTTGAAACACAATATAAATATTTGATTATGGATATTAGTTACAACTAATTATTACATATTGACATACCTAAGCATATCAATTATTATTTAGTGATTCAAATTAGGAGACAGATATACTTTTTAGGAACAAATATTATTTCTATTTGGCAAAAATCATTTTTTTTTATTTACAGATACAAGCCCAAATATATCATAGAGCAGGTTCACTGTTACAAGTGTCAGATAGCAATTACAAATTCCTGCAAATTTATTTCATGGGCAATTCACCACAAGAAATTGATATACGTTGTTTACATAACAATTCACTAAAGAGGTCTATTATACAACAATTATAAACTTTATTTCATGAGCATAGTCAATTGATTATGTTGTTTAAAACTGCACTGGATTGGATGCCATCTGATAATCACAAAATTGTAATCAGACCTGTTGGCCAACATGCAAGATGTTTTAATGCACCAACTATTGATGAAGTTGCCATCGTTGTAGTTGGAGAAAACTTGGAATCCCGTGATATTGTTTTACATCGTCGGAATGATCAATTACAACGTATGAAGGAAACTCACCGCTCATATGACGCACTGCAATATCCCATTATATTTTGGCAATGGTAAATCCCATTACAGGTAATAAAAAATATTAGTTTAGCTATGGAGATATATTATCAGTCACTATATTATTTTTTTTTTAATTTTCAATGTTATGAAAACAAAAATCTATTTTCAGGTTCTGAAACCAACAAAAAAGTCAGTTCAATAAACTATTATTCCTACCGCCTAATGATTCGTGAAAATGAAGACATACTCAAATGTTGGCGATTATATCACAAGTATGTTGTAGATATGTATTTCAAAATTGAAACGGAGAGATTAACATTCATCAGGTCAGACCAAACTCAGATCTGAAGAGTATATTCACCTTCGAGATGCGATTAATACTGATGGAAATGCACAGAATATTGGTCGGATGACTATTCTTCCAGCAACATACATCGGAAGCCCTCGATATATGCATGAATATGTTCAAGATGCGATGTCATATGTTCGTCATTATGGTACAGCAGATTTGTTCATCACATTTACATGCAATCCACACTGGATAGAAATCAAGCAGGAGTTATTCCCTGGGCAATCACCCATTGATCGTCATGATATTACAGCCAGAGTCTTTAGACAAAAGTTGAAATCTTTAGTGGATTTCATTGTGAAACATTATGTGTTTGGAGAGACACGCTGCTAGATGTATTCTGTGGAGTGGCATTACTGAGGACGAATGCATGAAAGTTGAAACAAAAGCTATAATATAAAACACAGTTCAAATTGAATCCTGTGAGCTGGTGAGTTCAAATCAATAAGCGTTAAGTAAACGCCACTATGTACAAACTGCACGGTTTGTAAATAGCGACCGATAACGCAATAATGTAGCAATATAGTTGTAACATCCTATTAATACAGAATCAGCTATGTTTTTATAATAAAATAAGTAAATACACATTTTATAATTTAATCAAATATAGTATTTAAACATTATACGTTTAACAATTTTATAGTACATTGGATATTGAGTGGAAACATGAGAAAATAAAGTATAATATATATATATGTATGAAATTTTTAAATTTCATTTTGCTTCAGTTTTTAAACACGTATTTTAAATATAATACAAATACAGTATTTGTATTGTCATCAAAATAACACTAGGTTAAAACGAACGAACACAGTGTTGGAAAATGCATTAAAAATTATTGTTTCGAGAAATATTTTTATGTTTGACAAAAAAGCAAATTGTACGCTCTGGTTTGGCTTGAGAAATGTACAATTCTAGTTTGAGGTTTCGCAATTATAATTTGTATGAACGCCTTAAGTAACATTGAACTTTCGGTATGAAGTTTCTGTTATACCCTCCTTTTAATTAAATAAGGTCACTCTATAACTCCTCATTTATTAAATTCGTAATATACGATTTAGATGCAAAGATACAAGAGTTTATTTATTGTATGTATAATAAAAGTATAAAGTCTGTTTTATTATTTAAAATATTAAATATATATATTATTTAAAATATTAAATATATATAATATTAAATATATATATAATACTGTCTCTAATGTAAGGAGAATTTATTACTTTTTTAACATGACAATGTGGGCATCCAGACGACGACATCTAGTAGAAAACAAACGTGTGTGTTGTCTCAGTTGACGGACAATGAAATGTTGGAGCAACTTTCTCGCAATATGTGACTAAGTAACATCGCTTGTCTTGGCAACTGTCATACAAGAATTATGTTTCTATTTCTAAGCAGTCTTTTCCTCATCATATCTCTTAAGATAACGCTTTAACTTATTAAAGAATAATTACATTTATGTAAAACAGTAATATTACATTGTAGGTTTTTTAATTTATAATAAATTACATATAAATAATTGAAATTTAATAAACACATGCTAGTTAGTGATTGCATGTCAGTGTAATGTTATAGTGTTGTGATTGATAATGTTATTGTAAGTGATACAGTCAATTGATAGTTTGGTGTCTGTTATAATATAATTGGATTAAATTGTTATGTTGCTTATTATATTTAAAGTAAGTCCATAACCAGAAGATTAAATATGAATAGTGTATGTAGTTGTACATACTTCCTATATTTACAATAATATGACATTTTACTACGGATATTACTAAATCTTACCCCAAAAATTACCTTTGATATTGTAAACTATATATACTAGAAGACATCCTAGACAAGTTCTGTGTACTTCCATAATAACTGATTGCTAAATTATAATTAAAAGTTATATTAATATTTCAAAGACCTCAATCGCAAATGTATAACAACCGTTCATTATTAATAAAGTTTTTTATGTTTCTTTAACAGTCGAGCAAAGAGCGAGGAGCGAAGCGAGCCCAGTGTATTGACTCATCGTATCCCATTTACTTCAATGGGATATCAGTTTTTTGACATTTAAATTATATTAATTAATTATATTAATTTGATATTTAAAAAATATTTTTTTATTTCGAGGACATTTTTATTTTTTTTTTTAAACCATTAATTACCTAATGTGTGTCTTTCTGATTGGAAAGTTTCATAATTTTCCGTCAAGTAGTTTTCGAGCCTATTCGTGACAAGGAATGTGAAAAAGTCTCCAATAGAACACTCCGCTCGCTAAGCTCGCTTCGCTCAATAATTTCACTAATTATTTACAACATACGAGATTGAATAAATAACGCATACTCGTAGACACAGAACTTATCAAGAACTCAACTTTATAGAAACAAAACTAATTTCCTTCTAACACTTGTATATTAATAGGATGTTACAACTTTATTGATGTGTTATTGTTCTATTCGGACACTATTTACTAACCGTGTAGTTTGTACATACTGACGTTTATTTAATTTGGTGAGGTATCATTATTAGAAACGACACTATACGACACGACACGACACGACACGGCACGACACGACACGACACGACACGGCACGACACGACACGGCACGACACGACACGGCACGACACGACACGGCACGACACGACACGGCACGACACGGCACGATAAGACTAGCATCATTAATAAAAACGTTGAAGGTATTTCTCTTCTTCTTGATATTTCTAGGTAGGATTTACATTGTTAAATGAAGTATATATTTTACACTACTGTACCGTGGAGGTTATGATTTGTAAACAATAATTAAAAATAAGAATTTGGTAGATTTTGCTTGCTTTATTCTTGGTGTTAGTAGCAATTTCATAAAATATGCGATATTGAAGAATTAAATAATCGGTAGTGACAGATCCTCTCTATGTGTATAGTACACAATCTTATCATTAATACTTAACATGTTTAGTTTGTAGAAATAGGTATGCTATATACTTTATTTTTATCTGCTAGTTATTTCGTTGTTTTAAAAATTTACATTCTAGAAAAATATACAATATAACAAAAATTAGAGATACAAGTCTGCAAGACTCAACAATAACATTTTACCATAATGGACTCTTTAAAAAAAGATCTCAGCTTGGGTACTTTAAGATTTAATGTAAAGAAATAATCTTTTAGTAGGACTTAAAAATAAAAAAGACAAGTCCGCAGTTTGTTTTGCTGGAACTTTGCAAGATTGTGTAAAATATTTTTTCAGTTGGTGCTTTCTACGAGTACCTCTTAGCTCGGACATTGAAAAATATTTTTGTTGACATTGATATATTTTTTATTTTTTATGAATAAACAATAATAAAATCTGAAAAATGACAACAATATAATACGTACAAAGGTACTTATGTGACTGAGCCAATTTGAGGGGTTTTAAAGAAATTTAAAAGTTGTATAAGGGTTAGATAAATAATAATATAAAATTGAAAGTAATTTCATTAAACAGTTAAGAGACGATATAAAACGGACCCTAGCTGCCTCTTTTCTAGTATTAACGAACATTCTTCGACCTTGAAATTGAGGATCCGAAGGATTAAAGCAACTGAGAAATTGAAACAAAATGAGATGTTATTACACATTATTAACATATTTCTTTTTTTATTAAGCAAAATAATACATAATCGCTACTAAACAAAAACTCCGCCAAACTACTGATTAGTTTGTGCCTAAAAGTTTTTGCCTACATAATTCTCGTTAATAGGTATTGTTACAATAAAGTATAGTATTGATATCTTAGTAAGAATATACAAGCAAATACTATACGCTGTATATAGCAATTACTTATACACATACGCATTATATTTAATATATTACTTCTTAATTCCGAATTCACAATAATTACTGCTGTAATTCATTTTAAAACAATTGCAATTTTTTTCATTTTCTATATATTTTATTAATAGATCGGGTGTTTCTTAAAGTACTAAAAATAATATTACGGGCGCACCAAGTGTTTTATTTATGAGTCATACAAAACAAGATTTTGTAGCTACAGAATTAATAATAGCATTTTTGTTTTACTGAAACAAATAATGCAAGGGATATACTTCAAAGTAAAGAGATAAATGTATCTCAAAATTGGCAGAAGGCTTTGAAACAGCTTTCTGCCAATTTTGGGTTTTCCTAAACCAGGACAGGAACACTAAGGCTCTTTTTCTCAGATTTCTCCTTGTTTTGATATTCACAAACCAATTTATCATTAAACATTATTATTTACTTTTCATTCTCAAAATTACTTTTTTGTTTAAACGATAGAATAAACTATCCGTTGAATGTTAGGGCTGGGTTATTTTGTAAAATCTGGATACATCGCCAGATTCAAACAACTTTTTCTGAACGCGTTTATTCCATACTTTTAATTATCTTATAATATAAATAAGATAACTGTGTTCATAAATATAGATAAATAAATATATAGTATAAATATACATAAAATACATCCTAAGACTCCCAAAGATGAAATGATTTCACAAAACTGATTATAAATTACAAATGAATTGCATTTGTTGTAAATAAGACATGTAAGAAAAATGTACAGATAAACATTTATATTTAATTCGATCAGACAGTGAAGGCGCTCGATAAAGTGGACCCTCGTTACTACAATCCGGATCCTTGTCGATTGATCCCAAAGATGGCGGATTAAGAAATTACGAAACCGGAACACGCTTTGGCTTAGTATATTTTATCGGACGAGTGATTTTTGTTTTATTGTGTTGTTCGCTTATCCTGCAATATTAGAATGGTAAATGAGAAAGGAAATCTAATTATATACTTGAAAAATATAACTACGAGATTGAATAAATGATTTATCATTTAACGTCAAGATTAAAATTAACACTAGTCCTATTAGTAGCGTTTATTTTCTCTCAAGTGCAATAAAATCAATAAGAGAGCTGCTTATGTTCATAATGGAGTTGATAACAAACAATATCAATCAATCTTGTGTAAATGAAATATTAAGTTTAGAATTCTGTAAGTTTTTATTGTTTTGTATTATGTTTACATATATTATAAAAATTTTAACATATATTACGTAACGAGGAAATAGTAATGAGGTGTAACATGATCAATTCCTGCCAACTACCTTAACAATATTGTTTTAATTTTCATAACGATATTGTCAAAGCACAAATGTTAACGTAATGAAGCTAGCATTTTGCAATTACAGCAATAACGTTTGAACTATACAATAAACAAATCAATGACCTTTAAATAATTAAGTAAACATAACCCGTGGAGCAAATCTTGTATGTGTTTAAATTTGTGCTTAAATGTTAACAAATTGAAAAGGTCGATATATGCATACGTACTATATACATACCACATACATTAATGAAGCAGCCACAGACAAGGCAACTAAGCAATATGAATTGCAAATAGAGTTCAAGCAACTTTTTAATTTCAATTAGTGTTAAGTGATGTTGGTACAGATCGCAGTATCGCTGTTTTTGTTCAGACATCCATCTCATCTATACTCCATGTTAACTCATTATGAAGTTGGTATATAAACCATGTTCTTAACATATTTTGATACTATAATAAAGTAATTTTATTGGTCTCTTATCCTTTAATTAATTTATCAAGTTTATCAAGTAAACTGATTTCAGCTGCTTATATTACTTTTATGATGTATTTATTTTATACAATAGTATCAAACTGAATACCAGATCAAAACAATGTATATTTGAGAGCTACTTTATTTCTTAGTTCGTATTTTATCTAAGTTGATCTAATATGTAATACAAATGCAATACAAAATGAGTTGAATGTGTTTGTGTGCTCCTTTCTTAATTCTTTTTTCTTTGGCTCGTCTTTAAGAGTTAAGGTTTTAGTATTCCAGATGGTACAGTACATTACAGTAGTAGTAGGGAATGTACTTAGAGAGGAAACATATACGTGGCTGTCTTTGTTCTTCAATAAATTATTATACAGAATAAATGACAATGCAACAAGTTCCGACTTCAAACTAAATTATACATAATATAATATATTATATTTATATTTTGATATTGTAGTTGAGTCACTATGTATATATATATAGTAAAATTTTATTTGATACGGTTCGGATAAAATATATTATAAAACTGGACCAGAAGTATCATATTAAACTACTCGGTCAGTAACAATGGAACGCTCTAACACTGCACAATTATTTCAATAGTCCATTCAATAGCCCGATAGAAAACTGAGCACTATATTCTGCAGCGTTGTTTCCCTTTTGTTAATTATATATTGAAAAGCTGGGTAGGTAGCTAGCTAGTTCACTGTACGGTTTTCTATTGAAAATTAAGTCTTTATATAAGTTATTTTAAAAATATGCTAGACGTAACAATAAGAATTTCAAATCGATTACATTCGAAAAAGCAATCCATAAATTTTACCTTCTTTCAATTCAATTCAATTTTAATTCCGCTTTAGTGAGTATTATTTATTTATTTATTTAAATATACTTTATTGTACCATAAGAAATTGAATGAGTTAAAATTATTATAATATAACCGATAACAATAAAAAACAGATTTACATTATTTATTGTTTCACTTTATTATACAGAGAAAAAACCGCTTCAATGTTTGTTTATTTTGTAATATCTTAAGAAACAATGAAGTGTTGGATAGGAGTTGCCATGCAAAGACGTTGTAAGTGGACTGTAATAGAAATTAACAAAATATTTCACATCATCATAAAATTATTAGATAATGCAAATTATCTCGAAACTTTAAAAATATGCTATGGGTACTTTATCTATTCAATAAATAAACAAATAATTAAATAAAGAAAGGTCATACTTGGACCTTATACATACTAATTCACTTAAATTATAAACATAATCTTTATTAAATAGGTTGACACTCGAGGTATCTCAAATGTTTCCTCTTAAATTACACCTTATGAGGCAGTATCACTTTAACAACTTACTAAACTAGCTGCAAGATAAATTACAAGAGAAGAACTGAAACTTAGCATGCATGTAAGAATTAATATTTTAGTATTTGGTTAAACTTTCAACGATTCTTCGACTTATTTTCAGGCCCAATAGTAAATATTGTCCACTTTTGTTCCCAATGAGAAGTTATTAATAGTATATTTATTTACTAGTAGTATGTCAACAGGAAGACGTATTTCCAAATTATAGTCTATGAAACTTATTAGTAGAAATGCGTATTCATAAGTGACAACAAATACATTTACTTGATAGTAACATCAAACTTGTAATGTTTAAACTTAAAAAAATTGTTTAAACTATTTAACTTGTCATTAGTAATAAAAGAAATAAAAGAATATTTGATGTAATTCTTTTTTAAGTTTAACTTCTTAAATTAAAATAAAAAAAATTCAATTTTTCATTAAAATAAGTTTGCCTCAAAAATTATAATTTGATAGCTCCTATTTTATAATAAATACAAAGTATATTTATTTTATCGTTCTTTTTCTCTTTTTACAAGCTTTGAAAATTACATTTTATTTAGTTTGTCTTCTAAAACTGATGTCCTCACGCATTAACTATTTAGTTATGTTTCATTAGTCGCTTTTTAAACAAAACATGGTTTTAGAAAATAAATATTTATCTTTTAAGATTTAAGAATCTCCGCTTCTTACCAAGAACAGTGTATTTGTAAAATATTTCAGAAGTATTCATATTTTTATAATATTATAAAACCCGAAGAAGTAATGTATGAACTACTAGAACCTAATAATTAGTTAATAATAAGAAAAAGGATATCCGTGGCTAGCAATACGACCGGAAGCAGCACCCGTTCACGAGCATAATGCAAGGATCAGTCATCACCGCCTTCGCATTATTTGAGGAGAGGGGGCATCCCGGCCCCCACCGCTACCGCAAGTAAAGGCTTCTAAGGGAGCAGTGTCATGCAGCCAGTAAAAATTACGTAGGCAGTAGTTAATCGCTAAAATACAATTTATTCCCAGGCCATAATGTTAATGTATGTATGTATGTATTGTTATGTAATCTTTTACACTATAATAACTTTTTTTATAAAATTCCTTAGAAATGAATATTTTGAGTTTATTTAGTGACTTATTTAAGGCTTTATTTACTGTTGAGTTTAACATACATTGATGATGACATGATACAATTAACCCTATAGGAATTATTTATTTTATGGAGCCTAGTGATGGTATAGCAAGTTTATTTTTAATTCTAGTATTAATTTTATGTACATATCTGGTTTGATATTTGGTATATATTTTTCTAGATATTTAATATGTTAGCTTTGAAACCAGAAGGATACAATTGATATTATTGGTACACCTTTAGAAAAAGACATATATTTTAAACACTTATTCTTTAAAGAATAAGTGTTCGTTTTAGATGTTTTATTCACTAACTATACTTAATTGATAAATTAGTAGATACAGTCTCTTGGTAAAGCGACATGTTATGAAAACTGTCTTCAATTTATCTAATAATATTTATCTAATAGCACTTGACAAACTAGCGCTCTTTAAAGAATAAGTGTTAGTTTTAGACGTGGCATTTACTAACTGCACTTTATTGATATTAACGTAATTAATTTTAATAACAAGCTTGTACATATTAATAATTAATTTTAATATGAATACTTAATATGATAAATAAGGCATTCAATATCATAGTTATATTCCTTAATAAATGTTCTTCCTTATGCTTCATCATTCCAATGTTACCTGATGATACAAAAAACAAAAGTGGTTCTTTAAAATATTAGCAATCGAAGCATGTTCCAGTTCGTAATTCCTTAATCCGCCATCTTTGGGATCAATGATGGAGGATCCTGATTGTAGTAACGAGGGTCCACTTTATGGCACTCCTTTACGTCTGATCAAATTACATATAAATATATAAAAGTGTCTTTATTTATTTTTACAAAAGCTATAGTTAGAGTTGAAGACTACAAAGTGTGAAACATTTTACATAATTCCACGTTGTTATTTTGTATAATTTGTTTCAACTGTTCCACAAACTTCAAATTCAACTGCTATTTGTACAGAGTATATCTCTATATATAACTGAAAACGAAATTTTCTATATCTTAAAATTATTAATTAAGTATTATATGAGACTAAATTTTATATTACAAGTGATGATATAAGATTTTCTCAGGTTTAGTTTTAAAAGAAAGTCATGGTATCTCTGATTACATATCATAATAACTCAATTGATTAAAGATCCATAAGATCATAGATTTTGTCAAATAACATATTATTATGTAAATATCATTGGTATAATATTGTAGATTTAGTTATATTTATTTTTATTTTCCCACTTTAATAATCAATTCAATACTTTATTATACTATTAATTATTCCTGTTTTGTAATAACCATTCATTTTGTATCTTTAATTCAAAATAGTTTATCATATACATATAGTAATAATATGTTCGTGTTAAGCTCAAACAGTTTAATATTATATAATTTATTAATAATATTTCAGAGTATATCGTATTTAAATACAGACGTTCTTTCTACAAGGTTATTGATTATTTGATATTATCTATTGTATCGGAGGTACTGATGTGTTTTATTATTTTATGATCAGTTAATATTACTTAATCTGAAGTAGAAATTATCAATTGAGTTTTATACTTAGCTTTTTAAATGTTATCTTCGGTCTATGTTTGTACATAAATAGAGAAGAACTTGTATTTTCAATATCTTCATATCGAACGATGTATAGAAGATTTTAATTAATATTTTCATCTGATGGTAAAATATTATTACTTATTTATCTTTATTACATTATTCTGTCTATGATTCACATTATTGGAGACACAACGATAGCAACACGAGTTTATTAGATAGCACACATCAAGCTATACCAGTTTTATAACAACATATATTTCGTGATTTAACGATAACTGTCTCAATTAATCTTTGTGTTCTTAATTGTAGTATCTCGGAATTTGCGATTGCGAATTGTGTGATTCAATATCTGTGTTATTATAAAGTTGATGTATTTAGTTGGCAGACATATATATATACGGGTATATGTATATTATATTTTATTATGATCTGCCAGTTATATATAATTACCATTCTTAAGATTAATCAAACAAAAGTTTAGAGATACAAGACTGCAAGACTCAACAATAACCTTATATAATAATGGACTTTGTTAAAGGAAAACTGCTGTGGCTGCTTTGAGATTTAATAAAAAATAACCTTTTAGTATGTCATAAAAAGATCAAAAAACAAGTCCGCTGTTTGTTTTGCGTGAACTTCGCAAGTCTGTGGAAAATAACTTTTCCAGTCGGTGCTTTCTATGAATAGCTTAGAACGGACATTGAAAAGTATTTTTATTTTGTATTACAAAACCTTAAAATGACTTTAATATTATGCTTTTGAAAGGTACTTATATGACTGAGCCAATCTCCGGATTGAAAACAAGTTTATAAAGTTGTAAAGGATTAGATAAGGAAGAATATAAAGTTAAAAGTAATTTCATAAAACAGTTAAGAGACGATATAAAGCGGACCCTCATTGCTTTCCTAGTATTAATGATCCTCCTTCGAGATTGTAATTGAGTATCCGACGGATTAAAGAAACTGAGAAATAGACAACATAATGAATGTGTGGTATTTCATTGCCAATACTTTTACCATTCAGTTGCAAAATAAGTCACGTTGCAAAATTTAGATATATAAAAAAATATGTAATTCTTATATTAACAGTTTACAAGTTAGTTAAACGTTGAAGTAAGTTAATGTTAATAAATCTGAAAGTAACACTTAATTCAAAGCGAGCTTCTTTACTTGGAACCACTGTATTATCAAAATCACGACAAACCAGTTAACTTCATTCTCACTTTAAATAAGTATCAAAAGTAATATCCTTGTACAAACCCATTTAGTGTTAATTCGCACTTTAATTTACACGTAGTTTAAATGAACGTGGAAACATTTCGTAGCGACATGTGTTACAGCTTTAAGTGCTACGAGTGTTATATAATTGCATTGCGTTACATGTGACACCTACATTAAAGATACACAAATATTATATATTTATATACATTTTTTTCTCTTTCCATTAAGGAATTTGTATTGGATCATATGTATCGAAGAATATTAAATTAAGGTTGATAGGTTGCTATAAATATACTATTTTTTGGAGACTGGAGTAATTAAAAAGAAACTAATAAATCATGTTTAAAATATGGTTATGAGTACATATTTTAGAGTAAGAAAATAAAATTTTCTAAAATTTTTATGTTCTTTTATATACAAGATGTAACATAAGCATATCTTAGTTCGATCATGCGGGAAGCAAAAGTATATTATATTATAAAATTACTAATCGTTTTTCATCGCTTTTAACTGCGAACCATTACTAAAATAACATTTAAAAGAAAATATAAATAACTGTTTGTAACCAATAAGAGCTTAATGTGAAGTACTGAATAACATTGTTAACGAAATAATTTCGTTTCGAGAATAATATTAGAATGTATCTATAAGTAATCTAATGTCATCTATCTCTAAGATTCTTTTCATTTACACAGACAAAGTCAACAAATTCCATCTTTCCCAATCTACAGCTAAGTCAGTCGGTTGTTTCTAGTCTCAAAATCAATTTCAGTTTTTGATAGACTTCCAAGATGAATGCATCGTCTACCTCATTATGTGAGAAGATTGTCCCATACACAGGAGCTGTAGACATCTTTATTCCCTACAAGCGTGTTTTTCAAATTTCGTTTTCATTACTTTCCTTACATTAATAATAAAAGTTTTCAAAAGCATTGTATGTTTTACATATCATAATTACGTGGTCAGTGAGATATATTTTTGATAAATATATGTTAAACATATTTAAAAGAAATATATATTTATATGTAATTTCTTCGGACAGTAAAGGAGCGCCATAAAGTGGACCCTCGTTACTACAATCCCGGTCCTCCTTATTACAAAGCCGGAATGTGCTTTGACTTTTCAGAATGATATATTTTAGTTTCATTTTGTCTGAAAAGTAACCTAGTTCATGTTATTGATATTAAAATATTTTGAGTCGACAAATAAAATCTATAAGAAACAAGATATCACTACAATTCAGGATCTTTGATAACGGAGTTGTTCACTTTTACTGGCATTTTTATTTCTCAAAGAAGGAAAAAACAACTACTTTACGATTATTCATCAAACTTTACTTACAAACTATGCAAGTTATATTACATATAAAAATATTTAGTATATTCAATAACATTTGCCATAGTATTTTTGTACAATTTAGGAAATAGCCAGCCAAATCGTTCTTTGTAAATAAATGTTTATATAAAATTATTTAATAACTAAAAGATGTTTTCAAACTATACGAAAACTGAAACAAAAAGCCAAGTATGATGAATATTATGAGCAGAGTAAAGACAGGACAGGACAGGAATAAAAAAATAATGGTAACTTAAAACTAATTGATATATTATATATTTATGATATTATTTTTTCTTTGAGATATTTTATGCAAAAATAATATTAATTGAACGATTTTTAAATTGTAAAAAAAATTAAAATATATTTTTTATAAATCTGGTGTTAATTATGGATACTAAATATAAGTCACAAATCACATACAGTTTTTTCTTATTGATGAATTATCATGACCTTGTAAAATATGCATGCAGCAAATTAAACAATTGACGAAGAAGAATAGAAAATAATATTAAAATTCCTTTCTTTTAACCACAAATTATATATGTTATAAAAATAACTATACAATTATCCACCCTGGTATATGACAACTGCTTTAACAATATTGATCTAATATAACAAGGATCTCTTCAACACACAGACGGGTTAATGTAATGACGATAGCAGTTATGTCTTCAGAGAATTATGCAACAAAGCAACAGTATACAAAGTATAATAGTATATTACTATTTCTAAAATGACTACTATTTATATTAAATATGTACATTACTTTTACAAGTAAGGTAAAATTTTGGCTAAGAAATTAGATTTATTTTTTGATTTCTGTCAATGTATTCTTTTGCTATCAATAAACATCAAATAACCGTTTACTGAACAAACTAAATACTCGATGTAATCAAATAATATATTAATCTAAAATTATTTATTATAAGTTATTACTAATAATTATTATATTGTCTTAAATTATAAAATATAAGTTAAGTTTAATTGCATGCGTTTTAGATCGTGCTTAAATATAAACATATTGAATTGGTGGAGCTACGCATATTAATTCAAGCGTCACAGACGACGCCACATGCAATATGAATTGCAAATGGATTTTAAACCACTTTTCAGTATTAATGAGTTAAGTGATGTTGATACAGACCGGTTTTGTCGCTGTTCATGTTCTGTTACAATTCATTGTTTACTAGTTACTGAGTCTTCCGTGTTATCTGTTTATGTTCTTTTCATACTATACCTTAAATAACCCATAATTTGTTACTTTAAACAGAACCTTTTTTAAAAATACTTTTAAAGATTTTATTACTAAGATAACAACAATACTCAAACACTATCATCTAAAAAAGGGTTTATGAGCCGGATTAAGAGACTATCTGCTGGATGTTACAATGAATTAAAGAAGATAAGGAATAATAAACATGACTGCGCATAAAATATGATAATTGGTGCATAATAGATGCCATGTCATACTGGAACTAAAGGTGAAAATTAGAATTGGAGAACAAACCATCTATGTTAAATGTATTCATTGTTCAGGTCTGACGTCCCTTGGCTCTACCCAAGCTTTTCATTCATCACGACAACGTTGACATAAATACCAAAGGGACGCAGATATTTTTTATTCTTCAAGTCTCATTCGAGTGACGCTGATATATTTATTTTACATAAAAGTAACACTTATAATATTTTACCACCTTTTCGTCAGGTTTAATATGATAATGTTACAAGAACAACATATTTTTAGATTCAAATTACTACAAATACCACATCAACATATTTTTATAACAAAAAAAACATTAAATTGTATTTTAAACATGAAAGTTATATAAATTATGAAGTGTGTAAGTGACATTACACCAGCACCCAATATTAATATTTTGCTAATAGTATGTCAAATATTATATTGTATTTAACTAAAACATAGTAAAGAGTGTTTTATTTTATTTTTGTATTACATTAAAGTGAATAATTTATTTATATATGTGCTGGTATTTAATAATACTGTAGTTTACCATCGTGATCAGACCATCGACCGCCGTACAAACATAACAAATAATAACGAAATACAAAACAAAAATGCATGCATACAATTATTATATGACATTATAAACTAAAAATCATTCACTTTTCAAATTAAAAACTTATTTTTATGTAATAAATATATTAGTATCCTATTTGTTCTTAATTATTAGATTATTCAAAGAGAATAGATCTATACAATATAGTAATTGTATATTTATTATTAAAATATAAACCATGAATGTTATATGTAAAATATCAGTAATTGTCCACGATGGTCGTATCGGAGTAATAATACAATGGAAATTGAAATAATAAAACAGATCATACACTAACGAGAATGAATGCTTCCTTCACCAATTTATCTTGATCAATGGATTCACTATTGAAAATATTATAACAAAGAGAAACATAGTTTATCCTTTTATCGTATTATATTCATAAACTGACTCAATAGTTACTGTTTGATATTGAAACTATTGCAACAAATAAAATAATAGATAAGTTTATTACAGATAAAGATACTGAGTTTGATACTCGCTAGAGAACTTAGTAGTCACTCTTGTTTCCTAATATCAGGTAGCTGTCCTTATAATAAGTTTCTTTGGTTTCTTTGAATCCGTTTCAGACCTGGTATGTAGACGCAATGAAGTAAACTGCCCAGCTGTTACACAATTAACAAATATTAATACAAATATAATATAAATATATAACGTAACCGAATAATTATTTAATGAGTTGTGTTCATCAGTTGTTTATTCAAAACAAAGGAACCTATAGAGGCCGAGTGTACCCACAACTTGTAGTTTCCCTTCCTTGCTGGCGGATATCACAAATAAAGGAACTAAAGTTCTTTTAGTCTTTGATGTTGAGTTTTATACCCACTCACTAAGCAGTATTGTGAGATATAATATCAACTCCCTGTTTTATATAACAATAACACTTGTAACATCACCTTCTCGTCAGGTTTAATATGATAATGTTACAAAAACAAGATATTTTTAGATTCAAATTAATACAAATACCACGTCAACATATTTTAAGAAAATAATAAACACAATAATTAATTTAGCCGTGACAAAAATATCAATTATGAAGCTAAAATAGTAATTACACCTACACCCAATATTAATATTTAAAACAATATATTTATAATATTATATATTAATTAACTTAAACAGTAAAGAGGGTTCTTTTTTATTTTATTACATTATTGTTAAGAGTTTATTATGTATTTGCTGGTATTTAATAATACTGTAGTTTACCAACGTGATCAGGTCATGTACCGCCAAACAAATATAACAAATAATAACGAAATACAAAACAAAAATGCAAGCATGCCAAAAATAAACTTAAATTCATTCAATAAAATTTTAATTTCAAATTGAAAAAAATAATAAATTGTAAATCTATTTGGTTAAGTTAAAGTTTATTTGATATAGAAAGGGTCATAAATTGAAACTGAGTTTAAAATAATAATTTGATTACTCAGTGTTATAGCTGCAATATAATTTGCAGCGCCATTTTGCTGAAAGGTACAAAACAATGTTCCATAAATTTATTATAATGGGAAAGATTGTTATAGCTCTTGAGTATATATTACTTATATTTTTAATACTATACAAAGATTATACTTTTTTATATTGTTTTATTAGAGCTCAGAAGTCACAAGTTATGTATAATACTGACCATGTTGGTAGGTAACTCATTCTTAACATATTTAATCATTTTGATGTATAATTTAAAACAATAATTTCAAACTGAAAATAATGTAATGCAATTAACATTGAATCAGTAAAAAGTAATTGTTGTGATAGTATAATTGTTGTATTCAAGCCATTTGACTATGTGTATAAAGTTCTAAAGATGATTAAATTAAGTTTTTAGAATCTCACGATGGAATATTTTGTTCCTGACTTCTAGGTCTTACAGAAGTTAGATATTTCAAGGAGATTTTTAAATATAAATATATCAGATTATATATACAAAGTTAAGATATAAAAAAAAATACAGAAAAGTAAATAACAAGGCTCGTATCATGTATTAATCCCTTGTACAAACTAAAATACTTCATAAGTCTCGCTTAAGTTGGAAAAATAAAATATTAATATTAATATACGGTCATCAAAGATAAAAGTCAACATTAAAATTAATAAAAAAGATGCCTAAATCATTATATTAAATCTTTTCCTTTTTAAAATCCACTATAAGATTCCAAATACTTATTCAAAAGTTTGTTACTTTTGAATTCTTAACATTGAAAAGCAACGAGTAAATTTGTAAACAATTATTTTCAACAAAACCGAGGAGACAGAGAAACATAAATTGAAATTGAAACTTTCTTCTACTGGAATACTTAAATGAACTTGTAAGTTTGTTGAAACAGTAAAGAAAAATGTAAAGTAATGTAAACTATTTCACAAAGATGGTCCCGTTGTGATCATCCTCGAACTATAAATATTATATACTATGCTACATGCAAGTCAGTATGAACTAACTTATTCAAAGTATCAATATTTTTAACTTTAATTTCACTAGTTTCACTTCATTCCTAAACAAAGCGAATTTGTTTTTAAAATGTATCGGAGAAACAAACTGAATTAAAATGACTATGACTGTCAGTGAGTTTGTTTACATCTCGTTATTTTCTAAGAAGTACCTTAATACGTACATACATGTATATAAATCAACACAAACGTCGTTTTGTGATTTAACTATGTAAAGCAAAGAAATAGTTTGATTAATTGATTATTGCACTATTGATATCGAGTTGTTTAAAACAAGTTACAGTTACAGATACAGGTACAAAGAAACAGCATGAATTATAGCTTTTGTTTTACAGAAACAATAAAAATTGCAATGCCTTTTCTTCAAAGTAAAAAGATATAGGCTTTGAAACTGCTGTTTGTAAATTAAGGGTTCTCCGAGGATAGATATATTAACGTTATTTATCACTTTCTGTCCTTCTTATTATATTCGCAAAACAATTAATCATCAAACATAACTCTAAATCTTATAATAAAACATTATCCTTTAAAAATACAAAAATATATAATGGATTTGATACATAAAAGCAAAGCACAATTTCCTAAAACTTTTCAAAGATTTTACAAAACCTATTATAACCGATTATAAGTTTAACAATTAATTATATTTGTTGTAAATAAGGCATATAAGATAAGTTTACTGATATATATTCATATTTAATTCGATCAGACAGTAAAGGCGCTCCATAAAGCGGACCCTCGTTACTACAATCAGGATCCACGATTGATCACAAAGATGGCGGATTAAGGAATTACTAAACCGGAACATGCTTTGGCTTAGTATATTTTATCAGACGAGTGATTATTGTTTTATTGTGTTCTTTGTTTATCCTACAACTTTAGAATGATAAGAAAAGAGAAAGAAAATCTAATAATATATGTGATAATTTATTTATTATGTTAAGTTTTAATTTACAAGTTACTGTTTAAATTAATTAAATGAATATTAACAAAGTAGGGACAGGCCACGTGAAAACTAATTAACGCTACTACTCAGGAGCGTTTATTTTCTCTCAAGTACAAATATTTTTATGTACGAGTATTTACTGTAAGAAGATATTTCCTTACAAGAACTCTCCAACAATATATAAGACATGGAAAATCTCTAAACGGAATTTAAAAGAGATTGAGATATTCTACTCGAGATAAACAGGCTTATCTAAATGATGGATGATAGGCAGCGACTGGTAGAAGATGAATCTTTCAAAGTAATAAAAGTTAAGATGGCAATTAGTTGATTATCTTTATCAAGTTTCAAAATTTTTGATTGGTCCTTATGAAAACATTTATTTTTCTTAAACTCCTTGGTACTTTCCAACTTTTTTTTATTGTTTCTTTTTATTGAGAGAATTAAAGGAATGTCTAATAAATATTTCCTAACACTCATACTGATAAGGACATCAGATATAGTAAAAATAAATAATTTTATTGCTACTTAAAAAAAACATTGTAAAAATCTAAATGTAATAAAAAAAATATATTTATTTTTTACTTGTTATAAAATAAAAAAAGAATTATCAAGTTGAATGTTTGAAACAAATATTTGTCAACTTCTATGAAAAAAGAGATTTTAGGTCCTCCAAAATAATTACTTAATAAAAAACAAATAAAATATTAACAATGTGAAAAGAAATTTCATAAAATTTCTCAACAGCCTAAAATAATTAGGTGGTATGTTATAAAATCAAATAAAATGATCCGTATCAAATAAAATGATCCGTAGTGGCTTATAAGAAAGTATGTAAGAAAATCGTTGATACACAATTTAATAAATTCGTCCAGTTGTTTGAATAAAAGTAGATAATCTTAATATTACAAACACATACTCGCAAAAAGTAACCTGTAATCGGAAAAAGAAGGATAATAAATTTACTTACTTGGATATACTTGGATCGAATTAAATTTTTTTAAATGTTTTTTGTATAAAAAGAGACCAAAAAGAAAGCTATCTTTTAAAAACGCGAAAACCAAAAATGTAATATAAATTTCCTCCTATTGTACTTTATCTAGTAGCTAACTTGAAATATTACACAAGTGAAAGAATTTTTTTTATTAAATTATATATATAACTGATATGATGTGATAATGTTATGATATATAAAAATATATTATTAACAACATAATATTCAAGAACACACAATTCGAGTAACGTTATCAAACTCGTAATCAAATAAAAAAGAAAGAAAATGTGCGCGCGCACCGCTCTCTTGCTCCTACAGTGTGACATAATTAATATTAAACAATACAATAAAATATAATAACATTATGTCAATATTAAGTTTAAAAAAAAGAATACTACAAAAAATATTTCTATGTCTTAAAGTTGCCTTCATTCACAGGTGATTATTTTATAACTTCTTTATTAAAATTTCTAGTATAAGCTTCTGATTTCACTATTTTGGCTTCAGGAACTTATTCTACAATTACAACAAAAAAATAAGCAATAATTTATTTATCACTCTTTTAGAATTTAGGACCTTTGAAAATAAAACAAATTATTAGAAATAATTATGTAAGGACAGTAAAAATATATGATATCTTTAAAATTTTCCTACATGTGAAGAGAACTACTTATTGCTTTTTTAATATCATAACAATTTTAGCACCACATCCAGACGACGACATCTATTAGAAAACAAACGTCTGCGTTGTGTCTGTAGGAAAATTAAATGTTGGAGCAATTTTCTTGCAATATACCGTTCCTAAGTACCATCGATTTTCTTGGCGACTCTCATACAAATGTTATATTTTTCTTGGCCAGTGGTGTTTTTTTATGATACCTTTAAATTAATTAATGTTGTGATTGATAATGTTATTGTAAATGATACAATTGATTGACAGTTTGGTGTCCATTAGGATATAATTGATCTAGATATGTTAAAAATAAAATAAATAAACAATATGAAGATTAAATATGAGTACTTTATGCATTTATACATATTTTTTTATATTTTTAATATATTGCTCTTTTAGTAAAACAAAACTTTAATTATATCTAACACCAGAAGCTCAATGTTGATATATAAAACTTTATATACTAGAAGACATCCTTCACAATTTCTGTTTACTTCATGTACTTAAGCCCCAGGCTCAAATACAGGAAGACTCAGGAAAAACCCCGAAATCGTAGGAGGACGACCAAATAACGTAACTAACTGATTACAAAATTATAATTATAATTGTACTGATTTTACCAAAACTTTAACCGCTAATGAAAAACAGTATCTTATCAAAGCGGGTGTTAGCTAGCTCAGAGTGACGAAAGCACCCATAGTGCTGAAAGTCTAACTCTGTATATATACGCGCAATATCGATTTTTTTATACAGGAGACCTTCTGGTATGAGTGTAGTATTTTTAGAAAGCCCTTGGCCCATAGACCCAGAAAATGCATTTACACTTAGCAATATACCTACCGCCTCACCTCTACGGCCGTTTGAAAAATGAGAATAAAATTTAGTTTTTGGCTCCGCACCAGTATAAAATCACTTATTTCCACCTTGAAAAAGATTTTCCTAAAGGTCCTCGTCGAGACCTTTTCAACAAGCCCAAAAACGCCAAAATCCGACCACCGGTTGATTAGATATGACATTTTGAAAATTTTGACTGGCGCCTCCATCGTTGATTACTTTGTCTGTGTGTGGGTATATTCGTAGTTTCAACTGATTTTGTTCAAACTTTCAGGGATTGAAGTACATCAAAAACTAAGACTTTTTTGTTCTACGATATTTCGATTTGGCCGCCATGTTGGCCGTGGCCAGCCCTCGAAAGGCCAAAATTGGCCATTTTTCGTACAAGGACTGCGGCCAAACCAGTTGACGTACATTGACAAATTGCGCATCATTGGAAAGGTCTCAAGCTTATCTTTTGAATAATGTCCATTTTAATGGCTAAAACATTTGTTGGCGTGACATTTTTGGTCAAAAGGCAAAAAATGGCCAACTGGCTGGGGACAGATCGGCCATTTTCTCGAAAACGGCGCCAACGATTTTTTCGAAAATATCCTCATTCGTAGCTCCAAATTAGAGCTAAAATTTGGTATATAGCATATATCTGGGAAAACTCGTTATTTCGAGATATGGCCGTGAGAAGTTCAAAAAATCATGAAAAATTACCAAAAAGTGCCAAAAAATGACTTTTAAAGCCAGAATCGTACTCACAACACGGTTAAAATTCAATGCTAGTTGCACAGTGAATAAACTCACTAACGCATTGCCGTCTGTAACAATAAAACAAAATTTACAGAAAAAAATCCGAATACTGAAGAAATTCTGTTTTGAAGCAATGAATTAAAAAAATAAATGGAAACTGAAAAAATCAAATGAAAAAAAAAATCGGGCACCTGTGGGAATCGAACTCGAGGTCTCGTCTTTGTCATTACAACGCTCATCCTCTGAGCCAAAACACTCTCATTTTGTCAGAGGCAACTATTCCAAATAAATGAGTATATATTTGCATGAAAAATAATCGCACAGCATTTTGTTTCCAATCCTTTTACAAAACTATTGATATCAAAACAAAAACTTCTCAACGAAGTAAATACTGAGTGACGAAAGCGAATCCACTGACAAAACTCCTGATATGAATTTTGCGACGATAAAACCACGAACATTTTTATTCACAAACGTAAACAAACACAAAAAATGTGAATGTGTTCGGAACGTTGCCAAATAAACAAACAAACAAAAAAAACAAACAAAAAAAAAATACAAACAAAAAATGTGAATGTGCTCGAAACGTTGCACAAATTGCATTTTTGATTTTATTTTATTAGATTGATCAAGGCAAGTTGGCAACGTTCCGAACACATTCACATTTTTTGTGTTTGTTTACGTTTGTGAATAAAAATGTTCGTGGTTTTATCGTCGCAAAATTCATATCAGGAGTTTTGTCAGTGGATTCGCTTTCGTCACTCGGTATTTACTTCGTTGAGAAGTTTTTGTTTTGTTACAAATATAACAGTCTTTTCACATTTCAATGGCTGTATATTCATTTGATACATATAACTAAAATTTTAAACTCGACTTTGATGTATTTCTATTTAATATAAGCTTCTGACGGTCAGCAAAATATATGCAATGTTTTTTCTTTATAGGCTTACAGCATGAAAATAAGGGCTTACTGTACGGAATAAGGGCTTACGGACATCTTGTAGGTTTACAGTATAAGAATTATGTTTTATATTTTTGTACTGACCACCAAAAATATGCTTATACAAAAACCTTGTGGGAGTTTAATTATTTTCACTTCATAACGTATTACACGTTCCTAGCAATGTCCTCATATATTTATGTTCAGAAAAGGCCTATGTTTTATAATGAAGAGAAGTAAATGCAATGGTTATAATTAGAAACAGTTAAAATAGAAGCTGTTCTTCTGCTCTATATTACGATTCAAATAACTTTAGGAAAGCAAATATTCTTAATAAAAAATCAAACACTACTTGCTTTTGTCTTAGTGATTCAGATTCTTTATTCTGTGGTTCTATTATGGAGGTATTTTTTACTACTTTCTATTATACCGCCGTTATTAATATTTTTTTATTTTATTTTATTGTCAGTCAATTAAATTTAATATTCTTTATCTACAGAAACAGTTTTCATTTAATTTAATTTTAATCCTATCGTTGATATTTTGACAATTGTTTTAAATAAGTATTGTGATCAATAATTGCAATTTTTAAAACAATTTTAATAATATAAAATAACGGATGAATCAAATCAGTAAATATTATTACATTATCGGTTATTTATTTCTTTAATTTAACATCGACCTTTGTTTTACATAATTGAAGAATTATAGATCAATCAGTTGTACCAATATTAGTAACATGTATTTTACAATAACCTATTATAATACTAATATATAATGATATTTAATGTTATATTTTATTATACATTTATTTTAAACGGAAACAAGCAATTTAATTTAATATAGATGTTTGATAAAACTATTGTGGTTCGCCTCAACTTGTTACAAAACTTTGGGTTTGAATGTCTGATATCGCAAATAAAATGGAAAACTTTGGCCGTTAGGGACGCAGGTGTCAGTGTGTTCTGGTAATGTATTATTTATAAGATACACAGTTGACAATAAGAATAAATTAGAATCATTGCTTTAAATTATTTCAATATTGGCAATACAGACGGGTAATGTATTTGTATTTAAGAAAATATTGAAATATTGAATTGAAGTATACGGTTTTGTTGTTGACTGTATTTCACTTAATTTATTATGTTTTAGTTTTGGTATTATCTCATCCTTTGTAATTACAATAAATTAGTAGTCTTATATTAAACAAGGCTAGTTTTCTCCACAGCAAGTCTGTCAAGCAGCAATAACAACCTGTTAGGTTCCCGTATTAAACATATCCAACAGATCATACTTGTAGGTTTGCTTTATATTGTTAGCCGCAATTTCAATTATATATATATATTCAATTATATAAATATATATACTAAATATTCAAGAAAGATATATAAATGAAGAAATTGAATTGATCGAGTTACTTAAATTGTTGCGAATGCCGCAGACAACGCCGTATGCAGAATGCAAATGGAGTTTAAACAACTTTTCTATCTAAATTAGTGTTAAGTAATGCTGAAAGGGGTAGATTTGTCGCAGTTTATGTTCATATTTTCATGCTATAAGCACGAGCCATCGCTATCCGTACTCGCTGTTAAATTGTTATGATAAGTAAGTTTAAGTTGATATCTTATTCTAACAACGTTATGGTCTCAGTAACTACTATTCTTTCTGATTTACTGCAATACATTCTCAGTTAACTTCGACTTTAATATCTGTTTCTATTATTGCTGGTTTCTGGGTCATCTAGGGTAAATGTTTATGTTCATTTCGTAGTATATCTTAAATAATAAATACTTTTTAAGATTTTGTTATTCAGATAAGAACAAAACTTCCTCTAGCAACAAAAAAATATTTTACACTTTCTCATCTAATAAAAGCTTCATAAGCTTTAAGATCTGCTGGATGTTACAATAAACAAAATAAGATAAAGAATAATAAACATGACTGGGCATAAAATATGATAAGTGGTGCACAATAGATGTCATGTAATACTGGAACCAAAAGTTAAAATGAAAATTGGAGTGCAAACATAGACGATGTTAAGTAAATTCATATTATTCGGGTCTGACGTCCCTTGGCTCTACCCAAGCTTTTCATTCATCACGACAACGTTGACATAAATACCAAAGGGACGCAGGTATTGTTCATTCAAGTCTCATTCGTGTGTGTGTGTTTTATATGTACACGATTTTTAGGATCTAAATTATACAGTGGGAAAAATAATATATGATATATTATTTTTATATTTTGATATTGTAGTTAAGTCTCAAGCACATATACAATAACAATTTTATTTAATACGATGAATAAAACACTTTATAACACTGGTTCAAACAATCATAATAACTGCACCGTCAGTAACAATGGAACGCTCTAACTCTGCAGTTATTTCAATAGTCGTTCAATAGCTCGATACACAATAGTGTACTATATTCTGCTGTTTGGTTTCTCTTGTTAATTATATATATTTATTATAAGTATAAGTTAGACCACAATAATAAGAACTTCAAATCGATTATATTAATTGAAAGAATCAATCAAATCTTAAATTTTTACAATTATTAATTGTGTAAAATATTTAGAGATTACATCCCCTTATGGACGCTATAACATCTTTTTGTTATCCTGCATTACTACATTTTGAATGTATTACAGAACTATGTGATGTCTGAATATGTTTATAATCACATGAATAACTTATTTAGGATTGTTCATGTAAAATCATAAAAGAGTTTGAGATAAAAATAATAATCTTTTGACAAATTTATCTTTATCGACTATTTTGATTAGTTTCTGTCAATGAAGTATTATATCGTTTACAAAATAACTTTTTATATGAATAGTGTAAAAATAATCAAGTCCTAACAGAATGAATAATGAATTAAAATACTTTTATTGATAATTAATCAATATTTTAATGTATATTTTATTTTTGTAAGACTTCGGAGAGATTTAGATTAAAGTTGAAGTTTTTTATCCGTTTAGGAAATAAATAAAGATAAAAATGGTTATTGACATCGTGCTGTCGATAATATTTACAATTCATCAATAATTTCTATTGAAAATTCGTGAAAGGTTCTTTAAAAGTTTGTGTTAATTATTTAGAAAAATCATCCTTTTATTAATCCTCTGGGAAATGAATTGCTTAAATTACATCTAAGCGAGTATGTGTCTTACGGAAACATTCATATAAAAACTCGTAGCCTTTACACGTTCAGAGATTACTTGACTCACCAAGTAATCCTGTTTTATTTTATATATCAATACAAGATTTTCATAGTTCCAAGTTTCTTGGTGCCGGTAAGTCGCTCAGGTGTACGGCTCAGGTGTGTGAGGAACATCGTTATATCATTATAATATATTCCTATAATCCTTTATATTGTACATACATTCATTATACCTTACATTATACATACATACTATATATGTAATACAATTTACGACCAAACGGACATAACTTATTTGCAAAATTGTATTCATTTCCGTATCCTTTTATTAATTAATACAGTTTATATGTACTATTTATAAGTCTAAATATTGCATGCCTGTACATAATATATAAAATTAATATATTTTAATATATACAATATTAAATAACACTCATTAAACACCAAAAAATTTAATGTTAATCGTGTCTTCATTTAAGTTATATATTAATTTAAATATAATAAATATAAAATTATTTTACTTTTGAACTAAACTTCGCATACAATTAATACCCGGTTTGTAATAACCATACATTTTGTATCTGAAGTTCAATATAATTTAAATTTACATAAAGTAATAACATATTTGTCTAAGGACCTAAAACAGTTTAATAATATAAAATTTATTAGTAATAGACTCTTAGTAAACGACGACGAAATGGCTGACCCGCTCTCGCCTTCCCATCAACATACATTCAGTAGCTCTTTGTTATACCAGAAGCGATACAATATTTTTTTTTTATTTTAATGGTAACGTATAAAGATATTCTTAGTTATTTTTTCCATTAAACTTGAAAACCACAAAGTTCACAAATTATAGTCTTTATAAATATGTTCCAACGCAGACAATTATATTGTTTTAAACAATTACTAAGTCTTAGTTATGTTAGTATAAACATTGCTGTTAAAATCTGTTTAATCCCAATAAATATTAAAGTTACGTATCTTTACATATTCTCGGAATATTTAATAATAAAGTTAAGATTTATGAAGCAAATTTTAAGCAGCCATGTCTAAAAATTCCTGTATTCACCGTAACCGGTTACGAGTTTGTTTGATATTGTTCTGAGAAATATAAACTTTGAAGGAACAAACAAACAATTAATAATTTGATGTAATGGAAAAGGCGGAGATACAATAATTAATTTTAAGTATATAAAATACATATTACACTTTAAATTGCAAATTTTATCATTATATATAGTATAAGACACATTTTTATATCTCTCAATACAAAATAAATATTTACTGCTGTTAAATTCAATAAATTATCGCGTCCATAATTGAGTTGACAACTAACAATAACAATGGTTTAAGTTGTGGTTTAATAAGTTTATAATTCTATAAGTTTTTCATTATTTTCTGTTATCCCTATTTCTATATATTATAAAATAGCAGCGAATCATGATTTGTGCATTCAATATTTTAAAATATACATAAATTATTGCTTTGTTTTGCTTTAACTCCTTTAACCAATCTTTATTTAATCTAATTACATGTTATAAACATATAGAATATGACTTTACTATTATCCACCCAATCGTTGAAAACTGCTTACACAACAATGATTTAACTTTACAAAGATCGCTTCAACACTCAAATGTGATCAGAAATTATTGAAACAAAATGAACAGCTAATAAATAAAGAAATAAATTCATGACATGTCATGAATTAATGAAGTTGTAGAGCACATCTTAAATCTGCGTTAAATTTTTTTTGTAATACATACATAAGTTATTGTAATACATACACAAGTTATTGTAATACATACGACTACATAAGTTTTGTAATATATACATAAGTTATGTAATACATACATAAGTGTTGTAATATATACATAAGTGTTGTAATACATACACAAGTTATTGTAATACATATGAGTACATAAGTTTTGTAATATATACATAAGTTTTGTAATACATACACAAGTGTTGTAATACATATGTAAGTGTTGTAATCGTAATAAATATGTGTGTGTATCTGTTAAGTGATGTTGGTACAGATCGTGTACCGAGGTTAGGTTAGGTTAGAGGTTGTTTTTTGATGCTTAGTGGTTTTGTTTCGGTGTTTTGTTGTGTTGTTTCCTTCGGTGTTTTAAAAGGCCCTTTTCAGGGCCCCGATGGTTGTTTTTGTTTTAAGTTTTTTCGTGGTTTTGTTGCTATTTTCGTGGTTTTCTTTTCTTACGTGTGTGTCTTTTCTTTTTGTGTGTTTGTCGCCTTTTTCAAGGCTTTTGTGTATTTGCTGAGACCTCTGTGGTACGGACATCATGTCCGACCACGAGGTCGAAGACTCGCGCAAGCGACCCCTTATCGGGGTTGTCGAGGTTACCAGTGGCGCGTCTGATAGCGACTCAGAGGTCAGTGTTGCATTTGGAAAATGCAACACTGCTCGTCGTGGACGCGTCGCTGCGAGCACTAGAGGGAATGGCCTCTCTAGGGCGAAGGCCGATTTGCGGGCCCTTGCCCTCGAAGCCGAGGATGCGGAGATGGAGAAGGCGCTGGCAGCACGAGCATTTCGTAAGCAGGCGCCTTCCTAGGGCAACGCGAGGTGCTCTGAGGAGGAAGCTCTGCAGGCAGGCGTTTGGGTTCCGGAGCGGGTCTGGCTAGAAGAGGGCTTCGGCCTTCTTCTTAAGGTGGGCTTGGGTGGGGGGAAGGCGACCCCCCCGCGATCTATCAAGCCTGCCGACTATGGAGAGGGCCTCTTGTTGCGGGGTGCCCTCTACGTGGTGTCCGTCGGGGTGCCGCGGTTGTATGCGCAAGCGTTCCCGCGGTGTCCCATTATGGCAACCGTCTGGTTTAGTGAGCAGGAGTCTCACATACCCACCGCCTTCCTCCCATGGAATGCGGTGGGACTCATGATGGGTTCCAGACATTTAAAAAAAAAAAAAGATCGTGTACCAATGTCATCTATACCTGCTGTTAACTCATTATAATATTGGTATATTTTGGCTTAACTCAATACCGTGTTGTCACCATCTTGTAATAATTCAATAATGTCAATGATCTTTTGTTGGTAAGTAAATAAATCACTTTGTAGCAAGTAAACTCATTTTCATCTAACAGTTTTCATATTTACCGGACAAACATCTTTTCAAACCACTTTCTATATATTTTTTTTTTTAATAATTAGAAAAAACAATTAATATTACAAATTATTTAACAATATCATCACTGAAATAAACTCTTGATATTAAATCAACATCTTTTTAGACTAGACTAGAAAACGTATTAAATATTTATTGGTAAACAAAAGAACGCTTACTATACTGTGACATTTTGTCATCTTATATACGTATTACTTTTATAATAATGAAAAGGTAAAAGTTTATAATATTTAAGACATACTACCATTGTTGGTAATGTTATTTATAATATATTGTTTATAATATTTGTCATTTGATAATTATAGTCTCTTATTGTTAATCGTAACCGTATGATTGTGTTGAGATTTTGTTCATCACTTAATTGAATCCAAAGTTTTAGTTAAGTTATATACAGACCGAGTGTACCTAAATCTTGTAGTTTCCCTTCCTCGCTTGGATATCACAAATAAGGAAACTTAAGTTCGTTTAGTCTTTGATGTTGTGTTTTATAAACCGTTAGTACATTATGCTCATAAATGTATTAGCATAATTGTAAATTTATATAAATTCGTGCGTGTTCCATTTTTTTTATTTATGACAGTTCTTTTTTTTCTTTTTTTTTATTTGCATTTTTAAACAATTTCAAAATATAAATTTTTCTTCCTCACTATTTCATCACATGTAAAACATTAAATTTTTTATTCTTATTGTTTAATTTATACTAAAATTACAATTTTCTCACCTATATACCTAGGTATCTTGTTTGAGAATATTTGGAATATAATGAAAAAATCTACGGTCTAAAGAATTATCTTAGAAGTCTTGGAACAACGCCAAGTCATATCTGCTTTTGAAAGACTTATTTTATTTCATATCCTTGGTAGAGTGTAAGTTGATACTTATTTTTATCTAGAATTATATATTAGATACAAGTATCTCGCTATTAATACTTATTAAATAATATTGTATTTTATTAATAGATTTATACTATATTATTCTCTAGCATATATATACATAATGATACTTTACATTAAGAGGTTTATAAATTTTTCGTTTATAATAACTTAGCATTTAGTTATAACTGAAGAGTGCTGACATATCACATCACACCAAGAGAAGATCTTAACCTATCAATCTTTAAGTACTATATTAATTAAATCTTAATAATGTAATAAAATAGCATTCAAACTCAAAAAATTAAACCTAAAGAGGCCGTTAAATACGTCATAAGTCGTAAAAAGAAATGAATCGATGTGGTCACAAAATATTTACAGAATAATCACGTGCAGTATAAATGCAGGTGTCAACAACACGTGTTACAGAGGGTTTACAAATAATAACATAAGGTTTTATGGAAATGTAAATAATTTAAATCATTACATTATTCACTGTTCACAAACAATTGTTATAACCATTATATTTTTATTATGTAATAACTGATGGATGGATTTGAATGAAATTTGATTTGATGAGAATTAATAAATATAATACTGAAATTCATCGGATTATGCAATAGCGATATTGTGAAGATTATAAGGAGAATGAAACGAGGCAATACCTGTAGGTCTCATCTGGTTTCACTAGAGTATACGAGTACATTTTATTTGGATGCAGTTTGACAATATATGTTTTATATCTAAGTATATTTTTCAATATTGAAGTGTTGCTTACTTATTTATTATATTTAAATAGTTTATTATTCTAATTTTTATTTACCTGAAATCTTATTCTAAATTAAGATATAAATAGGTTTAACATTATTTTAATATAAATTGAAATAAATATGAATTTTAAGGTTTTGAACAACGTACAAAGAAAATGAGACGACGACAAACATAGAAAGTTGTATGTATGTATACAATGAAGGCTTTCCTGTGGTTACAAGTATAAATAACATAAATATTTCGTTACATTAGTTCAACAGAACATAGTATCTTATGTAAATTTGATATATATTAATGATTAAGTACCATAATCATATAAATTAATGATTTAATTGTTAATGTGGTATTTGAAGGTTAGAGAACTTGTTAATATTTTACATCAACTTCAAAAGTGTACACACTATTATAATTCGTCTGTATATTTGAAATGGCTGAAGTCAAAGCGAATAAAAAACTTGCCTGGACCGTGAAATAAGAGAGTCTGAACTAAATCTGACTCTAGCGATGAACCAACGGTTTTCGTTTGACGACTATCCAAATTTACTTTTTAAAAAGCTCTCCGATTTTTTTGTAATTCAAAATCGAAATTCTCGTTAAAAGTTTTTTATATAATCCAATGTTTACACAGAATGTATTAATGAAATATTATCATTAGAATTTTAATGTAAAAGAAACCAAATCCAATCTTTTGAATTTTTGTTTGTTGGTCTGTATGTTGTATGCATAGCATATTACAGCAGAAAATTAAATGCATTTAAAAAAATGTAGGAAGTTTAACCTTAAGTATATATTAGTATCCATCTTAATGAGCCGCCTTGAAGCTGAGTTATTATTCTATATTCATGTAATAATGTTAGAGAGTTTGATTTCTCGTTTGTTCTTTTTTTGACATCAAGTAAATTTGTTTATTTCTGAAAATAAAGTTTATAGATAAATTTATTAAAATGACGAAATTAATTAAATGTTTAATTTTAAATGTGACAATTAATTAAGGTGGTGACTGCAAATGCAAATTTTTCTCAGATTTGGTTCTAAAAAAAAATCACTTTAAAGCCTAATATTTCATAATCGAATCTCTTAAGGGATTTTTTTTTACTACACCCCACATCATGCGGTACTCCACAAAAGTGTAGAAGACCTACACTTTATTGTTGTTACCTCTCCAGGATACACATAATACATTCATATTTAAAAGAAATACAGGATGTGATACAATAAAGGAGAACATCTTTTTGAACACGAATAATAAGTAACAAGAAATGTATTATTTACGGAAATATAACGATTTTTATTGTTTTGATTTAATTAATTTATATTTTAACAATAGTCATAGACCATTGATAAAAAATATTCTCAATTGATTGATTGATTGATTGATTAATCAACAATAGAAATAATAATAATTTATTAAAGATATTTATTTATTAATTTATTTATTAGCGGATACAGTAGACGTATGCTAACTATATATATTATTAATATTAGTAAAAAGCATGAACATGGGAAAACAGTAAGGCCAGGTGTAAAACACTTGGAGAGGACAGATGTAAGTGGCTCTTCTTGTTCGTCTTGAAATTTGTTATAAGGGTGTTATACAAGATTGCAATAATTTAAAATTATTCACACGTGTTTAAGGCTATAAACATACTGTGAAAAAAATATATCGTACAAAGTCAATATATAATGTCACTATGTACATATAATAACAGTTTAATATGATACGGTTTAAATAAAACATTTTATAACACTGGTTCAGAAGATTACAATAAACTTCACGGTCAGTAACAATGAAATGCTCTAACTCTGCAGTTATTTCAATAGTCCGGTCAAGAACTCGCTACACAATAGGACACCATATTCTACCGTTTCGTTTATCTTTTGTTAATTATATATTTTTAAAAGCTGCACTTTTAATAAAGTTCTATTGTATAGAGTTTTCATTCGTCTTTAATGACAGAAAAATGATAATAAATTTTGCTTTATAATAGTTATTAAGTGATAGAAATTATAGAAAGAACGCGATGATTGCTTGTTGCGAACTGAAGGTATGTCAATTATGATTTATAACGAAACAATTAAAAGCTGACTTGGCGAAATGTACGGTGTTGCACCTACAATTAATTATATGTATTTAAAATCGTATTATTTTAATTATAAACTTCCAGCCGAGCATCTTCAATCAATCAAACCTTCAATCAAAGTGAGTAAAACTCGATCAATATTATGTAAACTATAATTTTTATTGGCTCAATTTATTATACAGAGATAAATTCGTTTCCAAAAATAATTTGTAGTTATTTAAGATACAATACAGTATTGTAACTTCATTGCTATGCTAGACGACTGTTTGTTGACTTTAAAAAAATTTATATATATATTTTACATAGCTATCAAATTGATAGAAGTTAAAAATTGTCTTCGAACCTATTAATTATGTTATGTATACTTTATTAAATTTATAATCCATCGAAACGACTAATACTTGAAGCTACTAGTGAATAATTAGATTGAATGAAGTTTAAATTGTGAATAATATAATTTATATATCATCATATTGCATTAATTTAATAAAAAAGTTTCCTCTTTTACTTTAGTAATATTCCAAATTATCAACAAGATTAAATACAATTTGAGGAACTAAAACTGTAATTTATATCACATTTTTTGTTTGTGGTTGGTTTCTTTTTGTCCTAAAACATTGTTAACTTAATTCGGTCCAAATAATATATTTTCTTTTTCTTTTTCAATCACTGGTTATATATTACGAGTGTGTGTTTGTTATATTAATTATTATATACTTTTATTCAAACAGCTGATTAAATTTATTAAATTATGTATCAAAGATTTTTTAAAAATAAAGAATCCATTTCATTGACACCAATTATTGACAAACACTCTCATATAAAAATTAATAAAATACCACCGAATTTTATTAAGCTGTTGAAGAATTTTATGAAAAGACAATATTATTAATATTTTATTTGTTTTAATTAGGTAATTAATTTGGGGGTTCAAAAACCTATTTTTAATATTATTTGCTTCAAAAATTCAACTTGATATTTTTTATTTTATATTAAATAAAAATTCATATATTTTTAGATGAATTTACTTTTTAGTGCCCTTTAAGTGGCAATAAAATACTACATCATCCGCTAGCTATATCTATATATAGCTACATCTGACGTCCTTATCAGAATGAGTGTTAGGAAATATTTATTAGGCATTCGTTTAACCCTCACGATAAAAGAAAACAATAAAAAGAAGTTGGTAGCTACCAAGGAGAGTAAACTTAAACTTAATTTAAGAAAAATAAATGTTTTCATAAGGACCAATCAAAAATTTTGAAACTTGATAAAGATAATCAACTAACTTTTATTACTTTGAAAGATTCATCTTCTACCAGTCGTTGCCTATCATCCATCATTTAGATAAGCCTGTTTATCTCGTGTCAAATATCCCGATCTCTTTTAAATTCCGTTTAGAGATTTTCCACGTTATATTGTTTGAGAGCTCTTGTAAGAAAATATCTTCTCACAGTAAATACACAAAAATAATTGCACTTGAGAGAAATTAAACGCTCCTGAGGAGAAGTGTTAGTTAATTTTCACATGGTCTGTCCCTACTTTGTTAATATTAATTTAAATCATTTAATCAGTAACTTATAAGTTAAAACTTCGCATAATATATAAATTATTCAATCTCGTTGTTATGTTTATATTCCATATATGTACATTAAGCGGTACAATAAAGAATAAATTTTCTTTCTCATTTCTTATTGTATCATATTCTAATGTTGCAGAATAAGCAAGCAACACAATGTAACAAAAATCGCTCGTCCGATAAAATATACTAAGCCAAAGCATGTTCCGGTTTGGTAATTCCTTAATCCGCCATCTCTGGGATCAATCGTGGAGGATCCTGATTGTAGTAACGAGGGTCCTCTTTATCGAGCGCCTTTACTGTCTGATCGAATTAAATATAAATATTTATATGTAGAGTTATCTTATATGCCTTATTTACAACAAGTATAATTGTTATAAAAGGTTTTGGATTGGAAAATCGTAGGACAGTTTTAGGAAATATTATATGCACCAAATACATTCTATATTTTTATATTTGTAAACGAAAATGATTTAATATAAGATAATTATAAGAGTGGATTAAATTCAAGCGTTCAGAAAAAGACGTTTGAATCTGGTGATGTATCAAGATTTAATTTACTTATTTTCATCACTTCACAGATCGGTTTATTCCATTGTTTAAACAAAAAGATCAACTTTGAGAGTAATGTTTGATAATAAATTGTTTTGCGAATATTAAAATAAGCCCAGAAATTCATAAATAAAACTAATATTATAGAAATAGGATAGCTTAAACCCTAAATTTAATAAATATTTTAGCCCTAATATAGCCTAAACCCTAAATTTAATGAAAGCATAGCATCTTTTGACTTAGAAGAAAAGGCGTAGTAATTTTTTATTGTTAAAATAAAAAAGTTATTCTTCATTCTGTAACCTTGTACTTGTACCTGCAACTTGTGTTATATAACTCTATATAAATCATGTATTAATTATTAAATCAAACTATTTCTTTTATTTATAGTTACATTATAAAACGACGTTTGTGTTGATTTATATACATGTATGTACGTATTAAAGTACTTCTTAGAAAATAACGAGATGTTAACAAACTTACTGACAATCATTTTAAATTCAATTTTTTTTTCCGATACATTTTAAAAACAAATTAGCTTTGTGTAGGAATGAAGTAATACTAATGAATTTTTAAGTTCAAAAACTTAATTAAGCTGAGCGTAAGCAAAGCTCTTAACCGTTCATTTTGCTGTTTTACATCTGTAATTTTAAAATCTATAGATGCATTTTTTTTAGAATTTGGCAGATGGTTAGATCTTTTACTAAAGATGGTTCTGCAAAAAACAAAACAAAAAAACAACCTAGAAAAAAAAGTTATAGTAAAATGAAATTTGTCTATGGGATTTCCCATTATAAATGTGTCACACACATGCATCAGTGGGAGTGCTAAATAGGCTAAATAGACTGCGACAACTGCTACAAAGACAATATTTGAACTAAGATTCTATAATTTAAAATTTAAGATTAAAAAAAAAAGCTTCTGCTCATCATTCCCTGAGATTTCCGTGTAAAACGAATAATTAGTTTTTGAGGTAACCGATCATGAACAATGATACCACAGTCCATATCATTTATTATTTTCTTTCCTGCAGTGCGCGCGCTTTAAGATTTGTAAATGTTGAGATTTATTTAAAAGACTTTCTTTTTGATTTTCTTTTCAATTGAGATTCTAAACCGAAAGTTGCTGAGCATGTTATAGAGCAATATTATATGCTAAGTTTGTTAGCATTAAAGAAGGGGGGGGCGCTCAGCTCAACTCCTGCAGCGCACGACGGCGGATCCTAGTACTTTGAATACGTTCGTTTATACTCACTTTGATATAGCATTGTAGTGTATAGCATAGTATAATAATATTTATACATCAAGGGTGATCACAACGAGATCGTGGAATAGTTTACATTTTTCTTTGCTGTTTCAAACAAGTTTACAACTACATTTAAGTATTCCAGTAGAATAAAGTTTCAATTTCAATTTATGTTTCTTTGTCTCGTCGGTTTTGTTGAAAATCTTTTGTTTACAAATTTAGTCTTTGCTTTTCAATGTTCAGAATTCAAAAGTAACAAACTTTTGAAAAGTATTTGGAATAAGAAGAAAGAAAAGTATTTCTACTACAGATTTGCTTCTAATGTGTGTAATTTGTAACAGGCATTATTAATATTCTACTACCAGAGACGTGTATGAACAATTTAATATAATCTACTTCATATTTTACGTTGTCATCACATTGCTAGATATTTCAAAATGTCTATGAACGTATAAGACTTGTAATACTTATTTAAATTGTTAAATAAATATATTGTTAAAGGAATAATTTGTTGGATTGAATTAGTTTTTATTCATATTTTTTTACATAATAAATCTTTATTTTGATTTTAAAAATTCAGTCTTATATTACACTCCGTAAAAAATATATTCTTTCCTTTTATTCCTTACCAAACTTTACATAAAGTGCAACTGGAAGAAACTGCTAATGTTGCAGTTTCTTCACATATGTAACACCTTTGTTTACACTTTAAATTCATTAACATTCGGTGATTATTACTAATTATGAAGATTGAATACTTTATATTTAATTAAGTAATATTTCAAATACAATACATTATTTATATTATTATCATAGCAACAGGTTGTGAGAGTTAAAAGTCCTTTAAATATATGTGCAATAGTGATTTCAATGCTTAACAAGTTCTGTCAGCGCCGCTATGTCGCGCAGGTGTGCTTTTCTGGTGCAAGGCTGCGAAATGTCTAGCAGGTGTACGAGGCGAATGTGCCAGGAAAATGCATCCGTTGTATATATATTTTCCTAAATTTTGAATACAATCCAATTAAATAAAAGTCAGTAGCGAAGATGTCACGGTGACGATGAAGAAGAACGTGCTCAGGTGGTTTGTTCACGTCGAACGAATGAGTGATGAAAGAATGGTAAATAAGATTTATATAGGAAAAGTGAGCGGTAAGAGAGACAGGGGGAGGCCTCAAGTGACCTTCGAAAACACAGTATCTAAGATACTGGAGGAAGGTCACGTAAAAATCATGAGGAATCCTCGGAGGGCATGTATGTAGATGTTGATGTCTGTGGCCGAGGCGATAAAAGTATGCAGGGACCGTAGCGTTTGGCGCTCCGTCGTCACTGGCTACCCCGCAAGGGATATGGGGTGAAGATAAATAAATAATAATAATAAGTATGTAAATTTATTATACGAGTAAAAACTATATAATAAGTTTAAATTCGTATATATATTTTATAGCTTTATCATATAATATTTACCGACTCTGTAAGTGTTTCAAATGTTTGTTATACCATGCCTATACATAATATATGCGTGTTAACCTGTGTTTAATGTAAAGTATAAGTACTCACTTTAAATTATTAAATTAGTTTTTGCTTTGATTATTAGTGAAAGGACTTCACGAAAATAATATTTGAATGTCATCAAAATTGTATGTAAATTCTATGTCAGTAGAAGTGTAAGTATGTTTATAATTGGTAGAACAATATAATTTGAATTATATACTTTGATATTGACACTGTAATTAAGTGATTTTTATTCTGAAAGAATAATGAAATCAATACTTTTTGGATTACTATTAATTGACACTGTTTTGCTATAATAGTTCATATTGTATCTGAAGTTCAAAATCATTTGAATTTATATGGACGTGGTCGTGTAAGGAATTTTTAAAGTTTAATTATATAGAATTAATTAATTAATAATATTTCAATACATATATTTTAGATATTATTTTACACATATGGGTTATTAATTATAAAAGAATATGTTTTTTGACTTTAATTAATGTAGAACAAAGTATTAAACACAACACGAAACTCAGTTTTTTTTTTGTACGAGTTTCTTACAAACTTGATAATAGAGTTGTGAATAAATAGTACCTTGCAATTTAAAAACTAAACCCATGTTAAATTTACTATATTTTAAACCCGTTTCCTTAGAAACTAGTTAAGCTATCTTACTGAATTTTTGTACACATTATCTTTAACTTGTATTTAACACTTGGACATGAGCTTTTACTCTCATCTTCCATTAATTTTTCCCATTTTTTTTGCAAATAGTTTGAGAGAAAAATATTTTTTTTATACATTTTGTTGTGTAAAAAATTAATTAAGGCAACCATTTAAAAATTATTGTGTTCATGTTTTAATAACCATTACAGAAGTAAGTGGTAAAAGTTTAATGCCAATATGTTTATTAGTTTTTAAGAAAACGGGTTTTTTAGGTAAAAAAATATTGGTTTCGGAAAAATACAAAAAACTTTATTCAACTGAATAAATACCTGAATAAACTACATTAGTGCATCCCTGCACCATAGGATGGTTGGTCTGGGTCCTCATCATCTTCAAATGGGATTAAAAAATTCAATAATTTTTTTCCATTTTTTTCATGATTTATGCTTACCAAACCCCCTTAAAACGTAATAATACTACAAAAATGTCAAACTTATAAAAAATATAATAAGAAAAAATATATATATACTTGTTTGATCATATTAATTCATTTAAATAAATAAACTACTGACATATTTCAATGCATGATAGTTAATTAGCTAGGAAAATAATACTCATTGATTATAAGTACATAATGTTAAAAAAATGTTTTATTAAAATATTTTATTTTAATTACTCTGCAGTACTTAAAAGATTAAATTTAATGACCAATATATAATTATATGACCTACATTCTATGCAACAATATTTTAATAATAATATTACAAAGAACTTCGTCTATCTGTGTTCAATAACAAGTAACGAAGAAATGACTGATCTGATTTCAACCATCCATCAACATTCATTAGTGTTCTTTAAGACACAAAGAGTTGCGATACAATACATCTATTAAAAGAAATCTTACAATTACCAATTTCACACATTTTAATATTTTGCCAGACACCGATTATATTTTCAAAAATCTTATATTTTTGGTTAGGTTCAGTATAACAATTGCAGCCAAATTTCTTTTTAATTATAAAATACGAAAATTTTCGTATTTTTACAAAATTATATTCTCAGAATGTCTACTAAAAGGTTAAGATTTAAGAAGGAAATTAAAGCAGCCGTGCTTTAAAGTTCTATCCAGATACACCGTAATCAGTGTGGTTAATTTACTGGAAACTAAGAACATTGAAGAAACAAACAAACAATTAATATTTTAATATAATGGAGACGCAAGAAATAAAAAACTTTACTTTTAAACAACAAAAAATATAGATAATAATAATTAATTATATGAGTCTAGAACAAAAAAAAGGTTTTTATAACAGTTTAATAGAAATCCAGCCAAGTATGCGGGTAGCCAAGTAGTAAGTGAGCACTGGTGTGCTGGGTGTGTGCTCGTATTTCTTGGGAACTGTTCATCCGATAATGATGAAACATGATGGTTATGTATTTAGTAATGATTTTAAGTTAACTAAACCAACATCATAATTCTTCATTTGCATTAATTTAGATATCTGATTAAATTTTACAAAAATTTAAAAGAAGGAAATCAAAATAAAAACTTTATACATTATAAACTGAACAAGCAATTGCGTGAATAATTTACAACGATAATAGATAAGACGAAGGAAGTGTACTAGAAACGATTAATAATTACTTCATCCTTGTTAATGAGGCGTGGTTCATTTATCACGTGCGTTGAGTCTTGTAGACTTGTATCTGTAATCTCTTGTTTCATTAATCTTGCATATTTTTGTCGGAAATGGAAATAAGCTGTTATCAATATAAATTTTATTGTACAATTTTTTGATTACGCATTATAGATTCAATCTAAGGGAGAGATGCCAGAGACCGTTAGGTACCTTAGGTACTTATTAAATCGAGAAAAATAAAAGAAAATGTAAAGAAATGTAATTTAAGATTTATTTACTAGTCCTATGTTATATTCTTAAATATTTATAAATCTCTCTCTCTCATTCTGCCGAAAAGCTTTAATAATATGCAAAATAAAACATAAATATAAAGTATAGGAAAGTACACATTGCGTTAGTTAACGTCGACTAGATGTGTCTCAAATCAATAGTGACCAAACCAGTAGCTATATAAACTTCAATTGAAATTATGGTTAATAGTTGAAGTGTCTGTAACCCCAAGTATAGTGATTCTGTATCACCCTCCCATATATTATTAGACGTACTCGTGTTATGAGTCCCAACGATCTCCAAACTTCAAAATTAATAATTTGATCATTTAACAATTAATAATTTATCAACTTATAAGATTTGAAAATACATTTAAACAATACCAATATAAAATATATATATATTTTTAATGTTAATAAAAAGTATCTACTGAAGAGTTCTTATAATAAAGTTATGGAGCTCTCATGTCATAACTTTCAGCAAAACGGGACTGCAAATTATATTGCAGCTATAACAATTATTATTTTAAACTCAGTTTTAATTTTATAGCACTCTCTTCAGCCAGTAACATTTAATGGTGCGAATCAAATTCTTAAATACATTTCAATTATTGGTAACACAATTTTAAGTCAATACTTCTAATTGAATGAGCTAATAAGAGACGTTTTTATTTAATATATTGTTTTAAAAGTTTTTATTATATTTAAAAACTAGGAAGATGTTAATATTTACTGCCCATATGTAAAACACAATATCAAATATCAAAGGCTAACCGACTATAAGACTATTTGTGATATTCACCAGCGAAGTAGCAAAGCTAACAAGTTTTAGGTACACTCGTTACCTCCATATTTTGTCTATAAGTTTGTAATCAATTAACATCCTTTCTTTTGTCCAAATAAATAATGAAGAGAACATATTATAACACTTAATTTTTTATATATATTACTTAATAAAATGTACTTACGCGTCTTGAACATTTAAACAGATTCTGCTGTGTACCATATTATGCTTAACCGCTATTTTGGTTTGACTTCAATTAAATATTTGCTAAATCCTAGCACAAGAAAAAGACACATAGACATGCGTTGCATTTTTCCTTATTTATTTTAATTTTATATATTTTAGTGATAAAAATTTAATAAATTACCTATTTTAATTATCAAAAAACATGATTTTTTTAGGAATTGTAAATAAATATTCTTAATTAAAATTACGATACAAAACATATATTAAGTAATCTGTAAATATTAATTTCCATTGCTTCAACTTTGATGAGTGGGAATGCAACTAAAAGTTGAAACTAACTTTAAAATGTATGGAAGTATTACAAACATATATATTATGAGGTAGAACCTTATTTCTGACTGCAGCTCATGTAAAGTTTGTTTCGCCTGGGGTATCCCAGTACCGGATACTCAAAGAACATAGTCGTAAACTGTTATAGCTAAGTTTGGTATAATATGAATGATGACGCTGAATGACAGTGCTGGATGCACAAAGCTGCACAAAGGATGCACAAAGGATGTTTCAAGGAAATCTAATAATTTTAAGTTATGAATCGGATTTAACAAAACAAGAATCAATGCTCCAATAGACATAGTAAAGCAAGAACATGGCTTGTGATAAAAAATATTGTATATTTTACATGAGTAAATGTTATTTTTTAAAGAAGTTTATTCTAGCATCAAAAATAAAAATTTTATATATAAGAGCAAGTAGCATATTTTTCTTTTGAATTTTATATGTGGCTCTTTAAAATTAAAAAACAAATTAACTGGTAATTGTAACGTATGATTCTTCTATTTGTTCATCCTACGCCATTCTTTATGCATTAGAAGGAATTGGTAGTCATATATAAATCTTGATACTTGAAAGAACTAATAGGCAAAGGCACTACTCGGCCGGACTCGGACGTGGGGAGACCGTCTACTCGTTTACCAACAGATATCAAAAAAAGGATTTTTAATAAATATATTAAAAATGTTTTTTTTTTATTTAAGAGAAACTTATTATATGAAACATTAAATAAAAAAAAAATCCGTGCCCGCAGGGGGACACGCGTGGGTAGACCTCGTGTCTAACTCATTTAAAATATAACTCACTACCTAAGAATAATACATGATGCCGTTGTTTACATCAAAAATTTTCAAGCAAAAAGCGGTTTTAATTTTTTTTCTCGGAAAAGGTATCTTTTTTGGAAATACTTTTGGTACTTAAATTTAGAGTAAAAAATAACCTTTCTATTAAAAATATTTGCGAGGAGGGAATATTTACCAGAAAAAAGTTGCCGTGGTTTTACCTACCTAAAATTTACAAACCACTTTTGGTTTTTATTTTTTTTCTCGGAAACGGTACGTTTTACGGAAAAACTTTTGGTACCTAAATTTAGAGTAAAAAATAACCTTTCTATTAAAAATATTTGTGATGCAAGAATGTTTACCAGAAAAAAGTTATGAATTTTTTTTCCAAAAATTTTCGGTTTTTTTACCCCCACCCCTAAGTTATTGAAGTTAGGTTTTCGGTTTATCTACATTAGTTATAGGTATTTATCAAAGACATCATATAATATGAACGCGATTGATCTCCTTTGTATAGGGACAAAGTTATGGTCGAAAAACTGAAATCAGAAAAAGTGAGGCCCTAGCGCCCCCTGTGACCGGATTTCTCTGGTTAACGAACTTGACCTTCATTTTTGGATGGTTGATTTTTGTGCAAAAGTTTGAAAGCGATCCAAGCGAAACTGCGGCCGCTATCGTGCTGACAAAAGTCGAATCTGGACGCACGCACGCATATGTATATATATATATATATATATATATATATATATATATATAAACTTTTTGACCAATGGTCATTTCGGACTCAGGCGGTCATAAGAAGATCTCCTGTGAAGAAATTTTTCCAAATTCGAAAGTAGGGGACAAATGAATGGGCAGACCGAATTCTTCGAGGTCTACCCAAAAGTGAAAACGATACCGTAAGGTAATCATATGTGATCCACTTGCAAAACGGTGCAGTAGAATATAAGATTCTACATCCCTTGATTTCATTGAGCGTAAAATCTCATAAGCGCTTGCATATATCAGGTCAAAAGATTTGTTCAATATATTTAATCTTATAACTTTTCTTAAAAAATGTTTTAAAAATAATATTTTTTGCGAAAAATGCAATTTACTGCATTTTGATTTTAGCGAACTTATTTTCAATAGGTATTGCACATCGTAAAAACAACATCATTATTATCAGTATTTGTGTATTTTTTAATAAATGCCTTCTTTTATAGATCGTCTCGATAAAGTCGAATATAGAATGTTAAATTTGCGCTATACAGTACCTTAATTGGTAGAGTGTCGGGGCTTTTTCTCAGAGGACTCGGAATTCTTGTCCGTACCGATATTTTTTTTTCTACACTAGGTCGGACAAATTTAATATTCTGTTGTTGGAATTATTGATGTTTTTTTTTTTAATTTATAATTTTTCAATCTACAGTAGTAGTAGTACTGCGTTCTTGCTACAGAAAGACTAACCGCTTTTTTACTCCGTATTCTCTATTATCTCTGAAATAACATAAAAGCTGTTTATAAAGGATGAGAAATTTAATTTAATATGGTATACCATTATTATTATTATTTATTCGTCTTGATTGGTCGATTGTCGTTGATCTACTGTTTAATGATTGAAGCACACAATTCGTAAACTATAATATATAAACATCGAGCAATACTGGTATTGCTACTTATTAATGAAATATACTATTACGGGGTCCTGGAATTTGTTACCAAAAATTTTAGGTTTGATTGTCAGATTTGGCAAATAAAAGATAAAGTTTCACCATTTATAAAGAAGGCAAATCGGTAAATGTATTATTTATAAAATATACAGTTAAAAATGAAATAATTGGAAATTTATTATTTTCTTTATTATTTTCTTTTAATAATTTTATTATTGTGGGTAATTACGGGTCTCCGTAATTGAAATAAAATAAAAATAACCAATTATCCACATGCGTACTTGCCAACTACGTTAACAATATTGATTTAACTTTACAGCCATCTCATCAACACACAACTTCATTAATAAATTAATATGTAGCACAGATTCATTTCTTAATTTTAGTACAGTTTTTTACGTTTTAAAAATATTAATTTAGTAAAGAGTAAGTACGCTATTTCATGTTTAAAGTTGGATTCCTTACAATAACATAGAAGTCGATGCATGTATAATTTACTTTCAATTTTAATTGTTAATTTTATATAAAATGTTTGAACTACGAATATTGTAAAATCTGTTTAATTTAACAATATGTTCTGATTTAAAACTACGGAGAATATCGTCATTGTGCGCTAAAGTTTATACTAAAAATTGCACAAGTTTAATTGATCGAGCTACGTAAATTAATGAGTGACACAGACAACGCCGCGTGCAATATGAATTGCAAATGGAGTTTAAGCCACTTTTCCATTTCAATTAATGTTAAACGATCTTGATACGAAGCAGGTTTGTCGCTTTTCATGTTCAGATAAGAATTTAATCTGTATGAGCCATCACAATTTGGATTAAGTTAATATTATGTTCCAATCATGTTATAAATACTTCGTCTGAAGGTTTACTGCATTAAATTTGATTATAATTATACGTTCGTCATTTATTTTTGTTTGATACTGAGCAGTCGTTCGTATACTTATGATACTATACTTATTGATAATATATGTTAAAATGTATTATTCTTCAAATAATACGTAGATAAGTACGTATTATTTGAAGAATAATACATTTTTACAATGTGATATGTGATGTGTGAAATTGACTGTTGTACTGTTAGCTCAATAGCCAGTTGATATAAAACTGTAGATGAGTAATAAGTTAAAAGAGCATCCAGGAAGGTTTTGTCCTTGGAACCCTGCAACTGGAGGGTTCTAACCTTACATAAGCACATTGTAAGTCTATTTGATATAACTCTGATTTTGAGTATGATTTATTTGTTTAAAATGTTAGTTCTATTAATTTATTTTCTAAATGAATTTCGATTGATTTTTGTTATTATTTGTTTCATTTAGCGGACAAATATCTTATCTTAATATAAATTGGAAAACAGCAGAAAAAGTAAATACCGATGTATCGGTATATACAAGAAATTTCCGCGTATTTAACATTATTCTCATTAAAATAAATTCCTATTATTTCTAGCGTCTTCTTTATCGTCTTATCGATGTAGAAAATATAAATTGTTTAAATTTTCTTTATAATTTACTGCATGTAACATATTATCGTTAATTCATATATGATTTGATTAATTACTATATTTTATTAACTTACATTGAATTTAAGATATTATTAGATTACTTAAACAATTACCTTTAGTAAAACGTAAATATATAAAAGTTAAGTTGAGATGTCACGTGCAATGAAAAGTATACACGGGCAGATTTTCAAATAAATATTCACTCTGAAAATTTCAAAAACAAGTAGACACTTAACAATTCATACTATATAACTACCAGAGCTTCTCACAATAATGTATACAATTTTGAAATTTTTTTGAAATTTTCAGCGTGAATATTATTTGAAAATCTGCCCGTGTATACATTTCATTGCACGTGACTGTACATATATAGTATTTAAAATGAATACTTTATTTTTAGGGTAGTAGTAGAAGTGTCTTTTACAGAAAGAAACTCGAAGTTCCTTTACTTCACGAACTTATCATTGTTTCAGGTCATCAGCACCAAGAGAGAAGTGTGCGAGTAAGTTAACTGAGATAAACACTCAAAGGCTTCTTCTACCAAAAAGCAAAGTCTTTGTAAAAGACTTCTTAACTTTGCAAAGAAAGAATTTAATATGAAGAGTGTGCTTACAAAAATTAGCACATAAATAAAGATGCTAAGACAATATTTTTAATGACAATTGTTTATTTATTAAATTTTAATTATTTATTAAAGGTTCCACCGATTAATATACAATATATTGAAGCCTGTTATATCTACATTATACCCGATCTTTAATATATAAGATTTTTTTTTCTTTTTCTGAGACAAAGCGATATGCAGTTTTAAAACAATTTGGAGGCTGCCAGTCCACTTATCCAATTTTAAACTTAATTTAAAAAAATAATTTCATCTGAAAATGATAAATATTATTAAAAAACCTTAAAGCGTGCTATTAATTAATCCAATCCCATCACTTATTTTCTTTACTTAATTGTGTTACTATTGAAATTGTATTCTAACTGCGGTTATAGTCAATAATTATTCTAGCTATTTGTAGTACTTAAATGGGAATTAAACCAACAATATAATTGTTGCGTACTTTTGTGAAACCAAAGTTTAAATACCAAATAAACTCACTAATTATGAAATATAACGAGATTACATTTTAATTGCAGTTCAGCATGCTTATAAACCGTTTTATCGTGACTGGTATTAGAGAATTTGGAATATAAAAAATATCAGAACGGAAACCATTATAATGAACGTAAGAGAAATATGAGACGGGCCGGATCGCAGTTTTTTGCGACGTGGGCATTTTAGAGGCACTACTATACATATTGTATACCAGACTAAAGTCAGACAGCTCAAAAAGAACATTATCCAACTACCGGAATACCGAAACTATCGGATAGCTAGTTTTTGAGACGTGTAGTCAGCAGAAGATTCTTCAAATAGGGCATTTGTCTATTTACGTACCGGAGACGACTAAACGTGCCAACACTGGAATACACAAGTCACCGTTTAAAATAAAATTATAAATTTCCCGACGTAGTGGATGGCACACGAACTATTCAATCGGAATGCAATAGAGTCTTCACAAATTATGAATTCAGCGAAAAGGAACTGTGATACTATATCGTCAAATGTCGTTTGTACATAGTCCATGAGACGATTCATCACCACTATGAGACTTATAAAGTCACACATAACCAGAGTGTTAACAGGTCTCATAACAATCTTCAAAATTACCAAGGTTCCGGCAGTACATATCGTCGCTTATGAACACAGTTGATTCGGTAAGTAAGCTGTGTTGCACGGTTGAGAAGTATGCGTCTTCATTAAAACAGCGAGGCTATCTAATAATAATTATGTTGCAATATTAATGATTTAATGTGTTTTGTTAATCACTTGTTTTGTCAAAACAAAGTAACCTAATTAAATATGACGACGTCGTCATACAAGTTGCCATACAGATACATACAAGTTACAATACTGGCGTTGTACGCTGATGTTATTGCCCTCACGAAATCACTCCCCCAAATACGCCACCATCAAAGTCTACTTAACCTGCTGTCGTTCTTTCTAGGAGAGTGTAGGCTCTCTTTTAAGCTTTCCCTGACTCATGGACAGCCCTTATGGTCACTGGTGTTCTAAGCCAGGCCTCTCTGATAAATCGAGGGGCCGACCCAGCTGGGCCAACTACCCGTGTGGCGACATCTTTTTCATCCTTCTTTAGAGACACTCGCCTCACCCACACGACACGCCCATCTTAATGGGCTAGTTTTTTCGCTCATCGTTTTCACGTTCATCAATGGGACACAAATCAAAAATATACAGGCAGTCGCGACCTTGGCGTGACTCAGTACCATACTATTATTCTGCTGTTTGAGATCATTGATTTTATGGACAATTAGTTATTTAATTACTTATTATTTTAATTATAAATGTGGTTAAGGACAATTTATAATTATTGACTGACTACTGACATTTACTCATCAATTATATAAAAGTAATATCTACCCTCATTATACTTTTCATCTGATAGCTTAACCTCAATTCCTATAACTACAAATTGTTAGTCAAACTACAGAGAGGGTGAAGAGGAGCAAGTAAAGCTCGTTTAGTCTTCTTATAAATTAATAAAAGGTTCTTATTAACTGTTAAATATACCGAATCAATTTTTATAATTTTTTTACTATATTAATATTTTAACATTGACTCTCCATATTCACTTATACATACACAAATATACATATATATACATATACATACACTACTCTTGACCCCACTGCTTGTATTAACTACTTAGTAAATTGTATTTTCAAGACATTTAAAATGAAATTCAATTAATTTTTTAATATTTCAATATTGTTTAATTATTTATCATATTTAAAATTACAACTTACAAGACATTTTCAATAAAATATAATAAAGCAATGTAATTTATTATCCTTAATAGCTAAAGGTAATAACCATATTCTATAAATAAAACTTGTTATTTTCGGAATAAAACGAGTTAACTAATACTGAATTTGGAATCTCTCAAATCAATGTTCCTTCAAAGAACACAGAACAAGTGTAACAAAAAATGTTTCGGATGTTACATTCTGTGCTATTAATGGATACAATGCACCTGCGTCTAATCAGCGTTTCCACGGTACGTGAGAATACAATAAACGCTAATTTAACAAATTTTATAATAAATAAGATTATAAGAAATATATATTGAATGAACATAGTGTATAGGAAAATAATAAGCTGAAATAAATTATATTATTATAAACAGAATGGAATCAACCATCTTTGATAATATTGTTTCGGTGATGACTTCCTCTGTTCCTAAATTTTATCTGATGTAGGCAGATGTAAAACCATATCAAAAATATACTAAATATAAAATCATAACTTTAAATGAATATAGTCATATTCAAATAATAATAACTTTAGTTCAGTCCAGTTTAGATTTGTCATTTTTCGGTCAAACAGTTTACAAGTGTAATAACAATCCTATCACAAACTATAACTATAACTTAAAATAACAATTTAGTTTGTGAATATTTGAATTGGTTTTGTATATACATATAGTTATTACTAGTTGCGAAAATCACTACTACTACTATCGGGACTACTTTTATGTTGCCCACGTCCATTTTTAATTGTTATATTATAATACTAGGTGATTCCCGCCCGCTTTGCTGGGCAAATAATAACAAAGAATCGCAAACTATATGTGGGTTAATTGAAAATAATCACAAATTGTATGTGGGTAAATTGAAAATAATTACAAATAATCACAAACTGTATGTGAGTTCGGAACCCTAATCCTACGAATAAACATAGTGAGAGGCCAAATAATTTTAATTTCTACTGCAATGGAATGGGAGAAGGGAGGGAGCGGGGGGTAAACTTTGCAGTTTTTTAGTTGTAACTTTGGAACGGTTTGGATCTTTGCAAAATCCTTTCTTATTACACCTATTCAATATGTCAGGAGTCTTGTGTCCAAATTTCAGCTTTCTAGGTATAACGATTTCGGCTGTAGAGCGATGAATGAGTCAGTGAGTGAGTGTCTTTGTGCTTTATATATTAAGATAAATGTAAAAATTTTGAGATATAAAACAGTCATAGAAAATCATATTATTATAACCAGAATGGAACCAACTTTGATATTAATATTTCGGTGAAGACTTTCACTGTCGCTGAAGTTTCATGTAAAATCATATTAAATTAACTTTATCATCATAACTTTAAATGAATATATCTGTCAGATTAAAATAATACTAACTTGATTCCACTAGGTGCAACTCTAAGTTTATAGCAGTTGTTTTCAGTTGGATGATCACCCAACTTTGACGAAATTACGAATAAAATAACAGTCCTATCACAACTTTAAATATAACATTACTTATAACTTTACAATAATTTAGTTTGTCTTTAATACTTCAATTGATTTTGTATGTAAACTTATTATTGTATCTTGCTCTTCTCATTCTTTTAAAAGGGTTGTTATTAAAGCTACTTTTGAATTATAAAAACGAGTAATAACAAAAAACAATAAATTTAGATTTGAACGATCAGACAGACACCAAGATCGAATAATGTTGTAATGTCGGCACTAAAATCGAAATACACACACTTAAATTACCACAAAAGCTATTTATTAATTATTAATTGTGTTCTTTGTAATAAAAAAAACTTGTTACAAAATTGTTCTTATACAAAGCTAGCAGCTTATTAAAACGTCCACGTCTAAGAACAAGGACTATTTCGAGTCTATAAATCTCGAGAATTAATTATCCGTCGTAGCTGCAGTGAAGCGACCGCATTTCTCTACAAAGAAATTGTTTACTATTAGAACATTATTACGTATAATGTTATAATAGTTGATACCTTAACATTAAAGTACATTTATTGTACACATATACTAACTAGGTTATCCATATAATATCGGTAACCTATATATATTAAGTAGGTATTACCAAATTAAAATTTCTGTCGACATGCCGGACATATTCTAGAATTTTTTGTAAATCTTTACAATAAAATACAACAAACTCATAATTAAGTTACGACTACAAATACAAAAATTCCTGCTGTAGCGATATTTACTATATTTATTATGGTACTAGTAATTAACTATACACTTAGATTTTCATAATAATTTTTAATATTTAAACAAAATTATTTGCCTTACGTGCAAAGAACAAGAAAGATATAATAAAAATAGTAAAATAAATAAAAAATATATGATAATAAAAACCATAATTTGTTGAATAATTAATTCCCATTTCTACTCAAAGTCCAAGTTCCAAGTCTACAAGACACAACGCCCCTGATCAATGAATCACTCCTCGTTAATAAGGATGTCATAATTAGTAATCTTCCCTATATCATGTTTCCTTCCTCTCATCTATTATCAAATATAAATGTATGCACAATTTAGTAAGTATAATACTAATAAAGTCTTAACCTGGACATTCCTTTCTATGGCTTAACCTGATAAATCTTTACGAAAGTAATTTAAAGTATTCCAGTAAAAATAAGAAAGAAAAAAATTACCCAATTTTCCTAACGCCTTAAAACGTTATGAAAACCAATCTTAACCAAGTCTGTTAATTTATAAACCTGTCTATGGGAACAGCTATTTAACCACACAATTGATACTTTAGTTAAATAAAAACATTTTATTGTAATTATATAAGTATTACCTTTGTTATATTTGAATGAATAGTTTCTTGGTAAACGCACGCGGCATGAGTCTAGACTATAACACTATTCCTCTGTTATGCCTTTATATCTAAACCACCGATCGGATTTTGATGATATTTTAAATATAATATTTTATTCTTTCTTGCAACAATTCCTAAACTACTCCTTCAAATTAAATGTATTTTGGAAGTATATCTAGCTATATAATATACTCTTGGTCACTGAAAAATTGAATTTTTTAGATTTTTACTAAGTTAGAGGTTTAAAAATGACCCGATACGCGATATCGATTTCTTGTCTCCATATCGCTGCTTTTTAAAGCTTTTTACTTTTTCTTAGTAAAATATTAATTAAAGTTATGAAGGCTGCGTTGGATCTGCAACAAATTACTGAAATTGTTAAACAACCATCTTACAATACAAATCTTACACCTTTATAAATATACAGAAATATTACTTATTTTCTTAAGAGACATCTTTTGTAATATATATTAATTGTAAGAAAAAGTATCTAGTAACTATGAATCGTTAGTTCAGGATAAAAAAATAAAAATATTACGTCAGATCTAGATTAAACCAATACATATTTCAGTACGAATTTAAATGATCAACTTCCATAATAACGAGCTATCCATCAAGCATAGTGGTTAATTGTCAGAGGAGTGGTTGCGGCTTACCGCTGTATCACTTTACTGTCGTCACTAAACCTTTGACTTTACTGAGATACTATTTAGTATATATTAGGATTATAACACGAGGTGGTGTATTAATTACTTAGAATATATAGTAGAATATTCACGAAGTGTCATTTATTATTTATAATTTAAAATATGACTACACTTTAACCAGGCATCAGCAATGTCTCATTGCCTGAGAGACGACAATATACTAGAACGAAGAATTAACATAATTTATAATGGGGTGCCGATTGAAGGAGCTCCTATTTGTGAGATATCAAGATAAAAAAATACTGTATTAATAGCTAATAAGAATACAAGTCCCTATTTCAATTATAGATATAAATATATATATTTTTTAATAAATTCATGCAATACTAGATAATATATATACAAATATATAGATATATATATATATAAATCACAGGAATAAAACCTTGGTTACTGTTTATTACATAAATAACCGATCGAAAAACAGGAACACATTTCTTTAGTCCAATGAAATCATTATTTGACCCAAGTTATTATTTGACCACGTACGTAAAGTTAAAGCGTCAACATTTTATTAAATATTTCTATAATATTTATAAAGTTAAGAAATTAGGTTTTGTCTTAGGTCGGAATGAAAAATATATAATTTTCTCTTTAACTGTTTTCTTTTTTGTGAAATCTGCAAATAATTATTGCAGTAGTGCATGTACAAACGATTCTTCACAACATTAGTTGTAGGTTGTAGTTTTGGTAACTGTATTTTTTTTATTTTCTTCGCCTTTAATTTTCGAATCTAAACAAAACTCTAAATAACTTTTTTGACAACGACCAATGTGTATAATCTTAGGCTGTGAATAACGCGTTCTATAAATAATTGTATTAATTAATTCAAACGATAGAAAAAGCCAGCTGACAACTAAGAGATTATTATTTTGGTTTATAACCTTTTAAAGACTAAAACACCATGATATTTCCTAAAAATATTTATATTACAACCGAACATGTTAAAAATTTAATTCCCGTACAGAATTTTTACAATTTCTTCCCTCCTGATATGCTATGTCATACCCAGATAATCTGAATTAACACGCTTAGTTTTGGTTGATATTCTGGATTATTACAACTAATTAAGTATTTAATATAAACAATGAAGTGCAATAAATTGTCGCTTCCTTTACTTTACAACAGCGATAACCGTCCGCAGTCACCACTCGTTGTAGTACAAAATCATTAATTATTTTAAGCGTCTTCACCGTGTTCTGGAAAAACTTTTCTTATTTGTAGCTTTTGTTTTATTTTCTTCAAAACAATTGGTCACAACATTAAGTATAAATTTAAAAACTTTAATATGTTGCAAATTATAGCTTTTAATTATATTACCCTTGAATTTTTATGTTTAATATATACTTAAATCTTTGATTTTATGTAATATTTAAATGATTATCAATTCTGATAATACCTTTAAATATCAATCTTAAATGCACACAATATTAAATTTGGTCTGTGTTTTTGACATGGACTAAGTCGAAGCTAATTGAAATACGACTTGCCTGGATTGTGAAATAATCGAAAGTTGTAACGTAATTCAGATTTTCGTTTGACAACTTTTCTGATTTCATCTTGAAAAAAGTTTTCTGATCAGAATCAAAGCTTTCTCAATTCACGGTTCTTATTTGTGATTAATTATATCAAATATGCAAAATTGGGAAGGTTAAAATGTTAAATTCCATTGCAGCTTTATCATTAATTTGCTTGTAAATTTAAAAATTCAGGATCTACATAAAGGATCCATTTAGGAGGAATTCAGTAATACTTAGACTTTTATATAGGAGGAGGAGAAACTGATATAAATAATTGATATTAAGTATTCATCCACGCTCATCTGTCAAATGTAATTTCAAGGGAGATAATTTTCTTCGCCATATGATTTGCAAGCACATTCAATCCACATTTATATTAAAAACTCGTCTTTCAACTTGCTAGGGATGCATTTTTAACTGCCATTTTTTATTATTGCCAGCATAGTTTTAATTTTTTTAGTTTATACGTAACTTATGAATAAGAGACAAATATGCAGGTTTAATTTCAAGTCGGTAAAATTTTAATTACGTTACCTCGAATACATGTTAAATGTGGTTAAGCACAAGTATGTGTTTGAAGATTATTTTGTGTTTTTTTGCGGTATAAACTTATTACCTAAGTCACCTTAAATAAAGCTTTCACACCTGAAGCCAGAAACTTCCAAAATAAAAGTCTTTTTTATGATGTCATAATTATGGTGCTCTTTAGCTTTGAAAAGTAAGTGTACGTATTAAATTAAAATTAAAGTCCATCAGATAATAAAAAATCTCCTTCAAATAAGTTAATAAATATGTCCTATTAAAAATAATGTAATATGAACTAATATATTAAATTTATTAATTGTAGTCTTGTTGGTCAGCCAACAGTGTTTCAAAAGTTTACTCGTCGTTTGTTTACTTTGTGTTTCCAAAACAAACCAACTCAATTGAATACGGTACATAGAACTTTTGGTTTACTTTTCATGTATCGCAATAAAGTAAAAATTTTAATTTCACGAGTGACCTGTGTTTGTAATACAATATCACATTAATATTTTTAACATATAATTTCATATCATATTCTTATTTTATGATATTTGTATAAAATTCATTTTTTCTTGAATAACTATAATTTTAGATTAGACTGTACTGATAACGATGCCATACAATACTTGAGACTAATAAAATATAAATATAATATTGATATACAAGTCTCAGGTCTGATATAAAAGGAGTGAATAATATAAGGAAAAAGATCTTATAAAGGCCCGCCGTTAAATTAAATTATTTACGACACTATTTCTGATTCTCTCCAACCGCGACACGTAATGCTTCATTCATATTAAATTCAAATATAGAATGTGTCGCTATAAATCTATTATATAAAAATGAATCGCAAAATGTGTTGGTAAGCGCACAACTCAACAACGCATGGACCAATCTTAACAATTCTTTTTTTTTAATATTCTTTGAAGCCCAAGGATGGTTCTTACGGCGAGAAAAAATCGAATAATTTCCAGGAAAACCCTAAAAGAGCCCTTTTCTTTTTCCTAGACAAATATTTTCTAACTAAATTTAGAGTCAATTTGAACTGTATTGCTATACAATAAAGTTCATATTAAATTACAAGTACTCATCTTTGTCTAAACAATGTAGGTGTGTTGCTAACGTCGAAGAGTCAATTCGCACTTTATTGTCTCTGCACAAAGTTCAAATTCAATCAAATATATGTGTGTGCAGGTTCACGCAAAAGTGATAATATCGTGAACCCGACCAAATTGAAAAGTCAAAAAATTTAAGAGCTATAGATTTGATTGGCCATGGAATATTCTTTCTTTTGTTTTAGTTTTGGAATGCGACATAAATTGTCATCAGTTTTCACGTCATTGCATCTGTCAAACAAACCGCATTAAAAAGCGTTTATAATATTTAATAATTAATTTTGATTGTTTTATATCGTGTTTTGTGCAAAGTATTTTAATACCTGTGATTAATAATTATTGCATGTGACATAATTTAGGTGAGTATATTCGATATGCCTCCTATAAGACGAAGTAATTTAGGTAGAAGAACCCGAAATGCTACAAACCAAACTAATTACCGATCTTATCATACTGTACAAGAACGTGACGACCGAAAAGAACGTGAAAGAATTCGTATATCACGAACGCGGCGAAAGCGAGAGCGAGAGATTCAACCAATAATCCCGAAAGTTTGAATCGAGCTGCTTTCAATTATGATTTGTCAATTGACTACAGTAACCACCAATGTGTTACTATTGGATCTATGAACTTGGTTTGCTCTCATTGTAAGGCAAATGAAGCCAATGGATTGTGTTGCGCAAATGGGAAAGTGAAATTGATACCATTGGATCTACCACCAGAGCCATTGTACTCATTGGTTTCAGGAATAGAACCAGATTCCATACACTTTTTATTAAATATCCAACAATATAACAATTGCTTTCAAATGACGTCATTTGGGGCAACAAACGTAGTTCGGGAAAATTTCATGCCAAATTTTAAGGTAAGTATTATAGCAGTTAATCATTATTATTTTAGTGAACAAAATTTCCTGTTAATTAAGTAAAGGTGTGTCATTAACCTTCAGTTCCTTAATCTCCAAGAAACATATTACTTAGTCATAATATTATTTGGTGATTCAGTATTAGCAATACTTTTATTATTTTGAAACACAATATAATTATTTGATGATGGATATTAATTACAACTAATTATTACATATTAACATACCTAAGCATATCAATTATAAATTGGGGATTCAAATTAGGAGACAGATATACTTTTTACGAACAAATATTATTTATATTTGACAAAAATCATTTTTTTTAATTTACAGATACAAGGCCAACTACTACCACTGTTACCAGTGTCAGATAGCAATTACAAATTCCTGCAAATTTATTTCATTGGCAATTCACCACAAGAAATTGATATGCGTTGTTCAAATAACAATTCAGTAAAGAGGTCTATTGTAGAACAATTACAAACTTTATTTCATGAGTACAATCAATTGATTATGTTGTTTAAAACTGCACTGGATCTGATGCCATCTGATAATCACAAAATTGTAATCAGAGCTGATAAAACACCTGTTGGCCAACATGCAAGACGTTTTAATGCACCAACTATTGATGAAGTTGCCATCGTTGTAGTTAGAGAAAACTTGGAATCCCTTGATATTGTTTTACATCGTCGGAATGATCAATTACAACGTATAAAGGAAACACACCGCTCATATGACGCATTGCAATATCCCATTATATTTTGGCAAGGTGAAGATGGTTATGATTTCTCAAACGAGATGATAAATCCAATAACAGGTAATAAAAAATATTAGTTTAGCAAGGAGATATATTATCAGTCACTATATTATTTTTTTTTATTTTCAATGTTATGAAAACAAAAATCTATTTTCAGGTTCTAAAACCAACAAAAAAGTCAGTTCAATGAACTATTATTCCTACCGCCTAATGATGACAATCACATACTCAAACGTTGTATGTTGTAGACATGTATGTTAAAATTGAAACGGAGAGATTAACATTCATCAGGTTTAATCAGACAAAACTCAGATCTGAAGAGTATATTCACCTTCGAGATGCGATTAATACTGATGGTAATGCACAGAATCTTAGTCGAATAACTATTCTTCCAGCAACATACATCGTAAGCCCTCGACATATGCATGAATATGCTGAAAATGCCATGTCATATGTTTACCATTATGGTACAGCAGATTTGGTCATCACATTTACATGCAATCCACACTGGATAGAAATAGACACAGCCAGAGTCTTTATACAAAAGTTGAAATCTTTAATGGATTTCATTGTGAAACATTATGTGTTTGGAGAGACACGCCGCTGGATGCATTCTGTGGAGTGGCAAAAACGGGGATTGCCACATGCACATATTTTGATTTGGTTAGTTGACAAGATAAAGTCAAATGAAGTTGATACAGTAATATCAGATGAAATCCCTAATGTAGAAGTAGATCGTGGATTGCATGAGGTAGTTATAAAAAACATGGTACATGGTCCCTGTGGAACTCTTAATCAAAATTTACCATGTATGGTGGATGGTAAATGTTCAAAACGATATCCACGGACATTAATATCTGAAACAATCACTGGTATTGACGGTTATCCTTTGTATCGTCGCCGATCGACAGCAGAAAATGGAAGATCAACAATTGTCAAATTAAATCAACAAGATGTTGAAATAGATAATCGCTGGATTGTTCCATATTCACCCATTTTATCAAAGACCTTCAAAGTGCACATCAACGTTGAATCTTGCCATTCAGTAAAATCTATTAAATACATTTGCAAATATGTAACCAAAGGAAGTGATATGGCTGTGATTGGTATTAATGCAGATAATTCCAATGATGAAGTTACCCAATACCAAATGGGTCGCTATGTTAGTAGTAATGAAGCAGTTTGGCGAATATTTTCTTTTCCTATTCATGAGAGACACCCTACTGTTGTTCATTTAGCTGTGCATTTAGAAAATGGACAAAGAGTATATTTTACAGCACAAAACGCAGTACAAAGAGCTGTACAGCCACCATCTATTACATCAACCAGTTTTTTTTGACATGCCAAAACGATGCTTTTGCTCAAACATTGTTATATTCTGAAATGCCAAAATATTATACTTGGAATCAATCCTTAAGGAGATTTATACCACGGAATCAAGGAAAACCAGTTTCAGGATACCCAGATATACATCTGGGATCAGAATATACATTCTACCGATGCGATTGGTCGAATTTATTCAGTACATCAAAGCAATGATGAAAGTTTTTATTCACGACTGCTATTAGACAATAAACCTGGCCCAACATCATTCCAACATGTACTAACTGTTGATGGTGATTTGTGTGGATCATACAAAAAAGCTTGCCAACGTTTGCGATTGCTAGAAAAATGCTCATTGGGATCAAACTCTCAATGATGCTGTAATATCATCACAAGCTCATCAAATACGAACATTGTTTTCTATAATCATATCTACATGCTTCCCATCAAACCCAAAGGATTTGTGGATCAAGTACAAAGATAATATATGTGATGATATTTTGTATCAAATACGGATTAGAAGGGGAAATCCAAATATACAAATAAGCGAAGAAATTTACAATGAAGTATTGATTTCAACTGAGGACATGTGCTTGATGATGCCAAACAAACTATTATTTCAATTAGGCCTGGCCGCGCCTAATCGTCCAATGCATGATGCTTTTAACCAAGAGTTGCACCGAGAAAAACTGTATGATCTCAATATTTTGACAGAATTCATTCAAACAAATCTTCCACTATTGAATGAACAACAGAAGTATGTATTTGATACACTTATGAAAGTAATAAATTATAAAAGAGGAGGGATTTACTTCTTAGATGCAGCTGGTGGTACAGGATTTTTTTTTATTTCATTGATATTAGCAACAATTCGCTTACAAAATAAAATTGCACTTGCACTCGCTTCGTGGGGAATCGCATCAACTTGAAAGTGGTAGAACAGCTCATTCAGCACTAAAATTGCCATTACATATGCAAAGCAACGAAACCACAACCTGCAACATTTCGAAGAACTCTGCAATGGCAAAGGTTTTGCATCAATGTGAATTGATTGTTTGGGATGAATGCGCGATGGCACATAAAAAATCTTTTGAGGCTTTAGATAGAACCTTACAAGATCTACGGAGCAATCATAACCCATTTGGTGGTGCAATGATTTTATTAGCAGGAGATTTTCGTCAAATATTGCCAGTGATTCTACGATCGACGCCAGCTGATGAACTTAATGCATATTTAAAGTCCTCCAATTTGTGGAAGCATGTGAAGGTATTACATTTAAGCAAGAATATGCGTGTCAAGTTGCAAAATGACCAATCTGGAGACATATTCTCTAAACAACTCATTAACATTGGTAATGGCAAATTTCCTATAGACACCTTGACTGGTTGCATTAACTTTCCTCAAAGTTTTTGTCAGTTAACTAGATCAAAAGATGAACTTATTCAAAAGGTGTTTCCAGATGTTGCTCAAAATTACAGAAACCATGATTGGTTGAGCGAAAGGGCTATATTGGCTGCAAAAAACATAGATGTAAATGAATTAAATTTCAAAATTCAAGAACAAATTACAGGCGAATTGAGGATATATCAGTTGATTCGGCTACTGGCCAAGATGATGTCGTCAACTAAACGCTTGAATTTTTAAATTCGCTGGATTTACCAGGATTGCCACCTCACAATCTTCAATTAAACCTTTAATTATCGTTATTTATAATGTTGAGAAATATCAACCAATCACGTCTTTGCAACGGCACACGGTTAGCAATAAAAAAAATATTGAACAACGTGATAGAAGCAACTATACTGAAAGGAAAGTATAAAGGAGAAGACGTGTTGATACCACGCGTCGCAATGTTTCCGACGGACAGTTTCCAGTGCGGCTTGCTTTTGCTATAACCATAAATAAGTCCCAGGGGTCAATTATATGTTGCCTGTTCCCATGTTGGAAAACCATCAGATTTGTTTGTATTCACCAGGTAATCAAACAAAAAACATTGTGTATCATAAAGCACTGCAATAAAAATAAAACAGATTTTTGTTATTAATACGATTACTGAAAATACTTATATACGTTTTATTTCATTATTCTTTATTTCATCTTATTAAAATGATAAAGTAACATATAAAAAAAGGATAATTTTACGATTTATTTATCATATTATTTAAAATATTAAATGATAAAAAAGATCCACCAGAAATCTTAATATGTATAAATCATGTGTCACGTTGTTTGTCCGCTATGGACTCCTAAACTACTTAACCGATTTTAATAAATTTACACACCACGTACAGTTTGACCTAACTTAAAAGTTATATAATAATTTTCAACTCAATTCATAGTCGCAATATTAATTAATTTGTTTATTATTTTGCAGTTAGCTCCTAACAATTCTAAAAGATGGCGGTATCTGTTGACTGGATTGAATAATTACGAATGATGTATCTACCCTACCTACCTCATTCGTAAGTTTAGTGTTCCAAGTTATTTACTAAAAACTTTGTAATTTACAAATAGTGTTATAAATTTGGATTAAATTTTAAAAATAATTTTGTTTCTATTTTTGCTTAATATCGACTGTAAGAAAACATTATGATTTTCATGACAGAAGTACTCTGAACTTTACCCTTTAAATAGTTTACTACAATGTAATATATCAAAAACAATAGTCACAGCAACGCGTGACCGGGTCTGCTAGTCTACAATAAAAGGAATATATCTTTTTTATCATTTATAGAATAGTAACGGTATATTCAGTTTTAATTTTAGAATTAATGTTCTATATTTCGTCAGTGTTCAAACCATTGACATAGATTAATGAAAAAAACGAGTAGAGTTTTCTTTATATGTTGAGTCTAATATGATGTGTAACATCTGACAGGTCACTTTGTTATAAGCAACATTACCATTACCTCTTCAAAAGATATAGATATTCATTGAAATCATAGTTTGTAACTAAAAAATCTTTGCAATTAGTGTTTTTGTTATTGAAGTAGCGAATTAATAAAATTTTATGATAACTTTTTTTTAACCTTCAGTTAAAGAACAAAGATTTATGATAACTCTAGGTTAGTTATATCGATAGAGGAGAGGGATAAAAATAAATTGTTATAATTATGATGCACAAGACCCTACAAGTTGCTAGATAGTAATAATCGGACAATATCAAAGATCTAAGTCATATAAAAATAGTAGTAAAAAAACACTATTTACAATAATAATTTTATATGATACAGTATGAATAAAACATTTTTTGAAAACTGTTTTTAAAGAATTACATTATACTTCACGGTCTATACACCAAATATAAAACGCTCTAACTGTTAACAGACATTTCAATAGTCCGTTCAATACAATACACAATACTATATTGTACTCTATTGTTTTTCTTTTATTTTTTATTTCATTTTGAAATTGTATCATTTAATACATTTAAACAACTTTTTATTGTAGAATTTATTGTGTCATAATGCTCAAGTTTAATTAAAATTTAAACAGTATACATGAGATGTCGTACTACATGAGATTTATATACTTTTTACATTCGTGATTTTAATTAAAGTAACATTTCATATACAGAATGGACTATTCATGGGTCCAAAAAAAAATTGAAACTACAGTTTGATGGAAAGAATAATTTCTAGGATTTTATTAAGTTAGAATCATAAATTGTTGTTAAATATCTTCATATTCAGTAACGATTTTTTTAAGATGTTTTTGTGGGTTAACTTTCTTGGGATATTTCAAAGTTTCCTCTTAAAATGCTCTTTGTGTAGTAATATATTACACTTTATTACACTTTAATAACTTAACAGACTAACTACAAGATAAAGCACAACTGGGAGAACTAACAGTTTATTATATAGTATATTTTTGGTCTTAAATTTAATCATTACATTTTTTATAGTATTATTCTTGAAAATTGCATTCTTTTAATATTAGACTTTAAAACGTTCTTAATAACAAAATAATTGACTTACTGCCAGCTTGACTTTTACCATTCATCATTTATATGCCTGTTGGAAGCATTCATCATTTATGTGCCTTGTCTTTAATCGATAATTTGGATTAGTCTAATAATTAGTCTCTAATATTTAAATCTCGTCCACGTTTAGCCAGCCATAAGTAGACCCTGTGTGTTGTCTGCTGCTTCTGCATTTGTCTGTTATTGCCTTCTTTTCTTTTTACACATAGCATAGCCGTACAATTCGTCCAAATTATAATACCTGGCTACCTGCCTTGAACATTGGAAATTGTTTTATTCGAATTTTTAACACCTTTCTGAAAACGAAATCATTCTAATCGATAATTACCTTTCGAGTGGATTAAATTTGGTATTTGTTGTCTCTCATTTATCTCACCCTCGGGATCATAAGGGACAGTAATAGTAAGATTATCAAAAGATTAGAAATATTATAATTATCCATAAATAATGATTTATATAATATTTATAAATAGATAAAAAAATTTATATTTGAATAAGGTCATGGAATTTGAATGTATATTAATACCTTAATTTATTATTAAAGAAACCTTTCAATTATTTTAACTATATTACAGAATTATACACAAGATTATATCAATCTTTACATAATAAAGATTAAAGACATTAATTGAAATTTAATATATTTTATATTGTATCAAATATTTCAGTATGTACATAAATAATCCAAACAGATTTTCTAAAAATACAATGATAAAAAATTGTTCAACCTCCTAATTATATTATTATATATCACGTACTTTATTAATATCTCTTTTTTATCTCTTATGATTTAAGAGACAGACTTATGAGACACGTTTTACTTGTAGCATGAAAAGATTTTTAAATTTTGATTTCATTTCATAAAAATGCAAGAATTTTCATACATTCTGTTATTAAATAAGACGACATTTCTTTTGAATTAAAAATAAGAGCGAACTTTAATTTGAATAAATTTTATGGTATGATATCTTTATAAACTCAATACGTCTCGTATGAATTATGAAAATTTATTTTAATGTCAGGTTATTTTCAATTCTATGTTCTAAAGCACTCAATTTAATTAAATTTTATACTGCTTCATAAATATTTGTGTGTATTCATAATTTTAATGCAAGAGAAAAATACATGTCGCTTGTCAGGAAAGTTTTCTACTCTTCTTTAAATAAAATTAGCGAGCACTCGTAGTGTTGGATCTTTCAGCACAAGCCGCTGTAAATTGAATTTCAGACTGGGCACAGACTAAAGTGATCACAGAAGCTTCATTATCGCTTTAAAATCATTTCAACAATAAATTATTATAATTTCTTTCAGTATACTGCGAGATGGTTATAAACATTAATTTAATTATGTGTATTTATAATTTATAAGTCTTTTTATTCTTAATGAGTATTACATTGTGTTTAATATTGTACGTTATTATAGTGTCATTACTTGACGTAATCAACGTAATTAAATTTAATAGCTACTCTGTACATAAAAACACTCAACATATCAATGTATGAGAAATGTGGCCTTATTTATGTCGCTGTGTTATTATTAAGACTGTTTTATAAATGAAAAACTTACATTTATTATTCTTACATAAAAATGACCTGGGAAAAATATTATGTTTAAGGCCCAAAAGGTGAGCTTCATATGTAGTAAATAAAAAACGATTTTACCTTAAGTTACTCAACTCTAAAAATGTATTCATGTCCACTGTGAAAACTGAAAACTATCTATCAATTTCAATATAATCGCTCTTTCCACAAATTTTTTATACTAATAATATCCATAATAGTATGAACACTTTGAATCAATGATTTGAATTTGAATTAAAGATGAAACCATGACGTAAAAGGAATAATATTTCTTCAACAAATTATTTAACAACCAATCAAAAGGAAAAAATCAGAAAGAAAAATTAAATCTTCAGGAATGTATATTGATTTAAGAAAAATAAATCTAATGAACCATTTACTTCAAATATACTTAGCCTCCTAAAATCATATCTAAAAGATCTCAGGTAGTGAAATTAGAATATCAAGGACACATTGAGTAATGATTTACTTATTCCAATATTAGATAAATGTATTTTTGTGAATACATCTCGTCTCAATTAAGGCTACTAAGTGTAACGTATACTCTTTTTACACCTTTCACCTGTTTGATTCAAAAAAACTTATAGTAAACCAAAGTAAAACTCAGGCTCAAATTTAAACATAAGTGAAAAAAAAAATTACATCTAACAGTTCATCATCATATTAATGAATTTTTAAATAAAATATACTAAACAGAATACAAATTTACATATTTTAGTTAAATTTAAAACAAACGAAAAATTTTGAAAATATAATAAAATATCTAGCACATATACAATACACAATTCCCAATAAGAAATATCTATAACAATTTCTTATTTTATAAAAAATATTATTTTTTTTGTTACTCGGTCGTGTTCTATGTGGTAAGTACAAATACAAATTTTAGAGAACAATGTGATAGTATAAATATTTTTTGTAAACAACTACAAAATCCATAAACAATGTTTCAATGGCCACATATCTCTTATTAATTGCTCAAACTATGTCGCTTTGTTCCATTCTCGGTCGAAATTGAAATTCTGATTTAAATAGGTGCTAAAACAGTGACTGCACCAACGTAAAGGTCAGAAAATATTGCAACTAAATTCATTGTTTGTTAATTTTGAAATACTTGTAAAAACAAATGCAAAACAATTTTTTAATTATAAGTTATATTTAACAAGACGAAAAATTTTTATTATTAGAAAAATATGTTTATAATATTGTAAAGTAAAATGTTATATACATTTTTTTTATTTCTTTATTTAAACTATATTGTATTAACCTTAAACTAAGGAATACAAAGGGTGAACTTAATGCCTATTGACATTTTCTAGCAATTGACACGTGGTGTTGGTAATAGTTAGGAGATGCACACAATAGTCGTGGCTGGCAAACAAAAATTTACAACATTAAATAATAATAATAATTAAAAACACAAATAAAAATGATAATATTAATGATATACCAACTTATTCGACTATTTTCTGATATCTAAAGGCAAATAGCTCCATAGTAGTGTAGCCTGAACTGTGAATGAGTTATGAAGAAATTATTTTCTGTGCGGTAGAATAAAATACCTTAGTATTAGCCGGCACTCTTCCTGCAAGTTTTGTATCCTCACTGAATAAAGAAACTAATTTCTTAAAATTCGGCTAGACTTTAAACTATTCTGAGGACGTCCCGTTCCCTAACAGAGCTTTGACTACTTCCAGCAACAGGAGTTAGGTATTACAAGATAACAACATCCAGATTCTCTTCTGTAGTAATCCGCTCACGACAAAGTTCCCGCTTGTCGTGGTGTACCTAAATGTACACTACTTCATTTCTTCCACATTAAAAAGTGGACTGACGTGTTCCTATACTATCACACCAGATCCCCTCAGCTTGAAATTAATCAAAATTGGACGAGCTCTAACATTACTTTGTAGACCAAGGAGTGAGACCTCTTGAGGTTCAAATTAGTATAGAAATGACATGGTGTTGTGGTTGATGATATCCAAGACTACAGCCTTATCGTCTTATCTATCTATCACATCAACAACTTTAGAACACTCCTGGACCTGCTGCCGCAACAGATTGGTCATCCCAACAGTTCCCGTAGCAATTAATATATCTATTTATAGATCGCGTTATTAACAGACCAAGAACATACAAGACCTACAACACATTTGTCGTTGTCAATAATTACGTTTAGATTTTCGTCTAGATTAGAACATTAAATATAAAGGATGAAGTAAATATACAAAGCTAAAGTTACAAAACACTAAAGTTAAGGAAATATCAAATAAATAATTTGTTATTATAATAATAATTTACAAAGAAAAAGTCCTACTCGGAAGCTCTCGGATTGCCTGTCTTAACGTTTTAATGACATTTATTCTTTGGGATTGTGGTTTAAAAATCTTGAAATTATTTCAAGGAAACCATTGCATGTTGAGATATATATGAAAGCAATATATTTTTATATATATTTATGATAGTTTTACTTCTAGTTATCTTCTTGTAAAATTTTATCAATGCGGTAGTATTATAGTAAAACCTTAAAATTGTAAATAAGAACGGATTTGTTGCATATTTAAGTCTTATTATAAAACGTAAAAAATACAAGTTAATGTTTATAAGTATAACAAATTATATATTATAACAAATTATGTATAATATATATCAGTGACAACATTTCTAAGCCCGTAGTATAAATGTCACAATTTCCCTAATACAATTGCCAACACTCGTAGCAGTACAAGCTACAGATAATGCTGCTATGAATCACTGCATATTTTAATTTTTATTTTTAATGCCTTTCTAAAGACAATACTAAATTTCTTCATTAGTAAATATTGTAGATAGATTCAAATAAATGTTAAATATCGATATTTAAATTTACGTTTCTATTTTTGTTGTAAAAAGTTGTAACAAATTCTTATAATATACTAGTGTTAATAGTATATATTGTGCAATACTTTTATATTACATATATCACACATAAGAGTTTCAGTATCCTTATTCGGTGCCTGTCAAGTGTTTTAATTATGTACAAAATAAAAGAATAGTAATCTTACCAACCGACGAGACATTGCTGATAATTGGTTGCTGATAAATGTAGTTGATACTTTACAATATAAATGGTAAATGACAGTTCTCTTTAACCTTTAAAGTATGCCTTACATTAATATAACCACTTAATAGGATATTGATATATCAATTCGTAATATATCCTAATGTATACTAAATACTCTGTCAGTACAATCGCTGGTATAATAACGGTAGAGTACAGCGGTCAGCAGCAACCGCTCTTCTGACAATTAACTTACTTCATTTGATAGATGACTCGTTATTATGCAAAATAATCATTCAAATTCGTACTCAAATGAATATTTCTGTTATATTTTTGGAAAATACACTACTGTAACAAATAATAACGATTATGTTTATTTGAAAAATATCATACACTGTTATAATACATTGTATGCCTTTAATCTTGAGCCAGTGTAATATTTTTCCTTTTTTAATATCACGTTTACTATCTTTATATTTTTATTATGATCCATTATAAACATAATCATACTTGTTGGATAGTTTTCTTATATTATAATAAATTTAAAAAGGTAAGTTTTTCAAGAAAATAAGTAATGTGATGTTATTTCAAAAAGGTGTAAGATTGGTTTTTATAATGATTGTTTAAAAATTTTAAAAATTCTTTGCGGATTTAAGGCAGTCCGTCATAACTTAAATTGATATTTTAATAAGAGTAAATTTATAAAACAGTCAATAAATAATTTCATTTAACGGGTACGACGATAATATGTAAAAGACTATTAAACAAACGTCAGAAGTTATTTTATTCAATTCGAAAATTTATTGAATTAACGAAAAAGTATAGTATTAAGTAACATTTTACTTTCATGAAGAACCTATTATTACTGAAATTACTTTCATAAAATATTTAAAGATTAAGCCGTAAGAATGTTCATAGACTTTATTAGTATTATAATTACTACACTATGCACACATTTATATTGATAACAGATAAGATAAAGGAAACGTAATATAATGAAGATTATTAGGACATCCTTGTTAATGAGACGTGGTTCATTTATCATGCGTTGAGTCTTGTAGACTTGTATCTGTAATTTCTTGTTTCATTAATCTTGCAAATTTTTATCGGAAGTGGGAATTAATTATCATCAGTAGGAGATTATGGATTTTGATAACATACAATTTATTATTTATATTTGTATTTTTATAATATCGTTCTTGTATTTTGCACGTAAGGCAGATAATTTTGTTGAAATATAATAAAAAGTTTACTATATATACAAGAAACATTATATATAAAATATACCTTAATGTCACCGCGTCAACTGTTAGAACATTATTATATGCAAACATTTTAAGTTGTATAAATATAATCTTTTGTAGAGAAATGCGGTCGCTTCACGGCAGTTACGAAGGGTAGTTAATTCGGTAGATTTATAGATTAGAAAAATGTTTTTCGGACTTTAGCCTAAAGATACGGACGTTGCGAGCGAAGTATTTAAAATTGTTATATTTTTAAATCATCTGCAAAGTAGTTGTCAGAAAGAGAGAGTTAAATAATTTAACGCACTCCTTGATTTAATTTTTTTTATCTAAAAACTAATATCTTATCCAATTGAATCGAAAATAAAATCTTTCGCATTTTATATTAGATTCACTTTATCTAAATAATACTTAGACATAATTAAATAAAAATATAATAATACTGACATATGAGTTTGAATTGTTACTGACGATTTAAATATTTAAACCTACACACATATGAATAAATGTGGGTTTGTATTAATTAATACATATTCATAGTCTAGAATTTAACTTACAATTATACGAACGTGTATTCAGGTTAGCCGCAACGCCTTATCTAACAATTATATCATTACACACAGACAGCTTTTAGTTATACTCGAATACCATACAATAACAGAGAATTGAGGATTTAGAAACTTATTATAACTTTATAAAATCTATTGAAGTATTAAACACAAACTGAATGGTTGTAAAGTTATAAGTAATGTTATATTTAAAGTTGTGATAGGACTGTTATTTTATTCGTAATTTCGTCAAAGTTGGGTGATCATTCAACTGAAAATAACTGCTGTTAACTTAAGTTAGAGTTGCACCTCGTAGAATCAAGTTAGTATTATTTAAATCTGACTAAAATTATTTAAAGTTATGATGATAAAGTTAGTTAATTTAATATGATTTTACATGAAACTTCAGCGACAGTGAAAATCTAACCGAAATATTAATATCAAAGGTGGTTGACTCCATTCTGTTTACAATAATATAATTATATTATATTCTATAACTCTTTTATAATTCTAAACTTTTACATTAATATCATAATATAACAATCAAAAATGGACGCGGGCAGTATATAAGTAGCTTAGACGTTTTGATTTTTGCAACTTGTACTGACTATATACACAAAATCAATTCAAGTAGAGAAACTTTAGGGACAGTGAAAACCATCACTTAAATATTATTATCAAAGATGGTTGAGTCCATTTCGTTTATAATAGTATAATTTTCTTCAGCTTGTTTTATTCCTTCTACACTATGTGATAATTTACTATATATTTTTTATACTTTTATATATTTTAAAATTGTTAAATTAGCATTTATGATATTCTCATGAATCGTGGAAACGCTGATTGGACGGTGCTTTGTATCATATTAAAATCCAAGAATGTATTCCTTTATTATAATTACATTTTATTATATTCATTCATTTAGCTTTAAGCAAAGACACGTAGTTTGTAAATTAAATGTAAGTATTACATTTAAAATTAATACATTTTTATATCTTTGAATCGTCCAGCTGTGTCGTGAACATTATTTGACAACATTACTCAATTAGAAAATCATTATTTGTTAATTTAAGAATATTTACAAAAATAAAGTATTTCTTTTCAAATAAATAAAAAACTCAATCAACCTGAATCGCTATCGAATTAGACACCCACTGTTAAATGTATTTTCAATTAATACCTGTTACAAGACCTGGCAATTGATTTGACTTCGGCAATTTGTTGTTTCAATTTCGGGGGCATTGACTTGAGAGACTCCTAATTTTGTTAGTATTGGTTCACTCGTTGTTTGGAACATTATAACAGTTTGGATAATAGAATATGGTTAAAACCTATAACTATTAAGTATAATTTCAACATTGCTTTTATTATTTTTTGCTGCATGTCTTGTACTTTTTAAATATAATTAATAATTAACGAATGATAGGGATTTAAAACGTTAAATTTCACTGTATATGTTTTGAAAATATAAAATATTAAGTGGTCAGTACATGTAGTGTAGGTAGGTGAATATAGCCAGTCAATTACAAAATATTGATACAATTAAAAATCCTTAAATATCAATTCCATAAACTTAAAAGTTAATGAGAAGCTTGTATTAAATTATAAACTTTTTAATAATATTGTGTACTCACCATGTGTGAAATATAACATCAAAGACAAAACGAGCTTTAATTCTCCTTTATTTTGCGATACCCACCCAAGAAAAACCAAATTCAAGAATGAGGAATGCTCAGCCTCTATAGTTTGACTAACAATTCTATCAAGTTATTTTATTTTGACAAAACATGTGTTAAGTAAAACACATTAAAATATTTATATTATTACGTTATAAGTTAATATTATAAGTCTTAATTTTGTTCTATTTTGGTACAAAATATTTGTTCTATCAGTCGATTTTATAAATTTTTTTTTTTTTCACGATCGTTATCTGATAAACAATACATCTACTTTTTAATACACGAGTACAAACAACTATTACTTATAGGGCATAGACCAGTGTCTATGCCTATAAGTAATAGAATAGGTCTATATCTGATCTGGTCTGGTATGGTTAGTTATCATATTGAAAATACACAACTGACTGTATTCTCATAGTACATTTATAAGAAACAACTAAGTGTAAACGAGGCTTGTATTCCTCGGTACCCCACTCCACTTATTTGGCATTCGCTACCATATGGAGGCGGCGCCAGCGGCGTTGCTGTTTTAACCGAGAGGCAGACTTCTCATCCGAGCAACCCAGCAAACTTATTAAACCCCGGGTATAAACTTTTACATCATATTATTACTCATGTAGGGGTATTTGCGTTCGTAAACGACGTATATACTGCCAGTACCTTGGTAATTTTGATGTTTGTTTTGAGCCCTGTTAACACTTTGGTTATGGGAAAATTGAAAACATTCAATCTCGTTTTATTTTATAATCAGTGAGTTGATTTGGTATATAAGCTTTAGTTTCACAAAATTACACAACAATTTGGTTGTTGGTTCAATCACCATTTACATATTACAAATAACTAGAATAATTGTTAACTATAACCGCAGTTATAATAGTTTTTTAATAGGGACATAATTAAGTGAAGTAAATAAGTAGTTCTATTGAGTTAATAAAATACTTTTGGATTTTTCTAATAATATTTATAATTTATAAATTTTCAGATGACATTTTTTTTTTAATTTAAGGTAAAAAATTCGATAAGTTGCCTAGCAGCCTCTAGATTAATTTAAATACTAAATTTCATTTTGTATCAGAATAAGAAAAACAGTAATTAAAATATCTTGTACTTTAAAGGTCGGATATAGTGTAGATATAACAGAATTCAAGGTATTGTCTATTGATCGGTGGAACCCATTCTTTTTGAAAAATAATTAGGACTTAATAAATAAAGGATTATTATTGAGAATAATGTCTTAGCATCATTATTTATGTGGCCATCTTTGTGACCAATGATAAGTGCATTCAGTCAAGGAACTTCAGGCACATAACATATACATATATCTTTTACTACTACCCTTAAATTAAAGTTTTTATTTTAAATACCTTATTACAAATGTACACCTCAACGTAACTAATATATATCTACGTTTTGCCAAAGATAAATGTTTAAATAATAATTTAAATAATAATAGTTAATAAAATATAAACAATGTAAGTTTTACCTAACTGGATACTATGAAATTCAAGCATTCATTTCCAATTGTTGAAACTTGGTATATAAACATAATTTTAATTACAGTTTAGTAATTACTGTTTAATAACTCTTTTTAATATGAATTAAAGATAATTAGTTACACGCAGTAAATTATAAAGAAAAATTAAGCAACGTTATATTTTCTAGGTCGATGAGCTTGTAAAGACGATGATAATATATATTAAATAATATAGGAGTTTATTTTAATGAGAATAATGTTAAATACCCAGATATTGGTTGTATATACCGATACATCCGTGCTAGCTATTACTTTCCTGTTTTAATTTATTTTAAATAAATAATTTTTTAAAAATTTTTGAATATGTTTTCGAAAGAAATTTTTCAGAATATAAGAAGTGTGTGTGTGTGTGTGATGGGTTAAAAGAAAACAGATATTTTATATTTTGATTGAAATACATTTAGAGATTAGATAAATATACCCTACTAATATATAAAATTTTTGCATCTAAAACAAATAAAGAAATATTCAAAATCAGTCTTTTATTTAAAATAAACTTACAATGAGCTAATGTAAGGCAATTCGGCTAAATACTTCCTGGATACTCTTTTAACTCATTTACTTATTGTCGTTGAATCACAGTCATAAGTCATTTGTAGGAACAAATATCTTTTCACAAAATACGTAAATAAATAAGTATATCATAAATCATAAATGATGGACAGTCCAGTAGCAAACAGAAATAAAATACTAACCTATAATTATAGTTGGATTTGACGCTTTTTTGCGAACACCTTACTTTAGGGAGAATTTTAAACATGATGTGACGTGAATTAACTTAAATTAAATTACACTCTTACTATAATAAGTTAACAGATTTTACAGAGTGTGATGACTCACAAAGATTAAATACTTATCTGAACATGAAAATCGACAAACCTGGTTCGTATCAACATAATTTAACATTAATTGAAATGGAAAAGTGGCTTAAATTCCATTTGCATTTCTTATATATGCGGCGTTGTCTGTGCCGCTTTTAATGATATAGGAAGCTCAACTAATTAATTTTGTGCACTTTTTTATATAAACTTAAACATACACTGATGATATACTCTGAGAGTTATTTTTAACCATTAAATATTGTTCATTTCAATAGATTTACATAATATTCACACTACAAATATTTTCTATAAAATTATCATGAAATGTTTTATAAACAAATTATACAAGTATTTGTATAATTTAGGTTTTAGTAATAAATAAAATTTGTAATACCAAAAAACGCTTATTCTTTACTAAATTAATACGTATGGAAGAAAAAAAGAAGAATTTTATTAAATTTATAAATGACTTTTGTGTTGTAATTGTTTGTGTTGAAATAATAAAATATAACGTATTAAATTGTTGATAAGGGAAGGAAACTCTTACTATCATTTTATTAGTTGTAACTTAAGATGATGAAATAAAAGGTTAAATTATCATAGATTAAAATTTTTTAAATATTTTCTCAGTTTAAAATTAAATTTTATTTATTATCAGTTACATATTTCTCATCTTTGAATTGTTTTTCTAGACTTAAACGGCTTATTTATATTTACAAAGTTATTGGTTTTGTTCCAAATTCATTGATAACTGAAATGCTGGCGTCGTTACATTAACCCGCGTCTGTGTTGAAGAGATCGTTGCAATATTAAATCAATATTATTAAATCAGTTGGCACGTACGAGGATGAATAATTTTATAGATATATTTTCTAATATGTTTATAATTTGTGATTGGTTTAAACAAAGAGTAGTTTTTTAAAAGGATTTGGAGCAAATATACTCGTATTCAACAATTTTAAGAATTATTGTTTCTAGTTCTTTTTCTCCCACTTTTGTATTTTAAGACATACCGTTATATATAAGTAGAAAAAATCAAAACCATGAAAATTTTCTGGAATTCTCAACTTAATTATCAATTTTATTTATTTCTAATTCAGTTATAAACACGACACTCAGCGCTATCATTCATACATCTTTAATTGATTTAGATTTTTTTGTAATACTTAACAATAATTAGAAAAATAATATGTACTAAACATTATATTGTTTTCTTTATTTATTCTTCTTATGCATAATTATTTATTTCTTTATTAAAATGATGAGTTTCAAAAGTTATCGTTTTCTTTAAAGTTGGATGAAAATAAGTAATAAGATGTTGGTATATTTTACTCAAAAAGAATACCATATTATATGTAAGTAAAACCTTGGGCTTATTTTAATATTGAGTTTCTCAAATAAAAGTGCCATTTAAGTGAAAAACTTTGTTATTTAGTTATTTATAATTTTTATTGATATCACATTTACTCGTATTTCTTAGTTTCTATTTATCATCCCAGAAATAGTTAACATTTCTATAATTCACAAAAAATATCTTTTATAGAAATCCGGTTTCGTAATTCTGTATTCCGCCATCTTTCGAGATAAATCGAGGATCGTGATTCTAGTAACGAGGGTTTACTTCATGACACTCCCTTAGGTACTCTCCGATCAAATTTAATACAACTTTTATATGTATTATTTGCCAAAAATATTTTTTTTAATTAATTTTCTTTTATATTTATTTTATATTATGCTTTAAAAGAATTTTGATATTTTATACAGTGTTTTGAACATTTTTATCATTTATAAAAAGCAAGAAATGTAATTAGAAAACTTAAAAAGAGCATGAAGAACAAAGCTGCCACATTTCTTATACTATTCATATCTTATAAAGAATGCATTCATCTTGACAGACTATCAAATACTGAATCTGATTTTGAGACTAGAAATAGTTGGACCGATGTAGCTATAGATTGGGAAGGATTGAATTTGGTGACGATATCAGTGTGAATGAAAGGAACCTTCAGATAAGGATGATACTAAGATAGACTATTTGACTGCACTAGATTATAGTAATCTAATAATACTACGCACACAAGATAATTACGAGAAATGAAACAAACTCGTAACCCCAAAATTTCGTCTTTAAAAAGTTAACAAATCCTTCATGGGGTTATTACATGGGGAGTATACGCATATATAATAAAATTCGACAATATATTTTAGACCTTCCTTTTCTTAGTTTTGAACCTAAAATCAACAGTGTATTATGAAATAAATCTTATTATAATATTCAAAAGTTTTTAGAAGATCATAATGTGTGGAACTAAGTTATTGACTCATTTGCAGGGTTGATATTATAATGTACATCATCTAACATTGTTCAATTTCTTTTAAGAAGTGCAACTGTTGAGTTTCTGGCTGGCTTTCCATAACAGAGCAACATTCCGAGCCGGTGGTAGCCTTCTCACGGGGTTACTACACTGACCATTATTAATGTAATAATTGACAAATCAAAAGTGCGTGTAAATGCCTACTTGAATAAAGATATTTTGAAATTGAATTTGACTGTAGACAAATACTTTTATTATTTCTGTGAAACTGTTTTGTTAACAATGTACATCACCAGTTTATATGAGACTCATATATAGTCTACAAGGTTTTTGACATGATATATATTATTATAGAAAAGGAGAAAAAAAGGAAAAATATATATAGTTAATATATGTTTCATAGCAGAATTTAAGTTAAGAATGTTGTATATGTTTCTTTTAATTTAGATTAAATGGAGAAGTTTGATATATATCTATTAATAACATAAAACATATAAGTATATATTTAAAATATATAATAAAGAAAAATATGCAACGCATGTCTATTTGTTTTCTTTCTAGAGCTTGGTTTCAGCAAATATTCTGCGTGTGGTTTGTTATTAAAGCCAAAGGAATACAGCAGTTGAGGAAAATGCAATGATGTTATAAAATAATATGATACAGAGCAAAACAGCAGCATTTATTTGAATGTTCATGATGCTTTTGCCTTTTGAATTTAAATTGAAAATAGCGTTTATTTTAAATAGTAATCACTTGTTGACTTGTAATGACGGTAATATAATATCTATGGTATTATTTTGTAATTATGATTTGCTTGGATAATAATTTATTATCACATATTAGTAATTACGGTGATTGAGTATATATAAAATATAAATAAATTAACAAGTATGATACTTTGAACCATGAAACTGAAGTTTGATGTTTCTAAGTGTAATGACTAATGATCGATTTTTTCATATTTTGTTCAGCACACTTATAATGAAGGTGAAGCAAAATATTTCCGTTGTATCAACTACATTTTCAGCTGAGCGGGTAGGAATATCTACCTGTTTTATTGTTTATACTAATTATTGTTAAATCTGTACTTATGTCTGTCATATTTTGTTTTCAACTAGATAACAAAGTAAGACTATATTCGTAACTTTAAATATGCTGTTAACGCAGAGCATAGTTTACTGCCATATTGGAACGTGTCGTCATGGTAATAAAGTTAAACTAACAAAACTGTCATAAAAAATCATGGAGTAATAATAAACTTTAACAGTTACAAGTCATTCAGCAAACTTTAATTTTGTGAAATAGTTATTGTATAAAAATTCCATATATGTTTATAATTTACATCTTAACATTATACATTCTCAATGGTCAATAAATATATTTAATAAAGCACATTTATTATAAATTCCTAACTGTAAGTCTCCGCTCTTTTGATATTGGAATTTAAAAATGAGCGAAAGAAAAATGCATTGAATATAATTTGCTCGTCGTCAGAATTTAAAATGAACTGGAAATACATAAACGTCGAGTTTGAAATTTTATTGTATTGTTATATATTACAAATGAATCCGCAGGAACTGAAACGTGAAGGAAATGCAGTATTTGGAAAACAATAAACTTGGACTTTAAATTCTAATTAGTTTTAGTTCAGCAGCTTTTTAAAATTCTATTCAAATTTATGATAACCAAGTTAAGTTATTTTGACGTCTTCATCTCATGATTTCACGTTTCTCAAGCTTGTCAAGGATGTCCTAAAGTAATTAAAGTTTGTAATTTCAACAGTGACCAACAGTTGGTGAGTTTTCTAATTATAAGCTACGCAAATATAAGAAATAAGTTATATAAATATACAATCATCCTATTATTTTAATATTTAAAATAAGATACAAGGGATCAATATAGAGAAATTGAGAATAAAATATTTTATTTATACTACAATAATTGAGATTTTATTGTAAATATTTAAACAGGTCACGTCTTTTACAGGTTACCGAGGATTGAAGTGTTATTTATTATGCAGTAATTAGGAGGCTGTATAGGAGAGAAAACCACTTACAAAGTCTACAAGAAAAGCTATACTTAGCAATACTTAGGAGTGGCATATTACGAGAAAATTTCTCCTATATTTATTTTTTATGAACGTAGATATAGAGACGAAGCTTCTTAGCATTCCATGGATTCACCGTGCGGGTGCCGGGCCCATCGCGTTGCAAGAAGAGGAGCGCAAACAATGCCTGGGACTTGCGACCCAGATGTAGGTTTAAGGGGCCCCTTTACTATGCGCATACACGCTCACCTTCACTGTTTACGCTCCTCTCCCTACCTAACCAAATATCGTAAGAACCTAATAAAGCCGCCTTTGAAATACGTTCCAGAAATGAACTGATGATCGTTCTAGAAAGGCCGAGGTCCTTAAATAAGTTGTAGAGAGATTTTGCTGTTATACCTCTCGCTCCTACTTCTACAGCGTACAAATTAACTATAAATTTATTCCTGATCAGTTCGTTACACAGTTCGTAATACTTGTTAAGCTTAAATGTATGATCTTTGGGTATGTTTGTTTCCCAGGGTACAGTAAGCTCCACAAGTATAACGCGCCTTAGTTGTTTTGAATACAGGAATAAGTCCGGCCTAGATGACGAAACACAAACATCCCCGGGGATTTTGTATTGCCTTTCATACGTGTCCATCATGAGAGTCCAATCAGGAGACGCGTCCAAGATGGAATAAGGTTTTAATTTAGATTTTTTGGACGAACCTGCCTTTACGAACTCTACTGATTTTTTGGTGGTTGTTATACCCCTCTGCGCTCTTGCTACAGAAAGACTAACCGCTTCTCGTATGATTTCTAATACTTTATCGTGGCGACGCGAGTATTTACCTCTATTTAATAGTACCCTACACCCTACTAGCAAGTGTTTCGCGGTTCCTACTGCCTCCCCGCAGATGTTGCAAGATTTTTCGGTGGCTTTGCCCCATCTTACTAAGTTACTTTGATCTGGGAGAGTCATTTGGAATGCATTAAGATAAAATTTTAATAATGCTGGGGACCAATCATGAAGCAGGGTGCGCCATCGTAAAGCTAATGGAATACAAAAATCTCCTATGGTCACCCATTCGTTTTGCAATTCTAGGCTCATCGCGTGCAACCGGTAATTATCATTTTCATCGTGCCGAATAAAGGATTTTATTATTTCTATGTCTGGTTCTTTCCTATTTGATCCTAGCCCTGCTTTATTTGTTTGAGCACCTATCATAAATTGTTTATGGAATTGAAGTCGTGACTCCAGCTCTGCGGCAATTTTATCTTTTGGGAGAGATGTTACAGTATCATCATTCGACTTTGAGATGATATGTCTCTTGGTCACTCTTAGGTGTTTATAGAGTTCCGATGGTTTCTTTAATTTTAACCCAAAATTGTGTCGGTCTCTAAATAAGGTAGAAGAGTCCGCTGGATGCGCTAACCCGAGCCATGACTTCAATGTCCTTATGACGCTTGCATCTAACTTTAACAAAAGGGTCTTATTAATATCGTAAACGAGGAAAGGCCAATTTAAACGTGATGTTAAATAATTATCGTATATCCAAGCCTTTTTGATGTTACTTATTGGCTGATTGTCTACCTTTTTAAGATCATTCAAAAAGCTATCGACTATTATATCTAAAGATGGAGTACGCCCTTGGTAATCGATTTTTTTGCCTAAGAATTTGAACGGAGCTGCGTCGGTAATAGTAGTAACGCACTTACCGCCTATTATAAGACCCGGATCGTAAGAGGTATATCTGGTGTTCCGCCTACCCAGACACAGACTGTAGCATTTATTGGGTTTTGTCCTCAATCCGTCCGTCCAAGCACAGAAATCCTCCACAACATTTAAAAGTAGCTGACATTGTTTTGGATTACGTGTCAGTATCGCGAGATCGTCTGCGAATGCTAGTATGGATTCTGTGTATTTATTGTTCAACTTAAACCGATAACCCCATTTCTTTTCGTTTTTAATTAATTTATCTATTAAAATATTGATCACTATGTTAAATATAATTGGAGAAATACAACAACCTTGAAATAAACCTATGTTGTAATTTAATGGTTTGGAATGATTTTCATTTGTGATTATGGAAAATTTTAATTTTGAATAATATGATGCAATCATGTCACTTACTAACGTAGGAAAGTTATACCACCTTAGCGCGAACATCATCAGTTCATGTTGTACCGACCCGAAAGCGTTCTCTAAGTCTATCCAACATACCGTTATTTGTCTTTCACTATTTCTGGCATCTTTAAGGCTTTCCGATAGTAACGTGTTATGTTCGAGGCATCCAGAAATGCCAGGCAAAAACCCTTTCTGGTGATAAGGCCCGAAATATTTATTATTTATCATGAATTGCGTCATTTTTGTTTGTAAAAAAGAAAAAAATATTTTTGATATTGTATTTGTTAGAGCTATCGGTCTAGTGTCCCTAGGATCCGAGACATTGTCGTTTTTGGGAATGAGGACAAAAAGAGCATTTCCGAATGTTACCGGTGTTTGTCCTCTTGACCAGATTTTATCGAATATATTCAATAGATGTTTATGAATCGACGGACATTTTTTATAAACTATATAAGGGATACCATCCGGACCTGGTGCTGACTTAGATGGTTTCTTTTTAATTATTTTATTGATTTCCTCCAAAGTTGGTGGGTTGGCATGAAAATCTATGGATGGACTCTCAGGTTTTCGATAGTTGGGATCCCCATACAGCCTTTGATTTTTAGGCACTTCGTATGTGCTTTTATAATAATCAAAAATTTGCTCGTTGGTCAAGAGGAGTTTACCTTTTTCGTCTTTGAAAATGTTTTTAGAGTACTTAAAAGGATTTTTATCAAAGTCTACTTCGTGTTTTGCCCGGTCAAAGCTATCACGGTTTTTTGTTATTTGTTGTGATATGCCTTGTATTAATTTAAGAACTGACCTTAATGCCCTAGACAGTTGGTGACTAAGTTGGTTGTCGCCCATGGCTTTGGCCCTACGAAGTTTCTTTATGAGGTCCCTTTTTTTCCTTCTCATTTTCAATTTAAAACCGTTTTCTTTATACTTGTGAGCATAACGATTCGAAGGTGGATAGTGCTCATTGAAGTAGTCAAAAATAGTATTTTGTAGAGTCTCTACTTGCGCGTTGAGCACCTGGTTTGAGCCCGGGTGCTCTAATAGGTCCGCTATATTTTGATCGTGTATTTTCCATGTCGATTGTTTAATAGTGGGAATGCTAAGACGCGTCCGGATGGTTATGGACTCCTGGTGATTCGCATTCAATGGTTCACCATGGGATGTATGAGGGTAAACTCTATCCGAAGTGAAAACTGAAGATATTACCGGCGATTGCCGCGCTTCAGCACCATCGTGTGTTTTGAGATGTTTAATAAACCAGGCTCGTCTTTTGTAAATTTTCCCGCACGTAAGGCATTTCAATTCCGTTTTCGCGCCGTTTTCGCCGTTATTATCAACCGATGGACAGTTCTTCCGCCCCCCCTCTCGGACTGTCCCAGGGGTATTTTTCTTTTTCGGACTTTTAGCTTTAAACGAAATTCCCGGGCTTGGCTTGCTAGGCCGTCACCCTCGGCTGTCTTTCCAGCAGTCATTTGTCTTCCCAGCTGCCATCTGTCTTTCCAGCGTCAGCTGTCTTTCCAGCGTCATCCCGTCTCTCCGGGCTGTCAATTAAAATGAGACGAAGCTTCTTAGCATTCCATGGATTCACCGTGCGGGTGCCGGGCCCATCGCGTTGCAAGAAGAGGAGCGCAAACAATGCCTGGGACTTGCGACCCAGATGTAGGTTTAAGGGGCCCCTTTACTATGCGCATACACGCTCACCTTCACTGTTTACGCTCCTCTCCCTACCTAACCAAATATCGTAAGAACCTAATAAAGCCGCCTTTGAAATACGTTCCAGAAATGAACTGATGATCGTTCTAGAAAGGCCGAGGTCCTTAAATAAGTTGTAGAGAGATACATTCATTTTATTTAGACGTTGTTGTTGGAATAATAACATTAATATTATGTTAGGAAACTAATTTTAGGTGTGACCTGACGTACAAATAAGATTATACCATTTATATAATAAGTACAAATTATTAATTGTTTCATTATGAATATTAATAACCAACTTCTTGTCATTTTCTGTATTATTTTGAGATTAAAACGTTGTACTACAATTATTTATCAAGATATGTACGATTAGGATAAGCCTTTGTAACTAAAGGGAAGTTAAAGTAATATACTTTTATTGAACTACGTAACTTTAATCAATGTTACTTAAAGCATTAATAAAATAATATTCCCGACGCCATAAACTACAATCATACATTTGCAAGTCGGTGCCTACAATTTTATTTGTTAAATTTAATAATCTTTCTCGTGAAAATGATTTTTTGTTTACTTACTAATACTTCATGCGTTTGTTTTAATTTAAATGGTATTTTAAATACAGTTCGTATATTGTTTTTGAATTTTATTTAAAAACCATTATTTCGAAACAGAAGCAATTTAAATTTGATTGAAATGTTTAGTAAAAATATAAATATTTTTATTTCTTTACTGTTGTTTCAATTATTTTTATTTCGTGTTCATTTTAGAATACTATATTTTATATATAGTATATAAAATATATATTATTGGATAATGTCTAACTACTATGTACAGTTTCCGTTATATTCATATTTATTAATATTTTTTGGTTTACATTATATTCAAATATTCTTTGTCATGTAATTATGCCATATACCAACCGCTCCGTTTGTACATAGCGGCGCTTACTTAATTTGGTGAGATACTCGTATAAGTATTAGATATCAACAAGCGCTTTTCGACACAATACAACACTTCTTAATTCCATTTTTTTCTTTGTATTTCAACTTTTGTATCAACTTTAAGGCACTCGTCCTCAGTAATGATGCGCAAAATTTCCATTTCCGTCTTATTTTCATGTTGTACGTTATTTATTTTTCGTGGCAACGTTTTTTTTTATTTATTCAAATACTTTAGTAATTTAAGTAATTTAAAATGTGATCATTGAAAAAAGTTTTAATACACTCATTTATTATTAGATAAAAAATTCAATGCGGCGCTCATATCCACAAACTATCTCAATGTTTAACTTCATCCGCAGATACGATTAGGAAAATTGTATAACTAACTGACATCGCCACCGTTAGGAGATTGGTTTATATTGGTGGTGTTGGGTCTGGGTGTCCTTTGTATCATATATCATAACTTTGTAAAACCTTTAATATGTAAAAAATCATAAAATACTAAAATATACAGTCATCATTGAAACGCAGCAAAATTTATTTCTACAATAAATTAACGAAATCTGTCACTAAACTATCGAAATAAAATATTTGATATCTCTTTGGCATTCAAAAGTGAAAAAGTGAAAAATTTTGAATTTCTCCTTTAATATTTGATCGTTATTTTTATTCATATTTTATTTTAAAAAAGTTGCAAGCAAATTTACTATTTATTGATTATATTTAGTTTAACCTTTGAACATACTATCGTCGGTATCGGTCGTGTCGGTATAATAGCATCATCAATACGTGAAGAAAAAATCTTGTACCCCTTTTTACGAAATTTATAAGGGTACAGAAGTATAAAATTGGACGTTCAGTTCAGAAAGCTAACATTCTTATTAACAATGTGTTAGTAAAAAAATATTAAACTAATTTGCTCACGCTACTTTTCGTTTGAAACAATAAATAAATAAAAAGATAATTTGTTGACGTTACCATAGCCAATGACAGATGTATAATTTTATTATTACCAATCTGAATGAAATTTAAAAAATAAAAGCAGTTAAGCGTAAGGTTACTGTCCAAAACCGTCATATCATTTTATTCTGATTATAATTCTTGCACGTTTAACAAATGTTGATATCAGCATATTATTAATTAAAACAATTACATGTAGACAGGTACTAGTTCAAGTATGTTCATTGTTTGGACAAAACAGAGGATGTTAATTGAATACAACGTTATAGTCAAACTATGGAGGTAAAGTGTACTTGAACTTGTTAGTTTGTCTTCTTCACTGGCGAATATCACAAATAGTCTTGTAGTCGGTTAGTCTTTGATATTTGATATTGTGGTTTTCATATGAGCAGTAAACATTAACATCTTCCTAGTTTTTAAATATAATAAAACTTTTAAAGCAAATTATTTATTAGGTAATTCAATTAGAAGTATTGATTTAAAATTGTGTTACTAATAATTGAAATGTATTTAAGAATTTGATTCGCACAATTAAATGTTACTGTCTGTAGAGAGTGATGTAAAATTAAAAGTGAGCTTAAAATAATAATTGTTATAGCTGCAATACAATTTGCAGTTCCGTTTCGCTGAAAGTTATAACGTGAAAGCTCTATAACTTTATTATAAGAACTCTTCAGTAGATACTTTTCCTTAATATTAAATAAAATACTAATACAAGTACGTCTAATAATATCTGGGAACGTGATGCAGAATAACTGCACTTGAGGTTACAGACACTACAATTATTAACTATAGTATCAATTGACGTTAATGTAGCTACCGGTTTGATCACTCACATTTGAGACACATCTAATCAACGTTAACTAACGCAATGCTTACTTTCCCATACTTTATGTTTATGTTTAATTTTACATATCATTAAAGTTTTTCGGCGGAGTAAGAGAGTAATAATAAATGTGTAACAATTTTGAATCTCCAAGCACTGACAGAAGTGTGAAGCCAGAGCTATACAGAGCAGAGAAAGCTTAAGGCACACTTTATTAATTTAAAAATAATATTGATTTTCCACCTTTAATAGTAATAAAAAGTAATAAATTGATTTGATTTGGAAATTGAAAAAAAAAATACAAAAACCTATCTTATCATTTATGAATAATAATAATAACATATAAATATTTAAGAATATAACATAGAAAGAAAACAAGATATTACATTTCATTTTATTTTCTATTCTTTTCCCAAATTTATTATGTTCATCTCTCCTTTAGGTTGAATCTATAATGCGTAGTCAATAGTGGAATAAAATCCATACAAATAATAATAGATATAATAATGGCAAAAACTATAATAATTTATTATTGATAACAGCTTTTTTCCGACAAAAATATGCAAGAAATTAAGAAGAAGAAGAAGAAGAAGATTAATGAAACAAACTCAACGCACGTGATAAATGAACCACGCCTCATTAACAAGCATGCAGTAATTATTAATCTTTCTAATATAGCGTTTTTTACTACACTTCCTTCATCTCATCACGCAAGTGCTTATTTAGTATAAAATATATTAAATCTTTAAGCATTTTGATTTCCTTCTTATATTTTTGTAAAATTTTGCAAATGAAGAATTATGGTGGTTTCTTAGTTTAGTAAACTGAAAATCTTTACTAAATACATAACCATCATGTTTCATCACTATCGGATGAACAGTTCCCAAGAAATACAAACACCAAGCACACCAGTGCTGTCTTACTACTTGGCCCCTCCCACACTTAGTTGGACTCTTATATTATGAAAACGACCTTTTTTGCTTTCTCTGTTATTTCTACACTCATGTAATAAAGTTAATAGAAACGTTGGCTTTTAGAACTGTTACATATTTTTTTATGTTTAAAAGTAAAGCGTTTTATTCCCTGCTATAATAGAGATTATATTAAAATATTATTTTTTTGTTTGTTTCTTCAATGTTCTTAGTTTTCAGTAAATTAACCAAACTGGTTACGGTGAATCTGGAAAGAATTTTTAAGTATAGCTGCTTTAATTTCCTTCATAAATCTTGTATTTTAAATGACATTTTTTTTTAAAGTACGTAAATTTTCGTATTTTATGATTTAAAGGAATTTTTAGTGGCAACTGTTATGTTTTTTTATGTTACTGTTATGTTACCGAACCTAACTAAAAATATTTGATTATTAAAAATATAATTGGTGTCTTGCAAAAGATTAAAATGTGTGAAATTGTAATTGGACGAATTCTTTACAAATATATTGTATCGCAACTCTCTTTATTCATAAAAAACACTAATGAATATATGTATGATAATGGATGGTTGAAATCAGATCAATAGTCGTTACTTGGTATTGAATTCAGATAGACGAATTTTGTTGTAATATTATAAATAAAATATTGTTGCACAGAATGTAGGTCATATAATTATATATTGGACATTAAATTTAATCTTTTAAGTACTGCAGAGTAATTAAAATAAAATATTTTAATAGAACATTTTTTAAATATTATGTACTTATAATCAATCAATCAGTATTATTTTACCTTCAATATACCTTCAAAAAATTTTAAAGTATTAAGTCTACACAATATAGATACATATATATTTTTTTATTTAATTATATACTACAAATTTCAATTCAATACAACAAATTTTGTCAATTATCAAACCTTAATTTGAATGATCATAATATTAGATGGATACGAAATAACTGTAGTTTAAACATTAAAGTGTCAATATTATTATTAGTTCATGATAACAAACATACGTATATTAGTTCGTAAGACAAATATAAACTATTATCTTGAAATGTGGTCGCTTCACTACAGCTACGACGGTTACTTAATTCGGTAGATTTATAGAATAGAAATAGTAGCTGTCTACAGATATACACATTTTAATAAACTGCCAGCTTTGTATTAATGACAACCTTTTGCTAAGTTGTTTCTTTTGAAAATAAGAATCAAAACCAGTAAGCGTGAATTGTAAACTACGAAACTATTTTTTTAATGTTCTTTTTTTATCTATATATGCATAACAGTAATAAAATAAATTATTCAAATTTGAATTAAATAAATGTCGAAAATGTTTTTTAAATACAAAATAAATAAATATTTATTTTGTAGCACTTCTTCAGGTAAATTAGTAAGGCAGTATTTTAGATACTTTATATATTATATACACGAGCCTAACAATGCATACATTTAAAGAACATTAATACTAAAATATAAGATTTGATTTATTATTTTCATTAAATATGTACTCGTATGTCTACATTTATCTTTAAAAATACCTAATTATACAAGAAAACTGGCAAATATTAGTATTCGTCAGTTATCTTGTATAGTTAGTTATCAAATGGTTATGTTAATCGATATTAAAATTTAAACTTAGATATAAATCATAATCCATTCAAACTGCACGCTAATTAAAATTGATACTCTAGTTAAACACCAGATAAGCCCAATGGCTGTAGCCATATCCGCTGGGCTTATCGTTTTTATTTTATATACTATTTTCAAATTTTACTTACGATTTTCAAATATCTGTCGAATTATTGGGGGAAATTTAATATTATTTTTATTTATTTTCATTGTACAAATGATCATTCCTTGATCAACCCCTTAAAGATGAATTTTCTTTTACAAATAATGTTGTTTATAGTTTTATTAGGATGCACAAGAAACGAAAGGTCAAAGGTGAAGCTAAATAAAATATATTAAATTCATGATTAGGTTCTAGATCCATTGTCTATATAGATAGTTAGATAATTACACGTGTCTTTCGAATCTTAATGTTATCTAAATTTTGTAAAGCAGATAAGCATACCGTGCTATAAAAACTTTTACCAAAACAAACAAACATACAACTATTAAAGTGAGCTTTCCGTAGATTTAAACTGATTCGATGTAATTACAACTTTTAAGAAATCGTTGCAATCAGATGGTAAGAGCTGCGAAACGGCTCCATATCCATAATAAGTTATCAAACTCGTTCTCAGCAGTAACATGGAAGTTTCTCGGGACTCTAGGTACAGTACCATCTAAAAGTTCCACTGGTTAATTTTCATTCTCATCTCATTAATTAAGTCGACATTTTTCTTAAGATCCTATTCTTAAGAATAAAATTAAATTAAAAATAATTTTGTATATATTTTCCCTGCCAAATGATACCAAAAGTCCCATTTTGTTATTTATTCATTCCCCTAAAAAGAAATTAAAAGAGTTTTGCAGTCAATCAAATGCTGTTGGCAAGGATGACATCTGCCGAGTTATGATTGTCATTACTTGATTTTATCCTACTCGCTCGGACTCATATCATTAATACTTCCTTATCCAGGGGTATTTTCCTAAACTTTTGCGGAACGTCCATGTCCTTCCTCTGTCAAAAGTGGCTAATTCTTCCGCGTGCAATGATTTTTCTCCCATATCTGGATTTCTCTACCTATCCAAAATCCTCAAAGCAATCATTCACAACCTCTCTTTTTCTTACCATTTGTATGGCAATGTTCTACGAATCTATGGTATTGTCACACCCGACTGTATTGAAAGTATAAACATTGGCTTAATTCAGATCCATGTTTGGTGTAACAACTTCGGAATTAATGGTAACCCACAAAAGTGTTAAGTGATAATTATCGACAACAAGCGAGGTCTTAACAAGGTCGACTACATTGCCCTAACACCAAAGCTGTTAGACTACCTCAGTCTGTAAAAAATCTCGATCTTTCTATTTATAATACGCTCAGTTTGAGTGTCAGTTTGTGTTATGTAGAAAACTTACGTACTCGTTACGTTTACTTTATCGGCACAAAAATATTTTACCAATTTTAAGCAAAACTCTGTGGTGGAGTCTATTCTTTTTCTACACTACGCTGATGTATGCTTGTTGTCTCTTCAATAACGGCATTAACTTTATTTATAAGTTAATTAAAATTCGATCACTTATCTGAATATCGTTCCAAAATGGGACTGGCTTCCTGTCCGTAAAATAAAAACTTCAAGAAGAGAGGTCAATATTTTTTAATTTTAAGTGATTTATCCTCTCCTCGGTACTTCAAGTAAAAATTTCAACTACTGAGGACAACTCAGGGTTATTATCTCCGTTCATTATCCAACTTAAGCTTATTTATCCCTATACGTCATACTAATTTTATGCCTAATTTCCTTCACAGTACATAAAACTGCTGAATAGTCTTCCTGAGAGACTTCGTCCTGCTCCCAATCGACAAATATTGAAGAAGCACATTTGTAAATATCTTCATGAGAGAACGCAGTGAATATTTTTTGTTTCATGACTTGAAAATCAGTTCCATGAAATTTTATTTATATATATATATATATATATATATATATATATATATATATATATATATATATATATATATATACTATATATATAAGTATATATATATATATATACTATATATATATATAAGTATATATATATATATATACTTAACACTAATTAAAACGGAAAAGTGTCTTGAAATTCATTTGCAATTCATTCTGCATGCGGCATCGTCCGTGGCGTTGTCATTAATTACGTAAATTAATGATCTTGATCTTTTAAATAGTAATAAATTAATTTGAAGATATTTAATTGATATTCGTAGCACACTAATTTAATTTGTTTTGTGATGAGTTTGTATTTAAAAAAATATATTTTCAACTCTGAAAAATAACATATTAATTTATTAGAAAGTTCAACTCCTAATATTTATTTATAAGATGTAACTTAGGATGATAATATAAAAATTTAAATTATTATTGATAAATCTTTAAAAGTCTTCTCAGTTAAAAATTAAATCTTATATGACACCTATATATTTGGTAGTCATTTTGTTGTTTTTACACTTAGGACATAAAATATAGATATCTTATAGATAACTTATATGACGCCTCTTTGGAATTACTGCGTTTGTTGTTGATGTGGTCGTTGCAAAATTAGATAAAAATTGTTGAAACAGATGTCAATTGTGTAGTTATATTGTCTAATAAGTGCTTGATTTGAGGTTTAAATGAAGACTAGTTTTTAAAATTTGAAAAGGTTTTGCACAAAATTTTAATACATGTTTCGAGTTCTTTGTTCTTAAAATTACTATGCAGCAAATTAACTATTTTAAGCCATACTTTGTTATTATTTCATTATGTATGTATAAATCAGAACAGAAATCAAAAAATATGAAAAAGTTCCGAAATCATCAACTTAATCACACTTAATTTACACCGGATTGATTGATATTGTTTGTTCCTGACTCAATTATGAATTCGATAAGCAGCGCTCTTGCTCATACACTTTAAATGAATTGAAAAAGAGTGAAATATAAATAAGATTGGTTTGAACAAACACAGAGCCCAAGAAAGAAAATATAAAATGCTATTGTATAAAAGATATTTGTTACATAAGTAATTAAAACATGTCTTAAACTACTATTACTTTTTATGTCTACCTGTCTCTAATCCTCCTCATTGCCTTCAACTTTAGTATTATGTCCAATTTAGTTAAGGTGAAAAATATATCTAATCGTCATGAACTAATGCAATCCTTATTATAATTTATTTTTATAGTAATGGTAGGTTTTATGTAGTAATAAATAGCTCACTCACAACTAAGATATTATGCGAGTTAAATCTGGATGCTAGTGAACAACAATCTGATGGTAAATTTGGTATTTTTTGTAGTTTTTAAGAAATAAACGCGGCATAAGTCAAAGTAAAGTGAAGTGAAACTTCGTTAGCGATGATTTTGATATTTGTTGATATCATATGCTTATTTTTCATTCTATTTTTCATTCCAAAACATTTTAGTGTAAATCACAAAACCTGAAATTAAATAAAGATATATGTATTATCCTAAAACAAGACATTTGAGAGTAAGCGCACGTTCCACTCGTAATTCTTTAATCCGCCATCTCTCGAGATCAATCGTGAAGGATCGTGATTGTAGTAATGAGTTCCACTGTGGCGCTCCTTCACTGCCTGATCAAATAACAAACATCTATTGAACTTTTCTATATATATATATATATATTTCGAATTTATTATTTGCCATGTCAATAATCTCACGTTAAGATTTTAATTAATAATTTTCTATAAAATATATATAGTCTTCTAGAAACGTTTCAGAATTTATGGACAGATAGAGGTTTAAAATAAACTTATAAAAAAGGTGAGGTACAAAACTTACCACATTTCTTGTGTATTATCCTCTTATGAGTTGGAGGATGCATTTATCTCGATAGTCTAACAAAATGTGAAATTGATTTTTAGACTAGAAATAACGTGACCGATTCAGCTAGTGACTGGGAAATATAGAATTTGCAAACTGTGTTTGTGCGTGTGTGTATGTGTATGAACGAAAGTAACCTTTAGAAAATGAGATGGGTGACATTAGCAGGACTAAAACACACGTAGTTTTTATTCTTCCCGTAAAAAAATGCTGTGTTAATAATGTAATTTACCACTTCACATCACGTTCCTCTTATTCTAATTAATAGGTTGTTTTTCTTTTAATGAAATGATGGAAATAGTGTAAATTTTATATTTCATTTCATACATGATGGAACAAAGAAATATTTATGATCTACATTTAATATTTTTATAAAGTACACCTTGAAATATTCAAACCTCGTAATTCGTCTCCTTAAAACTAAAACTAAATACCATTTTTACATATCATCGTTTAATCATTTTTACTTATATGTCAATAGTTGAGATAAATAATATTATTATTTTGTAGTTAGACAGTAGTATATTGTTCTTAAATTTAATATATTAAATATAACTTTACTTAACCGGTTGGGAAACTTCTTGAAGCAACATCACATAAAAGCTACTGAACCGATTTGATTGGAAATTGGCAGAGCTTTAGAGCTTGAGAATGGGCATATTTAAAAAAACAAAGCAGAATTAAAATATCTCATTCCGTTCCGAAATTATGGTCAAAAGCTGTTTCTCCCATATACTTAGCGTTGTTAGAGCCTCATATATAAATATATACACTTGCAAAAGTCTGTCCTACATTCGCAGCTGATTTCAAGAAATTTCGCAAATTGAAAAAAAAATCAATTAATTACGGTGATCAAACAGATGCCATCCGTGACTGTGTCGCCCGATGTCTGAACTTCATGGTGTAAATTTTTTTCAATTAATTTAGATTTCTATTTATTTTACATTACATTAAAAATTATTCTTATTTACATATTATTTACATTTCACAGCATTCAAAAAGGAGGCTCAGCTCAGCTCCGGCAGCGCACGGCGGCGGATCCTAGTTTACAGGAATCAGTTTCCTACAAAAGATTTTTATTTCTCTTTTTATCTAATTTAAATATCTAAAATATATTTTGTTGAAAAAAAAATTAAATATACATATTTACCAATACAATACAATTACACAAACACTCGTATCATTCGAAACTATAACAATTTTCGCAAGAAAATACTTAAATGTTCATTTAAAATGTGTATTTTATTTCCTAATTTCTTCAATCCGTCGGATCCTCAATTTCAATCTTGAAGAAGGATCATAAATGCTATTAAACGCAATGAGAGTAGATTTGATTGCGTCCTTTGATAATTAGAACAATTCTACAAAATTACTTTTATTTGTATATTCTTACTTATCTTATCCTTTTATAACTTCCTAATTACGTTCCTTTTAATTACAATAATTGTTTGGTTGGAATAGGCTTTTTGTTTTTTTTTATTAATAGTTATACATTATATGGCTACATTCCACCCGATGGAAGGTGGAAATCGAGTCATTGGTGGTAATGCGCAGTAATTTAGTAAAAATCTATTCATTCCCGCCTTGATGATACACACAGATACCTATTTAGTTGTTTAATAATAGTGAAGTGCGTGTGCGAAGAAATATTATCCTATCGTTTTATTTTATTTTTTATTAATAATAACTTAGAATTACAAAGCTAAAAGTGTCAAGTGCTAATTCATCGAATGCAATGTGTAAGAGTGCCACCTACTGGGAGCTGTGTTAATTATCTCCAAACATTCAGTTACGCCGTAATTAGCCATCTTTTGGCAATAAGCGACAACACCTAACACGCTTCCACAGACCGATCAATAAGAACGCCAGGAAACGCCCATAAATGGTACTACAGTACTCTAGTCTCAAAGCAAAATAAAATATCAAGGAAACAATGAATATGAGTTTTAGCATGCAGCAAGATATAAAACAACACAGTTCAAATATGTTAGAGATGAAATAAGACATTAAGATTTAAATAACAATTACAATAATTATTGTAATTATAATTAATAGACTTAAGGAAAATTTTAATATCATATTTAACTTCCAAAACATTAGATATATGTTAATAACAATTGATATTGTGTTCTATAAACTGTGTATTTTTTTTTATGAAATAGAAGGGCAAACGAGCCGGCGGGTCACAGATGATTTGTGATCACCGCCGCCACTGAACTCTTGCAACATCCGAGGATTTACAGGAGCGTTGCCGGCCTTGAAGGTGGGAGTAAACGCCTTTTTTGAAGGTACCCATGTCGTACCGATCTGGATATACCGCCGAAGGGAGTTCGTTCCACATTCGAGTGGTACGAGGAAAAAATGTACTTGAGAACCGCACAGTGGTGGATCGCCACGCATCCAGGTGGTTGGGATGGTATTGGAGGCGATGGCGCGCTGTGCGGTGATGGAATTCAGCGGTAGGCATCAGATCGAATAGCTCTTACGAACACTCCCCGTGGTAAATGCGGTAGAAGACGCACAGAGATGCAACGTCTCTACGCAATGCCAAAGAGTCCAGCCGTTCACAGAGCACCGGGTCCCCGACAATCCGAACGGCTCTCCGTTGTACGCGGTCAAATGGTAGAAGCTGATATTGAGGCGATCCGGACCAGAGATGAGAACAGTACTCCATGTGTGGCCGGACTTGCGCTTTGTAGAGCGCAAGTCTTTGGCCAGGATTGAAGTACTGCCTCGCTCTATTGATCACGCCCAATTTCATCGAGGCCAACTTGGCCTTGCTCTCCAGATGACCACGAAACCGACAGTCACTCGAAATGTCGAGACCCAGTATTCTGATACTTGGCGAGGCAATAAGGGGAGTGCTCTCGAAGAGCGGTGATACGACAAATGGGGTTTTCTTAGTGGTAAACGCGCAAACCTGTGTCTTCTGGGGATTGAACTGAACGTGGTTCAGTTCACCCCACTCAGAAACTATCCCTAAGGAAGTCTCTATAGAAGACACAAGTTTCTTTCGGCACTCGGAGAGACCTGCACGGCCGGAATATACCGCATCCCCAGTACTGTCATCCGCATAACAATGTTGGAGATATCCAACATATCATTGATGTGCAGGAGGAACAGAGTTGGGGATAGCACGCAGCCTTGGGGTACACCAGCGTTCACGGGATTGGGGTCCGAGCAAAAACCGTCGAGAACGACCTGTATGCTCCGCCCAGTGAGGAAGCTGGTGATCCACTTGCATAAACTCTCGGGAAGCCCATAAGAAGGTAGCTTCGAAAGAAGTCCCTTGTGCCATACACGATCGAAGGCTTTCGCCATATCCAGACTAACTGCCAGACCCTCTCCCTTGCTTTCAATAACAGCTGCCCAACGGTGCGGAAGATATAACCGAAGATCACCAGCCGATCGACCATGGCGAAAGCCATATTGCCGGTCATTGACCAACTGGTGATCCTCGAGGAAGGTTAGGAGCTGCTTATTGATGATACTCTCCATTACTTTGGAGAGAAGAGAGGTAATGGCGATAGGTCTGTAGTTAGTTGGGTCCGAGCTATTACCTTTTTTAGGGATCGGATGGACATGGGCACGCTTCCATGAGACCGGGACTACACCTTTAAGGTAGGAGTACCGAAATAGACGCGTTAGCACTGGTGTCAATTCAGGGGCACATGTTCGTAGCATAACTGAAGAGATACCATCTGGCCCACTCGACTTATGAACTTCCAAGGAAAGGAGGGCTTTTCGGATGAGTTTTTGCCGAAAAACTATTTCCGGAATTAAGCTCGGACACCGCGGGATGATAGGCGGTGCCGTCCCCTGGTCGTCCAAAGTCGAATTTGAGGCAAAAAGAGTGCCCAAAAGATCGGCTTTCTCTTTTGCCGTATGGGCCAAAGAGTCGTTTCCAGTGTGCAATGGCGGCAGGGATGGCTGACAGAAGTTTCCCAAACTGGCTTTGGAAAGCGCCCAGAACTTGCGCGTGGCAGGTGGGTACTTTGCCAGCTGATCCCCAATTTTGACGACATGCTTGAACTTCGCTCTAGCAATTTTCCGTTTGAAGAATCTGGAGGCATGATTATATTTCCTCTTTAGAACTCTAGAGTTCCGATCCTTAGTGACTAACACATTAGCCCAAGCTTGATAAGCCTGCCGTTTGCCAGCTGCTGCAGCCCTGACAGACGCATCAAACCAAGGCCGCGATCTACCACCAAGTGGTACCACAGAGCTTGGTACAAATAGTTCCATGCCCTGAAGTATCACAACAGCTACAGCCGCAGCGCAGTCACTAGGATCATTGGAAAGGAAACAAATCGGCCCCCATGGGTAGGATGCAAAAAAGGACCGCATTCCATCCCAATCCGCTGACTAGTAGTGCCAAACGCGTCGAGTTGCAGGTCTTGTGCGAGCTGGGCGTTCAATGGGCACTATAGTCCGTACCAAGTCATAAGTATATAGTCAGCAGAAGATCCAACAAAGAGGGCGTGTGGCTGTCCACGTCCGGTAGACGAGTGTGCGTCTTTACCAGCTGGGACAGACCATTTGCCAGAGCAAAGTCAAACACAGATCACCCCGCGTAGTCGGTGGCACGTGACCCTAGCCAATCGGCATGGTGCCCATTGAAGTCCCCGAGGACTACGACTTCGGCGGAGGGAATCTGTGAAAGCAGATCATCAATCTTAGCCTGAACATGGCCCAAGAGTTGAACCGTTTCTACATTACCACTATGGGACCTGTAGAGGCACGCGTAGACTCTGACATGGTCGTCCATGTCCACGCGCAGCCAGAGTACAGACAGGTCCCGACCTTCAAAAACCTGAAGGCGACGGTAGCAGATATCCTCCCTTACGAACACAGATACCCCGGCGTGTGATATAAAATGGTATTCTAGTTTATACCCGGGGTATGACAGGTACGCTGTGTCGCTAGGTTGAGATATCTGCGTCTCCGTCAGAAACAACAAGGCCGGCTGCGCCGTCTCTAGGTGATAGTGGACGGAGTTCAAGTTGGAATAAAGTCCCCGGATGTTGCAAAAGTCCACATTTATAGTGGATCGGGGTGCCGCTGCGTTGACTCGTCGTTTGCCCTCAAAAAACACAAAAGACGATACTTTGCCCGCCCCAGATACGACGGGCAGCCCGAGCAAAATCCGAGAATCATTTCCCCGATTTTGCTCGAGGAGGGGGTCCCCGGCTTCATCAAAGCCGGTACCCTCCTGGGGTATTTTTCTTTTCGGCATCGCTTTCATGTTTGGCGGGGGGGGGGGGTGTTTGGGCTTCCGGATTCTCTCACTCACCGACGGAATATAAAACCAAATGAGTTTGATTACTACGCGTCAGTCTTCTGTGAAAGGGTGGTCCTTCCCCGGTCGAGCCAGCCCAATACGAGCTGCAGTCAGATAACTGCAGCTAGGCTCTACCACCTTAAGCTACTGTAACTGTAACTGTACTGTAACTGTACTGTAACTGTTAGTTTGTCAAATACTTGTGTAGCTTACACATGGTAAGCTATGTAACAATGTTTCCTTCTCAATGTTAAATCTTTACTCTTCATGATATTAAAACACTGTCACATGTATAAATTAATGTTGAGATAAATATTAATAAACATTTTTTATTTCAAGTATTAATTTATGTATTTTTCTCAGTCTGTTGCCACATAATTTTGCAAAGTAGTTTATAATTTAGATTGAGTTTGTTTCAACCACACTCAATTACTGGTATTTTAATAAAACTTTTAATAAAATTTTAATGTAATTATGGGACCGCTGTTCTTAAAGAAATTATATAACAAGTATTTTTCTTAACACTTCATGGATAATATAATATTTTTTAAACAAAATATTTAACGCTTAGTTGATATTTTAATTACACGTCGGGTGTAAGCGTTGTATCGGGCTCAGGTTAACTTTTGATACATTTTCTATCGTTTGATCGAGGAATTCAATCACTCTGGATACACTGATAGAGATAGTTATTATAAATATCTATCACGAAGATATAAATACATTATCACAATAATGTATTTATCATATCATAAGATCTATGTTTATTTAAATAAATTTAAATACTATTATTCAAAATCGCTTGCTGTACTATTTTTAAATATTTTGAAGATAGCCATTATTAAAAAAAGATTTTTAACAAATTTTCGTACTTTTTTCATTGATTTAAAATAACTCAATAAATTACAATAAATTTGATTAAGTAAAGAAATAAACTCTATAATTAATAAATTCACTTTGAGATAGACAAAAATCAATAGAATTTCGGTACAAGGTATGTAAGTAAATGAAATGTTTTAATCAAGGCAGTATAGTAATATGAATTGCAAATGGGATGGAAGTCGTATTTCATTCCAACTAGTGTTAGTTAATGTAACTGCTGGTTTGCATATTTGTCTACATATAATAATAAAGTGATTCTGTTCTATATAGTGTTATTGTATTAACATTATTAGGTACTTCTACCCTAATACTTACACATTATATTTTGTACATAATATATACTCCGATTGATAAATACAAAAATTATGTTTAATTCTCAGAATATTATTCTTAATAGGTAGATATGTATTGTAGTTTATATAAAAGGTTTTAATTGGTATTTGTTATGAGCAGTCTCTTTAAATGTCATATTAATTTATACATTACAAGCTAATAAAAGTTAATAATAATAATTAGTTAAAATGTGTACCAAAAGTTATCAGAATCTCGTTAGAAATTATTAAACAAGGTAAAAGTAGCAAAAAACTAATATGTTAAAAGAAAGGTTATTTTATTAATACATCAATTCTGTAATCTCGGAGGATCGTAACTGTAGTAACGAGGGCCCACTTTATGACGCTTATTTACCGTCTGATCGATTCATATATTTATTTTGATATTATGCTATTGCAAGTGTATCAAGTGGATATCATTGTTGGAATGAGATATTTTAATAAAGATGCCTATGTCATATATAACATGTGTATAAACAACAACAGCTATAAACATCATCAATTAACCGCTACGTTTAATAATAAAAATTGATGAATCAAACAAATGTACAAATGAATACCTTTTTCGCATTTTGTAATAATTTTTACTTTTTGTGATGCTTCATCACGCTTCTAGTTAATGATTAAGAATAGAATAGAATCGAAACTAGCCAGAAAAGTCTAATTCAATTTAATTTAGAATAAATATTATCGTTAAACTTTATAGACAAAAACTATAACTTAAAAATATTTATATGACAAAGGCTATATAGTTTTTCATTTCTCAATTTCTTTAATCCGTAAGGTTCTCAATTTCAATCTCGAAGGAGGATCGTCAATACTAATAAAGACTCAACGAGGGTCCGCTTTATTGTCTCAGTTAACTGAGTCATCAAATTACTTTTAAATTTTTTGTCCCTACTTCTCCCACTCTTTATAATATTTTTTTAAAAACGTCATACACATTATTATATAACTTTAGGTAAAATAAAACATCAGGCTTATACTTACAAATATTTGTTGTAGAGTCTCCTACAATAATCATTTAATATTCTCATCTTTATTTTAAACATAATATTCATGGTATGTATTAACATACCATGTTTATATATATTTTATCACATGCAAGACATTCAGGGTAAAAATTAAAATAATAATGTGAATAGAAAATACGGTGGCTGTTTGCGGAACAGCGGCCCTATTGATATTTTAAAGAGGTCGCATAATACCCCAATCTGGGCCTAGGTCTGTCATCTTGGCCGTGCATCTTACCAGGCCAAGTAAGCAACAATCTATAATTCACATTGAAATAACCTGACACTGTTAGAGGTTGCCAGTACAGTCCTTTTTGAAGTCAAGTGCTGCATATTTAAATGAATCATTATTAATAACAATACTGAAGTCGCAAGAGGAAAGTGGGTACTAAAAGAAAAGCCAATATGGCCGTCTCCCCCGGCAGATGTCAAGATACCACTATTTATGAAAAATGACAAAATACGACGTAAACACAAAGCTATTATTTAGAAATTGAGAATCTTTCAATTGTGCATCCAGAATAATAACATATAACGGCGAATATCTAATGAGATCATAATAATTTCGACACTTTCCTGTTTAAATGGGAAGAATAGTTCTCAAAAAAATTTTTGCATCTTCCGTCTAGAATCATATAGCTAAATAATTTGTGTATATAAATATTTACATAAAATAAGATGAATAATATATATGTATATAAAAAAATATACTATTATTAGTACTATATTATTACTACTATAAAAATACTGTTATTACTACTATAAAAATACTACTAGTATAAAAGAAGTTTTTTTGTAAGCAGAACTTGTTTATGGAAAGCAAGCAGTAGAAAACAGAAAGTAATTAGACATTAAATTATATCAAAACCCATCCAGTAGTTTCTTAGTAAGAAAAAAACACAAAAATATGTAGCTCAAAATAATATTTAATATATAGACTGTTTTTGTAATTATTCCATTGTTTATGTTTTAAAATAATGACAATTCTAGCAACAACTGTTATCTCTTCCAAGAAGGAACTTGATACCACAGAGTGGTTACGTGTGTCTCAACAGAGTCCATGACGTTACGGCGGACTGACTCACAGGATATTGGAATGTAACCGTCCTGCACTGAACACGCCTACAAGCTGTCATCTCTGTCTCTGTTTATTCTTTTACTCAGTGGAAATTTTTATTATAATACTAGTCAGTACCCTCATGTCAATTTATTATTAACTTTCCTAGAAGAACTGACACAATAATTATAATCAATAATGGCAAAAAATAACATAACCCAATACATATACATACTCCCTTTTGACGACATAATATTATGTTAATACTGTAGACTTGTTGAATAAAACAACATCGCTTTGCAAAATTCCGTTAAATTTTGTTTGATTTTCTTTTGATATACAACTTTTATACTTGTGTAGGATCAAATGGCGGAACGAAATTTAAATAAGGAATGTTAAAATATGCAACCGTTGAGGATAAAAAGTCTGTGTGTTCGTAAAAACAGTTGTACAAACGAAAGCGTAACTGAAAATGTAATAAAAGCGAGCAAGAACGTATATTAAAATATATGAGATTAATATAACCTATACCTTTTAGCCACATTATTCTCACTTTATTAAGAATTTTAAAACTTTTAACTCCAAAGTTAAAACATATATGTATGTATGTATATGTGTAGTGCTACAATTATCAACGTGAATAAGGACATCATAGCTCAGCTAGTAGAGGGACAGGCAGGAACTCTTACAGGACACAGGTTGCAGTCGTGTTGGTGAAATTTTCATTTAATATATTTTGTTTTTAAATCCATAAAACATATTTTAAAAATAAGAATAGTTATAGTAAAGATTAAATTTAAAATTCTAAGCTGTTATTAATATAAAACCATTTTGTTAACTTAGGGTTGGGATATACAATTTTTATTATTTATTAACTCAAAATATTATACAAATATTTGATCTATGTAAGTATAAATACAAAAACTTTTGATAATCTTAAAGTGCAACGTGACCAAAATTGAAATTTAAAGTAATTTAATTTTATTCAAAATCTCTCTAGAATCCTTATTCATATCTTCCGCCCGCTCTGGCCCAGTTACTTGAGGCCTGCGTAATATGTCATTCCTTCCAAGCATTCGTCGCGGAGCTTTCCATCATCTCAGCGGAGACAAGCTTTTTCGCCATAACGTTATTCACGCACTCCATTGATGTGAATTTCGATCGCTCGGAAGATTTTTCGTTGTTTTCTATTTATTATCTTCTTTATTTAATTTAACAAGATCAATTCGAAACCACGAAATATACCCCATCAGATATACCATTATGTCAACACAGGTGGAAAACTAGGAGTAAAACTATAACAATCGATAATTTTGTTTTTACAAATAAAGGTTAGTCACCTAAATATACATTGCATTGCCTTACTAGTGATTATAATTAATGTACTACCTGAAAGTGGTTACTGATATTTAGTGTAATGTACAGGGTGGGCCATGAATTAGTTAACATTTGAAAAAATCGTATAAAAAAACCATTTAACATATTTTAGAAATAGTTTATTTACGAGAAAGCTATTTAGTTGTAATTTATTTTTTAAAAATTATTTCGTCTAAATGACCACCGTTTCGGTTTTTGCACTCATCTAAGCGAGTCCTGAAGTTTTCGAATACTCTTTTGCAAAGAGACCGCGAGATCGCCGACATCTCTTCGATGATTTTTTCTTTAAGTTGACGGAGTGTATTCGGTTTATCAATGTAGACACGACTCTTTAAATAACCCCATAAAAAGAAGTCTGCTGGGGATAGATCTGGCCTTCTGGGCGGCCATGGGATATCACCTCGTCTGGAAATCAGCTTTTCCGGAAACATTTCTTTGACCACCGGCAAGGACTCGTTCGATGTGTGACACGTGGCTCCATCTTGTTGAAACCAAGTGTTACGATTATAGCCAGCAAATTCCAGTAGCATCGGTGCTAAAAACTCCCGTAACATTTTCACATACTCGGCAGAATTAACAGTAACTGAACGGCCTCGAGAATCTTCAAAAAAGTAAGGTCCGATGATTCCTTTTGCTGAAATTGCAGCCCATAGGAGAGTGAAGTGGCCTTTCATGTTTAGCTTTGGGATTTTCGCTGCTCCAATACCTGCAATTCTGTTTGTTTACATGTCCATTTAGGTGGAAATGGGCTTCGTCAGAGAATAAGATGTTGTTAAAATTACTGAATCGAGTTAACATTGTTTTTTCATATGACTTACGCAAATTTAAATCATTAGGGTTTAGTTCTTGCACTATCTGGATCTTATATGGATGTAATTTCAAATCTAATTTCAAAATACGGCGTAATGATGTGCGGGATAATCCTAATTCAGCCGAATGTTTGCGCGTCGATAAATCTGGATCACGTCGAACAGAAGCGGAAACTTGCTGCACGTTCTCTTCGCTTCGAGAAGTCCGCGGGCCGCCGGTTTGTTTCACATTTAGTGTAGATCCCGTCTCTCTAGTTTGCGTGGTAAGTTACATTTAAATGTTAACGATTTCTTGGCCCACCCGATATAATTAATAATAAACACTTCTCATCCTGTAATCTCTCTCTTTACTATTATTAACGACAATGTGCGGTTAACCAAAGCTCGTAGTTCGTCTAGCAATTAACTTTCTTAACTTATATTGCTACAAAATAAAAAATATATAATATTTACACAAAAATCAATATTGCACTGTTTACATAAATAAAAAAGATTTTAAATACTTTACAGCTGACTGGATTTTTAATTGGATGTGACATAAATCATGAAGCTAAAGTAAATACTGTTTTTTAATTAAAAATTCAGTTCTTAAGTTCAGCTCAGTTCAGTTGCTTCAGTTACAGAGTTGTAGAACAAACTTTATAGAATTTATTGTAATATCGTATTCTTACGGTTAAGATATATGAAATGAAATATACAAAATACAATAATAAATAAAACAATTGCTTACATTTTACATATTTAAGTACTTGTAATGATTATCAACTCTTATTTTTAAGAAGTTTATTTAACGAATTTTGTAGATATCTGATAATTGGATACGCTTAAGCGTTCAAGAACAGATATCTGACTCTAGCGATGTACCAAGATTTGACTGATTATTTTCTTACGATAATATTTTATCTTCATCAGAATGTTCCGGTAAACCTACTTTTATATATAAATAATAAACATATTATCAATTTATACGTTTCTTCTTCTTCTGGGGTCAAGTTTTCCAGGGGATTATTTTGAACATATATTTTTTTTATAGAATAAAGTATTTTATTATATTAAATAAAGATGTTAATTAAACTCAAGCTATTAAACTTCTTCATGTTTACATTTATAAATTTAAAAAGTGTTTAATGATGTGTGTGAAGTGCTGAATGATTCAACTTACTTAAGACGTTTCAAGCGTTTTCCGTTTACCATAAAATAACTTAAACCACTCATCATGAAATAATAAATATAACATTATTATTTTTTGTTTAATAATGAACCAACCGAAATATTTTAATACGGCATTAAAGAATACTAAATAATAGTATGATCAATGTTCCTTTTGTTAATATTTCATTGCATTAAAAAGAATATAAAGTCATAATGCATATAATACTCTCAAAGTTATTAAAATATATAATTAAAAAGTATTTTTTTAGCTTAGTTATATAAAGAAATAAACATGAAAGCAATTTTTAAATTTTGACCTTATTTCATAAAAATGAAAGAAGTTTTCGGTTATTTTGTTTATCACAAACCAGACGTCGTTTCTTTTGAATTTAAAATAAAGAACTAGCTTTAATAAAAATAAATTTGCTAAAAATAAATTTAATAAATGTATTTTATAATGAAAGTTTCTATCTTATATTCATAATTTGACTAATGGAGAAAAAGGATTTTTTATATTCATCTGTAAATAAAATTGGCAAGAACTCGAGGTGTTCTTTCAGTACAAGCCGCTTTAAACTAAATTACGGACTTAGTACAGACCAATTGAACACAGAGGAGCTTTAAAATCATTTCAACAATAAATTGTTATAAGTTTGTTCTATGTACATAACCGCGAGATTGTTAAACATTAATTCAATTGTGTATTTATGATTTGTAAAACTCATGTTATTCTTAATTTGTACTTTATTATGTTTAATATTGTACCGCCTCATCACAGTCACGTTACATGTTATAGTTAAAATAATTATAATTATATTAAATAGCTACTCTGTACTTAACAACACTCGAAAATATGAAGCTATAAGGACTGCGGTGTATCAATGTATGAGACGTGTGGTCTTATTCAGGTTGATGTGTTATTATTAAGAATATTTTATAACTTATGTTCAAGATTTAATATATAATTACGTGGAAAAATTATTATGTTTTAGACACATCAGATTGAGTTCATACGTAATAATTAAAAAAACGTAGAAATACACATCTATCTTGATTTTATAGAAAAATTGAAATTTTCACCCCCTGTAAGGGGTGGTAAGGGGGCGATAGTGGTCATGAATTTATTTTTAGTTGTCATTTTCGGTTCCAGCATCCCAAAAAACGTAGAAATACACATCTATCTTGATTTTATAGAAAAATTGAAATTTTCACCCCCTTTAAAGGGTGGTAAGGGGGTGATAGTGGTCATGAATTTATTTTTAGTTATCATTTTCAGTTCCAGCATCCCAAAAAACGTAGAAATAAACATTTATCTTGATTTTATAGAAAAATTGAAATTTTCACCCCCTGTAAGGGGTGGTAAGGGGGTGATAGTGGTCATACATTTATTTTTAGTTATCATTTTTGGTTTCAGCACCCCAAAAAACGTAGAAATACACATCTATCTTGATTTTATACAAAAATTTTAATTTTCACCCCCTACGAGGTAGTAAGGGGGTGCTAGCGGGAAAACGGGCAATTAAAATTAGTTTTTATTGTCATATTCGGTTTCAGCGATCCCAAAATCCTAAGAAAGACTTTTTTTTTTGTGTGCCTGTGTTATTATAAGTTTATTCAATATACGTAACTGCTAGATTGTTAAATATTAATGCAATTATGTGTATTTATAATTTGTAAAACTCATGTTATTCTTAATTAGTACTTTATTATGTTTAATATTGTACCGTCTCATCACAGTCCTGTGTACCTAAAACTTATAGCCTTCCTTGCTGGCGGGTATCACAAATAAAGGAGGGATTCAAGTTAGTTTATTCTTTGATATTATATTTAATACACAATGAGTACACAATGTTTAAAAATTTATTAACAAAATGATAATTTCATATAAAGTATACGTTTACTAACTTAAAAATACGGAACCTATTCCCATTCCATTCCCGGTCTTTCTTAAATTGTATTCATATTTTGAAATTTACTGTGTATTAAATTGTATATTCCCATGTACAGCTACGAAAAAATTATTTCTATTATAATTTAAATATATATATATATACTCACATTTTCAATTTTTTATGCATCGTCTAGACTGAATACACAGAGTTGATTCATTATCTGTTGACAGGTAATTAAAGACCCTTAATTATTCTGTGGGAATTTGTGTTCTTTTAGAAGTTGGAAGTTGACAGCTCGAGGTTACTCGATTTTCCTCGTTATATATTATTAATTTTAAACTTCACTTCGACCTTTTTAGTTTTTCTATCCGAAGCACTTGCGAGATTCACTTTTTAATTACATTATTATTATTATTATTTATTAATAAATATTATTAAAAAAGTTTTAAAGTATATTCTGATGTGAATTGTGGCAGTCCACAGTTCTTGGTCGTGACATATCACAATGGTATTTTCCTACATACGAGTATTCTAGTGAATAACATGCTCCACTGAACTGGAGATAACTTAACATTAAAAAGTTTAAAATAGAATTAGTTTCATTTAAAAATTAACTACTACTATAATGGCTGTTGAGCTCAGACTTTTACAAAAACAAAACATAACAAATCTTTGTATAAAGTCATGTGATGAAAATATAATAAAAAAGCATTCACACTCAGAAAATTAAATCCAGAGAGCGCATAAATACTTGGACATACGAATATAACAACGGAAGCCGCAAAAAAAATAAACCAACTTTTTGTGGTCACAAAATATTTACAGAAAATTATCACGTACAGTATAACAAATACAGGTGTCATCAACCACACGTGTTACAGAGGTTTAAAAAAATTATAACACTGTTTTTTTGTAAAATTAAGGAACTCACTTCACTATTCTGATGATATTCACTTTCTATTTCACTGTTCATAAAAAAATTGTTTTGAAAATTGCATTGTGTTCTATGCTAAGGTTATAAGCTAACTTTTTTTTATAAGTAAAGGATCTCAACCAATAGTATTATACATTTTTGTATTTTTGTTTCATTGCCGATCACGTCTACATTGTTGGATAGATTTTTATGAAACTAGTTATAAAATATAAGACAATAACAACTATGTCTCAAGTACATTACACAGTCACTGGAATATTATTACACTTAGAAAAGTTTGTTTATTTTTTGAAAATATACTAAACAAAATTTAAAGAAATATGTGTGATATAGCTGTTGAACTATGTGTTTTGCTTTTCTTGACCTCTACAACCATTTTATTCCCGTTTATTTTGTTTAAATGTGAATGTCCCGAGTCTATGTTGCTGTCTAATTCATTATCATATAACAATTACTATTTTCAATCCACTTCTGTATTCCCAGAACTTCCTATCGTCAAAATAGTATTTAGTTTTATAAATATGGTTTTGTTAATAGTTTTACTTACGTTGTATTTAAAAATGTAATTTAGGCTTATTTGAGGAATATGAAATAAAGAAAACTCGCTAATTATTTGTTGTTGACTATCACTATGCTATACTTAAAATATACTTACGTTATCTACTTTGCAAATAAGGAAACTATCTCAAGTTATCAATAGTAAATAAATTATATAAGACATAAACCAAGAAAGGTCCAAGAATTAAAGTAATGTTAGACGTACCTACAAAACAAAATTATGTACTTGTTTCTTTATCGTGGTGTAGTTGTGAAAAAAAATTTTTTTTTATATGAAATGTGTATCTTTTCTCAAACATATAATTTTGTTCAACAATACAAATAAAAAACTAAGTCGTAACGAAAGTCATAAATTATGATAAAAAAACAGACAAGACAAAAAAATGGAAGTCTTACGCATCATTACCGAGGACGAGTGCTTGAAGATTGAAACAAATGTTGTAATACATAGAAAAAACAGTTCAAGTTGAATACTGATAGCGGGTGACTCTCCAAATTAATAACTACTGTACTATTTTACCGTCATACACACACTACAAGGTTTCTAAATAATATCCAAATAGCGCAATAACATACGAATAAAGTTGTAACATCCTATTAATATTCAAGTATTAGTAGGAAATCAGTTTTGTTTCCACTCAGTCTGATGATAAATACTGTTACAATTGAAAATATAATTGTGTTTTTTATACTCAAACTAGCTAACTCTCGCTTCTCTGGGAACACTATTAATTTGCATGTAAACTGTAGGTTACTATGGTAATCTTTGTCATATTATCCGTTGTTATCGTAACCGTTGCTATAGTAACTCTTAACCTCGCATTAAGTGAATAGCTCTTACAGTTTTAAAACAGCAAAACGTTGAAATCCGTTGGGATAGGAATACCGCAAAATCTAGTGGACGTCTATGTAACAAAGAAGTAACTATGTAAAATATTAAGTTAATCGGAGAGATAGTTTCAGAGATCTAATGATGAGTCAGTGAGTGGTAAATTACTTGTATAAATATATATATATATATATATATATATATGATACAACATGATTTAGGTAAGTAGTTCGTAAGTTTTTAATATACCATTATACTAAAAATGTTGTTTCCTTTATATTATAGTACTTAAATGCAAATATGTAAAAAAAAGTTCTCAAACTACAAGAGTAGTCGTAAGTTTCTGTATTAACTCATTAATTATTTTAATCGTCTTCGCCGTTCTGAATTTATTTTCTTATTTTTATCTTAATATATTTTCTTCAAAACAATTTAAAAAAAGTTTTATAATACAATTGAATAAACTACATGCTAACTTCGTTAATATCAGTTTTATATATCCAAAATAAAGTGAAGTAAAGTAGGACTAATTAACACACTTCTAAGTTACAGTTTAGTATACTAATAATAGATGTTATTGTTATTACTTTATATTGATGTGATAGTAGAGCCCACTGGTATACAGACACATCTGTGTATCCCTGTGAGATGTAAATATAAACTAAATATTTAATAGTAATGTATATATGTGCGTATTATGTTACATCACTCTATAACTGTTCAGATAAATACAGATGCCTACAGAATGTTTTATTCATAGTAATAACACAATAACTTATTCACTACTTTCAACTTCTTCACCATACTATTTGCACATACTACATCCATATTTTCTTTTTGTCGTCATCTTTTATATTAGAATTATAAAATTCTCATTTTTTTGAATACTTGTCTATTTGCTTTCATGCTTTATCTTTGTTGAAGAAGTATTCATTATATATGTATAATTGCATTACTTTCCTATTGTTATGTTAAAGCTTTGAAAATATAAACGCTTTTACGTAGCCTTTTATCAGCGAGTGAGAGCAGTCTCGTGTGGAATTAAATATAAAGGAATTAATTAAAATGTACACGACACAGAGGTGCAGCTTTTATTTCACTTCCTGTTTTATTCAAGTATCCAAGTTATTAAATCTCTTTAACTGTTTTCTATAGAAAAACTGTTACCAGGGTCAAGTCCAAGATTGCAACAACTTTCGGGTTCAAATTGAAAAAAAGATCAAACAATTAAAAGTCACAATATACATTTACAATAATAATATTATATGATGCGATATGAGTAAAACATTAAATAAAATTGGTTTAAAAGAATCACAATATTCAAGGTCAGTAACAATGACACGCTCTAACTCTGAATAATTATTTCAATAGTCCGTCCAATGACTCACTACACAATAGCTTATTATATTTTATCGTTGTTTCTAGTTTGTTTTTAAAAGCTTCTACATCTCTGCAATGTTTAATTTTGTAAATTGTAATATTCAAAAGTGGTTGCTCCTGTTGGACTCTTTAATAATTTCCATTATAGTTCGTTTTAGTTCATTGAATGTGTTTAAATACTCAAACTTATACTTAACAATTTAGTTATGAATATATTGTGTTAGAAGAGCATCAGAGAGCATCAGAGCAGAGCATTGTCTTAATCAATCAAACAGACAATCAGTCAATAAATTATTAATCCAGTCAAATCAATTTGAATCTTACTAAGTAATAATAATAATATAAAAAAACAGTTCTTATTTTTTATCGACTTACTTTATTATACAGATACAAGACATTATATAATAAGCCCTTCTGCAAGGATACTTTTAAGTTGGAAAGTGTCCTTACAGAAGGGCTTATTTTGATACATACGATATCAAAATAGGCCCTTCTGTCACTTCCATTTGGCGTACACAAGTGATCACTGTTATGGATTCAAAGTGGAAAATATATAAATAATAAAGTGGAAAATATATAAAATAAAGAAATATATTTTACATACTTACCATATTGCTATATATTTTTAATTGTTTTTAACGACGTTTACTAATTAAAAAAATATAAAATGTATAATTTATCAACACGATTAAAATTTACCTTCAGTGTGATTTGAAGAAAAACAGGTTAGAATAATATTTAAATGATCAATAATACATTTCTTTATTCTACAATGCTGACAGGTATCACACTAGAGGTATCTCAGAAGATTCCTACAAAATTAAGCACTGTTAAATAATATATCAACACCTTAATAACTAAACAAACTAACTACAAATAAAGTATAACAAGAGTAGGAGTTAAACTGTAAAATTATACTTATCGAGTAGATTTCATTACATGACTGAAAGATTTAAATATACATTTGTATATATAATGTATAATCGTAACCTTATAAATACATCACCATATAATATTAATTGGTGGACTGTCCAAAGTATATTCACATCAACCTTCATATATAAACGTCGTACATAATATCCTCACTCACTAAATATAAAAAGTTGAATGAAAGTTATATCCCTCTTAATTCGTCTTATCCCAAAAGCAAACTAAAAGTTATAACATTTCCTTTAGTATGAACGAATCTTCAATAATATTTTGTTTTAAACTTGTTTTTTATTATTCAAATTTCAAAGTTTATTTTTACATAAAGTATATAATGTGGTCATGAGCTTAGATAGTTAATTGTAATAGATTGTCTTAATAAGTATATTTAAAATATATTTACTTTATTTACCTTGCAAATAAGGAGTTCCCTTCATCGTCATCATCTCAAGTTATCAATAGTAAAGTTTAAATTATATGAGACATAAACCCAGAAAGGTCCAAGAATTAAAGTGTTGTTAGACGTACCTACAAAACAAAATTATGTACTTGTTTCTTTATCGTGGTGTAGTTGTGAAAAAATATTTTTTTTATATGAAATGTGTATCTTTTCTCAAACATATATATTTTTTCAACAATACAAATAAAAAAGTAAGAAGTAACGAAAGTCATAAATTATGATAAAAAACAGACAAGACAAAGAAATGGAAGTCTTACGCATCATTACCGAGGACGAGTGCTTGAAGATTGAAACAAATGTTGTAATACTAAAAAAAACAGTTCAAGTTGAATACTGATAGCGGGTGTCTCTCCAAATGAATAACTACTGTAATAATACAGATAAGTGTAAAAGCGCTTATTGATTTTAAAACGTACTGTACAGTATTATTTTACCGTCATACACATATTACAAGGCTTCCAAATAATATCCAAATAACGCAATAACATACGAATAAAGTTGTAACATCCTATTAATATTCAAGTAGTAGTAGGAAATCAGTTTTGTTTTGAGTAGAATACTCAGTCTGATCATAAATACTGTTACAATTGATAATACGATTGTGTTTTTTATATTGGCGCTAATATGTAAAATATTTTGTGATATTACAATGAAGTGGGATGATAAAGAGAACAGAAATGCTGTGATTGCATTGTATAATGTAGTAGTGATGTCATGTTTAATTATTATTAGTATTAAGCTTCAGATTAATAAGGTTAATAACGTGATAGACAACCAATGACAACTCTTTAAAATTTTGTCATTTCATACTTACAATAACCGCTCATTGGTGGATATAAATTCTGTGAGGTGGGGTGGAGCATTCTCGGACAAGTACAGGTTGGGGTGCGGGGTGCGACAGGGGGGTTTGAGCTTGCCCCGGCTCTTCAATCTCTACATAGACCGGCTGATTGGTGAACTCAGTAGCACCAATATCGGATGTCATGTTGACGGAGCTTGTATAAACAACATCAGCTATGCGGATGACATGGTGCTGCTGAGTCCATTGGAGCTCTTCGTAAACTGTTGGCAATATGTGAATCATATGCGATGACTGACGAGCTAGGTATAATGCTATAAAAAGTGAGCTTTTGGTTTTTAGATCCTGTTCTAAGACCTATTTAGATATACCGGTAGTCTCGCTCTGTGGCACACCGCTGTGTCGGGTAGCAAAATTTAAATACCTGGGTCACTGGGTCACCGAGACTTTAAAGGACGATTGTGAGATCGAGAGGGCGCATAGGTCACTGTCTGTTCGGTGCAACATGTTTCCACGAAGATTTTCAAGGTGTACGAAGCCAGTTAAAATAACGCTCTTTAAAGCTTACTGTCAAACGTTTTATACCTACACTCTTTGGGTTAATTATACGCGGCGGGCATACAGCGACCTTCGTGTCCAGTACAACGACGCATTCAGGGTTCTGATGGGGCTGCCGCGGCAGGGCAGTACCTTAGGCATGTTTGCGGAGGTGCACAGGAGGATGACTTTTATGCTATTATGAGAAAACGGTGTGCATCCATGTTAGCCAGAATCCGCGGTGCCTCCATCAAAATGCTGAGTGTGTTTGTGGATCGGTGGGATTCTCCCCTGATGCATCGGTGGATTCGGTTGCACAACAGACCAAACTGTGGTACGATGTTATACACATCAAAGAAAAAGGAAAATGATATCATAATTTGAAACTTTTAATTGTACTAACACTAGTTAATAAGAAATATTGTTACTAACACTAAATGGGCTGGTCCTGAAAATAAATAAATTATTATTATTATTACTTTTAAAATGTCTCGTTCATATTAAATTATGTTTATCGTCAATAATATTTAATTATGTCCTTTCGAATATTTAAACACATAATTTGAATAATTAATCCTTCAAACGCGGTTTACCCACAATAATCTTTTTCAAATATTTGTATATTTATTAAAATTTATAATTTATTTATTAATAAACTTATAAGACTTTTAATAAAATTAAATGCAAACATGACAAACCTTTTGAGGTGATGGACTGCATCTTGTATTTGGATTGCATCGATCGTAATATCGGTTACTGAAGCTCAAGATATGATAACTATTATAGTTATATTTCGTACAGTAAATGAGGTGAGCTAAATACCGTAAAATCATAAAATCGTAAAATCGTAAATACATAAAATCTTCTCCGTATGGACATACCAGTACCATGGTAAGTATCACACATCGTTTCCTATTCGTCATGAGTGGCAGGTAATTTGCAAATCTTAATATTTTTTGAATTCAATTGGCGATGGTACCACTTACAAGCGGTTGCGTTGTTTACTCGTAATCACCCAGTCAATAACACGAAACAGCGTTTATAATACCAGTCATAATTATTTTCTTTAAACAATACTAACTTATGTGATTGGAACAGAAAATGAAAACGATGCCCGAACATACATCTGCTGTCTTGATACCTTCTATCTTCTCGAAATATCCATAAAATGATCAGACGTGAATTCACTTATATAAGATTTTACATCCTTTGATTTCTTCGAGCGTCAAATCTCATAACGCGCTTTCTTGTATCAAAAGACATATTCCTATTTCATTCTCAAAAATATTTTAAGATAACGATTCCAAAACCTTTTATTTTGAGTACCTTTTATTTTTACATCTTATTTTGCATTTTAAAGAATTTGAGAATCTGTTTTAAAATGATTATTGAATTTCGTAAAAGCAACATCTAGTATGAAGAGAAGTAAATGCAATGGTAATCTTAATAAAAAATTGGTCCCAAGTTGCTTTTGTCTTAGTGATTCAGATTTTTTATTATGTGGTTCTATTAAGAAGATATTTTTACTAGAGTCTATTGTATCGGAGTTATTAATACTTTTTAATTTATTTCGTGGTCGGTCTGTTATAGCTTATCACTGTCATCTATAGTAGTAGTTTTCAAGTTCTTTTAGGTTCTATCATCGATATTTTGATCATAGTTTTAAATAACAATGGTGGTTAGTAATTGTATTTACAAAATAATTTTCATGATTTAAAATAATGGACGAAAGATTTCAGTTCGTATTTTAATATTGTGGTATATAATTCTTATTGTTTATTTATTCTATTTAATCTGACATGACTCTGTTTCAGATCATTGAAGAAACATAGACCAATAGCTACACTACATCAAACTACTCTTGGTTTCGAGCGTATTAAAAACAATTATTAACTTTAAATTTACTTTAACTAAATGAATAACATAAGTGTTGATTTTGAAACTAGTTTATTAAAAAAGAATAATATGATGTCACAACGTGAATGACTCATCCCGGTGGATGCAATTTGCTGACATGTTACGAGTTTAACTGAAATGTCGCCGTCAGTTAATATAATTGGTTATACACACTTACATATTAATTTAGTCTAATAAATAGATTGATCCATAACTAGCTACACCAATATGGTTAACTTGTACTTTGTGATTCTACGACTTATTTAGTTATAATAAATGTTTATAAAAAGTTATATTATTATTTTTTTAGAGAAACAAGCAATTTAATTAAATATATATTTGGCTTAACAATTGTAGGACGCTGAAATTTGTTACCAAACTTTCGGTTTGAATATAGGATATCGCAAATAAAAGGGAAAACTTTGGCCGTTAGGGACGCAGCTGTCAGTGCTCGAGGCTTTCGACTACTTACACCTGCAACGCTACAATACACAATCGACTACAAGAATAAATACACAGTTGACAATAAGTATAAATTGCAATTGCATAGCCGGGTATTTGTATATTAGAAAAAAAATTGTTGATAACGTTCAACACACGGAAATCTACACATATACGATCCGATCCGATTTCTTTCTGCAGAGAATAATACGAGTAGGGGACGCGTAGGGTAACTCTGATTCTTAAATAATGTTTTTGTCCAACAAGTCCTGAATTATGTAGCGAACCCTGATTTTCTCGCCAAGAGACAGTTTGTAAGTCCTGTAGTGAATTGGTGTGCTGCTCGTCAGCTCTATGTGCAAACTATCTGTAGTAATAGGGTTTAGAGCTGTGCCAATTATTAAATAATCTTTAAATTCGTAAAAGTTCGACAATAATCTTTCGCGACGAGAACCCGTTAAATTTGTATTAATAGATAGTGACTGGTCACTCGGGTGAAGATACAACACATTACAATACATATTCACATTGATAATATCAAGATGTGTTAAACGTTGTTGTCTGTTGACACAAAAGCTCCAGTTATTACCAATCCATTAATACAAATTGATGAAACAACAAGAAAATCAACTTGCAATGAAATATTATTAAATTCAATTCAACAATTAATATGTGGATACTTGATTGCAATTAATGCTATACAATATTGTCAGAGATTAGTAATACTTGCGAACCACTGTTAAGTAGAACGACAGTTGGAATACTCTGTTGTTGATAGTTTCGAGATTGAGAACTGGTTTTCACAAAACATTTACGCACGTGATGACCAGTTTTTTTACAGAAGGTACGGATAGCATTAAGTGCGTTTTGAATATTAGATTGTAAACCATACAAAACCGGGTTATTATTACTTAATGTTACAGATTTCGAACGTTTAGGGTACGGTCGCTGAGCATGACCTAAGTCGCCACATGAAAAATATTTAAATGTCGAAGAACCGGTATTAGTTTGATTAAACTGACATTTAAGTATAAAGTAATTGTTACTCTTGTGAATACTACGCACAAGATCATTGACAGTTCGCGACGGATTCAAAAAGGTAAAAAAAAATTAACGAAATCCTTAGGTAGTAATTTAGAGTTAGCGGCGATTGCATGAATCTGAGAATCAGCTATGCCACGTATAATAATAGGTACAATGAGATTATCACTTAATCATTTAATTACTCTCAAACGTTATAGTGATCGTTGGTGACAATCTGCATACATGACTTAGCGAACCGAGTACGTACACATCACATCAAAAAGAATTTTAGCGACATCGACTTTTCATGTACTCAATGGACTAAATTATATTTTAAAATTCGATTAACTGCGATCGCTAGTGACCCATTGTTGCAACCAGGTCCTCGCGTCACCTTTTAAATAATGGACTATCCTAGACAAACATCGTTGACGTCCCGCACGTTATTTTCGCGTGCCTGGTTTACTTTCTCGAACCAAGAATCGATGTCGTTAACACTTGCCTCAAAATTTAAATATAGAAATGGTTAGACCTTACTTTGAATAATGCACTTAATGTTCCGATTTATTATTTCTGTTTATTACGTAGTTCAATTGTTAAAGGCTACCTCATCATCAAGTATGCCAATTTTAGATTTTAAATTATTAAAATACGTATCCTTCTGACACTACTAAATCAGGTACTATTATCGCAAGGGGATGGAATATTGAACTAGAAGTTGTTAATATCGCCCGGCCCTGTGGTTCCTTAATATATGCACATCAGCCCATGAGCCGCTGGAAGACCCAAATATAATTTTAAATTTGGATCACCGCGGTATGACTGCACAAATCATTTCACAACTAGTACGAGAGTGAGTTTTTGACAACAATTCATCCATGTCCTACCTATTATTCCATATTAATTCCAAGTCCTAACACAAAACGATAACAATTAGTACGATGTGTCAAAGGAAAGTTTCAACTTTAGTTTTATCAAAGCATTGTTAAAATTTAAACCACGGTATTGCTTCTGTTTCACAATGCCTCGAACAAACGCATTGATTGCAAGTATATTGACAATGGTAGCTACAAACTTAATAAACCACTGACGAAGACTTGACATATTTTTCTTTTCAAAAGAATCACAGGACAGAGGCAAACAATCCATTTTTGTGATTTTTTTTGTGAATGGCAATTGTAACGAATTGAAATTTTAATAACTAGTTAACTTAATACATCTAAAATAATCCTTTTAAAATCCTAATTCAAAGCAAACATTTAACAGCGGTTATTAAATATTAAGAAGGCTTAGTGAAGACGCTATCACCTATAAAACTAATTTTGTATTGTGTTATAGGTCTCATTTATCTGTTTATTTTCAAATACCTTTCTGCAGCGGCTTCACCCCCACAGTACCTTCGATCAAAAAACTATTTTTTAGAAGTCTTTTTGAATATAGCAAACAAGCCTAGCACATTATCTTGTTGTTAATTTATCGGGTAATCAAGTAGATGATGGAGCTATTTACATATAATATTAAATACATTTTATCAAATGGTAAATGTCATTTCTGCAGGCATTTCGGTGTCTAATAATATATAAAATTAATATAATAATAAAAACCATAACAATCTCCTACTGGCGATAATTAATTCCCACTTCCGACAAAAATATGCAGGATTAATGATGTAAGAGATTACAGATACAAGTCTACAAATTAATTAATTATTAATCTTTCCTATATCACCTTTCCTACATCTTATCTCTTCTCAATGTACATATATGCATTGTGTGTGACAATTTCGTTAATGTGCTTGATCTGATATAATTTCTTACGACAATAAGCACTATTTTATTTATTAGTATATTTTTGCGTTATTCCAAAAATTTTCGTTACCCATTTGTAACATATTTAGGATACATCATGCACACCCGACAAGTTTATTACAGACTAACGTTAATTTTTAATTTCAATTTTCCGTTAAGGAAAATGATTTACTGTTTTTTTTCACTGTTTTTTCAGCTTTTTATAAGACAATATCCTTGTAAAATATCAAATAAAGTTATGACAGGTTGCGGGGAATCAGAAAGGAAGTATTTAAATTATTAAACAACCCTCATCCAAATCTTACCTCTTTATGAATGTAGTTCATTTTCTTAGTAAATTTTCTAAAATACTATATTTGAAAGGAAAATTATGTAACAAGTATTATATACATGTTGTCAATGAAACATACAATAAAAAATACAGTTTCATATCTTTATTATAAAGTGAATTAATGTAAAATTAATATATACACTTGTACAGCTTAGTATACTAACAATGGATGTCAATGCAGTTACCTAGTATTGATGTGGTAGTTTACCCCACTGATAGGTATACAGACACATCTGTGCATCTGTGTAAATGTACACATATAATAAATATTTAATAATTACGTATATATGTGCGGATACATCCTATAACAATTCAGACAAATACAAATACATATATTATATATAAAATGTTTTATTTATAGTAATAACAAAATAGCTTAATTCACTAAATTTGTGTAAAATAATCAATATCGTTTGCATAAAATTGTATTAAGAAACTTAAAAGATAAGATAAGATTATGAATTTAGAATATTTAATCACATTATTTAGGAAATCCATAGTTTCAAAATTAAGCCCTATTGAAAGAATGAATAACAGGAGGGTGCTCTTATTAATATTTTGGGTCGATATATCTATTAAGCCTTTGCACTCGAGAGGTGAGTGTCATTCACCATACGTGGTGAGTGAGACTCACCTCTCGAGTGCAAATATTTCAATTCTTGCCACCCTCTTCTATCATACGTCATTTCAATTGAGACTTTCTTATTTCTTTGCACGCCCTCTATCCATATTTTCTTTTTTCGTCGTAGTTTCTTATAATCATCAATCTTTTTTAAATTCTAACTACATAAATGCTTTTTCCTTGTTTCATGCTCCGGATGAAGTATTCATTATATATGTTTAATTGCGTTAGATTTCTATTGTATTGTTAAAGCTTTGAAAATAAAAATGCTTTTATGTAGGCTTTTATCGGAGAGCGAGAGCAGTCTTGTGAGAAATTAAACATAAAGAAATTAATTAAAATGTACACGACAAAGAGGTGCAGCTTTCATTGCACTTCCTGTTTTATTTAGATAAGTATGTTATTATAACGTTTAATTGTTTTCTATAGAAAAAAAATAAAAATAATAAATAAAACCATTAATTTTTATGACGGCTGGGCACGGGAGGAAATTTCTATAATAATTTTTAAGACATCTTGTGAGATGGTGATAAGCCAAAAATAATTCTCTATGATGCGAATTCTATTATGTTGTTTTATACTCCACGCAGTACTGCTTGGAAACTAGTTGATATACAATATAAAAAAATAAAGAATTGGCCTTCATTGTTGAACGGAAGGCCTACTTGAATATATATTTTTTTAATATTGTACCATGAATGAGAAAAAAAGACCGACACTGTGTAATACTGTATAAGTACTTTTCAAGTACTTTTTATTTAAAGTTATTTCTGTGAAACTTTATTTATAACAAATATCTGATATTAAGTTTGTAAAATTTATTTGAATTTATTTATTCATTTCATTCCAACTTATTTCTTCTTAAACTAAAACACAGAAATACTTTTCAGGAAACGATATTTCTTCTAATAATAATAATAAATACGTAATACTTTTCATCTCCAATAACTTACTTATTGTAAAGTTTAAGCGACTACATTGATTTCAGCTGTAATTATAATACTATAATACTTTTAAATTGTTTTTTATGAATATTGGTGGGATATTTGATGTTGTGGTGTTACTATCTAAGTCAACATAAACGAGGCTCATCACTCCTGAAAAATATCTCTGTATCAAATGAAAATTGAAGAATGCATTTGGTATATATTAACATTTGTTCATATTGATATTGTTACAGTTATGGTACTGTTAAAGTATGGTAATAGTCTTCGTTTTGAGAGTTAAGTACGTCTAATAATTTAAAATTAGAGCCGGTAACTTAATAAGTTCAATATTTAATATTTTAAAAGGAAATCTTTGTCTTTAACTTTAAAAATCTTGAAGTACGATCTTAAATTTATTAACTAATGAGTTAACTCTGTTTCAATCAGCTAGATTATCGTTTTTAAAACAAACCAACTGATTGATTGCGAGAGTGTAAATAAAACTTTTAATTAATATTTCGTGTACCGCAGTAGAGTGAAGAGACTCATTTCATGATTTCAAACTCAATAAATCTTTGCTATTAATACTATATCCTAATAATATTAAACTATTTATCTTCATACTTTTCAAATTGACTTTTGAATTAATGTTTTTATCTCCCCTTTCTTAATTCTACTATAAATTAATAGATAATAATATTTTCTATCACTTCCTGAATATCTAAATCTCTGATATCTCTGATATAACAGATTTGTAGAAATATCGAACTATAAAAATATTGTAGTCCTTAACGAGAATCAACCACAAAAATAATAATATACATTCAAGTCAATATAAATATAAGGATTTCAGAAATATAAAATATTTTATATTTCTCAATAAATGTTTTTGAAACATTTAAAACTTCTCTGACTCTTTTATCATTAATATTAAATGGTTTTAAATTTGACTTTTATACTGACATTGATTCTGAGCGATTCTTGTTATATAATATTATTAAAATTATTGAAGTATTGCTATATTACAATTGACTTTGACCTGAGTACTTGAAAAGAAGCGTCGTTAAATTAAATTATTCACGACGTCCTTGCAGTTACCTCTACAGCGACACGTGATACTACTTTCAATTATCATTATTATTATCATTAAAATCAAATATAATCAATCGACATACATTTTTATCAGTAATAATAAGTTACAAATAATAAGTTGCGAATTTCATCACCGCATAGCGCGCCATAGACTTCTTTACCATCCCTACCACCTGGATGCGTGGCGATCCTCCACTGTGCGGTTCTCAAGGACCTTTTTTCCACGTTCCAGTCGCTTGTGGAATGAACTCCCTTCGGCGGTATTTCCAGATCGGTACGACATGGGTACCTTCAAAAAAGGCGTCTACTCCTAACTACAAGGCCGGCAACACTCTTAAATCCTCGGATGTTGCAAAAGTTCTTGGGCGGCGGTGATCCCAAGTCAACTGTGACCCGCCAGCTCGTTTGCCCTCCTCAGCAATAAACAAAAAAAAAAAAAAGCAACAAATATATTAATGAAATGTAACCGATTCATGTTTTAACTATATTATAAGATTTAATTTAGTTTAATACTTTGGCATTGTTGTAAACACAATACTTAGAATATAAAACTATAGCGAGTTATCGTCTTAGGCAGTAGTGTCAATGATGTGTAACATCTGACATCTCATCTTACTAATTAATAACATATATTTTGAAATAATATGCAGATATTATTTGAAATAATTATTTCTAACGCAAATCATTGTAATAAAAAATTTATGTAATTGAATCTATACTAGGATTGTATTGAATACAAGTAATTTGATAAGCAAAAAGGTGGTTCACAGATGGTATACTAGTAGATGTTCGGAAGCTACTTCAGAGGATAGACATAATGACGGTTTTTATTCTTTAATCAATTAGTGTATGTAAGTGTATCTACACAATTTCAACAACTAGTAAGTTCAAATTACTTACACGGTTTTAAGAATCCGAATCATACAGTGTTATAAAGAATACGAGTAACTGAGTCACTTTGTACATGTATAATAAATATATTATATCATAAGGTTTGCATAAAACATTTTTAAAAGCTGTTCAAAAGAATCTTATTATACTTCAACAATGTCTAACACTAACAATGACGCGTTGTAACTCTACACAGGTATTGCAATATATTGAGTTATTAACTTGGCTATTGAGCTCGGTACACGATACACACTTTATTTTAACGTTTTGTTATTTATAATTTTTAAAAGCTTCTACTTTTATTCTTTATTTAATTTGTTTTGTTGTAATATTCAATAACTTGATATTGTTTTTGCTACCATTAAAGTAACATTTATTTTTGATTATGCTCACAATTTATTTAAGCTTTTATTATTTCAATTATGCTTTAAATAATTAAATATTACTGTTATTATTTTAATTAATATTTCAGTCATAAATGGACGATTTTTAATCAATGGTTCGATAAAAAAATAAAAAAAATAAACAATTGGTAAATCAATCTAGTCAAGCCAATTTCGATTGAACTAAGTTTTATATCATAATCATTATAATGTAAGATCATTAAATAAAAAACAGATTCAATACAATCTTGGAACCTTATTGTTATTTCTCAAAGTTTAATGTGTAAGTTAATATAAATTAATTATGTAATTTACATAGTTATCTCATTTATACATATTTTATAATGTTTTAATAGCTTTTATAAATTGAAAAAAATATAATAGAAGGAATAGGTTATACACGAGTAATACGAGAAGTATTAGGGTCTGATTTAAAGAAAAAAATGTTGGATTTAATAATATTTATTTCATAAATAATATATTTCTTTATTCTACAATTTTATAGGCGTCACTCTCGAGGTATCTCAAGTTTCCTCCTAAATCATACGCTGTGAAGTAATATATCAGCACCTTAATAATAACAAACCAACTACAAGATAAAGTACAGGAGTACGAGTGAAACTGTAATATATAGAACATTTAAGACTAAACTTTGGATATTAATATTTTACAGCACCTTTTTTTAAAATAAATATTCTTTAGTTAACGTCTTGGTCTTTTAATGGACTTAAATAATATTCTTAAACTTACTTTTAATAAATATAAACAATATCACAATATTGTTTTAGGATGTTGATGAATCTTATGAATCTTCTTTCATAATTATTAAAACTATTTAAAATATTATTAGGTATATTATTGGGAAATTCACTCTATTTCATCAGCCGTGAGGAATTAATTTAGCATAATTACATCTCAGCCAGAACATATTTTAGAAACATGTGTGTAATTATATTTCATAGTATCTAGTTTCCTTGCGCCGATAAGTCGCTTAGTGGTGGGGGGGGGGTAGACTATTACGCAGTATTACGCCGCAGGTGTGTAATTTACCTTCAGATTTGATATTATGCATACTGGTCCCTTAAATACTCTTTACACTACACCTAACTATTAAATTTAATTACATGGGAGAAGGTATATACAATGTATATTCGTAACCTTATAGGTATATTACAATATAATATTTGTTGGCTGTCTGTCCATAATATCACCATATTATCATCACTCACTAAATATCAGAAGTTGAATGAAAGTTACATCTCTCTTAATTCGTCATATCTCAAATGCAATGTAAGAATTATAACATTTCCGTTAGGACGTTCGAAGCTTCATAAGTATTTTGTTAAAATCTTGTATTTTATTGTTCAAAGTTCAAAGTTTATATTTACATAAAGTATATAATGTGGACATGAGCTTAGATAGTTAATAGTAATAGTTTGTCTTCATATATAAGTAAATACACTCATTTAGTTAAAAATACATCTGTAAATGTGTCAATGCATATAATTTTGAATTCTTTAAGAGTATCTTAGATAGATCGTTTGGGCAATATTTAGAAGTATATATTATTATGTATCTATTTAATGAATAATGTGAAATATATTATTATTATTATTAAATATTATTTTGACCACATCACAAGCATTTTTGTATATCTAGTATAGTTTCACTATAAACTTATTTGTGAAACTTGTTGGAGATCATGAATATACTTTATTTTAAAATAAAACGAACACAGTAATTCATAACTTATATAGATTGAAACAACGATTTCCATTAATAACACCACTATATAAGTTATAAGTACTATCTGTAGTCACTGGTATAGTGACAGTACAGTGGTACAAAGGTAAGCCGCAACCGCTCTGTCAAATAACTACACTTGATAAGTAACTCATGAATGATGTAAACTAATCATTTAAATTCGTACACTAGATATTCAAATGAAGATATCACAGAGACAATAAAAAAGGTTTCTTTTATAATATTGGTGGTCATCCAAGTATGCGTGTGACCGAGTAGTAACTCTGTCCTGTTCACACTGTGAATCACACATCTGATTTTGATGAATTCTTGACTGTGGTTATGATATTAAAAAAGAAAAGAGATAAGATTTTTAACATTAGTATTTAATTAAATAAAAAAAATAAATTTGAACACAAATATAATATAATATTGTATACTAACCGAGCAATTCTGTAAATAATGCCCACATTTACAATGATAATAGATGAGATGAGATGAAGATAACGTGGTAGAAACGTGATATACTGAAGATTATTAATTACCGCATCCTTGTTAACCAGGCGTGATTCATTTATCATGCGTTGAGTTTTGTAGACTTGTATCTGTAATCTCTTGTTTCATTAATCTTGCATATTTTTGTCGGAAGTGATAATTAATTATTATATATAAAAGATATTTATGTTAATAATATTTAAATTCTTATTAGTCCATATGTAATTCCACTGTTTTTGGGCTTTCTATTATAGATATACATTAAGATATAGATGTCAGAAACAAAAAGATAAAAGTTGAATAACAATTTAAAAAATTTAATAATTCAATGAAGACATTTGTTAATTTTTTAAAATATTTATACATAAATAATGTTTAATAATATATTACGTTAATTGTTGTTATATTTTTATAAATTATTTCACATTCGCGTCATTCCATTACAGTTCAATATATTAAAGGGATACTATTGTATCAACGACCAAGATAAAAGTATGCGATGTTTGATATATCCCCAAGTTTAATAGATTGAGATGGTTGTTACAATTAGATAAATATTTTCATATTTATGTATGGAGTTATTACACGTGTTGTTAAGACCAAGTGATGAATAATGAACAAAATATAATGTTAAATACAGTATTAAAAATTAAATTTCTATTTTATAAGCCTTAGTTCACGTACGAACTGATATTTATAATCTATTATAACAATGAACATATTATTCTGAACCAAGACTTAATAGAGCACAAACAGTCAATGTCATCAGTGATAACGAATAATTAGTCACACAGTATCCTTCATAATTAATTAATTAATTATTATGGGCTTTCTGACTTGATGAATATAAGTTTCTATATAGTTTAATATAATCTTTATACACCGATGAAGATCATGACCGGACCACGGGAATAATAACATCTTTCTTTGCTGTTTCAAATAAACTTACCATTCATTACATTTGAGTTTCCCAGTATCTAGAGAAATTATGATGCAAGTCATAATTACATAAGTAATCGTACTAACAATGAAAACAGTGTTTTAATTTGCAGTTCTTTGTCTCGTTGAATTTTCGTTGTAGAAGTTGTTATTGTTGCTTAATTTGTTTGTTGTTTTTTAATGTAGACAATATTTAGTTACCAGCACTTGGCACAGCATTGTTTTGTAGATGGGGGGCCATGCTGGAAACCTCCTCGTGAGCCCGTTCGCTACCAATGTTGTCCGGATTCGTCCGGCGGGTTTGGAAGCGGTACGGGGGACGGTTAATGCGGTCTTTCGGGATCGCGTTAGCCGTCTGCTAATGTCCAGCGCGGGGTTATCAGCCATGAGGTGCCCGAGTCTGGCTCATGGTTGACAAGGGGGGTTCACGCGGCGGTCTTCCCTTAGGGGTGGTCCGTCTGCGGCGGCAGGCTCGGACCCCTTTCCTTCGGCCTCAGCCATTGGAAAGTGGGTCTGGGCGTTTCAGTGGGAAGGCACAGGCCCTCTTTTCCGGGGGACAGCCGCGGGGTCATTCAGGGTACTTTTCTGATTGCAGAGTTGACCTTGGGGTGGCCTTGTGGTTGCGGGGTTTAGGGGCGTTTAGGGCTTGGAGTTCTTCCTGCCGCGTCGCTCTCTAAGGAGCGGTTCGGACGGTAGTTTCTCCTAGCAAAAGATGGTGCCCGGATTAACCTTCGTGGAGCGTGACACCACGGTTTTGCTCGGAAATCGTTAGTCCCGGCTTGGTTTGTTCCCGACTTATGCCTCTTTCTTGCTGGACTCGGTTGACCACCGTGTTCGGCGGTAGAGGCCTGTCGGGTTCGAGGTCGGGCTCTCTTTTTGAGTGGTGGTCTTGCGCGGCTGCGGTCCGTTGGTAGTCCTCCCTGCCAGCCAGCCGAGTCGTCCTTGGCTGTCCGCTCATGTAGGGTCCGAACGGTGGTCTTCCTTCGGGGAGATCACCGCCGAGGGCGCTGGGCCTGGACGAGGTCCTCAGGCGTTTTGGGGTTGAGTATAGACTCCCCCGGGCGTTTGGGTTCCGAACCGGGCCTGGCTAGAAGAGGGCTTTGGCTTCTTCTTAAGGTGGGCTTGGATGGGGGGGAGGGGACCCCCCCGCGATCTATCAAGCCTGCCGACTATGGAGGAGGCCTCTCGTTGCGGGGTGCCCTCTACGTGGTGTCCGTCGGGGTGCCGCGGTTGTATGCGCAAGCGTTCCCGCGCTGTCCCATCATGACGGCGACGGCAACCGTCTGGTTTAGTGAATAAGAGTTTCACATACCCACCGCCTTCCTCCCCTGGAATGCGGTGGCACCCATGAGGGTTACAGACGTTAAAAAAAAAGTTGTTTTGTACTTAGAAAAGATGAAAGTTTCAATAGAATAATTGAATCATTTTTTAATCTTTTGTTGTAAACTTGTATCTTTACAGAACAAAACCAATTTATTGTATATAATTATATTATCTCGTTGTATCCTAAACACGTCTTAATAGTAACTGTAACTTATTTTTACTCTTTCTTTATTTTCAAATATATGTATTTAAATACATCTGTTTAAAAACCCCTTCTAAGTAGGTACATAGAACTAGTTAGGTAACTTGTTTCACTGAAAAAATAAGGAATTGAAACATTTCATCGTGAGACTGAAAAAAGCCTATAAGCCTGTGTCCTTTAGAACTGATTATTTCATTCTTTAAAATCTAAATACACTTATATATTTTGATTATGTATTAATATATCCTCATATATGAGATACTAACAACTTATTACGGGAACAAGCAGTGACTTCAGCCACAACATCATGAGATGGAAAAGTGAATCTTAACTTGCATCCAATACAAAACATAACATTAAAAAGCATTTTTTTAAATATATATAATAAATACTCGTTTATATTTATTTGTATATCATATACATTTAACTGCAGACCTCCTCGTTATTCCTTTGTACGTAATTCATACTTACAGGTTAAAAGTCGCTAAGTCCATAGACGCTGTAAGAGCCGTTGTTTCTAATAACTTTTTCAATATATACATTCTTTTTGGGTTTTAATAAACATTATTATATTTATTAATTATTATATTTAATATTGTACACGTGTAGTTGATGTAAACTTTATTTGTTATACAATACGTGATAACTTTGTGTAATATATTTTAACCACAATGTGAGTCTTGAGCTTTATTTTTATTTCTATTTGTGATATTACATCTTATTTGACGAATCTTGCTTTTCAAAAGACACTTTCTAACTAGTTTCTACTTTCTCACACGTATCTACTAGTTCTAGCTAGTTGTAAGAGTCGAAATGTGATATTATTATAAAGCCTATAAATGTTAAATAAATTTGATTATTGAATTGGCTATATAATACAAAAATATTAAGAAACTCGAGTGGCAGTTCCAGAGAGTAGCCGCTACGAATATGGAGACAGCGGTATAGATTTAATTTTATCCAAGAGTTAAATATATTCAAGAATCTCCGAAAATATTTACGATTCATTTTATTCTATGTTGATAAAGCACCTTATAGAGCACTTACCGAGCACTCGTATTACCTTTCAGCAAAACAGCGCTGCAAATTATTTAGCTATAACAAAGAGTAATCCAATATTTTAAAGCCTCTCTATAAAGTTTACAAGATACGAAACGATACTTGTCTGACGACAAATTGGGATGTTGAGAAAAAAGTATGTGTTAATTCATAAAGTAACTGTACCTTTATTACCTGTTACCTTATTTGTATAAACAGATATGTATTTTATTTTGATATGCTGGTTAATCCGCTGAAATAAAAATTACCATTCACAAAAGTATATAATATTAATCAAACAAGAGTTTAGAGGCAAGTCTGCAAAACTTAACAATAACCTTACGCCACATTGGACTCTTTACAACAATGTCACTACTAGGCTGCTTTAAGATTTAATGTACATTACAGATATAGTCTTTCAGTTCAGATCGCTGTTTGCTTTGCTTGGTCTTTGAAAAATAACATTTTCACCTCATGCTTACTACGAGTTGAAAAAGTGGTTTTGATGTTATTGATTATATATATATGAATTTTATGATAAACAATAATATTATGCTTCTTTTTCTGTACATTTATGAGCGATTCAATCTCGACGTCCTACAATTTACCGTCTATTACTTCGTATCATTCAATTTAGAATATTATAAATATAACCTTTCGATTTTACTATTATATATTAAAGGATTTTATTCTATTGAAAAAAAAAGATTATAATTATTTTCTAACGATCACACCCGTCAAAATTAAAATCCTCATGTATATATTATAAGTTTAGCTTAAAATTTTTTAATTATTTTCAAAAGATAACACTGTTAAAAATTCTCATATCTAAATTCTAATAAGTTTAGTTTAAAATTTTTAATTTTACAATATTAAATAGTCTCAAAAAGGTATATATTTCAAGTAAAATAAATAAACTTTGATTTTCTAATACACAATGAAGTGATCGTCATAGAATTTGTGTACTTAGACAGACTTTCGAAAAGCCTATTCTTATAAATTAACAATAATTGTATTTAAAATAAGTATTTAATTAAAGGATTATAATTTAAAATTAAATTCATCAAACAGTTAAGAGACGATATAAAGTGGGCCCTCGTCTTTAATTAATGATTCTCCTTCGAGATTGAAATTAGGGATGCCTCTTTTAAAAGTACTGAGAAATAAAATGACATTTATTACATTACATATATAATATTAAGCGGTTGTTCTAATTTGATTACAATGAAAATGGAAGTTTTTAGTAGCGCTATTAATTGTTTTCGAGTGCTTTTAATTTTTTACCACCTCTACCACGTAATTGAAAATAAAATAAACAAGATATTAATGTCAAATGGTGAATTCTATTGCCAATAAAAATGAAATTTGGTTCAGGGAAAAAAAGAAAATATGTGTTTATTAGTAATCTAATGTCATTTATCTCTAAAGATTCCTTTCCTTCACACAGACAAAGTGAGCAAATTCAATCCCAAACTATAGCTTAGTCGAACAGGGTATTTATAGTTACAAAATCAATTTCAGATTGTACATAGACTACCAAAATAAACGCATCGTCCAGTGCATTATAAAAGAATAGTACACGGAGGCTGTGGCAAGCTTTTGTCTTCTCTTCTTCTTCTTCTCTATTATCTTGTTTGTAAGTTTTCTATTGCACATTATATTCCTTACATAAATAATAAATGTTTTCAAAAACCATTGTTTACTTTTTTAAAAATATGAATAATCAGTTCAATTCCATGATTAGATTCCATACAGAGATATATATAAATAATCAGATAGTAAAGTAACGCCGTAAAATGGACCCTTGTTGCTACAATCGCGATCCTCCGTGATTGATCTTGAAAGATGGCGGATGGCGGAATGTGCAATGGGTTTTAGGATGATACATTTTTATTTTATATTGTCTGGAAAGTAAACTGTCCATCTTATTTATAACATAATGTTTTAATTAAACAAATAAAATCTATGATAACGGAGTTGTTTACTTATAGTGGTATTTTAATTTCTCAAACATGGAAAAACAAAACTATATAACTATTAAAGGTTTACTTACAAAAAATCCATTTCTCATGGTTGAAAAATATAAGACATTTATTTCTATTCTTATAAAATACCTTTACATAATACAATAGTCGGCTTGACCAATCGATGTCTTTAATAGTTTTAAAACTGAAAGAAAAGACAAGCACGATGGATATTATGTGCAGACGGAAAACAGGACAGCACTAGTGGTAGTAGTGATAGTAGTTTTAAACAAATGTATGTCACAAATATTTATGATATTATTCTTTCTTTGAGAGGGTTTTATAAAAAATAAATATTAATTCATTGCTTTTCACATTCAACTTTAATATTCGTAATTAACATAATAATTTCTTGACAGTCGTTAAATAATTTTCCAAAATATATATAAATATTTTTTTATGATTTGAATGTACAAAATTTCAGACAAGAGATTAATTGATATAGTCATATCGCGGTTATAAAATTTGTTTAATGTTAAATATACTATGTATCTAATATTATATATAAATAATTACTAATTTTAACTACATCATTTCGAGTTATAGGTAAAAAACAAATATTATGATTATGGATTTAATCTATTCTAATCAATAATGGTTGTGAGGTAACAGTAATCTGTAGAATGTCATGCGTGTGTTTAAGGTTATACTTAAAAGTTAACAAATTGAATTGGTCGAGATACGTAAACTAATCAAAGCACAGGCATCGCCGAATGCAATATGAATTGCAAATGGCAAATTGCAGTTTAAACCAGTTTTCCACTTCAATTAGTGTTAAATGATGTTGAAGCGGATTGGTTTGTCGCTGTTTATGTTCATATATTCATCTTATCTGAACGAGTCATCGCTATTGCTATTGTTGAATTGAAGAAAATAAGAAATAGACTGACATAAATGAACATACGAGTACAATCAGATGGTAAACTAGTAAAATACTTTTATGGAGATTGACTGAGTATAAAATATGACATATTGATAAGTGGCGCACAATAGATGTCATTTCATAATGAAATCAAAAAGGAAAATGATATTTGGAGAACAAACTACGATCCATATTATTTACCTTATTACACACACATGATTGAAAATATTAATCTATTTTAAAGATATTTATATGATTCGGGTCTGACGTCCCTTGGCTCTACCCAAACTTTTCATTCATCATGACAACGTTGACATAAATACCAAAGGGACGCAGGTATTGTTTGTTATTTAAATCTTATTCATATGATGCTTATGTGTTTTGTATTATACCTGTATGTTACACATTTATTCTAAAATATAAACTAATTCTACTTATTCTTTTACACATTTTCTTTAATTGTATTCACTCCCACCAACATTACGAGTTCATGTATGTATAAACATTGCTATTCTGATATAAAGTGAATATTCAATTTGGAGACAGTTGTAAGCAAATGACCCCAAAGTTTTCTAAGCAAATTATCTAACTTAAATGATATTTTTGAAAAATCCATTCCTGTTCGTTATTATATAGTTCGTTTGTCTACATTATTATCTTCTTAGACATCCACTTTCCTGTGGTTTTGACCGAAAATATTTCAAGTAATGTTATCCAAAACAGAAATTCTTTTAAAATATGTTAAAAAATATACAATAAAACTATGGTTACTTAATAGAATAAAGAAATTAATAAATCAATTGCAAGTAGTATAAAATATTTTTATCTTTAAAATAGTATTCAATTTTTCTTAATGTGATATTACTAAGAGAATAGATCGATAATATTCAATATAGTAATTGTGTATTTATGATTGAATGAATTGATATGAAGAATCAATGTTATATCTGAAACAACAGTAATTGTTCGTTACTGAATCTATAAAATGAATATTGAAATAAAGAAAACAAATCATCATTCAGTAACGAGAATGAATGCTTCGTTTATCAATTTATCTTGATCATTCACTACACTTTGTTGAAGAGTATAACAAAGAGACACAATTTTTATTATTATTATAAAATTTATATCTTCCTTTGCTGCCGCGGTGTACAATTATGTTATTCTGCTAAGAGATAATGAAATATACTGCCTAGTTGTTGCACTATTAACAAACAAATATAATATTAATTTATACTCGGTCTCTGTATAGTTTCGTTGTTTATTTAAAACAAAGGACATTATAGAGACCGAGTATACCTAAAACTTTAAGTTTTACTTCCTTGCTGGCAGATATCATAAGTAAAGGAGTGATTAAAGTTCGTTTAGTCTTTGATGTATGTTATACACACTGACTAAGCAATGTTCGAAGATATGATATCAACTTCCTAGTTTATATATGAGAAAGATCTCTAATATAATATAACATCACCATATTTTAAGAAAAAAAATCTAAATCATAATAAACATATTTTTTACTACATTCGCAAGAATTTAATTATATATTTGATGGTATTTAAAAATTATATACTTTACAAAAATGATAGATTATTGAATTATTGGCGTGTCTTCTATAAAATAGTTTTACACGGATCAACACAACTCAAAACAACAGAATGGTTAACGGGTCCGACCACCCACGTAGTCCTTATTATGTAACCGTCGAATTATCACTACACCGCCATTGTTATAAATATAAGAATATATGTATAGAATACAACGAAATACAAAACAAAAATGCAATTATAATATTACATTCATATAATAAAATTAAGTAAATGTTTCAAATTGTATACCAACAATTCATAAGATCTTAAATTTATTTGGTTGAATTAAATTTTATTGGCTGTAGCGAGGGTGATAAAACTAATATTGAATTTAAAATAATAATTTGATTACTCAGTGTGCTGCAATATAATTTGAAAGCCTGTTTTGCTGAAAGACATTATACAAGTTTGTCATAGGTTTATTAAAGTAATGACATCCCTATAGTCCCTAAAGTAATATATGAAATCTAACCATCTCTCTCTCTTTCTATCTTCACTAACTAATATCTCCCTTTCAACTTCCGTAATGCATTCACCAGATACTCCCCAAATCAGGCGTGTTTAAAGCAGTTTTGCTTCCAAAACAAATATTATGCTGACATACTTTTGTAATTATTTTTATTATTAATGACATGATAATAATGTTAACGAATTCCTAATTAACAAAAATATGGTAAATTAATTTAACAAGAGTTTAAATTTCAAGTCTACCAAGACTCACATAATAAATGGACCACGCCTCATTAACAAGAATATCATAATGATTAGTTCTCTCTATATTACGTTTTCAACACGTTTCCTTTACCTCATCTCATCTATTATCAAGGGTAAAGCGTGCATTAATTAAGCTACTGCTTGGTAAGCTTAATAATGTGTGTGCATTTTGTAAAGTTATAATTAAGAATTAAGATGGTTTGATGTAAGTCATCTTTTATCACTATCGGAAGTTTGGTTTTGGAAGACATGTAAACCAACACAACACAACAGTATTAACTTATTACCCAGTGACCCCGCAAGCACAAAAGTCATATGCTTAGCATTTATGAAATGAAAAAAACAAAAAAATATTATTTTCTCTGTGATATCAGATGCTCAGATATATTTACTCTTAGTAATAAGCTATTAGCTCTTATATATCAGTTTAGTTGTTTAAAATTAAACTTTTATTTATACCTTCACATTCTGCCTAACATTAAATTACTAATTATTAGTTTGTTCCGTCACAGTTTATACTTCTTAGAACAATATCAAACAAACTTATAGCTGGTTACGGTGAATAAGGAACAAAGTTTCCAGCACGACTGCTTAAAAACTCTTCAGAAATCTATACTTCTTATTAAATATTCTATGAATATAATATAACATCTTTAATACATAATTTTCTAAAGATAGAAAGAAAAGTTTTTGCAGTCAATGGTTATAATGAACCTAACAAGAAATAAAAATTATTTTAAATAATATAATGGCTATGTTGCAGAAACTTTGTAAGACTTAAAATATGTGAAACATACTATGAGGATATGACAAATATATGAAATATACAATTTAGTATTACCATTTAAATAATGTAATCATAAAGAACGCCACTGAATGTGTGTATGTATGTTGATGAATGAGAACCGTTAATACGTCATTACTTATTATTGAGCACAGAGATGGATGTTGGCAACACATTGTTAATAACGATACGTTACAATAATGCCAATACATATCAAAAGTTTTAATAAAAGTATGGATATACCGTACTTTTATTAAAATTTTTATTACTTCAGAGCACTGGAAATTTATTAAATAAATATGTTTATTTAAACCAAGTTATTATTCTTATGTACTTGTAATTAATTAGACTTATTTTGTTTGATGTAGAACTTTGTATAATTAAAATATCGCAATCAAATGTATGTTTCAATATGTTTATTATTATTTTATTTATTAGGGCAAATTGAAAAGAAATATCATTCTAATCAGATTGTAGTATCATTTCTATTTATATCGAATGGTATAAAACAAAATTTTGAAGTTACGTAATAAATAATAGCTTCTTTGTTCCACATAAAAAATAAAAAATTGCAAAGCATATTCTTCAAACTACAGAGTCACTTGAACTTTGATACCGGTATCTACAAATTTTGGGGTTTTCCGTAAACTGAGATATAAGGCTTTTTTTAAGTTCCGACTTTCTTTCAATCTTCACAATACAATTTAGCATCAAACATTATTATTTTTGTCTCTCAAAATTATTATTTTTGTTTAAAATATAAAATAAACCGATCAGTTGTGATAGAAATAAGTATCATATTATATTTGAATGGGAATATTTTATTACATTTTGATACATTGCCAGATACAAACATCTGTTTCTGAACACTTGGGTTTATTCCAAATATTTAATTGTCTCTCGTGTGCTGTATTTGTATTTCTCTATAACGACTACAACAAGTAATAAATATATTGTTATATTATATAACTCGACTTATTATTTTTCGAATGCGTTTCGAACATGAATTCACACATACATATATCTTTCCGAGTGGGATTGATAAAAGGAAAAGATATAACAGAGGTAAGCCAAATCCCACAGGCAACACGGGGCCAGCATCAGACCCCTGTGATAAAATACTTTCTTACAAATCCTCCAACAATATTTTGTTGGGGAATATGTTGACGAGGAAATTCTACAAGATCAACAATTTCTAAACAAAATGTTAAAGCGATTGAAATATTGAGATATTGCGTCGAATCCAAAAAAACAGGCTTATCTTAATGATAGATTGTTACGCAAGCATAGCCAAGGGCAATTGTTATAGTAAGAACCAACTTGGTTTCACACGGTTAAATGCTGACACCACGCTTCGAGTATCCTGAAGACGACACCATACGGCTTGCGTTCTCACCATCGATGGGAATCGAGGATAAAATATATTCATTCTTGGGTCAATCGCTGACCTGGAATCACCTTTTTTTAGTATTAATTAATTATAAGTTTTAATTGTAACTCGTTAATATAATTTTATAAAATAATTGTTTTTCTTTGCATCCTTCGCTGCCACCAAACTTAATTGGCGCAGTCGGTAGGATATTCGAGATATATTCGGTACGCGTCGCGTCAAGATTTCCCCTAATATCGGTGCGAGATCCCGCGTGACTAACCGATTTCGAGTATCCGAATCTACATACATCGTGGAGGCCAGCAGAGGTGAATCAAAATATCGATTCGGCAAAGAAAATCATGTTCATGTAAGTACTCTGAATCTTTCAAGTCCTTACCTATCCTAATTTTTAACGTTATTCTTATCCTTTCAATTTATTTTATTATTCCATTAGATTGTCCAAGTTATTTAATATATAAATACTATTATATATAATTTTTAGAGTGTTAGATTAGTGTTCAAAATTTTTCATCCGAGAGAAAACAGTAGCCGTAGTTTGTGTAAGGGTAGATCTAGCAGGCTCGATACAATAGACGAATTTAGGCAATTAAAAAAAATTGTTATACCTAATATTAAAATGTCTCAAGATATAATGGGTGAGATATACAAGTCACTTAGAGTTTTGCCTGATTTTGACGGTAACCCCCATGTGCTAACAAGATTTATAAATTTATGTGATCAATTAGTACTTGCATATTTTAAAACAGAACCGGGTTATGAGTTAACCAATTTGGCCCTTAGTAATGGTATATTAAATAAGATTACAGGCTCTGCAGCTCAATTGATAAATTCCAAAGGTATTCCTGAAAATTAGTTCGGTATTCGTAGTGCACTTATTAATAATTTTGCTGACCATCGAGACGAGACCACTTTTATTTAACGAAATATCATTACAAACCCAGAGGTCTTCAACCCCACAGGAATTTTACGAACGTGTTCAAAACTTATTCAGCACTATCATGACATACGTAACGTTGCATGAAACCGTGGCTACTACAGTTGAAGCTAAACGTAATCTTTATAAGAATTAACTCTACAGTGCTACTTGCGTGGTCTTAAGGACCCCTTAGGCTCTAGGATACGTTGCATGCGTCCCGAAACGATAGAAAAGGCTTTAGAATTCGTACAAGAAGAGCTTAATACATTATATATGCAGCAGCGTGCTGAGGGTTTACCTAATAAAAAGGATAATTTGAATAATCAACAGTCACTAAAATCTCATTTTAATTTGCCTTTAAATAATTTTATGCAATATACAGGTAATGCATTCAATGGTAGTTCTTTTAAACAACCATATAATATCTCAGGCCCCTCGCGTCCTCATCAATTTAACCATCAACAAAATCAAGGTTGGCGATCTAATAGGCCTCCAACGCAACAATTTCGTGGTCCCACAAGGACTCAACAAATATTCCGTGCTCCACCTCCAAATTATAATGCGAGCAGTAACGTTTTTAGGATTCCAAATAGACCATTCATGCAACCGAATAATAATTCTAATAATGTACCTCGTCCTATGAGTGGTGTTAGTCACTTCGTGCCTAAACCCTTACCATTGTCTGGGCACGACTGGCGTAGAAGTGGCAACCCGCCCCCAAATAATTACTTTAAAACTCGAGAAATTAACAATTATGAATGTGACTATGAACCCTATTACGACTATGACTATACTGATTACTACCAAAACTGAGACTCTTACCAGGAAAATGGAGATTACTTTCCAAATTATGAGCAATGTGAATCTCCAGTAGTAGAGGAGCTTAACTCAAACACTGATGAGATAAAAGATCAAAATTTTTTCGAAGCTACGAAGTCAGAAAAGCAAAAATAGATGTAAATTTTAATATTCAAAGACAACTCGGATATATACAAATTCAAAACCCACCTTTAAAATTTCTTATAGACACGGGAGCCAATCGTTTATATCCCCTCAAGTAGTTGAAAAATACTTTTCTCATTTACCTCTTAATTATACTCCATTTGAAGTTACGAATAATCATAATGTGTATAGACAAGACTATTTTATTACTTTACCTAGTTTCTCGGAATTTAAAGAAAATGATGACGTAACCTTTTTTATTCTTAATTTTCATAATTATTTTGATGGCATTATTGGTTTTGATTTGTTAAATTCGTGGGACACTAACATTGATTTTAGACGCAAGAAATTAATTACTAAAAATACCGAATTGCCTATTATTATGTATGACGCTCGAAATACAAATCTTTATGAAGAAATAATACCAGCTCAGTCATCCAAATTAGTGAAATTGCCAATAAACTCCAAGGACGGAGATGTATTTGTTCCTGATCAGATAATAAGTAATTGCTTAATTTCTGATTGCTTTACAAATGTGAAAAACAGTCGAGGTTTAGTACAAATTTCTAATAATTCAAAGAATGATGTAATTTTTTCAATGGATCGGCCTATTACAGCTGAGGTATTCAATATTGAATCTAAGCAATTAAAACAATTATCCGATTGTACAAAAGAAGTTCTATCGCGTCTCCGTACAGATCATTTGAACCCAGAGGAAATAGCTAATTTAAAAACCTTATTCGGATGTATTTTACCTTGACGGAGAACCCTTAACATTTACGAACAAAATTAAGCATAAAATTAAAACAAATGATGAGATCCCAGTTCATGTTAAAAGCTATAGGTATCCTTATGTCCATAAACAAGAGGTTAGAAGTCAAATCAATAAAATGCTTGAACAAAATATAATTAGACCTTCGGATTCCGCGTGGAGCTCTCCTATTTGGGTGGTCCCTAAAAAGGCAGATGCTTCGGGTAAAATGGCGTTTAGTAATAGATTTCCGAAAGGTAAATGAAAAGACAATTAGTGATAAGTATCCAATACCCAATACTTCGGACATATTAGACAAATTAGGGAAATGAAAACGGCCATTATGAATTTTTAAGAATGCCTATGGGTTTAAAAAACTCTCCCGCAACATTTCAAAGGGTAATGGGTTGTCCATTCTTAAAGATTTACAAGATATCTGTTTAGTTTATCTAGATGACGTCATCATTTTTAGTACGTCATTACAGGAACACATGGTTAATTTTGAAAAAGTTCTAAAACGTTAAAAAAGAAAATTTATTCCGGATTTTGCACGGATAACAAAACCTTTAACCCAGTGTTTAAAAAAAGGATCTAAGATAGTTTGTGATCAGAATTATATTAATTGTTTCGAGCATTGTAAGACTTTATTGACAAATGACCCTATTTTACAGTACCCCGACTTTAATAAAGAGTTTTTACTGACAACTGACGCATCGAACGTTGCAATAGGTGCCGTATTATCCCAGGGTTGTATTGGTTCAGACAAACCTATTGCATACGCTTCTAGAACCCTAAATTCAAGCGAGCTTAATTACAACATCATAGAATAGCACCCTATACTCCCAATGAGAATGGAATCGTTGAACGATTCCACTCAACAATTTTAGAACATCTACGCATATTAAAACTTGAACTTAAGAATGAATCTGTTATTAATTTAATAAATTATGCCCTATTAGCATATAATAGTTCGATACACAGTTTTACAAAATGCCGACCAATTGACATTATTACTGGACATTTTGATCCGCGAGATCCATTAGACATAGACTTAACCACCCATTTACTCCAACAATATATGGTAGAACATAAAAATAAAATGACCAAAGCTTTTAATTTAATTCATGAGTCTAGTTTAAGTTACAGAAATGAATTAACAAATACTCATAATAAGTCTAGAGAGCCCGAAAAGCAATTCTCTCCCGAACAACAAATATTTATTAGAAACCCTTTTGCTGTTCGTCAAAAGATAGCGCCGCGTTACACACATGATACAGTTATAGCTGATCTCCCGATACATATATATACGTGCAAAAAAGGCGGGCCAATTGCTAAGTCTAGATTAAAGAGAGTTCTTAAAAGCGTTTAATTGTTGCAGGACTCTCCTATTACTCCAACTGCTCCTGCATCCGGTTCTAATGCAGGAAATAAAACTTGAAAATCTAGATGATGGTCCCGGCATTTTACCTTTTAAACTAGGTCCTTGTCGCATAGTGTCTCATTATCACTCATTCTTGAAGTATATCGATATCCACGAATTGCAAGACAAAGTAAATACAGTTCATATCCAATTAAGCAATATAATCTCTAATCTTAATAATAAAACTTTTTCTTTGTTTGAGCCCCATACTAACTATTTGAAAGAAAAGCTTCAAGTCGTTATAGAACAATTGCAGTCATTTGAAATAAGCCGCTCTAAAAGAGGTCTCGTTGATGGTCTCGGGTCCGTAATAAAAAGTATTACCGGTAATCTTGATTATACAGATGCGTTACAGTTTAATAACGCAATAAGATCACTACAAGAAAACGATAATAAATTAGTTACGGAATTTAACAGTCATGTAAGCCTGACCAAAGATTGGATAACTCAGCACTCTAAAATAATAGATAAAATAGTAGATAATCAGAACAAATTAGCGGAACTAGTAAAAAACATTAGTCTAAGTTTGGAAAAAGGTATCTATGAATCCAATCAATATGCTCATTTAGGACAAACTATTCTCATAGTCGATGATAATGTTGACAAGTTGTCACAAGAGATAACTAAGTTACAGAATGTGCTAGCATTTACAAGGACATCCCCGTCTCATCATGATGTCATTAGTTTAAGTTCTATTAGAAATATAATTAGAAAGCTACGTAGTATGTATGGTAGTAATAAAGTACTAGATATAGAGGCCCGAGAGTATTATGACGTAATACAATTAGGTTCTTATTATGTAGGAAATGAAATAGTTATAGTATATAAATTCCCAATTATAAAATCCCAAATATATAATTTATATAAGATATCCATAATCCCTAACAAAAATCATGAAATTCTTGTTCCCCAACACCAATTCCTTGCAATCCATTTGAAAGATTTCAAGTACATAGAGGCTGAATGCCCGAAGTTCACTAAAGGGTATCTATGTGAAGAGATACACAACATACATAGTCGTACATCGCCGGATTGTGTAACAGCCCTCGTTACTACGCAGCAAAAACTCCCCGAATGTAAACCAGTCACCGTATCCCTACTTACGTCAGCCTACGAGAACTGTTACTAAAGTACGCTTGTCCTGCGATCAAGATATCTACAAGATGTTGCAAGGAAGTTATCTCGCTATAATTCCATATGACTGTTTCATTCAAACAACAGAATTCATCATCTCGAACCTCAACGATCGACTAAAAGGTCAAGCCTTGAAGATAATAGATGTCCCTAATGAAAATACACTCAGTTCAGCAGCACATCTGATATTCAAATTAAACTCCATTAATTTGGCTAATCTTCACGCTACCAATAGAGAGGTTATTATACAGTCACCAGTAAACTTGAGCAAGACCAACGATATAAGCGTCTACCATACAACAATACCTTTATATACGTTACTATTCGGTGCATGTGTACTAATTAGCGGCCTTGCATACCGGAAAATACCGACTTAAACATACGAAACACACCATCCAAAAAACTCAAAGATCATCACTCAAGAATCATGAATCAGAACTTCCAGCGCAATTTACAACGAAGGTCTTCAATAGTCGCTGTTCTACGGGGGGAGGTGTTACGCAAGCATAGCCAAGGGCAATTGTTATAGTAAGAACCAACTTGGTTTCACACGGTTAAATGCTGACACCACGCTTCGAGTATCCTGAAGACGACACCATACGGCTTGCGTTCTCACCATCGATGGGAATCGAGGATAAAATATATTCATTCTTGGGTCAATCGCTGACCTGGAATCACCTTTTTTTTAGTATTAATTAATTATAAGTTTTAATTGTAACTCGTTAATATAATTTTATAAAATAATTGTTTTTCTTTGCATCCTTCGCTGCCACCAAACTTAATTAGATTATAAATGTTTGGACTAATTCAAAAATAATAGTAATGATTAAAATTGTGCTTTCTTTCATTAGAAATAATATAAGATTATACTTATAGTAACGAAATTGGGCACACACAATGCACCCATTTTTATTGATAATAGATTAGATGTAGAAAACGTGATAGAAACGTGATATACTGAAGATTAATAACTACTGCATCCTTGTTAATGAGGCGTGGTTCATTTATCACGTGCGTTGAGTCTTGTAGACTTGAATCTGTAGTCTCTTGTTTCATTAGTTTTGCATATTTTTGTCATATTACTTTATTATGTTTTTTTTTACCTTACAAATAAATAATAAATAATAAATAATAAATAAATAATAAACTACCAAGGAAAATATACTTGTAATTGGTTTACGATAAATAAATATTTTCATAAGGACCTATCAATATCTTTGAATTTGTTAAAGATAACTAACTGCCGTCTTAACTTTGATTACTTTCAAAGATTCATCTTCTACCAGTCGCTGCCTATCATCCATTTAGATAAACCTGTTTATCTGAAGTCGACGAAATATCTCAATTGCTTTCAAATTTTGTTTAGAGATTTTCCTCGTCTTGCTATGTCATTGGAGGATCTTGTAAGAATATCTCACAGGGTGCTGATGCTGGCTCCAGGTCGCCTGCGGGCTCCGGCTTACCTCTCTTATATTACTCTTATAATTTTGTCAACCTTCCTTGGAATAGATTACAATTATTCATTAACAATATATACTATAACAGCATTTTCGATATAAATATATATATATATATATATATATATATTTCTGTACCTATTATGTAAGTATTTATATGTTATTATGTCTGTATAAATTAATACAGAAGAATAATTGATCAAATATTTACAAAAAATAAACGCCCCTAAAAGGACAAGTGTTGATTTTAGTCTTGACGTGGTCTGTACCTAATTTGTAGATATTAATTTAATTAATGTAAATAGTAAGCTTATTAATGAAAACTTCACGTTATAAATAAATTATTTAAACTTGTAGTTCTATCTTTAAATTATATTAAACTTCTATAATATAGAGTTTTATAGAGTTTTTATTTTTATAATATAATTGTTTGTATAACTAATTAATTCTTGTAAAAGTACGTGATGTAAATATTGTACATAATAATTTATTGTATTAATTATAATTAAGAATTTGCAATCACTAGTAATAATAACAGTTACTAAACATTGTACTATGTCATAAAAAGTCTATTTTGTCATATTAGTAGAAGCCATCTTTATGATTTTTAATTATTATGTTTGTTTACTTAATTATGTTAAACACAAATGTGTGAATTATGGTTCACACATTTAAACACGATACACGATACACGATATACTCGTACATATATTTTTGTATAATTAGGAATTTAATATTACTCAGAACAAAAATTATTTGTATTAAAGTTATTGAAATGTGTAAAGTCATGATCACTCTGTGGCTGTTAAAATTAAATATGGCTACCAGTCCAGATTTAATTTTTAATATTATCTTATCCAGATACTGGAGAGATACACCAAATCCATTGAGTACATATTTTTGTATCTTCATTCTTTTATAAATTCTAATTGCATACATTCTCTTTCCTTCATTCGTGTTTTGAATGAAGTATTCATTATATATGTTTAATTGCTTTAGTGTTCGTTTGTTATATTAAAGCTTTGAAAATAAAAACGCTTTTACGTAGCCTTTTAACAGCGAGAGAGAGCAGTCTCGTGTGGAATTAAACATAAAGGAATTAATTAAAATGTACACGACACAGAGTTGCAGCTTTTATTTCACTTCCTGTTTTATTTAAGTACCTATTTTATAATACGAGTAGTTTTAACTGTTTGCATTGAAAAACTAGAATATATTAGATAAATTAATTGTCGTGATGGTTGGGTACGGGGGGCAATATCTATAATAATTTTTAAGACAACTTCTGAGTTGGTGATAACCAAAAAATTGTTCCCATATCATTTTCTTGCAGTTCTCACTTAGCACAAGGCGCTTTGGAAACGAGTTGATTATCACCCTATAAAAACCAACAAAAAAGTAAATAGAATAAAGAATGGATCTTCATTGGTTTACGAATAACCTACTTGAATAATTTGTTTTTTCTGTATATTTATAAATGAATATAAGATACCAACGCTGATTACTAGAAATACTATTTTAAATATAAAATATAAACAAAGAACTTTTAAATGATATGAACAATTTGCAAATACTTTTTTTCTAGCGTTAAATTTATTCTTTTCTTTTTTCCTTTTAAATTTAAACACAAAAATAAATCTCAGGGAAACGTTATTGCTACTAATAATAATAAATATGTGAAGGTACTTCTTATCTCCAAAAATTGACTTATTGTCGAGTTTAAGGGTATATGTTAATTTGAGTAATAATTATAATAATCCAAACCTTTACTATCTAAGTTACCATAAACGATGATTATCCCTCCATAAAATTACCTCTTTTTCACATGAAAATTAAAGAATTTATTGGTATTGGTTTATACTCGTATTAAGATTTGTTCATATTGGTGCTGTTAAAGTGATGGTACTTCTTCGTTTTGAGAGTTAAGTATGTCTATTGCATTAAAATTAGAGTCAGTCACTTAATAAGTTCAACGCTTAATATTACAAAAGGAAATCATTGTATTTGACTTTTAAAATCTTGTACTTGTAATCTTAAATTGTATTATTAATTAATTAAATGATCAGTTAATTCTGTAGATTGTGGTCGTTTGTTTAGTGCTTGTTTACAAACAAACAAATTTAATTGAATGCGAGAGTACAAATAAAACTTTTGGTTTATATTTCGGGTACCGCAGTAGAGTGAAAAGTTTTATTGAATTGCATTTTAGATTGTTTTCCTATTTCAAACTCACTAAATCTTTTAATTAGGTTGAAGTATGCATACTTTTGAAATTTGCTTTTGAATTGATATTTTCATCTAGCCTTTGTAAGTCCTAATATTAATAGATAATAATATTATCAATCAGCTTCAGAATATTTACATCTTTGATATCTCTGATATAAAAGGTTTGTAAAAATATCATAGCTTGATTTCTGTTAAGGGTTGTTATAAAAATATAACAGCCCTTAACAGAAATCAAGGACAAAAAACAACAATATTAATTCATATAAAGCTTTCAGATATAAAAAAATACTATCAGATGAGAGCTCTCAATTGATATTCTACACCTGAGGTTTTATTTTATTTTTTGATTTAGGGTCATCCAGATTTGGTGTTACTGTTAATCCTGATAAATATAGAGCTATAGTTATTTCATTGCTCGTCAGATTTTGACAGCATGCCAGCAGTCACATACAATGACAGACAGACAGACAATAACAAATCTGGGGTTGTCATTGACTGTAAAATGTATTGGCACAAGCAGATTAAAGAAACATGTCATAAAGTTAATATATTACATTACATTACAGTTCTTATATCGGATTAAAATTTCCTCCCCAATAAGACAAAGATTATGCTAGGTAACATAATTTTAATTTATATAAAAGTTTATTTATTGTTATTATTGTAATTTATTAACATTTCTTTTTTATATTTTACTTAGCACTAGTTTTATTTTCTATTTTGTTTTTATAACACCTACCGAAATTTCTCCCCATCCGCATAGGTCAGCTGGTAGTGAATGTCATCAGGCATTAAGTTCGCCTCTGTAAAATACAATAATGGGTATATAAATAGTCTTTTGTAATTACATCGAGGCTTTACGATACTTCTTTGATAAGATTAATAAAATGAATTCGGTATTGTTATTATATATAAAAGGTCTTACATAAACGAAGGTAAAGATAAAAGACATAAGATCTAGAAGAGATGCGTTGTTAAAATAAATTATTAATGAGACTTGCAGTGACCTTCTCTACAGCGATACAAAGGAGAAGTCACTACAACACTATATTTATAATACATGCATATTTAAACTAAACACGGATTGTATCACAATAAATCCACATATCGTTTATATTACGAATAATTACAAATATTTTAACGGAATAGAACCATTAATGTTTTAACTATAGTATTAATATTACATAATAAGTTTATTTTTTTTATATTTCGGCACTACTATAAACATCATAGTCATAAAATAAAACTCCAGCAAGTTGTGTTAAAATTATAAATCCTGAAAACAATATTCAGATATCATTTGAAATTATTGTTTGTAATATAAATAAGCTTTTTAATAAATATTGTATTTATTTACAGCTAATTTTCGATCTCAGTGACAACGGAGATAACAAACTTAAGATAGCACTGTGTAGGTTAGTTCTATCGGTAAAGACAGTATGTTTTGTATATATATTTAATGATTAGTAGATAGGTGGCGGAAGATATGATAAATCGGAAAGCAGGTGGTGTAACAATAGATGTACGGCTACTTGGAAAGGATAGATCTAATTGGCTGTCTTTGTTCCTAATAAATTGTTACAAGGGTGATGTCCAAGACTTCAACAACTTCCAGGTTCAAATTATACACATGTTTAAGGATGTTAATCATATGTGTGTGTATGTGTGTGGAATCAATAGTACATATAATATAATAATTATATTTGATACGGTTTGAATAAAACATTTTATAAAACTGGTTCAAAGATTCATAATATACTTCATGGTCAGTAACAATGACACGCTCTAACACTGCAGTTATTTCAATAGTCCGTACAATAGCCCACTACACAATAGCTTACTATATTTTACAGTTTTCTTTATATTTTGTTTTCTTACTGCTTTTCTGCAATGTTTAATATTGTAAATTGTAATATTCAGTTATTGGTTAACGAGCCCTACAGGACTCACAAATATTTCCATTAAAATAACATTTACTGTTTCATAATACTTAAAAATTATTTAAACTTAGACGAACAGACTATACTAATTGTAAAATTTGTCGTATATATTTATCATATCATATCGTATCATCGTATCATAATACAACATAACATTCATCTATTAAAATGAGTTAAAAGCTTAAAATTGGTTTAACAATTCAAATGAATTTAAACCTATATGAATTCAATTTTATTTGCGTAGGGAGGGTTATAAAATTCAAATTGAGTTTAAGATAATAATCTCATTACTCAGTGTTATAGTTGTAATATAATTCGCAGCACAATGTTGTTGAACGGTAATATGAGTGCTCGGTAAGTACTCGATTACGCTTTGATAATTTTTAATCCATACTAATATTTCCAAAGCGGAAGCAGGTAATGTCTGGAAATGCGTTTTTATATATATTTAAATTTAATAGTTAATTCATGAATTAAAATTAATGAAAACTTATATACTTTATAAACATAGCAAAATTCGACTCTTATTTCAAGCTAAAAAGTAGTTACTAGTCAGAAAGTAGAAACTAGTTAGAAAGTGTCTTTTGAGAAGCAACATTACTGATATAAGATCTAGTATTAAACATAAAAAACAAAGATCACAAAAAAAGACCCACGTTATGGTTAAAAATATTTACATAAAGTTATCACGTACTTTATTTGTTATAATAAAGTTTTCATCAACCACACGTGTACAATATTAAATGTACCAATGAGATGCGTATATTTTTCTCACAAATTTCACAACACACAACTTTTTTCAAAAGACCTAATATTCTTCAACATTACAATACTATTTGTCAAATAAAAAAAAAAGTCGTAACAAAAGTCATAAATTCCAACCCACAAACGAGACAAAGAAATAGAAATCTGACGTACCATTACTGAGGACGAGTGCTTGAAGGTAGAAACAAAAACGTAACAAAAACAAACAGTTCAAATTGAATCCTGACAGCTGGTGAGATTAAATAAACAAGCGCTGTCTAAAAGCGCTTATTAATTTCTATTACGTACACTGAACAAAAATAAGCGCCACTGTGTACAAAGTATCCGAATAGTAGAATACCAAAACAAAAAAATTGTAACATCCTATTAATATATAATATTATTATAAAGTAAGTAAATATTTATAAGTTTAAGACTAACACGGTGCTTAAACATTATATTAAATATAATAACAATATTATACTACCACAAATAAATAAAATCAGGGGATACAACAGAATGAAACAGACGAATATGTTCAAATTTCAATTGCTTCAGTTTCGAAGTAACATATAAATATAATGAAAATGCAATATTTTTATTGTAATCAAAATTTTAAGTGTAAACGAACGAACAAAGTGTTCGTAAATGCTCTACAAATTCTACAGTCTTATAAATATAATATAGTTTGTCGCGTCGTTATTATTATTTGTATCAACATTTTGTATGAAGTTTCACGGGAACGATGTTTCTTACTTAAAGTTTCATTCAATCATAAATGTTTATTCTATAATGATTGTATAAAAACTCTAGTATAAGCTTCTGTTGTAATAATTTATATTAGAATTATTTCGAAAGACTACAAGAATTTATTTATTACTCTTTTAGATTATAAAACTTTTGAAACAAAATTAATCGAAATAACAATATTAAAAACTTTCCTATATATAAGGAGAACAACTTATTACTTTCTTAATATCATAACAATGTTAGTCGACCACATCCGGACGACGAAACCTATTAGAAAACAAATGCCTGCATAGTGTCTGTCGGAAAATTAAATGTTGGAGCAATTTTCTTACAATATGCCTAAGTACCATCGCTTTTTCTTGGCGTCTGTCATACCAGTATTAAGTTTCTTTTGGTAATTAGTATTTTTACTTACGATATCTTTAAATTAAATAATAAATTGGTGGTTTAATATAATTTATAATATATAATTAATGGTTTAATATTTAATAAAGAATAAGATTATTCTTTATTTTTTTCTAATTTTAGGATATTGTTTTATGAATAAATATAAAACATTTCTAAGCAATATCCTCTTATATTTAGGTTCGGAATAGGCTTGTATTTTAGAATGAAGATAAATAAATGCAGTAGTAATAAATAAACACCGCTAGAATTAAAAGCTGTTCTTCTGTTCTTTATTACAATTCAAGTTACTTTAGGAGATGAAAGTGATCTTAATAAAAAATAGATCCGAAGTTGCTTTTGTCTTAGTGATTCAGATTCTTTATTGTGTTCTATTAAGGAGGTATTTTAATAGTCTATTGTATCGGTGTTATTGATACTTTGTATTACTTCTTGCTCTGTTTATTATAGTTTAATATTCGTCATCTTCATTATCAGATATCAATTATTTTTTGGATTCTATTATCGATATATTTACCATAATTTTTAAATAGATTGGTGCAATTAATAAGATTGTATTTTTAAAAGATGTTTTATGTTTAAAATAATGGCTCAAAGATTTCAGTAAATATTTTGATGTCGCGGTGTAGTTATTATTGTTTATTTCTTATATTTATTCTGCTGATATGTTTTTAATTACCGATGTGATTTTAATTTATGATATCACAATGTGATGGACTCATCCCGGTGGATGCATCTTGCTGACATGTTACGAGTGGAACCGAAATGTCACCGTCAGTTAATATAAGAAGTTATACACACTTACATATTAATTTAGTCTAATAAATAGATTGATTCATAACTACCTACACCAATATTGTTAACTTATACTTTGTTTTTCTATAACTTATTTAGTGATATTGAATATACTGTTTTATTATATATTTTTTAATAAACCAAACAATTCAATTTAATAGGTGTTTAATTTAAACTATTGTGATCGCCGGAATTTGTTTCCAATCTTTGGGTTTGAATCGGATATCGCAAATAAAAGGGAAAACTTTGTCCGTTAGTGACGCAGGTGTCAGTGTTTCGGATAGTTATATTTTGTCTGAAAAGTTAACTAGTTAGACCAATAAAATGTAAAAGTAACAAGATATAACTACAATTCAGCATCTCTGATAACGGAATTGTTCTTTTTTTAATTTTATAATTTCATGTTACAGGTAAAAAACACATGAATATCGATTTAATCTATTCTAATCAATAATGTGTGTAAGGTAATTTTTAGAGTATATGATTCATGCATTGAGGCTTACTGAAAAATAAACAAATTGAATTGATCGAGCTTCGTAAACTAATCAAAGCACAGAAAACGCCGCATGCAATATGAATTGCAAATTGAGTTTAAACCACTTTTCCACTTCAATTAGTGTTCAATGATGTTGAAACGGATTGGTTTGTCGCTGTTCATGTTCTGATATCCATCTAATCTGCACGAGCCATCGCTACACGTACTCGCTGTTAATTTGTTATGATATGAGTAAGTTTAAGTCAATGCCATATTCTAACAATATCATAGTCACTGTACCTACTATCGTTTGTGGTGTACTGCAATACATGCTCAGTTAACTTATAATTCATTATAAGTTACTCGTATAACGGGTACTTCGACTTTAATATCTATTATTTATTACTGGTTACTGGGTTCTTCCATGTATTTATTTATTTTCTTTTCGTACCTTAAACCATTCCTTAAATAACCCATAAACTGATAGGAATTTGGAATTTACTTTAAACAGTGCCTTTTTTAAATACTTTGTAAGATTTCGTTTCTGACACACACTCTGACACTCTAGCAACAATAACTTAGTTTACATATTCTCATCTAAGAAAGGGGTTTATGAGCCATTTCAAGAGACTATCTACTGGAAATCATTACAAAAAATAAATTAAAGAAAGTAGGGGATAGGACATATGATGAATAGATAGCTAACTACTAAATTACTAATATGGTGATAAACTGAGTATAAAATATGTAGCATTGATAAGTGTCACATGTGTAATGGATGTCATATTTTAAAGATATGTATATAACAAATATCTTAGGGTTGTATTCTTGTTATGGTATTACTAAGATAACAAATCAATAGTGTACTGTATTTTTCTAATTAAAATATAAAGCATCAATGTTATATGTAAAATAACAGTAATTGACTTCGATGTCCACATAGGAATATATAAAATGAATATTGAAATAATAAAAAAGGACATCATTCAGTAACGAGAATGAATGCTTCGTTTATCAATTCAATTTATCTTGATCAATCGATTCACTTTGTTAAAAACTATTATAACAAAGAGAAACATAAAACTGACTCCATAGTTACTGTTTTCTATTGAAAGAAACAAATAAAATAATTAATAAGTTTGATATATATATATAGATAATAAGTTCTTAACATAAGAACTCACTTTTGTTTCTGAAAATCTGTCAGTTAGCCGTCTTTTTAGATAAGGTTTCTTTGTATTTTCCGCACTAAACGAAGTAAACTGCCCATTCACAAACTTGGATGGCAATATGATATAAATGTATATAATAACCGCAATTAAGTAATTATTTAATGAGTTCTGTTCATCAGTTGCTTATTCAAAACAAAGGAAACTATATAGAGACCGAGTGTACCTAAAACTTGTAGTTTCCCTTCCTTGTTGGCGGATATCACAAATAAAGGAACTAAAGTTCGTTTAGTCTTTGATGTTGTGTTTTACAAACAATGCAAGGTTCCAAGATATAATATCAACTTCCTAGTTTATATAACAGTATGACATATATTATAATATTTCATCTCATTATTCGTCAAATTTAATTTGATAATGTTACATAGACAAGATATCTTTAGATTCCAGATAGTAGAAATATTTGAAAGAAAATAAATAATTTAATTTAACGATGGAACTAATATAAATTATGAAATTATTTAAAAATATAATAAAACTTAACGAAGCACCAGCACTTAATGTTAATATTATATGCCATTATAAACTAACATTTATTCAATAAAATTAATTATATATCAACAATCCAAACTACTTTAAGCTTTATTGGTTGAATTAAATTGTTATAGCTGTGATAAGGGTTATAAAATTGAAAAGGAGTTAAAAGATAATTTGATTACTCAGTGTTATAGCTGCAATATAATTTGCAGCGCCGTTTTGCTGAAAGGTACAATACGGGTGCTCGATAACTTTATTATTATGCGAAAGATTATAATTAGTGTTCAGTATATATTAATTATACTTTTAATAAAAATTTTTATACAAAAAATATAATTTTCTGATATTCGTTGCTATTTTAATAGAGTTTACATGTGGTATTGATAATTAACAAACATTTTTATGGATAAATTAAAATAATAGGATATTATTTGAAACTGAACAAAGAAATTACATTAAATTAGACAAGTTAAAATTTTTTTTCTTTCTCAGTTACAGTTATAAAAGGTTTCGGATGAAGTTACGTTTGGTGGTCAGGGTAGAGGAAGCTGTGGAATGCATACGTGACTGCGAGATGCAGCGCAATCGGACTCACCACGAAGCCAGCTGAACCGTCCGCCACAGGATCAGAAGATCAGCCGATTTCAGAACCGGTTAAACATAGTGATACCCGATGTTAGAGAATTGATATCGCCTTGCCTCAGGCGATATCAGTTCCCCAACATCGGGTGAGATACATTGTAGACTGACACACTGCGGGGAAATCGGTAGGAATTGTTTAAATTATTAAACAACCTTTATCTAAATCTTTAAAATTTATCAAAAGACTCATTTTCTTTAGAAACATAACTTCTAAAATATTATATTTGAAAGAAAAAGTATCTAAAGAGTATTATGGTTTGTTGATAATGAAATAAAGAATAAAATAAAAGATAGTAATCGTATATCGAACACGCATCGATTATCTTCTATATACATAAAAGATATAAAAGAAAAAATGTTACGACGCGATTATTTACCAAGTGTAGTATTTAATACAGTGGTACAGCGGTCACACGCAACCTGTACCACTGTATTGTTATTATACCATCAATATGTATGATATACGAGATGCTGCATAGGATAGGTCACGGTTTAAATTTGTAATAAATTCAATTACAATTATTTTTAACTTGTAAAATATCGGCATCCACATTGTTTCCAGATCTCTATGTCTCGACCGCTCTTGGAAACGAAGAAAAACATTCTTAGATGATGATCATAGTTAAAAAAAACTTCGAAGTTCCAAGTACATACACGTAAAACATCAACCTATATTTCAAGAAAGTGTTAATTATTTAGTTACCAAGAAATTGGGTATTTGACAATTTTAAAAAATAATCGGATAATTTTTCAAAGACAAATTCAACCCCATAAAGATTTTCTATTAACTGTATAATAAAAAGAATCTAGCGGTTGAAAAATTATACCGCGATTTGGCGTTAAACACTATGGTACCTTGGCGTCATAAAAAGAAATCTTCAAAAATTTTACCGCCGCGTTGTGGTTAGAATATTATTAAATTTTATTACGACGTTTATAATATTTTCATTATAACATTTATAAGGATACACACGGAAATAATGGTCCCAGTAAAACAAAATAAATGTTATAAAAAAGTCTTACATTATAGACAAAAACAAGTATATAATATGAATTAACGAATTACATAAAATTTCATTACATAAGTTCAAAATATACTTTCGTATATAAAATTTATCAAAATTAATGATTAAGTACCATAATCATACAAATTAACGATCTCCTCGTTGAGTTTATGTACTATTTAATGCTGGTATTTGATAATACTGTAAACATCTACTATAAAGTAGACAGTATTATATTTTGTCTGTATATTTGAAATGAAGTTAAAGCGAATAAAAAAGTAGCTTGTCGGGACCGTGAAATAAGAGACTTCTAATAAAAATCTGATTCCAGCGCTGTACGAACGTAATTCAGACATTCGTTTGATGGCTTTTCTGATTTATTCTTCGAAAAACTTTGTGATCTAATTCAAGTCTCTCTGAACTCAGTGTTTTTATTTTACAATATTTATATTCACATATTCAAAAATTACATTAAATATTTTATGTAAATTAATTGTTGGTTGTATGGTTACATATTTTAAACACTAGATGTATTTATAAAAGAAAAAAAAACAAAACAATTATCTTTAAAAATTTTGTTTATATTCTTTGTATATTGTTTTTGAAAAAAAAAATTTTTTTTATTGGCTATCTTTATGTAATAATTTTCTATTCTTTTTCTTTATCGTTCTTATCTTTTAAAAGTCGTTGACATTGATGTTTTGATATCTTAAACTCCAGAAGCACCAGTTTGAGTTGTCTCTTGACCTGGTACATCTTTTTACTTAACACAAAAATTGTTTTGTCTTAAAAAAAATATTGCAATTTACTTACTCATACAAATTAAAATGATCTTTCAGCAGCAAGAGTTCTCTCAGTGTAGGCATGAACACAAAATTGCATTTTTGAGTGTTTTTCGCGTGTTTCATAAGTGTTGCAAAGGTTTAACGTATTTTAATCAAGGTTTCTGGATTTATCTTATGGGAGTTTCGATACATTATCGTTCGCTGTAAAAAAATGTTAAATGCTTGAATGCTAAAACCTTGTGATGTCAATAATACAATACTTATTTAAAGGTGTACGTATATATTGATCCAATCTTGAGGTTATATACAAATTAATGTATATTATATATATATATTTATATGTATTTTAACAAAAAAAAGAATTTCAACATTTTTGTAAAAATATTGTAAAAGATAAGCATGTCATGATCATGTGTTGTAAAATTTCATCTCTAATAGTTCCTTTCATAGATAAAGTCAACAAATTCAAACCTTCTTAATCTATAGCTAAATCGGTCAGGCTATTTCTAGTCTCAAAATCAATTTCAGATTTTAGACAGAGTACCAAGATGAATGCATCGTATACCTTATTAAAAAAGAAGAATAGTACACAAAAGCTGTGGAAAGCTTTGTTGTCTACAAACTTGTTTTTAAGGCTTCTATTGAACATTACTTTCCTTATTAAAAGTTTTCTAAAGCATTATATATATATATATATATATATATATATATATATATATATATATATTATTATTATATAGCAAAAGATTCATGTCCTTCTAAATACAGAGTCAATTTCATGATTGAAATTTATTAATTTTTATAAATACCATATATGTTCAAAATAAGTCATTTAAGACAGATATATATATATATATTTAATTTCTTCAGGCACTAAAGGAGCACCATAAAGTGGACCCTCGTAACTACAACCACGATCCTTCACGATTGATATTGAGAGATGGCGAATTAAAGAATAACGAAACGAGGATTGTGTCTGAAAAATCTAAAAGTAACGTAACATGATTTCAACAAAATTCAGAATCCTTGATAATGGAGTTGTTCACTTATAGTGGTATTTTTATTTCACAAATAGGGAATAACCAACTATTTTACTATCGTCTTGTTATCGTCTCGTATATAAATATAATACTTACCAAATATATGTTTTTATGGTTAAACATTTTTTTTATTACATACAATTAAGTATATTCAATAATATTTGTCATAAGTGTTTTTGTTCAATGTATGAAAAAGCCAGCGACATTATATGAGCAGACTAAAAACGGTACAGGAAAAGATTAAAAAAGTAATAGTAGTTTAAACATATTTACATGTTACAAATATTTACTATATTTAACTTTCCTTGAGTGTGATTTTTTTGTGTATTATTTTTTATTTTTTGGGTATTTTTTCAAATTCAACCATTATTTAAAATAACAAGAGTATGTGACAAATAATATTTATAAATCTTGTGGTAATAATGTCTAATTATATATATCATTCACAAAACACAGCATAAAGCAATTTGTACCTTAAAAATAAATAAGACAAAGACATCAAAACAATATTACTTAAAATATAAATTAATTACTAATCATTTAATTCAACCACAAATCACAAACAGATTATAAAATATAACTACACAATTATCGCCCCTCGTACGTGACAACTGCTTTAAAAATATTGATCTAATATTACAAGGATCTCTTCAACACACAGACGAGGGTTAATGTAATGACGATAGCATTTATGTCATCAGAGAATTTTGCAACAAAAGCAACAATTTTGTTATTATGATATAATAATATATTACTAATTTTATAATAAAATGCATATTTATATTAAATAGATACAAATACTGTACTATACAATTCAAATAACCATTTACCGAACAAACAGAACATTCGATATAAATATATTAATCTTTGGACAATCGTTAAATCATTTTAGGTATTGAGTCAGTTATTAGGTAAATATTATATTATTTATCTAAAATTATTAACAATTATAAATTATTACTAATATTAATTATATCATCTTAAATTATAAACAACTATTAAAAGTAAGCAATTAAGGCCAATTAATATATTAATTTTGAATCCAATCAAAATTAATTGTTAAAACACAAATTCACTAATTAATATAACTGTCTTCGTTTGTTTTGAAAATCTTTAACTATATATTATAAAATATAATTTTGTTACATGACACTGAAACTATATTAAAGACTAGCTTTTGCCCGCGACTTCGTCCGCGTTTCCGTCGTTTTTCGAAAAAAAATTAGCAGATGTCCTCCCTCATAGTTTTGACGTAACAGGCAGATTCACTTTCGTATTTTAGAAGGGCAATAGTAATATAATATGCCAATCCACAAAACTGTTGAAAAATATAAGTAACCGCAGAATATTATAATATACCCACGCTATACCCACGACTCGGTCAGCGTGTAACTCCTTGTTTTTTATTAAGATAATATATTGCTAATATTTTTAGATCAAATTAAAATGTTTCAGCGCAAAGCTTCTGGGTAGACTATGTTAAGAGTCGACCCGTCCGGCACGTGAACGTAAAGATTCCTAGAATTGCTAACCCGGGAAAGAGCGACGTATAATTGACCATGCGAGAAACAGCTAACACCGAGATCTACTCCAGCAACACGAAAAGTCTGCCCTTGAGCTTTATTGATAGTCATGGCATAGCACACCGATACTGGGAATTGCGTTCTTTTAAATTGGAATGGAAAATTATTTGGTATTATGGGAATTCTGGGAATAAAGACAGTTTCTCCTGCACCGCAACCTGTTAAAATTTGAGCCTTGATTACATTTTGTTGCAACTGGGTTACTTTTAGCCGAGTTCCATTGCAAAGTTGAGGTGGTCTTAAATTTCGGAGCAGAATTATCGGTATGCCAATTTTTAAACAAATTATATGAGAAGGTAGTCCAGGCATACTTAAAGAATTTAAAAATTCTATCGGGTAATTAGTGGCTTCTTGTTCATCAACCATTCTATTTATTGAACTATAAACTTTGCTTTCTCCCTGTATATTAGACAGTATTTTATTATTAATTTCAGATGCCTGGTCATTGCGAGGAGTCAAAATGGACCTTTCGCAAAGCCAAGAATTGTCCCTATTTAATATAATTGTTATGTCACCGTAAACCGAAGATATAAGATGTTGTTGGGATTGCACTATACAACATAACTCAGGTGTCAGAATAAGTTTTCCTTGGTGTAGTTGTGGATAGGTACCTTCACCAATCTTCAATAATGTATCAGAAAATTCACGATTATCTGCGTTGTCTCCAGTTCTCACTCGCATATTTATAGTCAAATGCACCGATTGTATATCACGCCACAAATAAGAGCTTTTCAGGCAAGCCCTAATCTCATCAGCTCGGGTTCCCCGTGGTATTACCGGTAAGGTTTGTCGGAAATCACCACAAAATAAAACCGTAATACCGCCCATTGGTCGATCATTTTGTCTTATGTCCCTTAGAGTTCTGTCTACTGCTTCTACTCCTTTTCGATGGGCCATCGTACATTCATCCCATACGATTAAATTACACTCACGCAATACCTTAGCTTTGTCGCTATTTCTTGAAATACTACAGGTTGGACTTTCCGTGCGATCTAAATTAATTGGTATTTTAAACATAGTGTGAGCAGTCTTACCTCCTGGTAGCAATGTTGCAGCTATACCTGATGAAGCCACGGCAAGAGCGATTTTACGCTGATTTCGAACATAAGCTAATATTAATTTAGTCAAAAAAGTTTTCCCAGTTCCTCCAGGTGCATCTAAAAACCATATTGTTCCTAAATTATTCTGCACACTCTCGCACACGCGATCATAGACTAAGCGTTGTTCTGCAGTCATCATTGGGACACCGTTTTCTAATGTTACCAGCAGTTCCATTGGGTTGTAACCAATCTCTGCGGAATATTCCCTATTGGTAACCTCTCCGACTGAGGTTGGCGTTGGCAAACCATATTCACAAAGTGATTTACCGCCTACTGCTGTTAAGTCTTCCTGAAGAGCTAATAAGCACTGATTTATAGCCAGATCTCGAAAATTATCATTAGTTGCGCCTTCATTATTGTGAGATAAATTCCGAAGAAAGTCTTCTGCAAATTTTTCTTTATATTTTTCCCATAATTGGACAGGATCAGATAAATTACAAAATGTGAGTAATGTTACAAATAAATGGCGTAACCGTCGTGGATTATCACTACACAGGATTCTGCTAAAGCGTCATCCCAATGTTGATCATTTTCAAGCAAATGACGCGCTTGGCAAGCTGCATGATAAGTTGGATAAACAACATCGTCTACTTTTCTCAAATCTATAAATGATGTTGGTCCTCGCACTGTATGTAATAATAATCTCAAATAAAAACACTCTGCGTTGTTAGGATGAACAGTATACACTCTACCAAGAACATGTTCTTTGAAAATACCTGTCTCGCCATCTACAGGCCTGCCTCGGCGTCTACGGTTAAAGACACCTCGTTGTTTATCGTAGGTATAATACGATGGAACTTCTTCATACAAAAGAGACTTTGCGAAATTATCAGTTTGGCAAAGTCGAAAGAATGCCAATAAAGTTGTTTGTCTAGGGTTCTCTAATCGTTCTGTACGTGTACGTTGACCGCCTTCCAGATGAACATCCAGATGGGTCACAGGTGGATATCTTTCGTGAATATTAAAACTTAAGATCCGCCACACAGCTTCTGAAGAGCTGATATATCTGCCTGACTGAAATCTAGTAACTTCATCATGTTCATTTCTTAACGCAAACGTAGCTTGGTCACTGCCCTTGTTAATGTACTTACAAATATATTTAATTGACTCTACACTATTACACATTTCTACATTTATGTGAGCTTGAAATGCTCTGGACAATACAGGCGAATACGGAACGACCCACCTATTATCTAAAGTAACCTGTTGTCCAGACATTCGCTTTTCAACAGTAAAACCACCATTGTCTCTTGAACGGCGACGATATAATGGGTATCCATCATGTCCTGTTACAGTTTCATCCACTAATGCTTTTGGATACCTTTTAGTGCAACGACCGTCTTGCATGCAAGGAGCATTTGCGTTAAATGCACCACATGGACCATGTATCATATGAGTTTTAACAATGTCGTATAACAGGGGATCTGCAGTCGGATCTGGAATTTCAGCACTGATTAATCTGTCTACATCATTAGGTCGAACCTTATCTTTTAACCAAAGCAAGATATGTGCGTGAGGTAAGCCGCGTTTTTGCCACTCAACACTATACATATAACACAATACTTCTCCAAAAATGTTATCTTTGGTAAGAAGATCTATCATTGATTTTAATTTTAAATGAAACACTCTTGCAATAATATCATGGCGGTCATGCGGTGCCTGACCCTCAAGAAGCTCCCGAGTGATTTCATCCCACTTGGGATTGGTAGTTACAGTAACAAATAAGTCGGGACGTCCATATTTTCTTACGTAACAAAAAGCGTCTTGAGTACGTTCATGCATGTAGCGTGGACCACCAGTAAAAGAAGAGGGTAAAATAACTAAACGACCCATATTCACAGTATCGTTATCTTGCTGCATGGCATCGCGAAGGTGCACGTATTCTTCAGCGCGCAGCTGCCTTTGATTAGATCGTATATAAACTAATCTTTCGGTTTCAATTTTTGCGTACATGTCAACAATAAACTGATTAAATAAGCCACGAAAACGTTGAAAGTATACCAATCTATTCCGTCTCACTTGCAGGTGGTAACAATAAAATTGAAGGCATGACACCTTTTTATTATAATTAGGTGCGCCTGTGCGCGGATCGGTTTGGTATACAGCGAAATTATAACCATCTTCCCCTCGACAGTATATCATAGGATATTGCAAACTGTCGTAAGCCCTGTGGGTTTCGAAAATACGTTGCAAACGATTGTCTCTGGAACGTATAACGATATCACGCCTATCACATTCCTGGTCGACCAGTACTACAGCAACTACATTCGTGGATGGAACGTTATGACGCCCAGGGTGTTCCTGAGTTGGACGCTTATCGGCATTTATAACAATTTTATAATTGTTATTACCATCTTGAGAAAGGGCTTCTAATGCCGATTTAAAACTGCATACGTACGAATTAACCTGATGTAACATGTTCTGAAGTTGTGAAATGAGTTCAGTATTTAAATTCGGAAAATATTGATTTCTTATATTCGACTGTTCGTTGTAATCGGATACAAAATATATTTGAAGAAATTTAGGTTGTTCTTCAGGCAAAAGGGACCCTATCAAATGGTAAACCTGACCTTGTACCTTAAAAGTAGGCATGAAAGGGCCTTCTGAGATTTGTTTAGCACCAAAGGATGTCATTTGGAATGCACTATTATAAGTGCGAATATTATCTAAAAACTGTTTGGATTGCAAATGTTCCCCTAAAAGTAGTGATTTTAAAGGTTCCGGTGGGTCTTCGAACGAAGGCAAATTTATTTTACCTCCAGAACAACAGAAACCAGCAGACTCCTTCCTCCACTTCGAAGCATTACAAAAGGAACATACTACGTTCATATCGCCTATTTCAGAAGATGATCTGTAATCAATTGTGAGGTTATAAGCAAACCCACTTTTATATTTATCGGACCACGCCACCGAATTTGTAGATTGATCTACCACGTGTATATCTAAGTCATTAAGACCATGTCGAAATCTATCTGCAGTAAGACGGGCCTCTCGCTGTTCTTCTGTTTCAAGCGACCGAATATTTTCAATTCTTAATCTTTCATTAGATAAAGTAATCAATTGTTCTTGTCTCAAAGAATTGTAATAATCGCGTCCCGACTCTAGTCGTTGTTCATGCTCATGTTCATCTTCAAGAGATCGAATCATGTTATGGTGCGCCCTATCATTTGTCAAACGGTCTTGATATTGAGTAAAAGTTTCAGATTCTCGAGACAAAATATGACGTTCGCGATCAGCTGTAAGCCGTAATTCCCTCTCAGTGAAGGTTTCGGACTCGCGAGATAAAATATGACGTTCGTGGTCAGCTGTAAGCCGTAATTCCCTCTCAGTGAAGGTTTCGGACTCGCGAGATAAAATATGACGTTCGCGGTCAGCTGTAAGCCGTAATTCCCTCTCAGTGAAGGTTTCAGACTCGCGATATAATGTGTGCCGTTCGCGGTCAGCTGTGAGTCGCAATTCTCGTTGTAAAGGAGTTTCAGCTTCTCGGGATAACGCATGTTGTTCCCGGTCAATGGAACGCCTTAGCTCTCGTTGAGAAGAGCTTTGAGAAGCCCGTGTTGTAGCTCGTCTCGCTCTTTCAGCTGCTAATCGCATCTCTCTTTCTGGAGAGCTTTCATTAGCTCGAGATGTTGAGGCACTAACTCTCATAGAGTTTAACCGATGTGCTCTTTCCTCTTCCGATTCTTGAGAACGCGTCATTCTCATTCTCCTAGCTTGACTCGAAGTTCGAGATAAAGATGGTCGTTTTTTAGGTGGCATCGTTTATTTTATTTTTAATCGACGGTAACTTAAATTCTATTTAGTTACCCAACAAAAAACTTACGTCAGAGGTCCTAACTATAGCTAAGTATATAATAAATAGAATATAAATGTAAGTGCCTATTAAAACTAAAATAATATTCTAATCGAATTATAAATATGTACGTAGGTACCTACAAATTACAAAAGAATAAAAAATGAAAATAAAGCTATACTTAATGCGTGTGCAATACTATCTACACTTACCTACTTCACTTAAAAATGAATAATAAGAAATACCTACAACTACTGTAATTAATCAAAGTACCTATGCTAATACAAAAAAAACCTTAGATGTTCTAAGTACAGCTGCTATATAATAAAAAAATATAAATCTAAGTGCCTATTTAAACTTAAATACCTAATATTCTAATAGAATTAAACTAAGAAATATGTACCTACCTACCTACAACTTAGGTACAAAAAAAAAAAGAAATGAAAATAAAGCTAAAACACGTGTGCAGTATAGGTAGATAGTAGGCAATATCTACCTATACCTACTTCACTTAAAAATAAATAAAAAATACCTATGAATACTATAATTAATAAAAGTACCTACCTACGCTTTTATCTACTCAATACAAAAAAAACTAAACATAAAATGCCCAAAACTAACCTATCAGTAACTAAAAATCTAACAATAATCTAATCTATCTATCTTTTATCTAATCTAAAAATCGAATCTAAATCTACTTAAAAAGAAATAAAATAGGAACTATTAATAGTTAAGAATTTAAACAAAACTAAAACTAATTTAGAAAATAACAACAAAAGAAATTAAAATAAACTATTTAAAGACAAAAAGTCGCGCTGATAAGCACGGTTTATAAAATAACAATTATTGTCTGTCAATAAAGTTCAACACTCTGAACGCATCAACAGCCAAATATTGAATGACGCTTGCGCTCGCCTCCCGCCCCTTTTATACTCTGCCGCCGCGAGCCCCGTCGAGCGCGGCAACCGTTACGCAAAAATAATCCTTATAGCTTGATTCACTATTCACGCGCGATGTCTTGTTGGCGTATTTCATGTAAGTAAGTATAAGTTTGGTGTTTCTATACCGATTTCAATGATTCTTTTTTTATTGAATTGGTGCTAATGTTTATTTTTTTTTTAATTAGGAATGATGGTGAGCATTATTGGTTTTATAAACGTAAAAGTAAACAAATATAATAAGAAATCTCCGAACTGCTAAGCTATCGAGAGTTATGCGTGTTATTGTGAGTTAACTATAAAAGGTAGATATATGCTGTCTTGGAATATTTTTCGTGTATTTTTATGTAGAATATTTCCGTTATACATAGTTTCTATGTAGCTCTAACCATTAAGGCTGCACACGCGACGGAAGCTTAAAAAATCAAGCAACTTCTCCCATTTTCTCAACATTTCCTTTCACTGCTCTGCTCCTATTCATTGTAGTGTGATGAAAAGTATACTATTACCTGCCCAGGAGTATAAAGAATAATTGTACTAAGTTTCGTTAAAATCCGTCGAGTAGTTTTTTTTTCTATAAATAACATACAAACAGACAGACAGACAGACAGACAAAAATTTTTTTAACTGCATTTTTGGCATCAGTATCGAACACTAATCACCCCCTGCTACTTATTTTGTAAATATATTTCATGTACAGAATTGACCTCTCTACAGATTTATTATAAGTATAGATGAAAGCATAAATGCAATGGCATTTAAAGAACTTGATACACTTAAAGAATAATTTAATATTTAATGAATCTTACGAATAATCATCTGAATATCGATTTAATATATTCAAATCAATAATGTATGTTCGGTAACAGTACTCTGTACAGTATATGGTTTGCGTTTTAGCTTGTGCGTAAAATTAACAAATTAAATTGCATCAGAAGCGATTTCGCATGCAATATGAATTACATATAGAGTTTAAACCTATTTTCTATTTAAATTAGTATTAAATGATGTTGAAACAGATTAGATTACTATTGTTCATGTTATGATATCTCTTCTGCACGAATCATCGCTACACATACTCGCTGTTAACTTGTTATATAAGTAAGGACAAGAAAATATGACAGAAGGCTAAATACTAACATAGTAATATACAGATTTACAGTGTATAATGTAACATTGACAAGTACGAGTAGTGCACAGATGTCATGTCATACTGGAAGCAAAAGTGAAATGATAATTGGACAACAACGCATGATCAGTACAATTTACCTTATAACGTATACAAGATTAAAAATTTTGATATATACATATTATTGAATTAGTATTCTGTTTATTATTATTATTAGGGTTTTATTAACAGAAAACATCCAGAATAGATAGTATACATTATGGTAAATGTATATTTATTATTGACATATGAAGCGTCAATATTACATGTTAAATAATAGTATTTGATCTCGATATTTGTATAAGAATCTATAAAATGAATATTGAAATAATAAAACAGATCATAATTCAGTAACGAGAATGAATGCTTCGTTTATCCATCTATCGCGATCATTCACACACCTACACTAAGGTGAAAAATATTATAACAAAGAGACACAAAGTTTATTCTATTTTTATTCTGCTTAAACATTATAAACTAAACTGCACAGTTGTTGCACAATTAACAAATATTAATACAGATATAATATACATTAAGAACGTTACCTCATAATCATGTTAATAAGTTCTGTTCATCAGTTGTTTATTCAAAACAAAGAAACCTATAGAAACCGGGTGTACCTAAAACTTGTAGTTTCCCTTCCTGGCTGGCGGATATCACAAATAAAGTAACTAAAGTTCGCTTGGCTTATGATGTTATGTTTTACAAACCGTGACTACACAAGGTTTCAAGATATAATATCAACTTCCTAGTTTATGTAACAATAATACTTATATTATAATATTACATCACCTGATTCGTCAAGTATAAATAATTATTAATGAAAACCCAAACAGTACATAATGAAAAAGTAGTTATAGATAGATAGATAGATATGATCCTTATTGCACACACAAGCACAGAAAAACATACAAAAGTGACAGATTAAAAGCTATATAAATACCCGCATACTGAAGAGCACTTTTGGCAATTATGAAACAAAAAACAATTCTTTTGTCTATAACATCTATTATGAAACATTACGAGTACAATTTATAGAAGTAGATTATTTAAAACTCTTACATATTGTTTCAGTTGTTTAAAATTAAACTTTTATACCTTCACATTTAATTACTAAATGTTTGTTTGTTCCGTCAAAGTTTATACTTCTCAGTACAATATCAAAGAAACTTATAACTAACTGGTTACGGTGAATATGGAACGAAGTTTTCAGCGTGTCTGTTTTAAATTTCTTCAGATATCTTGACTTCTTATTAAATATTCTATAAATATAATATTGTGCTTAAGAGTAACATGTATAATGCGTAACTTTCCTACATTCGAAAGGAAAGTTTTGTCATCAGTGGTTAGAAAATACCTAACCAAGAAAATAAAATTATTAAAATAATATTATTTGCTCTGTTGCAAATACTTTATAAAGATTAAAATATGATGTTTAAGAAAGAATAACTAGATACAAAATACAGCATTTCCATTAAATAATCGGTCGTATCGCAACTCTTCTTGTTTCATAAAGAGCAGTGCTGAATATAATATATATGTAATTGTATATTGATGAATATTTGACAGCGGAATAAATATATCGTCATTACTTTTTATTATTATTATAATTATATTTTTATTTTTAAAGATTTACTGTAATTATAATTAGTTAAAATCGTTGTAGGTTAATTACATTTTTATTTATATCCTTATATTTTGTGGTAGCGGAGTGAATAATAGCCTTTTGGGTTTCACAGAAACAAAAAATAATGCAAAGTCTATTCTTCAAAGTAAAAAGAAACATAAGCTTTGAAACGGCTGTTTGCAAATTTTGGGGTTTTCCGTAAATGTAGATAAAACATTAAGGGGTTTTCTCAGCTTTGCCCTTCTTTCAATATTCACTAAATAATTTATCATTAAACATTTCTATTTCACTTTATACAGCTTACACTTTCAAAATTACTCTTCTTCTTTAAAATATAGAGCAAAGCGATCCGTTGAAGTAAAGAAAAGTAAAGAAATAAGTATTATATTATATTAAGAATGGAATATTTTGTTACATCAAGATGTAACAAAATAAAAAGTATTCAAGTTTGATTCTGGCAATGTATCTTGATATGATTATTATAATACTTGTATTATAATAATACATCGTTTAATAATACACAAATATCCCCTTAATGGTATATAAAAGTATTATATATCGTAAGACTCGCAGTGATGAAATGATTTCACAGAACTAATTATAAATTACAAATGAACATTTGTTGTGAATAAGACATATAAGAAAAATGTACAGATAAACTTTTATATTTAATTCGATCAGACAGCAAAAGCGCTCGATAAAGTGGACCCTCGTTACTACAATCAGGATCCTTGTCGATTGATCCCAAAGATGGCGGATTAAAGAATTACGAAACTGGAACATGTTTTGGCTTAGTATACTTTTTTAGGATGAGCAATTTTTTGTTTTATTGTGTTATTCGTTTATTCAACACAATTTGAATGATAAGAAATAAGAAACAATATCTAAAACTCTTATTATTCAAACTTTCAAGATTCGTGTAAATGTTAAATAAAAATATGGGTATATATTTATATAAGGATGTATTATATTACTTTAATAGCACTCTTTGTTAATTGATAATTGTAATCCTTTCCAAGGCCGCTTGACAGAAGGACTAGCCGGACTAGCATCAGACCCAGACCAGATGAGTAGATATTTTATAACAAGAACAACAAAGTAAGATGTGAAAAAACTCAGAATAAAAGAATTTAAAAGCAATTAATATATTATGTCGACTTCAGATAAACAAGCTTATCTAAATGATGGATGATAGGCAGCGGCTGGTAGAAGATGAATCTTTCAAAGTAATAAAAGTTAAGATGGCAGTTAGTTGATTATTTTTATCAAATTCAAAGTTATTGATAGGTCCTTATGAAAATATTTTTTATTCTTAAATAAATTTCAAGTATACTCTCCTTAGTAGGAAATAATAATTTTAAAATCTGGAGAATATAAAATGTCTAGTAAATGTTTCCCAACAGCTACTTTTTAATAAAGCGGATAGTAAGTATTAAAAAGAATCTTAATTAAATGCCACTTTTATTATGAAAACCCTTTAGAAAGATAATATAAATGATATACAATAATATATATACTTTTTATAAAACGTTATTTAATCTTTTTTTTTATACATAAAAAAAATGAGGATATATGAAAAAAAAAAACTATGATTTAAGAAATTTGTCTAGCTGTTTGAATTATACGAGGTAATAAAGGCCATTACAAACATACATACACACTTACTTGCAATAAGTAACCTCTTATTGATAAAAAGAAGGTAATATTTATTATTGGGATAATTAATAAGTTTAAGAATGTTTTATCGACTGAAAAGGTAACAAAATATTATTTAAAAAAGGTCCTTCTTTTAAATATAAATATGTAATAATGCGAATATTTAACCTTAAAACCTATATATATATATATATATATATATGAAGTTGAATTTAATTCGTCCAGTCGTACTTTATTTTGTAGCTAGTTTGGAAAGTTACTAAAGTGAAAGTTTTGTATTACTTTGCAAAGTGTACTTTAAGAGGAAACTTTTGGGATACCTCTAGAGGTACAGTTACAGTTATTTAATTATAAAACTAAAGAAAATGTGATCAATATATTATTCATGATTTTAACTTTACTAAATCCAACAAATTATTCCTTCAGTAACAGTATAAGTGTTACTCTTGTTGATGCTTTATTCATTTAAATTATAAAGTAAGCGTGACACAGATAACATTTAAAGACAATTTGAAACTTCTAGCAATATGATAACTATGTAAGTTATATATCAATTTTTTATTAAATTCCACAAACAAATCTCTAGCATAGCAACAAAATTCCCACACTGTATTGCTTCTTAAACAACTCCAAGTAAACACAAATCATTCTTATCTCTGTATGCTAAAGTAATGCAATACTAATTACATTTTTTTATTATAATCATTTATAGTATAATAATAATAGTATAAATAATATGACGAGCTGTACTCACATTCGTTAAATTAAAATTGTCTCGACTACATTAAAAATTTGTTTTATTAAAACCTATAAGTAAGATAACATGACTTAATTATATTATTGTAAATTGTAGGATTTTATTTATTAAATAAAAAATTTACAAATAACACTTTCTATTAAAGCAACAACTTTTAAAAATATATAATTAACAAAAGAAAAATAAAACTGCAGAATATGATGTTCTATTGTGAGAGAGGCTTTTAAAATACATGTGTAGAGTTAGACCGTGTTATTGTTACTGACCGTGAAGTAATTAAAATCTTTTGAACCAGTTTTATAAAATGTTTTACTCCAGCAGTATCATATAAAACTATTATTGTATATGTACATAGTAATTATTAACTACATGAGTTATTTTTTTTGGTTTATATCCTTAAACACGTTTGAATTTAAAGTTGTTACAATCTTGTATAACCCCCTTATAACAAATTTATTGAAGAACAAAAAGATCCACTTACATCTGTCCTCTCTTACTTATATCTGGTCACTTGTGAACATCATATCTTTAATGTGTTTAATTTTTCCTTTAATGATGTGATAAATGTTAATTAGTATCCACGACGTCCCGCGCCGAGCTGAGTCCGCAATAAACTTAACTTGGAATTATTTGTTGTTTATCACCGCCTCTTAATAGCTCTCATGAAAATAAATGATTTTATGTAACATGCTCCATTTTTTAGGGTTCCGTAAGTTACACTTATAGTATTATTATATCCAACTGTGCGTTAGTCTGTCCATAGCCTATCTCAGAAATTAGCACTACAAGAAAGCTGTTATTTTGTAGAAACATAAAAATTTGCCGATAAAACAGTAGAATAAGATTTTTTTACTGTTAATTCTCTAAAGTTTTTTTGCCTTGCCAAATCACGCGGGCTACGGTAAGATAGCTCTTAAAAATGTGGAGGGCTTACAAAAACAAAATTTGACTTAGAGATTCGTTTGTGAAATATTACACTTTAAAATGCTAATTTTTCTTAGATTCGAATCTAAGAAAAATTTGCAGCTTTCCTCAGCTGCAGGCCCACAAAAATGTGATAGTTTAACCAAGTAGGCTTTACAAGATAATGAGTAATAGTCGATTAAGTTAATATATTAATTTTTGTGTGCTTACATTTTTGGCCTATTTTTTACATTAACCGCATTAAAAAAAATATGTTAGTACCTACTCAAATAAAACAGAATTTGCTACGCCAAGCAATTAAAATTCTACCCACCGTAAATAAAATTAATTATTTGATTTTAATTATAAAAGTCATTGCTCTCGCCCTTCGATAATAGCTTATATAAAAGTGTTTTTATTTCCAAAGCCTATAAAATAAAACAAAAGATTAAATATTAACGTTAACAACGGGATCGATGTTAGCGATAGAAAAGAACATTCAATAAAAATAAAACCTTGAATTGGGAAAGCATTAAATAATATTATAAACTTTGTCTAAGAGTAAATCAGAAAAGTCGACAAACGAAAGTCATTCGAATTTTACTAGAGTTAGGTTTATTTCAGAACTCTCGCCGTGAAATATGGCCCAAAAAAGTTATTCTACGTTTTGACTTAGGCCTTTTCAAATATACTCGTACAGATAAAATCTAGTATTGTGTTATGTACACTTTTAAAGTTCACGTTTAAAGCATCAAATTGAACGATTAGATCGTTAATTCACATCATTATGGTAATTAATCATAAATATATATAATATCTCATGTCTGATTCAGATTACCCCAATATCAGCTTCTACTCCTTGACCGTGTACAACGGAGAGGCGTTCGGATTGTCGGGGACCCGATGCTCTGGAAATAGCTGAAGTAACGCCGAGATTTATAGCCACTCTAGAGAAATGATCATTTTAATTAACTGTCGTTAGCTATTTATAATGGGACTTTTACAGACTGAGATATATTTAAAGTTTCTTATTTAGAAAAAAGTTTCTGTGTAGGTGAAACTACTACCAAAAGATATTTAATAAACAGATAAATGAGACCTACAACCCAGAACAAAATCAGTTCAATTGGTGATAACGATAAATTGAGCAACGGAATTATATGAACGGAATTACTTCACCAAGTCTATTTAATATTGTTTAGATAGTTTGACAACCGCTGTTAAAAATATTTCATTTGAATTAAGATATTAAAAGGATTATTTTAGCTATATTAAGTTAACTAGTTATTGAAAGTACTGGATTGAGTGATCCGTCCTGTTATTATCTAGAAAAGAAAAATATGTCTTTTATTCGTCAGTGGTTTATTATGTTTGTAGCTACCATTGTCGATATTCTTGCAATCAATGCGTTTGTTCGAGGCATTGTGAAATTACCGAAACAGAAGCTATATCATGGTTTTGATTTTAACAATGTTGTGATAAAATTAAAATTTAAACTTTCCCCAAACGAATTCACATTGTATTTGTCAGGACTTTGAAATTAATTCAAAGTGTAGGTTAATAATACACCGTTGGCAATGGTTTTATTTCTTGACAAAACTCAAGCTACAATATCTACAAAATAATTTAGTTCTGTCTTTAAAAAGGTATTCATAAAACTAAAGAAAGACAAATCCCTTTGGAACTGTTAAACTTTGTTTTAATTTTGAAATTTATTTAAAGTAGAACATAACATATACATACAACCGATTCAAAGTGGTATTATCTGTAGCTTGTAGTGCTTGTGTTGGTAATTGTATTAGAGAACATCTAACATCTAGGGTTTAGAAATATTATCACGGACACTTTTATATAATATGATTTGTTATATTTAATTTCTTAGATATATTTCATTTTGTTATATTTGCTAGAAACATGTATTCCTTTAAGAATCCAACAATAGACAACTAGAAAAGCAACTGAGTAGCTGATGGTTTTAAAATTTTCTTGGAAATGAAAAACAAAACTTCCAATGTTACAACAGTGACTACAAAGTGCAATCCGGAAGCACGTGGTAGAACTTTTGGTATTTCTGTCCATTGTGTCCTATTAAAGAATGAAACAGCACATTTAGTGAGTAGTTATTTCGTAAGTATTTGATATAAACAATGAAGTACAAATGTTTCTGCCTTTCTAATATTATATAACATTTAAATACAATTAAAGTTTACAAACCTCAACAGCGACCACTCGTAGCAAAAACTCATTAATTATTTTAATCTTCGCCTTACAAGCACACTTTTTTTATTTGTAGCTTTTGTCTTATCTTCTTTAAAACAACTGAAAACAACAATAAAGGAACAAATGTATTTAATTTGTGACATTATAATATATATTTAAAACTTTAACATGTTGCAGGGAATCTTACCTTTAATTAATAGAATAAGGATAATTAATATTACACGAATTTATATTTATCTGAAATCATATACTAAATTTATAATTATAGACTTCATAGAAAATGTGACGTCATATAAAGTTTTCTAACCGAAACAGAGTTGTATGCGTGTAAAGGAATTGAAAATTAAAGGCCGACCTTTCCGAGCTGGAAATAATATTAATGGTAATAAAATCTAAGTTTGATGATAATAACTTTAAACATCAACTGTAAAAATACACAATACTTATCTGAATATCTGAAATGATCTAAGTCAAATAGAATAAAAAATGACTTGCCTGGACTGTAAAATAAGAGAGTTCTGAAATAAATCTGACTTTAGCGAAGTACGAACGTAATTCAGACTTTCCTTTCATGACGTTCCTGATTTACTCTTACTAAAGTTTTCTGATCTGATTCAAAGCTCTCTGAATTCAAGATTTTTATTTTTCATCTTATATATATTATATATATCTTAGTTAACTACCAGCTTTAGGTCTCTCTTGGCCTGGCATATCCTTGTACAACGAATCATCATTTTTATATTTAGTAATTAAGTAAATTCCTTATATTGGCAAAACCAAATTACATTTAATTAGTATAAGCGTTGTAAATTTATTAATTGTTAAAAATAACATTTTTTCAAGACGAAATAAATTTTCCTTAAACATTAGTTTGAAGATTCGTCATCCACCTGTTTATTTTATAATCGATTATTTGGATTAGAAAGATTAATTGTTTGGTATTGGCGTTGTATCCCAATGTCTTCAGGCTCTGCTTTCATACATCTCAGGTGTAACTTGCCATCTGTTTGATATTTCAAATATATATATATATATATTTGAAATATCAGCTAGGAGAGCAAAAAGATAAAAGTGAATAAAGAAAAAGATATATATTTATAAACTGATAGATGCTGTCTCTCGTTTGTGCGATATATTATCAGAACTGTTTAGAAATAATCAAATAAGATAAAAAATTAGCGCTCGTTAAAGAATACGTGTTGGTTTAATATTAAAGATACTAAAGCATTTAATTTTAATAATAATCATGTAAATTAATCTTTAACACAATAAATAAGTTATTCAATATCATAGTTATATGGTTCTACGTCACATAT